>CM052974.1:6926771-8214093 GCA_028554685.1 Agrotis ipsilon | reverse complement strand
AAAGTCAAGTTGCCTGGGAGCTTTCATCGAAAAAGCTGACTAATATTTTTGAGCATCATAGATTCTAGTTTAGAAGTCATACGAATCCTCCCGTTCTGTGGGGGAATAAAATCCACCCTGTTCCTTCCATACTTGGCGTACAAACCCGCGATCCCAACTTTAAAATAAGTCTCCTGTCAAATTTTTTTTGCAGGTGCCAGAGGCCTTTCGTGGAATTCCTCTCAGAAATGAGATCAGTTATCAATCAATACAAATCATAAGCGTGACAGCAAAATAAACAGGAGAACAAGAATCTCCTTTGACTAAAAACTACCAGTTACAAGCTACAAGATCTAAAACCTAAAATAAAATCTAGATATTCATATAATTTAATAATACAGTGTTCATCACGAAGGCCATTCTACATCAGGAATCCGGAAAACAATTTCGCACGTGTCTAGGATATTAACAGAAATGTAAAATGTCGCCAACTAAAAGTTTTGCACATATCTGCCATCACTAACCTTGAGACAACAATAAAACCTTATTTGTGCACTCACCAATGACAAACCGGGTTTTAGTTTTACATCCATCATATCAGATTTCAAGTCACTTTTTAGTCTTTTGCTCTCAAAATAGGTAAGGTCAGGCCATAATTGATGAGTTGGTGGCTTGCTGAATGCACTTTTGTCACCTTTTAACATTTATTTAACTTACAACAAGGATGTCCTTTCAGACAAACAAAAAGAAACTACAAACGGTGGAACTATCATAGAATCGCCCATATATGCATATGCACAATCCAAAGATTCCTCAGTCTTGCTTCAAGCAAAACTGTCAATGTTTCTTCAAGCTTCTGCAGTTTTTAAAAGCTTTATGAGTAGCCAGTACCTGTCTCGGATCGGTACCTAATACTTGATATCATAATCGATACCGCTTGATATCAATCATACTTGAAACAAAAACCATTGTTGTACTTACAACACACACATCTGTCTTTTGTTTTTGTCTGAAGTCTTAGTAAAAGGCTTTTAATACTTTGACAGTTGTTAATTAAAGTATGAAGTTTTGAAGGAAATGAGTATGTCACGGGAATCCATATATGTACAAGGTATGGAAATCTGTTAGGCAGTGATTCAGACTAACATATTCAGACAACTTTCCCTAAGGAAAATGGGTCGAAAAAATTAAATTTCGATTCTTCGTAACAGTTACGTCATTTTGTATGGTAAATGAATTTTGTTTTTCTTTAGTTTGATGGAATCATCACGTAACAAGTATTGTGCTTTTTCTGTTACAACATGGCTTCGATCGTTGGTCTATAAGGCCAGAAAATGTTTTCTCAGCATTTCAAATCCATTGTCATTTTTGGCCTGTACTCAAAACATGGTCATTCCGCAGTCCATTCACAAATACGCTAATAGTTTTCCCGACAAAGCAACAGAACTAAACATGGCATTCACATCATAGAACGTTTGTTGAGAAAGTTGTATTTATAAACACTATAAGACAGACACAGCTGAGCAGTGAAAGTCATCGCAAATGCAATAAATTGTTCCTTGTCTGTTGCTGAGCACTTTGCAATGCAGAAATCGTTAGTGCACAATGATATAGTATTTATCAATCTTTGACCAGGTTCCATGATTTAAACTTTTCCTCATATGATTCAGGCAATACTGATAGTGCCATAAACCGCAAAAACCACACAATCCCGTTGAAGTACCTAAATTGTCTACTTTAAATACCGTTGCAATTAAACAGATTTAGGCATTCGACAAATCGTAAACCTGTTTCTGAAGATGCTGTCATCATTGCGACGATGATAAAATTATAATTTTAACTAGACTTTCATTGGTATTAAAGCGACATTAGTCTAGCTAGAAATTATGTCTAAAGTTTTTTAGAGAATTAAGCAGGATATTACCCAACCAAATTAGTTTAAGCACCTTATTCTAGTTATACAACATGCTAGTCTATTATGTGAACCTATTTTTAAACACCTGAACAACACATTTTCCCAGTTAATTTAACTCAAGTGGGATGATGTAACCGTTTTTAAGCCACGTAACTGTCTTGATGCGAAAATTCTGCGCACCAAAAAAATCCAAGGGCGCCGCTTTTCAGTGTAGGTCAGTGACCGGACTACCGGAGTAACGTAAATACTCAAATCACATGATTACGCTAAATGTGTGGTTCAATCGCCTTTTAAAACATAAACGGTACATGAGATCTACCGTAGATTTTTGACACGGTAGATAAATAAGATTATCTGCTTAAATTTTACCTTTTTTCGTTTTCCTGCATTACGATCAATCTTACAAATAATGATTAGAATAATACCTTGTTATAAAATCGCCTTTATTAGGCTTGCTTGGGGCGATCAAGTTTGCCAATTTGAGTCGCCAAAGTCACACAATCACACAACATCGCTGTCTCTTAATATATATCTGAATCTAGATTAAGCCTTTATCATTGTGACAAGAACAAGTAATAACAGTCCATTATGGAACTCATTATTTTTTCTGTCAACCAAAGAATACTTTGAGGGACAAGCGTTGCTTTGACGAAGGAATTTCTACGTCTAAAGCCTTACTGCCAACTTCTTGGTGAGACTGGCCTTCCATCCATTGCCCTAGCATCATTTGAATATGATCCATGTTAATACAACACAGCTCTGAAGCAAAGTTTGCCTCATGTTGTAAGTAAGGCTGGCTACGACTACGACAGAAGCTCCAAAAAAACCCCGTAAAAACTATTTCCGGCCTTCTCTTGCCCTAGAAGACGAGAAACTACGGGCTATAGTCTTCCAGATTCTTCTTCTAACCTGTTTCTTTGTACCAGGTCACCACGAGGCCGAGTGGTGCCAGAAGGCGTGTACAACAACGCACACTTCATGCACGCCGCGACGTCGCATGTAGGCGACATCGTTCAGGTGCTCACGCAGTCAGGCAGCCTCTGGGAAGGCGTCTTTAAAACGTTTAGCGCTCAGTTTGAGGTAAGTCAATCAACATAAGTTATGCTGGGAAAGGCAGATCTATTCTCCAGGAATTCGTCAAGCTCGGAGCTTTTCTGCTGGTAGATACTGTTGATTCTGGCTTTCTAAAGTTGCAGTTGTTTGAAAATTGTAGAGTTGTGGACCTCAAAAGTAAATGCGACAAGAATAGTGCTTTAGATGCGCTTGAACCATGTCCCCAAATTGCTGAGTAGACTTTGGCCAATATACAAGAACCAATGACTAAAAAAGTAACGCGAAAAGCAATAGAAAAAAAAAATTGAAATTACGACTATAGTTGGAAATGCTGTTTGTAATCCTGCGTCGCAATTTGTGACGTGCTGCGATGTAAATATCGGAGCGAAACATTGACCTAATAGGGGAAGGACACCCCAAGGCTTTAGTTTGTTGTAGAATGCTCTAGAACTCGCGCTGTGCTGCACATTTAGTATTTGCTGCACTTTTCGCTTGATTGTTGGAGTAGGTGACCGTTGCTAATCCAAGGTGTTATTTATCTTCAGCTAGATTTATATTATGTGTCCTGCATTGAAAATTTTACTAAGAAATATTAAGAAAATGTATTTGTTTCACGTTTCCCAAACAGTGTTCGCAATTGCGTCACAGTTGACAACAAAAAACCATTTTCCTTAAAAAATATGAACCCTTTTCGACCGTCGCTAATCTCATAAAACTTGAGGAAAGAAACCTCAAAATGACAACTTTACCCGCAACTCATTTGACAACTGTCTCAGAATAGAACCTCTAAATAGAATAATTAAAATACCCGGGTAAAAATAGAACAACGTAATAGAAAAATTATAATATCCGGACGAAAATAGAATCCTGAAATAGAATAATGTGTACAACTGGCGATTTCAGGTTCCGTGTCGCATAATAGCTAATGCCACGTGTTTTGTTATGTCCGGAGTAATAACAAGCCAACCATTGACGGTTAGATATGCATCAAGGTACATTTAAATGGGTACTGTTATTTAAATTGCAATATAATAAAGTTTGAAACTGAGATCAGGTTTGAACTTTGAAGGGGTGACCACTAAGACCCCTTCGGCCTTCAGAAAGTACGTTAAGCCGGTTGTTCTGTGGTCCTGAGGGTCTTCGTCTAATCCCTAAAGTTCCTAGTAAATATTTCAAGAGTAGGTAAATTATTGTCTCTAGGTGACATGATAAGGATGATGATCTTGAAATGACTGATACCGATAAGCCGCAATTTTTTGCTCAATCACGCACGATTTTTTTTTTTTTTTTTATTTTCTCAAGAGCTTTGTCAAGAGGTTGTTAATGCTTTTACATAGTACTTAAATCACCAATCGTGTAGACGTGATTGCTCTAATGGCCATTTAAATATTTCTTTTAAATATGTGGAAAGTAATAGATCAGTTCTGTGTAAAAATGAGACAGGGCGTTTCCTAACAATCCGTGTGGTCGTTGAAAGATTGCCAAAGGAAGGAACTAGACGCTACAAAGAAAGCATGAGTGAACCAAATGAGCTGAAGTGACTGCTTAATAACACAAAAGTATATCCGTTTATGGCACTTTTACTGTATAGTAAGATTATTTGCTTGTATTTACTGTATTTAGTCGTTATTTTTGTCATGCAACTAGCCATATATCTGAAGACTGAGGAAGTCTGCGATAAATTGATAAGGACATTCTTATATTTTTGTTAATTTGCCTGACTTTTCTTACTCCTTGACAAAGACCTCTTCCCCTTTTCGACTTCTCTCTCTGGATGTAGTGCTTGTTCTCGTCAATTCAATAAAGGATCCGTCCAAAGCGTCCTTCAATCCCCCATTTTTTTAATAATGTAAAGTTCGACTTTCATTTGTACTTATTATTCAAATTGTACCCTAAAATTAGAAGTCTGGCAGACTTATTAAGCTCTCAGGTTGACAAAGGGAATTTTAACTCGAGATAAAATTGGCACTAAAATATACGTTGCCCTAGCGAGTCATTACACGAATAACAAATCAGGCGCGTGTCTTTACATTACAGACACTATTTAAATGATAATGATATTGTTTTTAATGGCATTATAATTAGTTTGACGATACAAACATTCATTGAGTAATTAGTTTGTATTTTGATTAAAAATATACCAATCATAACCAGAGACAATAAGTTTACCTTTTCATGTAACTCATACCGTTTGCGTGCATTAAAAAATTAAACGCATACTACATTCAAAAACGCAATGTAAATGCCACTTGTAAAATTGATAAATGATCGAATGTCTTGCGTGTGCCACTCAATTCGGGAGTGAAACAATAACTATTAGAATGGTATGTGTGAACTGTCGACTCGTTCTTAACATTTTAAAACTACCACACTAATTGCCGTTTATTTTGGTACATAAAAAGTATTTTTTGGTCGTTTTCTTACAACGATAGCTGTTGCTGGGCATTCAAATAACGTATGACTGATGTATGACATGATGTATTGACAGCACAACAACAGGTTTAAATATTTATAAAAAGTTAAACTTTAACTTGAATGTGTCTAGAAATATACCATTACAGTATTGTGTAAGTTAGGAAATGGAGGAAACAAACTTGTAGCGCAGCCTGCACGTCCCGGGGCGCAGCCTTGTTATTATATAACCATAAATAATACAGTAGGAACGACCCCAGCTGACGTAAATGTGCATAGATTCATCCTGAGTCAGTCTCACCGCGCCCTCCACGCGACTGCCAGCCGGCCGGCGTCCGTCGAAACAGAGCTTAGCGTTGCACAAAAGCTACCAATTCAATTACATAATCAATATTTATTACCCAATCAATATATTTTTACTCGTGTAAATTGACACATTGCTCGTGAGCATAGAAAATAGGCTAAGTTCCAATCGAAGGCTGATAAGGCCACGGAATTTACGTCCGACCACAGATCTTAAACATTCTAACCAATGCAGTGCTGATAACCTATTTTAAATACTTGGAGCTTGCATACCATATGTTTTAGCGATTGTTTTGCATATTGTGATATACATTAACATTTACGGATTACGTAATTCGATGACGGATTCATTTTATTGACAAAATTATTTGGTGTGTGCGAAATAAAATGCATCAGAGTAACGCAGCAGTTTGTGTTATCTGCGCTTGGCGTGACCCCCACGAAACTATGAAATGTAGGTCGAATCAATAAACGCATTGTAGCGTGCTTTTGGGCATTTTAAAAACGATTTCGTCGTTGGTGTCACCTGCGTGAAGTGTGAAGTGATGAGAGTGATGCTGTGCTTCCCGTGAGGGTTCAAAAAATACTTAAGTTTTGTGATAGTGACGATTTTCCATCCTGTGTAGTGGTTTATTCGATTTGTTACACAAAGGACGGTCTGGCTTTGGCTCAGTACAGTCGCAGTTCTTTGAACTTGAGTGGTGTAATATGTGAAAAGTGCAATGTAGCATCGACTTAGTTAGATTACCAGCTTATTTGGGAGTGCTCTCACCCCGCCGCCAGTGGACATGCGCGGTAAACCAGCTGATTTTATGCCTGCCATTTTGAGCTTTGAAAATTTATAGGGTTGCTTTTTATTGCAAATGGAGTAGAAACTTCAGCGCATGTATCTGAGATATCAGTGAACTTGAAAACCGATTTGACTGAAAAGTTGAAAGTTTCTGGAATTGAAAATATATCACCCAATATGTTTACTACCAGGATTATATGTGTAAAATATTTAGGGGATTAATTTGCTGGTCTTTGTAGGCGTTTGAATGTATTGCAAGTCATCTTGATGGATGTGTGTCTCACACGGGCGGAGATCATAGCCCTTACTGAATAGATGGCGCTGTCTGCCTCGATTCCCAGGGCATTCACGTTAGGGCCCGGTTAGTGTTTCTATGTCATTGCCTTTAATACTAATCGATAAATAACTGCAAGTTTTTGTAATGTTGGAATACCAATTTATTTTGAATATATCGCTGTCTGTGCTGCTGTGGTGTCATCCATTGATAATGTATTTGTTCAGTAGGTAAGCGCTGATTGATGTATTGTGTTGTAGTTGAATGAATGGGCAGTTGCAGCCATGCTGTATAGATAGGGCGGTTCATAGATAATGATTTTTATATTAGGTATACATTTTTAAAATTAATATTTGCGTTGAAACATGTTTTTAATTTGTTCTAAATCAACTGTGATTTGATATTTTATTAAAAACTTTTTAAATTAATTAAAATTCCCAAAACATCAGTTAATTTTAGTAAAGTTTAACAAACATATTTTTCGCGATCGAAATGGTAATTGTTTAATTGTGGATTTAATTTAAAGTCTGCGATAGCTAAACTCATCAAAACCACAAATAAAACCAAGTTTTCCTAATTAGCCTAACAAATTAACCGCGTCTAGCCCTTTGATCAGATAAAACAAACTAGGTATCTAAAATTACTATTCAATCTCAGTAACCAAACACTCGCCCCCCGCTAACCCTTCGTCTGATAGATCAAATTAAAAGGCTCTAATTGGAAATATTGAATAAAAGGGCTCGCTAAGCTCTAGATTTGATCCAGCCCCCTAATTTGAAACGGCAAATTAAGGATCAGTGCACTACAGTCATTTCACAACGCAAATAGCAACTCTATTTCCACCTGCACAAAAATCACTGCCGACCTAATTGCTTTTTCAGTAGCTGCAATATAACATCAACCTTATGACAAAGAAAATAAAGGTCAAAATCAGGCGTAAAACAAGTGATAGACTGCAAGTCTGTAAGGGGTACAGGTGGGGACGTTAGGGATTAAATATCGAGGGTCCATCCACTGTCAGTACACTGCTATTAATTTAATGGTGTCCATTCATCGTCTTTTTATGAAATACGACGCTTGAAGGGGATGTTCCTGCATTAATTTTGTCTGTCTGGTGTGTGATTTACTCTAATCAGTTGTATTGTTAGAAAAGTCTTTGTTTACTAGTATCGATGTTAGAAGTTTCATTTTTGCAGTGTTTCACGTTCACGTATGAGTAATCTCTCACGGTCACCTGTTTGTGACTGATGATGCATCAAGTGTTTATGTATGCTTTTGTGTATCCTTCAAATGAACTAGTACTGCTTCAATGATGGGCAGAAGTCTCGTCCATTTTTCATTTTTCATCATCGTCATCTTCCATTTTTCAAGGCTGTTGATCAATTTGGACCAATCTCTCATGAAGACGTTTAGTTAATTCAAAAATCGTCGCTTCCGGGTTTTCCACGGCTTCGCTTTTTGTTTTTTGGCAGCTTTTCAAATATCAATTTTTCCCAGTGATCATCTTCCGATCTGTCAATCTCATGACATTAAGTATATCCTGCAATATCAAATAGTTAAAGATAGCAAACATTTACGCTTACATTTTAAACCACCTCAAAATAGCTCAAAACCAAACAAAACCTGCAGCGGAAACAAACGTCGACCTCAAATCATTAATGTCCGTTAATGCAACGAAAACGTTCAAGTTGTCAGACGCAGTCCGACCTTCACACGGTACGCACGTCGAGACGGTGGAAATTCCTGACCGATGACACATGTTAATTGACTCTTGTTTTACGCTTTATCCAGCCTTTATGAATGCAAGGCAGCGAACTTGCGAATGAACGCGTGAACCTTGCGCACGCGACGTTTTTTTTGTTTTTGTTGATGGTGCGGACGGTTAACTCGCTTCATTAGTAGCTAATTATTTTCTTTTGTTTATGGATAACCTTGTTTACGTCCTTACGATCTGTTTTATTGAGCTGAAAGACGTGCCCCTGATAGAAATGTCCCCCCTTCTCAAAGATTTAAAACCACGAAAGCGAGCGAATACGAGTACTGTGGCGGATTGTCTCAACCTTCCTTTTGCACAAGCCCTGCCAAAAATGATTGGTGAAAACACTTCTCATACTTCTAGATCTACTAAAGAGTTCGTATGAATGTTGATGGATGGAGAGGAAGAGGAAGACAAAAGAAAGATGCGTGGATTGTGTGAAGAATGCTATGAAAGGAAAAGGAGTATATGATGCTGTGACGTCTAGCAAGAATGGATTAATAAAACATGTTGTGGAGACCCCAAATAAAATGGGATAAGGGCAGGAAGATTAGGAAAGGACTCGTACGGTTCTTCAAAAAAAATCCACTATAAAGTGCAGACAAAAATTTTACTACAAACTCGAAGAATACATGCATAGTATGTACATTTGTCGATAGTAAGAATCAAGGTCTTTGCCATTGTTTCGCTCAGGTCAACGGTCGTTCGGATTGTTAGCACATGTATATTTTTGGGAGTGACATCTGCGCTATCCATAATACCCATTTAATGATAAAGAATGACATCGATATAGAGTACATTCACTTCTATGACAAACTATTTGACGACACTGTTTTATCTTTGTATTTTTATGTTTATATCTATACATAAATGTGTCTACATTGTCATTCATGTTTATGGGGTTTGCTCACGTATTCGAATAGTTTTTTATCAATTATCATAATTATGTCTCGCTCAGACTAAGAACTGGGAACTTTTTCGTGCTGACTAAAATCCCCGGTGTTTCTTTAACAGCCCTTTGCGTCTCAGGTTCACGTTTACCTTTTAAGACAGTCCTGTGAACCCAGGCTTTGGCCCTTTCGCCGTCCGGATCCGTCCGCAGCATTAAGCTTAAATCAAATTTTCTTCTTCCTTGAATCATCCTTGCTGCATTGTTGGTCTTATGGCCGATGTTGCATGAACATGAACGTTTGGTTTTGATTTCCAGATCGGGCTAAATGCTAGATCTTTCTTGGTGCAAATGCACTTCTCATATGAATTTTTGCATAGTATGAAACAAATTCGCTTAAGTATGTGTGTACGCGCATTACTAACGTACGACTGCACTAAATTGAATAATTCTTTTTTATTGTGTTCGTTATTGTCAGGTCAAGATTTTAAGACAAAAACTTGAACCCGTGCGAAGCCGGCTGGCTGCTACTAGACATATAAACTAAATTTTTTACCTATTAATCATACATTATTACTTCATTCACCAGCTTAGAAATTCCTAATTGCGAAACGTAACTCTCATCCAATTAGTGAACACTAGTTAAGTAGTCAGAGTATTACTGTTTTTTTTCACGTGGTAAAATCATGAAATGAGTCCTCCCTCCCCGGGCAGGGCGCGAGGGACTGTCAGACTTGTACTGACTAAAATCCACGGTGTCCTTCAATAGCCCTTTATGTTCCGTGGTCACGGTGATGGAATAAGTCCTGCGACCAGCTAGAGTATTACTTAATTACAAATTCCAGTTTCTAAATAATCTCTTACAAAACAGAAGCGATGCTGTTTCCGTGTTTCATATTACTGATACACAGGAACAGATACTTTGATAACGGAAATGTATACAGATTCGGTGACCTCTCTGATATTCGGGTTTACTGCTGAAATATTAATACTGCGCGTGTACTGATAAGTTGAGATTTTTAAGCTAAATAAGGCGCTGAAACTCGTATTTTTTTTAGACGGAGTTATGCAGTTCAATTTATATTGTAATGAAAAGAAAAATATGTTTATTCTGTGCAATATAAGGCACACAAAATATTCGCAAAAAATAAAATTAAAGAAAAATAGGCAGGCATCAGACACTGTAAGGTTTTATATGCCATATCTTCTGCCTAGTTTTTTCCTAACTACTTGAAGATTGGCTTCACATCTAGGCTGATGCAGTTGAATACAGTAGTCTTAAAACAATATTTATAATCGAAGAAAATCAGAACGACAGCAAAAAATGTACTCCTTTGACTATCTATGTCATCATCTTCCTGCCCTTATCCCATTTTTCTTGGGGTCGGCGCAACACGTTTTTTTCTTCCATTCTCCCCTACCAAACGTCACCGAATCATTTACTCCTTTTTCATTCATATCGTCCCTTACACAATCCATCCATCTTTTCTTTGGCCTTCCCCTTCCTCTCCATCCATCAACATTCATTTGACTATCTATGTCACACAACACAAATTACGGCTTCCCTTCCAATCATCATAAGACAAACACAAAACACCACAGATTTCCTGAAATACTATCGCTCATACATGTTTTGTTATTATCAATAACTTCCCATGTAATACTAGACTGTATCTACATAGTAATACAGTTTAGATTATAAATATCACGTTGAATGTTCCTGGAATAATTGAGATAAGCAATAAAGTTGTGGTGCGTAGTTTTATGGTGATGCCTAGTGCCCGTTAAAATTATCGGTTTTGTGTGGGATAGAGAGATTTAAGTCTTCTGTTCCCTCAAAGATAATAATTATCTGTATTTTCTTTGTGGGCTGAATAGTGCAGGCGCCAAACAGAGTTGAGTATCCGAAATTCCACTAAGAACTTGCAAATTCTTAGGGTCGACTCGATGTGACTGGTGACTTGTTCCACGGATAGCGATTTGTTTGTTACCGGTCTCAGCACATACATTTATGTATAAACAAAATAGACCAACAAGACTTCTGGTTACTACCCCTGGTTGTTAAGAAATTGGTTGTTAAAATGCTAGCTTTTCTGAATTTCTTAACAGAACGCGTTCCTCACATTTTGCATACTTTACCCCCTTTGGGTGCATGGTCTAAGTCGGTTGGTCCTTGATTGTCAATTATTGCTGCCTTGTTCACTGGTTGGCATTCGTTTGATAGGTATTAGAAGGGAAACACCACCACTTTTACCAGGTGTTTGAAAATGCCGTCAATTATCATCAGTTTGTCATCATGCTTATCATGGTAATGTCAGATCATGGCCCTTATTTTTTGGGACCTATAATCATCAGAGTGGGTGGAAGGTTCTGTCTGATTCTCACTGCCCCCCTATTTCTTGTGTTGTATTGGTACTTGCATGTATTTACAATAGACAATTTCTAGGCTTTGCATTATTATTGTCTGCTGGACATTGGATTCTCCTAAATTGCATTACAAAACTAAATTCTCAGGAATTTTAACCTCATGCATCTGTCTAGCTATAGCTACGACCTTTGAAGACCATCATCATCTTCCTGCCCTTAAGCTTTTCTAATTTGGGGTCGGCGCAACATGTTTCCTTCTTCCATTCTCCCCTGTGGGTCGTCATGGCATCATTTACTCCTTTATCTTTCATATCATTCCTTATACAATTCATCCATTTCTTTGGTTTCACCCTTCCTTCCACATTAATACCCATTTCTACGACCTTTGAAGACCATCAATGATATAACCTGAAATCTTTCACACACGTATCTGCAGAATATAACAATACGACAACAATACTAGCCATACTACATACCTGTTACAAATTAATTAGTACCAGTATGCAATGTGCGAGTATTCTATAAAATTCACCACTAGCAGCCTATTATCATGACTGTGCAATTATTGTAGTACATGCTTGTATAACACTGCAATACTACAAAATCAAATAATCTATGGCCGTACTGCAAGAAGGAACATCTCATTATCACCATAGACTCCGAAACATAACCTTTTAACTTTAATTGAGATTGCCATTGTCAAAATATCACGCGGCATAGCAGAACTAAAGTCTCTTAATGATGTTCCATTACTCCAATACAATATATTTTCCATACTATCTTAACATTATAATAACGTAGACTTAAAGTCTACGTAAGTAAAAGTCAAAACATTGCAATTCTAACCTCGTAAACATTGCACATGGCGGGCGGCAGCCACCGCGCCGATATCGATTGGTTCTCGACGACCGACGACGTAACGCAACGTCCTCAAGTAGTTACAGACTCACAATATTTATTATTAACTATTGAGACCACGCTCTTTTAGGCCCTTTATACACAGATGCAAGTCTCCGATACTTTCGTATCTACGCGACTATCGCTTTAGGTTCGAACACAGGCACGCGTCTATGGATACCGAAGTCTTAAGGTATCCGAGACTTGCGTCGCCTTGTGTACAAAAGGCCTTAATGTCATCAATTAACTACGTATGTATAGCGGTATACATTCAAATGTCATTACACTTTCAAATATGTCTGCAGTTTTATGTGTTTATTTACATATTGATCCACGTCTAGACGCGATTCAAGGCAGTTTGGTTTTGATATCCTAAACAAATTAGCGACAGTAAGATTGAATGGAAGAAGTATTCGTTAGACAGCCGCCTGGCATTTGGCCAGGCTACGATAAAGCTAGAGGAAGTAATATTAGATTACTGCTAACCACAGCTTAATTTAATCTACGGAGAGTTGTATCGTTTATGGTTCCCTCGTGTCTCGGGAAACTCGGGAAATCTGATTTGTTTGCACTTTTCGTGGTTTTCATCATTAAGAAAAGTGAACATTTTGGTTAATAATATCTTATGGCCTACCTATGAAAATGTTGAAATTGTGATATTTAAAAATCCACGAAAAAATGGAGCTCGTTCCTATATTGATGCTGGCTCGATAAGTAATAAGGAAATGTCTTACACCCAAAATTACCTAACTTTGGCCAAAATATTGAAGAATTTGAATGTCATGCCGCCATTCCTAAGTATAATAGAAAATTACAAGCGTGTTGGTAGGTCGAGACATCACGATAACTGTAAGATACGAATGCAGTAGGTAATATGAAAACTTGTGGTGTCATGATAGTGTAGTATTTTTAGAATTATGGGGTTTCCCCGCCAAAACTCCGAGCTTGCAATGTTTTTCTATCTTTTCATCAACAGAAAGCTAACAACCAGAGATATTTATAAGGGGAAAACCTACTTATGATTTTAAAATCCATCTATTTTGCCTTTGAAACGTGAATGAATAACGCATAGTACGAATTAATGAATACGTACTACGATTGACACGGATCCTTGCTATTGGAATCATACATGCATGAGGTTGCCCTCATACATCTAGAATTCATGATCAAGTATTTCTTGAGTGACCCTGCGCACTTCCTAGAGAGTTATCTGGATGACAGTAACCAATTTTGTACCAAAGATAGCTCATAAAATATTTATTGATGATTAATAACTTGATATCTGTTTGAGGAATCCGTATCTTAGAATTCTAATCGCATATTTTGATTAGATTAGTTGGTGAGACTGATGACCGATCTTTCAGTCAAGGATTTCAGTATTTTAACCCTTACTAGAATTCCTATGCCAGTCATACTCCATCCAGTTTGCCGACGGTTAGAAGCGGCGAGCGATATGGCCACCAGTGTGCCAATCTACTTCTGACGATCTAATAATGATTTACTTGGTAACGTCTTTGGTTATTCTTCTATGATTCATTCACGAAATAAATTATTGGGAATATTGCTAAGTGGTCATTTTAAACGCTCTGATAGCCATAAATCGTGCACCGTCAAGTTTAAACTGGATCGTGTATGGCTGGCACTACAAGTCTGGTCCATTTTCCTTTTTATACGCAAAGAAAATCTCACACAGGCCGATGACCTTAACAACTACACATATTTCTTACTTTCACACCATACACGTGACGTTTTCTTTCATTCTTAGAATATTAAAACATTAAGATATGAGTAGTGGCCGCGAAAACCGTTCGTACAGCGGTTTCATCGCTAACTTTGGACCTTTGTATAACCGGTGTTACTTACCGTAATCGGTTACTGGCGGTTATGTTTGTCATTTTAAAACAATTCCGGAGATAAAAATGGCGGGATGAGCTGGACAATATCTTTGCCTAGTTGTCCAAACGACGACCAAGTTAGCCTTGAATCCAGGAAATTATGTACGGTTTTGTAATTTTGTGATCACTTAGGCTAACAGTACCCAATAATTTGTATGTTTAGTAGATACGTTTGACGACAAAATAAACTGTAACAAATAAGGACAATATCGGAGCCCAATGATTAACATTATGGTGTTACTTCTGGTATGCAGATTAGTAATACCAGTTGACCACTCAGTTACTGGTTACTGCTTCAGATTCTCCTACGGTGCCCATTTTTGTCAAAGATCTGCTAAAGATGGCAAAGGAGTTTCATAATCTGTTCTGGCATTTGTTTATGGACCGGCTTAAGACAACGCTTCCATAATTTAAGCGTCTAAGCTCGATCGGTTTTCTCTTTATGACCATTTAAACCGTTACTTAATAATCGATAGAATGACTAGCCTTATTTGTTGTACTTTCACAAGGTGATAAAAGGTGACACCGCAGGAATATAAAGTCATATAATGACAGTGATCGATTAGAACCTTGTCGTTGTAAGATTAGTTTACAATTTTGATAAGTGTACATGGGGCTACATAATTATCAAGTTTTACAAATCCAGTTTATCTTCGTCTAGCTTTACATAAACTTTCTTCACACTGAAGGATCAGTTTATACTGGTTTTATATGGCTTGATGTGCACTAGTGCAGCCGTGTCGATTGTTTCAAGCGTATTTTTTTTTTCTTCTTTACTAGTTATGGCTATAAAATAAAATGTTCTTAGTTCCAAGTGGTTTATTTATTCCAGCTTTACAAAAAGTGGTTGATATGAAAACCGTTAATCCAAAACACTTCAAAACATAAATTTACTGAAAGTTTTTGTAAGTATTTTGCAAGTCTTTTTTTATACTTGGAGCAAAGATCAAATTAGGAATTTCTCCTGTATCGTGGGTGCACGCATACACAATCATCCCGACCCGAAAAAGATCATTGTATTGTATAATGGGCTGGTGTCCACGTATCCACGTCATAAGCGCGTTTTTTTCGTGTCGATCATACAAATATTAGTGCCGTACAAGAATCGAACCCGCGTACTTAATCGCTCAACCACTGCGCCAACCGTTGTGTAAAATGAATGTTCCTATCTTTACCGTGAAAATCACACGTTTTAGTTTTTCAGAAATCAATAATTTATTACAGAGACATATGGAATCATGCAAATTTTGTTCGGCCAAACTTACGTTTGAGTTGTATCGGGGTCGATAACCTGCGTGGTGATAATGATGACTAACAAACATTCTGTTCTTTGAAGAGGCCTGCAAAATACTGTAGCATAATAGGCTGAGCAAGTAAGCTATTTCTATACAAAATACTCTGCAGTCCAGGGTTCATTCAACCAGACACCTGATCGTAATCATACTCTTTAATAGACTAGTTTACAGCATCAATAAATTGTAAATCTGATTTATCTAGATTTTTTCACACTGACTAAGGTAAAACGCATCAAAATTTCTTTCTTGACTTTTAAAACGTTAAAAGCGTTCTAATTTTGGTTTACATATCAAAAGAAAAAAATCGGGCCATTAGTGGAGTGCCGCAAGGCGTAAAAAAAGTAAAACCTTGGAATCTAAGGCCAGTCAATGTATCTTCATATATATTTTTTTAAATGTAGAAAAATGTACTTAAAAAATATTGCCCTATCTATTTTTTTTATTTTCAAAATAATATATTTTTTGATAATTTAACGGTCTAATTAGATTTTTTCAGTGGACTATTTCAGTCTAATATAAAAATCATCGTACTAAAATTATTTTGAGATATTAAGCCTAATAACAGACAATAGCGGCACAGAACAATGCATTCATAAGTCAATACATGTTTATATTGACAAAGTAGGGTATTGTAAACAAACGTACCACACTTTATTTAGATAAAAACCTAGTATCAAAATTATAATTGGAAATTTCTTTAGAACGGTCAGATGGCCTGACGTCTGAATGTAGAGTTTTTGGGGTCATAAAAAGGCCAATTATTTCAATAGGAGGCCGGTTAAACAATGTCAAATTTTAATAAAAACACCTGATATCCTCAAAGTAAATGTGTTATTAAAATTTAAAATATCGTACCTAAAAGCCGAATAAACACTGAATCTATCTAATTTTTCTATATTTAATAAGTATGAATTGCGATAATCTTCAAATTAACATAGATTAATATAGACTAGATTAAAATTAAATGAGTAGTAAAAGAGATACCTATCCAATTTTCAAACCCCCGGTAAAGTTTCCAGGTAATCCCCTGTTTTTGAAATCAAGATACTAATCTTAAACTACTGTTTAGTCGAACAATTTATGAATTTTGCAATTCATGTTATGATTCTAATAGTCCTTTTAGATCCTTGTCTCAGTTTCAATTCCAAAGAAAATAGTGAGTTTATTTGTGTATGTAGAATGATTTCTAGTAGGTATGTCTGTCGCATCATTGATAGATATTGAAAGAAAAATGAGTCGACCGTTAGTCATATCCGCTGGGTTGTGTAATATGCAGTAGCAAGGTCATTACGCTGAATATCTGACACTAGCAGTTGAACCCCTAGATGAAATGAAATTCACCGGGTAGGTCGCAAATTTAAGAGGTATCTTATCGTAATCATCTAGTCAATTATTTAGGCCAGTGCGGAGCCTCTGTACAGGACATCTCCCACCTACTTTCGTGCCCATCCTAACCAACCACCGGCACCTTCCAGAATTTGAACGAGGCAAATGACAGGTGTGGTCAATAACGCACAGCTATAACGTATTGGTCGGATGAAATTTGTGCAGTGCGAGACACGCAAAAAAGAAGAAGAAAACACGAGTTTAACTACCTCAGAACCTTTCCAAGTTTTCTATACCAGCACATTTAATCTTCTCCTTACATTAGTTCAAAATCCAAACACTCAAGCCATAGGACCTCAAATCCTAAATTAACTAAGTCATAACTCATAATCTACTGCCCTCCCATCCAATCTATACAAAAGACAGTTATCTCATCAGCCGGAAGACATGCACAGTAGCACAAAGGCCTCGCACATCGGACATTGTAACGAATGTTCCCGGTCTCTTGTATTCAACTAGACGAACGGACGTTGTCCGTTGACTGCGCTATAATCTAGTCTGATGGACATCTTATTATATCAGACGGTAAACTTCCATTGCAGATCATAAAACTTGGAATAAAGATTCTGTATTTCCATACGTTGCTTGGTATACGGAAAAATAACAGATACTTAGATAAAGTATTCTTTTTTATGCAATTATTCTATTGAAAATACTGATAACCAGCTGCATCTGGTTCAACTGGAAGTCGACCCCAATATATTTGGGAAAAAGCTAATGGCAGATAATGTAAAATTATTCTCTTGATCTTATCCCCATGTATTTGGGGTAGGCCCACGAACACGATGTCTTCTATACTTTTAATTTTAGCAGTGGCCTATGTAGCCACATCATCCATTTCACAATCGTTTTTTGGTCTTTCTCTACATTTATAGATACCCATATTCACATCATACTCGAGAATTGTCTTAACTCCACCACGTTTTATTTCTAATAAGGTAAATATGGTAACTATACGCAAATATTAGAAAAAAACCAGTTACAACTAACATACTATCTACACATGAATGAAGCGACAGTAAACCGACTGAGGCAGCAACTAGGGGTAATCTTTTGTATGGTTGACAAGGGCCAATAAAATATTACAGACATCTGTATGAATGGTCCATCTCGAATTTAAGATACAGTTCATCAGCACTGCATAGGACAAGATCTATCATGCTGTTTATTTTGTTAAGCCATATGCCAGAAGACAATAGGACCATGGTACAGATGTAAACAAAGCTCTAGCCGCCATTCACTATAGTCTATGCCCATTGAAATTAAGCGTGCACTGTCCTCTTTAACAGAACTATAAACTATGTCCATCCATTCATTCATAGCCTTTTCAATCCAATGAAGGCATAGCCTCCTTTTGCATCTTTCGTCCATTTTATGCGCAAACTTTGTATAGGTATTTCCAATATTCTACTAAGTAAAAATCTTGAATTTACTGAAATACAACGCTTAACAACTAAGTCCAGAAGAATGCGGATGTGCGCAAGAGTTCCTTATATACCGAAGGTGAGCATTCAGAAAGGATTTTTGGAAATGTAACCTTTAAAAGGGTCTAATAGGGTTCTATTTTGTACGGAATTTGGTCATAATTCCTGGGAAGTTGCTAGCGTGTAAGCTTAACAATGTTGTCACCCATCATGCTTATTAACTGCATGTCTTCAACAACAGAAAGGGGATCAAGTGCGTAGCGGAACTGTGCAAACGGAAACCGTGAATCTGGAACTTAAAGACTATTGAAAGAACATGTATTTTAGTCATTACGAGTCCGACTGTCCGTTCTTAGAGCGGAAGGACTCATTTTATGATTTTACAATCTAAAAAAGCATTTTACTAAATTAATCTTAATGTGAACAAGAAACGGGTTAAGCCAGTTGACTCGCCTGAATATTTCCCTCGTATATGCATGTCCGAATGTCCTTTCTATTCAGTAAATGCCAAAAGGAATAAAGTTATTAGATTTCTTCCGTATCGACAATAGAAACAAAGTGAAAACAAGCCTACAGAGATTCTTTGTAATAAAAACGTTTTCTTTCATTATTTCCAGGTTGTATTAGAAGTGGCCCACCGCGTGGACCAAGAAGGGGTGGTGGCGGTTGACTCGGTGGTCGAGAAGCTCATCTTCAAGCCTCAGGATGTAGTGTCCATCAGGGCGAAGGATTCCGACCTCGAGTACGCCACCCACGACGTTTTCCAGACTGATAGTGCAATATCTAGCAAGTTTAATGGTAACTATCACTTTATATTATGGACCCTTTATTTTTAACTGGCGTTTTTGTATGAATGTGGACGAGGTGAAAGGAGTATGTAAGGATCGTAGCAAGCTTGTAAATTTTGCCATAGTTACTACCTTCATAGGTATTCATATTAGCTTACATTTTTTTAAATTTCTTTGCCCACACTAGCAATGATTCCTGTGTCTTGAGTTTACAAACATTTAAATTCAAGCAACCGAATATTCAGACCCGAATCAATTACTTATAGGTCATAGAAATATTTTTCCGTGCGAAAATCGAACCCACAAAACACAGCGCATCATACAAACGCTCAACAAAAAAAAAAGTGGCTTAGCTGGGTCCCGGTAAAATTGCTCAGTTTCTTTTTAAAACTTTATGACAATTTGGCCGGAATTTCCTTTTATTAATTTCTTCAGTCTTGCTCGATCAACACTGTTTATTTAATTACTTTAGAATCAATCAATTAATTTATCATTAATTTCGGACCATGATCCATAGTTTGTTAGTGATACGCTTAAGACAATGTTAGTTAATCACAGTAATTTAAAAATGACTAAAGATACTAATAAAAAACATTGATCAAATCAGTTCACATAACTTTGGAATGATAGTAATTGACCTAATGACTTAAATGATTTACTTAGAATAATTTAAAAGAATGCAGGGAAAGTGTAATATTTCCTTGCGTTACCGGGTGGACGTAGGTACATTGTAATTACTTCTCATTTGAAAACAGAATCGCGACCTCAGGATTCTACATCTGTGAACCGGCCACCTTCTTTATGAAAATGATGAATAGATAGATGTTGCAATCAGGAATTGCCCTTGATTTGAGTACATCATTTGAGAACATGTTAAAACGATCCATAGTAAAAGTTAAAACATACAATTCAGAATCGAAATGACCAATAATTAAAATCAAATAAATTTATGAAAAATAAATACATATGAAGTCTGGTAAATAGTTTTGACGACTGCACGACACCATAATTGTCTTCCTCTAGTTTCACCTATTCACTTATCTACAATTTAAATATTCCAACACTCGACGTGACTATTTCGCCTTTGAACTTAAAAACTAGAACATATTACCAATAACTGCGATAACTTTAGAGTTAACTGTAACTTGTTAAGTTTATTTCAAGTGCTGGGTAAAACCACTTCAGATAAGCAATTATGGTAAAGTTGAGTGACTAATGAATGTATATTTTGTGTAGAAAGTATAAGTTAGGCAAGTTTCTAATGTATCATAGGGGTGTGTTGGTTGGGTATCATATTCTATGAGTAATTGTCTCACGGATTTCCTTAGAAAATATATTTACTTTTATTTGCGTCACCGGGGTGCATAGTAGGTACGTCTATAACGGAAGACAAACAAAATTAGAAATTAAGTAACTTTAGATAACACAGCTTTTTAGGCAAAAAAAAAAAACAATCTAAAAAAACAAATTTTACTTAACATTATGTTATAAAAAAAATATTTTGTGTGCACTCGTAGTGCGTGTCCAAATAAATGTATTGTTTTTCTATCTTTTCTAATGTTATTGTAGTCATGCTATGAATGGGGAATCCCAAATATAATTACTGTACAAAGATCTTATGGCACGTGGACATAATTAGGACCATCATAATGTCAGTATCTTGTTTATTCAATACATTTTTCAAATATTTCAAATATTTACTCATGTCAAGAGCGCCCTTCAATAGTGTATCGGTAATTCGGTATGGAAGTGATTAATAATGATTTAGCTAATTCAACTAATTAATTAGTTAGTGACATTATCCGAGGCTATAAGTATAAAATTTCATTTATTTGTGTTCATAAGTTTATTTTGCCGGAGATAAATTGTTGATTACTATACTTCAAGTGATACAAGCAGGGTATGTAGCTTAAAAAAACGAGTGTGTTAGAAGAATAAGAGCCACAGTGTTTTAAAAGGTTTTTTTTTTGTGAATGAATGTATAGGCTTCCTATAACTTTTGCGTAATTTACGCAAAAAAAGGGGTAAATTGGCCGCCAATGTGTTGTTTCTTCATGACCGGGTTTGAAAATTGTTGTGCGAGTGTGCTTTGTGTGTTTTCGTAGAAATCAACCACCCTCCCTTGGTCTTCAGTTATTACTATTTGTTCTTTAATTCAAAGACTTTCCCTGAAAACAAATTCCTGACTAAATAACAAGGCGGGAATTAATGCATATGTTTCAGAAAAAGCATAATTGATTATTTTATGAGAAATTATTTTTTCGATCTAACAAATGATTTATAATGTTAATTGAACGATCGATTACTTTTATGCGTTATACCGAGAATACAGCATTTATTTTCCAATTTCATTCAACTCCTTTTAGCTCTTTACGTTTCCCCTCTCCCATAGAATATTAACTGACTTCAATTTCAGCTTAGTTCTGAGTGGGCCAGCATCACGAAGGACAAGCGCCTCTACTTGCTATGTCCATAGAGCAGTGACAATAATAATAACAGGTCTTTCACTAGGTGTCGCTGCAGGCAATGGTAGGACCGGCGAGGAACGTTACTTAGAGCCCTGGGACGGCTGCGACGTTGAGGTCGGGGAAGCTCCCCAACACAACGGAGACGCACTTCTTGAAGAGTTGGAGCTCGACCACCGTGCCAACGGATGGGACGCCAACGACATGTTCCGGAAGAATGAGGAGGTGTACGGAGTCCACAGTACCTATGATCACTCGCTAGCTGGGTACACGCTTCCCTTGCAGAGGAAGGATACTCAGGACTACAGGTTAGTTATTACTGTTAAGTTTAATTTGGAAAAGTAAAACGACTACGACGAGACGAGAGATGTAGGCTAAGTTACCGTCATAGTCTAGCCTTTCCCAATCATGTTGAAGTCAATCGAACATTCCTTTTGAAACAGAAAAACTCAATTTATTTACTAAGTGGAAATGTCTTTATTTTACCACCTCAACCAAGTTATTGGATTTGACTAATGAACTAACACTAAAGACTACTTAAATTTAGGTGACGGCTTAATTACCACTTCAAACATAAAATGGCGTATTCTGCTGCCAAATCAGCAAGTGCTAGATTGTTATTGTTAACTGGTTGACTTAAACTAAACAAGTCATAGGTCGTCCATGCACGAATTTCTCGATGATTCCTGCTACCTAGCGATTGCTCGAGCGGTTCCGTGTAGTCGCAGCTTGGTGCAGTCGATACAGACTGCTGCTAAACATTACTTGTATAGCCGGACAGATTGACCTGTCATCATTTTCCTGCTCCTATCCCATTTTACTTGTGGTCGACGCAACACGCTTTTTCTTCCATTCTCCTCTATCATACGTCACAGTATCATTTACTCCTTTTTCATTCATATCATTCCTTAGACAATCCATCCATCTTTTCTTTGGCCTTTCTCTTCCTCTCCATCTATCAACATTCATACTCATCACTCTCTTAATCACATGAGTCTCATTCTTCCTCATCACATGTCCATACCAAGACAGACGATTTCCTTTCATTTTTTCTGTAATAGACGTCACTTTCAAACTTCCCCTTATTAACTCATTCTTTAATTTATCTATTTTTGTCACTCCACACATCCAGCTCAACTTCCGCATCTCCGCTACATGCAATCGTTTCTCATCCATCTTTCACAGCCCAGCATTCCGATCCATACGATACGATACAGATCTACCTGTGCCATACAGTTTCATCTGTATAAAGATTACCATAGAGCTGTGTATTTCAGTTATTCCCTAAATACTTGCTCATCAATTAATTTACTTCTCCAGGGACGCAGAAGCAAAAGCTGAAGAGATCGCAGCAGAGATTGAGAACGCTGCATCATCGAAGGCACGCATTGAGCTCGAGAACGGCGACGAGGAGGAGCGGTTCGCCGCCGTAGTGAGGCCGCAGGACGGCGCCTCTACTGCCGGCAAATACGTCATTCCTAACAAGAGGAAGAATATGCAGGTTTGTGATGATTTATTCTGCGGGTAGACCGCATCATAGCTGTGAAGACAAATCTATTTAGGTATTTAGAGATGAATCTAATTAAAACACAGCAAATCACATAAACTCATGTAAATGCTGGCAATCAAAGTGGTGATACATCACTCACAATTTACCATAAACAAATAATATTTTGTTGTACAAAATAATTAATCATAAATCAACACTACAAAAACACAACTTTATGAACTGCAACCCTGGGTGTAAAGGGCCTGGGTTCAAACAATCCCTTTTGAAGAAAATGAAAAAAAAAATTACGTGTAGTAAAATGTGTGGGCCGTATGCTGGTCACCTATAGGGTTTAAAAATATATCTATTCCATGCTGACTGATGAGAAAATAGTAGAAACACTTTCTTTGTTGACCCTAATCTGTTCTATTTTTGATAGCGAGACATAATTATAATAATCCACCATTTCAACTCGTCATTATGAATTCTTTCTATTCAACACCGATCAGACAGTTATGCAGACAAAGCTAAAACGTGTAATATTTATTTATTTATGTAAATTAATTCAAACTATTCCGATACAGCAATATTTCCTTGTTATTTGCATAAAAGATAAAATTTTATCACATTTGCATGACAGTGAGCATATTTTCGATTGATTACCGGCTGCTTTACCTGACATTGATTATATTTACTCTTTGTTATTATTTTAAGATTGGTAAATGCTTTAGAAAAAGGAATTGCGACGTAAACCCGCAATCCCGCTTGTTATTAGTAGAACTTGGGTTATCTTTACTGTTAGGTGACGCCGAAAGTCTGATAACCAGTGTTACCAAAAAGCATTGAATTTCCAAGTTACTATTTTGTGGAGGTAAGATTTAACTCCAGCTGGTTAGACTGGAACCTGATCCTAACTGACAACCGCAACTGAAATGGAAATGCCTATAAGAGCTTAGATATCTAATTTATTCTCTAACAAACTAGCACCATATAATAGTATATTTTGCAACGATTGAATAAAGAGCGGATTTAAAGCGAGGGCCATTATATGAATCAAGAGCAAGCGAAGGATTTTAATGACTGAATCACGACCGTAGGGAGTGATTAATGATGATTGAATCACGAGCGAAGCGAGTGATTCAAGTATTTAAATCCTGAGCGACGCGAGTGATTCAGGCCCTCGATTTAAATCCGTTTTATTCAAGAGTTGCAAACGATACTTTATACCATGACTACGAGAAAAAGAAAGATTTGAGCGATAAAAGATATTCAACGAAACAAAATAAAGTTTTTTTTTAATACCAAAGTCTGCTCCAGACACACGTGGGTGCGAAGTAGTCCAATCGCTCGGTCACTGCGCCAACAAGCTGACGTTAAAATCGGAGCAATGATTTGAATTAAGGGTAATTTTCATATTAGCAAGGGGGTTGTCCAGCATCGCGGTCGATGTCAAATGTACTAAAGTGTTCTAAATTCAAACACCAAAACAGTGCGTAAAAGACTACTTTTACGCACTGTTTTCCGTGAGTAAAAGTAGCTTTTTCGAGGGGGAATGGTATAAAAGAACTTTGAAAATCTAAACAAAAAATGAAGAAAGATGTTCTTCATTTTTACTAATAGGCCCGCGACAGTGCGGCTCTTAACTCTCGGCCTCGGTCGAGACACGTCCATACTAACCGAGCTGCTTCGCGTGGCAAATGCTATGCCTAATGGCATTGATCGAGATTGAGTCTTGTGTCTGTTATCATTTAGCCACGAGATTATTACATAAATTGTAAGAATCTCGTGGCTAAATGATTTTATGGTCAACAATAACTTATGAATCCTCTTCCTTCCAGACGGGCAAACTGGTGGGCAAGCCAGGTGGTTCGGGCAACAACGGCGGCTCCCCGCCCTCCCCCGCCGCCCGCGCGCCCCCGCCCGCGCCCAACAAGGACAAGGAGCACCGGCCGCCGCGCCCGCAGGACAGGCGGCAGGAGGACTCGGTGAGACATCAACATTGCAGCCCACTGCTGGTCATAGACCTCTCTCAGAGAGTGCCACAGCGCACCATCTGCCGCTTCCTTCATCCAACCATTGCAAGCTACCTTCTGAAGGTCATCTGTCCATCTTGCCGGGCGGCATCCCGCCCTACGTTTACCTATACGCGGTCATACAATATTGTCCGCATCAATTCACAACTTGTATTTGCTCTTGCAATCCCAGGGGATTTCAACATGATACAAACCAGAAAAAGATGAAGCAAGAAAACAACTGTTTTCACTTACTGTGATGTATTACTCTATTACTCCTATTTCATACTAAGTTATAAAAGTTCACGTCACACGATATTAATAAGTTTTTCTGAAACCGTAGTTTAATTCACAGCAGGTGGCCTACCATGACATCTTAAACCCAGAGTAGTTACAGTTAGGGAAAGAGACAGAGCTATACAAGTCGTCTAACGCCACCTCGTTCCCTCACCGGAACTACTCTAGCTATAAGATGTCATAGTAGGCTACCAGGATACTAATTTACCAAGATAAAGGTTGTTTATCTATTTCTTAATACTAGCAATAATTGAGCAGTGGTGGCCAAGTGGTATCGGCCCCGACTTACGAGTTGTAGGTCGTGGGTTCGAACCCAGCCTGGCGCATTACTTTGTGTAATTTATTTCATCACCACTGCTCTCAAAACGGTGAAGGAAAACATCGTGAGGAAACCGGCATGTTCTAGAACCATCAAATTCGAAGACATGTGACATCTGCCAACCCGCACTTGGCCCGCGTGGTGGATTATGGCTCACTCCCTCTCACAATAGAGGAGGCCTGTGTCCCAGCAGTGGGAACGTTATAGGCTGATAATGATGATGATGAATACTAGAAAGGAAGAAAGAAAAAGTTTTATTGGACTCACACAGGACAGAAGAACAACTTAAAATTAAAAACAAAATGTAAAAATTAAGTAAAAAAAACTCAAATTACAGATCGTCTAAAAATCAATTTTGGTCCTGTACGAGGCCAAAAGGACCCTATCTCAGCATGAGCATACAGCCCTATCTGAAAGCCATTTATTTATGTTAAAGCTATTTTCCATAGTACTCACGACCATGTCTTGTTGTTCACAGCCAATGCCAAGCGTGGGACCGAACGCAGGCGGCAAGAGTTACGCAGCGCAAGCAGCACAGGGAGGATACCATGTGCCGCCCTTCCCGCCGCATCAACAACACCAGTACGTTGCTTTTGTTACACTAATTTAGACTCCGTAGCTGTGTTAAACACCAGAAAAGCGCCGAGACAATGTAACACGACGTATCCCGTAGAATTATTTTTTACGTTTATTTCTTTAGGCCCCCGACTGCGAACAAGGTGAATGGTGAACCACGGGCACCGATGCACCCGCGGCAGGGATTCCCACCTCATCATCACCACGTAAGTTATTAAAATTTAATCTTCATCACATAGCTATCTTAGTATCTCCCTAATAGGTATGAAACTTAATCAAATTAACTCGGCCTATCGCAGCCCACTGTCAGATAGGCCTCTCTTAGGCTGCGTCATCGCCCTGCCCTTTGCCTTCTGCAGATGAAAACTAATATTTAGCCTGTAATATTGGTCCCACTACTGGGAACTGTCTTCTTTATCTATAGACAAGTATCACTTGTGTTATGGGTACTAGACCCATAACACAAGCTCTGCTTAGCTTGGGACTAGATGGCGTTGTGTGATAGTTGTGGGATATTATTATTTTTTTAGACAAAGCCTTTCAGTAATATGGTGTTGTCCCACAGAACCCGCCACCTCCAGGCGACGTCCACAGCCGACCTCCACGGCACCACGCCCCCCCTCCAGAACCCAGGAGGCAGGAAGACGTGCAGGTGAGTATTTGTACTATTGCATATCCATCATTCAGCCCTATAACGTGGTGGCCTACCATGACGTCTTAAACCGTGTGTAGTTCAGCTGACGGAAAGAGACAGAACTATACAAGTCGTCTAGCGCCATCTCGTTTCCACACCGGAACTACTGTCGTTTTAAGACCAAGAGATGGTAAACATGTCAAAGGTCAGGCTCTTTTGCACTACATGAAAGTTGAACGACGGTGATAAGACTAAAGTTTCGTTCTCAAAGTCGAGCCGTGCCGCTGCCTGGGTTCGGGGCTGAAGCCTAAATCTATTTAGATTTACATGGGAACGATTTTACACACCAAAATGTGGATGTCCGTGATTCGGGCTCCTTTATTTGACATGCCATCGAAATTGCGACGACTTTGGCGTGTAGTTGAATCACCTGACTGGCCATTTAATAGTAACTAGCGGCCTGCTACGGTTTCACGCAGGTTCAACTTTTGCATCATGCAACTTTCTTGCTTATAAATCTTTTTGCATCATTCACAGACCATTTTACCTACCACAAATCAATAACTCACAATTAAAGTACGCTCTATCACTGTTTCAGGAGCTTCGCAAGTTCGGCCAGGAGTTCAAGTTAGTGTCAGGTGCGGGTCCTGCGCCCGCGCCGCAGGCCGCACTACCGCCTCTACCGCCACAGGTGCAGCCACAGCCGATACTCAACCCACAGCCACCGGTAACTTATTAAGCCCCTTTGTTTTAAGGATGAGTGGTGATCAAACCGCATTTTAAAACCCTCAGGAGTACTGTGGGAATGAGACAGAGCTATACAAGTTGTCTAGTACCATTTCGTTCCCTCACTGGAATTATTCTGTCTTTGAAACGCGTCATGGTTGACTACTTAGTCTGTGAAATAAGTGCCTCAGGCCTCAGGTTATTTTATTTGTGTTTCAAGTGGCTGGTAGCACGGTACATGGAATTATCGACGACGTCAAAATGTGTCTATGAAATATTCTAAAAGATGCTATTATTGTAACTTTTTCGAGTTTGATCTTAACTAAATACTGATCATCTTCTTCGATCTTAACTGAATACAAAATGTGCAATTCTGAGTAGTAAAATAGCACTGTAAGTTGAAATCTAGTATAAAAATTGGACAGATTGAGGTAAGATGATGTGCTGGCGTCTGTACCAGTCCTAAACTATAGTTTATCTCGCAATTATAACTAGAACTGCAAGTTAGACGCGCTAATCTTATTTTAAAGTTACCCACTACTCTCCCCCCAGAGCCAGCCCCCCCCTGCGCCCAGCCCGCCCGAGGTGTCGGCCAACGTGTGTGCGTCCGGGGAGCCGCACAACAAGAGGGACCGCCCGCCCAAGCAACACACGCCGCCCACGCAGCACAAGGTACTACACCATTCACTACATTATTCACCATAAGGGTCAATTCACATGACGCCACGTGGTCGGTCCTATATTTTATACTAGCTGTGCCCGCAACTTCGTTCGCGTGGATGTCGGAATTGAACAATGTATTTTTTAGTTCTAAGCGCTTAATTCAGGCCAGTCCATTCCAGTTATTTGAATAATCTAGTTTTTCTATTCGAAGTTAGATCGCGCGACTGACGTACGAAATCAATGTGTGAGACCAAAGAAACTTCTGAAACACTTTAAATTCAAATATCTTTTGATAGACTGAACCGATTCCAATGAAACAAAAACTAAATTCCTCTCCAAGTTACGCTTAAACGTTATGTATAAAAGTTATCTACATTAATTTCGTATATTTTACGTGATACCTGGACAAATACACAGACAAACAGACAAAATTTCTAAAAACGCTAGAAATGGGTTCTATTGGTTGTCCTTTAATACCCTGGCTATATTTTTTGAGTTTTTATTTAATGTACAAAAATATTTTTTCTACAGTTTTATTATATGTATAGATATAGAATAGATATAGATAGATAGATTGAAAATGAATATTACAATTTAGACATCGCCACGACATGACGTCATCAACAGCGCGCGCCTAGCTTGCGCCTTTCACCACCCAATAAATTCTATTTCTACGAATACGCTGATATCGTTGTCTTCTTATTAATAAAAGCCATAATAAGGATAGCAACAACAATTTTTCCTCCATGACTACGTTCAGTTAAGCCGTGTTTCCTCTACGAAAGCCGAAGTAAAACTGCACATGACCACGTGGTTACCACAACGCAACCACATCGACATTTTGTCGCTACCCAACGCAACTGCAAAAAGTCGCCACGATACTATTCACACATAACCACATTTCAAAACTAGCCACACGAGACTGTCTCATCAGGCAATCGAGACGTAGAATGTGAAGAGCTATTGAAAGATCACCAATCTTAGTCAAACTTGTAAAAAAATGGGTCCTCTATTTGATGATTTTACCAAAAAAAACACTAGCCACGTACTGACTTTTGCCATTTTCAAAGCGGTCACTTGACTATTCTTAAAATGTTTTTTGTTTTATTTTTCAGTTTTCAATGGTTTATAAGAGTCCATTGAGGCCTATCTGAAATAAAATATTCTGTTTTTTAACACACTAATGAGTTCTTAATGAGTAGTCCGACCAACGATGCTACAAATATTACTAACAACTTCGTCATACAACCTAACACAATCAGCAACAACACAGTCTCTTACTGTCTGTACACAAAACCTTACCAGCCCCCCGTGGTCCCAAAGGGCGGCGACTCCCCGATGTCGGTGGAGGAGCGCTCCGCCCCGTCGGCGTCCCCGCCGTCGTCCGCGTCCCCCGGCATGGAGCGCGTGGCGCAGATCAAGAAGTCCACGCTCAACCCCAACGCCAAGGAGTTCAACCCGGCGGCCAAGCCCTTCACGCCGAGGAGTCCGAGCACTCCGAATCCCAGTCGGTGAGTTCATAAATGGAGTGATTATTTTTTTCTGTTTAGTTTGTCTTTATTACGATTTTAACTTTATTATCTATAATTCAAGGTTCAAAATTCATACATTCAAATAATGATAAATTATAGTTTCAACGCCATGGTCGCGTTGATCTCAAAGCACTCCCTCACCACCAACATTCACTTGTAGTGTAACATTACAGATTCAAACATTTCATTAATGCGCACCTTGTATCAATTCTATACTAAATATACGCGAATGCTCGGTCAGTCAGGAAGGTAGTATTGTAATGTAACGCTCAAAGTCGAATCTATAATATTACATTACACGCGAATACTCCCGACGAGGGGAGCCTTTAGAGCATAGCACCCCAGGAAAAAATATCCCATATAATATGCTATCTGATAAAGTGTTCTGATGAAACAATTCAATCAAAAAGGGAAACTACAAAATGTTAAAGATTAATTTTCCTTGAAGTTATTATTTTAAATAACTAACTCGTGGCTAAATAATTACAGCCACACAGGCCGATCTTCTGGGTTAATTAAGCCGCGCTAACCGAACCTCGGTTTGTGGATGGGTGACCAACTGTCAACGAGTTTCTACCATGCCTCGGAAAGCACGTAAATTTGTCCCGACATTGATCCCGGCTGTCATTTGTAGATCTTTGAAAGTCGTTACTGTTGTTGTCGTGACAACCAGTCTTACCACGGAGTAATGTCTCATATACAATACTGATATTCAGCAGCATCTGGGTGAATTAGAAGCCGACCGCAATATAGTTGGGAAAAGTATAGGCAGAGGAGGTACTCGATTACAAGTATAATCTTCTATTTTATTTCCAGACCACACACGCCAGGCACCCCTTCAGGCGTGGGCGTCGGCGTGGGAGTGGGCGTGGGTGGCGTGGGTGTGAACCTTGGTGGTGTGAGCGTCATGGGACCCGGAGTCAGTTATGTGCCTGCACCACATCCTCCACCTCCCATGGTATGTATTCAACGCTGTTGCTTAGAAATATTATATCAAACAATGTTAACAGACAGACGCGAATAGATCAACCTTTCAAATAACTTAAAATTAAATACCTAGCGTGGGTTCAATTATTTACAATATATAATTTTATATCGTAACTAAATAAATGTCGGAAGTAATAACTTTTTTGTTCAACAAAATAACTAATTAAGAAGGCAGACTTATCAACAACTTGTATCGTGTCGTAAAAGATCTAGATAACGTAGTGTGTAGCAATGTTACCCGCAGGTAGCGGCCGTGCCGTACGCCATGATGGCCGCCGCAGCTGCTGCCGCACAACAGCCGCCCGCGTACCTACCGCACCCACATCCAGCTGTGAGTACCTGTCCTTATAATGTAGCTCACTTCGTGCCTACAGATTTTGGTCACAATAGGATATTTGACTGAAAAAATCGAATTGTCCGTCACTAAGGTCATCAAAAAATATATAACCCGTATTTTTTCTTTGGCAAAACGTTACAAGCAAGTACAGATTTTACTTGTTTGTGAAAAATAATAATATGGAAAATCTGAAGGCATCTTTTACGAAATTTCTTGTTTATCAGATCACTTTGAAATCGACATTTTATTGCTAAATTCGAAAGACACCAGAGTAGACGAAGTTTTACGAGACTTACGTTTTATTTTCACAATACCTTCAATTCAACTTCCTAAAATCGTAATATCGAATTTGAAATGATCTGATGAACTTTCACAGCCGAACTTACTGGCCGAAAAAATTACTAAATTCTTGGAGATCAGGAGCCTATTTCGCACTAAGATTGTAAACTTGGTAATTAAGTAAATATGTTGGGGCCGGTGACAGATGGAGATGGGGTGCGATTGCCGACAGTACGCGCCGCCTATATTCATGGTGCCCGACAAAAGGGACCGCCCAGACGCGGTGAGCACTCGACTAGTGGACTCGTGGGACGGGGATTTTTTGTGACAAATATGTACCACCAATTTGATCAAAATCCTTGCGTTTGCACTCAACATTAAGTTTAAAATACCCGAAAAAATTGTCCCGAATTTGATATTGCTATTCAGAGATTGCCCGTGTATGAAAGTCCAATCGGATGACCCCAAATTCACACGGGTATACGGAAACAGTAAAACGCTCGACGTTTTTCTCAAATTGTAGTCATTTTTACGCCAGGGTGTTCGAACAGACCTTTGAAAATCTAATATTATGTTATTATATTTTTGTAAAAAAATATGTAGTTTAAAAGTTTGTGAACGCACCCACGAAAGAAGAAATTCCTAACGTAACCGGGGGAAAAGAATTTCTCCTCTGTAATCTGTGCATTTACTAACATTTAAACACACATACTCAAACACCCAGTTCTGGAACAACTTCTTGTTGTATACAAATATTAGTTCCGTGCGGGAATTTTATCAAACCTGTATTAAAATCATGTCAATAAGTATTCGCAGTTATACTTGTCACAAGTAAATTCCTCGTCTCACGTCCCACACGCGTGCAGTGTTCAGTTTTTTCCGCAGTGTGTCGTAACTATGTTCTTGTACAGACGGGTGCTTGCCTCGCTAACCGCCTGGCTAACCCAACACCACAGATTAACTACTAAATGGATACTTTACTATGTTCATTAAAAACAACGCAGAACGACTCCTTGTTTTTGGCTGAAGATTAAGTATACAATAACTGAAAGGATAATGCCGCGCATCTATTCATGTGTTCACTTTATAATACGGTAAAATCGGTAAGGAAAAAAATGCCGACAGCTTTGGGCATAGACATCGTCATACCTATACTGGGTGAACTTTACTATGAAGACTGGAATGGCCTATTACAATATTATAAAGAATAGTAAAAAACACTTATAGGATTCATGGGCACGATTGTGAAGAAATGTAAGGCCGCTGGCGTTTTACAAGCGTTGGCCCGCCTAAAACGCCAGCGGGATACCGGCCTAAAGTAAATCTCGATATTTCTCGTAGTTTTGGATTTGGCTTATCTAGCCCACTTCAAAAGTACAAACTATATGTTCCAAAGTAGTATCAGTCGGTGACCTTGCAACTTGTCCATACCGGTTTGACTGATTCATAATTAAAGTATCCATTTCTTATGTAATCTGTGTCCACGTTTCACGGGCACATGGACATTAACCGTTTTACCTACCAACGCTAACGCTTTCAGAGTGATTTTCGTTTTGTTTAACAACAACAGTGTTTATTTAAGTGAAGAGACTACTGTAGAAACACCTATCACGTTTTGTGATTCAGCACTTTTGGTGGTGTTTCACGTTTGAGAATTTGGTAAGGCCTCGCCTCAAAGCCGGCGGGTAGCGTGGGCACAGTGGCACGGTCAAAGAAGCCACATACTTCCAGGCTCTCCTATTAACGTGCCAGCACCGCCCCGCTGTCCGCTTTCTTTGAGACCGAAGCCTTAAACGGACACGAAATTAATAGACGCACACATGCCCAAAGGCTAAATTAATTGTGTGTTTTTGAAGTCTGTATTGTAAAAAATTGACAGCCCACTGTCTACCACAGAAAAGAAGTCTATGTTACCTGAAAAACAAATGGATGTTAGAGTAATTAAACTTTTATGCGTTTATGGATTCAGGGACCTCATGATGGGACAGGAATATTCAAATATAGAATCCTTAAATTTAGATTTATATTTTTAAAACTCATTTGGTCCGGCCTACCGCACTATTTACAGTAATTGCAATATATTTCGATTCAACACAGTTGTCATGTGCGTCTGATTTAATATAGTGCATAATCAGAAATAAGATAATCGACCACAAATGAAATGATTGCACTGCTTTAATTACGGCTTTATATCATGATAATGTCAGATTAGACATATTTGGGTACTTCTGGTGATATGGAAATATTTTATATTTCCAAAAAACAAAAAACAAGGCTAAAGTTGTGGTTCCTTAGGGGTCTATTGATGGTGACACGTTTACAAAATCACCGTCATTTATTTAGAGAATTAAAAGCCGTAGCTCTTTTAGCTAAAAACCCACCTCTCAAGTTTTTCAATAAATGTGTTAGTTGCCACGCAAATGAGATATAAACTAAGATAATCTACTTGGGAAATCATTACGATGAACGCTCGTTATAATTAATTACATACCTAACGGCAATAAGGAATGTAAATATGAAAATAAATTACAACATATAAAAAATAATTTATTCGTTTCAAAGTGCCTAATTTATAACTCGTTTTATATATTTATAAAAATACTAACATTAATGTTGTTTGCAGTGGTTTTCAATGTTAATACCAATTGATTGTTGTTTTAATTGCACTAAACATTATTAATTACATAACAAAAGTGGGTTTCACGACCATCCTTTTATATTCTTCTAAAAAACATTTTATTCTTATGTAAAAAAATACCTACTTAAAATCTATCACCATTTATGTTTATAGTCCTTTGTCTTTTACATCAAAAATCACATTCAAAAGTCTACTTAAATACTATTACAAGTTAAATTTTCTCTTCAGGTCTTAGTCCGACCATTTGTTCAGACACATCCCATAATTTGACAGCCAAGTCTTCATTTCTGGCCTTCATACCCATATAACCTTCCCTGCAATCCACAAAGTACCCTCCAGAAGTCTGATCCGCATCATCTGAGATAGCTAAGTACAAGGTCGTTTGAGCACCTTCCACCGGATTCTTGAAGAATGAGTATAGAACCATAGTCCGCAACTTTTCCAATATCGTTGCTTTGTAGAAACTTGTGTTGACGTGACCAGGGTGCAAGCTGTTCACAACCACATCTGTGTCTTCCAGTCTTCGAGCTAGCTCGTTACTAAATAGTATATTGCATAGCTTGCTATCGCAGTAGGTTCTCATGTATGAGTGAGGGCTATTCAAGTCAGTTATTGTACCAAACCTATGCAGCGTTGACGTCACTATAATAATCCTGCTTGGTGCCGACTTCTTCAACAAAGGTACTAGTAGAAGAGTCAGTAGGAAAGGTCCGAAATGGTTGACCTGCATGTCCCTGATCAATCCATCTTCAGTCTTGTCTCTATGGACACCACTAGCGCCTGCATTGTTTATCAAAATGTCTAGTTTGGCTTCGGCATTTTTGAAGTCTTCAACAAATTTCCTCACAGAAGCGAAGGAGCTTAAATCCAAGTGCATATACCTGACGCTTCGGTTTCTAGTCTTCTTGATGATTGATTCGGCAGCTTTCTGTCCCCTTGTCTCGTCTCGGCAGCCCAGGATCACTTTGGCGCCTCTCCTGGCCAGTTCTAAAGCGGTCTGGTAACCAATCCCGCTGTTTCCACCAGTAACGATCACTACCTTACCGCTCATGACATTGTCCGAATAACACTTCCCATTTGTTATTTTATTATAAGTTTTTATTAGGATCAATCCTAAAATCAGCCACACTAGCCACATTTTGACAGTAAAGAATAATTCTTCCACTTTTGTATTAAAAAAAAAACAACTGGTAGATGTTTGCACAGATGAAGACGTTATTATTATTTAATAATGTCGTGTTAACCGCGCCGTTCTCGCAATGTCACTGAAAGATTTATCTGTATTAATGTCAAATCATGTGAACGGACTAATTATCAGCTGTGGCCGCGTGGCTCTTATCAAATTATATCGTATCTATATTGTAAACAGTTGGCGTCCGTCCGGTTGTTCGGCATCGACGGGTTCAAAGTTACAAGTTACTTATGGGAAATTAAACTCGAACTTTTTATATAAATCTGTAAAATGTTTTAAATACAAATATTTTTGTTACAAGACCGGCAATGCAAAGTTGACACTTTAAACTAAAAAAACTTTTAAAACGGTTAAAAGTTGTCTTTAAGGAATCACAGTTAAATTGACCGCTTTCCCTAATATGGTATGAAAATTGATTTAAAAAGATAAACTAGCTGCTATCTAGAGTTTTGGATATCAGGGACACATGTTTCTAAAATATCTAAAGGCGATTATAAGATAACAATGTTTCGAAATCGGAATGCTAAAGTTCAATGAGAAAATTTGGATTCACTTTGTTATTGCGAAAATTCCAAATTACCCAATTTTGTGAAGAATAGTCCCAAAAAATTAAATTATGAGAGGGGTATCCCTAAATAAGACCGTATATTATGAGCATTCCCAGTTTCCTAGCGCAGATGTTGAATCTCACTGTTAGATCAAAGTTCATGATATTGATAACCGAGTTAATACAGTAACAATTAATTAGCTGTGCTTGGTTGATTAACTATTTAACATTTCTAGCAGAGTTAGGTCCAGTCCTAGGGAAAGTAAAGTACAATTAAAGGTACACGTTGGATTTTGGTCAGTACGAGTCTGACAGTCCCTTCCGCTTAAGAGGACTTACTTGATGTTATTGCCACATAAAAAAAGAATCTATTTCTCGTGTTCAGACTAATGATTAATTTTAGTAGATCAAGACCGTATGACGGGGGACGCTCTAGAGGAGCAAAGCCTGCCGTTGTCGCGGGACTTATCTCATTACCGTGAACCCGGAACGTAAAGGGCTATTGAAGGACACCGTGTATTTTAGTCAGTACGAGTCTGACAGTCCCTCCCTGGCCTGGAGGGGAGGATTAATTTGAAGAATTTACCTCCTAAAACAAAAAAAAATACAAAAAAGAAGATCAAGACCGTCACATAGAAAAACATGAATAAAGATTTACATGTTTTAGAATACACAAAATATTCAAATAATATGTTAATCCTATACCTACATACAATCTGACATTTTCTAGATATCGATTCACACACGGATATTGTTATCTACATAGGTAATGTACTCACAATCTCGGGTTATCTACGGACATAGGAGAAAGAAAATAATTCATTATAAGCACATACGATCTTTATGATCGATGGTGATATTACATCTTTTGATTTTAATTATCACTGAATTAGTAATACTGAGTGGTCGCCCATTATATGAAAATTCTACTGTAATTTATTCATCCATATAGCCCGAATCTCTTCAAGAATAAATATACTTCTTCTGGGTAATGGGGTATTTCTTTTATTTGGAAATCGAACGTCTAAATGGCATTTCGAAGCGATGGAAGTTATGCGACTGGTCATTGACTTGCCACATGGTAATCGACCCGTGTCATTCACTAATATGTGTGGGTTCATATCTGACAGAACATCTGTCGCGGATCATCGTTCGTGGAATGCCAGAACAGACAAATGTATAATCAAATCAAATCATTTATTTCAAGTAGGCCAGTTACCGGCACTTTTGAATTGTGAAAGACAAAAAAAAACAGTTCAAAAATAGTTACGGACCCAGTCACAAGACATAAAAACTGTGAAAGTACTGTAGATGTCCATTCCAAAGCGTAGATCTCTATGGAGAAGAACGGGCAAGAAACTTCATAGACACTCTTTTCCAATCGCCAAAACTATAACAGAACCTTTGTTACATCATTCAACATTATAGAAAAACAATTGACCGTTCACACTCTTAAAATGATCCGTTAGTGCGTCAAAGAACATTCGATGATCCGCTCGACGGATGTTCCGTCAGATATGAAAGTACCCTAATGTTAACACCAACGTCGACTTTGTTTTTGTCCACCTAATGTTAACACCAACGTCGACTTTGTTTTTGTCCATCTGACTAACACTAAAGTCAAGAGCAAAATCCATAACAAAAAACATTTGAATAACACCACACTATTTTACAATATGTTTGAAAGATGTTTTAGCGTAACAAGAAAAGACTTCGTTTAAAATTATAACCAAAGCAATCTGTGCATTACAAACGATACATTTACAACTCGTGAAAATAATGGTCAATCGTTCCACTACGCGTTCGTGATATGTTTTTAAATAGCTTATTAATTCCTGATTTGAAGTAAACAAACGGTAAAGGCCGTTACACATTAAGCCACACCTTCACACTGTGACGTGTGGTGGAAAATCTGTTCTCGGCTTAACATTTTCGAGAATATCAACAGATTTTTTTTAATCTTTTCCCCAAGTTAGGAATTTCTTCTGTGCTGTTCAAACATCTGGGGCATGTCCCGGAACACCTATTTGTAAATCATAAAAATATAATGTCCCGTGTGTGAACTGAATTCGCTACACGCAGTTTAGCAGTCGATCGCTCGGTCACTTCGCCGATCTCGCTGTCAAATTGAAATAGGTTTTGAATCATCGGTACTTTTATAATACTTTTATGTACAGTTTGGGCGTATTCCCCTTACTCACCCAATGAAAAAGCATGCTAAAACAACTGTTTGATGTCGAAATGAAAGATGTCGATGTGTCTACAGCTGGCATATGGCGCTATGGGAGGAGGCGGGGGAGTAGCGGGTGTTACGGGGGGAGGAGGACAGCCCCCCATGCAGTCACAGCAACAGAGGAACTTCAGGAAAGGTAAGTAAAATGGCAACATTCCATTTTATTGAATTCTGTGTAGTTTTTGACGTATGATCTATGTCTTGAAATTCAAAGCATTCATATTTATAAATAATAAGTCTGTACTGTCATAGGATAAAGGATACATAGGAAGAAAGGATATGGATCCTTCTAATTCTTTGTGTTTTTGTTGTCTCGGACCAAACAGTTGAGGCTTTCCAAAACGTATCTAGTGTCCCAAGCTAATTTAAAGTCATTGATTCAAATTTTGGTCGGTTGGAATAAGCACTCTTTGAACAACAAAAAAATTTTTTTTTCCGCCTATACCAACCCCTTATGTTTTACCTGAATTGGCGCAATAAACCACCCATTGGCACTACCCTTCCTAAAATCAAAAAGTCTGCTTGCTTAGTAGCAGTAGTATCAAATCCGCCTGCCTCGCGACCAGCATCTTGCCGGAGTCCGGCGCCAACAGTTTTAACTCTGTTCCGATGGAGCGCTAGAGTCCAGGTTCCTTCTGGATTAGCTCGCTCCATCTAAGGCCACATAATTGTTTCTGGGCTCGATTGAGACCAAGAGCCACATTTAATAATAAAAAGAGTAAAGAGAGATTAAATTGAATTCAAGAAAAAGACGTAAAAAAATAAGTAATTCAAGTCTATAGGATAGTAAACAATTGGTAAAGGGATATTCTAGCCCTAACATGTTGTTGACTGTGTAGTGGGCGTAGGTTCGGGAATGCAGGTGGCAGCAGCGACGGGCCAGCCGCTACTGGCGCCCGCGCCCATCCAGCAGTTCGTGCCCTACCCGCACCCGCACCCCGCGCCACACCCCGCGCAGCCCGCGCTGCAGTACCAGCACATGGTGAGTACTGTGTAGTGGTAGGTTCAACATGCAGGTGGCGGCGGCGACGGGCCAGCCGCTGTATCAGGACATGGCGAGTAAAGCCGCTATCCTCCTGGCGTTTTACGAGTGTTAACGTCACGTCTGCGTGGCTTCGACGCTGAGTAGACGCGACGTTGACGTTAAAGCTCGTAAAACGCCAGTGAGATAGCGGCCTAACATTATTGATGTTACAAACTTGTTTTGCATTTGCAATTTTGGGTTCAGTTGAAAATGGAACAGCAATTCATTGCTAAAAATCTAATTGTATCATATGAACATCGAGTTTAAGAATGGGATGAAATATTTGATCTTGCTGAGCAGGACTGCGATAGTCTATTTGGTAAAGTATCCTCACTTGAGTATTTATGCAAAACTTTGTCTAGACTATAACTATTATCTTTTACTAACAAACAAGTCTTAAACGTTGGGGTTGTTTCAAACTTTCTGTCCACTTATTCATGTCAGTAGCATTGGTTCTTCAAATATGTGACATGTTAAAAATCATGTGGCGACGCAATTATAAAACGAATTCGAGAACATCTTTCCGTCAATCATCTTTAAAATGACAACTTACTCGATCCAGGTCCGTATGTACCACGGCGGCGTGGGTGGATCAGTGGGAGCAGTCGGCGGCGTGGGCGGCGGCGGGGGTGGGTTAGGAGGCGGGGAGGTGGGCGGCGTGCAGGCCGTGCAGGGATACGCACCTCCGCCCGCCCCGTCCCCCGCGGCCGCGTCCCCCGCGCTGTACCCGCCGCCCTCGCCCGCGCACACGCCGCACCCACACCCACACCAGCACCCACACCCGCATCATCACTTCCAGCAGCCACCTTTCCAGGTACGTTCAGTAGTCAGTGACGTAACAATGTTTGTGACCACTGTCAGTACGTAAAGAGGTCATTGTACCAAATTCTTCCTGCTTCGTATCCGGACTCTAGGATGGGACAAAGAGGGCAGCGAAGCGAAGCATTTAGCAATACGAAAAAAAAACTTCAGTAACATCGATCAAATTTTGTTCTAGCCCCTTGTTGGAAGGTGACTTGGTTATATTTTATTTGTAACAAAAAGGGAGTTTTGTGTATGTGAGTTTAAATGTTTGTAAACGCACACCATTGCTCTCAAAACGGTGAAGGAAACATTCACAGACATGTCTCATCAACAAATCCGCACTGGGCCCGAGCGATGAATTATGACCCGCTCCCTGTCCCCCAGCAGTGGGAACATTATGGGCTGATGATGAAGAAATTTTAGAAAAACCAAAAATAATTTCTCGGTAGTCTGATTACTTCACGGAACTCACATTAAGGGAGCTTGCTCGTGAGGCGATCCGTGCGACTTGCTATAAAAATGAAAATCGTCCTTGCTACTACGATATAATGATGCAATTCGACTGACTTACTTCGTCGTGGCGAGCGTGTTTTGTTTTTCATCTACCTTTACAAAACTGCACATTTTATGCCATTTATATTGTAGTGGTAGGAATAATTTTCACTTGTAGTTGGAATCGGTGCGATGCGACGCAATGCAACACGATTCGAACGAATTCCAACTACAAGCAAAAATCAACCTTACCACTATGAAATGTAACATAAAACACGTTGTTATTTATGGGTAGATGAAAAACAAAACACGATGGGCGTGACGACGTCAAATCAATCCAATGAGGACTAATCCGAGCAGTTCCAAATGATAGTTTGACAGGTCTCCAGAGGCAGTGGCGCTGCCCAAGCGGACATTTTTGGAATTGCTCAGATTAGTCCTCATTGCATCATTATTTCTAAGTGGCAAGTTTGATTTTCAATTGTAGTTTGAATCGGTCGAATTGCGTCGCATCGCGTCATCAGTAACCTCCCTAAGGATCGCAGTCCTAACAGTTGTGTCGCCTCTCAGACGTACCACCAGGTGCTGTGCCCGCTGATGGGCCCGGGCGGCGGCAGCGGGCACCACCACCACCACCACCACCTCGCCTACCTCAACCACGCGCCGCCCACCGCCTCGCCGCCGCAGCCACACCCGCACTCGCTACAGGTAACCATCACACACCATCCTACACTGTACTAGAGACCGCGCCATGACTAAAGTTCTGCGGAAAATTCGTGGTGCTACATTTGTGAAGGCTATGGTGTCCTTTTTAATGTGTCCGACTTCAGAGTAAGTGTTTTGGTCGATATTTTAAACGCAGAGCGTCGGCGGTCAACAATACATCTCACGCGGAGACGATGCCTCGTTTACAAAAGCGGTCGACCAAAAGTGTTCGCTTGTAGTTTTGTGATGTAAAATCGATAAATTAGACACTTGGCAATGGTTTTGTTACTTAAGTAAGAGGCAATGGTTAAATTCTTCACATTATTTTTTGTTATATTTTCTTTTTCTTTATCAAAATTCGAATTCATTTTTTACGACGTTAACGCTGCAATCATTTGTAATAACTAGAGTCACGGCACAAAGCGTCTGATTGCCGCCAGCAACAGCGTCTCAAAGATATCACGACAGTACATTTCTACAATAAGCATTGTGAAGAGGCGTACGGAAACACTGTATGCCGCCGACGCCGTTTATAGGAGACCATAGCTTCATGCATTTTGATGTAACGACACAGACACTAGCGCCGCTTCAAAAGGACTTCAGTCGTGGCGTAGACTCTACTTTCATATTCAATCAATTCTCTATTCTTTACGCTTAGATCCATGTAGAACTGTCAGTCCCACTGACCGCTATCTTAAATCCTGCATTTTCATATTAGATGGTTAAGGTAATGACACAAAATTGGTAGTTTCATAAGTTTTTTGTAAAAATGAGCGATGGTGGGAGATATGCCAGTGTTGTGTGGTTACCGTTATATAAATTACCATATCAGCCATTTTATCATTGTCATCTGGAAACATAGTATCACAGGGATACTCTAAGAACTCCATTGCTTGCCATTGGTCAGTGCCCATCAGGAGTCAGGGTACCTAAGAGGCTACCATGCACTTTAAATCAGACTATCTCACAGCGTCAAAAAGTCGAATGGCACAGGGAAGTGTCAAACGATTTTGAACCATATGCAGTGCAACTACAGGTAATCTTTGTCCCGTCAGAACTTCGTCGGTACCGCCTGCTGGCGTGGTTGATGATCCGAAGCTGGATCTAGTGCATTTCATACACACGTTCGTACAATGTGAGTTTCATTCCGTATTTGTAGAGTCGATAACCGATAATGCGTACTGACACTGTTAGCCATACTGAATAACATCGCATCTCTGTTACTGCGTATGGACACGAAATAGATACGTACAGAACGCTAATTTCATATGAACAGCGAAAATAGATGCATATACAACGCATAGTCGCGTAGATACAATTAACATCATGCGAAAAATGGGCACTCTAGGATTTAGTCATAAATATTATTACTTGTAAAACAATAAATATTTGACGTCGCCATTTAATTTTGCATCCTATTATGTAAGACATCATAGGTCATGTTTTTGTGAGTCGGTCGCAAACGTACGGCGATCTTAGGCTACGCGAGTGCGCTGATACTTAAGTGTACATACACCATCCTCGCCGTTAATCATTCGCTTTGTGCTTGCATTTACTGTCGTTAAATGGATGTGGCATTCTGTACCTATTTCGTGGTGTGGGTTTGTGTGCCTATTAAGAGGTAGTGATGTGTAGTGTGTCCCCCCTTGCAGGGAGTGCTGATGCCGCCCAGCCACGGGTCGTCGGGCGGGTCCACGACGCCGGGCGTGGGCAGCGGCGGGTCGCACCCGTAACGCGACCTGGCGCCTCGCCGCGCCCGGCCGCGCGCCCCGCGCCCCGCTCCCCGCGCGCTGCTGACCTACAACTACAACCTGTTCGTGGCGCGCTACCAGCTGCAGGTGCGGCCGCGGCGCCGCGACTACTGACGAGTGGCGAGTGACGTGTGACGTGACCCGTGTCGTGTGGACCGTGGAGCGCCCTGACACTTTGTGCTTGGAGCGATGAGCTCATATTATTTCCTTGCTTGTATTCTCGTTTTCATATTATTACCGATGTAATTATATTAAAGGAAATAGTTTATATCGGATTCACATGTAAATAGTCGAAGTAAGCTATTCGTTGTAACTATTCAATTTCGATCCGATATATTGTGTAACTTTCATTATGTTGCGATGTACTGAGGAGTTGCGATCACCGGTCTATAACATGGAAATTGGACGTAGGATCAATAGCGATGTTATCGTAGAACAGCTTGGAGGTCTCTGCCAACTGAATCATTGTGAAAGTATTGCTGGACAGTAGTTTCCTAATTTTGCTGCTGGCAGCATCACTTATGTTTTGCGCTCTTGTAGAAAGAACAAACTGTTTCGCTAGCCCGAAATACATCTTCAATTTTATTTATACACCCGAAATTTTATAATTGTCATCTAAATTAATTCGAAAACAAATTTGAAGTATCAAAATTTGTATTCAAAGTGCACTTGCTTTTTTATGTAATATTTGTAACAAATGTCCATAGAGACTTTTGTGGTGGTAAGAGGACGCGGTAAGTCTATGAAGGTTTACTTAAAAAGGCGCTTCTATCCCCCACTGTGTATTGTTACAGTTAGTAAGCGGAGATTTTTTAATTTTTTATCAAAATTAGCACGTAGACTAGGAGGCCTTCATTTTTTTATAAAAAAAAGTCATCAATGTCACGAAAATGAATGATACTTTTAACGCCATCAAAATATTTGGCGATATTCAAGTATTTGTTAGAGTGACGAGGTGGCATCACTGTGCGTAGTGTTACAACCACGGGGTGACGCAGCTGTCATGTTTTTCTAACTTTAAAATACAACGTAAAGTAATAACTTGTATGCCTTCTTCGTATCGATACGTTCATCGCAATAATTGATGTTTTTTAATGTTTTTCTAAAAGTTTTACTCGGTATTTTCACGTGGCAAGATATTTTCGAGTTTTAATTGTTATTGTTTGTTATCTAACTATAGTGAATTACATAAACTCTAGTGCAGTAAATAAAAATAATACGGAATTATCCATTTTGGATATAAATGTACACTTACGACTTCTCATCATAATTTAAATGACGCTGATTATTGTGATATATGCCAAAGATATGAAAACATCTTTTACAACCTGTAGTTGCCAATTTTAAATGAAAACACCGTAATTTATTGGACAAAAATGGGTTCAATTTTGTATAAAAATTAAAGTTGTCACGTGAAAAAACGGAAAATGTGTATTATCTTTGAAATAATATGAATACCTGACCATTCTTTCTAAGTTGAGAAAGTATAGTCAGTGTTGCCATTCACATGAAAACACTGTTTAAAATACTTTAGTTAGTTTAGCATGGCGGGGAAAAATATTAAATATTTAAGAATGGATGTAAGATTGTATGTATGTACGTGTGTGTAAGAATATTGTGCGTCTTGTACGGACGGAGTGCGGCCCGCTCTCGCGCGGTACTGGGGGCGGGCTATGTATTATAATTAGATAATTCACTCTCTATCATACTTATCGATACAAACTGGGAGGAATTTGGTAAATAACTCGTCTGTTTATCATATATATTGTGAGCCAGGCACGCACCTCGCAAAATATGGTGCATGTTAGTTTTATATTAAAAAAAAAATATACGAAATGAATCGAACTAAATATCATAATAAAGTTTGATATAACATAGTCTACATCTATTATTATTAATAGAATTTTATATTTATCGGCAAAAGAGTCCTTTTATACTAAAAGTAGTAATTATCAAGTTCCTTTCGGTTTCGGTCGGTAATCTTTGTTTCCTCGTTTATAACGACGGTCGCCATTCTGAGACAGCGGTCTGCTCGTTAACTGTATTTATTTAGGTTTAGGGTTTATGATGTGAAGATACCCTCCACATTAATAAAAGTTTTTCCAAAGTGTCAATTGCACTTTAAAATATTTAATTTATAAAATTGGCAAATAGTTACTATTTAAATTCGTAATGTAAATGATGGCCATGTTGATGATGCCAGAACGATGGGGAAGGTATTGCAACATCTTTCATTGGACAGTTAAAGTAAAAATAAGTGTCGGGACCACCCTAGATGCTCAATGTTTACTAAGAAGTGACGTCACTGTCTCTCGAGTCATTAGTTCTATTTTATTTTATACATTCGCAGCTTTTGATGAGGCAACGTAACTAGTATCCTACGACATGATACAGATTCCCGAAATTATGATAAATCGGACTATCGTAGCCGACTCCTTATTGAAAATGCCAATTCACTTGCGCTCACTTAGCTTATTCGCTACAAATATCACCGGTAGCCAAGTGCTATTTTATTCTTTTAAAAAGAAAGTAATTATTGTAAAACATTGTCTATGTTCCTTTGATATGGAATGTAGTAAGATGATGCGCCTTTTCAGGGTGCATGTGTTAGTGAAACTCAGCCCTTAAGTGTAGGATATTGTAAAGAAATGCGTAATATTATAATTCCTGTTGCGAGTCGTTGCGAGACTCCTATCGTCCTTGTAGAGGTCACGGGGTGGATAGAAACAACTATTTTTCGCATATCACTGTTCTGTAGACTTCTGTTATTCACGTTGCAGACTATAAATATGTATTAATTAAAGGCCTCACAATATTTTATTTGCCACATGGAAAGGCACTGGCCTTTCCCAGTCTTCTGAAATTTACCACCAATTCTAATCTAGTTTGAATCTTATTTTATGTTCCCTTTGTTCAAGCGTAACGAATGTAATGGGCGATTCGAAAGTTCTTAGATTCTTTATTCAAATTCTAGAATGTGCGAGGTCATGCAATTATCTTGTTTAAGCGCCTATCAGATTTAGTTTTTAATTTCACTGCCAGCATCTAATTATAAATGTAATATACTTTATTTTTTAACATCTACATATTTTTCAGAATGTAAATTTGTAAAATTCCTATAAAATAATTTATTTACAGCTGTAATTTCAGATGAAATATTCATTTCTGTGCTTTACAATTTTTTTTAAGTCTAGTTTTGGTAAGCACTTGGTGGTTAATACTTAGACCTTTGTTTACCAACATTAAATCAAACAATTACATAACTGAATGTTGGTGAACACAGGCCAAAGTACTTATAACTTGAGTTTTCATATCAAAACTTGGCTTTCAAAAGATCGTAAAGTAATCCTTCGCGTTTCAAGGAATTGTAACAGGATGCGTTACAGACGCAAGTAGGTTTGACAATAAAAATATAAACTTGATAGGTAGGTGTAAGGAAGTTAGGACGCATATACATATTTACGACGATACTGACACTGTTCACATAAATTAAATGTCAGCATTGTCACAGAGCGTCATCGGATATATTTGGTTAGATTAAAGTAAGGCTCACAAGGTTTGCACAATCAAAAATTAATATTTCCTCCCATAGTAATGTATAGGTGTTTATTGATTAAGTTTCAGCTTGAATCGAGGGTCGTAAAATGCTTAAGTATAAAAGTGTGGCATCAAGGGGAGCTAAGTCCATGACCTCCGCGCGGTGCTCCCTGGGTAGCGCCAAATGTGGACGATGACATTCACATTCTTTTATAACAATCATGCTAAATGAATAACCATGGAGTGCTGCAGGATACCATTTAAAACATATTCGAGTTCTTCCTATTATATATAAGCGCATTCCTTTTGTAAATTTGATGGACTCCATAAACAGATCATTATGAAACACTCCCAATGAGTTGCTCTGTTTCCATACATATAGGATAAACCGCGCAGAATGTATGATTTGTGTAGATTTAAAGTAATTAAAAAATAGACATATTTATATAAATAAACAAACAAATTGCGATATAAACATTGTTGTATATAATGTAAATATAATGATATAGAAGGGAGTTACTAGAGTCCTTTCCGAAGACCGGCTTATAGTTTTGTGATGTGTAAAGATTTTTCGATCATGTTATCATTTCAAAAAAATCACAAAATGAAGTTTACGGAAAGGGCCTACTAGACCCGTACCACGTTCGTGACTCGTATCGTGTTCGAGAACATGGTATGGAGTCTCGTCTAATGTTTTATTTTACTTTTTTTTTTCACAATTTTTTTTCTTGTTTTAATTTAAATTTTTATCGCGTGAGTGACTCCACCGCGTATGTTTGTTGATATGAAAGTGTGTAAAAAAGATGTATGTGCGTGGTTGTCTGTTATGCGCCATAAAATATTATCGATTTATTTTTTTGTGTGAGGTGTCACCGCTAGTGGCGCGGATGTTATGTTTTAGCTAGGGATACTTCTTTTTCTCGTAAAATTTGTACGTGCTTACGAAACGTTCGAGTTCCTTTGGCCACATTATATTGTAACGGTTGTGGTATACATTTTTTATAAGATTCCCGTATTAAATGCAACGATTTAAAGCGCCGTAATGTACTGTTTAGTATATTATTCAACGCACATGTGGGTGCATTTACTAAAAGAGGGAGAAATCAGAGATCTGATTTTGAATCGCCCTCCTTGTTTTAAAATCGATCAACCAGTAACACGACGGGCATGACGTCGTCGTAACTAGGATAAAGGGATAGCTCCATTGTGCCTTTATCAATGGTGACAAGTGACTACTCGATCACGAATATGACTAGAACTGTGACGTTTCCAAGTAAACGGTACTGATATTAATAGTTTGAGTTGATGGAAGTTGTTCGGACACTAGATCACATTCCTTATTGTTACTGAACTATATTGTATCAAGACTTTGCAAAAATTTATAGAATACTTGAACACTGTTCGCTATGGACAAGGCTAAGCAGGATGAAAAATGTCACAAAATAAATCCTTAAAAAAAATTAGCCTAAACACTATTAAAATTCACACAAAAATCGCTAAAGCCTTCTTGAAATGTCTGAACAACTACCATTGACTAAATAAACTTCTGAAGCAAGTGGCAATTGTATTTATGTTCTTCCCTGATTTCCTAATTTGCATAAGTTGACTTTAGTTGTAAACTGCTCAGGACACGCCGCAGCTAGCTGGTCGATAGCTCAGCCCAACGATTTGCCACTTGCTTATAAGCATGATTGAACCTTCAAACGTATCATTTTTACAACGACGACGTTATAAAAATGATAATTGAAGACTCGGTCCAATCTGAGCAGCTCATACAATTTTTTACCTCGTATAAGGCACTTTTCTTACATGTAAATATTTGTTACCGACTCCACTGTCGGCACGGACGATTCGAAAACCCATTGTGTATGTATAGATAAAAATTCTATGAAATTGCCTTATAGATGTGTGTTGTCCCGCGCTAGCCCCGCCGGGGCATTGTGTAAGAATGTTACCAACGTGTGGACCTACTTTGAGGTTTTAACAAAATGCTCATTTAATATACAATCAAAAAGATGATTCAAATACCAACTTTTATATCAATTAAAGAAGCATTTTGGTAACATTTCAGTATAGAAGGTGTAAATTTTGTAAAGACTGAAGGGAAATAATGTCTGTGGGAGTAAGCAGAGGTAATTGTAAAGTGAAATTGGTTTTTATAGAAGTGAAATATAAGAGCCTAAAACTCTAATATTGTATATTGTAATTTATTTGATGCGAATCATTAGAATTTTATGAGCATAGTGTTATAGCTTTTGAGACATGAACTTTTAGGTATTTACTGCAAAATAGTAAAAAGTACTAAAGCTATAATTTTGGCACTACGATCTACATTTTGAAACCATCTCACCTGACATATATTGTAATGATTCGATTTCAAGTACATTGTATGAAATTGCTGCTTAATTCCGCTTGTTGATGAACGATTTGATTTGTGAAAAAGTGCTTTTTATTTGTGAGCCCAATGATGGGCGCGTAAAGAGGAATGTGCCAAAAGTATGGCATCGTTTATCGTTTGTTGGACACACAACACCTGTGTCGACGAATATTTTTCAATAAAAAAGTAAAAAAATGTGTTTTAAACACAACAGTTCTGTGTTTTTATTATAATTTCCCCATGTTGAAATAATATCACTTCATCACAGAATACAGCTTTTGCTATGATGTAAAAGAAGGAAAACAATAAAAAAACATTGTAAATTCGAATAAATAATTTAATTAATTACAAACACGTGTGAATATTATAATACTAAAATAACTTAAATAAATCCATTTTACATTACAATAACATTCTTCACTAATAAAGTCCTGAATCAGGTCATTTCTTGCACACCTCACAATAATTTTACAATTTAGATAAAATGAAGCAGTTACAATTTACAACTTCCAGAAAAAGTTACAGTTTTTTTTTTCTCAGAATATTCTCTGATGAATTACCTAAATGCAACGGGAATTCAGGTACTTGGGCGTGCTAAACACTATTTGGGGTCAACACATTCCATTCAGTAGATAAACCGAAATAATTAATCGCCGTTTAGCTGCATCGTCATAGTAACAAAATGTCCAGTAACAGGGTGTCAGGGCATTCCAATGCAATGCTCTGTCGCTCGGTTTTCCTCAGTTATGAACAAAGAGTAATTACAATACAGGCGAAAGCTGTTGTCGCCAAATGTTACAAATGGGAATGTTACAATTTCATTAGGGCCGGGTCACACCGGATAGCCAGCGGCTGCGCGATTAGGAAAAGCGGCCGACAGCGAGGACCGGGCGGCCTCGTGACCTTCAAGCGATACTGGTTTTTTAAGTATGTAGTTAAAGATTAAAATTATTTCACACAAAGTGCTCGCCGCGACGCTGCCGGCCGCTGCAATTCCGGTGTGATTCAGCCCTTACATACATTCGAAGAAATTAGTTGTATGGTGAATCAATGCGTTAACGTGCCTGTAATCTGTACATTCAAATTGCACCAGCTATTCTTCGACGGTCTTTAATATAAAATGGCTGCAATAGTATAATGAAATAGGTAGTTTGTTAAACAAATTACTTCTATGGTTCATCTCGTTCAAACATTTCTAATATGCCTAGTATGCGTTCTATGCACTCCTTGCATAGCTGCCTTCACTTCTTCGAAGAATGAGGTGGAATTATGTATGGTCGTGCCTCCGAGGACTATCCTGACTCCAGGGTACGCCTGGTTGATCTGATGCACACACTGGGCCTCCTCGTAAGTGGCGCCCCCTACGATGAACACGAAGATGTCTTGTGGACGGCGGCCGTACGCGCCGTCGTCTCCGCCCAGGGTTGGGTACAGGTTTTCCCGGAGTTTCCCCTTGATCAGGTCTTCCAGGGTGTCTTTTAGAAGAGGAGTGTGCTGGGTGTAGATGTTTTCTACGCCGTTGAGGCCCTGAAATAAGAATGAAATGTTACACCCGGGATCATGCATCCAAAACAAATATAAAACTAAAAAAAATGTCTTTGTTTTATATTAAAAAAGTCAAAAGCCTGTGTGATAATATTATAGGTATCACACAGGCTTTTCCCATCTAAATTAAATTAAAAAATACTGTTTCCCAAAAACCTATTTTGGGATGATGATAATGATGCGGAGCAGAGTAGATTTGAATAGAAGGTTAAATTACCTAGCGAAACTGCAGACGTTGATGATGAGTATAAAATGATCGAAATGTTTTGTATTTGTTAAAAAGTTGTGTAAAATTTCTGTTTATTCTCTCTAGTTAGTTTCATCTGAATGTAACTATCTAACTCAAATGATTTTATGCTTCTTTATGTACTGATCCACAATGGGCGCGGCGTTTTTACTCGCAGACCAAATTATGCAGTATTTTTCCAAGCAGTGGGTTTCTATAACCTGACTAAAGTACGATTATTATTGTAGTCAGTAAAATGACAAGTGCAAATGTCACTGATTCTATTAAATTTAGTACATTTCTATAGAGAACAAATGTCATTTTACTGACTACAATTAATAATCGTACTTTATGCTTGCTCTACTATCATTTCAACTAAAAATAAACACCACCAACCTTAAACAGCCTCTTAGTAATCTTCACAGCATCCTGCAGCCCAAACAGGTCGCTCTGCCGTGCATGAGCGCCGCCATACTCCAGCAAGTTGACGACTCCTTTCACCAGCTGTTCGGGTGCTCCTCTGTTCTTGAGCGCGTCGATGAGTGACGGGAGGGCGTTGCTGGCGTGCTTCTCATAGCGGAGGGCGTATAAAGCCACCAGCTTGGCTGCGTCGTGGTGACGGACTGACTCGTTGGAAAGGAGATTCTTTAGGCGCTGGGGATTAAATTTTGTTGTTTTTTTAAGGCAGGTTATTTTATTGTGGTAATATCATCAAATGAGTACTCCCGCCCAGGACGGGCCTGGAAGTCAGGCTCGTAATGACTAAAATCCGCGGTGATCCTTCACTAGCCCTTTATGTTCTAGGGTCACGATTACCTGATCAAGCAGTCCCGCGACCCCAGCAGGCTTTGGCACTCTAAGGAAGCCCCGTCAGATTAAGACTAGATACCTGACGGACGATGATGTTGATATCATTCATACTTATTACCAAGTAAAACTACTCTGTGTTACCAAGTAAGATGGACGGATGACTTGAAAAGGGTAGCTGTGGATGGACAAAAGCGGAATATCATGCGCTGTGCCGATCTTAAGGGGGAAGCTTATGTCCAGCAATGAACTGATGATGATGCTCATTACCAGCAGATGCTATTTTTAGCGTAGTAAAATTATCAAATGAGTCCTCCTATCCAGGGCTCCCGCCTCTCTCTGATAGAGTCCCTCCCGACTATCAGACTTGTACCGACTAAAATGTACGGTGATTCTTCAATAGAGTTTACAAGATAGTCTTCTTCTTGAAGGGCCAATGTCTGCTATCCCGGCAGACATTGGCCCTTTAACGGGGCTCTGTCAGACTGATGACAGCTCATTGAGGTGCGCGTGAAACCCGCGATCCAGGCATGGTCCATGATCGGACATCCAGTCACTCATTACTCGCTATCGAGGAGACCTATGTCCAGCAGTAGACTAATGATGATGCTCATTACCTGTAGATGTTTGGAGTGGTCGCTCTGGCAGGATATCTCCTGCTCGAGCTCGGACACCTCGAGCAGGTTGTGTCTCGTCACACACGCTGACAGCTCGCCTACCACCGTCACGTGCTTCGTCACTGTGCCAGACATTTTCTGAAATATGTGTCAATATATTTTAATGTTTAATGAGTTTAGTGTTTTTTTTTTTTGTAATTTCGTCTATAGGCTATTCTACTAAAAAAAATAATTAGGCCGAAAGATAGATTACCAAAATTATTTGATCCGTATTTTATTTTGTTACGTAAATTGACGAAATTACAACGCTTCTAAAAATCACAAAACGTCACACGGTTGGTATAATTTTACAAGCGTAATGTCGTCACAAGGCCCCACTAGCGAATTCCAAAAGCATTTTATCTCTGACAATTTAAATTGATTTAAAAAAACAAAAAAATACCTACGTATCATTATTTTGCAATACTATAACTGACGTATAAAACAGATTTTTAATTTAATTACATAGGTACCGTAAACTACCATATTTAGTTTCATCATCATCTGCCTAGCCTTTTCAACTATATTGGGGTCAGCTTCCAGTCAAACCAGATTCAGCTGGATATCCAGTATGAACTTGGAGCGGACTGCCGGTGGACCTCCACAAACCCAGTAACTGGGGCAATACCCTACCCCATGGTAAGACTGGTGTCCGACTTAGAGCTTCTGACTAATAGTAACGACTGTCAAAGATTCACCAATGACAGCCGGGACCAACGGCTTAACGTGCTTTCCGAGTCACGGAGGAAACTCGCTATGTCAGATGGTCGCCCATCCACAGACCAACCTCGGCAAGCGCGGCTTATCCTGGTAGATCGGCCTGTGCGGCTGTAATTATTTAGCCATGAGCTCTTTAACCTACCTACCTTATTTAGTTTACATAATAAAAACTTTTTTTAAAAAGGGAAACGACTTCAAAACCAAACACAAAAAAACTGTTAAATAACTTTTCTTTCGGAAGTCGGTGGCTTTGTTTTTTATTTCATTGACTATGGCCAGTTATTTAACAGTTTTTTTGTGTTTGGTATTGAAGTCGGTTCCCTTTTTTTAAAAAGTGTTTTTTTTCCCTTTTTAGTTTAAATATTCAACAAAAATCTTCATAAAATCCGCGCCTTTGAAAATCTACAATCATAGTAAGCAACTAAAACGAATCCATGTGGGCAACTTCACGAGTTATCTATTATTGTTATATACTCAAACCTTCTCCATAATGTAACAAACACTTTCTAAACACCCGCATCAAAATCGGTCAGCCAAACGCGAGATAAATCGCGGACAACATGCAATCGTCTCCTGAAAATGTACAATCCAAGTAAACAAAAAAACCGGAGCCACGTGGGCAACTTCACGGGATATCTATTAGTGTTATATACTAAAACCTTATTCCGGAATATAATGAACACTTTCCTGAAAACCGCATCCCAATCCGTCCAGCCAAACGCGAGATAATCGAGGACAAACTACATACTACATACAGGTCGAACTGAGAACCTACTTTTTTTTTGAAGTCGGTTAAAAATTCTGATCAAATAGTTTTTGATAATCTACCAGTTAATGTACTTCGTGTAAGCGCGATTTCGAGATAAAGTGACAACAATACATGAATTATCTATGTTATTATTAATGTATAGTTTCCTCATTAGATAAATAACAAATACAAACTTACCTTGAACAACGGATATGTTTCCACAAAGTTCTTCATGTCGGCGATGCTCTCCACTTTCTGGTGGCTCTTGGCTTTCTTCTGAAACTCGTCCATCAAGGACTTCATCGTCTGAAGTCCCTGAAATATAGTTTAGGTCAATTGTTACATCACATTTTTTTAAACCATGCGTCGCTCTAAGGTGATGATGATAAAAGGCACTCACTACATATATAAAGAAGGATCCTCTAAATCAGCGGTCGGCAACCTTTTGGCAGGCAAGGGCCACAAGGTGGCAAAATAAACTAAAGGCGAGCCACCTTGTGACATTAAACCTAGAACCCCAATATACCTACGTATTATTGGTGTCCCATAGAATAAAAGGAAACTGTATTAAAATAGTAAAAAAATATGTATTTTAATTCGTTCATGTTCTTAATTCGTTCATGTATGGTAAAAAGTGAAATGAAAACTTCAAGGTAACATCTAACAATTAACTGATATTTGGTATATACTAATTTCAGTGTAATGTTGCGAATACTCTCAAATGCGCGTCGGAGAGACAAGACATATATTTATTTTTTCTGTAAATGACAAATGAAAAAGTTTGTTCGCATAAATTGCAATGAACGGGTGAGCAAACCCTTTCAATTCGTGAAAACAGATGGCAACATTCTCGGCCCGCAAGTAAAACGTCGGCGGATCGCGGGTTGCCGACCGCTGCTCTCCTTACATAGTTAGCGCGTTTTATCATCATCATTTCACCCGTAGGACGTCCACTACTTGATACAGGCTTCCCCAATAAAAACCTTCGTGGGTGCGTTTACAAAATATTTAAATCCAGATATACAGATCAGCCGGAATAATGATCTGATGTGGTATACAAATTGAGACTATAATAAACGATCACACAATAAACGAACACGCGATACGCAGTATCCAATCTCTAAACCACTGTGACAACTTTCCTTAAAACTCCGAACCAATACGATAAATAGGCAAATAAACAGAATTAATTATTTTTTCTAAAAATTTAAAAGAATACTTGAATAATGAGCTTAAGTAGGAGCTAGAAAAACCTAGCCTTTTCTACGTTTTCCCAATCGAATTTGAACCTTGTGTTCACGTGATAAGGTTGAAAATCTATACCATGAATTCCGTACCTTGGCATAGAATTCGTCCTGTTCAGAAGACAGCACCACTTCCTTGAAGTCCTTGTGTACCTCGGGCAGGTGCGCCAGACTGACGCGGTTGTTGTTAATCGTCAGCAGCTCGTGCACCATCGCCTGGTACGTCCACTATGAACAAATAACAAAAGGCATCATCATCTGCATAACCTTTTTATAACTAGGTATCAGTATTGGGGTCGGCACCCAATCGGATGCAATTTATGTCAGTATTTTACATGGAGTGATGTCCTATCTCAGGTCCTAGCATGAAATCTATGTTTTTGGCCGTACAGTGGAAACAGTAGTTCTGTAAATGATTCATTGATCGTTCCAGAAATGATGTTCCAAGATAATGGACTTCGTGCTGTCGATGTCTCCGAGCTTATACTTATTCGAGACTTTGAAGCATCGAGGTGAACTGTCGCACTCAGAATTCATCGATTTTATTAAATTATTCGTCAATAATAATTGTGAACCACAAAATGTAAGCGTTTTTAAAATAAATGAAAAATGATTAAAACCTACTTGATTCAACAAAGGCGTAACAGGATCATCCCTTCTATCGATGATCAGCAACTGCGGCGTCGGGATCTCCCCGTTGAACGGTATATTGTTATCAATGAGTACAGCCTCCCTGCGCAGTAGGTCCCGCACACGCTCGGCGAGCCGCGCGCAGGGCTCCGAGGCCGCTTCGTATCGGACAACGGCACGGCGTTTCACGGAGAGTAGCAGAGCTAGCAGGCCCTGGGCACAGCGCTGAAGGTGATGCTGGTTCCAGGAGCGACCTGGTGGATATCTTACTTTTATTTTTGACTATATGGTTTGCGCAGTTGCCGCAGTCGCGGGACAATCAGGTTACCGTCAAAAGGATACATGAATTTTAGTCAGTACCTCTCGTCTTGCCCTGGGTGGGAGGACTCATTAAAAGATTATACACAGTAAAAAAATGGTTTGCGCAGTGGTTTAGCGATGGATCACTGCGCATCGTGTCGAGGGTTCGATTCCCGCACAGATAAGTATTTGTATGACCTATAAGTAGTTGTTCTGGATCTGGGTGTTTTTAACAACGAAACTCACATAATGTGAGTTTCTATGTTTGTAAATGCACCCACAATACGGGAGAAGTTCTGAAACTGGGGCAATGTTGGCAAGCGCAAGAAAAAATATATAATCAAACAAAAAATTAGCCTAGCTTTTTGCCTATGGCTTGATTCACATGCAGTATGGTAACTATCCCACAGGCAGGGTTGGGCAGTATTTGTATTTTTACTTGTAATTGAAATACGTAATTGAAATACAAATACGTATTTTGTATTTGTATTTTAAATACTTCCCTAAAATGTAATTTGTAATTCGTATTTCAAATACTTGACGACGAAGTATTTTGTAATTAGTATTTCAAATACATGTGGCTCCAAAATACATTTTAACAAAATACATTTAAAACTTCATTTACCGTCACTGCACTCTCTGCAATGATGGTTAAGCAGCTAATTAGACTTGGCAACACTGCACCTATTACGCACTGACGTCAGCACATCAAGCCTCCTACCACAATCCATCAAATTTCCTCAACAGATTTTGGACGTTGCAATAACTTATTGCAATAGTGGAAGGTTATATTTTTATTGATAAAATTTCACAGATCCGGGCAGGTTGACCCGCTGGCTTCTTTACACTGTACGCTATGACTGTAAGTCAATCTTGGCTAAAAAAACGCAAAAATGAAATTAACATCGAATTGTGAACTTTAAGCTAAGAACTTCCTTCTACTTTTCAGCCACTCAGCTCATGCTGGTCTAGATTATTTGTTTTGTAATTTTTAGTATTTTGTATTTCAATTAAAAATAGCTAAAATACTGTATTTTGTATTTTATATTTTAAATACCTTACTTAAAAGTATTTTATATTTTAATTACTTGGGATAAAAGTATTTTGTAATTTGTATTTCAATTAAAGCAAAGCATGTATTTTGCCCTGCCCACAGGACTGTATGTACTAATGGGATAAAAAGTATCATACATATTAATCTAGGTTATAAGATATCTGTGCACCATAGATTCTTGAAATTTGGTCCAGCTGTTTTTGCATGACTTATAATTATGAATTATAAGTCTGTCAGAATTAGTAGGGATATTCAATGAATATTATAAAAACTTTATATTTTTATAACATACCATGCAAGGCCCCAACAATATTGAATGAGAACAAATGGCGGTCAACAGCGAGGTAGTCTGCAAACACTTCTTGTACTTCTCGCACTGTCTCCTGCTCGTCACACTCCGCCAACGTCTTGATGTCAGCCTTAGAGATCACATTGCTGAAATCTACAGATATAAAAATTACAGTATAAAAAAATCACATAAATTGGACCAGAAACCTTGGAGTAATTGGTGTACTTAAAGTACAGACTGAATTTAGAATTATCTACTCATTTACTTTAAGGACACTTTTACATCAATGGAAAACTTACATATAAAGTACACTCCATATTTCGGATACCTCAATTCCCGAGATAACAAAGATATATTTTCTGAAGTTGGTCGTACAAACACAATGCATTTCATGTGCTTCATATTATCCCACTTGGAATGGCTGTCAATCCTCTCAAAGAGGTAAACCTCTTTTTGCAATATTTCAGACTGGCTGAAAACCATGCTGACTATACTTGTCTGAAAAATGACATTGACAAATGTGATTAGAAAAAAAATTTAGACAAGACTAAATTTATTTTAGGTTCTAAATGATTTGGATATATTTATTTTAAATGTACAAGTATTTCAGTCTGTTTATAGGTAAATAAAATAAAACAACATGAATTGTTGTTTCTGTTGGTCTGTAAGTATTTTGTTTCTGCTTTATTTTGATTTAATATTGTAACACAATATTGCACAATTTTGTAATTTATATATCGTATTACATCAACTGAGGACAGCAAATAAATGTATAATGCAAAATCTACAATGATTCCTGCTGACACAGATTGGCTTCTGGTATCACAAGATTTACAAATAACTCTTTCAATTTCATCATTCAGAAGGAGATCTTTTAATGTCGAATATAGAATTCGAGTAAGTTAACAAGAACAATGTTTTGGGAACAATCAATGGGGCGTACAACTTACGGTCTCCTTATCCATGAGAATAACTTTCATTCCGGGCCCACTCTCTTCCGTCATTCTAGTTATGTACAGTTTAACCGCTTGTATAACATTCATTTTGATTTCTTCTATTAACTATCACTAAACAATATTCAAACTTTAAGATTTTTTGGGTATTCAGTAGAAATTGATTTCAGTGGAATTGTTTTCATCATATCACTGAATTGTCAATATCAGAAACCATGACACTAATGACATTTGTCAAGTGACGTAAAATCTGGAGGGATGTGCTAAATAGAATCGATTTTCCGAAGTTTTGCGCTAAATAACCGGAAAAATGTCATCGGATTAAACGAGATTAATTTCTTTACATACTTCTTTTTATATTTGTTTGTGTGACGATAAAAATGTGTATAATCAACAAGTACATTTATTAATTACTCAAAAATGTTACATGCGTTTGGTGACGTGTTTATCTTGACAGTTGTGACGTGATAATTTAACTTGACTGACGGGTAGTTACATCACTAGTTATCTTCGAAAGGTCAGCAGGGTCAGGTGGACTTCTTGCTATTGTCTCATAAATTAGTGGCTTTTACTAAAAACAGACGACACAAAATGTTCTCCCGTGTACTAAAACCCGTTACCACAGTGGCTATCCAGAATGGAGCCAAAAATTTTTCCACCACCTCTGAGGTAATTATCAGTGATCAAAAACTAGTAGTTGGACGGAGGGATGTTGGTTAGATTATTGTGTAAACGATGTTATTTTCCAGCTGCAATTCAAAGTTATGGTGGCTGGTGCAGCCGGTGGTATCGGGCAACCGTTGTCACTGCTGCTGAAGCAGAACCCACTTGTGAGCAAATTGGCGCTGTATGATCTCGCGCCGGTGACCCCGGGCGTCGCCGTCGACCTGTCCCACATGGACACCCCTGCCAAAGTCGAGGGCTTCAAGGGTCCCGAACAGCTTGACAATGCTGTCAAAGGTATGTTCTTTTCATAAGTGTTCAAGTATTTGCTTGTTACATAACGTAACCTAAAACTTTTCAAGTTCATTGATGTTTGGCGCTAATTTTAGAACATTCAAGGTTATTCTTTAAGAATACATCTATTTCGTAATAACGACCAAACATCTCGACCTTGACATTATAACTGAATTATTTGGGCTGAATATGTTTGTATTTATTCACAGAATAATTTAGAATGTGGAATTTATTCTTTTAGTTCAATTCAATCATTTGTTTGTTCAGTTAGATAAGCCTGGTTCTGATAAGAGCACAAATGTTCTGTATTTTATTTTAGAGACAATATTTTAGCATTAATTTCTAGATCAACTTATTGCATTTCTGCAGTTATTTATTAGTTACTTACACAAAAAAAAATGTGTGTAAAATTATTTTGTACAAATTGAGTGTAGCAAAGAAAACTGGTTTTCTTTCCTACCGACTATTCTCACAAAATTTCCAAAGACAAGAAAGGGGCAAAAGTATCACAGTACAAGTCCAAACCACACACACAACACAACTATCCTGTCCTGCCCTGGAAGGGAGGACTCATTTGATTTAACTTATGTTAAAAAAACTGCTTATCTCCAGGGATTCTTTAAAATAAAGTTCTTAAAACATAAATTAGCTCATTAGTTATGAAAATTGCCCCCTCTTTCTTACATGGTAATTTCATCAAATGAGTCCTCCTTCCCTTGATAGAGCAGAACAGACTGTCAGACTCATACTTACAAAAATCCATAGTATTCCTTCAATATCCCTTTATTTACTAAGGTCACAATTACCTTTTTTTTACCCTAATAACATTTTAACAGCCCTACATTAAAATTCTCCACTAGCTCCAACAAGTACCTACTTCCCTGCTATTTACAGGTGCGGATGTGGTGGTGATCCCAGCTGGTGTGCCCCGTAAGCCTGGCATGACCAGAGATGACCTGTTCAACACAAACGCGTCGATCGTCCGGGACCTTGCCGCGTGCGTCGCCAGGAACTCTCCGAAAGCCATCGTAGCCATCATCACGAACCCTGTTAATTCCATGGTGCCAATCGCCTCTGAAGTACTCAAGAAGGTATGTTTTTTCTGTAGTTTTATCTTTATTTAATTTTGGCTATCTTGATGACATTATTGGCTATTGGGATATTGTTGCACCCAGAAGCAATTTTAAAAAAAGCAGTTGACGTTGGTTATGCTGACCTTACACTATTGAAGTTATGGATGGCCTAGTTGTTCCTTGTGGTGTCATCCCTGCTGCTCTGATCCAATTGGCTGCAGCATGAAGTTTTATAGCCACAAAAGCATTGACCATCCAATGCAAAAATCATTTTTGAACTATTAATTCCTGAGATTAGCATGTTCAACCAGACAAACTACATTTTGAGTTAATGTAGGGTAGTATTCTTTTTAATAACCATCTTATGCTACGTTGAGTGTATGCGCCCAGAGAGGTGGGCAAAGATCGTCACTCACACACGTCGAGGTCGACCGCGGCAGAGGTGGTGTGATGATCTGATCATGTTCGCGGGGCACACATGGCCAGAAATCGCCCAAAATAGACATGTTTTGAAGGAGAAAGACTTTAAAAAAAAAGATATCTTATGCACTTTCCCTGCTTCAACTTTTAATATTTCATTTTATATGAGCTGATAACAGAAAATGGAAGTTTATTCATTTTTACTTGCACTCAAACAAGATTGCATTGGGCTTATTGGAGGTGTAATCTAGAATGCTATAAAGATTGCAGATAACACAACAATTTATGGATGTTACAAACACAAGTACTACTTTCGTTAAAGCCCGGTAGACCTACAACCAGAAAATGTTCATGTTAAAAAAATCCAGTAGTGGTCCAGTGATGTATCTAGGGGTCAACATTAGGGCAAAACTAGAAAGACTAGCCCATTAGATTGTTCAGAAATCATGAACGATTGCCACCACAGGCTTGTAAGCAAGTACTGCCAATATTAGTAGACGCCAACTGTGCTATTCTATAGTCGTCATAATTATATTTGCTGGAGAGTATTTAATTGAAAATCTGTTGAAGACAAAATTAAGTCGCGCTGGCACAAAGCTGTATCTTCAGAAAATTACATCCTATTTTGGCATTGCTAAATCCAATAGTAATGTATGTTTTTTAGTCTAACCATTCCAAAACTAAATAAAGTTGTTGGCACTAAATCAATATAAAGAACAAAGTCAGTTGGTAGTTGCTGAGAGCTGCGATAACGTGCGATGTAATTGATATTATAGTATTAGGCACTATCATGATTGATAAGAGAGACAGCGCTGAATACAACCATTCAATTATGTAGTCGATGTTATCTTTCACTTTTCTCTAACCATTTGTTTTAACTTCGTATTATAACACCGCCGTTTTTATCATGGACTAGCCATGTATTTGAGGGTTCGATTGCCAGATAGGCGCCCTCTTGTGGGCGGCCTGCCGACGGGCCTGACTCTTGTTTTACCGCAAGCCAGGCTTTAAATAGAATTGGGGGTCCGGGCAGGCTAAGTAAAAAATGTTGCGGCCTAAACGTAAACTAGATTAAATACTACGTTCATATAATTAGAGAGAAATGAAAAAGGTTTGAATCTGAGCACGCCATCCCTGGAGCTTTTTTTTTAATTTTCTGAACGGTTGTAGGGAGCCCCTGACTACTGACCCAGTCCGACCCTGGTTTCTATATACATATACACTCAGCTGTGTAGTACTTGCAATCAGCGTGCTTGTTTGCGTGGATGAAGTGAATGAAGTATTTAAACCGCTACTTAATCGCAATTCATGTTACTATTCTGCTGAAGTCCTTTTTAGTCCTCCAACTTTTTATATCGTTTGTTTCTACTCAATACAATCGGAGAATGTAAAGCATAAACACCTCTAAAATAGCGAATCCACGTCAATGACACGGCTACAACTTAAAAACACTTAAACAATCAATAATTAACATTGAATCACGCAATTTCTTCATGAACGGGGTCACTTAGAACTTGGCTGAACAAATAAAACCGATAAATAATTGACGTCATAGCAACAATGCGGTAACGAAATACTTATTTTCATTGCACACGTCTTCATTTGACTTGCTGGTTATCTACGGCGAGATAATAGTTCGCCAAAACATGTGTCAATAAATAACAATCATACTTTATATTTAAGAAAACATAAAATAAAATTTAAGATAGAAGTAGTGGTGGTACTACATAAAAATCCATGAAATATGTGCTATTTTTCCAGCTGAGAGGTCGTAAATTATCCAATTATAACATACAAAGTGTTATAAATATTCCATATCTTTATCCTATAACAAATTTTATCAAAATACATTTAACCGTTTCGGCTAAAATAGTAAAATTTTCACTCACCCGATTTTAATGAAAAGGTGTGAATGAGTCGAGTGAATATTTATTTTGGTTGCAGTTTGAATAATTTTGCGCTTTAAAAAGTAGGGGTGTAGTCGTGTGGCGTGGTAGTTGTCGTGTAGTTTTTTATAAAGTATGGAACTGTGAGTGATTCATAAAATATTTCACATAAGTATCACTAGACAGTGTAATTAGGTCATGATAACGCAATATCGCATTAGAAAATGCTTTCTACACGTGCATTGTGAACTTTAACCTTTTCTCTAACTAATTAATAGATAATATCTCACGCGACCATACCGTGTTACTAATATGAGCGAAACATGGGCAGAAGGCACATGACCTAAAAGTAGTTGTTCGGGGTCTTTTTGTTTGTGAATTTCTCTGTTTGTACACGCACCCACGACAATGGCGAAATTCCTAGAGAGAACCGTGTGGGGCAAACTATTTTTTTTACTTCTCGAACCAGAAATAATTGTGTCAATCACTCCGTAAAATTACAACCATTTAATCTACAGTTACCTTTTATTTTACCCGTACCTATAGCCTGGCAACGAATTTCTTATCATAAAACAATAAATAAGCATTAAGTCTTTTATGATAATATGTAGGTGGATAACTTACAAACGACCTATTGTATTTTTCTTTCAATGAAACCAATGTCTCTTCTTCATCCTTTGGCCATTCACTTCTGAGTGTGTCTTTCCAATTTTTCAACTTTTAGCGTGTCTGTCGTGGCTATTCCGTTTCTTTCGGCCATTTAATGAGATTATGAGATCGTCTGTCCACCTAGTTTTCGTATAAGACTCCTCAATTCGAATGCCAAAAGCATTATAACAATCAAATCCCAGCGAACTCAGACATTTTAGAACATGTGTGGGATAAGTTGTTTTGGTAGAAATCTCTGTTATGATTACAGAAACACGGGGCCCCACGAAAATACAGAGCCCTGATATCATTATTTATACTTATGATGTTTACTGAAACAAAAGGTCCCAAGAACTGCAGGACCTTGGGCATATACCTATATAGACTGCCCAGTAGGAAATAGGGCCCTGATAAACACATTTTTACGATCACTGAGCCTGGAGTTGAAAATTTCTAAACTCTCTTTTTAGGCTTTCATTTCGCGCAGGTATACACCTACTCATTTTACGTTTGCCAAGACATAACACTCATGGAACTTGTCCAATGTATCAGATTTCATAAGACAAAAGACAATATGTTGACAGAAAATGCAGTTGCAATGAATGATCACGTATTGTCTGCGTGCTATTGAACTGGGTGAATGAGGCGGCTTATTACTGTGATGTGGCTATAAATAGATAGTAATTTATTTACTAGCATATTATCTGTTATTACGTCAGATTTCTCAATGAAATTGTTGTTAGATACGCAAGTTTAGTCTACACTGTTTTATTGTAGTGTCGCCGTTTTACACAGGAATCTGTTTCCTATGCGTTATAATGTAGCAAGTTGATACTGCTAGCCTGCATCATTCCACTGATAGGCTAATGCGTCTCCCCTTGGCATCAGGTGTTTTCAATCCAGGGCTCTCAAGCATTATCTACAGCTCCAAGTTGTCGTGCCTGACTAATCCAGAATCTCAGAAAGACTTGGTAGTCTTTGGCGAATCCATACATACAAAAAAATGTCGTGCCCCAATTAATTGAAGTTAAAAGTAGCAACAATTACGTTTTTAAAGCTTTGATAAAACAAATGTCTTTACTGAGAGTTCATCTGATATCTTATTTTCTTCGATAAATATAAATACTTTGATCGAAGCCTAGTTCAGTTGCAAACGAAAACTATGTCGATTCATAGCAATTTAAGCACAGTTTTCATACAAAACTAAATTGCTAGTGATTACCACGCAACCATACTTGCACTATCAATTGATTGAATTAGACCTTGCATAAAGTGCAACTAAGTTTTAAATAGCGTGTCCATTGAATATTTACGTTATCTTTAAAGGAAAAATACATTATTCTTATATTACTTCCAAAGTAAAGTTGAAAGGCATTCCTGGCAAATGTAGGAAAAGTCAAAGAGCAAATATTTCTTAAGCACCTATGATTTACCTTCAACATTTTCCTCAATCGGCTCGTATCACTCTGTAAGCTATAATCACAGTATAATAATCATACAGTAGCGTAACTCGGCCGCCAGACAGATTTAAATACCTACAGCCGCGCGGTACGTAAACATGCGTTAGGGCTACCCGTCTACAACATTTTAATAACATTTGCCTTTGCGTACTTTCTGTTTCTATTTTAGTTTTGTGATTGTAAATATACTTTTTATATAAATAAATGAAATACTTTGTATAATGAATAGGAAGTGTTCAATAAAAATGCGTGTTGTTTTTTGATTGGTAGATTTCATTTAAAAAATCATGTTTTTGTTTGAAAAACAAATCGGGCTTAAAAAAGTCCGATATATTATAGAAGTATTTGAAACCGAAAAATATTTGCGCCACGACTGAGTCGTACGAAATGCTTTATTATTAACTTTTAAAGTATAATAAATCCGCATTCTAATATAAAGCTTAATTAAACTACTCGTCTTATTAGATATGTACTCGAACTGATTTTTAGAGATAAAAACACGCGGTTATTGTTAAAAAACCAACACACCGGCCGCTCGACACTCCGGTACAGCCGTGACTGTCTGCACCCCGAGCGCGCCCCGACATCGAGGCGCGTAGGTATAGCTCGCTTTTCGTCCGTTTCTATGAAGTTGGAGTACTGTATGATTATATTACCGTGCTATAATGTAGCTGCAGTAGCGTACTCACGTGATGTGATCAGTCATCATTCATCAATAAAATAGGTACACTCTTGTACGAGTATCTTATCGTTTGAAATGCAGTTTTGTTTTTGAGTACCTATTTTGAAACACCCAGTTATGCAAGCAAACACTTCTGCGTTTGTAGAATGTACAAGATCTAAGTCTAAGTAGTATAAATGCGAAAGTTTCTGAGGATGTATAGATGGATGTTTGTACTGTTTTACGCTTAAACTACTGAACGGATTTAGATAAATTTTGGTAACCTTTGAATTAACACATAGAAGAGAATATTTTATCACGATTTTATCTTTAAGTGGGATAGTTATAGTTGAGCTGGCGAAGCCGTTGGCAACAGTGTAAAATAGATGTTTACTTAAATTGATGTAAATAATGATGTGGTATCGCCGGACTTCCTTTGTAATCGTTGTCATGAAACTGATGTTTGTAATAGGTAGTAATAACTGTAATGCAATCGGATTGCTTGCGAGTGCAAACAATCTTTTAACTCTGAAATAGGCATGATAACAATGAATACATTGCAAATCTAAACCTCTAAATCTAAATGAATTTTGGAACACAAGATAGAAATGTGGCCTCGTATAGAACTTGTTAAAAATTATAACAAACAACAATTCATCATTCATCCATCCAACATCCAAAATTGCGTAAAAAGTTTAATAAAAAGAAAATTGTGTATATTGGCACACAAAACACTGCAAAAAAAAAAAATATAAAGAAAGAGTTGATGGTAAAAAACAGAGGATAATAAAAAAAAAACTTAACAATTTAATGCCAAAGGGCAACGCAAAGTTTGCCAACTGACGCTGATTTTCAGCTGCAGCCCAACATTAGGTTTTTATCTTTATATGTTCTTCTAAATTACCATTATTTTTTGCAACAGGCTGGAGTATACGACCCCAACCGCGTGCTTGGAGTTACCACCCTGGATGTGGTGCGCGCATGTGCCTTCATCGGCGAGATCAACGGCGTGGACCCCCGCACGGTCTCCATCCCCGTCATCGGAGGTCACTCAGGAGTCACCATCATCCCCCTGCTGTCGCAGTGCAACCCCCAGCCCAAGCTCAGTGACCAGTCCAAGATTGAGGCTCTTACTAAGAGGATCCAGGAAGCTGGTACCGAGGTTTGTATCATAGCATATTTTATTCAGCTTATAATGTTGGCATTTCTGGGACACAGGGTTCTTTCTGTGAAAGGGAGTGGCTTTTGATCTACCACGCGAGCCCAAGGCTAGTAGATGTCACATGTCTTCGAATTTTATAGTTCTCGAACATAAGTCCTTTTATTATCTTTGTCAAATCATGAAATGAGTCCTCCCACCCAGAGCGGGACGGGAGGGTCTGTTGGACACGTACTGACTAAAATCAAGGTGACCTTCAATAGCCCTTTACGTTCCAGGGTCACGGTTACCTTATGAGACAGCCCAGCGACCGTATATCAGTCCTAGAACTAGAAAACAACAAATTTGAAACGGTTTTTGTATAATTACCATACATCTTCAGAAATTCAAAATGTCTGTAAGAAAATTATAATAAAGAGGTTTTAAAAATATATACTTGAAGCTTTATATATTATAATATTGAACTTTCTCTTTAGCTCTCATTCATGAAATATTTGATTCCATAGGTAGTGAAGGCCAAGGCCGGTGGTGGTTCTGCCACACTCTCCATGGCGTGGGCAGGCGCCAGGCTCACCAACGCTATCCTCCGCGGACTTAGTGTAAGTACCACTAATTAATACTTTATATTTGTATATAAACTTAATTTCATAATTACACCGCTGTCTATCCCTTCAGGGAATAGAGCCGTGATGTTATGTCTATTCTAGTAGTCATACAAATATCTAGAAATCAGCATACATCATCAGTGCCTAGCCTTTTCCCAACTATGTTGGGGAACAGGATTCAACTGAATATCAATATTTTACATAGAGTAATTGACTACCTGACCTCCACAACCCAATAACTGGGTAATATGTTCCTCTTGGTAAGACTGGTTGTTCCGGCGCGATCTCAGGGCAGTATGGAGGGTACGACTGTCGCGACCGACGGCCGGGCCACGCCGCAATAGCGGCCGATAAGACCCCTCCCCCTTTGAGGAGTGGCTGGAGAAGACGTCACGGCGGGTCCAACCTTCCGCGTGACGCAGGTCCTCACCGGGAAGGATGTTTCGGAGTACCTGTGTCTTATGAGAAGAAGGAAAGAAAAACGCCTGGGTGTCACCACCTGCCGTAGTCGTTAGATTCGCCCGGGGGGGGGGGGGAGGACAAAGTCGAGCATACGTTGCAGGATTGCCCCGCTTGGGGGAGCACCGACGTGTCCTCACGGCGGCGATAGGCGGAGACCTTCTCGCGCCCGGCATTGGTTGCGGCCATGCTGCGGAGCGAGAACGGAGTGGGAAGCGGTCGCCTCCTTCGCGAAAAAAAAAAAAAACCAGTACATGGCTCGCGAAGGAGGGAGGCGGGCCGCGTGAGGAGAGAGGGAGGACAAGGTCCTCCTCCGCCCCACCCCGCGGGTGGTGGACGCCCACGGCGTCGGACGTCACAAGGACGATCGCCGGCCAACCGTTAGGCGCGGGCATGCGGGCGGCGAGTAAAAGGGCAACTCGCGGCCCGACAATGGACATGCCCGGCGTCGACGGCGCGTCGTTTCCACGCGCGCCTCAAAGAGCATCAGCATAATGACGAGGCCCCCTCTCAGAGGGCTCTAAAGCCTGCCGGGGTCGCGGGTCTTATACCATCACCGTGACCCGGAAATAAAGGGCTATTGAACGGACCACCGTGGATTTTAGGTCAAGTACCAACTCCCCTGCCCGGGGTGGGAGGTCTCAATGTTGAGTGTTTTACACGTAAAAAAAAAAAGACTGGTTTTAGACTTAAAGCATCTACAAAATGACAGCCAACAAAGGAACAACGGCGTTACGTGCTTTCTGAGAGACGGAGGAAATCAGATTGTATGGAGCGATCCAATGACCTCTAAAGCCAATAACTGGAACAGTTGTTTACAACTGGTTCCGATGGTAAACTTACTAAAGAGAACCTGTCAAAGATCTAGAATGACAACAGACCACAGGTTTACCTGCTCCCGAGGCCGAGGAAACCGCATGAAAGCCATAATTTAAAACTCTATAATAAATGTTTCAGGGCGAGAGCAACGTCGTAGAATGCGCCTACATCAGGTCAGACCTCACTGAAGCGACCTACTTCGCCAACCCCCTGTTGTTCGGGCCCAACGGTGTCGCCCAGAACCTGGGTTACGGCAACCTGAACCAATACGAACAGAGTCTATTGAAGGCTGCGCTCCCAGAACTGAAGAAGAACATCGCTACCGGGGAGAAATTCGTCAATAAGTAAAAATTTTTCCTCCCTTTAAGTCGTAGGGGGTCGGGCCTAAGCAATAAGTCGATGGTGAGGAGGTTATGTGTTGCAAATGAGTATCGAGTATTAATGTACACGGATTGATGATATTAGGACGGTTTCAAATTAGCTTTTTACTAGTTGGATGGTTGCAGCCTGAAATTCCTATTTTGAAACCGCTTTAAGTTATTTTATAGCGAAGTAACTGCCAGTTTCAGAAGAGTAGACCGTCTTCGCATTATATTTATAATGTTTTTATCCTTTTTACACAGTGAATCAAGTGCTAAACCTGCTGCTCAAGGCAGTTGTCGACCGACTGTACATCCAAGGTCTTGTAAATGATTTGTAATTCGTATGGAAAGTAAAATATACTAAGTGGTACTAAAAAGTGTCCGTTTCAAACAATCAAGAGGTGATTATTGTACTTTTTTTTATTTGTAGTCGATAGTAATCATGATTGTTTGGAGTATATATAAAAGTTGGTTTGTATATTTGTTGGTAGTTGTTCCCACATAACATTCTCACTTATAGTTTAATTATATAAAAAAGTATCATTATTAGATGCGGATATTTTCAGCATAATCACAAAATATCGGTACCTAATAGGTATACGTTGTTACCTAACTAAAGTTACGCTGTTTGTAGTAATAGTAAGCTTTACCTAACAGTATCAGTAAAGTAAGATGTCCCGGCCCGACCGACAGTAGAAAAATGTATGTTGAAGTATATTTATTACAACTAGATAATTATATACATTAACGTATTTTATCAAATATCACTATAATTAGTGCATTTTGTATTTAAACCATGATATTATATTCAGTACTGCGTTGTGTTGCAGGCAAGTTGTCGCGTTGGCTAAGTATTTATTGATCTACCTACAATCTGTTACCCAAAAACATTGAAGTGTGAAACTCCTGTGTAAATATTGTGTTGTGTGTAATGATGGTAATTAAATTACTACTGTAAGTTATACATGTGTTTTATTGTTTATATTTAATATAATCTACGTTAAAGTTCTTTAATTAATAACACAGCGAAGTTATTGTAACATGTTATATGTTAACCAGGCAGCGCGGGCGCCTTTGGCTGCGTTGCTAGCCATACATTTGACAGGAAAACAAAAAGTCTGTAGTGAGCGGCATCAGCAACTAATTTTCTCACATATCGATCAAGGCCTTGTAAATCTTCGTTGCCTTTTCTCTTGTTACAACTAGAAGAGACTCGTAACAGCCCAAAACTGCGTAAAGCCAACGTCCGTAATTCATACTAAAATGCCACGCTAGAACTATTTGTCACCATGAGCGGACTTTATTTCATAGCACTCGACAAAAACACACTTTAGTAGTAAGCAGCTGGCCTTAAGTTTAGCTCACGCGGGAATCTGACTGTCCTGCTTGAGGGTATTCCGCGATCTGCACTCTTATCCACTTGCTGACTGCTCCGGCGAGTCGTTTCTGAAGCAGACAGGAACCAGCCAACTAAGGAATGGAGAAAGTCATTTAGTTAGAACTGACTTATGATGCAAAAGATGAAAAAATAAAAAAATAGTTCTGAGTACCATTATTTTTTAGTAAAACATCAAATTAAATAAAAGTTCCCAGTGCCAGTCGGATTCACAAATAAAGGGTTTTAGCCATAAAGTACCATTATCTGTAAAAAGACAAAAAATTGTCTATATGGTATTTATTTAATTCTATTTTAGTAATTGTTTTTATGTGGCACAAGAAATACATTATAAGAGAACATCTCAACTGTCTTCAAAGTTTATGAGATACAGCCGTGACAGACAGACGGACGGACAACGGGTTCCGTTTTTACTCGGCTTACGGAACCCTTAAAGAAAAAGGCAGACTTACAGTAAAATTCTATTCCACAATCACATCTTGAACAATTTATTTGAAATAACGCATCATATTGTTGTAAATGCGCAAATGGGTGCCATTTTCATAGATCTCGATGTATATTTCCACCATGAGGAGCACTAAGTATGCTGAGAACACTGTCACTCCAGTCCAGGTTCTGGCTTTAGGATTACTATAACAAAACCTGGGACTTTTTTCCATCGTGGCTATCAAACGTATGTTTTGAAGCGTAGCGTAACTTTGGCACTGAATCAATACGGGATTAGTTATTTTTAGTACGTTAGTATTAGCAGACCTAGTTATTGTAGTTGTTTGTATACATAAGAATTATGTTTACATAACGCAAAAACGGAGCACAGAGACAACAAGGGGGTCGCAGACCTACAAAATAGATGGACGCCTTGGATGACTTCCTCACGAATTGCGATTAAAAGAACAGGAAAAAATAAGGGGAGGACAATTTTGATCAAAAGTGGGAAAATATACGTTTATTAACAAAACTCTATGATTATGCTTTTAGTAAGCAATGCTCTACTGGATACGGAAGGCAGGGTGATGTGTGTAGCGAAGCCTGGAAAAGGCCTATGTCCAACAGTGGGCTGCGATAGGCTGACTTGATTGATGCAAATCTCAGGACACTCATTTTAGATTACACTGATAAGGAAAATGACAGTGGCAGCCCAGAGTATGATTGACGGAATTAGAAGCACCATAATATGTTCGGAACCTCGTTCTCACAACCCGTGTTGTAGATAGGTTGATCGGTTGGTATGCATATGCCAGCACATCAAGCTTCCTCAACCTGACAATTTATTTAAATAGATTTTAAACTTTATCACAAAACAAGAAGACTCATATTCCATTAGTAAAATCTTAGTTTGGGTTTGACAGATTGGGGTATGTTTATGTTGCTGGCGTCTATAGATAGGGCTTTAATCGTTTTCACTAATAATAGGCGGCACCTAAAAGAGTACTACACACACAGTTTATTTAGACTTACTGGAACTTAATATTTCACCGTTTTATTTTTTAATAATTGATGGACTTAAATTATAAATGACTTCCACAAAGCGGGCAGTATTGTGTAATTATATTAAACTCTTTTTAATTACGCCAGCACGGGTTTAATGATACAGAGAGAGAAATAAAAACATTATTAAATATTAATTGTGACACAATAATAAGATACTACTTTTTATTAAGAATCAACGCACACTTAAAACAAGCCTGTATTTTTTCGTTGTTTTTTCGATCGTTCAGCCGTCACAGGAAGTCAAGTAATCGGCTGACTGAATTGACTCGCCGTCCGATCATGTATCATAATTATGCGCGTCGTCTTCTACGCGCATCTCAAAGAGCTGTTAGCAATCTGACGGTGCCATAGAAGGAGCACCGTGGATTTTAGCCAGTACAAGTCTGACAGACCCTTCCGCTTCACCCTGGACTGGATGACTCATTTGATGATATAACCACGATAAAAAAGCCTGTGGTGTCGTGGTTGACTGCTACAAAGACGCTACTGAAAAATCAAGAGCATTAAAAAATGGGGTTGTTTTTGGCCGAAATCTTACCCAGAGGCTAAGATGAGGCATACAATTAAATGATCTCACCCAGAAAATCGCAAGCCAGTCAGACCCAGTGATGATGGGGCCTACCACCGCCATAAGGATCACTTAGCCATTACCGCAGGTTACAGGTAAAGCCACCAGTGCCGATGCCTGAGATGGCCCGCTTTATAGTGGTACCCATCCACGTATAGTGTGCGCATAATCTAATGCAAAGTAAGAAACCTATATTTTCACGAAAGGTTCGTATTCTTTCTCACAATATAATTAAGAAAATTATTAGATAGTAGGTATATTGCTAAGGTGCTTTGATACGAAACAATAGGAAATCACGCTTCGAGGCAAAATGACTTCTTTGTTCAGAAAGTGCTTTAAGAAAAAATCTAAGCAAAAGCTTAATGAGAAAGTAAGCTTTATTTAATAACTTAATAAATTGCTATTCAGCCCTCTTCCTCTCTCCTAATTTTTGCGTGCCCGACAGGGTCCATATTGTATCTTTTATCTTGTTTTTACGAACTTTGTAACATATGGAATGCAATAAATAATTGAGTAATAATTTTAATATAAGTCAAGCAAGTCGTTTGCTGAAATCTTGTGCCTAATTTGAAGATTGGCACAAGGAAAAAACTGGGGCGGATAATTAAATTCAAAGTCCATGACTTTAGTAATTGCTGTTCAAGCAAGCTTACGATTTATCCCATTTTACGTACCTTCAGGGTAGGAAGGAGTCACTGATGACAACCCACCTAAAAAAAAAAAAAGTGCAATAATTGTGTAAATAACTTTCAAAATACAGCTTATAGGCTCGTAACAATAGTAATTAGGTACGAGCATTGACTACTTTTGAAATCATTGGGTACGAGTACTTTTTTTGGCGCAATTAATAGCAATGCTACTGTACCTACATCGCTTAGAACATTGTAACTGGGACTACTATGCAATAAGTACTAATATTAATGTTCTAAAAATGTTATCTAGGTTTATAGTAAGACCGACTATGATGAGTCCTACGCCCCGACCAAGAAGGTGCTAGGATGGGTGGCCATCCGCATGACGCATAGAATCTCCGAGGCAAAAACGTACGTATCTAATATTAACGCGAAGATTATTTGGTAGAAATTTTAGTAATGCTTAGATTTCATACAGTCATTAGAATTTTACCGCTCATTAGAATTTTATTTCGTAACATGTTAAACTTAAAACGGGATCATTTAAAAAAAAAAATATTTATAAATATTAAATTTTGTAAAACATGTTTTATTTTTTGTTTCAATTTTGCGGTATTTTGGCAGTGTTGCAAGCGCCATGATCACGGATGAACGGAATCAATTGAGCAGACGCAACGGCCTACCCTCTATCTTATTCGTTTTTACGTGCGACTCCCTACATCAGGGAGCAATAATTTGAAGATTTCACTGGCCAAAAAAACGCATTATTTTATGTAAAAACAAAAAAAAAGTACGGAAACAATTTCGCGAGCGAATACAGTGAATATTGTGTGTTTGAAACACAATCTATTTGCGAGTGAAGCGTATGACAACGGTAGTGACGTCAATCGCAAAAAAAACGGACAAATAAGAGGGTAGAACGTTTCATCAGTACTCTGTGGTTTCATCTACTCATAATCATCTGCCCGCAGTAACTTCAGTTCAACCGTGATCATGGCGCTTGCAACAGTTCCGAAAGATTGGAAACGCGAATAAATTTTCGTGTATATCCCGTTTTAATGAATTTCTAATGATAGTGTTAGTAACATGTCAGTATTAAAACTTACATTGATACGATTTTCAAAGGCCTCTTTTCCATTGCTCTAATTATCTCTAAAGACTACCTGAGTATTTGAGATTTAAGCGGGTAGAGACTATATGAGACATGTTCCAGCAAATGGTGGGACATGTTCTACTGGTTCGAGATAGCGAACCTGTTCCTAGTGATCCCATCCGAGTTGAGCAGCATGGTGACGACGGCGGCGGAGGTGAAGACCTTCCGCGACTCCATCAAGCTGTTCCGCATGATGCCCTGCTTCGGATGCGTCGTGTTGTGTGAGTATTTCGCTCGTATCATATTTATTAATGCACTAAGCATTTGTTAAAATATTGTTCTGCTTTTTGTAAAGTCGGGAATAATGAGAACTAGTTGGAAAGAGGCTATGATATAGAGAGAAATAGAGTAGTAAAGATTAGTAGAGTCCCAACATCATCTCCCTCCTCTGCCTGCCTGTATCTAGATCTAGCTAAGCTAAGCTAGTCTACCTAACGACCAAAAAAGATAAACTGAAAAAATTTACTGATTTCTGTTTATAAAACCATGTTCCGTTACCTGCGGATCGATCTGACCTTTTCTATTCATGTTCTAATGTTACTAGAACCTAACCATTTATAGTCCTCGCCATTTAAGTGTGGATTAAAGGTCATTGATCCTAATAACGCATCGTTAGAATTCCATTATACAATCGTTCGATTTTCAAAATAAAATGTAATGTCACGGTCGCCCCTTACCACGATTCCTTTATTTTGATCGAGTTACTACACTTTCTTTACATTTTTTCGAATGGTTTTGAAATATTGGAATACATTGGTACACGGGGGTCAACGAATTTTAGTCCACACTTATATGGCGAGGACTATACCTGTGTTGGAATACCAGGAATCTGAAATATTAAGTACATTCACACTTTAATAATCAAAGCCTTCACAAAACATATACCAAAGTACCTCTCAATTATCTACGGTAGGTACTCTTGGGAAAGACCATGCGCTTCAATAATTGACGGTCAGTTCACGTAACAATACTGCAAATGTGAATCTTTTCGCGTAGGAAATAAAGTCAGATTTTGAGTCGCAATTAAAACGCAGCATGGCGCCGCGCTGCATTGTGAAAGGTGTATCTTATCGTGTAGGAAATAGAGTTAGATTTTTAAGTAGCTTCATTGAAATGTGCGCACAGCGTCACGTATCGGTCTTGCTGACCCTTATTGAATGAACGCAGCGATATTCAAGTCCATCAAGATGGTGATCCACCGCCCCGTGTACGAGAACCTAGCGAACGAACTGCGAGGCATGTGGCCTGAGGGAGAGGTGTCCGAGGAGGAGCACGAAATTATCAAGGGAGCGCTCAAGCAGCTCAACTTTATTGTTAAAGGTCAGTTTCTAACATCAATATGACTTCAAGTTGCATTTAAATTATATATGAAAGTCACAAAATGTAGGTAAGGTAATGCACAAAAATGTATTCGAAATTCGATCTAAGTTTCTTCGAACTTCGAATACATTTTTCTGTATTTGAAATTCGAACTACCCTACCCTTGAGTGGAAAGAACTGTCAAACTTTAGTACTGACTAAAATCGATTGGTGTTCCTTTAGTAGCCCTTTATGTTCTAGGGTTCACGTTTAGACAGTTCCGCGACCCCGCAGGTCACGTTTACCTGTTCAGACAGTTTGGAGACCCCGGAGTTATACCTACCCTAAAATAAGGTACATTTCCGAATTGTCAGTAACAAACCCTTCAAAAGTTAGTTATCGAAATAATATCACCCAAAGACAGCCATGCGGTGTAGCAATTTATTATGGGATTTTTGTAAGCTTTATTGGGTTCGCTATATTTTGAAGGACATGTAACTCCTGCACCGATAGAATAGTTTAAAAACTATATGACCCGACATGAAGAGTCCGACAACCCGACAGTCGGTGGAACAATGCTGCCAGAGTGAGAGTTTTGAAGATGTGATAGGGTACAGAATCAAGTCATTTGTTTTCAGCACAATCATTAAATCCTATTTCTCCATAGGATACTACTGGTGCAATCAAGCGCTGCTCATCAGCTTCCTCGCGCCGCATACGGTCCTCATGTTCGCTCGCTTCTTCGGCTACGACTCGCCCAAGGTGCTGCACTTCATGTACTGGCTGCCCTTCGACGCATATCAGCCTATCTACTTCGAGATCTTGCTCCTTGTACAGGGCTGGCACGGTAAGTTAATGCATTGTGAGAAATTAAATTACGACATACGTTTATAATACTTTTTTTTTCGTGGTAAAATCATCAAATGAGTCCTCCCACCCCTTACTGTCAGGCTTGTACTGACTAAAATCCACGGTGTCCTTCAATAGCCCTTTATTGTTCCGGGGTTACGGTGATGGTATAAGTCCCGCAACCCCGGCAGGCTTTAGCCCTCTGAGAGGGGGGGGCCGTCATTATGCTGACGCTCTTTGATGCGCGCATGGAACACGATGCGCCGTTGACCCGGGCATGGTCCATGGTCGAGCAGTGAGTTGCCCTTTACTCGCCGCCCGCATGCCTGCACGTTTAGGTATAATATACTTAGATGCAACTAGTCTAGGAACTGTTCGGCAAGCTTCAGATAATATTAATTTCATCTCAAAATCGCGTCAAAAAATGAATTGGTTTCATCTTTCCATGGTTTCCATGCAATTTTGTACCGTGTAATAGTTCAGTAAACGGATAGATACAGGAAAAAAGGCACATGATGATTTGGTTGGCGGCCCATCCTGGATTATGTACGACTGATGATGATTTAGGAAATTCTTCAATTAAAATACTCTTTTGCTTCTTTTTTTCCTCTCTGACCCCTGGGTAACCCTGATTCTGTAAGAAAGAATGAGGCCTAAGTGCGTTGCGTTGTATCCCGGCGTAGCAATTAACGAATCAATGCATTTTATGCTACAAAATTGCGTTTCGTAAGATTATACTTAGGCCGTCGCAGCTGGAGCAAGCTTCTCAGTTCAACTTAGAGTGGAACACAGCTTAGTAGTGGAAGAAATCTCATCACTCTACGATGAGCTTTTCTTCGAGACGGCTTTGTGATCATCAGCAATACACATGCTGTCCGCTGTCGCACCGTTGCTATCTACGCTGCGACGATGCAACTTCATATCTGGCCTGATATACCTATACTTGTACAAGATCGAATATAAAAACATGTGTGTGTAGCTCATCCAGCTTCTTAAATAAACTGGTGTTACCGTTCACCAGCGCTGATAGTGATCTGGTTCAACGTGGCGTGGGACATGTTGTTCTGCCTGTTCTTGTGCCACATCACCACGCAGTTCGACCTGCTGGCGCGGCGCGTGCGCCGGCTGTTCTACGTCACGATCGACAAGCAGCTCGTACCGTGTTATCCGTTAGGTGAGTTGATACGTCTATACTTATATTATAACGTTGAAGAGTTTGTTTGGTTGTAGCCTTTAATCTCAGCAACTATAACCGAATCGAAAAAAAATGTGTTGGATAGTCAATGCTACGAGGATGAAGTTATGGGGAACGCAGCTAGTAAAATATAAATTAAAGTATTTCCTTAAGTTTTCCGTATTAATTTGCTTAATTACATTCCAGAATTTGATTCTCATTAGCGACACCATCGAATGGGCCGCCGTGAAATAAATAGTACAGCGTTCGTCCGAAATCACCGGGTTCGATTCTTGGCAGATTATTAAGTGCATAACAGGATCACTGTTTCTTCGTTTAACCTAGCCAATTTTTGTAGAATTCCCGTTCGAGTCTATTTCTGAAAACCCTAATTAAACCCCAGCTCATGCTTTAAGTCAGGCCTAAAGCATGAGCTGGGGTTTGACTGCTGACCGCTGCGTGTTGCGGATTCGATTTCCGCAGGGAACAAATATTTGTATGATCTATAACTATATTAGTTATTGGGTCTGGGTGGCGTCTCCTCTTGTAATAGGGTATTTTACTACATAAATAAATTAAAAACCTCTGTTCAGTCCCAATTCGGGAGTGAGGGCTTGTGACGTCATAACGCTTACGCTTATAAAATTGATTTTTAGAAGTAAAAAATAAATACGAGACTACTTTTTTTTTATAATCAATATTTTTTTGAGTAAATACTGTAAATAGCCTTTTGTGTTTGCAGCTTCAGTCAGCGAGGACATGCTCCGCTCTGAGGGAGACAGAGTGAAGTCTATCGGCGACAACTACTGGGATGAGCGGCATCAGAGAGACATCACTGATGTAGTCCACAGACATCATACTTTGATCAGGTAAATAGTGTTTTGTTACTTGTAGGTAATAAATATGTGCAGTCTTCGAAGACTTCTTATTTTCTTTGCCTTTTGTGGGAATGATTTTGTGAAATACGGAAGTGAATAATATTGGTTAATTATTCATACGCGCACAATTTTATTTGACCAATGATGCTTTAGCAACTCTTACCGAGGCCTGACAATGGGAGGAGCAAGCTAAAGCAACGTGGATTGTCTAGATCTATCTTTGGATGGGTCACTAACAGTTGTTGCCGAGGTGAGCAAGATAAGGCAACGCTAGTCAACGTCTACCTGCGAATAAGTCTATTAGGTACCTATCTCAAAATAAAGACAAAACCAAGGTTGGGACTTCAGATGTTACACATCATATGCGACTACTTGTTTACTAAGGATGCTCAGATCTTGGAACATCAGCAATAGTTATGCATCAGATTAATCTACAAAGCTAGTCAACTTGTTTTCTCTTTCCCAGGTTAACAGGCGACGTGGAGAAGATGTTCAGTCTGGCGCTACTGATCAACTTCATGAACAGTTCCATCATCATCTGCTTCTGTGGATTCTGTTGCGTGGTTAGTGTTTAAACTTCTCATATTCGTCTCCTTTGTATCGCAGATAAATAGGTATTTCCTCGGTTTCTTTATTTTTATGAATTTTGACCCATTCTTTCATTGGCGCCAGATAAGTAGATCTTGTGTCATTCTTGAGTGATGATTAGTACCCCTAGCACGAGTTTTTCCTATTTTACATTACAGATACTTTCCAGTATTTACAGCGTCTCTTGTATGAAAAAATGGAACAGCGCCTCTGGTGTGCGAAGAAGGAACTAATTTTTTCATTGAAAATAGGGTATTTTACTCAAAAAAAAATATTAGTCCGAAATATAGATTATTAAAAAATATTAGAACCGTATTTTTTCTTTAGTCACGTAAATTAAAATTGACTTAGATACAACGCTTCTAAAAATCGCAAAACGTCACTCGGTCGGTACAATTTTACAAGCGCAATGACGTCACAAGCCCACTCCCGAATTTGAAAGCGTTTTATCTTTGTCAATATTCATTGATTTGAAAACATAAAAAATACGTGTCCATTATTTTTCAATATTATTACGACGGACTAAATAGATTTTCAATTTATTTATGCAGTAAAATACCCTATTGTCAATTTGAAATTTTCAAAGTTCCAGTTTATGTTACGTCTCAAATACTGAAAACTCGTGCTAAGGGTACAGTGCCTCCGGGACGTGACCCCGCTGCCTCGAGAAGTCGAGGCGCGGCGGGAAGAGCTCCGGCGCGATCTCAGGGCAGTATGGAGGGCACGACTGTCGCGACCGACGGCCGGGCACGCCGCAATAGCGGCGGTAAGACCCCTCTTTGAGGAGTGGTTGGAGAGACGTCACGTCGGCGTCCTAACCTTCCGCGTGACGCAGGTCCTCACCGGACACGGATGTTTCGGGAGGTACCTGTGTCTTATGAGAAAGGAAGAAAAGCCAGGGTGTCACCACTGCGTAGATCGCCCGGAGGACACAGTCGAGCATACGGTGCAGGATTGCCCCGCTTGGGCGGAGCACCGACGTGTCCTCACGACGGCGATAGGCGGAGACCTCTCGCGCCCGGCATTGGTTGCGGCCATGCTGCGGAGCGAGACGGAGTGGAAAGCGGTCGCCTCCTTCTGCGAAGCAGTCATGCTCGCGAAGGAGGAGGCGGGCCGCGTGAGAGAGAGGACAAGGTCCTCCCTCCGGCCCACCCGCGGTGGTGGACGCCCACGGCGTCGGACGTCGCAAGACGATCTCCGGCCACCGTAGGCGCGGGCATGCGGGCGGCGAGTAAAGGGCAACTCGCCGCCCGACCATGGACCATGCCCGGGTCGACGGCGCGTCGTGTTCCACGCGCGCCTCAAAGAGCGTCAGCATAATGACGAGGCCCCCTCTCAGGGGGCTAAAGCCTGCCGGGGTCGCGGGTCTTATACCATCACCGTGACCCCGGAACATAAAGGGGTGGGAAGTCTCATTTGATGATTTTACGACGTAAAAAAAAAAAAAAAGGGTACAGTTCCTGAATTATTAGGTCGGTCCACCTTTTCGGTTGTCGACATCTTAGACTCTCACCGTCACATGTTTTTTTAGGTTGAAACATCATTAACCCTGCCCTAGCCTTGGACTATTAGATTTGACTGACTTAAAACCAACATTTCTTCAGTTGCCGTTTGCGTTCCAGAGCCGCTATATCCTATTAAAAGTCTCATGACCTCGGCAGGCAATTTAGCCCTATAAGAACCCGATCAAATTGCTGGCAGCTCCTTGAGGCACACGATGCAACATCGACTAGGGCCGGGTCCATGATTAGACGACGAGGTACCCATTTGCCTTAATGGTCGGAATTCGCCACATAATCCCTGATGTCCTGGGTTTCTCCCGCAGCGGTTGGGGGAAAGGTGGAACGTTGACTCGACGCATTACGCCTTCTCCTTCGCTAGCATTACTACTTCGGAGGAGATGGTCATATCTAAGACTCAGTTTCCATATTATAAATGATTATTCTATTTGTTATCCAGTTGATCGAGGAATGGAACGAGATAGCGTACAAGTCGTTCTTAGTGACGTCGTTGTCACAAACCTGGCTACTGTGCTGGTACGGACAGAAACTCATCGACTCTGTAAGTATTCACCTGTATGCATAATTCAGATATTAATATTTTAAGCTCGGTTTGTGTCTTATGGCTGCTACACACCTTACGAAAAATCGTTACGATTGGACGATACAGTTCGAACTGCAACGATAAATCTACAAGTGTGTATGAGTAAAATTGAACTAACTGTACAGTTTTTCTGATTTTGCATAACTGTACAGTTAAACAGAACAGTATGAAATTTTGGATAGATAAATCGGAATTGGAAGAAACTGTGTCGATAATCTTAACGTGTGCCCAGTCGTTCAGTGTTCGTGTGGATCGTGGTCCGAATGTCATCGCAGTCGAAGCGACATTAGTTCACTGAATAAATAATCGTACAGTTTTCTAGTGCATACGTATCTGAACATGTGTGGGCACTACCGACACTGTGTAGTTTAAACTGTACCGTCCAATCGTAAGGTGTGTAGCTGCCATTATAACAGCAGCTGTTCCTTATTAAATTTCATCACTATCATATAGGGGACAACTGAATTTTTTTTTGCTGTTAAAATGTAATGGTCCAATGGAGAAAACTTTTTAGCTCACTATTTTATATACTTGGTGAATTTATATAATAAGGGTTTTATAAGGGTCAAATTCTGCAAAGTATTGATATACGGCAAACTTAAGAAAATAGCTGGTTTTTATAGTAGGTAGTTAGAAAGAAATAATCAATAGAGAAGCAGAAATGTAGATGCAGCCCCGTAATAGAGCTGTAATCAATTCATTTTTAAATCTGTTTTCCACAGAGTCAGCGGCTGGCAAATTCCTTGTACGAGTGTGCCTGGTACAACAGCTCCAAGAGAGCTAGAAGTGCAGTGCTGATCATGCTTCACAGGTAAATTTCGAATTATTCTTAAAATTTCTACTGTATCAGTTCTGTGATAATTATGTGTATGTTTTTCTTAGCTCTACTTCTAATAAAGTACTGTCATTCATAGACACAGAAATAAAAAATATTCAACATTAATGTGAATTTATTTAAAAGCCCTGTGTGACATGAGAGTCCTGACGCTACACTAGCGCCTCTAACGGCGAAATTATACATAACTTTTTTTTTATTTGGGCGATTTAGTTTTTGAAGCCTTTGTTTCAATTTCAGAGCTCAAAAGGGAGTTTACGTGACAACGTATGGATTTTCAGTTATTTCACTGGCCAGCTACAGCACCGTAAGTAATTTATTATCATATTATGTAACAAAGGATGATGCAATTTTTGGTCCCACCCTCCAATAGCAACGTGTCATACGTCATTGGATAGGTATTTTTAAGCTGAGCAAAACATATTATGGCACCAAGTCTGAAATATTAGTCCGTTCTGAGATATGTTTGTTTTAATATGGCAGTTTAAGATAAAAGCAAATCATGTTTTTAACGTAACATATTACATTTTGGTGCAGAGGAGGAGGTGGAGAAGCTCGGTTCTAAATAATGACAGCCGCACGGGTTGATCTTCCATGTCAAGCCGCGCTTGCCGAGGTCGGTTTCTGGATTAGTGACCATCTATCCGAGTTTTCTCCTTGCCTCAGAAAACACTTTAACCCGTTGATTACGGCTGTCATTAGTAGATCTATGACAGTCGTTACCTACTATAGAAGCTCGCTTTGCCGTTAACCACCTCTACTACGGAGATGGTTAACGGATTTTAAGCTTTTACGCCAAAGGTGCGTCGATGTCTTGTCACCTTCAGTCACTACACATAAGAGCTAGAAGGTTTTTTTACATGAGTAAATCTTCGAATGAGTCCTCCCTGCCAAGGCAGGGCGGGGGGAATGTCAGAAATGGACTAACTAAACTCCACGGTGTCCTTCAATAGCGTTCCGAGGTCACGGTTACTCGTTAGTCTCGCGAATTCGGCAGGCATTTGATTCCCGTCAGATTGCTTACTTTGAAGCTCGCGTGGAGCAGGACGCGCAGTTATATATATGTTACGGTAAATGTGATTAATTGAAAATTATTAATAATTTTACAAAATTATTAATAATAACCACATGTTTTGGTAAATGTGATTAAACGATCGAAATTTATTACTTTTAGTAGTAATTATTAATAATTCACGACACATATTGGTAAAAGTGATAAAATTAATAAACTAAACGGCAAAACCTTGTGCTAACTGAAGATAAGTATGATACACGTAGGTTTAACCGCATGTGGTCGGTTACACCTAGGTTTAGCCGGTTAGAACTAGGCCTAACCTCGGGACTTGCTGGCACCCCGACTCGGACAATTTAGGTTAGAAGAGGATGGCGGGGTCTGAAAGACCCCGCCATCCTCTTCGTGGTTATTTTTTTTTAAACCACGCAGAAGTAGGAGCCCCGCGGAGCGGGGCTCCGTCGACTTGCTCCTGTGAAGGAAGTTTACTTATTACATTTATCACTACTAGGGTCAAATTATTAATAATAATCGACAAATGTGATTAATTAATCACTTTAACCTCGACTTTCGGTAATTATTAATAATAATAGATAATTATTAATAATTTTCAATTAATCACATTTACCGTAACATATATATATATATATATATAGCATGGTCTATGACGGCGAGTCATCCCTTATTCAACTACTGTGGTGGCATGCCCTCGACTATTGTGGTTCAAAAATCGCCGCGCAAGTGAGATGGAGGCTGTCCTCTCCTTCAAGTATTCCGCCTCCTCCTTCGCTAGCATCACTGCTTAGGATGAGCAGGAGGAGGTGATTACTTCTTAATGAACGGTTGCGTCTGGCTCCGCAGTGGTGCCCCGCCCTGGCTATGCATACCTTCACTGTATGTTCGATCGTGTGCACCTCCGGGCGATTTTCACAATTCGACACAGGAACCCCCCGAAACATTCGGTGCGGTGTGTACCTGCGTCAGACACTCTTCAAAGAAAGGTTTTACCGTTTCAGCAACCTCGGTTGCGACAGTCGTTCCCTCCATACCTCATCAAGAGCTCCGGCGTAATCTTACGCCGGAGCTCTTCCCGCAGCGCCTCGACTTGTCAGAGGTAGCGGAGATTCGCCCCGGCTTAGTACCTCCGCTCCACACGCCACTTTTTGTGTGCTGGAAGGCTTTCGCCTCTAGATCACATGACATACGGTATGGCATAAGACTCTAGGTACCAAAGAATTGACACAAATGATGCGTACAATAGTTTTGAATACCTGCATAGTTGTGTGAAATAGTAAGTACCTTAATAACTGTACTTAATAGCTCTTGTATGATTTTACCATGTGAAAAAAAATCTTGTAGATCTTATGTATAGTGACTAAATGTGACAAGACATTGACGCATTGTTGAAATATATTTGGAGTAACAGCTTAAAATCGCTTGTAAACAGTCTCCAGCCGTAAAGGTGTCTACACACCGAAGCCGCCAGCCCGCCGGCATGACCCGGCGGGCAAGACCGGCGGCCTGATTGGACAATGCAAAATCGTCAAAATCAGGCCGCCGGCCGTCACAATTAGGCCGCCGGCTTTGCCCGCCGGGTCGTGCCGCCGGGCTGGCGGCTTCGGTGTGTAGACTCCTTTAAACATCTCCGTAGTAGAGGTGGTTAACGGCAAAGCGAGCTTCTATAGTAGGTAACGACTGTCATAGATCTACTAATGACAGACGTAATTAATGGTTTTTAAGTGCTTTCTGAGGCACGGAGAAAACTCGGATAGATGGTCACCAATCCAGAAACCGACCTCGGCAAGCGCGGCTTGACATGGAAAATCGACCCGTGCGGCTGTCATCATTTAGAACCGAGCTTCTCCACCTCCTCCTCTGCACCAAAATGTAATATGTTACATTAAAAACATGATTTGCTTATATCTTAAACTGCCATATTAAAACAAACATATCTCAGACCGGACTAATATTTCAGACTTGGTGCCATAGTATTTTTTGCTCAGCTTAAAAATACCTATCCAACGATGTATGACATGTTGCTATTGGAGGGTGGGACCAGATTTCATAGAAGCCCTGGCATCATCCTTTAATTTAAAATATTTTCCCTGGAGATTGTATCTAACAAATTTTCAGACCATAACTTCGAAAATGTTTATTTCCAGATAATTAAGACAGCATGGTCTTACTTCACCCTGCTTCTCAACTTTTTCAAAGATGTTAACACTGTGTAGAACTGTAGACAATAATGCATTTTTTAAGTCTGGACGCGAACAGGACGAAATTCGTACGTTAACCTGTCACTATCTGTCTCTGTCACTCCCGCGTAAATATAATGAGTCTCGCTTGCACAGATGGCGGTCATTGCTCTGCGCAAGCGAGACTTATTGCATATTTACGCGGGAGTGACAGAGACAGGTAATAATAGGTCAATGTACGAGTTTCCTTCTGTTTTGTGACCGTACTTTAGTAGTAAAAGTTAAGGTAAATAGTACCTTCATAGCTTGTTATAGTAGATATTTAATTTCAAAATGTTAATTATGCGCTATTATGAAGCTTCAAGATTTAGAAGTAGGTAATAAAAATATTAAAAAACTTAAATATCGTTTATTTTTGCATAGAAAAATATATAAGTAACAGGTACATAGTAGAGCAAGCCATGTCGTCGCCATTCATAGGTTAAGACTACCCTTTTCATTAGAAACAAAATTTTAAATTTAATAGCATATAACGTTCCCAATGCTGCGAAGCAAGCTATTTGTGGATTAGTGAATCTTACTCCACTCCACGTAGACCTAGAGCGGGTTGGAAGATGTCACATGTCTTTGAATTGTTTGCTCTATTAGGACATGCGAGTTTCTTCAAAGATTGTGCACTGGTAATGAAATAAATTACAGTAAAATAAAATGCCTGATGGAGCCCATGATTTATGACTCGAGATTGAGCCGTTTCCATGGGGTTACCAGTGCTCAGAAAAAATGTGGTAGTTTATTGAGACTGACTGCTAATTTAATTGGCGATTACTCTTACAATTTTAGTCGATAAGTAGATACACAAAATAATAAATGCGGACGGTATAAATAAATAAAACACAGGCATTAGATTTGCATCTTATTTTATTGATTTGTCCTCGCAGAAGTTGTTTTTTCGCTTAAGTTCGGACTTACAAGGATTATTTTTTTCTTGGGCTACTTACAGTACATTACAACGTTTTATAAAGAAATCACAATGTGTTTGCGAGCGCCGCCGCCGCCGCGCCACCCATACACTCGCTCAAAGTAAATTTAATCAGTCGTTTTTTACACATAACTCGAAAACATTTACAAAAACACCGCGCGCTGCTCTAATACCGCCTCTAGAGATGATTTAACATTGGATGAGATTTATTTTTACAATTGGAAAGGGAAGTCATAAAACTGACAGTAAGAGGGAGCGCTGCGTGACGTCAGTAGAGCGGCGCGGGTGATGTCACAGAAGTAAGCAGCAGCTCGGCGCGGCGGCGGCGGCGCGACGTCCTCCCGCTATATTTATATCGGCCACACGGGACCCTCCTAACTAAAAAACCAAATCAAATCTCTAATTCAACTCTTAGCTAACCTGTATAATTACAAATGCATATACATAATAACCATACACTTTTACATATGTATATAATTTATATTACTTACGCTACTCCGTTACGTTAACGCTATATGTATATTAAGGGTGTAGACAGTTCCCGAGTCGAGTATAGTTTCGATTTCAATGCTCGGAGACCGTTCCGGACTTCGCTGTGGCGGCCGATATACACAAAGTTTACAGTAAACGAACGACACAATGATATTTACAATACGAAATTAACAAATGATAAATTGAACTACGCGTAGTCTAACCTAATGGATGAAGCGACAGCGAAATCCGAAGCGAAGCAATAAAAAAATGTTAACTAAGAGCGGCGCGTCCACGTCGACAGCTTAATTTAACGAGGAAACGCGAAATGCATGCGCCGGGGCAAGTGTCATCGATAGTACGCGGCTATACAAATATACAGTTCCTAAGTGTAGCTAATATTGGACGAAGTCGCGGAGCCCTAGCCTAGTGGGGCGTCCCCTCGGAGTGGCGATGGAAGACTGGATTAACAATACATTCTTATTTATTTTATATCGTTTGAATCACCGAAAAGTTAGTAATTCTGCCACTTAACAAATAGTGAGGTACTCGGCGTCACTCAGCGGCAGTGCTCTAATCACGTAGGTTCGACTACACACGACAAATAATAGAAACATGTTGAATAACTAAATAAATAACAATTCATAATCGTATTCTCACTAATCGACAGCAGTATGTTCATAAGCGCACGGCCGGCGGAGCTCGCGGTCCGCTATCGCTTACTACCGACACTTAAAGCTCTCCCACAACACATGAACGGTATTTAATCCCTGCATTACAAAACAACATATAAATATACAATTTTAGTACCATCGTCTATACTTAACACAAATAGATCCAATAGGTCAGCAGACACATAACCGAGATCACACGAAATGCACCCTTAACATGTCGATACTTGCTTACTAGTTTATTTCAATGTCTTTTGTACACCGCTGTCCGTTATCTGATACACGTCAACACTGATTCACTTGTAACGGAAAACCTTGAACTTATTTACATAGTCTGTTAAGGAGTGTGTATATGAAAGTAATACGTCAAAATAACTGAAGATTTACGCACTGGACGTGTATCCGGAGTTGTTCAAAGTCCACAAAGCTTGCCACTCCGCTACCTATCGGGCACGTACACTGTGTGTTGGGGCACTAATTTATCTTCATTCTAGTCCACTGTTGGGCTTATTCCACCTGGTATTTTCTCTATGGTCCAGATGTATGTTTCTCAATTCTGATATTTATTTGTTGAAGTTTCAATCTTCTCTATTTTTATGATGGACCGTTTCGACTCTAATCTTGAACCTTCTCAGGAAGCATTATTGCTTGGAGCGTAACTTGCCCAGGTGTACTCCTCAGCAAGGGTTTAAAGCTTCATCGAAGCATATTCTTGCAGCATGACAACCCAGGGCCTTTATACCCTGAGGTTATATCTTGGTCTCCAGCCCGATGCCATCAGTCCAGTCCCGGGTGTCCTCCAGCTCGCTACCCCTTGGGCCTGGGTCGTCAGTCCTCGTCCGACAGCGGCTCGTACTGGGCGGACATGAGGGGCGCGGGCTCCGGGGGGGGCGGGGGACACGGGGTCGGGACTGCACTTGATGCTGGAGCGTTCGTGGATGCTGCGGGAGAATTAAGTAATGTTAGTTTTGTGATATTTGAAGATTTTGTATTTTTGTGTGTGTGTTTGTAAAGAAAAAACTCAAAAACTGCTGCGCTGATTTCTAAATTTTTTTACCATTAGAAAGCTGCATTCGCTCTGAGTAACATAGGCTATACAGGGTGTAAGGAGCATCGACACACAAACGAATACCATAGGTCCAGGACATGATTCTGAACCCCCCATCCTGTGTTGGATTTTTTTGTCGGTTTTTTCCTAATTTTTTAATAAGTACTTGATATTTTTTGTAATAGTGAACCGCGCATTAGGTACTAAAGGTACTGCGGTACTGGACACAGTATATAGCTATGACCTTTCATTTTAACTTTTATGAACGGCTGAAAGACACCATTTCTAGTTTTATATGCATTGGTAAATTTACTGAAAGCAGTAATTAATTACTTTTTTTTAATCTTCTTAGGTTAGGTAAGAATAACGATTATGAATAGTCTGAAGTAAAAACTCCATTTTTTATAATTAGGGAAAAACCTGTGAAAAATTCCAACACGAAGGGGTCCAGAATCATGTCCTGTACCCATGGTATCCGTTTATGCGTTGATGTCCCTTACACCCTGTATTCAAGCTAGTAAAATATAAATGAACTTACAATCTCCAGGCGTAGTCGCAACATTCAGCGCTGAGTAAGGATACGCATACGCCGTGGTAGGGAATGCGAGTGGCTTGGTCCTCTCGTCCGCGTCGCTCCTCATGACCTCCACGATCCTGTTGGTGACGTAGTCGAAGGCCGTCAGCACCCCGCCCGCGCCCCCCGCGCCCGCGCCCGCCCCGCCCGCCGCCCCCGCCCCGCTCACTGACGACACGCCGCCCACACAGCTGTAGCGACGGTTGCTGTTGTTTCTGAAAGAGGTTGGATACATTGTTAGATGTCAATGAACTTTATTAACATTTAGTCTGAGTAGCATGATACTTACTATGCTACTCTGACTATATTTAATGGTATTGGCTACTAAACTGTGACTTTATTTTAAGAAGAAATAAAGAAGTAGTATACAAATCTATTTTATTGTTAGCGAAGCGACATTTACAAGAGAAATCGACTTTCGTCCATTTAGAACGTTTAAAAATATTTTGGCAACACAAACAAACATAATAATACGAATGAGTTTCCTTACGTTATTAGGTAACAGAACGAGAACACCCTAAACCTTAATTAAAAAAGAAAAATTTTATGCGAACAGGACTTGAACCTTGTTGATTTGTACTGTGATGGACCAATTAGATTTACATCTAGTACAAGGAATCAGACGGTCGTAGATTTAAATGCTCACAATCGTATTCTTCCTTCTTTAAAAAGCTTTATGACGAATATAGTTATAATGCTTACCTGTTGGCAGGATGGTTATCAGGCGGGCTAACAGGTTCGAGGTATGGCGCGTGTTTGGGCGCGTCTCGTCTCTTCCACTCCTCAGTACCTCCGCTCACGTAGCCCTCAGAGTTGCCCACACTGAACCTGTTACTGAAAGAATAAAATAAGGCGTTAGTTAAATATTAAAAGCCCCTTCGGATCTGTATCAAAGAGATGAAGAAGTCGTAACTGTCTCGTAATGAAGGAGTTACCGAGGTAGAATTGTTTATACGTACATACGACTGTTTGCGAGGTACGTACCCCAAATCAAACATTAATGGAAGAGGGGTAAGATCACATGTCAGAGGTGGCTTAATTTCGACACCAATCTCTCACGAAAAAGGAAGAAGGGACAGGTTTTGAATATTGTATGGGCAGTTTGGCAAACGGTATAAGTAATTCATTTTCGTATTTAAATGTATATTGTATGTAATATTGTAAATGTATCTTGAATAATAAATGTTAAAAGCAGTTGTAGTGAAATTTAGCAGCAGGACTCGTAAAAAAAACATCTATCAGCACATTGCGCTCACAATGAACATTTCAAAATATCTGAGTGATTAGATTTTACAAGACATTAAAAAAATGGTATTTTCTGAAATGATAGTTCACATGACGGTCTAGTACTTACTTGTGGTGCATAATAGACGTGGTGGGACTACAGAAGTCCCTAGTAATGATGTTAGAGGCCAGGTCTCCCAGCTTGATGCTGGTGGTGTGTGCGGCCGCCGCGGCCGCCGCGTGCGCAGCCTCTTCACGTTCTCGTTCAGCCGGAGTCACTCCTCGGTCGGGACGGTCCTGGAGATGTAAATAATTTTTTAGTTATTGTTTACTAGTATTCTACAATACTTAATGTCTACATTTTCGTGAATCATTGAACACAGGACGTATATGCCACATTTACCGCCTGCCTTGTGTCTTAGTGAGTCTTTTGTATTAAACTGAGTTGATATTGGTGAAACTTTTGTCTATTGGATTTATTTGGAGTTTTAGAGCCAGAAATATTGACAAGTAACAAAATTATCGGAGATCGCGGGACTGGCTTAACATATAACTGTGATCCTGAAACGTAACGCGTTGGAGTATTGAAGGAATACCGGAAATATAAATCAGTATGAATTTGACTCCCTTCGACTTCTTCCCTTTCCGCTCCATCCAAGGCGAGAGGACTCATTTTACCACGTGAAAATGATGAATACATTTTTATTATTTACTTACCGGGAACCGCTGGTCGGAACTCTGTGAGATCTGATGGGTGATGATAGCGTCTATGAGGGACGCGGCCGTGAGAGTACCCTCGGCCGGCCGCGGTCTGTTGTCAGCGCCAGCCGCGCCTGGTACGCCGCCCACGCCTCCCACACCGCCCACGCCCGCTACGCCTGGCACGCCAGCTACGCCGGCCGCTACAGCGGGACCCACTGATACTGATGATACCACAGTTCGCCTGGAAAAAGGAGACAAGATTTAAGATGAAAAGAGTCCATACAAAAAAATTAATGTTGACATGACACTCCTGATGTTTCTAGTACTAAATCGTTGCGTTTTATTTATCAATGACTTATATGTAAGTATTTAAATGGATGACTTCAATACGTCAGGAGGGTCGATTATATGAATTAGACGGCATAGTTGGCGCAGTGATTGGATGATCCACTGATACGCAGCGTATCACGGTTTTGAATCCGGAACGGAACAAATATTTGTATGACCTGCAGGTGTTGGTTCCGGGTCTAGATGTTCGTAAAAGTGAGTTTGGTTGTTTTTTGAAGCGCACCCACGATACACGAGAAATTTCTTTAGTGAGGCAAGGTTTATGTAAAACCAAGAAATGCTTCACTCACAGTAAAACTTGAAAACTAAACTCAATATTCGCAACAAATTGTATCAAAATTAAAAACATTATCCAACAATTTTCTCAATTACAGTTTTGCAAAAAAACTACTTTGTGAAGTAAATAATAAAGTGATACATACGCGTCCTTCCTCTCGATATGATGCGGCGTCTGCGCACGTGGCTTGTTGGGCGTACTGTACGTCACTGACGATATCATGCGCCGCTCCTCTTGGGACGACACGTTCTGTAGGACAACACAAACATAGCATAAAAAACGTGATAATTACTACAAACTAAATTAATGGAGAAATATACATTCCGAAGGGATTTTTTTCTTAGCCTGCATTGCTGGGTAAAGGTCCAATTCCTTTCCTACTCTCTTCTGCAACTACTCCATAAAAACTGTGTGTAAGTACCGTAGATGCTCATTCCAAAGCGTCTTCTCTATGGAGAAGAATGAGCAAGAAACTTCATGGACTCCTCAATCGCCAAAATTAATACAGAAATTTTGTTACTAGTCTTTAGACTACCAGGCCAAACGACAATCCGCCATTTACGCGACTCTTACGAAGTCGTGGGATCGCCTACACTCCCGTCTTCCGGTTCCGCTCCGTATTATATGGAACTTAGACTTAACTGGTGGAAGATAGGTGTACTATTAGGATATGTCTCTTTATCTTTACTTAATTTTATAAAACTGTTTGGTTGATCGCGCTAATCTCAGGAACTACTGGTTCGAATTGTTTTTTATTTTTGGTGTTGGGTAGTCTATTTATCAGCGAGGAAGACAGGCTATATAACATCACGCTACGACCAATAGTAGCCGAGCAGCGAGTGAAACCGAAGGAATAGCTAGTATTATGTAGTTTAACGACAACAGCCAGTAAACGTAAACTGACCATAAGATGTTGATGATGTCTTTCTTGTATAATTTGTTGTTGCAGCTGTTGGTGCTGTTGTTGTTGTTGCTGGTGTTGTTGCTGTTGTTGTTGCTGTTGTTGCTGCTGCTGTTGCTGGTGCTGTTGCTCGGCGTGTCGCTCCTGCATCGCGTGCTATATCGTACGACTTATGTATTAATCTCAGCTAAATGATGAATATTTTAATCGCTGAGCAGTTTATTATATGGAAGCTTGCAGCTATGGAGCCAGTGATCAGCTTTATAAATAATGATCAGCTATTATATAAATAATCACAGTGTAACTGTACCAACTCGATATATTTTGTTTCTTATTATCTTCATTTCATACATAAAACGTTAAGATATTTGCATTCCTAATTTGTTTTTCTTAAAATATTAAAAAAGTTGACGACTGCGTTCACAACATCCATTGCGAAATAGGTAATGTTGCATCTAATTAAAAATTTCTGTGAAAATCAGAAAACGTTAACTTCAAAGAAGTTTAAAAGTATTAATTTCCGATCTTATTGAACTAATAATATTATAAACGCGACAGTATGTAATAAAGGATGTTTTTAGGCCTTTTCTGTCACGCTAAAACCTAATGAACGGATTTCGGCATAACTTGAGTTTTACAATAATTTATGAGGACATTGTGTTAAAAAATTAAGCGAGTAAAGCAGCGAGCGGAAGCCAGTTATCACAAAAAATAAAAATTGTATTATTTAGTTGAGTTATCAAAACAGTTCAGGGTCAGAAACTCGAATCAATTTCTAAAGAATCCAATATAGAGTTGATACAGCGCCACTGTCATCAAATGTGAACATAACTTACAATGGAGTGCTGCATATGTCGCTCGTGGATGATCTGTTGCTGATGTTGTTGCTGTTGTTGGTTGTGTTGTTGTTGTTGCTGCTGCTGTTGCTCCATTGCGTGCCGCTCGTGGATTGCGTGGATGGCGCGTTCACTGCAACAAAAGATTTTAATTATAATTGGTTATCAAATGCTTACTTTTTCTAAAAACCATTTTGGTTTGCAATTTGTAAAGAACTTCTTACTAATATTGTAATGCGAGTTTGCGTTTTGTTTTTTACTCTTTCACACAAAAACTACTGAACGGTTTTAGATGAAACTCGGTACAGAATTAGATTATAGTGTGGAATAACACATAGGACAACTTTTATCCCAGTATTAAGTTTCCGTGGGATTATTTTTGATATAAACGCAAGCGAAGCCGCTGGTATCAACTAGCTATTCATAGAAAAGAAACGAAAAAAATATCTACTTAAGTAACTTGGACACTAAATGAGGATTTACTGGACAATGTAAAGCACAGAACACATTCCTACTATGAAATAATCATTAAATTGTTTTAAAACTTACGCGTCTCTCCGTTGTATTTGAATCTGTCTATCTCTCTCCATGTATTGAGGTTGTGACTGAACTCTTCTGTCCATCATTTGCTGGAAATAACAAACAAAATTAATTAAAAAAAAAAACTCAAAGTTCCATGTTAGATCATTGTTGAATCATTTACAAGTTTTATTTACTCTACTTTTTCAATGTTCAATGTTGAAAGGTTTCCCAAAAGTGGGATATTATAATTATGTTAAAAAATAAAGTTAAATATATACTCACAGGGAATTGAGAGCCGATCGGGAACTTCTGCGCCATAAATCTGTGAAATGAGAATAATAACTGCAGTTAATTCGGAGTTTTCCTTATATTATCACTATACCTACGTAACACCAACTGTTTTGTTAATGCATAAAGTATTAAATAAATGTAATATTAAATTCGAAAGGAAAAATGACGGTCTGCGTGTTGTTCACGATTTTTCGACTAAACATTTAAACCAAAGGTCATGTAACCTATATTTTGAGATATATATTTTATCTTGATTCTGCAGGTCTTAGCTCAGAATTCATAGAAAAATGCCTAACATCTTTTGCTACACGAATCAACAATAATATTGTTTGGATATAAGACAGGACTTGATATCCATGATTGTAAGTTGTTGTGGGACAATTTCAGAACAATGAGCGAAACCGCCGACAGAGACTAGTTCTTTATTAAAATTATTGCACTGTACTTGCAGTACCTCGAACGTTTTCCTGTTTTATTGTATACTGAATTAGGTATATTTTGACTGACCGAAAGAAATACAATACATAACATTGTAATCCAAAAAAGGCTAAATTTAAATCAATCAATCATATCAGCCACCTTTGAATAGAAACCAGGGGGTAAAAGTTTGTGAGGATGAATGTAAGTTAGTAGCTCTTTCACACAAAAACTGCTGAACGGATTTGGATGAAAGTTAGTACAGAGTTAGATTATAGTATGGACACAGAGAACCTTTCATCCTAGTATTAAGTTCCTGTGGCATAATCTATATATATAAAAATGAAACCCGTTTTCCGTTGTCACGACATAACATTAAAACGGCTTGACCGATTCGGATAATTATTTTTTTGTTGTGTTTGTAACCATTGGGACCGGGTTTTAGACCGGGTCCTCCACCCGTGCGAAGCCGGGACTGGTCGCTAGTTTTAAATACAATTGCAGACGAAGGCGCTGATGCCTTGCTGAAGATCGTATGCGACCACCAACGAGGCAGTAACTGATATCAATCATATTTTTTATGAAAAAAATGTTGTTGTTGACATACCTGAGGTCATGATGTTGTTGTTGCTGCTGTTGCTGTTGTTGTTGTTTGGCCTCCTGCTTGCCGTCCGGCTGCGAGCCTCGCGGCACCGGCAGAGCTGTTGCGGCGGACGCAACGTCTACCAGCGACGTGAACGCTTCGTGTCCTGCGAACAATTTGAGATTCAGTTAAAAGATGCATTAAGTTAAAAATATGAGCAAAGTAGTAAAGCAATGTATCTTAATTTCTGTAACAGACGCTTTCAGTCAGCTCTGAAAGCATTTTGATAGTTATATTTTTTCGTAACGCCAACTATTCATAATTTTCTGCGACAAATCCTTTGCGAGGTGACTTTCACGTGTCGCAGAGCGTCGAGGGTTCCATCCCCTCACGGAACAAATATTCGTATGATTTGCAAGTAGTTGTTTCGGAAAACAGAAAAAAAACTGCTTGTAAACGCATCCACAATACAGGAGAAATTTCTAGTGCGTAGCAACGTTTTTTTTTAACGAAGAGACGAAAAAAAAGAAAGAAACAGAAATAAAAACTAACATAATAATATAACATGAAAAATACTTTAAACTCAAATCAAGCATGGTTTATCCTGTTTTAAATTGTAATGATAATTTCATGGAGCATATCAGTTAAAAAGTTATAGTATAAAGTGTTAGATGTTGTTACCTGGCGGCGGCTGCGGATGCTGATGTTGGTAGACATGTTGCGGCGAGTGTCGCTGTATGACGGACAGCGCGTCGCGACGGAACTGAGGCGACGCCGCGCGCTCATCTTACAGGGAGAATAAGACAAGTTATATAGCGCCAGGACATACCACCACTAAATAAAGACGCCACGTATTTTGGTGTACGTCTATATTTTGTCAATATTGTCGAATCTCAGCATTTTATAGATAAAATGATGAAAAAATGCATGAAATCGACCTTGTCTCACAAGAAAAATAAAAGGAAAAACACACAGCTATATCAAAACATGAATAACAATAAACTAAAATGCCATAGTTGTGCAAAATTGCACAGGAGTATGGCCAAGGGCATCGGCCGAGTTCATCCTCAGATTCCTTCCGAATTTCACTCGCCTGGCAATTTTATTTATGCTCATCCCATCGTTTATTGTAAATAACACTGTATTTTTATTACGCTACAATATGTCCGACAACACGTCCAATACGTCCAAGTTACGTCGGACCCATAGTCAGACTAATTACAGACCCCCCTATTATTATACTTTCATTTGCGACGCTCCATAGCTTGTCTTATTCATACCCTCACGCGAATGCATCAGAGCCCCACTACGGTACAGTCACGAGTAATAACATGTAAACACTTAACAAAATTCAAACGCAATTTAATCGTAAAATACTGATTTCCACTTTGAAATATGACCTATTTCGTAATAGTATCGCTTCCAAAATACATGTCTAATGAAAAGGCAAAAGTTTAATCAATATGGTAGCAGAACATCGCTTTTAAATACTGCTTAATGTATACATGCTATGCTCGTGACGGTACTACCGAAAAATGACGACTCATATTCATACATTTCTTGTATACACGAGTTCCACATGGCCGATGAGGCCGGTATCGTATAATTGCTCAGTTTATAAGACTAAGGGCACTCTGAAGATTTGGGCCCTGGCTTAATAATAAGGCATCCATCAGTATTCGAACAGTTAAGCAGCTGAAAACCTACATCAAGATAGACCTGAAAATATACTATTTAAAAGCCAAGCTTCATATACTAACCAGGCGGCGGATGTGGATGTGGGTGAGGGTAACTATGCTGCGGTGTATGCCTCTGTATGACGGATACGGCGTCCCTCCTGAACTGCGGCGAGGCAGCCCTCTCCCTCTCCCTCCTGGCTCCTCCATGCATCTGCTGTGAGGTGATGAAGTCCGCCATTATGATCTGCCGTTGTTCCAGGCCGTAGGGGTTGCGGGTGTAGCCTGAGCTGCCCGTCTGTGGAGGAGAGAAGTGCGTTAATAATATGTTAACCTCGTCTATGTTACTGTTAACTTGTTATCCCGCTGGTAAAGAAAGGCCCTGAAATATGAAAAAAGTCAAAAAATTCGAGGTCGTAAAAGCAAATGCAATCTCCAGACTAGTCAATTCATGGAATTCCCTTGGTAGATAGATGCGCCTTCTTAGTTAAAAATTATGTTGCAAGCATAAGGGCCAAATAGGCATAAGCACTCATATCTACATAATCATTTGTCAAAGAATTTATGGCGATCTGGTCCATCAACTGGTTTAAGAATTCAAAATTGGGGATACTAGTGAAGGCCATTTTGGCAGTATGTATCAACTAGAACTAAATATTTGAGTGGTGTAATATTTATAATTCCCGGAAACTGAGATTTTTCTCCAAAGTGAGCTTACACACAATGTCAGTGTCCAAGATATCTTAATAATCCACTACTTTTTGATTAGAACCGTTAAATTTGACATTTTAATACTGTACACATAAATCTAAAGAGACAGGATCCTGCCATACAGGGTATCCTTTATGGGTAAAACTTTATGAAACAATAAACTTTACTTACAGGTGAAAAGCTCGGCGACTGCGGCCTCGGTTGACTTCCCTGCGCATAGTACGCCTGAGGTCCGCCCGGACTCCGTCTCTTGTAAAAGTCCAAAGTCCTCTTATCAGGGAGGTGATGAGTACCATGTACCGGTGTCCCTGCCGTTATGGAACCCGTCTTGGGTTCTGGAGGGTTCCTATGAGGTTCGAACCTCGTCTCCACGGGGGTCCCGAGGGTTATAGAACCTTTGGGGTTGGGAGCCGGCTTTAGAGTCGGTCTTGGGGGTGCCCCTACTGATTTGGGCTTGGAATTGTACTGGTTAGGAGATTCCCGTTCTTGTTGGGGTCTGTAGTCTGTTGAATTTCGGTATACCTGGTGGAGAAAATAATTTAGATAAGTTAAAGATTTTAGATGTAGTGTACCTTATAAAATTTATACTGTAGATATTATAGTAGAAAAATTCTAATATGAAACCTAAGATGTATCGTAAAAATGCATTGCAAGTCTGACTTCGGTTGGGGGTTTGAGGAAGTATGTTATTTTAACATTCAGAAAGGTGATCTTTGATAACTCAAAAGTCGGTAACTGGTCTTTTTGAAATAAAGGCTTTTAAATATTGGCGATTTACATATTTTTCTTAATTAACTTAGAACGGGTACACACCCTTAAAAGCTCAGTGCAAATATTTCAAGGAGAAAGTCCTGGTTCTCAGAGTAATTTGAATAGTATAATATCGTTAAAGTTTTTACTGTTACACAATGTAGCAAAATGAGGAACTGTAAGAGACCTACACTCAGCATTATGAAGGTAAAGGTAGAAGAAGAACATTAATGAAAGTAAGAGAGCTCACCAATGGCGCGATGCGACGCGATTCGACAGATTCCGCATACAAGTGAAAATCAACCTTACCACTACGACATAATATAAAATGCGCGGTTGTATACATAGATGAAAAACAAAACGCGATCGCCACATCGACGTCAAGTCGATAGAATTGCATCATTATAACGTTGTAGCAAGGACGATTTTCATTTGTAGTTGGAATCGGTCGAATTGCAATCGCATCGCGTCGTAGGTAAATTTACCGAGTTATTTTATTTAAAAATCCGTACTAACCGATTTATTAGGATGTGGGAACGGCTGGTCATGCCTCGGCCTCTTGACACTGAGATCCAACAAGGGCTCATGTCGCTCCTGTCGCAGCAACAAGTTGTCGTGTCGCTCGTGTCGCTCAGGTCGCTCGGGCCGCTCGGGCCGCTCGGGCCGCTCCGCCCGCGGCTCGATGTGCAGCACCATGACGTCCTTGTCGTTGTTGGTCGAGTGAGACAGAGGGGTGATGGTGGCGGCGCGCTGTGGACTGGCCGCGCCGGTGTTGCCGACGTGCGAGCTGTTCACTACTGATAGTGTTGCTAGTGCTTCTCTACCGCTTGCACAGGATGAGGTGACCTGGGGAAAGAATTTTATAGATAACGAAAATGTTAAAGTAAAATCAGAGGTTTTACAATATAATTTCCAGACATTAGGATTGATTTATCGACAGTTTTTTTTTATGTACCATACAGTTCTTCATATTAGTTATTTAGTTAGACCTTTTTTGACTGCTGATTAGTCTAGTCAAAAACTGACTGTTATATTTGGGGCCTTATATTCGATTTCCTGATTGGGTCATATATTGGGTAAAACTTTTCATTTAGCATTCAAAGTAAATTTTGTTTCGGTATCCAGATTAGTGCGACTAAAATGTTAATATGTTTTTTTATATAGAAAAAAAAAAAAAGATCAAATTAATCCTATCCTGGGTAGAGTGGACGGGACTATCAGTTTCTTACTGACTGAAATCCATCATATTCCTTAATTGTCTTTTACATCCTGAAATATGACAACGTGCTTAGACAGACCCACGACAATATCATTGCAATATTGAACAAAATTCAATCAAAAATTCAGTAAAGATATTTATAAGTACCTTGATCTGATGAGGCTTGATACTCGGATGCTGTGGCTGCGAGTCCCTGGTGAGACTGATCTCGATGAGGTTGAGCACCACGTCCCGCACGGTCTGCGGCGCGCCCGCCGGACGTGACGTCACGGGCGGAGGGGACACGCGGGACACCACCGCGGGACTCACCGACGACGCGGACGACACCGCCGTGGGGAGGGACGTCGGGGGGACGATCTGTGGGGAGAAAGACTGGTGAGAAAAAAATATGTGAAAAGGAGTTGAGTTTGAGTATTTTATTATTATCTAGCTTCTGTCCGCGACTTCGCTCGCGTAATCAGTCGAAGATTTATACAAACTGTCATCCACTATTTTATGCCATTGACTTTTATATGCCTATTTATTACGAATTTACAGTCACACTTTTTTTTAATATATCTTTCCTTCTATCTTCGTCACAGTCTTCGAAAAATCATCAAATATAAAAAGTGTATATTTGAATTTTGGTCCAGAATATGTTAACCATCGTTTTTCAAGTATGGCAAGTTATTTCAAATAAGCCAAGAAAGAAGAATGCCCAAAAAAAACCCAGAGTCGATTAAAATAATTTATGAACATCTAAATAGACCTTAAATAAGAGGTCATAAATACGCTATTAGTTTCGCGAAAAACCATAACCAAACAAGACAGGAGCATAATAACAATTTCTGTGTAGGAACTAGGACGGCACATGCCTAGCTTAATAAAATTGTTATATTCTGCTGACCTATTTGGTTAAAGTTGTAATAACTGGCAGAATAACTGATCTATTGCCTGCAGCAATGTAAATAAAAAAAAAAAAACATATTTTTTTAGACTTTTTTTTTCGTGGTAAAATCTTCAAATGAGACTTTCCACCCCGCGCAGGGCACGGAGGGACTGTCAGACTTGTACTGATTAAAATTCACGGTGTTCTTCGATAGCCCTTTAAGTTCCGGGGTCACGGTGATGGAAATAAGTCCCGCGACCCCGGCAGGCTTTGGCCCTCTGGGGGCCCCGTCATTTTGCTGACGCTCTTTGAGGCGCGCGTGGAACACGACGCGCTGTCGACCCGGGCACGGTCCATGGTCGGACAGCGAGTTGCCCTTTACTCGCTGCCCGCATGCCCGCGCCTATGGTGGCCGGAGGTCGTCTGCCGACGTCCGACGCCGTGGGCGTCTACCACTGTGGTTGGGGCGGAGGGAGGACGCTGTCCTCTCCCTCTCGCGGCACGCCTCCTCCTTCACGAGCATACTGCTTCGCAGAAGGATGCGACCGCTTCCCACTCCACTATTTTTTAGATTTAGAAAATATGTAACATTTTTATAATCAACTAGCGGCCCGCCCCGGCTTCGCACGGGTTAACACGATGATTTTCTTCCTCTAAAATCCGGTCCAAATGGTTACAGACACAACAAAAAAATAATATCCGAATCGTTCCAGCCGTTTTCGAGTTATGAGCTTAGCAACGCATTTTGTGATCCATTTTTATATTACAGAAGGTAGATAGAAGATTAAAGAACGTAGCATGTATTCAGTTATTTTCATTTATTAGGTTAATAGCCCTGTAATAATCCGTAATCACTTTTAAATGTACACTAGCGACCTGCCCCGGCTCCGCACGGGTGCAATCTCAACTATATCATGCATGTTATATACATAAAAACTTTCCTCTTGAATAACTCTTATAAAAAAAACCGCATCAAAATCCGTTGCGGAGTTTTGAAGATATAAGCATACATAGGGACAGGCAGAGGGAAGCGACTTTGTTTTATACTATGTAGTGATGCGATAGTGATGATAAATAATGTTCACATAGATTTAAATATGATCAGTAGATACGTAAATATTCTTTACTCTCAAATCTCTCTCAATATCAAACACAATTTATAACAATATCGTTTGTAAAACCGCTTTAAACAAGTCATAGATTTTTAAAAGTTAAGTCAATTAGTTACGTTTTTTTTACTTGGTGATGGTTTTATCGAAAACTATTATTGAATTTGGGTTGTAGCATGTATACTCTACCTTGTCACACATAAGTCGTGTTAATCGATTCTGGGTTTTTGCTGCATATATTTTTGGGCATTCCTCTTTATATAATGTTTGAACTGTGTTTTAACAATAACTGTCTACTTTAAAAAAAAAGAGTTATTCAACTCGGAAAACTTCATGGCTACTAGTAGACTACGATAGGCCAAACTATCTAAATTCATCAAATCAGAAAATAAAATGCAATACTTCACATACCTTCGCACTAGGCGCATCGTTCTCCTCGTCCGCGGTTTCCGTAGCAGACGAGTCATACTCGTCTCTCCTCGGCCTCCGCGGCGCGACCGCGTCCGTGCGCGGAGCGGGCGCGGGCGGGCCGGGCGGGGCCGCGGGCGACCCGCCGCTCGCCGTGTCCGTGTCCGCAGACGACAGCGCGCTGTCCTCGCTGGACGGGAGGGACGGACGGTCCGCTACTGAGGTGTCTAGTTGCAGCTTTTTTCTGTTGACGATAAGTTGGTTGATGAGCAGGCAAACATCATTTATTTTATACGAAACGACTAGCGCAGTAGCTGAACGATTGACTGTTGCGGTAAGTGTCGCAGATTCAACGGAACAAATATTATGGACTAACTAAATGTAATTGTTCAGAGTCTGAATTTTCGGGAGATTTAATTCTGTGTGACACAGAATTTATTTATAAGGCGTGGCAACGATCGAAGAAATAAATCCTAGTGTAAGTACAATATCCACTTTTCATCACGGATTCTAAAACTCGTTGACATCAAATGTCAGCTCAAAACGCTGCGGTGTTTTTTTAAAGCACGAGCCCTGAACTGCTGCTATTCCTAACCATTAAGACTTTCAATTATCCAGGGGGGATATTACAGCGTCTTAAAACCAGGCTTATTCCGGCAAGTGAAAGTGACAGAGCTATACAAGTCGTCTAGCGCCATCTCGTTCACTCACTGGAACAAGCCTGGTTTTAAGACGTTGTAATACCCCCCAGGTATCTAAAGAAATCGTTTTTTTCTAGCTGCCTTCCACTCCTAGTGACTTACCATGACGTTCTAAAGCCAGCGTAACTCCAATGTGAAAAAGAGACAAAGCTATACAAGTCGTCTAGCGCCACCTCGTTCCTTCACTGGAACTACTCTGGCTTAAAGAAGTCATGGTAGGCCACCTATTACTAGGAGCCCTAACTTACCTATAGGTGAAGTAGAAAGCCTTGAGACTGGCAGGAGTCCTCCCGCTAACAGCCGCTATCCTGTCCCACGCAGTGCCGTGCTCCCGCAGGAGGGAGCGGAACCTCGCCGCCTCCTCCTCCGTGGGCTCCGGCGCGAGTCCTCCTTCCACCACAGTCTCTAACCTCCTCGTTATCCTCTTGAAGCAAGCTAAACAGCATTTGCTTAACTCACTGGGTATTTCTGTGGAGGGAGATTTGAAAATTTCAAATAAAAGTATTATTTATTTAAATTACTGACAGTAAAAGTAATTATGAAGCTAATCAGTATGAACGGCTGAAGACATCCTTGTTCAGTTTTTTGTAGCGCATAAATCAATAACTTATGGGAGAATCGCTTTTGACAATTTTCATAGAAGGTATGTCAATAAATTGGTGGAGTGAAATACCATATTTCTACGATCCCATTCTCAAAAGTATCTTCACTCAACACCTATATATCGGTTTATTTATTGAAACCACAACTAATGATCGGTGGGTATTGAATAATAGATATAAGCAGCCTATCATAATCCCAATGCATAAACACGTGATCCTTGTTGGTGAATGCCACAATTACAGACACAACGACCAATGTCCAATAGCTGATGCAATTTAGCAAAAGGTACTTTACAACCTAAAATCTCTTCAAGACAGGTGGATTGATAGAATACACTTTATTGTGCACGCCATACAAATTACAGGTGACACAATGGGCCGTCTCATCGCTAAAAGCTATCTATTCAAGACAATTTTTGGATGGATTTGAAGTGAAGGTAGAAACAATACTGTAGGTAGTCTTCAAAACTATCTTAACAACAATTCGACTTACCAAATTCTTCCATTAGTGGCCTCTTGAGTTCCAACGACAGGTCGTGCCACCGCGGCGGCAGATGCCTCAGTCGCTTTGGCCCTCACCCGCGGTCCCGGACACGTGGGCACCGGACACCGCGTGTACCGCGACCGGACACATCTACAGTGACACGGTTCACATACCCTCGCACCTGAGAAGACGAAATTAACTAGTGTTTATTCTTCTAAATTGAAAGTAACTGAAAAAAAATATACGCAACGCAGTTAGTCCGTGTTTTCTTAGACTTCGCTGCCCCACAGTTGGCCAAAGGACTCCCAAATTACTTCCAAAAGGTTTTTAGCCGGAACACAAAATTAAAATAAAGCCACAAAATTTTACGGATATATCACGTGTATCTATTAATGTAATAAAAAGGAAACAAAATGCATTCAGTTTAAATCAGCAGGCTTCGACTTCATAATCAGTTATATTTCTGAAAATTATGAGTTTGATCAATATCTTCTATAAGAACAAACTCAGTACGCAAAAATATTCCCATCACTTGAGTGAAGTTTCACTAAGTAACCTTTCCTTAAATAAATATTAAATACATATTGTTCCAAATTAAAATTGGAATCACATAAAGGCGCTGGAGAGAAACCGTTGATTTTAGATCATCCGTTACAGATGCAACTCCGAGGATGACCACAATCCACAGACATGAGGGACCGACTTAACCTAACCCTTAACCAATTCAGGTCGGCCTCATCTAGTTTGTAAATTGACAATATGTAAAACTGCTTACATAATAAACTACTTGCAAACATTAATCATCATCATCACTTCATATTATTTCATTTCGTTTACAGAGATAGAGAGAGGTACCACACTCACCAACAGCCTCCTCCTTCAAGCCATAGTGTATCGCCCGCGACCTGGACACGGTCCGCGTCGCGCCGGACATGTTGCACACCGCACAGTTGGACGATGTCGTCGTGATTGTCGTCGTCGTCAGCGTTGTCGTCGATGACGGCGTGCCGATGCGTTCTGTTACCGCTGTTGGACAAATATTTCATTGGTTACAACAGGGTACGTAATCTTGAAAGTACCTATCATTTTACTACAACAGGGATATAGGTTTTTCTGCATGAAAGAGTGTGGGCTTCGAACTGCAATGAGGACTCAGTACGGTCTAATAGAGCTATCCGATATTTCCTCTTTTGGTTTAACATAATCCTGGTAAAATCATCAAATGAGACCTCCAACCCCGGGCAGGGCGGGAGGTACTGTCAGACTTGTACTGACTAAAATCCACGGTGTCCTTCAGTAGCCCTTTATGTTCCGGGGTCACGGTAATAGAAATAAATCCCGCGACCCCGGCAGGCTTTGGCCCTCTGAGAGGGGGCCCCGTCATTTTTGCTGACAGCTCTTTGAGGCGCGCGTGGAACACGACGCGCCGTCGACCCGGGCATGGTCCATGGTCGGACAGCGAGTTGCCCTTTACTCGCTGTCCGCATGCCCGCGCCTACGGTGGCCGGAGATCGTCTTGCGACGTACGGCGCCGTGGGCGTACACCACCGTGGGAGTACACCAATTTGGTGTACGTTAGGGAGACATACATAACAAATAACATACATACATAAAAGTACTATCTTCAATTCTTCATGAGCAGCATACAGTTAGAATGCCAATCATCTTTAAACAATGCATTCTCAAAATTTCATCTACAAAACTCACTTCCAAATCAAATAACTCCAAAATCAAAACACCTAAACAGTTCAGCATAACAAACAACAAAACGAAAATCTAGTTTCCATATAGTTCATTATTCAAGCGTTAGTTGCATATTAACAAGATTATTCAGAACAGTGAGAGAGATGATCCGTAAATCACGTAGCGACTGAGCCAGCGAGTCGTGCAATATTCAGCGAGGCCCACGTTGGGCGCCAATTTGTAGCGGACCAGCGAAAGCAGATTAGCGCCAATTTAGTTCCAATACCGATGTACAACGCTGTTTGTTTAATTATTTATCGCTGTTTGTTATACAAATTGAATTACTGCGCGTCATACAAGCGTGTTGTTTGTTTGAATTAATATGTGCATTTATTATTTAGTTTTGTTCGTTTGTCGAAAGCAATTTATTAAATTCGACGCGGATTTGTATTTATTTTAAAACCCTTTCATAATCCTATAGCAATTGCCGCTATGCTAAATACAAAATCCAACAGAGTTCAGACGCCAAACAAATAGTTTGTCGGGTAGAAGTCGGGCTTCAGCAAAGGCGCGCTAAACTGCATCGGCGCAAGTTAAATAATTAACTATTATACGAACAGATTTGAGCTCGCAGTTAATAACTCTCTAACTGCTGTGTAATTAGGTTTATGCACTTCGGTCGAGATCATAGAGTAGGATATGCTCAGATATGATTTCTTTATTGGATTTATTTCAATCTTTAGATGAAAAAAATGACAAGATTCAAAACCATGAAATATTTTAATTCCTTTTATATCAAACTATCACCTTTTTTTCAAACTTTTCCTACCGAAAGTAAATTTTTCTCTATCACTTGTCACTTTATAATTTACTTTCTTTTCTCTTCTGTTATATCGCCCTATTTTCTTTCCAATAGAGGGTACTACACCCAAATATGAAACTTTAATCACAAAACATCTAACATCCACCTCTAAATATCTTCATAGTCAGCATTTCGTTTGTCTGTAGCTCAGTGCCTCTGAGTGCTAATTAGCGTCTGCAATCCCAGAGCAAACGACGGCGTTTGTCTTACAGATACCAGACTATTACTGAGAGAACATGCCAAAGATAAACTGTGTGCTGGAAACCTCATTGATGGAGTAGTGTATGATATTGTTGCTTTTAATAATCAATTTAGTTGTAGTTGGTACTTAATTGACTTAGTTCTTTGGGTAGTCCAAGTAAAATTATTAAATTACCGAAGAAGAAGTCGATTTAAGTTATCATCAAGTTATGTTGATTTATAGATGAAATTTTCAGAAAATTAAAATTTAAAGCTTTGAAGTCTGTTCCAGTTTTATTATCCGTGCCGAGCACTGTCGATTAATCCCACCAATTACTGATATTTACACAAGCGCTAATTGGATCACGATTCAACGTTTTATTCAATTCCAAAGCTTATACAGCGTTTTGATGAAATGGCGCCCAACTGGGACTAACCGAATTATCCGTTTCATCTAACATATATCGATTAATGCAATGAATTATGGAGATCGATTGTAAATATGTATCTTCTATCGTTGGTTGAAAAACAACACAAAATTTCTATAATGTTTCAAAAAGTTTTTTACTCGATAAAAGAAATTGGCGCCCGAACAGGGACTCTCAATAAAAGTATAAATCTACCTCTCTATTCACTAGTACATAATCAAACAACGAACACGAGTGTGCACACAATTTCCCTACACTTCAGATCCCACGGGTGGGCAAGCCGTGGAGCGGGATGTCACCTCTATTTGCGCACCGATGTTCAACCAAGCGCGAGAATTTAACGAGACCGGCTATCTGTGTTTATTTGCCGCGCAAACAGCCGCAGACATTTTGTAGATTAAATGCCTCCCGTATGCTGAACGTGTGTTGATTTTATTATACAATTTGTCATGTGTTTCTTTTTGATATTATATAAGGTTTCCATTTGAAATCACAAATTAATAAATAAGTTAATACATATTTGATTTCACATTACAAATTAGTTTGTACAATTTATAAAATTTTATTTTTAGTACAGTGAGTAGGAAGGTATTTATATTAATTTTCACTTTATTACTAGTTGTATAATCCAAGTAATTACACGAATGATTGGTGTGAAGACAAAGTGGAGTTTGGATGGACCGTTTAATCTGTTAATCTTACAAAAGGCACGTCGGTCCCGCATGCCCGATGCTCGATTTACAATTCTGTGTGTGGTGAGTTGGTCGGGTTTACGTTGTCAACCAAGCGCAGGATTATGGCTGTCATCCACTAATGTTGTGCGGATTAACTTATGCGCCGATAGTCATTGCGAGATTACGAATAATGTAATGAGATATTTGGTTGTTGTTAATTGAATATTAGATTTTCGACTAAATTTGTTATTAATTTGTGGAATTGGCTGGTATTATAACACGCATTTCCCATCATTATCGTCTTCTTGCCCTTATATCATTTTACTTGGGGTCGGCGCAACACGTTTTTTTCTTCCATTCTCCCCTATCAGACGTCACAGTATCATTTACTCCTTTCTTTCATATCATTCCTTAGACAATCCATCCGTTTTTTCTTTGGCCCTTCCTCTTCCTCTCCATCCATCGATATTCATACTCTTGTATGAAAAAAAAGCAATACGACAGGCCAAAAACAAAAACCGAAAATTAATATTCCAGTACTGTTTTTTTAATTTACTCTACGCTTGACTAGCAGACGATTACAAAGGTTTTATTCTCAATAAAAAGGTTTTTTTTTATCACAGTCTACAAAGCGATAAAGCATCATTGAAATTAAAGCCAACGGCGGTCACTGGGGAATCGCGCATTTTTGAACGGACTCCCCCTCAGGTAAGACAAGGGATGACAATTTAGGAGGAGTTCTTTTTATAAAACTAGCTTTTGACCGCGGTTTCATTAAATTGCATACGTTTTTGTAAAAATTGGATGGTATTTTTTAAAACAATAGAATAATTAAATTAAAGTATAATTTTATTCATTAACGCTTTTATTTCTAAGCGAAATGGTCGATCTAACCATTTTAAACGAAATAATATAGAAATGGTCGATCTAAACATATTATTATAGAACATTAGAATGGTCAATTTTTGTTTAAAATTAAAGTTTGAGCTTCCTCGCAAAGAAACCATCTTTAAGCATAAATGCCTGACAATTTTAATAAATAAAACAAGCAATTTAATCTCGTCAGTACTTTTATCTGGATTTAAACTCTGAAGGGGTCTCCATAGAGGGTGTTTACAGATAACCGCAACTCTGAAACGTAAATGGCAACTGAAGGAACATTGTAGATTATGGTCAGTACAAATCTGACAGTCCTCCAGTTCCACTCAGGTTGAGACACATTGGATGATATTACTACTTTAAACAAAATCTACATCAAGTGACAATTGAAAAAAGAATATCAACTCAAAAGTAAAGACATAATTAGTCAGTGAATATTTTTGAAAAGATGACGTTTTACAAAGTCAATGACGGTATCAGGGGACAAGTAAGTGGATTAACTGTTTGCAAAGTCACAGACACTCGGCTTGTAGTCGTTACTGTCCGGGGAACGTCGCAGAATACGATTCATATTTCACTCTGTGTTAATAATACTCCCAAAAGATGGGAAAGGTATTGGAATGTGGTGAAATTTTACTAACAGACAGGTAGGAAAAAACTTAAGATGCTTGTTGTGTATGGGTTTACATTATTTAACCTAATCAACGCCATCACAAAGACGAATGAAATCCATCGATTCAAAAAGAAAAGTACGGAAGAATTTATTTATTTTAGTTCAAATTTAATTTATTTTCAAAAATCTTCACCGCAATTAAATGGAAGTTATTATTTTCTTAATTTTTCATCCACAAAAAGTGTATACATTTTTTTGGTAACGTTATAATATTGTCAGTTTTTATATCTTTATCCATATTAAATCCCCATAAATGATGTTTAAATCACACGATCCTATAAAGGTCCCTATCTTCCCTCCCAAAAAATCAAACTTGTAAACCGAAACTTGAACGCTACAGGAGTGAATATAAAGAGGGTCTCAACCCGGCGGCTCGCAGTCGGCGAGCGACCGCGGCCGAGCATGTTGTCTCTGTACCGCGCGTGGCTGGGGCCCAGTCCCTGTGTGGCGCGCCCGGCGCCGCCGCCGGGGGCACACCGCCCCGTGCCGCGACGAGCACGAGTCCCATCACCACCAGCCTCACCACCACCGCCATCACCATCGTCCACCACATCCAGCGAATTAGATGTTGAGCGCATTGAAGCTCCAGAGCCTCCAAAACGTCAAAGCAACACAGTACTGGACATAGCATCGTGTGATGGACCTGTGCAGTTCACCAGGATCCTCAACGTGGCTTGGCGGGAGAACTCGCCAGAAAGATCCTGGCCGTGCCGACACCGTAAATCTCAGACCCGAACGACCCTACACTACTACCCGTGTAAAACCTGCGGGTCCAAGTTCCCTTCGTACTACTTCGTGCACAAGCATCGTAAACGCTGCCATGCTGAGGAGACCATCGGGGAGGCAGAACCTGAGCCTTCCACCTCCACCGCCAAGTGAATCCCGTGTCGTAGTGAATCCGTACATATCAGTATTATTGAGTGATCTCAGCGAGCTTACGATGTTGCTTACAACGTGTTTCGGTTTAAATGTACTATTGTTATAATAAATGTTTAAAGGTACGTCGTGTTTTATTTAATACTCCCGAATGGACTGAAGTTTTTGAAAAGATAAAGTTCGTAATTAAATTATGAATGTGAAACTGTGACATGTCAAAATTATTTCATGTGACGAAAGTTTTACTTTTAAACATCGTTTTAAATTTTATAAAAGTTTTGGAAGGAGATTTTGTGAATAAAACTAAGCAATATCTAACTTTGGTGAAAGTGTCCGCACCTAATTAATTAACATCGAATCAAATGCTATAAATAAACGAATATAAAGTTGCAGTTCAAATAATCAATTTACAACTTCTCCCAATTGAATAAATTGGAGTTGTAAATTGTTGAAAACAGAAATTGCTACAGGTGTTAGATTTTTATCGTCTTCAGTTTTACATCGTACTGAAATATGACAACAATAGTTTTACGAATATAGGCACTTATACGAGTACAAGTTTACTCAATAATCACCGTCCAACATACTTCCACTGCTGAACGATATTGATATCATGGTCAAACAGAGAAATATGTGCTATACTTTCACTTTTTTTTGAAATCTCATCAAATGACTCCTTCCGTCTTAGGTGGGACACACTATCAGATTCGACTGACTAAATTCACCAAGTTCCTACTTTCTAGAGCCGGGGTCCGGTCGCTAACCCTGCACGAATTTGTCTCTATAGGAACCCCGTAATTTCCACTATCTTAGTATTGGTGCTAGCAAAAAAATAAGGGTTGTTGTAAATTCGCCACGAAAAAAGTAAGCAAGTGTAAATTAACCACGGTTTTTTTAGCTTTGTTTAGTGTAAGTCGCCCCATTTACGTGTTTTCCGCATGGATAGCAGAACAATTAAATAATAAAATCCAGCACCAAACTACAGAAAACGAGGACACAGTGTGGAACCTGAACAGAAAGTACTAGGAGAACAGGATCATGGAGGTGTTGGTGCTACAGTCTTCAGTAAAAACTATATGGAAGGACGATATAATTATGGCAAATTTACAATGAAAAAATCTAGCTGTGCCGAATTAACTTTCAAAGTGAAAGATTTAAAAAAATGTGGCAAATTAACTTTGTGGAAAATGTACAACAACCCAAAAATACACAGCAAAATCTTCTTTACATAAAACTAAAAACATACAAGGATATTGACAAATAAAAAATGCAAGAAATCTCTTAGACCTTTAAAAAATCTCCAAAAATAAAACTTACCAGCTTCTGGCGTGGGTGGAGGCTGTGTCGGCGTGGGTGGTTGTGCGGGCTGCGGCGTGGGGGGCGCGCTGCCGCTGCCGCTGCTGGCGCTGTTGCTGGCGCTGCCGCTGGCGCAGCCACTGGCGCTGCCCGTCGACATGGCAGGAGCCGTCAGCGTGGCGGCGGCCACAGCGGCCGTCGACGTTATGCAGGTCACCGGGGACGATGTTGGTGCCACGCTTGTTGGCGCGCTTATTGGTGTCTGTGGAGTGATCTATGATTAGGAACAAGTTTATACTTTGTCTTGTAGAAAGGAAGACAGTTTAATTATTGATCGAGTTTTCAAGATTTTAAACAGTCTCAGACACTTATTTGCCTATTCTGAAAATAGCAAAATGATATAATTTGGGAACCACGAACTAGCAAGCGCAGTGTAGGACGTCCACCAAAAAGATGGACAGACGACCTTATAGAGGTCGCCGGAAGACGATGGATGCAGGTCGCTTCCAACCAGTATATGTGGAAATTTAAAGGGGAGGCCTATGTTCAGCAGTGGACGTCCTATGGATAATGATGATGAATTTGGGAACCATTCTCAATTCACCGAAATCAAGTATTACGGTTTTATTTTTATTGGTGTAGAATCACTAAATTAGTCCTCCTAACCCTGACTGGAGGTTAACGTGAGCATATCTTGCTGTCTTCAAGACCCAACTTACCGAAACTGGAGTGATGGTTAGCGTAACATCAGGAACCGTGGTCGGCGGTAGTGGGACATCAACCGCGGGTGGCGTGGGCGCTGCCGCTGGACTGTTGGCCACCGACATCGGCATGGGTGTTGACGTGACCGGCGCGGGCGGCGCTGACGACGCCGGTGGCGGCGAGGGTGGTAAGGGCGGTGTTCTTGTTAACTCCGACCTGGGGCAAAGGAAAAAGGATGTAAGTATAAAAGAATAGGACTTTGAAAGAATACTATGAAAATAGTTTGGCTTCACAGCAGTGTCCGATCTCTTTCTCCTTTTACGAAATAAACAACGTCTTTGATGCTGCAATCGTGGCCATCTACTTAGTCCACACAATATAATAATGGCGTACAATCCGCTTCTCAATGTGGTAACCACCCTTGGAAGACACTTATGATAGTTACACGGGTAACCGAACGATGAACCTTTACGGTCCCATCGATACGAAAAGCTGAACAATCGGAATATTGGTGACAGCAGGTTCGATAAGTAGGTAAGATTAAAGGAATATAAAAGGTTTCAAAACAATCTAGACGTTATTATTTTCATTGTGTCACAACATTAACGTGTGTAAATAAAATTAATATAGAAACTTTAAGACCACTTTCAAAGACATGTGACATCTCCCAACCCGCAAATAGGCCCGGAAGATGCATTATAGCCTCCCTTTATAGAGAGGAGGCCTGTGTCCCAGCAGTGGGAAACATTATAGGCTGATTATGCTATGACCACCTTACAGCCTACCAACTCTTAAACCCAAGCATTAATTATTATAATTATAAATCGTGATTTAAACAACCCGCTAATTACATAAGCAAAACACAATCAGTACTACGTAGGCCGAGCGGGTGCATCGGGGAGTTATGGCAAACATAATTAGCTCAATTCGCCTCTCTTTTAATTACCAGCGGTTACCCCGCGGCGCAGGGGTGACAGGGGAGGTGGGGGCGTTTGTGACCGATGTACGGGGATGAAGAATTCAATTAATAGGTTAGTTTGGAGGGTAATCGGATTTATTTTGCGATTGTTGTTTGTGTAATCAAACTTTATATTATAAAGTCATTGAATGAGACCATAGAAAGAAAGAATAGAGCGTTTATTGTCATTAAAAAAAAACTTAGACCAGACAAATATAATAAATTAACAGTTATCAATTATGATGCCAAAAGAGCTTCAGCTCAGCATAATGTCAGACGGCGCCAGTGTTGGGTTTTCCATCCTCCAACCTCAATCCATCAAACTTCAAAAAAATCTTATCACAACAGTGGAAGGTTAATGTTCAATTAATTAAAGTTTGACAGGTTCGGATAGGTTGACCTGTTGGCTTCTGTACATATTTTGAAAATCAGATTTTATACACTACGAAGAAGCTATTATTTAGAGTAATCAAGGGAATTTAAAACCTATAACCTAACCTACAATTTAAGACGATAAATCAGTCAAAGGTGATTTTGGAAACGTTGAAATCTATGTTTAAGAAGTAATATTATGAGATTGCCACCAAACCATGTTTCTTGCATTGCGTAATTATATTTTTCGATATAAAGCGTATATTTGAATTATATATCCAAAATAAACCATCCATTTACCGAAAAAAATACTACATCGTTCAAACATTGACACGAACACACAATTTTCAAACTACACTATATAAAATGTATCGTAAAACGCCAACGTTTCACAGACTATCAAAAAAAACTGTACGAAAAAATCTGACGCCGCGAAAAACAAGCGAATCTGACACTTACTAACAAGGTTCATAGTTATTTGAACATCATTAAAATTTGCCCAATTAATACCAGCTGGGGTGGTAATTATCCGCGGGCGAGCGGGGCACCCCGACGAACAAACAACGACTCAACGTGGGTAAACCTGACAATCAAATTAATCTCATCCCTTTGCTGAAATAGTACAGACAACCTCACGTACATATTGGTGGCAATTTCGCATTTATTACGTAGTACTTTTTGCAACACTTCTTTAGAATGTAAAATCATCAAATAAGTCCTCCCACCCTGGGTAAAGCGAGAGGCACTCTCCGTCGTGAAATCGTTCAATAGCCTTTTAAGTTGCTGGGTCACGGTTTCCCGTTTGGACAGTTCCGCGACCCCGGTTAAACTTAACCCTTCATTGACTACATGGGGTGTTACGCCCCCCAAAGTATTTAAGAAGATTTAACACTAAAGTTCAAATTACCTTCATTAAAAAACAGAGTAATGGAAATACCATAATTGTAATTGTTTATGGATTTCTGGATGTCATGCACCACAAATGACAATTTAAGTAACTTTTTGGGCACGACCAATTATGCCTTAAGGGATAAATAAACGCGATCACAACATCTAAACTGGGTTCAGGGACAATGTCATGCTGCTATGGAAGATTCTTCTTCGTAAGATGTTCAGAACAAGAAGTTCAAATATGTTTGGCCTACCCCTACCCACCTATCAACTTAGCTTTGCCCCAGTAACGTCCAGAATTCAGATGTATATCATTTAATAGCTATTTAAAGGTACTTTTAAGATAATCTATTACATATAATAAAATAGTAGGAAAGTCAAAACTGTACATTGAATATTTTTTTAAAAGATTACTTGGGGTATGATCTACAATCGATACCGAAGCCAAAAATATAGTTTTTAGAATTTTTGTCTGTTTATCTGTTTGTCTGTTTGTCTGTATGTATGTCCGGGATAAACTCAAAAAGTACTGGACGGATTTGAATGATTCTTTTTTTGTTGTATAGGTATTGAGTCTGGTCAAAACATAGGCTATAATTTATTTTTAAAACTTGAAGAACTGGCGCAGAACCGCAACAGACCAGCTAAACTATAAGAGATACAAAAATGGTGCGATAGCAAAAATTGTTCCACGTGATGAGCATTTTCTACTGAGAGAATTAGTTTGAAGATCTGGAACACCTGATGTGGAACTCCAAGAGCCCAGCTACACTATAACATATACAGGAATGACGTCTTAGCAAGAGTTGTTCAGCGTGATGAGCACTCTCTGTTGACGTATAAAAATATAAGATTTGGAACATCTGATGTGGAAATCAAAGCTATCACTAATTTCACGGACTGATTTTCGATGACGATTAATATATTAATACAATTTTTATTCTACTGGCCAAACTCCCATGAATTTTTTACCCGGGCTCTTGGAGTTGGGTATCAGACTTTACAGATCTTCGATTTTGCCGACCCCATTGTCGCTGGCATAAGCAACAAGATCCGCGGACGAAGTCGCGGGCAGAAGCTAGTAGTTAATATAATATAAAGCTCAAGTTCAAAAGCAAAGTACCGTTAAAGACATAAGCAGCACTGGGACACGAATGGGCATAGTCTTGGCCTTTTGCTACGCGATCTCCGCTCACTCCAAAAAACATCAAGTATACAAGTACTGGGCATGCAACGCAAGGTGAAATTGGAAGTCAGCCCATTGATTTGCCCAGAGATTGACAACACTTGCAAATCTTTCCCTTCGGCATTCATCATCTTTTTCCCAAGATAGGCATTACTTTCTTAAATGGAAGCTCCTCGCACGGATAACGGTGTTTTCGTTCACCATACCGTGAATTCATGCGACCATTTCTCATATAGGCAACTATATTCTATTTTATTCCGTGTATTTGATGAAGGATTTATGACGCATGCTTTGCGCTCGAATGAACGGAAAGCGATGCACGAATTTTAACGCAAAAAATATATCCAATCGTCAACATTTTTTTTTTTCAGATGAAATTGTACGTCCAGGAACGCTTCCACAGTTTTTTAAATATTTGCTTTTTTGTCGCATATAAATATGAATATTGGTTGAAAAGCTAACTTTTCTAATAACTGATAAATAAAACAAACTCGTAAAAGAGATGTTGACGTAATATTTCATAGTACGTATCATATCGATAAGCAAATATGACCGAATCAAACGATTGCCGAAACCACGGAGATTTTTTTCCGCCGCCCTCTTCCCTCATATTTAGCTTTCTCGATTGGTAGATGCTTTTAATTAAGGCAATTAGAAAGATGGGTCGGCCCTGTGTTTGCGTAAAAATCTAAACAAACCGCGCCGGGAGAAACGGTGGCGGTAGTGATGTACTGTTGCTATCGATAGCGGTGATTTAGAAAAGGAGTTGAGGGATTTGTCGATACAATTCATGAATAGTCAGGATATTTTTATAACTATGTTTTTCAAAGTTTTATAGACTGTGATATTTTGAAATAATTAAAAAACAAATAATATTTTCAAGAGCTACCTAAGAATTATTGCTAAGACTATGCCATTTAACTTCAGTTTTGTGTAAAAATAAATTTTAATTACTTAATTATTATCAACTCTATACGCTTTTCAATGAATCTCTGTCCATCCATAAACACACCACATTCAAAGATATCATCATGAGATAATCCATCGAAATATTTTAATCGAATAATCCCCAATCACCTACTTAAAAGTTTATCGATAATCGAGTCACGTCACGTATGCTGATTGAGCCCGCCATGATTCCCGCGGGAGACTTGCGCAAATAATCACCGGAGTGATTGTCAACACACACACAACACACACCCATTATTATTACATATTTCTCTTTTATTACTTCTGCGAAAACCCCCTTTGGGTGGTCGATCAAACGGTTGAGATTCAGAGGAAATGTCAACAAGTGAAGGAAATATTTAAATGTAGAAAGTTTTATAATCTCAGTATTTATTGGGTATCGGAAAAATTATCAACACAGACCTTGGTAAATTGTGTCCAAAAATACCTAATATAAACCTTTCTACCGCCTTCAGGCCTCAAATTTAGTTGGCTTATAATCTAAATTGATTTTCAATAGCCTAAGTTATTTAATAGCCCTTTTCTCGGAGCCAACTTTGCCTAACTCTAAGACCTGAATAAAGACCTACGCAAACTGCTATAAAAACCCTGAAACTTCTAATGAACCCGTTTTAAAACTTCCAACTTCCAGTCAACGAGAGCCAATAAAATAAATCTACCAAGTTCCTACCGATTGAAATAAAAATACATGAATTTTAAACGATTAATCTGGTCGATGAAAAATTGACTTATTCTCATTGTCTGAAGCTCATAAAAGTGAGTGGTCGTGCAAACATACGTCCACAGGGACGAACTTGGTGGGGGCCGCTCTGAGAAAGGATGATGACTTATTAATGAAGGAGTTTGAAAGTTTCTGGATGTTCCAAGCCTTGTTAAGCGGATTAGGACCTCGAAGGCTTATCCTTAACACTGTCTAGCTTTACGGTAGATTTAGGTAACAAGGGGTCTAAAATTAATTTTAATTTAGCTGAAAAAGTGGGTTTTAGTCATTTAATTCATTTTTGCTCGGGAGATTGTTAACTAAGCTTCTAGATCGAAAGCTGACCCCAATTTGGGAGAAGGTAGACAGATGGTAATGAGCTGGGCAGTCTGTTTCGTGGAAGGATGTTTCTAGGACGTGACGAAAGATTGCTGTTTGATCTTGTTTTGTTTGAAATGTTCTGATAATTTTCACCCTTTTTTGTATAAACGTCTGTCCATAGCATGGTTTCTTGAATTGACTATTATAGAATCGATGCAAAGATTTCTGCATGTTTTATAAAACCCGGTAATACCCGCCATCTTATTCCGGCTCTGTAATCTAGGGTAGAGGCGAGGGTAGTAAGCGAACCTTTATTTAAACAATACGTCTTTTTGGAAATAATTTTTGAACCATTTTATGAAAATTAGATTTGGGAATTAAGTAACTGAACAAAATTGAATTTTTGATGGAACTATCAAAAATTCAATTTCTAAAAGTTGTTTGCTATTACGATAATATTATTTCTTGGAAGACAGAAGGAACAGTTTTGAGAATTACTTAGTAAAAGCTAGAAATTGTTTACTTACTCGGTATCATATGTAAAAATGTTTGCTCGATTTTCAGAGAGAGTACGCAAGTAAATTTCAATGACTGTATCTCCCGAGGTAGTTCTTATGAAAGAAGCAACAATTAATTCGTCAGCTATAGGTTTGCAGTTTACATATAGACACCATTTTTGCTAGAAATCTTACCAATCGAATCGGTAAGTATATAATAATTATGGAGACTTCTTAGTTTAAACGCGAATTATGTTAGAACACACACAATGCAGTAACTATGGCTAGTGATTACAAAGTCTCTTTCAAAGATTCAAACTCCATCATTAGTGTGGGTAGCTTTTATTTTTTTTATTTCCATGCCGAAAAACAAGACCTGAGAATCACAAGCATAACTGAACCTACTCATCTACAAGCAAAGCAAACACTCCTGAAGACAACGGAGCTAAACTCCTAACTCATCCACTCAGGAGCACATTACATCCGCGAATTACAAACAAGGAAAAAACCCCGCCAGTGAAGAAACGCGGGAAAAAACTCAGCCGCCATCTCCGCAGCTATTGGTGAATAATTCATTGGACGGCAGCCGTTCAATGTTGACACGGTGTAATTAAAAAGCCCGGCTCGACTCCACGGAATCGTATAAAATCTCTCTCTGTATAGATATTGAAGGAAAAATTATGATGGTTCGTGCTCGTGAGGCTTTTTTTGTTGGCTTTGTACTAGTGTACCAGTTTTGTCTATGGATGGGGATTGTTCTTTGTGTAGTATGCAATAGTAGTGCAGTTGAACAATGATGTTTTGCACTTGGGGCAGAAACGGCGCTGTTGGCCAAATATTTGAAAAATTGTTACGTAACAGGCCTAAAATTTAAGAATTATGATAATGTTAATAATACTCAATTTATATGAAAATTAAATGATATTACACGTTTTAAGCGATAGTTCTGTTCTAAACGTTTCTTAGAAAGCTACAGATGCTACGCTTCAAAATACACTTAATTAATTCTATCACAAAATTACATTACTATTTCAATTACACGCAAAGTAAATATGCTAATTTGATATGAATAATCAGATTAATTCGTAGAAATGTAGGATTTCAAAGAGATGTAGATCAAATAGGCACTTGATGTGCTATCGCTCCTAATATTTGCATTAAATTTTGGAACTAATGTTTTCTAGGAAGCGGCGTTTACAACGCAAACTTAGAACGATAAGTTACTACATCTATTATTTACCTATGATAATTTTATTCGTAATCGATTTTCCTAGTATTTTAATGGTATTCCCAAATGTTTATTGTATATTTTTGGCTAACTCTTATCATTTGGTATAGTTTAAGGTGTGTCCATGGCGATTTGATTATTGGATTATTATTTTGTACACATCTAAATGTTCTCACTTGCTCGACAGAAACTAATTTGGTTTGGATATTAGTACAATTGAGCAGTCCGATACGTGATTTTATGAGAGATAATATGGCTAAAAAGGACTACTAAAAACGTATGAGGATGCCGATTAAACGCCTTCATATTTTCTAAAAAAAATCTTTTGCTGTTGGTTTGAAGTCCCTATAATATAAAAACACATAGTTTATATAAAATTGCACAGGTTGATCTTTAAATATAAGCCGCGCTTGCTGGGTTAGTCCGTGGATGGGTGACCATTTATCATAGCGACTTTCCTCCTTGTTTCAGAAAGCATGTAGATAAAGCCGTTGGTCCGGCTATCGTTTGTAGATCTTTGACAGTCGTTAATCACAGTCAGAAGCTCAAAAGTCTAACAACCAGTCTTACCATGGGATATCGTGTTACCCAGTTTTGCTGAGTTGTGGAGGTCAGGTAGGCAGTCGCTCCATATAAAATACTGATATCCTGCAGCATACGGTTCAACTGGAAGCCGACCCCAAGAGAGATGCAAAAAGGCAAAGCAGATGATGAACACTCTACTGGATATCTAAGACTTTGCCTTTACGATGCTTATAAGTAAGCGTGATTTATCATCTGCCTTAAAGAAGATGGCTAAATGACTGCCCCAGTCATCTATATGAATTTCACATTAACTAGTAGTATTTGAAAATTAATTAATGAATTGTTTACTATTTAATAATTTCCTAACACTTATATAAACTATTAAACATAAAAAAGTATCTGAATTGCTTTTTGTGCATTTTTTTGACATGACAAGGTCAGGATTAAATAATGTAAACTAGGGAAGGGTCACCTTTTCCAGATTGTCAAAAAGAAACTATACTTAATCGATCTTTACTAACGGGATTCAATACGATTTCTTTTCTGAAATTAAGAAAAAATGGCGTTGAGTTCAATTCAGTGTCCTTTTTAGTTGTTTGTTATTATGTTTTTACACGTTTTGATTCGGAAAACGAATTACCGTGACCTCGGAACATAAAAGGCTATTGAAAGACACCAGAATTTAGTCAGTAAAAGACTGACAGTTTCTCCTGCCCTACCCTGGGGCGCAGGACTCATTTGACGATTTTACAACGTAAAAAAAGTGATTCGTCCACTAAACTCAACTTTGGTTATTACCCGATTACGGCAAAGCCAGGTATGACCAGTATGGTTTGTTCTTCTGAATGTGCTTCTTCGTTTAGTTTTAGTTCATATTTTGCATCGAATCCATCTAAACTACTTTCTAACCAATCGATTCTATTATCGATTCTGTGAACTTCAATTTGAGTACGGTCCCTTCTTTAAGAAAAAAATACAAACGTCAGATGTCATTTGAACACTCTGTCGTATAATTGTTCGTTGTAATTCTTTATTTTAGCTTTTGCTTCACCCCCGCTTGTTTATTGGACTTTCTGCTTGCTTACCTATCGACCTCTCGCTCGACACGAGCTTGACTTGCATTCAATACATCATGAAATAAATAAACTGTGGTATAGCCACGCAAAGATTGCGGCGGTATTTTAAGCAAGCAAGCAACGAAGACGTCATTGCTTACTGTTCTACTCTCCGTCCTAGTTATCACATTGATTAACAATAGAGGTAAGACATTTACAGATGGTCACGGCGATGCTCGGCCCAAACTTAATCTCCACACCGTGTCCTACCAGTAGCGACACGCTTTTTTTTTGGCCCAATCCGACACAAGAACCTCTAAAACATCCGTGTCTCGTGAGAACCTACGTCAGACAGATTGGTTGCCGTAGTGTAGGTAAACAGTAAAGTTAATTCATGTAGATACTAAAGTAATTACGTTTATTCTAGGTTCCAAGGAATGCCAACATTTGTCTTGTTATCCTTGTCAGGAACTGCTGAATTCAAGACCAACTTGTGAAGTTCGTATGATTCGGTCATGCAATGGTGTGCATAACTTCTGGCCGTTCTGTGAGAAGTTTACAACGCTATGCAGTGGACAGAACCAATTGAAGAATTTTGCATCATCGTAGCCAGATTTCCACGTGAATAAAATGACATTTAATCATGGTCCGTCGCTTCGTACGCTTTAAGACTAAGTTTTATAAGAATCCCAGATTATCGAATAAATATAGTACTATTTTTCTTGTTTCATTTCGAAATCATTAAATGTATCTTGAGCTAATTAAAATCTCCAATAACTAGTTCAGAAAAGATTTTTATCAATCACGAAATGCTTTGCAATATGTAGTCCCCCTGGCTCGTTTTATTTGTCAGCCTGTCTTTATCGATATAACAAACAGATGTCGATGGGGTTATCAAAGTTAGATTAGTTCTTTCAGACCATTACAACTAATTATATAAAAATACGTTAGATTATTTGGTATTTAAAGATATTTACTTCATTTCGGTGGTTTGCTAATCAAAAATCAACACCATCGCAGTTACGTAAAAACTAAACGCCTGTAGAAAATGTTACAGCAATGTCATTATTTGCAGTACTTTTTATGATAGGCGTTCACTTTTTTTTTCAGGATTGCGATGAAATGACAAGTTCTATAACCTTTTTTCATGTGAAATATTAATATTGAGCTATTCATCGTTATACAGTGCTAGGTCCCATGTCTATAGATAGCCGAATTCTCGTGCATACTTCAATTTAGCCATCTCCTTTCCTATCTAAACAGATACAGTTCAATATCTGTATTTTTCATAGAGCAAAGTATGCGTTATTGTTGAATTTTGTAAATATTCTGTTTCTAGACGACAAGTCATAATTAGTTACTAAACGTTGCCGATATGATGGTATCTTTATTTTAGCTCTTCGCCATATTGTTGACTACGGTTACGCACAAAACCGATTTACTTAAATTCTATTTTCCGAGTTTTATTTCAACAATTCTGGTGTAGCTTTCAATTGAAATGATCTTAACTTGAAGATGCTGATGCTATAAGCCCGTTGAAATTAAGTCCTATTCAGCAAGATTTTCTATTAATAACAATATTTAAAGTACTCACCTAGGTGGCTGCGCGGGCGCTGCGGTCGGAATAGGTATGCAGGTGACGGGGTCGTTGACCTGCTGCATACTCTCCTCCATACTTTGCTCTTTGTTCTCCGAGCCTCGCGCCGTCGTACCTAAGGGACCAGGGAGATGTGTTATAATTGCAAGATTACCATTTTGTTTTTGACACGGCATGATTTGGCTGTCATATCCAGGTCAACATCATCCTGAACATCATAGCAGGAAAGCATGATTCTCCAATAATATATGACCTTATAAGTAGATGTAGGTATCTCTCAGAGCCAGCTAGTCACAAAATTTTAACATTTGTTTATATTATCATTACTAACGTAGTTAAGATTGTTGTCTAACTAACTAACCTATTATATATGCTTCTAATCTGAATTGAGTTCTTATTTTCTTTTATTTTTATTAGCATGTTATTATAATGTTAGTAGTAATTATTGAATGTTATTATAATGAATTTTCGGTTTAGTAATAGGGCTTGTAATAGAGCGATGAATTTTATAACATAGACAAGTGAAATAACATTATATTTACTTTTTTCTGTTTTAGTAAAAAGTAGTTTCGTCAATTTTTGGACTCCCAATTTATTACGTCCAAAACTATTCGAAGTATCTACTCAAAATATACACGCGAAAAATCTGCTAAACTTCAATTCTATTCATACCAACATTTTACTACCTATATCATTTTAACGCAGGTACCCTACTAATCCTACTTTATCCTACTAATATTATAAACTCCTACTAATATTATAAACGTGAAAGTTTGTATGTATGGATGAATGTTTGTTACTCTTTCACGCAAAAACTATTGAACGGATGTCAATCAAAATTGGTACACAGATAGCTTATAACCTGAATTAACACATAGGATAGTTTTTATCCCAATTTATGTTCCCGCTAGTCAAATATAATTTCACAATCGTCCATATCTATCACGGAATCTCACTCAATATTACTTCACATGAAACCATTAATCGTCGAAGCCACTAACCCAAAAAAAAATACATCCTTCCTTTCCACTCTTCAATCAACTAACCTTGGCTTCTCTGTAGCCTCGTGGTGACTCCGGCCGGCAGCTCGGGCTCGGGCTGCGCCCTCGGCGGGTTCCTCGCGGACCGTCTCTGTCGGGGCTTCCGTAGTAACTGCTTGTAGTTCTCAGCCTTCTTGGACAGGTAGTAGAATCTGTGGGAGAGGACATGGTAGTGTGGTGTGGAAGAAATTGAGGGGTGTCTGGTTTGTGGGTGGCGAAGGGTACGTGATGATTTGATCTATAAACAGTACATTTTTTATGAAGCCCTGTCTTGATAAAGCAATTATTTTTATTATTTGCTTATAGACATTATCGATTGTCCATACTAGATCTTTAATTGTTACATTTGCACCTTTACGAAGGGGTTACTGCTAGTAACACCAATACCCAGTCCAATTAAGACTAGGAGACTACAGTACTGGGGGGCTATTACAACGTCTTAAAACCAGGCTTGTTCCAGTGAGTGAACGAGACGGCGCTAGACGACTTGTATAGCTCTGTCACTTTCACTCTCCGGAATAGGCCTGGTTTTAAGACGTTGTAATACAACCCCCTGAACTACATTTATTGAAATTATAGTATTTTCGATACCAAAATGTGAACTTGACTCTTACCACCACTATATTAATCATTCGGCGGATTAATCACACAAAACAAGGTCAATTCCAAAAAAATATGTATTGTTGATATTCTAAATTCTGTATTGCTGCGTACGTACGTGCGTAGGATTTGCAACGTTCAACTCAGCGGCGAAAGCAAAAATTCCAAGAACACGCTATGGCTTACGACATATTAAAGTATTGTTACTGATAAAATTAATACGTAAAGCAAAACTTTGTGATGTATAAAATTTAGCACAAATGTTGGTTTGTTTGTTTATATGGAGCTAATGAAATAAAAAAGTTCAAAAAACGCATCACTTTTGAAATTGAACTGAATAATGGTTGAAAATCGGAGACAGGACAACTGGTACTGTTAAAATGGCGATTTCATACATATCAATTTTTACTCATATCCCTTCGCTGCCAACAAACCCGCCACAGCCGCAGTATAAAGAGAAATAACGCACGCATACCTGACGCAGTCCCTTACGCTCTTCCGGGGAAGGAAGGACGCGATCTGACCGAAGTTCTTCGGATGCTGCAGGTATTTCTCCCGGAACAGCTCCCGCTCCGCCTGGGACCACACGTTCCGGAGTTGCAGCTCTTTGTGCTCCGATTCCATGTCCATACATCGTCCTGGGGAGGCAAATTATGTTAGTATTTGGTTGATGAGACTTATATGTAAGGTTTCAATTACGTGGATAGGTTGAAAGAAGTTTTTATCATCGACTGACTTTTTCTAAGTAAGGTTTGGCTCTCAGTCTAACCAGATGAAGTCAAAAACCTTGGTACATTTATTTTACCTAAAGTTTTCAATCTGGCTTGTAATAACCATAATAACATTTGGAATTCTGACTACCAATGACCAGGGCACACTCCCGCTTCTACAAATCCTGAATATAACATTGTATACAGCATTCTTCAAAGGCATTTGTGTAATTGGGTGCATGCCCTACCCTTAACGACTTTGAAAGATCTACAAACATGGCTTCATATGCTTCCCCGGATATGAAGGGGTCTATTTATGTGATAGATGGTCACCCAACCCTGAACTTACGGGGCAATCGTTGTTGAACCTTTAGATCGATCCGTGGAGCGACATTTACTCACCATACACAATCATCACAGCCTGTAATATTTCCACTTCTGATACACAGGCGTCCTCTCTGAGAGTGGACCACAATCCACCACGCGAGCCTAGTTACGTTTGCTAATGTTCGAATTATTGGTTCTGGGTTGGACATGCCGGTTTCCTCTCTTTTACTGTTTTGAGAGCAGTAGTGATGAATTAAATTACACAAAGTAGCTGGCTGGGTTCTAAACCCTCGACCTAAAACTCGTCAGTCGGGGTATATGGTAGATACCACCGGGCCTCCAGTGCCCTAACTCCATACCATACACTACATATTATACTCACTGTTGGTATCAATGTAGATGGGCGTGGCGTCGCTCGGGTCCCTCAATAACGGAGGGACGACGGTGAGGGACCTCATCTTCTTGTCCTCATGCTCCTGCTCGTGCAGGCCGTCAGCGATCTCCTCGAGTTCCGCCTCAGACTTCACTCGCGCACCCAGCCTGTTGAACCTCTCTCGTTCTTCGCGTTGCTTTCTCAGTTCGGGGAAGACCTGGAAAATGTATGTTGGTTTTAGTATTTATGTAGTTTTTGGTCTGGTTTCAAGTAAGGATAAGGTTTTGGGACTTTCTAAATAGGATACCACGGCATTTTTTTTTGGTGGTTCAACTATGAAATGCGTCCTTTCGACAGAAGTGGAGCGGAAAGGAATTTACTCTTATTGACTCAAAAATCAATCGGCGGTTCGTACGGTTAACCGTCGAGTTCCAAGGTCGCGGTACCTTTTTAGACAGACCCAAGACCTGTATTTTATGTAGTTAACTTAATGAGATGTAGTTTTTAGTCAGTATGAATCTGATAGTGGGAGTCTGCTCCACTCACAGAATCATTTTATAATTTTACCAACCAAAAAAATGGCCACTTTTCGTGAACATGATTACAATCCACTGATAAACATCCTGTATTGATTAGGGAATGTCAGACTCCTCCTGACTAAAAATCCATCATGTTCTGCCGGTTGCCCTTTGAGCAAAAGCTTGGTATCTTGCTTAGACTTTCTAGCTTATGTTTGGGCTGTTGGTCCTAACGTTCAGATATCTAACTGGCTTTATACCTTCGTTTGGTAAGTGTACGTACCTTTTCAAAGAACTCTCTATTCCTAGCGTCCTTCGCCTTCCTCTTCTGTCCCTGTTCTATCCGCTCTACTCTTCTTAACCACTCTGCTGCTCTTCTGCTGTACGCCTCCGCTAACGCATCTTCACGCTGGAAGGAAGAGATTAAATGTTATTAATTCATAATTTAATACATGCATAAACTCACGTCTTCTTTCCATGGTGGTGGACAGAAACTATAGGGCACCATCTGCTACAATCCTTACATACTCTTTTCGCCTCATCAACATTCATACATTTCGTCTTAAACGCACGCCGATTGCGAGTACTACATACGGGTATGTAGTACTCGTAATCGGCGTGCCTTTTTGAAACACTTCACTTCTTCATAGTTTAAATACTGTAATTATGATACAACATGATAATATTACGCTTGTAATCCCCGAAAGGTTGACCAATGCCCCAATAACTTCACCCACATTTCGCCAATTAAAGCTTTCGGCTGCTAATGAGTAGTTTCTGGTGCAAAAACCCAATAACACATAAGCAAAGTTTGAAAACCCAATAGCACATAACCAGATTTAAGAGTCGAACTCAAGACTTCGTGTGACACAGCAGCTGTAATGCATGCGATAACTGGACTATTCTTTTTAGAACTAGATATAAGAAGTATGTTAGTCTAAGAATTGAGAACAATTCATCCATCTTTTGTTTAGCCTTCCTCTTCCTCTCCATCATCAACATTCATATTCATCACTCTCTTAGTCACATGAGTCTCATCCCTCCTCCTCATTTTTTTTATTATTTAAGATTCATACAGCTCATGTAAAGGTTGTCTGGGAGATATCGCTGTTAGCGATAAGACCGCCTTTGTAACCATAGAATTATAAATATTGTTAAACCGTTTTTCGTAACAATTTTGGTGTACAATAATGTGTATTCTATCTATCACCTCACACATTCATTAAATATTCAATTAAAATTATATTAAACATACCTTTTCCGCCTCAAGTTTCAACTTCCGTATATGCTCTGCTAACCGCTTCCGAAACGTCCGATGTCGCCTGATGTTCTCGTGGTAGACCTCGGTGTCTTGTGGCTGGTTGTAGAGCGGGTACAACACGGGCGGACCCAGGTGCGACAGTACTGCGTGCGCTGATGACGCCTGCTGATACAGGAGGTTATATCACGAGGTGTTTGGAGGACGCGGTTTAATGTACACTGCGGAGTTAAAGGGTTGAGCACTTTTGGTATTGAGACTTTTTAGACTTGGTTTTCATCTTTTGTTTCAAGATCGCTAGGCCACCTTAAGAGGACGATGTGGCACTGGAAAGGGCTACCAAAGGAATAGAGTGGACTTTTAGTCAGTAACGTCTGACACTCCCTTCTGCTCTACTCGGGAAGAGCAATCAATAATGATTAAACAACCCTAAAAAAGAGGATTCTGTTCCAGTGGTATATCTAATTTCGGTTTTACGGAGTTTCCGCCATCAGTTGATTTGATTGGGTTATGTTCTTGTCAAAAAAGCCTAAAAAGTACTCATGTCACTGGTATGTTTTTGGCAACCTGGCGTTTACAAACATTGAAACTGACCGTCAGAACCAACTGCAGGCCATAACAGTGCTATACAAAAAACTATGTGGTTAAGTATGTTTAGTTTTAGATCAGAACTAGATCATTGTGCTTACAACCCTTTAGTTCCGCAATTGTACATATATCATACACGTGCTACAATACATTTAAAAAATAATATAGATGGAAACCAGTCCTCTGAAATATATGTAAACCTTATATTTAGAACTGTAACTGCTGTGAAAGAGAATTTTTCAAATTTCAAAATTAAAATATCTTTTGTTGTTTATTCAGAAATCGCTGAAACTGTGCTAGATCTAAAAAGCGTTTGATAAACATTAACATGCAGAAGTCCGAGAAATTTTAAAAGACCAAATTCACATTCACAGCAAATATTCCAGGTTTACATCATATTTCTAGAAAGATTTTATACATAAATATCTAAAAATATCTTTAAAATGATACAACTAAACATCTATACACATAATATATCTACATAAATACCAGCATGCCTTATTTACTTCAAAATCTACCATTGAATCATTTTAAAAATCTATTTTATAATTTTTCTACCAAAATAAAAATGGATAGTCTACAAAAACAATAAACTTAGTACTTATAATAGTTTATAAAACAAATTATAAATACCATTTGCCGCTTATTATCCATGCTGATCTGGGAAGGAAAAAAAACATACAATGTATCAGTCTGTTGTTCCTGTGCAAGTCAAAAATGAAGAATAGAAAAAAAAAATTAGTTTGTCTATTTTGGCACTATTTATAATATAAATATAATAAATACTATTATAATCATGAAACTTATCCTGTCATTATATTTTCGAAGCCAAACATTATGTTTTCAAGGAACATTTGAAACATATCATTTTCAGAAATCCTGCATTGACTAATGCAAATTTTTCATAAATTCTATCTACTTATTATTTGCCTAAAAATTAAGGAAATATCTCCCTAGCTAGACTAAACAATCTGTCGACGTTCAACTGAACTTAACATGGGCTCTTGCTCTAAGTTTTTTTCCAAACGAAATGCAGTTGGACCAACAGAAAATGAGCATTAGACATATCCTAGCTCCTAGGTTGTCGTCTGCTTAGCCTAATAAATATGCTTTCAATCTAACCAGATGCAGATGAATATAATTTTTTTACATGGCACTTATTTTAAAATACTAATATTATCAACCACTGTCTATCTGACCTTCACAACCCAGTTGAAACTGGATAAACTGCCTGTCTATAGGAGCGGAACGAAGCTGCGGAGTAGAGAAACGGAGAAATGTGTGAAAAGTGAACCAATAGGATTGCACCCGGCCATTCTAGATATCGGCAAGAAGGCTGACAGGCTAAAGTGGGACCTGGCGGGTCACGTCAGCCGCATGAATGTTGATTGCTGGGCAAAAGCCGCCACAGAGTATGCCTGGAGATGGACGGCGCCGCCGAGGCCGGCCCACCAAAAAGTAGGAGAGACGATTTGGACTCAAACCGTGAGGGCTGGTTTGAAGTGGCACTAAACAAGAACACTTGGAAAGATTTTGGGAAGGCCTTTTCCCTGCAGTTGGACAGTGTAGGTTAAACAAAAAAAAAAGGTTTGCACCACAGAAAAGGAGTAGAGATTTAGTAAATTGGTTATTATTTCCTAGTTTCTACGCTCCGCAGTCTCACTCCGCTTCTGTTGACAGCCTTAGACTGATTTTCAGACTTAGCTCAGTTTCTTCAAAGTTTAAATCCTAAGTAATCCATGGTTCGCAACTTCACAGACATAAGCAACTGATACACTATGTAGTTTTTACATCCCGACATCATGAGCATGGCATGTGGATAGCTATGTACATACAACAGGTTTATTAGTGATTAATTAATTGTTTTTAGTCTTACGGAGTTTTCAGCAGGTTTGAAACTATTTTTTGGATTGCAGGAGAGATCATTATATGGCTAAAGTTTTTAAACTGATCTATTTGTTTTCGTCCCACGACAGGGCGTAACGACACTAACACTTATTTCAGCACTCACAACGTAATTTTTACTATGTTTAGTATTTGTTTCGAGCATTTTTATTGCATATTTCTTGTATTTTGGCACTGTTACAAGCGCCATGTTCACGAATAAACTGAAATTATTGCGGGTAGGCGGTTTAAACAGATCAGCAGATAAAAGATCTAAGTACCCTCCACTCTCTCCCAGAGCAGATATCACTGTCACATGTATCACTTATAACAATAATGATTTTGTTTCCGTCATCCGTTTTTACACAATTGAACCACTAATTCTAAGCTTTTCACGGTTGAAACCCATGGTATGTCTGATATTCTACAAGCTACTACAGTACGCTTTAGCCGACTGATATACCACTTGCCACAGCTGCAGTTTATAAACACCGGAATTTTCAAGTGGGAAACTGTTCTTCGGTAAACGTAGTATCTGTCGTATCTGAGACACTTTCTTGGACGGATTCAAGACAGTGTTTATAAGTATTTTAAAACTGGAATTATAAAAAAAAAAATTGTAAATATTTCGTTGTAAGTGCTGACACTTCACTTTTGTTTGAACTAAATATCAGTACCAGGGGGTCTACTCTCTAAATAACACTATCAACAAAGGTGCAAAAGAAACTCAAAACTATTGTCAAAACCCTACTCTTTATTATTTTCGAATCTTTGAGTATTGACAACATATCCGGGCGTAAGGAACAACTGCTATTATCTTGATGTCCGACGTAAAAGCGAGTATCTAACTAAAGTATACACCGGTTAAATTTATAAAATACTCATTATATTTACAGTATTTAGGCTGTTTAAGCTTCTTAACTAATGAAACATAAGCTGTTATAAATAGTTAAAATCTAAACAGTTCATATTAATTTTCTTTGAGATCACCTGCTGAAACTTTTTTTATTTACCTACTCTTAAACAAACGAACATCAAAACCACTCCTTAATGAGATGTTAGTCAATTAAAATGGGGTAATGTATCATGAAAAATGAAAGGTCTTTCCTATACACACGATAATGATTTTAAATACTATGTTAATATGAACCTTTTTCCTATTCTCCGCATAGACACACTGTGCCAGACTTCTGTGTCTCGGCACGGTTTCTTCTGGCTCTTCTGCTCGAGCTGGCTTTGATGCAGTCTGTTCTAACTCTTCCTGTTTCTTCTTTAATTTTGATAACGTTGAGTCTGATAACGCCATCTCTCTGTCCACCTGTGGATGATAAGAAAAAGGAGTTAGTTTTAAGATCATCATGAGCAAAATTTGCGAAACCATCTTTGAAGGTAACCTTGGAATGCAGAAGGCTACGGAAGGAACTGGGTGGAATTTTAGTCAGTAAGAATCTGACAGTCCCTCCCGCCCCGCACTGGGTGGCAATTTATTTATTTATTTATACTTCATGTACAAATCAATGGTACATAGGCGGACTTAATGCCACAAGGCATTGTCTACCAGTCAACCTTTGGGTGTAAAATAACAATTTGGTAGGGTACAAAAAAAAATACAAATAAAAACTAGTAAAAAAGTAAAATAAAAGCTATACAAAGGATTTAAAAAAAAATGCTATTACATAAATACAAATAAAAAAAACTAAACAATATTATAACAAATAATAAAATACATAAACAGAAAGACAAACCTAATAATTCATGATATAACTCGACTCTTGTTAATTGAGAGATTCATTTGACGATTTTATCACCCAAAAAATCACAAATAAAATGGTATTTAAATATTGGTAAAGGCTCTGATTTGATCGATTAATTTTCATTATGACTGTCTTTTGATCTCATGATGACGAGGACGCGACATATCACAAAACGAGGTCCAATCGTATTGATCGCTTACGACGAAAATCAGCAGTATAGTTAACAGATTTTATGGATAAATCCAATAAAAATCAATATTAATCACACCCTGAACCTTGAGGCATTTTCTAATAGAAGGACCCTTATTTTGTAATGCGTTGTGGTATGCTTACCTTGGATATTTGTTGTAATAAGTCATCCTTAGTGGTTCTGAAGCTCTGGTCCTCCATCGTGGGTTCCGATGGTGGATTTGGAGAGAGTACTTCAACTGTGCTGTACTGGTTCACCGGCTCCTGGAATTTAAAGACAGCATATTGTTAATTTAAGAGGTCATTTTTCATGTTGAAGTATTAATAGCTATATTAGAACGCCAAGTTGGGTTCCTAAAAGTCTAGACAAAGTGATGTCACTTATGGGATATCTTTCATGATTAACAATTTATTTGAGTGCCCGACATTTTAAGTTTAGAAGCAAACAGTGATCCTTTATACTTATCTTCAAAGTTAAAGGTTTGAACATAAGTATATTAAAGTCCCAGAAAGGTGTGTAAGCCATTTTTTTCATAATGTGGTTATGTTCCTTGAAAGAGTAGTTGCTTTTAATAGAGGGTAACGACGTGGTGACGCTGTTTGTATCACACCATTACAAAGCTGGAAGTCGTCTGGGTAAGGCCCGTGCTGTGAATAACCAATTAGATTTCCATATCTCCTCTCCAAGTGGACATGCTTGGTGGAAACCAGGCCGAAGTAGCTGTTTTTCAACAACTTTTCAAGAGTCATTGATAAATGGTCTTTATAAGCATGAATGTATGAATTGTTCTTAGATCATAAGAGGATACTGACCCTAGTATCAACCCTAAGCGGCTGATGATGAGGCAGCGGCGTCCGTTCAGCTGTGAGCCTGATCTTCTTGAAGGGCGGCGGGTCTGCGGGGGGCGGGTGGTGAGCGGCGGGCGCGGGCGGGGGGAGGTAGGCCGCGCCGAGCAGGGACACGCGCCCCCCGCGGTACTCGCCCGCGCCCGCCGCCCCCGCGCCCACCGCGCCCACGCCGCCGACGGAACCAACCGCGCCGCCACCGCGGACGTAGCTGCTGTCCCTGAAAATTTACATGGAGTTGTTAGTAACTGATGAAATGAAGAAAAGAAAGACCGTCAGGCTGCGGATGGCAGCAAGATGGCGATCAAATAAGAGACAAGAATTGGAAGGAAACAAGAGTTGAAGTGTCTGAGATTACTCCTAGTCAAATGATGCTTAGAAATAGTTCTTTCATCAATTTTTGTAAAATACATCGTTCTAAAAAAATTTCTCAAAAACTCCGCAAGTTCGGCGTGATCAGATCACCCGTCGCCTTAAATCAGAAAACCAAATGTATCACTGAGAATTTCAATGGGCTGTGTTTGTGCAGCAAATAAGGTTTCCTTTCTCTTAGACTAGAACCTCAAAAGAAAGACCTAAATATATTTACCCCAGATTAGGGCACATGCCTCCCCCTTCCGACAACCACAGTCAACTGACAATACAATATTACATCTCTTTTCACACCTTTAACTATCAAGACCTTACATACAACATTTGTAGCACCCCAAATACTAATGATAAGAACACTTCCTTGCAGTTGGAACACAGTAACGACAGAAATAAGCGGTTGAAGTAACAGCTGTGGCATACGCATTGTTTGTTGGAACTTCGAGGGGCAGACGGCATAAACGCAAGGGGTGCATACAGACAAAGCACTCTACCAATCATTGACTTAGCTGTCCATTATAGATGATTAGAAGCACGAAATAGCCTTATGCTAATGTTAGGGTGAGTTTATGAACTCTTTGGAACCTCAGAACCATTGTTTCGAATAGAATTTCAAAATGAAATGGTCAGTTAACTTTCTAAGATGTCTATGGTCATAGATTTTGTGTTTTTTTTTAATCCGGAGCCAACCCTATCATCGACAACACTTCAGAATGGCCATGAACCCAAGCCATAAAAACTATTAAAGAAATAGCTACTAAAAATGAATTTAGATAGGATGATCGCTGCATTCACAATTTTTATTGTCCGGGTCCCGTTTTTCGCGTGTCTGCTTTGTGTGGTAATAACACCTCCTTGTTGGGATGCCTTTAAATGTCAACCGTCAACGACCTCAATTCGAATTCGTTCATGCTAAGCTCAACAGATGGCAGGCGTAGCACCACTTTTAGAGTGCCTTTCAAAAACAGGGCATGATTATCGTGTATTCGTGATTGTGATCAATTTCTTTATTCTGTGTGTATTTTGTTATGTTATTTCCAGCTATACTCACATGTATATCACCAGCTACAGATAAATGGACTCAATGATTTCGTATTTAATCCCCTGCTATTAAAACTGGGCAATAAAATTGAGGCATTTTCACCATTTCAGTAACCAGGTGGATCATCTACCAATTATAAATATACAACTCTTATCAAATTGCAATATTTCTATATAACAACAACTGACTATAATCTATTCTTGAATCCTACATATTCGTTAAAATATTATTTGATCGAATTCTATTTCTTCTTTTTCACATTTAGCCAGAGCGTTTGACATGGATTGTCAATTTGACAGTCACATTATTTTTAAACACAGCTTATAAAGTTCAATGATCCTACTTACATTCAGCCTTCAGAAAACTTTTAGATAGGTACCAAATAAAATGTCTATTATGTATTCTCTTTGATACAAGTCTATGTAAAACAAAAATGTTTGTAAAACATACCGCCCGCGTTAGGTACTTATAAAAATAATCGTATGTGTATTTCCAACTCTAAAAAAACATGAATGCTGATAAACTTTCACCAAAACTAAACAAGAGGATGACGTAATAAATATGGCGCGTTGTGAAAATAATGCGTATTGTTAGTAATCTGTGGCCGATCGCATGCCGCGACGAGAAGGCCAAGGTTGCGCGCGGGAGGGTGAGGAGGGGGGCTAACTGTAGCCGTGGCAGGGTCGCGCTGTTACAGAAATAAGTTCACTTGAGATTTATATTTTACATGTGATTTGTTTGGACTTAGCACTGAAACTATTTTTGATTTTCAACCAATACAAAAGTATATGTAAACGAACATCAGTGTGTGCAGCCAACAAACACTCAAAGCAACACTGGAAAAAGTGACAAATGTTATTGAAAATGAACTTGAACTACATAGTCTAGTAGGTAGTTTTAACGGAAATCAGAATTAATAAAGAACGATAAGGATTTTCCTTATGGTGCCCCCACCACGTGAGGTAGATTGTTACATGCAAGTTCTAGTGAGCATAGCCTGACATCGAGTGATCATAGCAAACCAAGAAGTGTAGACCGAGACTAATAAGAAATACCAGTCCATCGCCCACGTTTGGGCCACAAACAACAGTATAAAATCAAGAAACCCGTTCAAGTATTAGTTGCTTGCTTCAATAAAACTCCAAAAACGCTAAAAGTTGGATAGTTGCAACGTGGGACTTCTAAAAACACCAGACAACAACCAAATCCTGGCGGAATTCCACAGAAAACAATCTCATCCTGTGCCACAAAAATGAAACTAATTCTATAGACAGACAGGGAATGACGTAACCATGATGGTGATACGCGACAATACGGCCGCGTCTGTATTTAGCGCGCCACGTTGGCCCACCACGTGGTGGCCGGGCCGACGCGCGCTGAATAATAATAAAAAATAAACATTGAACCGAACGCGCCCGCCAACAGGGCTGCCAACATCACGAGAATGTCACGTATTTGATACGTACAATAGAGTCAGTTCTAATGATGAACAGGCTTTCTCTTGATTTTGGGAATTTCCATTCGATTCCATTAAAACAGGTCATCGTATCACATTTCGTGGTCAAATAAATGGCTACCCAAACCGTTATTCGACTCAATTTTACGTTATCGCTATAATTTAAAATCTTTCAAATATTTTTGGGTGCTTCGTACCTTGTGACATGAACTTATCCGATAAAATACCTTTATCTTTTGAGTTAGCTAGATCATTAGGATTAACAAGAATTTATAATTATCAATAGATAAGCCAAATATTCGCTGATAGATACACAAGAACTATTGTAGTCATTGTTTATCACATGACTAATGAAGGAAACAACTCATTATGTTGCCAAATAATCCCACAGTCATTTTGCAATTTGTCCGAGAAATAATAACAGGTTAAAAGAATATTTCAACTGTCAGATAACATGGCAACACAAGCGGACACTCATGGAGTCATGGCCGCGTACCCTACCGTAAAATGGCAATAAAATTAGCAGAAACAATAATTTTAATAAAAACACGTGCTTTACGACGATCACGGAGGAAGGTGATTGAGCTCGAGCCATCGCGTGATGTTATTTACAGTTTTGCGAGCAAACAGAGGAAAATATCGCAGGATGTGGAACTAATATGAGATTTCCCACGTTTTTATTGTTTATGTTTCGGTCGTATCGATAAATTAGTTTATTTTATTGCCCTGAGATATTCAGTTCTGAATCATGGTAGGGGCAGATAAAATGTACAACACACATTAAATTGGTAACCTAAACTAACAGTTGTTGTTGATGGTGTTCCAAACAAAGAAAAATAGGTGTCAAAAAAGTGAATTTACTGCCAATATCGTCTTCTTATACAATCCACAGAAAGAATTTAGGTTTAAGATTAAATCTATCATTGATACGAAAAATCTGGTGAGAAACTGCATCTATAGATTAACTCATATCGTCGCATTTGTTCAAGAGCTGAGTAATGCAGGTGGCATTCCTAAAAATACAGCCGAGTAAATTGCATACGAATGATATTTTGTTGGTTGTCAGGCTATTTCTAAAACCTTTCATAATATCAGGCAGTTTGGAACAGCTCCAGATGTTTGTTTTCAATAAGAATGCAAGAGACCTGCTTTTGAAAACCCATTAAACTTTTGAGACAATTTTTGGGGCTCGCAACATTAGGGAGGGACAGGATGAATGGATATAATAAAGAAGAATGGATAGCTCTATGGTCGTAGATTACTAAAGATCTTTAGATATATTTTTTATTCATACTTTGGTATTGTAACTTACAATTGTATGGAATGGAAATACTTAGGCCCATGTAATACAATTTTCTAACATGTTTGATTGTATTTTTTAATAAAAAAATACTATGGGCCCCAAAGTTACGTTGATGGTCAAATACTCAATTAGAAGTTATGGGTATTGAGTACTTTATTAGCTTTTCTATGGTTCCTATTTCTTAAGGCAAAGTAAAAATCATCCCGAAAGTAAATGCTTGCTAAATATAAAATGATAGTGATGACATACCTAACAGCAAACAATATACAAAAAGTGGGTTTTTACTTTACAAAAATAAAAAATGGAGAATACAAATGAGGAGGATAAAGCAGAAACTGAGCATTATAATGTAGTTAAACTTAATCCGATTATTACAAAACCAAGTTTTATAAAACAATTATTCTTGTTCGCACGGTGAAATCTGAATCCGTTTTCTTGGAACACGGTATTATCAACCTCATAACGTCGTGTTTCAGTTGAATTTAGGTTGTAGTATCGTGAAGAAATCTCAATTATTAAGAGTGTGTATTGTGCAAAAACATTGTAATCACTTCCCATGGCGGGTATTGTCGTTGGTTGGGCATTACATCTCCCAAGACTGCAATGAACCTCAGGGCTGTACCAATAAATTTAATTAACGAAGTTCTGTGGTTATTTTTGTGGAAAGGCTAAAAAATTAAAAAGAAGAGTACATAGGCACTGCTTATTTCTAAGAGATTTTTTTCCCAGCAGACCTGAGAGAGAAGTTTCTAAATACCTACATCACTCTGGCCTACATGAACTAAAAGCTAAAAATATATGCAATGCATGTTTCTTATGGACAAGACCCTGTCCATGGTCTAATGGCTCAATTAAAACTGTTTGTTTTTTTTATAAAGTTTGCCTTCTCAGTTTATACGGTTGTTTGTTACCAAATAACTGCATGATGAAGTTTACATTGATGTGTAGTTAAACAATAATAATTAGACATCAACAGAAACAATGACATTTTACAGTACCTACAAAATGAAAATCGGAAATAAAGCCGTCATGTTGGTATTACAACCAGTTTTGTGTTTCCATAGACAATTTAATGCAAACAGCACGAACACAGCGCGAACGTGGTCAAGAAAATCTTTATTTAGCACCGTGTGCAGATCAGTAAAGGTATGACTTTAAATTTAAAACAGATCTCAATTTATATAGCAATCACATAGTAAATAATATTAACCTCCATTTAGTTCAAGGCCTCTTTAGAATAAGATCACAGATGTTACGTAATTAAATTATTTTACATCTAAAAAGTTTGTAAAATTTTAACGATTCGCATAATTACATGAAAAATTAATTTTGCGAAACGACGAACATAAATAAGGTCTGACGATGCCGTCATATTTAAAAAAAGCGGGAGAAAAAATATGTAAAGCGAAAAAACATGGCGAATGTTTTTGTAAATTACCGGAGTAGACCCGCAGCAACGAGGGATGTTTTGTTCGTAATTTTAACGTAATATTTTCCAAGAACTCTGTTATTGGACAACCCTAGGCAGTACAATAGTGTTGTTTCCTTATCTCAGCGTAATGTCGGTTCTCATTGTTTTGCCTGTAATCTGTGTAAAAGTAGCGTGGCAGTTTGACTGAAAACGCAAGAAAACTTAGATAATGACATAATTATCAACGGCATAGTGTAATACTAGGATCCATTTCTCATATTTAGTGTTTCTTGTAATAGTTTGTAAAGTATCGGCTTTATAAGTGGAAGAAAACCTTGAGTAAACTAAGAGTTATGTTTGTTTGAACGATTGCAAACGTACGCTGTCAATAGACGAGCAATCAATGACGAATGCTTTGTTAAACATTTATGTGACAAAGTTCAACGATATGTAGAATATAAGTACTTTATACATACTAGTTTTGTTTAGTGATTGTTCATTTATACATCCTATTTCGTGACCTAATGCTCAGAATAGTAGTAGCACCATGGATGTCAGGACTTGTGAAAAGTTAATGACAACTAAACCGATACAAATATAGATTAAGAACATTACCTAACCTTTTAAGGGTTATTATTGTAACCTAACCGTGAAACGCTCTAAAAACTATATAAAAACATCTCTAATGCTTTTCAAGACAGTTCAACGCTAGTTTTCTATTTCTAAAAGCCGGTAATAGAGTTTTATTACGAATGCATTTCTTTCTGAAGTCAACACGAAGCAATTACTTCAAGTCTGTCCAGCAATTTAGATTTTACTACTTCTAACGTATCATTAGAAAATACTATCTATTAAAGTTTAGTGCTTTTCGCAATAAAAAACACTTATTTTGCCTAGTTACGCAAATCACGTTAGGTGGTGTCTTGTTAGCTAAGTTTAAATATCTTACGTTATTTTTTTTTGGAAATTGCGGCTCTGTTTTAGGTTATAATTTGTTTAGAATACAATTTGCATCAATTATGGTAAAGTAATAACAAAATTAAAACATGAATAAGCCTCGAAATGCTTGCAATCAAGCTCTCGAAACTGTCTGTAAAAAAAGGCCAATTTTTTCATTAAAAAACTACGTTAGACAATTTAAATATCCCATTTTATTTCATCAGGTTCCGTTTAAAGAAATTCTCACAAATACGTTAAATGAGAAAGTACAGACAGCTGCAATAATTACGGAACACTTCCCGTACCTATTAAAATTGGAACATCTTATAGAGAAAGAAGGGTAAGCAATTACCGCAGCTGTCGGTACCAACACAAGTGTATTCTTTAATGAAAATATAATTATTATTAGATACGCAATAACTAGTTATCGGTCGTTGTTAATCAAAACAGCCTAGTTTCGGAGTTCCTCGTACACAAATAAACAGATAAGTTTATCGTTTGATTCACTATTGATTTTGTACCAAATCAAACTGTACAAAAATTCTAAATATGGAGACACTTCATCCGAATGAAAGTCGAAAATTATTCCACGAGTTCTTAATACTGGGACAAAGATATCCTACGTTTTATAAAGTATTTTTGTGTAAATTTTCATCCAAATCCTCCCAACCATTTTTGCATGATCAAGTAACAAACGTCCAATCTTTCACGTTTATAATACTAGTAGGATTGTTAAAAATTCCCATTGCATTACTCTCTGTCCCATCCCCACATTTTTCCATTCCCTTACCTCTCTGAACGTGACCTGTACCTCTGACCCCTCCTCTATAACTTAAGCAATGTTTCCCATGCTTGCTTGCAGATAATGGTTATGAATGACAACAAGGACGCTTGGTCTTGGTATTCGCAAAGGAGTGTACGTGAGGCCCCCTCCCTCCGGCAAACGTGACCAGACCATTAATATCTGTGTAGATACGAAAAGTTTGTATGGATTCTAGTTACTATTTTGTGGTGAAGAAAGGTTTTGTTTATGGTTTTAGTTTTTTAATCTGTATTAAAAAAAAAAACGCAAAGAAAATTGACGAATAAAAGAATGAAGGAGAAATAGTTCTGGGAGATTCTGTCTCAGTTGTTATGGAACAGGAGAAAGTAGAAAGAATTACTGATCAAATAATAAGCACACAAAATGGAAGACAAGATTAAAGTAGGTTACTGTTGGCTTTATTACGCCCGAATATGACGCACAGACAGTCAAAATTATTACAACAGTAACCAAAGAGAACAGTTACTATGTAGGCTTAGCACGTGCTATGTTCTCCGTATGGCCAATGACCACTGGCTGAATAATATAATGATGCCTGACTCTGTCTATGATGCCTGATGTCTGTCACGTCCGCCATGGTACCAAGGAACAGATGACGAAGCTGAGAACTCGTTTGAAAGCGTTGTAGAAATAACTTTTCCTCAAAAATTGTTACATGTGACGAATTTTTAAGAAATGTTTCATAATAAGAAGTAACCTCAAAAGAATTCCACATTTATAACCTGCTATGAAGAAGGGTCGAAGGACAGACACCGACCCTTGTAAAGACCCTTCCTAAAATTTGGTATGTTAATGAATCACACCTACTAAGGGTATCTTTGAATACGTTACGTAGACGTCGCTTCGTAGGTACTGTCAAAAAAACGTTTATTATTTTGCAAATCACTTTTATTCAAAACATGCTGTTGCTGAATTTTATGGGTAAAGACTCCTCCAGTGTAGCAGACGAAAGATAACGATCTAGCTTTTATTTAGAGTTTCAAAACTGAATTGAAACATTTTAATTCAAGTTCAACTGTAGGTCACGTCAGAAAAGAATATAAAAAAAAAAACTTTACAGACTCTCTGAGAATACATCTCAAAAAGGTGAAATCGTGTACAAGAATATAATAAAATGCGTAAGTACAGTAAATTGTACTTTAATAGCTGCGACATTTGAAGAACTAGGTCGTCTTGAAGACGCAACTAAAAGTAGCAATAAGTTTGAAGGTAAAACAGAAGACGATACTATCAATTGAAATGGTGTTAATAAGTTGAACGCTCTACCAATTTAGAGCGTTCACAAGTTGTTAATAGTGGGGAAAATTGAACAGTCATAAGTTAACAACGAGTTTACAAATACTGTTAATAAGTGCTAGAGTTGTCTCCGTAGTTTTTGAAGCTAATTGCGAGAACTCATTATAACCTGCTTTTACGATCTGTGAATATTTTTGAAGGGAACTTTAAGTTTAGTAGAAACAATGCATTATCTTCTTGCTCAATCTCAATCCAAAAATCGTTCCTTTTGTTTTTGATGCTGCTACTAATTAGACATTTCAAAGACTCTGATAGTTAAATTCGGTCGCTGATTGGTTAGATCAAAAATTCAACCGCACATAGCAACCGCGATAACCTACAGTAGACCAAGTATCAATCATCAAGGCTTTGTTAAACGTCTATTCGACCATTATTTTCAATATAAGACCGAAGTTCATTGTACAAGAGTAATCCTTAATAGCGTCTTTTCTAATAATGCGCTCATCAATCAAGCAGCTAAGCTTAGATTAAGGGAATATCTCCGTAGGATCGTTAGTTCAATGTCGGGGAGGTCAATGTCCAGTAGGGAAGGACTTTGCATTGTTAGAAAATGCAATGGTGATGATGCAATAAGCGATCTAATCATCACAAATGAGCGATCTAATCACCCCAAATGGTAACCCAAACTGGTCGTAGGGCTTTTACATAAAAATGAGAATCGATGCGATACGAATTCGGAACTGCGAAACGAATTATAAACGAGATGCAATTTAGGGCAGCAAGGGTGACGCCCTTCCACGATTCCGATGACCATTCACAACCTGTCAATCGTACTGAACGTCTAAACGCCGAAAAAATCTACGTCGTACTCCATCATGATCATGCGTATGTGGGTCTTACCCAAAAGCCCACACGCTGTCTCAGAGCGGATTAAAATGGTGTCAACAAGTATGACGCAACATCACGGGAATCCGCGATGCGAATCCATTCGCAATTTCTTGCGATGCGTCGTGCGATGTCGTAGATTTTTGATGCCAAGTCGAATTGCACTTTTGTGTACGTAAGATCCGTTAGACTTTTGATTCTACAGTTGTGGCTTTAATAGTTAGTCCCAAATGTTTGAAAGGGTCATTAGTGGAACCAGGTGGCACTCAGACGGATTTAGAATTGTGGTATTCCAACTGAGTAACGGTAATTAAGGGCGTCCTACATTTGGGGCCAGCCACACGTCCTTGGCCCTTGGCTTTACGGATAAATTGTTACTGTCGGGACAGTTGGGAGTGTCAGGTAGAGGTGAAATAGCTCGAAATATTTCTGCTCTATTGCAACACGTATCGATGAGAGAAAACTGCTCAGCTTCAAGTCTATCTACTAAATTAAAAGCGGAATAGACGTCACCCGCCTCTTTCAGCCCACGAGACTAGATACAGAGTTCTAATAAATGACGGACGACACTGTCTTAAACTCTTGTCTTTAATGATTTTGTGGCTACTGACACCTGGACAAATCCCTTTAGAGGTAGAAACCGGTTTTATGTAGTATTTATTTAGGAATTTGTAAGTAAGGAAGTGTTTGACCACTATCTCGTCAAAGATGTGTTCCACGGCGAACTACGCTTGCCTTCTTGCATTCGACTTAAATACCTCAAGTTTATAGCAACAAGAAATACATCCAGCTTACTACTAATTAGTGCTCCTAAACACACCTGTATGATAAAGCCGCAGATCCATATCCTGGCTGGTGCAACCGCAGCTGTGCTGGAGGGTAGGGTTGTGGGGCGTAGGGAGCCGCGGGCGGCGGCCGGGGCTGCGGCGGCGCCACCACGCCCCCTGCCGCCGGCTTGCCGCCGTACGCCAGCGCGCCGCCGCCGTGCCCGTGATCCGTCTGCCCGGGCCTGGAACAACAGGAAATAGATGTTAGTATTGAAGCTAAAAGGTAAATTCTGTTGCTAGATCATAAAACACCAATCATCATCATCCCACTAGCCACTGCTTGTTGTAAGCCTCCTCATTTTCTGGCATATTTTTCGGTTCTAAGCATTGCAACTTTGCATGGCACTACACACTTTTGCCATGTAATTAGCTCACACAACACAACAGAAACTGTTTAGTTCACAAAGAGTGTTATGCAAAAAGTGACTTTTGGGAGTAGGTACTATAGGTACTCAAACTCAAGTGATGATGGTTACTAAAGAGAATAAATAGGAAGACAAGTTGCCAACCACTAACAGAATAAGTAACAATAAATGAAACCTAATTGAAGTGCTCAAATAATAAATCGACAGTCATCAAAAACTGCTACTACTCGTATTGTCTGCTGATCGATTTTATTTCTTCTATAGAAAAAGTAGAATAGAAATATTGAAAGTATTGAAACGACTTATGTTGTCATGACAAAGACTTTCATTTTCATACACCATACATTTCACTCTCAAGTAACAAAAAAATAAATAAGTAGGTACACAAAATGGTAAATTAGTTGATGAAATAAATTCAAATGCAAATTACATTAAAGACATTTAAACAAAATGCCGTTATGTGCGCAATAATAATAAATAATGTGTCCGATAGGTATCCGCTCGCGAATCAGTGTGAGTCACGGGTCAGTCACCCTCGCACGGGATGGCGGCGACGGTAACACCGGATATCCATTAAAAAACGGCTGATTAATAGTTTAATATATTCCTCTATTTAAAGCAGTTTGGATTATGTGGAGTTGTGTAACGGGTGATTCCCGAAATATGCAGCACTAACGTAACACGAAAAAATTGAGGAGCTACGCCATTTTTAGTCCAGAAAATTTTCCATAAAACTTCTTACGAGTACAAGTTTTTAAACTGACATGGTTACTAACACTACCATTAGAAGTTAAAACGGCAAATTAACCAAGATTATTAGTTGTTTTCTATCGATTTCCATTTGTAAAGATCAGTCATTAAGACCATATTGTAGGTACAATAATAAAGTTCCAGATGCGAGCATTATGGCGATATTTCTTCTCATAAACCATGTTTTAGATTGTTATGACGATAAGAGTATCTTTCTAAATGTAAGAGAAAGAGAAAACTATAGGAATCTTAGCAAACTGACCAAAGACGATGATGGAAATAGTCTGTCACCACTCCCCAGTCATCCACTGTATAAAGGAGTGGCATACAGCAACAATTCTTCTGATGTTATGATGACACTCACACATCGTAACTGTCCATTGGACAATGCTGCGAGCTGCGTCGGTACTTATTCAATAAATGAAATGACTATAGCAATCTATACAGTGCACGATAATTTGATGCTATTTGTTCGGAGAGGATGCCCCCCAGCCGCATTCGAAGAGACAACCCGACTCGGGACGGTCCAGTAGCCGGTTTGTCTCTTTGAAAGATAATTCTCTTGTAGTTCCAAGTTGTCTTGGGATTAAATTTAGAAGAAGAAAAGAAAATTATATTGAAAAACAAATAAGGGAAACCGTGTGAGAATACCCAAAAAGTCATGGATGGATTCTACGGATCTAAGGAATAAGACATGCAGTTGCAATCAGAATTAAATGCGATAAAGGGAATAAAGCTAAGTAAGGCAGTCCATAGAGAGGTTGTTGGTAGAAGACTGTATATCAAATAAATAAAAATTGGAAAAATAGTAAGATGAGAAGTAATTTATTAATGACATCAATATGACTATGTGCAACATGGTAGGCAATAAGAGAGGATTACGGAGTTGAACTTGATAAAGATATATTTTAAAGAAGACATAGATGACCGGGTTTCAACTTTACATTCATGGCTAGAATTAGATAGCATTTTCTGCAATGTTGACGAGATCCTATGTAGAAAGGCAACTCCAAATGAATTGGGACTAATGCAGGAGGGAATGACCAGGAGCCATAAATGTTTGGACTAAGGGCTAGAAGACAATGACAAGTGCTTATGACGCCAATTTTACATTTATGGCTACGACTGATAGAGTTTGATGGATGAATACACGAACTAACAGCTCTAAAAATGGAGCCAAGAGATGATGAGAGATTATCTAGCACGAGTGACAGCAACGGGAGGGGTCAATTTTTCAGACCTTAACACCTACTATTTTGTTGACAGTTTTTTCACAATACTGCATGCAGCTGCAACGTTGCCTCATGCACGAACAAAGGTATTCTGTTTCTGAAACAATGGCCATATGTGTCACTGCCGCTCAAAATTTACGGCCAAAGATAGACAGGTTGCGAATGTTAGATATATGGCATGCATTAACATATTTACCGTTAGAGTAAATACTGTGGTTATGTTGAACGTTCTATTTGTATATAATGCAGATGTGATTACGAGTGAGTGACTCTGGAGATACGTGATAAGTTGTTTGAAGGTTTTCGAGGGTTTTGGAATACACCTTAGTTCAAAGAGTTCGCAACTATTGCCCACAATAATTGGTTTCTGATGCAGTGTACCAGACGCTGTTATCAACCGAACTATCGCAGTCCCTCCTGAAACTAGTATATTTGAAAGAAAAGCTGTTTCAAGTTTCAATTCACACGGTGCAAAAAAAAAGACAAAAAATGCAACAAATTATTGTATTTTCCCACGTTTTTTTGGCACAAAACACGTCGAAAATACACTAATGGCGATTAATTTATCAGTTTTAAAGCATTATTAGCATAAGAATTACATCACACCGACACATATTACGTTTGTCGTGAATTTATTGTCTATTGAAGCGTTTTTTTTTTCTTTCTTAGATCATCCTTTTTCGCGATTTCGTAAGTCGTTGGCATATAAATAACGATTGTATAGCGTGTTTGGCAAACCGAAGTATGCTAAGTATATAGGACAGCGGAAGAATAGTTCAATAATGTAGATTTTATGGTAGTTTGTGGGTTAATAAAGGGGTATAGAAAAATAAGGGAGTTTCAGCTCCGGCTTAGTTTAACTTTTTTTTTTTGCATTCTGTAATCGAGAAGCAATATTATGATATGATAATAATTATAAGAAGAAACTTGGTTTTTTTTTTTTGTTTTAAACTCCGGTACGAAATATTGGTTGAAATATTAATCTACCCCAATGTAGCAGCACCTAAATAATAGCAATTACTTTCGAAAATTATGATAAACCAAAAAACAATGTTCAGCCAATGTCGGTAAATAAAATACATACATAATAATGGTGGTTATACAAAGGTAGCTTTTAACAAGGTTTTCAAACGATGTGTCGAGGATTTGTCCTAAAAATGACCCCGAAACAGAAATCCCAGTACCCCAAGACAGCCAAATATCGATTTTATCAATGTCTTTTTTTTTTTTTTTTTTTTTTTTTAATAGCCTATACTGTCCCACTGCTGAGCAAAGGCCTCCCCCAATTCCTTCCAGGAATTCTTTTCCTGGGCCGCTTCGAACCAGCTCTCATGGTGAGCGTCTAGGTCGTCTCTCCATCTTTTTCTGGGCCGGCCTCGGCGGCGCCGTCCATCTCCCGGCTTCCATTGGGTGGAGATCTTTGCCCAGCGTTCCTCTTGCATGCGACAGACGTGACCCGCCCAATCCCATGGGATGGGCAGATAATACTCTATGTCGATGAGTATATCTACTTGGGCCAGTTAGTATCTTTCGAAAACAGGCAAGAAAGGGAAATCGATCGGCGAGTCGAAAACGCCTGGAAAAGCTACTGGTCCATGAAGACGCTAATGAAGGGTGATCTACCGATTTCCCTGAAGCGTAAACTCATCGATATGTGTATTCTGCCCGTCCTAACCTACGGTGCCCAGACGTGGTCACTCACCGAATCTCAAAAGTCCCGCCTTGGGGTTTGCCAACGGGCAATGGAACGCAGCATTCTAGGTGTGAAAAGAGAAGACAGGGTGCGAAACACTACGCTGCGTTCCAAAACTGGCATAATAGATGTAGGTAGGAAAGCTGCTAGGCTGAAATGAAATCAATGTCTTATTGTTGCTAAATCTGCAAGTCAGAAGGGTTCTCACAAAAAATAAGTCCCAACAAAATATCAATTGAAGAGAATCCATCACAATTATTTTGAGAGGCACTACGCAGGTAGTGACTGTAAAAATACATTATATTCGCAAGGTTTGGGATCTGGGTCGCTATTCAAGTAACTAAAAGTGATTACCAAGATGGCATGGTATTGAATACTGATGGTATTTTGTGTTGTGTTATTGAGGTGATGCAATTTGTCGATGCACTTGTACTTATTCACAGGAAGTAACCATTTCTTTTCTACTACAAAATTATTTAGAGTTTCACAATGACAAAAAAGATAATGTTACCAGTTTATTAAATATCGAAAGAGAAATTACGTTAATTGTTGTTACTTTTATTCTTCTTTCAAATTCTAACAATGGAGCAAAGTCTTTGCTCGATTCAGAGTATTGACGAAGAAAACAAAACATTTACTTAACAGTTAACGGAGACATCACACATTATTTTACAAAACAATTGAATTACTCTGTAAAGCCTTAAAGCCTCTGTTTACAAGCCTGAATAAATAATTCCTTTGCCAACATGATGCCACAGAGTAACAGAATGAACAGAATGCAGTTTAACAATACGCGAACCGTCCGACAGATGTCACTGGTGAGTCACTGTCTCACGGCGCACGCCTTTGTGTGGGACTGCTGTGTAGCCAGGTGAATGACTCACATTCACACACACCTTATTAAGCATGGATGAGAAACCAATTGACATTTTAATTTGGAGAATATAACGTTTTCTTGTTCAGAAACAGTCTGGGATTGATAAGATGTTTGCTTTGGTAGACTGGTCAAACAAGAAAAGCAATTTTGAACAAGTGTTGTTCGTTGTTTTTAATTAAAATATTATTTTATATGAAATGCTATTCAAAGTTATATCACTACATTTGTAATCGTTAAACGGAACTTTGTTTTGGAACAAAGTGTTGAATAACAAGTTGAGTAGACCATAACATCAAGATTCTCCGACGTTTTCGGTCCCCATTCTACAGCCCGGAAAGGTTGCTGAACTTCCAGTAACAAATTAAAAAAATATTTTTGAAGTATTTCAAACATGAGAGTCATAAAAATACTTAGGTACTAAACCATACTTCAGAAAAAATCCTTAAACCAAAGCTTTTATCAACACAATCAACCTCTGTAGGTGTGGAACTGTCGATAAAAAACTTCAGGGCAAAAATACAAGAATAACTCATTGTTGTACACAACCCGAAATATGAAACGTTTCAGAAAACATTGACCTCTCCATTGAAAAGGTATAAAAGGTTCCACTTCAAGAAAAAAATACACTTGGTTTGGTTCTTCTCTTTTATGTTTATATAAAAATGATTCAATAAAAGTAAGTATAGGATTTCGGGAAAGATTCGTATGAGATCCAAGGCTTTTACAATTTCTTGGTAAGAACTCTTTCCTTAAAGGGTACGATGAACATCAAAGTGTACTTAATTTTCTACTCCTACTTCGAAACTCTTTAGATGTTAAAAATGTGTTAAATAGCGAACACGGACGTACATACGAAAATTCTGTAGGTACCTATTTCATAAATAAAAGCGAAGAACAATATTTAACATCAATCATGCCATGATTGATAATATTTATCTTCATTACAAACCCAGACAAGGAATCCAAAGAGTTCTTATATTCTCGAATTTATGGCCACATAAATTAATGTATCTAAGGTATTTTTCCTACGAATACGGCTTTCTAAAAGCTAGAATACGTTTTTTATAGCAACAAACATGCCATTAAGTAATATTTATCGCTACTATTCTTGAAAAACAGGTGAAATCTATTGCCATATTAGGGCAGTGTCCTATTTATGCGCTATTTTAGATGTTGTAAAAAAACCGGAAAATAAAACTTTCCGCTGTTGAGCAAATCTAGCCGAAAATGATATGTTTCTGACATATTTTTTTTCAATCCAAGGTTTCTAGTAGGTATATGAACCCCGACTGAATACACGGTAAAAATTGCACCACCTTTTACGTGTACCATATACCTAGTAGGTGCCTATTACGGTTGAAATGATACAATCCTGTGTCAGACGGGCAGATGGCGCGGAACCTTGAATACAGTCCTGTCAGTCTTTGGGAACCCCTAAAAAATGGCGTAATAAATATGTTATTTATGTTTGTGAGTCGTAAAGGATGTCTCAAATGACTGCGAGACGGATAAGGTTATCGTGTTGGCTCGTAAACTATGACCCAGTTGTTTCATGTTTATTATACTGTTAATTCAGACTAATTAGTAATTACACTAACATGCTATTGAACTAACTTCTTAGAGACGTCTGACACACTTAGTTTGATTGAGGAGGTTTATTAACACAGACTGAAAATATACAGTAGATCAAAGTAAAAATATATAATGAAAAATGTCTGTGAATCTAGACAGTGGAAGTAGTCCTCGCTCAGGCTGCAAGGTTACCGAAAGGTGATAAAAGATTGTGTTGGTAGACCAACAGCCATAGGTGGATGAAATTCAAAAAGTCACAGTTAAGACTTCGTTTTGACTGGGCTGGTGATAACAGGAGAGAAAGAAATAAAAATGGAGGAGACCTACTCCGGCAATAAGAAGATACCACGTTTTAGGCGATTTCGCTGTTCTGCCGCTAACTACTACTATGATGTGAAAGAAAAATTACATAGTGGAGTTGGTCGCGTGATGTTGGCAGTAGTAAATCGGTCGTGACCACGAAGGTGTACCACATGTAGGTAAGATACCTACCTACTTCTACATGTGGAGGAAACTTGCCAATGATTACGAAATGCTTGCACGATCAAATACTCGGTGTCTATGGAAATTTCTATGTAGGTATCTGCTTACTTGAAACTTGCAAAAATTTCGTATTATAATGATAATTGCTAGGTTGTAGAAATTCGTGTTTCTTGTATCTTTGACACCTTGGTGACGCACTTAGCACTGCTATTCGACACGTCTTGTTTTAACACTTAAACTACGATTTTACTGCATATATAAAACAAATATAAACCGTCGTTAACCACATTAGCCTTAATAGAACAGCCATTGGTAGAAGCTTAAAGAATAAAATGCAGGCTATCAATGGGTACCGGTTATAAAAAAAACTGGAAAGAAGTCAAGGCCAACAAATTACAAATTATAGAATACCAAGTTTGGTTCAAGAACAAAAACGCAATTAACTCAGTGAGCTAACTGCCGACATCCTGTTGCGCACACACATGCTCGCGAACGCAGCGCCATCGCCACCCACGTGTCACCCTAACCTTGGTAACAACTGTCACCTTTTGACATATCACGCGAACGCAGCACACTGAATTAACCTCACAACTTGACGCTGTTGGCAGATCAGGCGACATCAGCTCTGTGTTGCCAAAGAACAAATAAAAACAAAACTCACTTCATGTCGACTACTGGCACACATTTCGAAAGATAAAAAAAGAAAAATACTCTGTTATTTTTAGCAAAGTGCTTTTATTCGAATTATCTTTGTCGTACTGCATTTTTTTGAGCTTTAAATAAAATATAGGTTAAAAAAGGCTAAAATAAAAACTGAACACAAGGGAGTTCTACAAAATAGTTTTATTTTTGCCAAGGAACTGTCATTTGAAAAATTATAAAATAATCTTTATAATAAAATGGCAATTCTAATTTAGTTACGCCATATTTAATTAAATTATGATAAAAGAAATCCAGCATAACCATTTAATAACTAACTTATGCATTTAAATAAGGAAAAATTTGTCCTTTATTACGTGCCAAGAGGTTAATTAAATACACATAAACTATAGATTAACTCAACTCAGGCGCGTAAACATCGTACCACGTGGTATTGTGTTATTTATAATTATGATGATAAAAACTAGTATGGTGCAACATTTTGGCGGGAAATAACCTTTGAACGACCGGAATAGCAATTAGGGATGCACATAATTTGAAATAATGCTAGTTGCCAAGTCATTTCCAACATAATAATCCGTCTAGTTAGAATTAACGTAGTAGTCTTTCTATTTAATGTCGTTTAAACAGAATGTGGAGGAAGTCTACAGTGCTTCTTCTTCGTATTGGAAAACTTATTTTATTTAAACAATGTATAACTTGTCTTGCATAAGTCGTCTGTTAAAATTGCTACTTATTTAACTTGATATCTGCTCGGTACTAGTTTGAAGTGATGTTGAAACACTGCAGCTAACTGCTAACTATTCTTGGCACTAAGGACCCTAGTGTCAAGTGTCAGACATAATGTTATTTGAGCTCTCTGTACCGTATTTAAATAATGACTTGATTATACTGTAGGCATACAAGAGAACTTGGCTGTTTGCGTTCGGAATTTAGTTTCCACAAAATCTAAACAAAAGCATGAGCAATTTTGAGGTGTGGTGGCCATAAACATAATACCATGGACTGAACATTACCTGTCTAAAATTGCCGCTGTCTTAAAAGAGACAAAAACCACAATAAGGGCATCGATCTCTTTCTTGTAAGACATAGAAAATGTATACAGATGAAAAGGAAAGAGATAGATGTTCCATGTTTTTTTTTTTCTTTCGACTATGGCAATTTTATTTGACATTTGGTTATGTAATGACCAGTCCATCCTCTATATCTACGGTGTTAACCAATATTGTCGTGTTTGCCTTCTGTGTATTTATAAGAGGAAGCATTTTGACCAACAATAATACAGTTTTCTTCTTTTCGAAAATATTAAAATTTACACTAATTCAAAATTAACATTAGTTAAGGTATAAATGACATCAATTGGTAACAAAGATTCGAATAGACTTTACACCTGTTTATTTCCTTATACACGTCAGTAACATCAAATAAGAGGAATTAGTCAGAAAATAACTACAGACTTGACTCACTGTTATTACTAGCTGTCTCACTTGAAGAGTTGATGACTGATGCAATATCATGCACAAACATCTATTGTACCTATTTACTCAACAATTCAGTGTTGCTATGCTGAAAATGCAAATAAATGGTGACATGTCGCGTTTTCGTAATAAACTACCGTACGCAAAGTAAATAGTTAGGTATGTTGAATTCGTGGAATGTACTCTTACTACATAAAATTCCCATTAAAGTATATTAAAAATAAATTATTCAGAGATACCTACCAATAAATGTAAATAAGTTAGTTACGTTCCGTTATAATGTGCTACTGTGTTTTTACTACGTAGGTATTTCTCGAAACTAGGCAGTTTAATAAAAATAACGAAACGCCATTCTTGCACGTAAAAGAAATAACATCAAAAAAGCGACAAAAAGGTCCCCGGCCGGTACCGCCATGTCTATGTGTATGTCAAGACAGCGAAATCACCTCTCGAGTCGAGTGACCTTCGTTCGCTAACAAACAGCCGGCTGGCAACGCAGCGTAACGTAAAACCGACGTCCGTACACATACATACATACACGTTATATAGAGATCGGATCAAACAACGCTATACATACTGTATTTATACTCATGTATAAGCGCGATGACCTGAGCGCCTCCCGCCCGCGCGTCCGCCATTACGTGTGACGCATGCACTCCCGTCGAGCAAAAGGTCACAAGCACCCAAACGGTCACAAAAAAAGACCAATCTTATTACCAAGTAGTAAGATTCAAATTCTAATACGCGCCGTTTGTAGGTTAAGTTGCAATTGAAGTGCAAAGCGGCGGGAAAGCGCTGCTTTTTATTTTTGTACTGCGCGCTACACAAGTGCAGTGTACCGAGTAAACGAAAACAGATACTGGCCGGTTCGAGTTTAGAACTGATGATGCGAAATGCAGCTGGCTGTCTGTCCTTCGTAATTATCATGTATTATAATGTCATGGGGAGATACGATGCGAGACGAGGAATAAACGTATAGGGTCACGTTTAAGAATTTTATTCTAGCCATCGTACTTTGCAGGCTTCCTCTATACTTACTGGAAATGTACATTGCGTACCGAGCCTATGTATCTATTCGTACTTACATTAGAAGACTTCACATGACTACAGTTGCTAGTCGGAGACTTCGATTTGCCTTTTGCGTTGAATTCTATTCTATCAGTATTTCCCGTGACTCTGTTATTTACATTTTGCAAACAGACTGGTAAATTGTTTACTTATAAATTACAATAATAATTTACACAGCATTCTTGTTCTTTCAACTGTTTTGTGAACTGTTGAAGAATTTATAAACATGAATATGTCGCCTTTTTCACACGTTCAACGATAAATCTTTTCTGCGGAAGCCTAAATGTTTCGTTGCGATAATCGTGTTTCTACAGACGTTATTTTCACACAATGAAAAAGCCGATAACTACCTAACCCGCATTGATTAATTGTCTAGTTAATTAGAACAAGAACCTTCCGACTATTTAAATAGACTACGACTACATTATTACGAAACATTTTGAATATAATAGAATAAATTAATCCTTAGTCTTTCTTGTTTACAATTAATTAAATAGGTACATTCTGGGAATTAATGTCGTCCTTGAAATCGTGAGATCATTTTTAATTCGTTGTATTTGCTATTAATTATAGTGTCAAAGAAATCAGAAAATAAAAACACGTTTTAACATCTGTACGTGAACTTTTATCTTATCTTAAATAGGTAGGTACTTTGTTATCGGTAATACCTAGTGTACCTATCAATGAATTAACTCAATTTGTCGATTGGTCCAACCATATTGACGGTCGCTACCTTTGCATTAGGTTTTCTCCTTTAGACTCTAATCTAAGTTAAAAGGAGAACACACACAGATGACGTCATAAATTTATAGTTGCGTAATATAAAATAAATACCATCTCTCTAAGCCTTTCAAAATATTTATGTTTTTACAAAAAATATTCCCACGACGAAAACAAACATACCTATTAGGGAAGATTTTATAGAAATAGATCAATCAAAAGCAGTTATACCTACATTAAATTCGTCATTTTTAGATATGTTTTTTAATTTTTGTGTAACTCGTTGGGATGGACTACCATTTTAATCTTATTTATAAAAATCAATCGCTGTTCGTTAGTCTCGCTAAAACTCGAAAAAGGCTGGACTGATTTGGCTAATTTTAGTTTTCAATTATTTATTTCTGGAAGTCCAGGGAAGGTTTAAAAGGTTATTCTATTTATGGAATATTATGGAAGTTTACCCGGTCAGCTAGTAGGTTATAAAAATAACACGAAAAGAAACCCACGTGGCCAATGAGGCATTTTATGATTCATTCCTCAGCCAGCATCCGTAATTTTTCAAAGAATAGTCATGCTAGTGACGCAGAGATTGGAACCTAACTGTAAACGTACCGCAGCTCTTCACCGGTTGAAGCATAATAAAATTGAAAAAATATGTCAACACAATGAATAAATGAATTGGCAACGACTATGGTTTTCAACCACGAATGGACCTTCCATAATATATATTTTTTTAATAATTATCTATCGTAGCGATCCACCCGTCTTCTCTTTAACCTATTCAGGAGGTTATCCATAACCTTTCTTACAAATAAATCTTATTCTGACTTTTATCCGCTTCACATACTTCCTGTGTAAAAAAGAAGCTATTTAATCAAAAGTTAGCGAAAAACTATTTCATATTCTGGTTAATTAATCACTGAAAGATAAATTTTAAGCTTAAAATAGAGATCATGATTATTAAAACTAACCTATTTATTTATATTTTTTTATATATTTATTCATTAACCCATCCATTTATTTTAACTGGTATAAATTGAATAATGTGTAATTTCATAAATTATAATAATACGAATTCCATAGACTAGTTAATAACATTCAATTTCTGCACCTTTTTCATTAAAATTTAAAACCAGTTTTATTGTAAACTTCGATTTAATTGGTATTTCTTACCGAAATTGGCAATCGGTACCGCCATCGTGAGCAGGGACAGTTAGTCGAGGTTTTAACATTTTGCTTTGTTTTTTATGTACCTAAAAACTGGAAATTGTTATAGGGTTGACCAAATATTAACTCGAAGATAATAATATGACCAATAGAACATTTTCTTGAACACATGTTAGAGTCTCAGTCATAAGTCATACACAACAGTCTGAAAAACATTAACCCTACAAACATCTCGTCGACTTACTATGAAAACTAGAATGACTTGTCATGGAATTTTTTATGCACAAATAAGAGTTTCTCGGAACACGTTCAAAGTTTTACTACTTCACAATCTCTGTTTGTATTTACTAAAGAAAGAATCACGCGCAAAACATTGCACGTTGCTGTGCAATCTCCTTTTTATAAAGAAGAATGGCCAACTAGGGCACGTTCGATAAGATTTTATTTGATAAGTTGAATGACCTAATAAAACCCGAAAAACAATAGAAGGTTACTGACAACCCTAGCAGACCGTTTTAAAAGTCAATAGCTCAGCTTTTGTGCCGTTTTCGTGTAGTTAACGGTCTCATGTAAATGCATGCGAAAATGCTTACAGAATACAGTCCTATTGAGGTCGTGTAAATGTGGCGTGTAGCTGTTTCAGTCTTCACTCAATAACATCCGTCGTTCCCACTATACAGATGAGGTTTTATGTTTTGAAGTAGAGTTTTTATATGTTTTCGTATTCACGTGCAGAGATAACAAATAATGCCACAAACAGGCCTCGACTTCCAGAAGTTGTTTACCGTTACGCTAGTTTATGAAAGCTCGTATCTAAAGTTAGCAAAACCAATAAAACTGGACAGTCTAGAAGCACAATCACTCTACCGATAACTTGACAAACTAATCAACTTTCGCAGGAAACGACACGTAACTCAGTAAATGCAATCAAAACATTCTTTCGTGAGAGCGCTCGCGCCGCGTTGAAAAACACAATATTTCTCTCTTTCCTATCAGATTGACATTAATGTGCGGCTCGTATAAAAACACAGTCTACGTGGAAACTGCTCGGGGTTTCATAACAGAGTTCCAATCCGACATTCACGTCATTGTTTAAAACAATAACTTATGTTTGTAAATACACGCGACGAATACCGCGAAGCAGAGATGAACTCAATCAAACTAGACGTAGATACAACGTAGTACGGTGATATTGATATCTAGAGCCAGACTGCAGACATTCCTATAATAGTAGTTGCATGGCAACGCATAGTCATGTTTACAGGAAGCGGGCTGGGCGGTCAATAATCGAGCAGGGTTCTGAGAAATGCCGCACAACGCGTATCCTGCTGGTTTTACTTTCATTTGATGACGTATCAACTATACCTGTTATACATAGTATCTATACCTGTTACAGTAAGTTTTATGATCAGCTTTCTACAGCAATTGGTGTGCGTTTACTCGAAATAGACCACTCAAAATGCCGTAGATTGTATGTGACTGCACTCCTGTTTCATATCTGTAGTCTATGTATTCGATATTCAAACTACAGGAACAGTGCCTGCAAATAGTCAGAAACAGCGAACTATGTTTGGCTGGAATCTTGGCTGGCAATAATGACGACGTGCGAATCATATTCATCAAAAAAAATCTCAGAATACTTGTGTAGTATGTGTTCCAAATTCCATTTATATGAATGCGGCTGATTATTAGGAAGTTATGGGATCAGTAGCATGTATGTCATACAGAATTATTAGCTGCCGGCGCTTGGTGAATCAACGAGAATGCCACGTGGGTAGTCGGTTAAACCCATAAGTAATATTGAATAAAATACTGTCATGATGACGATGACTCATCATGAACACTTATAACGAAATAGATCGCCCTTACTACGGCAAGAATTTTTAAAGATACTCAAAGAATTTTCCACGAACGTCCACGTTTTACGTACTCCATATTTCCGCGAAATTACTACGGGGGAAGGTTCTATAAGAGTCTCTGGGTTCTAAAAATAGACGTAGGAATTTTGCAAGCAATTTCTATAGAACATTTATGCGGTTTCTGTGCCCTTTGCAACTGTGTTTAAAATAGGCTATTTTACTCAAGAAAATTAATTAGTCGGCAAGATAGATTTATTAAAAAATATATAAGGAAGACCCTTATTTTTTCTTTCGTTATGTTAAACCAAAACTGACGAAGATAATTCATATAATTCTAAAAATCACAAAACTTCTCTCGGTTGGTATCATTTTACAGGCGTTCTGACGTCAGCAGCCCCACTCTCGAATTTCTAAACGTTTTTTAAAAACAAAAAGAAACATTATTTTCAATACTCTAAATGAGCGACTAAACAGATTTTTATACCTATTAAGTTATGCAATAAACTACCGTTTTAAATATTGGTACGAAAATCCAAATGCTTTGTGAACACCTTCATAATGTATTGAGAATCCGAGTATGCTTGTCCGCTACATGGTTATGGCTATTGAACTTAGGGATAGTTTGATCAGTCATCAGAAGTTAAGTATTAGCTTTTTAACCATTACTAACCATGGAACTGAATGTGAAGTTGAAAGTTTCTACTTAGTTACCTAATGTGAAGTTGAAAGTTTCTACTTAGTTACCTAATAGCTGCGCTTCTGCCAACAAGTAGGTAGAATCAGGGCCAATCATTACCTGACCTAATTCGCCATTCTTCTTTGAAATGAATGCCGGGATCTAAATGAGCTTAATTTTGGAAAATTCTCTCGAAAACAGTCGTAACCTTCTTCGTCTTCCAGGTCTTTTGGGCTTCAAGAGTAACCTTGAGAGTTCATCCATCCAGGATATAGATGTGTTGATTACCCAAGGTGTAATAATTATGAGGTCACAGACGATTGGAACCTTGTCGCAAGTCGATCGATGTGTCATCGACACTGCGGCAGCGAAGGCGCGTGTGTGGACTTTGTATGTCATTATTATATTACAATTAGTAGGCAAGAACTGTATTTTAATTATAAAACTTCATGAATATTTATTTATACAATTTTAATATTTATAAAAGTATAGCTCTTTGACAGTCGGTGTCGTTGCGGGTAATCAAAATACCAAAAAAACGATCAAACAATTTTATAAAGGGGCAGTAGTGGTGGTGACAGACAGCTAGTCGCCCCATGTAAATGTATTCGGCAGTATCCAGCTGGACTAGAAGCTGACCGAGACATAGGAAGATAATTATGAATGGCCTGACTGTTTTCACATAGTTTCTTGCTGTTTTAAGACTGCCAAAGAGTATTTTTTCACGTTGTTTAATAACACTGTAATGACTGAACGGATTTGGATAAAATTGGGCATAGAGGTCGATAATTTCCTGGTTTCCAACACAGGATACTCTTTAACCGAGTAAATATAACTGTTTCTATAACATACGAGTCGAAATGCGGGCGGCAGATAGGTATTGGGGCGGCATTAAATCCCTATGTACTAAAGCCTAGAGGACGAGCTTATCAGCAAACTGCACACATTACGCAAACCCATGTATATACATCTTAAGTCTATATTTACTAGAAAGGGGTTATCAGGGTTCTGTAGTTATATTTGTACTTGTAAGGGCAAGTAAACCAGTTATGTACGATAAGTCGTGAGATTTGCGCTTTATTTATAGTGATTAAAGTAGATAATAATTATGATAATTTTACGGATATTGTAATGCGCTTTATATATGCACTGTACTATCCCTAAATAACACGAACAATATAGGTGACTTATGTGTCTAAGAAGTCGTATAAAGGCCGTGAAACCCCACCTTAAAACATAAAAAAGTTGTTAAAAAATTGATACATTTTACAGTTCTTATATCTAGGTTTATGGCATTCGTGTGCTATATAACTATAAAATGCAAACCAGGAAAAAAGTTGCGCAGTCAATTCAATTTCATTTCCCAACAATTTCCCTAGGGTCTGTTGAGCTGCCACGTTTGCCTGCCTCTGGTACAAGCGAAGTGCATTTAAAAAAATAAAAATGCAACTCAGCGTTTTTTAAATGTAGGTCTATTTTTCGAAAAAGCAAAAATACTTTTTTTGATTCGTTATTTATATAATGCACTTTTGTATGCATTTTTTAAACATAATGAGAACTTATGGTTTGCATAAAAATGCCTTTAATTAGTTACAAAATTATTAAGAGGTGGACCCGTTAATGATCATTCTCCTTTATGCAACTACCTCTAAATTCGTTGATGTAATTTTTTCTTGTTTTTCTATATTACATAATATGTTGGCTGGCAAAATATTTAAATATTGTTTCCGACCTAATATAAGCCCAAAGTATAAGCCATACAGACACAATACCTAATTTAAGAATGAATCATATTTTATTACTTACATGCCCTAAATTGCCTCCACTTGCTACTTTGGTATGTAAACCGCTACAAATGCTAATATCCTATTAATAAATCTCGACATTAATATCCAAGTAGTTTAACAGAACCAGTTTCCTATTCCGCCATGTTTGATAGGGAAAACTGAAGTCCGTAGGTACTAATATTTTCAATATAAATAATACTATAACTCATTTCCATATGGAATGGCAGGTTTTATAAGTTATAAAATGTTTTTCCTATAACCACGAAGGTTTAGCTATATTTTTCTCCAAGACTGGTGGCTTAATGTGGGAAAGAGACGGAGCTATACAAGTGATCTAGCGCCACCTCGTTCCCTCACTGGAACTTAAGAGTAGCTTTTAGAAATCATGGTAAGCCACCTGTTCGACATTCAAAATAGGAGACTTGTTCTTTATTTAAATTTGAATACGTCAATGCAGACGTGCATGCGCATGTAATTCGGTTAGTTTATCGCGATATACCAAGGGCATAATGTCAGAGTAAAGTGACGGTCGAGTTATATAGCCAGAAATAGCCATTATTAGTGCCTAGACTTCAAAACAGGTAGAATTAGCTAAAGTCACCTTCATTTGTCAAAATAACAAGTTATTATGTACTAATTTTTGTAACTATATTTGGTTGTTTTCTACCTTTTCATGACTGATCTGCGGCCGTATTACAACGTCTTAAAACTGACTTATCCCGGTGAGTGAAAGTGATAGAGCTATACAAGTCGTCTAGCGCCATTTCTTTCACTCAATGGAATAAGCCTTGTTTTAAGACAATGTAATATGGGCCAGTTCAATGAGGCACATAGCTAGACTAAGAGGTTGCTTTTTACTCTGTTTGTGTGTTATGAGATCGCTTACAGCTTGGCTAGAGAGTCTTGAAACGGAACTAATATTTTTGTCTGCTGACTAAGTTATAAAATATTTGATATTTGATGTAAACAAAGGACGCAGGTTTGTTAGATTTATTATTGTGCCACAAAACTAACGTAATAAGTGAAAAAAAAAATCTTTCAAAGTGCTGGTAGCGAGAGCACAGTTGCGACTTTCGGTTTTCTACTCTAATTTGCCAAGCTGTAGATGTCCACACGTGTGAATTCGCGGGCATAGACTAGTATTTAAACGACCAAATGATTTGATTCCATTTTTGTTCTGTTTATAGAAAAGTTTTGTTATCAGCTGCTGTTTTGCACGTACACCGATAACGATTGGAAATCACAAGTCACTTTGTATTTATTATAAGTGATAAGTTTCGTGTGTTGTTTGGCATGCATTGCTCTTCAACGTGTCGATGATAAAGATAATATAAAAAATATTTAAGTTAAAAATAAACTTGCGGCAGATTCCTTGAACGGCTCCCTCTAAAGACGAAAGAAACACAAGACGGAGAGAGTTGGAAGGAAGAGAGGTAGTAGGACTTTGCCCAAGCCCAGGGGTGAAATAATAAAAAATCCAAGACCAAAAATCATCCCCATCTCCTTGTCAGACTCATACCACTATGTCCACTGTTAAGTATTCTGTGTTCTAACTATCGCTACGCAAGCTTTGGATTTCAGCATTGTAAGTGTGACGGTTAGTTCGTTCAGGTCACATAGCACGCAGAACAGATGGCTAATAGGCCGTAAGGTTCTCGAATGGAGACCACACACCGGCAAGCGTAGGACGTCCACCTGCAAGGCCAGACAGACGATCTGATGAAAATCACAGGATCGCGAAGGATGCAAGCCGTTTCCAACCGGTCCTATAAGAGATCTATGGGGGGAGGTCTATGTTCAGCAGTGGACGTCCTACGGCTGAAATGGTGACGATGATTTTGACAGTTATTAAGTTCCTAATCGACTTATCAAACGATGATGGTAAAATGAGCAAAGTATACATTGCAGTGTTATCAGAAAACTTAATCCTTATACGACCATCCTTGCTATATCAGTCTGATCCTTTCGGATATATGGCTCATGGCTATTAACAAAGTTTTCTAATCAACTCAGCCTAACACCGTCTTTAGCTGGATCTAATCCTTGCCTAAGTTAGGTACAGCCTAATCAGTTCGGAATTGCTGTAATTTGGGAACGTTTGAACGGTTTTCTCTCTAGCTTTCTGGATTCGATAGACTATCGAATCCCTGGTGGCCTAGCATTAAACCCAGAGGTAGTTCAAGTTTGGGAAAGAAGCAGAGCTATACAAGTCGTATAAAGGCCGCTGCACACGTTGGGCCAAGGCAGTGGGCATGTTGGGCAAAAATAATGAATTCCTAATGTCGATATTTACACATTGGGCTAACGTGCGAACACTGATTGCGAAGCCTGCCATGATCCTTTGATTGGTGCACGAAAAACCGACAACTTTAGGTTGGCCGGCCTAGTACTCCCGCCAACAACCAACATACCGCCAAGTAGGTCTGTACAGGCTGGCCCAATGCGTTGGCCAAATGTGTACAGCGAGCTTAAGACGTCATGTTGGCCCCCCTGGTCATTTGACAAGATGGTTTCCAAAAGATTGGTACAGGGCTACAGGCCTTATGGTATGACTGACCTTGATCTGGCCTAGCGTTGAAAGGAGGTTTAGTATAATCCAAGGCATATTATTAAACTGATTCCAGTTACCATTAATTACCGTGTTTCTGCGGCAGATTTACCTCATTGCGGTTCGGTTTTGTCTTCATGTGTTTTTAACAAGTAAACAATTAGCGAAAAATGCTCATAAAATAAAAACTAAAGAACTAAACTTATTTAAATTTTTATGGGAACAAATGGAAAGTATACTGCATCGAACAAGAAGAGGGCCAATCAAACCAGAAACCTCAGTGTAATCGGCGTGAACGAATAAAAAAAAATACGCTTGAAATAAGTTAAAACTATTAGGTAACATTTTGAGGTTACTCATCAAACTGTAGGAAGGTGAATCTTTGTTAGGTGCGTCTGAGTACGAAACAAGTTCTTAGTGTAACTTAATTAAATTGACCACAAATTGTGATGACATCATCCACTAACCTATATCTATGCAGTCTCATGAAATGTTTGCCCCAACACATGGCCACAATGTAAATAATAGTCTTGACAACATGGCTCCAGTAAGTAGGTTACTCACGATTGGTGTAACGTCTCTTATTAGTACTCTGTGGTCTTGTCTGGTGAATAAAGTTAAAGTTGGCATAAAGGCCCTGAGGCCATGCCAGAAATATTATTTAAAAAAATGCTTGGTCTGAGACTTCCCTAGCCATCATTGGTGCAATTTCTTACAAGCTCTGTGGTAATTTCTAGTGTATAGACTTAAAGCATGGACTGAGACTTCCATATTCAAATATCAAATGAAATTACTATAATAATAATTATTACTCTCTACCTCTAGAAAAAGAGATAAAAACAAAAAGTGGCACAATGTCTGTGTCACAGGATAGAGATAAATGTATGACAAGGATAGATGACGCGTATGACAATTTTAGGCAGATAATGCTCAATATCTTTAGTCTAGTTTGCTGTCTTACAAACTCTGTGATGCTTACTGATTGTGGTAAAATTATAAGTTATTATTACACAATATTAGATAGCTAGTATAAAATAAACATCAACTCTATAATCCCAGAAGTCGTGCAGAACTGTACTTCAATTTTGCACCTATATTAATTTCTTCTGGCGAAATGTGGGTAATGGGGACGAGCCCATTGCCTGGGAAGATCAAATAAGTACAGAAATTAATATCAATATGAACTCAAAGTTAAGATTATACGATTTCGTTGGTCTAAATTAAGTAGCTGATGTCATGGTGCATATAACATTCCATTTATAGGTCACCACTAGACATGCTGGCAGCATAAATCGTACTTTTTTTTTTACTTTACTTTTGTTTACACTTAAACTACGGGCTGCTTACTTTACTGTCAGGAATATAAAGTAAGGGGGTAAATATAGTAAAGGGGAGGGAGCGTAATGCAGAACTAAGAAAAATTGTAAAATTCGATCTAAATTACTTACTCATTTTAGTTGCAAAGAGAAAGTCTTACAGCTTTAATAGCACCTCAAGTCGTTTAAATGTCAAATTGAAGTCAAAGAGGTCACCTAAATAACTTTGATTACGAGTGAATGTTTATGATGTTTTTTGCTCACCTACAGAGATATAAAACTATTATAAGAGTATAAGACTTTTAGACTTATAAACTCTTATAACAGCTTTATGGTTTTGATTAATTCGTGTTTATTTCGTACTGGGGAATGTGACGTAGAAACTAAATGTCCCAAATAATCTATTGCATGTAGCCTTTCGGTGTGATATTTTATGATGCAGTTAATCCTATAAGATCTAACTCTCAAACGAGATCAATCGAACTTTGATCTCGTCCCTAAATTTCATTTATTGGATCAGGAAGCGAAGTATAACATGTGGTAAGAGTTCTTGGATACAGGATACTAAGTTTCATAGCAAGTTATTTCAATGTAGGTCCTTGGTAGGTATAGGTATGTACCAAGAAGGTACGTATGGTTTGCTGTTACAGTGTCATTAGACACTGAAACTGTAGAGTAACTAATCTGCAATAGCTATCTGGAAAGGTAAACTGAAGATACAGAGATAACATTCCTTGCTGGCTAACATTCAAGCTACCTACACGACTGTACAATAGTTGGTGTTGGCTTCAAAGTTCATGTTACAACACTATCTTAGATGCACTGCTGGTGTCAATGACCTCCACGATGCAAGAGTGCAACACGAACACAACTCCTATGTCCCATCTCAAATGAGATTGTGAAACAAACGTCAACAACCTTTGATACGCACTGACTCCAAATAAAACGATATCACTAACTTTATTTATTCAAAACATAGAATTAAGCGATAATAGTCACTAGCCGTGATAATGCTCACGTAGTTTAGTGAATGAGGTAATGTAATGTCACATGACTCAGCCGTGTTTTATGTACACAATAAAAATATAACGAATTATGTATGTACCGTACCTCGTTACGATGTCAATCAACACTTCGCCAGTTTGCGTGGACCACACCATAATAAACTATAACACAACACAACACATCCACCTGCGCAGAACCATCTCACAAACGGATAAGGACCTCAATACACGTTCCCGAATGATAACGCGGCCAAACAAAAAAAAACCGGGGGTCCTAAGAAGGTCGAATCTGGTATTTTTTTTTCTGGTAAAAGCTGGCAACGTGGCACGTTCGCCGGACGGACGCGCGTTCGGCTCGCGCGCCGCTCATTGGTTGAATGCGACGGCGGCCATCATTGCGAGTCGCGCGCTCGCCCAATGACGCCGCGTCCCGCACGCCCCGCCCACATCCTGTTGGCCTGTTGAATGGGTTTCGCGGCAGTCGTGCTGCGGATGTCGAACGTGTTGAAAGTGTTCGATATAGCTTAGAAAGAGGATGATTGAAGCTTTCGAGGATGTGTTCGGAGTGTCTAGTGACCTCTTGAAGCTAAAACAGTCAATCTAATCGATATAATCGCTACGAATACAGTAGTGCTGTAGATTTTAGGGGGGAAAAATAAGAAAAAACTGTAACATAACCTAAAAATAAAGTTTGAAATCGCCAAGAAAATCGTAAAAAGAGGTGAAAATAAAAGAAAATCTAATTAGTGTGTTACATGTGTTGGCAAGGTGTCTTTGAATTTAATATTTTTTCTGAAAAAAATCCGATGTTCCTGTCTGTTTGATTCAAATATATCCTAAGTGAACGAACGGTACCTTTCCCACGAGAAATCAGTGACTTCAGCAATATTTAATTTGTACCTGAAACAATAAAAATAAACTCATAAGTACTGGAAAATCGTGAATAGTGAAATGTTTCGGAAACATAAGATTTCAATTACATATTTTCTAACTAACACGTGTGACATACTAATTTTCTTTCGAATTATCTCATTTCTTTTCTTGTGTCAGTGTATGCTTATTTACATACAATAACAATTTTGAACAGCAAAAAAACTAAAATAGTGGCATTCCTCGACAAATTGATTAACATAACCCAGAAAATATATATTTGCAATAAACATGTGCTAACGAAAAAATAATTAAATAAAAAAAATTATCTTCTCCTACTTGTCATTTTAATCTGTGGCTATTAATGACGACTAATTATGTTCAAATTACTTTATAGTGTGTACATAAAAACTTGATCGTGCTTTTTGAAATATGGTCCCAAATTGTGTGCAAAGATTTTTATAGATTTTCAGTTGCAACGTTATGCTGGTGAAACCTAAAGTTAGTGTTATAGTGGTCGTATAAGATACTACTAACTACGTAATTATAATTTTGCATAGCAACAAGGCGTATCGTATCTGAACTCGATATCTATTTTACCTGAATGAATGATTACCACAATCGAAAGATAAATATATCGCTGATGTTTTTTTTCAATAAATGAATTTTGCCTTATTTTCTTTTCTGGTTGTGTATTTTCTCATTTCATAGCTTCTGGCATGGACTTTGGAGTGATCATAGTAAGTATGACTAAAACCAATTTAGAAACATTTTATACAATGCCACGTGGATACCTTACTTAAACCATTCTGAAATATGGGATTCCAACACATTAACTGTACTCTCTTAATTTCGGCGTAAGATTTGAACAGTACCTAGCTACAAAGAAGCGGTAATAGGTCAAAGCTAATATAGAGAAGAAAAATTAACAAAAATATCCAACCAGGCATGGCATTATTTAATTAAAAAAGATATCAATCTATCGACACTATAATATCAGGATTAATAGAAGACGTAAGTGGTCTAGAAACGAGATAAATTGGAGCTTCAATCTGAGTCACTAGCATTGGTAAGGTCAGAAAGAAAGGTGTTCGATAATTAAATTTTAAAGAATTTTAATCCCTGGTAGTGCATGGCTGTATGAAGTGCACGGACATTGGTTAACGTCAGGCTGATTCACCTTTTTTTTCTGTTACGTGGTAAATCATCAAATGAGTCCTCCCGCCCCGGGCAGGGCGGACTGTCAGACTTGACTGACTAAAATCCACAGTGTCCTTCGGTAGCCCTTTGGAGTCGCGGTATACGTATGTCCTGCAACAGGCTGATTCACCTTGCTAAGCTTAACCTCGATAAGATCACGTCGAGGATCTTGTAACTGTGTGTAAGACAAATTCCAGAGGGAATCACCAAGCAATTTATAGTTTTTAATTGAAATCTCTCTACAAAAAAATGTGGCAGCAGTGAAAAGTCCCAAAAAGTCAACGTGTTAACTGAACAAAGAAATAGAAAGCTTCTAACTAACGGATACCAGACGTGACGAAATTATAAGAGTTCCTTCTTCTACGAATTCAAACCCATTACGCTTTCGATTTACTTAGCCATCGGTAAACGAGAATATAAACTATCGAAAAACGCCTACGAGTTATAATTTATGGAGTATATCATTTCAACGCAGGCGAAAAGAATTTGAAAATAAGAGATCTCGCCTTTCAGGTTTAATCTAAAACATGCACGATGTGACATTTAAATCGTGATCCTCAGCTAAGAATAGTTGAAACGACTAGGTCTGATCATAGGTCGAGACTAGAGAGGCCACTGAATTATAATGATATATTATCTTGTACTAAGCATGACAAATAATTTATGTAAGTAGTTACTTCAAGGAATATCTGATATCTCACAGTTATAAGAAGTTCCAAAAGCAAATTCAGTATCATCGCAACAAAAACAAAGTGCCCATGTGCTTGTTAATAAGCGCAATTCCTATCAACAAAGCCGACTCTGGCAATAGTCCAGAAAATGTTGAGATGAGAACGATAAACATGCATTGCATGACCATTCCTATCTTCTACGTGGTCCAAACCTCAGAGATTCTCAGAACCGTGCCCTTGGGGACACGTCCACAACGAATACGAATAAAAGTCGAATTAAACTCGCTATATCTATTTGGGTTACAATTATGTATATGTGTAGGTGGCTACAATGTAGGTGTATAGTATCTGTGGAATGCGAGATAACGTGAGCGTCTGGCGAACGCGGGCGCATGAGGGCGTTGCGCACCGACGCACACACGCGCAAAACGAAAGTGCGCACAACACACACTCGTGCATAAATCCGTATGCGATGCAAAACAAACTTTTCCTGTTTAAGGCATCGCTCTCAGTAAATGACGTTTTCCTTGCTAGCTATCAGCAATTATGCTGGACATTTGCATTATTCAATAACTGGGATATTGACTGCAGCAAATATGAATGCGGTACGGAGTTAGTTTATTTATGCAAACAATTGCTTTGTGTTTGAGTTTCTACTACATCTGCTACGAAAGCAATTTTACCGAACAAATTAGGTTGTATTCTGTTTTTGATAAAATTTTACCTTACATCTAGAAAACCCTGTTAGTCTTGTAGTTTGAAATTGGTTAAATTACAGTTACACAACCGTAAAATATTAAAACTGAAGCTTAAAAAAAACAAAACAATAATTTCATTCGTCTATAGCGCTTTAAACGCTCTTATACAGCTTTTATGCAACCGACAACGTTAAAGGACAGCGTAATTTTTTAAGGTTTTATTGTTTCAGGAATAGGACCCAGTCAAATAAAAGGCGGAAGTTCGTACTATTTTATAGTCATTGCGACTGTTATAAGTAAATAGAGAATTCAAAAGATTTTTAAGCTGATGCCGTTAGGATGATATTATTACTTCCATGTTTTGATTTCAAGTGCTGGTCTGAAGAATTTGTGCCTGTCTTAATATAATTTGATAAATACCAGACTACATTTCAACTCTTCATAAATGTATATATAATGGTTTGTTTTGGATCGAAATAGCTTCAATGGCTTTAGGCTACTTTTACAAAACGGAATTAGCAACTTTGTAGAAGAGAATTCGAAATACAAAAAGGGGCCCAGGTATATGGAAAAAAATTGATTGATTAATTAGGTGGAAAAACAATTTAATAATTTTATATGATATTTTTGTATTTTATTGATATTATTGTGTGTGGAAAAACAAATTTAACAAATGTGGGGATAACAATTTTAAACATCAATCAAATATATTTTTTCAAAGAAATTATGTCACAAAAAAAAATGATAAATTCATAATAGCTATTTGGCAGCACAAATAACGGTCGAAATAAAACCAGCAGGGCAAGCAAGGTCGGCCCTATTCCTGGAGGGTTCGCGATTAATTGCGATGGGAGGGCGCGTCCTCTGGGGCGACCGTTGCCTAGCAACCAGTGTTGCCAGCCTATGATTTAGGGTAGGGCTTTTATGCGGACCGAGCGTGGGCGCGACTTTTTATTCATTCCTTTTAACGTTTTATGAAAGTGGGTGCTACTGTGGTAGGTAGGTAGTAGATACCTAGTTGACTACCTCCTCATAAATACATAAAATATGGTAACTTACTTACACGAATAGAACCGGTATTTTATGATTGATTATTCTATTAAAGTAATTTCTAAGCGGACTTAATAAAAAAAATAAGCAAGTGAGCAAATGTATTGGTTTCTCAACCTATCAATTTATAATACCTACCAAGATTAGTACCTAATTATCTACTTGAGTATAAATGAAGTCATTAGTTTTTTACCAGGTGCAAATCCGGACTTCATTTCAACATAGATTAGTTGTCCACTATCAAAGCAAACACGACTATAAAATGTAGACATTAGACAAACATGGATATTTTTGTACACGGTAGCCTTAACTGGAACTACTGCCGCCATCTTGTTTTTCATTACAATTCCCAGTTTTTTTTTTTAGTATTTTCATCTTTTTGTCAATGTTTTAAGTGGCTAGCTAAAAGAACCATAGAGTACTGTTATGTAATTGTAACAAAACAAGTCTTATAAGGTCTTTATAAGAACAGCTTAGTTCACACGAGTTCATTACAAATTAAGTAATATTAAGTACCTTTTCAGATCAATAGAGGCAAGTATGGAACATGTAGGTAAGCTTATTATTAAGAGATAGAGGTAATATCTGAAGCCTCTCATTCCAAAAAATCTTTCACTGATTACAACCGTATAATTCCTCTGTGGTATGATAAAAAGCAAGCGAAACCGCGGGCAAAATCTAACTGTTACTAGTCTCGTACCTAACATAACTAACCACCTCAACCAATTTAGTTTGGCAAACAAACCAATTTTTCACAAGCAACGATCCTTTACACGTGCGGCGTTATATCTAAGTAGGTACGTACCAATAAGGTGAAACTCTGCGGGGTACCAAAACAGCTGATTCTGTGCCTCAAGGTCCCGGGAAGGCGCACCCCGACACCCCGGGAGAAATCTAATTTAGAACCCCTGTATTCCCCCCGCGCAATGCCCCCCCTCGCCTGTCTCGCTCTAAACCGGTCGAGTTCGTTGGTGAACTTGTATTGAACACAGTAATCAATTATTGTAAGGACTTCTTTTCTGATGGAGCGTTATTTGAGGGCAAAGTGCGTACCTACCTAAATAGAATGAATCATTTTTGATAACTTTTGAATAAAAATTATATCGATCTTTTATTTTATTTTGCCTTCCGGGCAAAAGGCGGTAAGCGAAATGTTTTTTACGACATTATTTATGGTTAGAATCGGCTTTTATCTTCCAATTCTAATCATAATTATACATAAATATAAGTCAATGTCGCTTTCCCCCTTTTGGCCGGAAGGCATCGATAATATCTAGTGCTAAAATTCATTCATCTTCGTCTCAAACTTCAGCCACTGAGAAAAGAGATGTAACAGAAGACATACTAATGGAAAAGAAGAACAACAACAATCAATAAACATTAGACAGAGGTAGGAAGAAATATTTTCAGCAATTTTATAAAAAGTCGTCAATTGATTTTTCTTAGATAGTATAACGACCACTAGATAATAGGTAGGTACCTGGTCTACGACTACTAGATATCACATTCATACAACTTTCTAAACAGAGACATAAAATTCGCATAAATCTATTAACATCCGTTTTATCATTTATGTAACTGAGTCAGCGCATGCCCGCCAGTTTGTTGTTATTTTCCACTAATAGTTATTTGTTATACAAGAGTGCAAAGTTGATTTTTAACCGCGTGCTCAATTTTGATGACCGAGCAAGCGAATGATTCTAAAATTGAATCACGAGTGCAACGAGTGATTCAAAATTAGAATCATGAGCGATAGCGAGGGAATCAAAAGAGCACAAGGTGAAAAATCTTTGCACTCGAGTGCAACACGTAACTTTTCATCCCACCTCAGCGAGGAAATAACTAAATGCAAAAAGAAATAAAAACAGATACATTGTACAAACACAAGATAGGCTTTTATTTCAGTTTTGGTATTAACTAAGACATTCTTATAGAACAGAATAAGTTTTAAATTAATACTTAGGTAATAGTTGAAAACTACTACCTAAGCATTATTAAGTTACTTAAGTATTTTTATGTTGGTTTGTCATGACATAACAATAAGACGTGAAAGGAAAACCGCACAAAGCAAATAAAAAAAGATAAAACAAAGTACTGAGCCAAGAATGTTCCGGGTCTGAGATTTTAACAAAATAATTGTAGATTACGCTCCAAGGGAGGCGTATTGAATTCCGAAGCGATACTAAGGATTCTGGGGGCGAACCTCCGTCCGTAGCGCAGCGAGGAGGTTCAAGTGTTAATACCCGAAAGAAACGAGGGTATAAAGTTAAAAATCCTTAGTGAAGCGAGGGATTCAAGTTAGCCCAAGGCAACGCAGCCTTACACCCGAGGAGCGTACTCTGCTTTCCCACCTAAGGCGATGTGGTAACATCATATTTTAAAAATAGAATTTGTTTCCTCGACAACCTTCGAACGTCAAGTGGGCACCACAGCAAGCGATCAGCTGTTGCGGTCACCGGCCGCCATTACTGCTGCTACTCTTTTGTTCATACGATGTTCTAAATTCAAATTTACTTTATTCACTAGAGGATAAAAACGGCTTTTACTCACTTGAGGATAAAAACGGCTTTTACGGTCAGATATCGAAGAGCAAAAGTACCTTTTCCGAGATGTGGGGATGAAAAGATATTTTAGCTTGAACTGTGCCAAGAATAATTGGGGTACGAATCATATACAGTGATGCAGTATACCTACTGTAAGAGCAGCCAGTCAGGCAGTAGCCGACCGACCGAGACGAACACCTCTTGATAACAGATAACTCCACGATTGTTACTTTGATAAAAATACGCACGAGACAACGTTGCCGCTCTGCAACAACCCACCCGTGCGACGTTGCCGCGTCTCCACGCCGGCGGCCATTTGCAATTCAGATGAGAGCTAGTCAGTTGTTAACTTGTTACGCCACACACTCTCAAAATAAAAACAATGTTTTAGTAATAATTTATGGCGGATCTAAAGTGTGTTGCTAATATAATCAGTCTCGCGTCATTGCACTCGTGTTTGACTTGTGGAATAATTAATTGCGTCGTAATCTTTTTCGCACGACACATTGCTACTGCTCATAAAACATTTGGTTGACATTGTATGAAAACTACATAGGAAGCTATAGGAAGGTAATTAAAGTTCGTACGCAGGCACTGAATCAAAATGAGCAACATTTGTTACTAAATTGGAGACTAAAATCGTTGCTAGACGTTATTAGAATCGTATGGATATTAAATGTTGCTGTGTACCAACGACTGAGCCGTTATTACGTCAAATAAAACTTTAGTGAGCACATAAAATAATCAGAAATCACCTGCCTAGAGCTTAGACCGTGGTACGTTTAAGATGAGCAAATGAAGTTTTACATTCTCACGACAAAGACAATGCTATCAAAGTAAGAATTTATGAACAGGATCCAACATTACAATCGTCTTAATTGGTTATTCTTCTAAATTCATCAGTCTTATTATTCGTATTGTGTGCTAAATTCTTTGGTTCATAACCAACTATCACTTTGAAGGCGTGGCAGGCCAAGGCCCAAGGCCAAGTTGTTGTTCCACAGAAACTACGCAGTTACTTTATGAGATATCTAACACTAGATAGCAACCAGGTACCTTGTATTCGTGTTACATCTTATAGGTACATTTACAAAGATACATATGGGGACGAAGACATAGGAAATTCTTAGGAAAACATTTTCTGCGATCTGAAAATATTGATGTAACCCATGGCCCATGACGGCTTGCAATATTTTTTTCTCGTCAAAAATTTCTGCTGATGTGATCCTATAGATTATAAATTTTTATTCTAAAAAGTATCAGACAGTTGCATGATGGTTGCTTGTCTACAATTCTACATGTTAGCATGTAGTTGTTTAGCAGCTTCGCGTCATTCTAGTCGAGACTGTCCGATCAGGTTTCTGTTAGCCCATCAGATGGTATAGACTTTCACGAAGCCATGCGAAATTCACATATACATGCAATATTTTCATGAATATGATACTAATTATTAACTTGGCATTGATTTATGTTTTCATTGCGAAGATCATTTCCTTTTGTCAGGTGTGTAGTTTCCGACAGCAAACCTTGTTCATGCCAATGTCGCTATTAGCAACGATTGAATTTCAAATTCAAAGCATAAACCACAAGTTAAATAAAAAAGTACTAGCACAAAGCAGTAAAAGAACAAAACAAAAAAGCAAAAAGTATGTTGCGAAAGCTTTATGTTCCAAACGAATACTTTCATTTCTTTCCTTTGGCAAAGAATGCCAATTTAAAAAGGCAGACTCGGTAAAAATGAATGAAACGGAAGTATTGTAACAGACCATGGCATAGTAAGCCGCATGGTGGATATGTGCCAGAAATAAGTGCTTCAGTTATTTATTATAAACAGGGAGCCACTGCCAACACTCGATCTGAACTGATCTTTATATATTCTGGCATAGCCGCAGTAACTGAAATAAACATTGATCTATACCTACTTACTACTTAGTATCACTATTGACAGTCAAGCACGTGTGCATGAATCATTTTTTTCGGGACAAAGACCATAAGCCATAACTGGATGATTTGGAAACTATTCCACGACTACGATACGAATACACCTGTCACCCCGGCTAAAACACATCCAGATACAGATTGAAATCACCATCATTTGAGTTAGCACGTCTGTATCTATAGGAACAAATACGTTTGTGGAAATAAAGATTTTGAAAACACCAAAGCAGAAAATTCTTATTGAAGACGATTTTAGAGAGACGTGGGCGCTTGTAGCATTCATTCGATTGACTAAAAATACTAACTGCGAGCTTCACACGTTACGTAAAAAGACTTGGGCGTCTGTTGCAAGAGGTTACATGCCTGCAACGCCCTCAATTTGGTTAATAGCTTGGAATCAACGCAAAAATACCGCAATATGTGAATAAATTTCACCCCGAGCGCAAGCGTGGCAAGGGATATTTAGATTTGCGTCATAAATTGCTACCAGTGGGTACCTACTTCAGCTTTATTAAGATTTTATGCTCGCTCTCGCATAGTTGTATCGTGTATCAGCATAAGTAATGAAATATGTATGCCGTGAAGCCGTAAAAACAAGGCATGATGTCCTTCTTAGAAACTCGAACAATATGGGCTTGTGTCGAAAAAATCCCGTTCAGGGTTGATAAAGTCCTTAGAAGCAAAAATTAAGTCTTAAAATTTCATTGTGGTTGATACGGGGTGAAATGATATCGCGACGATATGGAGCGCCGAAGCTGCTGTTTGGGTGAATGGATTTTGGAATGGGCATAAAACCCTTCCGCTGACACAAATAGGAATAATCCAGCTAAAAACGGGTTTTGAGCGTCTAGCGTCCTATGTAAGGACGAAAGGATTTAGAACGGAGATAAAACGGGACGAAGGGGTACGGAAATCGCGCAATCAACGAAATTCCGGGCCATTAAAGCTACGATTGGTTTCGATTCTCGAATCACGAGCCAGCAGTAACACTAAAACTGGAAACTTTTAGCTTCTCTTGACTTTGGCCCCACTGCTCTGCAGTCATCAGAATAAAAGACGAAAACGGGGTGAGCCTATAGGTACAGTTGGAGATGATGATGATGAAATACACTCAAGCTTTGGTTGATCGCCAAGTGCTGTTATTTCCGATAAATTATGAAAAAGAACAGAATAAGTACCTAGGTACGACTTTTTACTGCAGTCAACACAGTTTTATGGACACAAACGTTAAGAAGTTAGAAAACACCATCGCACATGACATTTCTTTAATACAATACCTACCCCTAAATGTATGTTTACTCCTTATTGATGTTTGTTTTGCAATTGAACCGTATCTAGAGGTAGAGCAACTGTCTGTCATTAAGTTTTATTCCATTTTCCCCAAATAACACGTACGACTAAAACGCATTTGATTACAAATAATGCGTTCTGACATTCGCATAAGTTTTGAGAATTCATTAAAAGTTTGATGTTGCTATTGCTACACACTAATTGAATGAATGGTATTTTACGGTTTATACCGCGCTGAACGGCAACGGCGCATGGCGCCCGCCCGCACCGTGCGAGCTGGCAACATGGCGCCTCGTATCCGACAGAGCGGCAACGCGCCGCTCGGAACGGCAACGTCTCGCACTGATTCAGCAGTTAACATTCAACGGAGAGATAGCATCGATTTATATAGAAGTTGTTGTTTTTATTTCAAGGGAATTGAAGGTTAAACTTATTGATAAGTTTGAGTACCCAATCGTTGTTATTATTTAGTGAGAGTGAAATACCAACAGATGTCGAACCAATTTCCAAACGTTTATTTGTTTTCTCTCTCTCACAAATCAAGTCTCAGTCATCATTCAACTGAATAAAAACTAGAATGTGTGAAAGCAGATGACCTAAGTTCTAAACAATTCTTACTGAAGATTGTCACGTACCTAGTATTGTAGGCCACGGATTTATGCGCAGATTTTGGCAGCTCGATCTAGTTTTAAAACTGCTGGATTAGATTAACAAAATATGCTTAAACTGAACAATAAACTTGAACTGAACATTAACTTGATAATAGACAATAAGAAAAGGCACTTTCTAAAAATAAAACAGCGTGTTACTTCTAGATATTCTTTTATACACGTTATTCAAGATCTACAGCTACACAGACTTTTCTACAGACAGTATTATCAATAACCTGTTTAGTTATCGAATAATGAAGTTATTACAAACTGTAATTCCTTTTAAAACCTATTGTTCTCAGCATGACTCAGATCTTACACGCAACATTATGTATTTCCCTTCGATCGACGCTCCGGCTTCGAAATGCGTTATTACTTGTTATAAGTACCTAGTTTTCCTGAAACCATTTGAGTTCAAAATAGCATCAGTGGTTGCTTTTTTATGATATAAATGCTTCTCGTAAAAATATTGTAGCACACAATACCACTAAATTGAGAACAAGATATTGAAAAACATAATAAAACTGGTTTTTGTCGAACGTTATTCTTGTTCTTGTTACTATTTCACCCAAAACTGCCCAAAAGGCTTTATACTTGACATGAAATTGAAACGCTTGAATTAGCGGCTAATCCCAATAGCCCATGTTTTGCAATAGAATCGGGGTTTACTTTTCTATAAGTAAGTAGGTAATGGATAAAAGCTGGAACATGGCTTGGCTATAAAGAACAATATCTATAAAGTAAGATATTACTACTAGATTCGAAAATCCACAGGTATAACAAACGCATTTTCGATGTTCTGTCATTTTACCCCTTTCGTAACTTTCGTTCTCAACAATCCGTTAACTAAATCAGATACTGAGAACTTTCAAGAAACAGAAAAGGTAACTCTATTCGCATGTCCCTTGGTAGTTAAATGAGCATCGTATCAGATTATCTCTTCATATTTGCTTACCTGTTAGTTTGTATTAAGAGTAAGCAAATCATCTACGCAGGCAGGCAGACATTCTTACTAGTCAAGGTCAATGTCGTTTGCCGAGTAAACATGTTCGCCGCTTCAAAGATAACATTTTTGGGCGTAGCAAAAGTCATAAAATTGATTAATGACGTCTTCAATTTAATAGAATCACACAGCGAAAAAAACGCATTTATCATACTTATTGCGGGGATTTTTGATTACAAACTAAGAGCATTAGAAAAAAATCAAGTGGTTTTTATCTGCATTTAATTAATTAAATAAATAAGTACTTAAGCTAATTAAATATCGTATTCCCAAAACAAGAAATCGGTGAAGTCAGTAATGAAAAAGGCTACGAAATCAATGACAGAATTTAACCTAACCGCAGACCACAAAACAAATAAACCAGAAAAAAAAACGTTTTTCTTACAAAAGTAGTATTTTTTGCAATTTAATCTTTTAGAAAGCAACTTTCTATTTAGTGAGTAAAGCAGGCTGAAGCTGCACAAGTCCTTGAATGCTTTTTAAAAGCCTGTGGACTTACGTAATCCAATTTACTGCACGTTCACGAATCCAATTACTGGCGTTGATGAGTAGACTGGCGCTCGACCGCACTGACCTGCACTACGAGTGCTGCGACACACGACCAACATTACCAGAGATATGGTTAGAGATTAGAACATGCTTCTATTTTTAGAAGTTTTATTAGCTGCTGGTTGAAAAGTCTAGGCAACATGGGAACAATCAGAATCTTCACGACACAATATTGTGCTTTTACGTCTAAGATTCTAATTTAACTGTTTAATTTTCGAACCATTCTTTGCAGGAAGCTTCCTTTTCCATGGTAGACATGAGCAGACACTTTGTGTGGGGTGATTGGAAGTTCTTTTTAACGGTTATTTGTTTCATTTTCTAGCTTTTCTTTGATCAAATGGTTTGCACGCACGCCTAGATAAAGAAGGCAGTCTTTGAAGATCTTATAGCTAAACACTGTGAACGTTTCATGGCAAGGGGCCGTCCGGTCCTACGCTTGCATATGCGAGGGAGCATAAAGATGCAGATCTGTGTGGCACCGACAATGCACCGGATGTGCATTGTGGCCGCAACTGATGCTAACACAAAAACAACGCACACATGCACAATATGCACATGCATATTGCTGGACTAGTGTTGCATTCTGCTTTGTCTGCGATACGGCAAAACATACGAAGCCACTATTCAAACCTTGGAGTCAAACTTCTGAAGATTTATACTGTTATGAATGGAGTCTTCTTCTTCACGTGTCGATGGGCTTAAATCGTATCAGATCAAGTCTCTTGATCCTGGCAGGTGCAGAGAGTTGGGCAGGATGGGCAGAAAAGGAGGATCTTGCAAAATGGAGTACAACTAATACGAGCTCCGATTGATAACTGACATTAATGCTAAAACTACTCATCTACAGATGTAATTTATTAATCTCTCACATCTAGCTACCAAACTGAATCAAAGTACAAAACTTCAAACAGAAGTAAAAGAAAACCTTGAGCTGTTAACATCTACATATGGGATTCTAGGAACTGATGTATCCGGTTGTTCAGTTGTACGGGCTCAGTATTAAACTACACATTTGCGTCGGTTAAGCATATTTCCCGGGATTCAGATACGAGTTATGCATTAAAAACAGAAAATAACACAGGATGGGTGTGCTAAAACGTCGTTACTCTGAGCTTTAGTCAAGAAGTTTCTTATTCCTAATATTATCAATTTCCAACAGTAATTTACTGATGGACTGTTTACCTAGCCATTTTATAATCATAAAGTTTAGCTTAATGACTATGCCATGGTGTTTTTGCCAAACAATTTATTTAGCCCAACGATGTAATTTACTACGTGATTTTGCGCAGACATTAATTCTAGATAATATCTCCTCGTTTCATGTTGAAGCCGACGATGGTGAATTCGTTGATGAACTAGGTAATAAAAGTAGGTAAGTACGTACATAATTACATCTGAACTAAATACTATAAGATTATTATTTTGTAAAAAGAATTTCGCAAATAATGAAGTCGTCTAGATAATGTGGTTCGAATATTAGCGTACTTTCAAGGCGTATTCTGAAATTTCAGATATTTGGCAAAGCTTTATTAACATAATCGGTAAAGGATTACAACATTAAGATGATTAAGGTATTAATTTGAATAATTACCAAAAGTACGGTGTTTGGGATACTAGTATAGGAATAAGCCTATAGGTAATGAGCATATCATCCGGATAAACGCAACAAAAGTCAGATGCTATACAACTCGTTAGCCATGAAGTTTTTCTTTGAGATTCTATCATTTTGTTTTATAGCTGTTTTTATGGCTTTCGGAAATTATCCTTTACAAGCACTATAGGAAATTACAAATCACTTTTACAATTCAAAACCTTGGGTCTGTGTGTTACTAGCTGAATTTTTGTTTTTCTTTCGCCGAATGTTATAAATTCTGGAATCAGAGCTATACAGATGAAAAGACGAAAATGGTACTGCTTCTTCGCCAAAATCTCTCAATTGCGGCTTAAAACCCTCTCATTTACCTACTTTTGTTGGTCGGAACTCAAATGATTGAATTGAAATGTAGATATCTTTTTATGTGAGTCAGAGGCGGTGCACGCCTGGGGCGATGACGGGCGAAACCTGGGATGTTATAAACTTGTATCTCACCGGCGCTTCGAGGCTCTAAGCCATATCCCGTCAGACTCGTTTCAAAGAAAGTTGGACTAATAAGAAATCCTGAGAACGACTTTTGATACTAATAGTAATTCGCGCGAGTACGAAAGCTTAAATTACCTATTTAGAAAGATATTGAAAGAAGAGTCGGCCATTTGAAATTGTTAGTCTTAAAGAGACGAAGGAAAGATAAACATCTTTGAGGTCCCAAGACAAATACACGATATAATAATTATATCCCAAATACCTAAATACTTGAACGTAATAAGAAAATAGTCACTAGAACTAGAGACTATTCTAGACTCAACCGTAGCTAATGCAGCTATAAATAAATACCGGTAATACGTTTAGAAGGGTAATAAACTGCGAAACTAGTCCCAATTCTCACTCGGTACCTTCTCTAAAAGCTTTTCAATCAAAATTACTAGCGCTCACGACGTAAACAACAAAAGGAAAAGTAAAGGTCACGAATATCGATGCCTTTGCTTCCAAACAGAACTTTGTTATAATAAAAATTGTAAGCAATTAAAGCTATAATATAAACTGATATTTTGGCGAGTGAAAAAAGTGCGCCTGTTGCCGCCTTGGAAGTGGGTCGAGGCGGCAACGTCGCATAGCGGTACTGATCGCAGAACGGCAACGCCGCGTGGTGCAGCGGCTGCCACATGTATCGTCGATTAATTCGGGCTCGATACATTCAAGTAAAAGGGAGCCATTCATTAATTTTTTTGCAGATATGAACAGTCAGGGATCATCAATCATCCTGTTGATGAAAAAACTTTTTATCTAATGCCTTCTGGCAAAATGGTGTCATTAAAAAGTTAGAAACACATTTACCTGTAGCAGTGGGTACATGAAAATGTATTTACTACGCTCAAATACCGCTCACCTACCCATCATGCCATCTAATTTATGTGTGAGTAATATGAAGTTAAATAGAACGGCTGTGACTATAAATTACTTCGGCGATTCACGTCCCCACAAATCAAAGCAATGAACGTCTATTACTGTATCTGTGAGTTACAAAAACGATCAAATAAACATTCATGCAGAGCAAACACTACATAATTGTCTAGAATCGTAATCATTTGATGTAATATGGTAAAGTGCACTTAAAAAGCGATTTGGGATCCTGATGCTAGTCGTTATGGATGATGTTAAATCTTTTGACACGCACCTCTTTGCAAGCAAGCTAGGCCTTGTTCAATATTCTTAATCTTTTTTTAAGATTCCTCAACTTTCCATTTTGCTGTAAATATTTTCTATGCAAGATGACGTCTATGATTGTAGAGGAGGCAGACCGTGAAATGGTCATCGGCTTAAGAACACATTGGATGGAAAATGACCAGTGTGCCGAATATTTTCAGGCCTTTAGACATAATGCAGTTCCCAGTGTCCATAGATACTTTTAAGATACACTGGTTCGCGATAATGCATGTAAAAGTCCAACATATCAAAGTATTGACACGGATCTCAATAAACTAACATAGGTACAGTTAGACGTTTCAGATCGTCAAAATGAAATAAACCTTTGACTAAGACTGGGCAAATCAAAGTTAATGCTGCAGCCATCCGTATTTCGTAACAAGATTTAACGATAGATTCTGGCCTGTCCTTTCATCCTTTAAAATTTGGAAAAAAATATTATTTGTTAAAATTTAAGCCGTTTTATTTCCTTTTGCAAAGAAAACTTTCGATAATTGAAGACAGATATTATGGGAGAGTTCCAATTTTTCAATAGGAAGCGTATTTTTGCCTTGTTTCTTTTGTGGAACAGGCTCCACAACTATGAAAAGCTCATTGAATGTGATATGAAAGGAAAAAAACGACCCATTTCGTGGCAATTCCTAGAATAGCGCTAACGTTACAACACGTAAACATTCTATTTCTGCCTCTTTCATGTGTTAAAAGAGAAACACTATAAGAATAGAAACAAGGAATGTCTGCAGCTTGTCCGTTGGCGCGGCGGGTAAGAGTCGACCAGAGTCGACCGATCGATAGTTGTTTGTAGGTGAGGTATGTTCTGGTTCGACGGCAAATTAAATGTGGATGATAGAGCGAACAAGTGTCTTTGGATCTGTCCACTTCATTCTAGGAACGATGCAATACATCATATATAGGTACTATTATTTGACTGATTATTAATATAAAAAAATTCAATTAAAGCCACTACGACATCAATATCATAAATAAAGAGTAACAATATTCGTCTGTTTACTCAAACAAAATTGCTTTGCGATTATTTTAAATCGAAATAAGAAATATTTTTTTGATGCTAATAAAAATTTTGCAAAAAAAATGTTTTTAAAAGTTCCGAAAAACAACATCCTTTGTTTATTATTTAACGCGCCGAAGGTTTAGCATGAAAACATGAAAAATGCATCAAATTAAAAGTAAAAAAAACAGAAAAGCGGGTCTCGGGCCGTGCGTGCACGATTTGGCAACGTCGCACGACCCAGCCGCACGCTGCCGCGCTGCCTGGCTGCGAACACAAGACGCGTTGCGGTTATCTTGAGAGTCGAGCCACAAAGGGTTATTTTAAATGTTTTTATAAATACCTGCAATGCCTGCAACATGGACTTATGAATAGGTATCTAACTTACCAGGATTATGGCAGGTGGTTAAGTTGATGGGTGGAGTTATTTTTTTTTAGTTAGAATAACTTCTTATAATATCCTGAAGTTGAAAATTATCCGAAAATTTAATGAGCATTATCATTCTTCAACATTTAGGTATTACTTTAGTACTTATGGTAAAAATAAAAGTAATTTGTTGTAGGTATAATTTGATAAATATGTAGGTATTATCTTTATTGTCTTAATAATTTTAAAATGGCGTTTTGTTGTTTAAAAACACCATGTGAGTGTTATGAGTGTGTTTATTTATTTTTCACGGACATCTGCCGCCTGATGATAAAATGAAACAATAGTACCTACATAATATCAATAACTATAAACGAAATAACACAAGTTCCTAGGTTCTTATCGTGTTAAACTGAATCGATTCGACAAAGTTTACGACACAGCGACACGCCAGTCGCAGTGGGCGGGCATTCTGTCAGCGGAGTCGCAACGCGGCCAATCACAAGAGTCGAGCGTGCGCACAAACGCGCGATAATGCGTCAGTCGCATCGCGCCCCGCTGCGGAGGTGGCGTTTTTTTCGTCGCAATCGTAACTACGCCTTTACGTAGACGATTGAAGTGAATTGTCAAAATGTCTGAAGTCTTTAATCCCGTTCTATTGATAGAAGAAATTAAGAAACGGCCGGGGTTGTATAGGGCTGAACATCCCGCCGATCGCGAGGAGAAATTGGCGTTATGGAAGGAAATAGGATCGGTAATTTACCATGATTGGGAAACCTTCAACAAGGCGACAGCGTATGACAAAGGTTAGTAGTGGATTAAACGCGGCCCTAACCTCTGTTATGTCAATGTCGAGTCTAAGAATAACTTGCTACATGTAATGAGTCACACACTATTTTCGTATTTTCTAATCGTTTTTTAACGCAGTTAACGTAGTCTTGTTTATGTATTGATCGAACGCGTATGTTAATGTTTGTTAGCTAAGTTAGGTCCTGTACTTCACTTTAGTTCTAAAAAAGAAAAATACGTATAGAAAAAGTCGAAAACCTCAGCGCCATTATTGATGCTTGGTAACCAGTCAGTCAGTCGTTCAATGTCTCGTATGCAGCGACACGGTGCGATTATTGATAACAGCATTCCACTGTTTCCCGCCCTTTTGTCCTTGTTACATTGTTTTTACGATATAATAACAAAACTGAATGAGGAAATAATGCAACGTACATCGTAATAACAACTCGTATTATCATGTTGCTTCTGTACTGGTGAGAATAAAACGCAATTGGTTTTATCACAATAATAATAACAAAGAAAAATAAAGAACATAGGTAAGTCGTGAATAATAGAACATAACATTGAACTTTTCCTACTGCTTTTTTACCTACAGAATAAATATTCAATATTCATCTGACTATCAATATTAATTAATATTCAAGTAACTTAATTACTTACTGTCATAAAGAAATTGTTTAACAACACCATGATGCTCAGGTACTTGACCGCAATAAAATAGTCTGGCGTGCATTATAATAATGGGTGTACAACAAACACCAGTAATTTGCATGGTGTGACGCGTGTGCAGAACGGCTGAAGTTCGTTTAATATGAACGCAGTATGTTACGCCAGTTAGTATGAATCATGTTCATTACGACCAGATGATGGCGGAAATTTCTGGTTATGGCCTGCACTTTGATTTTATGGTGCATTATTTTTAGGTGTTCAAAATACAACGTGTCCATATAAGTGAGCTGGTGGAGCCAAGATTGTGTGGCCAAACAATGACATCTTTTGGTTTTAAGTCTCAGTTCTTACTTTTTTTTATGTGAGATTGGTTTGCTCTTGACCTTAGTCTACGTCAGGAATGACTAAGAAAAGGTCGACGATGGAGCGAGCTTACCTAGAAGCCTGTTCACTCTAACTTTGAAGAGATTAGGGTTGTATGCGTTCGGAAACACAGACGCAGGCTGAGTTCTCTACTAGTTGTTACTGTTGAGTTGTTACTTCTTCCTAATGCAGGAAATCTTAGACAGATAGTTACTAAGATATTTAAAAGAAAATATTCATTAGGTATTACACTAGATCTTCCCAAGATTTGAACAAAGAACCCCATGGCAGAGAGTCGCACTTACGACTACACTGACGAGGCATGAAACCGGTTCATAAAATATACTGAGTTAAAAACAACCTCGAGTAAGGCATGCTGTGAGCGCTAAAGATCTTTCTGAACACATGCTTGCGACTTGCGACGCAAGACAATAATATTCTAGCTCAAGCAGACGCTTAAAATTGAAATGACACGTTCAATTCTGAAGATGCAGAGCGTTTTGCCGTTAAATTATAATCCTTTACTAGTTAAGCTTAACAGAAAATTAGATTATTTAAATTTTCTTACTCCTATTTTCCACAGTTTTACAATTACAAAGAAAATGGCGGTCGTTAAGGGATGCCTACAACAGAGAGCTGCGGGCTCGGCGCTCTGGTCAGAGGATCAACAGGAGAGTCTACCGCTACTTCAAGAAGATGAGCTTCCTCGGAGGATACGAGGGCGATATCAGTGAGGAGGTTGAGGACTATGTTGATTTACTTCCTGATAAAAGGTCAGTGTTACCTTTATAAAACTCTATATGTACTCAAATCTTTATTGGGGTCCATATGGTTACAAATAAAGTCTGTCAGAACTACTGGCAAATTGATATGGCCCACTCATTTTCCTACTTTTTGTTTGCCTTTTCCGGCAAATCTGTTTAAAAACAGTTCAATTTCAAATTCAGAACATAGTATCCCACAGAAAAAAAAACCCACAGAAACATACAGCGTTGCAATTTACTTTACTGTTGTCACCAGAGAACCAGTCGAAAGCATAACCATGGAGGTACCGCACCAAGAAGAAGAAATGCAAGTCGAGACTGTCAAAGTAAAAAAAGTAAGACGGAAAAAGAGGAAACGGCCATCCAGTGAAGTCAGTCACCAACCTCCAGAGGAACTGGAAATGCCGATGTTTCCCATGGAAATCGCAGAGACTGAAACAGACAGCGATAGGCTCTTCCTATTATCGTTTCTACCAGAAATGAGGCAACTCCCTATTAATATAAAGATGTGGGTGCGAGCCCAAATAGCCAATGTGATGCAAGAAGCTGTCTCCTGCCATTACAACAACACTAGGCCAGGGACTTCTGGGGATAAAAATCTCATAGATGCAATTGATATAAAACGGCAAAGACAAGATAGCACGGAGTAGACTTTCGATTCTTCCCAATAATTTGGATGACAATTCATGCAATTAGGATTAATATTGCAATTGTTTTTCGTTTAAGTTTTAGAAGTTTATTTTTGTTGGATGTTTTCAGGTTGGTTTTGGATAGATAGGAATGTTATTTTTGTTTGAAACTGTTAAGAACGAATAACAAAATGCAGGATCTTTACAGATATCCAGTGATTATTTGGACGGTACTTAGTACCTTATTTTTCGGAAATCTAGATATTTTACATTACGTGCCTAAGATGCGTTATGCAAACAGCAACATAACTTATACCCATAACAGTTCGCCAAGTTCAAAATAAGAATATTATATCTGATAGAATATGGACGATATCCAACTCTGTTGGCAAAAACAGAGAGTTTACGACTGTTGTTTTTGTTTTGTTATTAGTTACGCTATTACAAACGGACCCATTTTTGGCAATGGGTCAAATAAAAAATCTTTATGTATGGTTTACTACTGGCGGAAAGGCGTCTCATCTTGTTAAAGTGCGTCAGGATTTTTTTGCTATGTTGCTAGCGCCGCCGCCGCCATCTTTATTTTTCATCTATCTATCCATAGGAAATGTCAATAAAAAAAAAAACTATGATTGCAGTGTTTTTCATCTTCTCAAGCGTTGGAATGTCCATTTATTTAATTTTATTATGTTTTTGTTTGTGTGTTGTAACGATGTTTACCAAAGTTGCAGTCGTTGATGATTAATAAATACTGATGAGTATTGATTGATGTTATTCCAGGAATAAATTAGAGATTTATTATATTTTTCTAGTCTAGTTAGATATTATATTAAAAAAGTAAAACAGATAAAAGAATATAACATTATGTTACCATTCAGCTATTATTACTACGTATAGAGACGACATAACGTATCACCACTGTGTCCCATCCAGGATGAGTGCAAGCGCACAAGTTCATTCAATTGTTTGGTTTGACAGCTCTGTGGCGTACTCTAGGCGCGCGCACTCATTCTGGATGGGACACAGTGGTGATGCGTGGTGTTGTCTCTATACGTAGACGTAGTAGTAATAGCTCAATGTATGTTACCCGTTTTTAATTTAAGGTATTTCAAAATTTTCAAGAACTCTTCCTTAAACCTACCTACTATACTTGTTTTGTTACCTATAAATAATATAAATCCAACCTTGTATGACAAAAACGGATATTATTATCAACGTGGTTATTTTCCTGAAATATGTTAGGATGGTTTCCAATGGGTACTGTTACACTTTGTTTCCTGTTTACCTATACATAATTATTAATATAGGCCATAATAAATGTTGTCGGATTTTTACTTCATATTGCATTATTTTACCTCAATTTACCACACGATTGACGACCATTTCATGGGTTTATACCTGGAACAAAAATACCATTCGTTAGCTTATTTTGCATTAATTGTAAAAATAAATCATTGGCCACAGGAAGGAAAAAAAACGTTTTTTTTTGTAATGTTGGTACCTATTACAGTTTATTTGCCGCTATACATAAATATTATTTATCTTGGCTAACATGATTTTTTTACTGTGTGTAAGTTGGGTATATTCAAGAGTTAGCAGTAAATCAACAAAAGAAAGGCAGTAGATACTATCAATGTATATTTTCACAGCATTTTCAATTCAACGAAAACAAAAAAAGTAAACGAAACCGCAAAGTTCTAGGAAATCTTTGAACAAAGCGAAGTTGGCAGTATAAGTGAGAAAAAGTTATAAAAACGCGGCCAGAATTTTTCTAGCTTCCGCCATATCTTTTGGTGAAATGCAAAACTTCGAGTTTGGAGCACTGTTCGTAGGAAGTTCGCGCCCTAAATTGTACAGTTTGTGCGATTATTCTAAAGTTTTGCAATAATTCCTGGAGTTGTGCGCTTTGCGTTATACATTAGTGGGATATTCTCATTTCCCTGTGCCTACCCTGCTGGATATGCCGTAAACGCGACAGCTTTAGAATCATTTGCACCTCCTTCTGCTAAGAAAGAGACTGCGAGAACTGGGCTGATAGATGACAAAGATGTTACCAATATATGGAATTATAGGTTACTCTACATAGACATAGAAAAAACCGTCATGAAGTTTATTAGGTCTTCGGACCGAAACTGCGCCTTTGCAGAAATACCTACTAAGGTACAAGTCTTAGGACCCTTAGGTCAATTAGATTTGTAAATAGATTAAAATTTTAAATTATTCATACTTAATAAATCAACATTGTTCTTGTCAATGTACCAGAGCAAATTAGGATACTTACTTAAACTTTAAGTTATAGGAGAGTAATATAATTAATTAGGTAATTTAATACAATTTAGCTGTGCACGTTAATCTTTGTTTTGTCAACTACTGTGCGTAAGTACTGTCTGATCTAGATTTATTATTACTTTGGCATATTTATGAAAATATACATGAAACAAACCTGAACTTATTAACATGATTTACGTTATTAATACTGCGCAGTGCGCAGAACCTTATGTTGTAAATAATTCTAAACGAGTTAGAGGATAAAAACAAGAATATTAATAAGAATTGCAACTTTAAATCTTATATGACACCTATAAATCCATTGAACTAAATAGAAGTATAAAATTAATTAAATCGCAGTTATATTTTACTGTGTCTCGGGTTTATTCAATTTAATAAGACCACCCACAGAGCAATTAAATAAAGTAACTTATACTAGGCACGAAAAAAACTTGTCATACAAGGCAGAAATAAAAAAATAGGACAAGGCAAGTTCAAAACCAGATCCAGATCATTTTGTCAGCATTTAATATTGACCCTAAAATAGATCCCTGAGGTAGGTACACCAGCTTCAATGCCGCTGAATGGAGAGTTTGACACAGTTTGTGACTTGAAATACCTACCTACCTTTAAAAAAATATATTTAAAGCCTAAGAAAACTGGCAGCTATTATTTTATTTCTAGATTTAGGTACCTAAATGGAATTTATTAGCCAGACGTTGTCTTAGCCCTTCATAGATATTGGCCGAGCTGTCACAAAGTTCATGCGACCGAAGTCACGGGCGTAGCAAGTAATTAATAACAGCAACTGCGCATGACCCGGTTCTTACTTGGGAAGGTAGTTATTTCCTTTGATGTTTCCTACGTTTACCTGTTAGTAAGTAGGTAGCTACCATACTATACGTCAGTGTTTCCCAACCTGTGGTCCGCGGACCCCTGGGGGTCCGCGAGTATATGTATGGGGGTCCGCGGTGTCATCTCTGGACCTGGATAAATGCTTAATGTTTCGTAATCCCTACGCTTAGTCAGCACGGCGAACGTGCGCCAAAATTCAATGAGTGGGAATGAATGAGCGTGCGGGCGCCGGGCTGTAACTCTTCCCTTTTTATTTTATTAAGGGGGTCCGTGAAAACTGTGCTTGATTTCCTAGGGGTCCGTGGCTGAAAAAGGTTGGGAAACGCTGCTATACGTCATAGAGAACATATCCACATTGGCGGCATTGACAGTGGAATAACTGTACATAACATTACACCAATATGGCCGTCGTAATCATACGACTGACACACGAGGAATTACAATCACGGAGATAAAAATAAACCTTTCCTAGCTAATTGATTCATTTGATTATATCATGTAATAATAATGACTTAAATTACCTACGTCATTCAGATTACTACTAGACAATACGGTAAACAAATAAATTACAATAAATTAAAACAAAAACTAAGGACGGTCGGCCGCGCGGCACATCGGCGGGCGTGCGAGCGTGCGACGTTGCCAGATCGTGCACGAAACGCAGCTGAGGTGCGGCGTGGCGGCGGGCCGCTGCGACCCCGCTGCGTCATTCCGCGTCGATCGTTCGTACCGGCTGCCGTGTTTTGTCTGTCGCAGTAAAATCGCGGCGTTTTCCAAGTGCCAATTATGAGCTCATACTGTCTTGACGTTGAATCGTTTATAAGTGAAGTGAAGAAGTATCCAGAAATATGGGATATAAACTGTGACGGCCATAGATTCAAGAGCAAGAAACAGAACGCGTGGGCCGAGATAGCTCGGGTGTTTATATCTGATTTTGAAGAAATTCCAGATAAGGAAAGAATCGGTGTTTGTAAGTATGACGACACTTTCCACGAACACAATAAGCATACAAATCAGGCGGAATACATATTTATCAGCTCTTCAAGAAGTGTAACAAATAACAAGGAGCTCGATAAGATAGTGACACATTATTTAGGTTTAGGTCTTCGTAACGGCCCGGTATTCCAAAACCTAAACAAATAGTTTCGTAATAGTCTAAAATTAGCGATAACATAAAAACGATTTCGAATATTGATGAACCAAAAAACATCTTAAGCGTTAATGAATTCATCGCCAATCGTTATTTCTCAGTGGTGTTTTAATCAAAAAGATCTAGTGGTGAATAGGCGACTCGAAACTTTATTTACATAAAAACAACGTGCGTTATCCAACGTATAGGCAGTTAGGCACCTGTGAAATGCGTCACCTTGAAAGCAGAGGTCGCGGTTGAGCAACCAGTCGACGGATTGATCGAGTTCGTGGTCGCACCAAAGCGGTTACCTTTCGCTGTGAGTGCAACAGCGACGCATCTATGCCATCCATTCACTTCAAGGGTTATTCCGCCACGTTGTTAAAAATAAGGAAAATACTTACGTATAATGCTTACTTTGAATAAGTGCTTATACAGCGTGGAATTGCTTTTGACGCTTACAGAAATGCGTTAAGTACAGTTTTAATGTAATTTAGTTCATGAGTCACTCAACAATTGTTCAAGTCAGTAACAAAAAGCAATTCTTACTGCAATATTTTATGCAATGGTTGAGTCGATACTTATATTTTATGTGTAGGAGGTACATTTTCTCTATACTAGCGGTTTTTACAGGTCACAGGACCTGCCAGAATCAAAAAATGAAAATTTCACATACAAAACAACGCTGATTTTAGGAGTTTCTTGGATTGTCAGCTCTGGTTCTATTTTGAAGAACAATTTAAAACTTGAATATGACCATATGAAGCATATCCAGGCTTTCCAAATCACTCAGGACTAAAATAATCCCTACAGCGGAGCGCTTAGAAGAGAAAAAACGCATAGATGACAATCAATTAAAAAACTAAGTCATTGCTTGGAGAGGCCTATATCAGCAGGGCGTTGTAAGAATATAAATTCTCACAACGCCCAAAAATAATAATATGCAATTTTAATCAAAAGAGATTTGGTGCCCCTAGTTGACTTAGATACTATTTTCGGTAGAGGAAATGAGTCTAACAATAATAAACTGAATGGACGTTGTGTAGGAATTTTAGCATTTTGTGCAGACAAGGAAGATTTTTGGACAGCTTCGATTTCTACTTTAGAGCAGAATAAGATTTAGATTGCATTTAATCAATAACAGTTCCTACTTCTTGAATAAGAACACTAATTAATTTGTTATTGATTGCTAGCCAACTTGTCTATGTTTATTCATTTATTTTTTACTTAATCATGCGAATGTTTTGTTATAAGTGTATAAAATGTGAAATACTATAAAAAATAAAAACCATAAGCTGTGCCATTACATAATTTGGTGATTTTCTGAAATATTAAAACAACTATAAAATATAAATATTCCACATTCCAGATCGTAAACTGCACGGAAAATGGAGAAATATAAGGGACTCATTCGTTCGTCATCGTAAAAGGAAATATGGCAAAAAGGGCTATGTGTACGCGAAACAATTGTCGTTTCTAAGTGACTTATACAATAATAAGAACAGTCAGTCAGGAAGCGATGTGGAATGCGAAAACGATTACCAAAGTGAGGAAGATGACTCTAAACTGAAAAAAAATGGTGCTACCACGAGGAAATTCGATTTGTTAAATGACTCGAGCATTTGGGGTAGTGACCCGGAAGATTCTCCATCCACTATAGAGAATTTAAAAAGAAAAAGGTCGAACAAACAGGAAACTGACATAGAATATGTAGATACGCCATTCCCGGACGCTTCAGTTAGCTTTAATACTCATACTGAGGATGAAGACAGGTCTTTCTTCGAATCTCTATTGCCAGCAGTTAGGGAGTTTAACATGGACCAAAAATTAGAATTTAGAAGTGAAGTGTTGTGTTTAATTAAAGGTTTAAGGTCTTCCAATGGTAAACGGAACTATATAAAGTTGGATCCGTCTACGGGTGATTTCTCTTAACTAACGTACTGTTGCTTCATCATTCCATTTTTTTATAATAAATAAAAGTTAATTTTTCTAAGCACTTGTATTCATTTACACAGATTAACTCCTTTTAAATTCAAATCACTAACGACTCCTTAATAGGCAGTGTCACATTACAAAATTTTAACACTTTCTCATTGGTGTCATCATATCTTTCCTTCCACTAATCCTTTCCTTATTTCAATTATGTTTTTCTACTTTTCTTTCTCGCAGCCATCAATCCATCGACAAAGGTACCTACCTAACTTCATCTGTGTGACTCGTTATAATAGATACTCCTTTCAATCATTCTAGATGTATTCACGAGTGAACGAGTACATAATCATTACTACATTATGTAGGTTCACACCATATTCACCATAGGATGTCATAGGATCTAATTGATCCTATGAAATCCTATTTCTAGTCAGATTTTTCAAATATGAACGCAGAATAAGCCTAGGCACACAACTCAAGTTGAAATACCTACTAAAAATAAGCACACGTAAGTAAGTACTCACCATCTATAAAGTATACGTAAGTATAAGTAGTTCAATACGAAAGCATAAAGATGAATGAAACGAGTTTATAAACATCAGAATTTATAAATAGAGCACTGACGATACCTAAATATTTAGAGCAAGTAAAATAACGTTTGACGTTAGTCGTTCTATCGCTGAAAAGCTACACAGATTCTTGATATAATAAACAAAATACGAAAACACACGATTACTAGAAGAAATATATTTGAAATTTAAAGAATTTTAAGTCAGATGGGGGCGAGATAGCTTAAAAACATGCAAAGTATAGCTAATTTGAACATGGTAAACATCAGAGGGATGCCAGGCCCAGATCTAACGTGGGATTACAGCGAGGAGCGCCGGCTACAGGCAACAAGTAATGATACACCAGTCAGTCTTGTTACAATAATCTGTCTAAATAGTATCCGCGAGCTGGCAACGTCGCGGGGAAAGTAGCGGGGCGGCAACGTGGCGCGATCGATAGAACGCGGGGAGAGACGCGGCGCGGGGCGGCTGACCCTTCCGACAACCACATACATTATACCTACTGCGTATATAATTGAGCGTACTGAAGCACGTGTTTGGTTGACATCGAACGTGCAGCCAACGGGTTATCATGGAGGCGGAATGAGACATCTCGAAAATACGGTGGCTATTTTTTCTTTACAAATAAATAAACCTACGCATTCATCATTTACTGCTGTGGGTATTTTTCTGATGTAGTATCTGGTCAGGTGCAAGCCAAGAACTTACTGAGTAAGTAATAATAATAGAGAGTTAAAAGAAATAGACTTTCGCGATAAAGAAGATGAGGACAAACAAGGGCTTAGGAACGTTGGAGTAAGTAAGAAACATACACCTGCCAAGGGCGATGTTAGTAGAAGTATAGAAGAAACATTACACAAAAGTGAATCTACAAGTAAACTAAATTTATAAGGTCTTGATGTAGTCGAATTTTGTCCAGCATTTGATTTCTATCTCGTAGACGAATGGTTGATGTAGGTATTTACTATTCAAGCGAAATATTTACAATTTTAGAAATAAATGTTCCTTTGATGTTACTAGGTCTTTCCAGTAGATGTCTATGGGAGTTTAGATCATTCATCATTTCCCATAATTACATTTACGATTTCCTTTCCTTTATCATTTACAGCTTCAATTTTCTCTTCAACACGAGACGTACTTCTATGTACTTACATAACAAAATGTTCCTATTACACCCGAATCTCTAATTAAGGGATGCCCGTGATTTCTGGAATTAAATCGTTTGAAGAAACGTGTCCTTCCACGAATCACGGACATTATACCCTCATTAATGTTAAATGAATGAGACACGACACTTAAACAAATGCCGAAGTTAAATTACTTCTGAAGATAATTAAAAAATTACTCGGGGATTATTTGTTTGCTAACCAGTAACATATTCTAACGATTAGAAAGTTATTTGAATTCCAACAAATTACTAATCAGGTTAAAAGCTGCTAATTAATTGCTCTACTAATTCGTTTTAGCAGCAATCAGTACAGTTAAAGCTATGCGCAATACTGGAAAACCTAATGCAGTAAACACACGCTCGAGTTTGTCTATCGTGGCTTTGTTTATTAAAAGGTCGTGTGACATAAACATACATCTAGCCCAAATGACGCAAAGGCCTTTACGAGACAATCGACAATACGGCCTCGCCTCTATTGCAGAGGCAAAGAACCCAATGTAGTCCATGAGTCACATAAAACTTGATGCCAGTATCGCGTGAGACTTCTCAATCAATAAGGTTGCTTATAATAAAGCCTTTTCCCATGAAACACTGCACCGCACAGCTGATTACACCGTACGTGCTTTAACGGGTTCAGCAATTATAAGATTGAGCAGGTGTTTTAAAAAGTTAATAAATAATTCTTGGATTTTTTTCGCTGCAACCGGCTGGCAAATTGTAGTCTCTGGCAAATGAAATAACAGGTGGTGTTTATGTTTCATAGATGTAAGTAAACACCTACATGCCGTAGAGATCGATTCGAACAGAAATGTAAGCAAGAACCGAGCTCGAGCTGCACAAACTCGTTCACGGATATGTAAGCAGCCGCAAGCGAGGTGCGGGTAAAGGCGCAACAAACTGGGTGTGGACTAGATCTCAGGCGAGGTAGAAAATCTATAATGTTTATAGCGCGCTGGGCTGGGCGTCCGTCACCCTCCGAGGACACGACAGTACCTGCCACTTAGTGCTTTGTTTGCCTCACAACAGGCCGGCAGAGAAGCAGGGTGTGCAGTGCAGCTGCGCAATAAGTAGGATGTGTTTTTTGTTCAAAGATGGCCCTAGAGTTTTTATGCTCACCGGGCGGAACATCCGGTTTTAGAGCTCATAAAATGTTGCAAACAGGTGAAGACTTCGCAGTTACCAGCATTCCTATTGACGGATTAGGGATCATGTTAGGAGCTACATACGATGTTATTTCGCAGGTAAAGGTGATAATGCAACCATTAGTGTAATCCCTATCCTATATGCTGGGGAATAAGGGGGCTTAAACCCCGACATTACAGGTTATCCTTTTAATTATTCTCAATATCTAGGGTTACATAAAAGTGCCAATTGTTAAAACAATAATAATATTACCATTTTGGAGTGACACACGCATGCTCATGAAGACGTGAAAATCGCCACATGTGTTACAATATCCCGTCAAATTATAAATATTGTCATAGCATCAGAAGCAATCACAAACAACATCAATTTTGCATAATATTTTGATTGCCACGTCAACCATTCAAGCCTAGCCAAGCATAGTAAATATTCAACGTCTGAAGTAAAATAATAAACGAGATGTGGACTGAATAATTTAGAAAACAGTTCTGTCGATCGAACAAATGCTATTCGTTATTTTTCTTGTAAAAATATGATTCTTGCAGAAGCAAATAATGATCAGTTTTTGTTAAAATTTAACAAGACACGAGCTAGCAGCTCTAACTAGCAGCTTGCAATCGAAATTACTCAAGATTTTCTGTCGCTACGAAGTATCCAGTACAATTTGTAGCTTCTTCATCCGCTTGGTAATTTATTACATGGTAATTTTTTATTTAAAGATTCTAGGAGTTGAAGCTTTAATGATCATGCTCATTCAGATTCCTCTACTAAAGCTGTTTTTACCCAACCATGTTATTGGGGATGTACAATACTTACATATCAATTGATTTGTGATTTGTATCATCAACAGCTTTAGAGAGAGCAAATATGAAGTTTAAAAAAATGTTTCGAATTTCATTAGTCTCCAATTATTCCTCTCAATTATTTTTCTTGCTATCTTTAATGTCAATCCCGATTACAACATCTTCTAAGCTCTTTGACATTAATTTAAATTAAGAACATGTCATTATACCGACGTCTTCTGATTGATAGACCAGCTATTGATGTAACAGTGATGTATTATTAATTATTACCAATCAAACGTTGAGATTATTTGTACCACAATAATCTTCTAGCACGTTCTTTTATGATAATAGTCCGTATTGTCTGAGAAGGCGTTAGACGCAAGCCGTCATTTTTATTAAAAGTAAAAAAAACTGAAGAAGAAAAACAAGTATTTTGTAGTCCTAAAATAACAAAAACAAGTCAGTTTATATCTGTTAAAAATCTATCTGTGCCGACTGCCACCGAATAGAGATTAATAGACGAAGACTAAGCGAGGGAGGTATGCAAGGTCACGCCAAATTGCCATGTTTGTCTCTTTTAACAAAGACAGACTGTCGCATTCTAAGAAAATATGGTGTCGTAAGTATGACAAGGATCGAGAAAATTGAGATTTTGTAGGAATTATGAAACCTTGTATCGATTTTAAGAGATTTGCTTTCAAAGTATCCAGTTCAAATTTTACAATTCATTGGGGGTTGTATTCTCATACCCACGGTGCTCTCTCTTTTGAAGCAGGTAAAATTCTATTGTATAGGGTGTCTGTTGTTGCCAATTGCTGCTATTATTAATATTTGTGTCCAACTTGTAAACCTTGTTTACATGGACGACATGATTCGCGAACAGAATTTCAATTCTTTTGGCGTCTTGCTCATGATCAATACAATTAATAAGAATTTCTGAATTGGTTTCCATCATCTATACTTTAGGTATTCGTAAGTGGTATTTAGCAGCTGTGAAAATTACTTAAAATCTTTGACTTCTCTTTATCTGGAATTCAGCTTGAGAGAATATTGACTAAGTATTTTTATGTGCATATTCCCAAATTCCATTCGATATGTCGATTTAGAGAGCAGACTGGAGATTACTAAATTACAAATAAAATCAAGACATTTTCGACAATATCTCTCACCACAGACTATTCACGACGCAATTATAGAAACAGATTTCAACTTGAAAGCATACGATTTACTAAAGTAGGCTTCATTGAAAAATGAAAACACATCAAGTTTCAAATCGTTCGCAATAATTTTCGTCGGATGCAAGTGAAAGTTACATTAGAATCTATTTCATCGTTGTTTGCTACTTGAAAATGTCAAGCTGCAAATGGAAATGTTTAGAGCCTTTCAGAGAAAGAAACGAATGCTTTGCTGCTTTAGAATGCTGCAATGAAGTTTTAGATTTTCTAGCACGGACACGCGTCGTCTAGAATTTATACTTTTGTTTTTTACAGATCTAGGTTGTGGTCTGAGTCACGCCTAAGATTTGCTGTAAGGATTATCCTCCTATATCTATAAGTTCTCCATCATCCTCTTTTCTGAAGACACTCTGGCATAAAACAATCCAGTCCGGGCAATGCACGAGTGACGCAAGCCGTGCAGCGGCCGCGCGTAACATAATAAATAATAATAGGCGGGCGGAGCGGCAACGCGCAGCTCTGGCAGAGCGGCAACGTCTCGCGGATCGATGCAGAGCCACGTTATCGGCTGGCTCCAACTTTGTTTTGTCGGCCGGGCAGGCTCGGGCTTGCCGCTTGCCCGACTGCGAAGTGCGAATACTATCACACGCTCCAGCTTCCCTTTCATGTTAGAAGAAATATCTTTGTGGTTGAAAGAAAATAGAGTAAGTCGAAAAATACAACGGTTACGAGAAAGTAGGCTATTTTTGCTCGAATGGTGAAGTCGATTGTAAATGAGCAATTTTATTTCAGTACACTTTTATTACTTTAGACTAGCACTACTTTTATTTTATCGTTCTTTTCTTAATTTCTAAATGCATCTTTAGACAGAATTAGAATTTTGATAGCCACTAAGCCACTTAGACATGTTGGTTTTCTTGATGGTAATTTGTTAGCCTCATACTAAGTACTGGCTAAAATTATTTCAAGGGCCTTGTTGAATTTGTCCTTCCCATTTTCGGAGCTAGAAGGTTTAGTTTGATTGAAGTCCTAACTTCAGTTCAATTGTACTTAACACACATTCTAATCAATACTAGAAAGATTCAACTCTATCAAGCTTGTAATCAGCTAACTGCATAGCCATCTCCAGAAACCTACGCAAATCAAGAAATTCATGGATGCAAGGAGTTCGTATACCTTTGAGGCTTCGATAGTCAATGTGTGCATGACTGGCAACCATAAACGTAGGTTCGCCTTGGGAGTTTGAGCGGAATTCATCAGACATTGGTGCGTTTTGCGGCAGGCACTCGCAAGAATGAAGAACGACGACACGTATTAAAGAGGATACTTATAGAGAATGGTTAGTTATTTAATGGAGTTTATATCTATCTATGCTGCATCAACGAAGAAAAACAATTAAAAAATGATGAACTAGGTGAGGATGATGCGAAAGAAAAAGAAGTTAATAAAAGCATGGCTGCTTGCAGTAGAGAAAGGAAGAAGAAAATGTGTTGAGTTCACTTCCAAGTATCGTGGAAAAGGATAGAAACAAAGAGTAGTAATAGAGTTAAAAGTTACCAACAGATTGGAATTTCAAGGATTAGAAATAAACACACATCTCAGTTTACCCCGCATAAAAGAAGCATCATAGTTGTGCATGGGAGATTTGGGTTTCTATAAGTTGAACCCAAAATATAACACAGTCGGCCTATAACGGTAAAGTTGCCAAAGTATTAGTTGAAATTCAAACACAGTCGATAATTGGAGTCTTATAATTAAATCCAACTTTACTCAAAGAGGGAGAGGTCGTCGTTTTGTAGCAAGTACCTAGGTAGGTATGTAGAAATATTTGTCGATAACTCTTTAACAAGCTCAAAGTCACGATTATTAGCAGCTGCTTAACCACGTGACCGTATTGTTATTGTTAATAGTAAATTGACAGGAGCCTTGACTAAGTTCTGCGTACTTTCTAAAGGTATTAGTCACCACGGCGAAGGTCGTTCGGAGGACCTATTTTACGAATAATCACGAAAATGTTATGAAAATCCTTATAATCGTAGTTTTAAGTGTAGATATCAAATAAGTTGCATATCTAGATGATTTGATATTTTGCTTTTAGCCAATAATTGAAGAAGGTATGTAAAGTAAAAGGGACCCCCAATAGATTTAAACACGGCACCAAATTGTTGACAGAACTCAAATCCAACGTAGGTACTCCGAAAGATCAAACATGAATGCAATGGCTGAAGAGTTACAAAATAAAACAATCGGCACTAGAATCCAAACAGTTGAAGCAACTGTTAAAAATCCAGCCAAGTTGCACAATTTTAATCTTTAGAAGAGATTCTGAAAGTTGATTTCGTCTGGTTACACACAATCACACAAAACATCAAAAACTTAAAAAAAATATCAAGTTGGTGGTCCGGTCGTCGTGCAAAGTTGGCTTGCCATAAAATTTTCAATCACAATTTAAGAATCTTGCATTTTAAGCCCTGAAAGTACCGAACCTTTAGCGAAACCTACAAGAGATACTGCAATCGAGTATAAAAAACCTCATTAAAACGCATTCACGTCCGATGTTTTTCTCTTTACCGTCCAATTAACAAACGCCCGAAATTAAAACCTGTTTCGGTCCATTTAATTGGCAAGGAACCGTTATTGAATATCTACATAATATTACACATATACATACTTACACCAGTTTGCACGTTATCCAATTCGCAATGCCATCCAAGTTCGAATTTCGAATATTTACTTGTGTGGTGTGCGGAGCGGCAACGTAGCCGCACGGTGTGGCAACGGCGCACGGCGCTATTTCGCTACCCGTCTCGAAGTGATCGGGCGAGATCAGCTGTACCTCGCTTCTGTGTGAGTGTTTACTATACAGCGCGCGTACAAGTTTATGTTGTTTGTGTGCGTTAGAACTGGATTCTGTTTTGTGGGATTCTGCTCGGGGACTCGAGGTCGGGGTAGGTAGGGTAACGTGAGTGGGAGATTAATGTTTTCGTTGCTAAAAGCTTTGGTTTCTCAAAACTGCAAAGGAGTAACATACAATAATCTTCTTTTAGACCAATATTATGATATTGTTTAAGTATTTTACACTGTGTACAAAACAGTATTAAACTAGTAGAAGACAACGCCCAGGAAAACATTTTGAAATTCCCTCAAAAGAAAATTCTTGACGCTAGAATGAGTTTTTATGGACGATTAAAAATGCATTTCACATTTAGGAGCGAGGATTCAATTTGAGCGATTCGAGCATTCGACTAGCCATTTTGAAACTCTTTGATAGGTTACCTACATGTTACGCTCAGTATTTTCAGGCATTCAACAACCAACGCGCATATTTGAGGAACGAAATTTATTTGTCGATGGAATTGTTGAAAACAGTTCGAATGTATAAAAATAAACAAGAATTGAATGGTGTTTTCACTTTAGATTTTAAAATCCGGCTAAAATCATCTTCCTGCAGGCGAAGCATGGCGCTGTAGAAAGGGGTTTTGTCGACGAAAAAATAGACAAAATGACAGAACGTAGAAATATTTTTATTGTTTTAGGCATAGTTATTTAAAAAATATGGAAAATAAACGTTCTTTTCTTCAATAGTGTAGGAATGGTGTCATATTTGTGCAAAAAAACAGTCCACTTGTGTAGAAATAACTTAACTAACTTGGTAGAATAGACATAGAATCGCCATGCTACGCGTGCAGTCCTTTTAAAATTTTACTTGGGGTCGGTGCAACACGTTTTCTTCTTCCATTCTCCCCTATCAAACGTCACAGTATCATTCTTCTTTCTCATTCATATCATTCCTTAGGCAATCCGTCTATCTTTTCTTTGGCCTTCCACTTCCTCACCGTCAGTTAACATTCATACCCATGACTCATCACTCTCTTAGTTACGTACATACCTACATGAGTGAACTAAAATCATCTATGTATACCTACAATAATCCTTTAGATGTTATGTGGCCACACTTCGGCCAATCATCTTATTCGCAACCAACTTACTGACTGACCAAATGCGACTATTTACGGCCCACCAGGCATGAAAAAAAACTCAAATAATTCGCACCAACGCTCGGGACAAGGATTGGTTTTCAACTGTGGTATATTCAGACAAAGAAAAAAAACATCAACATCGTACTAATCAACCGAAGATTTATTTGAAATACCGAATTAACTGAGATAGGTTTGGAAAAGCCACTCATTGATCGCTAAGGCTCGAATAAGATTAAACTTAAAACTAAATCCTACAGCTAAATTCCTGCTTCACAATATCTATGTACCTTCATCGTCATGAAAAATATAGTTTTCTGTGTCATCGCTTTCCATTTTGATAAAATTCACTGCATTTTGTGTTTCCTCCATTTCTCGCCTGACTAGATCTTCACTGGTTTCAGTCCTTAATTGGCTACTAGATGAAGATTCTGCTCCACCATTATCCAGGTCTGTGTCATGCCAGGACGGTCCTGCTTGAGGGATTACCGACACGAGGACTTTATCTCCTGCAGGATCTTTTACATTGATAGATGTTTCCAGAGATAGCTGCTCCATTTTACCATAGTATATGACATCTGAGATAAGTTTTTCTGCAATGCATCTTTGCACTTTGGACAAGTGTTGTAACTGAGCTCCAACTGATTTTCCGAATGCTGCTGCTGATTCGTCTATCTTAGACGATTCTGGGTTCCCTTCCTGATCTTCTGATGTTGATGTGGCTTCAGAATGTTTCTGATCACGTGGAATTTGCACGTATATTGTGTCCTGAAATTGAAATAAAAATTTAGCATTTGAACAGAAACATGCTTTGGCAACTAGATTTGGGATCTTGATTTAGACTTTTGGCTATCTTGTTGCCATAAAACAAGTCAGTTAATAACATCACGCCTATAATATCCAATAGTTCAGGCAGAAATGTACTTAAAAGTCAGTACCAGTTGATAAACTGTACTTTTCTGTGTCTTAATCTTTATTACTCTGTAGTCATTTAGGATTTAATAGTGTATAAATAAATCATAAATTATAAAGACCATTATTCTTGCTATAATAAAATAAGTAGATTAGATAATAATATAAGATTTTTTTCCCAAAACATCTGATCTGCTAAAGTGCGTTTTTAAAACCATCGCTCAATTTTAAATTTAAGAATATCTTGTATTCTTGTCACAGAATAACATTGACAGCTTGCGTGTTTTAACCGTTTAAATAATTTCGAGACAAAACTATCAATCTTGGTTTACATTTGGGTAATCTAGAGTTACTTACTTCATTATGGTCGGAATCCGAATCGTCCGACTCGTTTTCTTTTTTGCCAGATAGGAAGTTCAAATGCTTATAGTACCATAACGTTGGTGTGTAGCTTATGGAAGCTGCGGCACACGATTCAACCTAAAAAAAAAGAAAATTCATCAATACTTTGTACTAGAAGAGCCCACAGCAAGTCGCCAAATCTATCAGGGATAAGATTAGATTCTTTATTTCTTATACTCCGTAATTCGTTATTACAGTAATTTAATTTGTCTTTATCTTAGACTAGGTAGCGGTTTTGATTGATACATTTTTCCCACGTTTTTTTTTTTTGAGGTATTCTACAATCAGTAACCGGTTATTTAAGTAAGACCAGTATATAACTTAAACATTTAAATACCTAAATGTTTCTTTTCTTAACGACTTGTATCTAAAGATAGGTACCTACTTAATTAAAACTAATATTTAAAAATAAAATAGAAATAATAAAAATATAAAAAGGCGTCGAAGTTTTAAATAATGGGTTCCAAATCTAAAAGGTACCCTACATGTGCATTGTATCTGTTTTTTGTGAATACTGTTTTTTTCACTCACTTTCTTCCTTTCTCTTCGATACATTGACCGTAAACCTTGAATTTTCATTTTTATTCCTTGTGGTGTAATATACTCGTGTTTATTCCACATTTTTAATAAAATTGCGAGAGCGTTTTCTTTTACTTCTCTGTTGTGATAGAAAATATTTTCAGTATCCCACAAGCATGGTGATTTTTTGAACTGTTTCAGGAATTTAGATAAAAGCTCACGTTTTTCTTTTTTATCTAACATGTTAAGAGAACACAAAGTATAGCACGGTGAAAGACACGTCTTGCCGACACGAGCGCTGGCGTGGTACTGGCAAGTTGGACGACATGGCGGACTCAACTATTTCATCACGCACTGGCGCCCCGTGCACGACGGCACGTATTTTTTTTTACACAATTTTATTATATTTACGTGCAGTTTGAAAATTAAAAAAAAACTGAGGTTACTGATATAATTTTTTTCAAGAGAAGAGATCAAGTAATTACTTTTTTTTAATACGTCGTAAATTATACACCGGAATTTACCTTTCAAAGTTACAAAAACCAACTACAAGAACTTTATATTATACGCTACGCTACGCTACGGAACCCTTTATGGGCGAGACCGACTCGCACTTTGCTGGTTTTTTACATTAATAAGATCTGCCAGTGACTAAAAGAAATAAAAATATTCCAACGGCTAAACTCGAAAACTTCTCATTTCAAATTATTTCACCCCTTTAAAACGTAAAATGCATTTCAAACATGAATGTTAACGACAGTGACCTTCACGTGTCACTTTCAAAATATTATTTTTTTGCTATGTTTTTACATAGTAAAATAATGTTGTTTACATGTTATTTTTGTTTATAAATGAGCGTACACATAGGACCTTCCGAATAAAACTTCATTGTGATGGAAATTACTATGTAGATCCTGTATTTTTATTTGAAAAACAACTTTTTTGCTGACTCTACATTCTTGTCGGGTTTGACTAACATATTAGGCTGAATATTTACTATTTATATTTTGATTTCAAACCGCTACGCTTTTGCAAAAATAAAATGATATAAGGCACTTACTTTTCTTCTCTGACGTGTATAATTTGTCCGCATATGAAATATTTTAATTTTGACATCGTGCAGTGTGGCGCGCGGCTGTAGATTACGCCATAGTTGTAACAAAGATTCCCAAGCGGCAGTTTTAACTGGTTTGTTATGGTAATATTTATCTTGGGTGTCCCACAAACAAGGGTTATTTTTATACTTTTTCAACACTTCAATTATGATGGAGTTCTCTAATCCTGCGCAAACCCTTTTTAATTTAAGGTTAGGACTAGGAGTCATGATGTGGGCGGTAACACAGGCAGTACGTCCGAGCGCTTCGAGCTCGCGGTTAATACTGCCGGGAGCCGACGAGTTTGTATGGCGGTCTGAGGCACTTCGCCGACGGACGGCCGACGCGGGACGACACGATCGCGCTATAGTCACAATTTTTATACGTATGAAAGGTCAACTCCACACAGGAAGGGTTTGAAATCTAACGCTAATCTACGCTGGCAATACATACAATGCTAAATAGGTACATAGCTTGCTGGACGAAGGCAAGTACCAACATATATTCAGCACATTTTCGTCTTCCGAAGCTAATGCTACACCCTTACCTACCTTGCCAGCACTCAGGATCGTCTCGACTCACTTTGGGATAGTGTCGGTCAGGGGCGTACCTAGCTATCTATCAGCCGTATCAATGATATGGGCGCCCTAAGTATAAAGGGCCCCCGAATAAAAACTTATCGCAGTCCATAAAGCTCCTTATAGAGCTCGTAACATTGCTCAATTTTCATTATGCTTTAGTTGCCATTCTTAAATGAGCTAAGATCAGTCGATCAGCATTCTCAATTTTTTAGGTCCCTTCTAAATTATAATTTCACCAGCAATAGCATTAGCTCTGCGAATCGGGATGTTATTTTCTTTATTAAGCAAAACTTTACACTTAGATTAGAAGGGCCCCAAACAAGTTTTGTTGTGGGGCCTCTTCTGGCCTAGCTCCTCTGGTCTCTGTACAGTCGTAAGGACTAGTCTACGTCTTGGCAAGTCGCATCCAAAAGGTGGAAACTCCTGAAAAACTAGTGAACATTGCCACTTAGCACTAGTCTCTTTAGAGCTAACCAACATGGGGTTCGCGTTGTATCAATTAGCCTGCGAGTGTAGGCTGAGGCTTGGCCAACAAGTAGGTATAGCTGGCTTTGGAGGCTTTCTTGGTAAGGTAAGCTTGCTAGTGATGCCACTACTAAAGGGGGTTAGTTTTCTTTGCAGCTTACTGTACAGTAAGCTGCAAAGAAAACTAATCCCCAAACACACGGCTAAACATCAAGCTATGCAAAACCAGTATAAGCTGACCGTGCATTGTGTGTAAAAATCGTATGAAGCGAGACCAGGACAAACTGGTTTTGTATAGCTTGATGTGTGTACAACATACATACAAACAACCGTTTCTTATATACTTAACGGCTATATTTCTGCCGCGTGCACTGTATTTTCTGCTTACTCGCCACTGTTCAACTGACTGCTCATCATCTTTTGGCGATAAACCAAAATAATCATTTTTTGAATCAAAATTTATCTCTCTTTAAAAAGTGCCAGTGTTAAAACTTAGTGGTTTTACTCACAAATTCACAATAAAAACTTCATGATGTTAAATAAATTAGTTCTGTGAATGAAACACTTTTTTTTTCAACTTGTAAGAGACTGCATATTAAAAACTAATAAAGATAAAAGGAACTGCGTCACTAATACCAAAATATCTTATTTCCAAAGCTTGGTATAATGTTAGACCGTTCTATTTTCCGGTCGCATACTGCGACAAATGCCGCCCAGCACCCCGGATTATTTTAATTCAAAATCGATAGCATTCAGTTGGTCGTTCATAAATACAGTGACCTGACGCGGACTAGACCAGACTGCTTTATTTCTATTAATGCAGATTGGCTTTTACTATCTATGTATGCCTAGTACTTATGAAGTTTTGACGTGACTTTCGTATCTAGAAATTCATTTAATATAGAAATTACTACTACTACTTAGATCTTGTGATGATAAAATTTAATTGATTTGGGAAAACAAGATGGTGGTGGCGAGAGGTTTACCTTGTTTCTGGCAACACTGAAATAAATGCTTAACTAGTGCATAGTGCACACCCATTAAGACTTGTTTTTGTATGTAGCTGACGTTTTCACATCCATTGTCATTTATCCGCTCATGTCCTGGTTTTTTCCTTCCTAGCCAGACTTTTTCCGACATTGAACTTATTTGTCAAGAATGTATTTAAAAAAGAGTCATTACATTTCAAATTAAAATGTCATGAATTTTATTAAATTGACTTATTATAAATGAGTGATATAATCACAACTGACACTATGGCTAACAAGATCGGAGGGTCCAAAATTAGCAATATTGCAAATGATTTAACTGTAAATGAATAGCCATTGACCCTGCTGGAAATGCACGAAGTGAATAATTAGAAATATTGCTTACTGCATTTGCAGTTTCTTTAGTTAGTGAATATGAAAATCTATTAAATTAACTGCCTACGTGACACTGCTATGACCTAACGGCTTAATAAAAAACCTTCAGGTCACATCGGGTCGCATGCCAGCACTACAAATAGAAATAAGGGCAGGTCAACGTTCTACTATACAAATAGTTGCAGACTTTACCTAATCGATGGCGGATGTATTTCTGGCTCTGTTGACCGCATTCAATTAAATTAAAATAATAATATTAGGTATTAAAGAACGACGATGTTAGAAATAAATATTGTTGTAATTTACAGTTCCATTCCACCGCATTGAAACTTTGAGAAGTGTTTGTTAAGTACAATATTTTACAGCGAGTCCAATACCGCCACTTTATCAACGTTGCTAAAACCAATGATATTATAGATGAATAGATGTGTTACATAAACGACATTCTATCTTCAAAAACGGCACACTAACGCACACATGAATAATAAGTATTGCAATAGCACACTATATCACTAAGTATTAGTCGCTAAAGTAGAATGGCATCGCAAATTCAGAAAGAGAGACTTGACAGCCATATGGTGGAGGTGTTATATCAATAATAACAACAGAAATATTATTTTTGTATGTTTGATTAATTATATTTGTATCATTCTATAATACGGATCAAAAGCAGAATTTAAATAAAGCTGCCAAAAATACGTCTCATCTAAAATAAAGTAGGTACCTACAGCGCTGAAAAAATCTTCAAAGAACTCGGGCCACATAAATATAGTGAGTCGGAGTCTGTCACTCAAAATGAAGTAAAAGATAACTAAGGCATTTGATTCGAGCGAGAAAGACGCCTGGCGTGATGGTCACAGCCGCTAAGTGTACGTTCGGACTAGTATCTGTGGTTCGGACAACGACCATAGACACGACACGCGAAGAAAAAAACAAAGTTCCTGCGATCACTCCATGGATCCTAAATCAGACTTGGCTGTATGGGCTCAGCTCCCTTTGCCTGTCCTAAAGAGGACGAAGAGAAACAAAAAAAAAAAAAAACTCCATGGATCACTCTTTAAACAACTCGAGTTGGTTTATGATTTCGCTAATATAATCTGTGCCGAAACTAATGAGTTGGCGAGGAAGATCGGTTTTATGGTGGTTGGAATTGTGCACATTACACGGAATATTACAGTTTTATTGAAACACATTCACATGATGTCTTTAGTCTTGTGATATTTTCTTTTTCTTGACGTGCGTAGCGAAAAGATTCAGTCTAAGAGTCACAACAGTTTTATGGCAATTCATATTATGATTAGTGTTACTGTTATAATGAATTTTTAGATCCTAGTATTATTGAAAACAGAAGACAGATACAAACCTAAAACATTCGAGACGTTCTTGTAAAAGAAGGTAAAGGTTCTTATCGATGCCGTCACTCGTGACGTTCGAAAACATGTTTAGAATTTTAAATAACGCAATCTCAGCGCCATGCGGCTACGACGGGTGTCGTTCATTTTGTCGCGCTCGCAGACGAACTACGGCTTCCACAACTAAACCTCATAAAGAGATCTTAACAAGTTCTGCAATCTTGTTCAATAGGTTGTTAATTAGAAATTTCAGATTCTGCAAAACATAATCACCTTTTAGCACGTTTCTATAACAATTTCGAAGAAAAGTACCTAGCGGAACATTTAAACAAATCACGTGTTATAAACTTGAATCTTAGCAAAAGTTTCAATGAGAGAAACCTTGACAGTCGTCCGGAGTCACGGCCAGCCGCGCTGCTCAATAGAAATCGCTGTTGTGTAACTGATAATAAACATTTATGTATTATTTCGTTCGTGAAATTAGTCTAGACTACATTTTAGACGCGGCTTCTTTGTGGCATGGAAACTTCCCAATTTAAATTCTCTGAAAATTGTCGAGTTTTCTCAATGCAAATCCGTATTTTCTGATGGCTGGCTTTGACGATAGCGATCGAGGGAAACGTTGCCATGACAGCAGTAACGATGTCAAGGTATTTCAATTTCCTTTTGCAGCATTTTGGTGGCATACATTTCAAGCAATTTTGGGTTATATTTTTGGCTTGTACTCGAAAAAGGTCGTACAAGCTATTTTTTCGCAAAACTCAATGGTTCCTGCTCGGATGATTTTAAAATAATAATTATAGATAATGTAAAAAGATCACACCAACATATTTCGAAGGAATTAGTTAATCATTTGGCGGCGGCGGTGGGCAGATCAAAATCTTCGATCTATCTACACTTCTCAATCGATCTAACAAGGCTGAGCAGTTGTGGGCGTGTTTCGGACAATGCAATTATTATAATATCGCCAGAGTACCTGGTAACTTATTATACTTATTTCCTAACTACCTGAGCCCAAAAACCATAAATACAATTCATTGAACTGTCGTGTCTCACCTAAGGATTTGATTTTTAGTATCGAGTGTCTTACAAATAGGTTTCTTGTAATCAACAAAAAATACATTATGCATTATAATTATGGAATTCAAAGGAAATAGGGTATGACAATAAGAGACGATAATTAAAACTAGCGTGTTTCCTTTATTGTAAGAAAATTGGGTACAGAACGTCTTTTACCAGATTCTAGAATGAAAAAACTTTTTTCAAAAAAAATTTAACCGCCTTCAAAAACAACCACAAAAAAGGGTAAAATAACCTACAAAATAACTTTTCTTTCGGAAGTCGGTGGCTTTGTTTTATTATTTCGATGTCTTTTTGCCACCGACTTCCGAAAGAAAAGTTATTTTGTAGGTTATTTTACCCTTTTTTGTGGTTGTTTTTGAAGGCGGTTAAATTTTTTTTGAAAAAAGTTTTTTATTTTACTCTTTTTAGTTTTAATATTCAACCCAAATTTTTGGCAAATACATCTTTTTCTTACATGTGCACTAGAATTTTGTAATCCGTAACACCGGTATTAACATCGCCCATGTTGTGTACATAAAAGAAAGTTCCAATAAAATTCCCTATCTCAAAAAATGCTGAACAGAGTTCGATGAAACTTACAGTATTCCCTAAGGTGAACGATCCTTAATACAACAAAAAAACAATTTTCAAAATCGGTCCACAATTGGCGAAGTAATCGCGTAACAAACACGCAGATCATCATGTCATCCAAGTAGGCGAAATTAATAAAAATGCTCACAAAATAAAAAGTACTGAACCAAATTTGATGAAATTTTTATGGGACCACACTGCAAGTATCCTGCATCGAACAAAAAAAGAATCACACTAATCGGACTAGAAACCTCGGAGTAATCGATGTACATACATAAAAAAAAAAATAAAAAAAAAAAAAAACATACCGACCGAATTGAGAACCTCCTCCTTTTTTTGAAGTCGGTTAAAAATTTGATTTACATATGTAACACACAGTTGTTGGGAGTTAAATTAGGTATGTTTTGGTTTTAAAATTTACTACAGTACAAAATCTTCCGGTCAATCATTTAACAAAATGCACTCAATTTTTCAAATACGATTATAACAAGTAACAACTTCGGAATTTTGTGAGCCCGACTTACGATGCCAGAAATGACATTCAAATAAGTAAACTACTTAAGAATATGGGCACGTGTTACTAAAACAAAATTATATGTAAGTAGGTACGAAAATATGGGCACGTATTACGAAGACAAAATTATATACGCTTGCGTTTTTTACCAGGTATTAAATCATTCATCTCGGTGATATTGCTGAATTCTTCCGGAAATTCCACTTCAATTTTATCAGCATATTCCCTTTTTATAGCCACAGGTAAACTTTCGGCAGCCTCTACTGAAGAACATGCTTGTTCTGCATCATCCAATTGTTGCAGTTCTGCGTTAGCAAACAATTTAGCAAGTTCTAATTTCATAAAGGTTTGTTGTCTTGCTGGGAACTTCTTGAATGATGCAGAGTAACTTAGAAACAGAAGGTCAGTAGCGTCGATTTCTTTATATTTTGCTATTGGATCTTCACTGATTGGTAAATCTTGATTTGATTGACATTGTGCGGTGCTAACTTCAGCCATACTTGATCCTAATGGCACTAAAGGCGGCGGTGAAGACGACATTTCGTATGTGAACTCATCCTGGCTTTGTAAATCTGTGTCAACTTTCTGCTTGCCAACTAAATGATAAAAACTCCTTCGGTTAACTTTGTGATTATCCAGAAATTTCAAATTGGCACTCCAAACGTAGTCATTGATTTCTTTTGTTCCATCTGAATTTTTCAATTGTCTTTTGTATTTGATATAACTGTCTCTTACGGTCTTCCACTTGAGGCGACAAATCTCCACTGAAAAGTTACGGTCAATGTTAGAAATGATGGTCCTTGTGAAACTTTTTGTCAAGTCAAAATACGAAGATAATAATTCACTAATATAGAAAATTACTGTATTGAAATCTATCTTCTAAGGCAGGGTTTTTCAACCTGTGGGTCGCAACCCCCTGGGGGGTCGCGAAGCCTCTTCAGGGGGGTCGCGAAGCCTCTATACATGAAAATGAGTAACTTTGTTGGATTGAATATTTATTTGTCACAAAATAAAATATATGTAAAAAAATCAAACGAGTAGGGGGGGGGGGGGGGGGGGTCGCGAAATATTTCTTCATATAAAGGGGTCGTGCCATGAAAAAGGTTGAAAAACCCTGTTCTAGGTAAATAATGTACAGCATGTAATGTATTGGCTGTCGCATTAGAGGATAAATAACTCTAATAATATCAATTTGTGTGCACTTACTTGTACTATTCAAGTCTTTCGCTATAAGCTCCCATGTCTTAATTTTGAGCCTAGGGTTTTTATAGTCCCTATGGCTCATGTCGTAAAGGAACTCATTCCTTTTGACAAGTTCAATTAATTTTTCTATGTTAACCATTATTTTGGTGGGAAATCGTAAATAAACTCGGCACACGCGCGCTTCCCACACTAGTGTACAACCACACTGTCTCGCTCGCGTTAGCGTCCCGCGGCCGCCGCCTGCTACGCCTCCGCCCCGCCATGCGCCACAGCGTCGCGCCTCTGCTGGCGCCAACGGCCCCCCGTCACCGTCGCATTCAAGGCTTTGGGTAACTTCGCCCGGCACAACGCCACGCGCGACGTTGCCAGATCGTCATACAGGGACGATTTGCGTTGACGGTTGACGGCGGATATTTATTTGTTGCAGTTTCTAACAGATATGCATGGTAATAGTAATATGTACAAATATGTAGATCACTTTCACTTAACCTTGTCGTTTACTATTAAAGTGAGTAAGGGCAGGTTATTTTAAAACTTCGTTATTTTTATTCAGTTCTGGCTATGTAGGTATGTTTGATTGCGCATTGAGAAACTACAATCATTCTAATAGTGATTAGCCAGTAATAATAAGATCGATTATTCATCGCTGAACATTGTCTTCTTTTAGTTAGGAAAAGTACTATCCAAGGAAAGGGACGAGGGACGACATTGCTGAATTTTTCGTAACAACAACAACTTCTCATTTTGTGACGTAGTTATTTCATTACGGAATGCGTCATCATACGGCCCATCGACACGGCATCGGCATCCCCGTTTCGCGCCACGTGCTCTAAGAAATCCTTTCATACACAGATAACTGTCAGAAACATTGTCTATGGGCTTATTTTCTGCCACCCAGCCTATTCTATCAGTACTATCCTTTCATTGTTATACAGTAACCTCTATTTTCGATGGCATAAGGCGTATTTTAGACATTAAAACTTTGAAAGAGCTATAGTTTTGAGGGGAACTTTTTTGTTGATGCATTTTATAAGGGTCTCGGAGGTCAATGAACCGTATGACATGAAATCTGCGTTGTGCAGTGAAAATAATAAACAGCTGAAACAAATCGATGCCTTTGTAGATCAATTTCAATTAGGTAAATTCATAGATTTTCTGCAGTTCAGGCAGATCTTCTGACGTCTTTTGACAACTTTCATCAGTCTAGTGTAAAATCACGTAGACCAGTAAAAGTTTCGTTATAAAATTAAAACGATTAAGTACCTTCACAAATATGGCAAATATTACGGCAGTGCCACGACCTTGCCGCGGTGAACGGCAGCGGCGGACGAACGATCAAACGTATTACAATATGCAGCATGCCACGAGTCGCCGCACTTAGACCGAAGTCGTGGCCCGGCCGTCAGGTAGGGTAGGTAGGGTAGTTGATATTATAATTAACCTTATTAGAATGATACATATTGCCAACAGGTGAAGACGGATTATAACAAACTTGCGCGTAAAATATTTTTTTACATAAGAAAATGAAATTTACTCACATTGTTGTACGTGAATCTACAGTTAACATATTTTTTTTTTCCAATCTTTTCACCCAGCCGGTAATGAGGAGTGGGCTTTAGAATGTAGGTAACGTTTTTACGGCTTAAAAGGCGCGTACCTAGGTTCTTAAAAGAAATTATTACCTAGATTACCTACTCACACAATGTGTTTCCAAGTTTCAATTCTAGAGACATAATTTATACCTATTACATTATGTACGGAGCTACTAACGAGATTGAGCACCGTTGTGTAGTGTTCCAATTTCTGCGTGAAATGAATAAAATGAATGGTAGTTAATAATTCAACGATGGATTTGCTGGTATCACTCGACAGCCGACGAGGACCGTTGCCGACCAGTATCACTCTGATAAAATAGTAAATAGGTAGTATTTAAAATAAGTATGTATATTTTTGGCAGCTGCATTGACGGTGCACACTTTAATGAGCGGTAAGTAGGTAGTTTGCATTTAATTAAGTAAAATTCAGAGAAAATCAACAAATCTCTTCGTAAATTCACACACTTGTCAGAAAGTGTCATTTTTGACAGTCAGTGTCATGTAGATGTACTGGTACCTAGTAGTTACCTACTAGTTATCCCAAAATGCCAAACTGATACAGCCCTGACTGTGCAATTGTGCATCAATTACAATTACGTGTCAGTTATTCATAAATCATGACAGTTTCAAACACTTTTCTCGGAAACTCTTTAGTTAGTCAATATTTGTCATGAACTCAAAATCCATAAAATGTACTTACACCGTATAATTGACAAGCAAAAAAGTATTTTTAGGTTAAATTCATAATCCAAGATGGCGGGGCACGTGCGGCCATATGCCGTGATGTCACAAGGGTCAACGGACGAATGTTTACCATAACTAGCTAGCCAGACATAGTGTGGTGTTTACAAAATAATTATGTACGAGATAAAAAATGTTGCATCGTAGTTTTTAAAATGCATCTACATAATATTTTAAAATTGTGACGAGCTGAAAGTGGGGCGACGATAGACTGTTTTAAAAAACGTCATTTGAACATTTGGCTTTTGAGTCAGGTTCATTGATCACTTGATCAGACTTCACAGTTACTCTATGGCTTTGTAGGTATACAGACTGCGACTGCTCAAGCAATTCGTATTTCGCTGGCTTAAGATCTCTTCTGCCAGTCTACCTAAGCGCATTTGCCACATAAATCCGGGTTGCTTTAATACCTAGCCTAAGAATTTTAAGTACGAATATTAATTCGAGTCAGTAAAATGACATTTGTTCATTATAGAAATGTACTTTTTATTGTACCAGTGACAGTTGAACTTGTCATTTTACTGTCTCGAATAAATAATCATACTTTTTTTGATTTATTTTTTACTACTTAATTAAAATGTATTTTTTTTCTAGCTGGATAAGCCAATAGCCATAAAGTCAACAGAGAATTTCCAATGATTCACAGTCTGTTAGTACAAAAAAATAACGATTACACAATCAATTACAGTAATTGGACCGAAAAATATATACTTAATGTTATTACAACAAAATTAATTAACTTCCATTACTAAGTGTATTTATCTGCTCGAATTAATTAAATTAAAACACCAAGCATAAATGTGGCTAACGCAATGTGGGGAAAAATGGCATGATGAGTGAATCAAAACAAATTATTATCATATTGGATAGTGAAAGTGTATTTATAGAATGAAACATGCTTTTTAATACACATATTGATTACCTATTCAGATTGTGTCAACTGGATTACAATCGTAATACAGAATTTGTCCTATTTAGCGCCGCCATAGTCGTCCAGGTAGAGCTAATCTTTGCAGTTACCATTTTAACGTTCGGAACATCTTTTTTTTTGTACGTCATCGATAAGATTTTTTTTTTAATTCGGTTTAGCAGTTTTGATAGAAAATTTTACTAATCATCATCATCTTCAAGCCCTTCTCCAATTTTACTTGGGATCGGCGCAACACGTTTCTTTCTTCCATCCTTATCACAACTCATAGTATCATTTACTTCTTTTTCTTTCCAATCCATCCATCAATATTCATACATCACTCTCTTAGTCACATGAGAGAAAATCTTACTAATAAAATGTAAAAAAATAATAAACAAAATGTTGAATACTTACTTACAGGATTTCATATCAATTAACACCTTCCAAGGTGGAATTTCCATCGTAACTCGTATCGATTTAATTGCGTGTGTCGTAGTAATAAAGAAAAACGAATATAGCAACCGGTGGTGACGTAACGAGCCATCTGCTACTTACGACGTCAGTTCATATACGCGAACTAATATAATGAAGACATTAAAATATTGCGTGCCACTTTTATTACTACACACCCTTAATTGACAGCTGCTCGGAAACAATGGAGACCAACACCTAGGAACCGAGGCCTACCATGATGTCTTAAAACGTGAGTAGTTAGAGTAGAGTAGGCTGAGGGAAAGAGACAGAGCTATACAAGTCGTCTATCGCCATCTCGTTTCCACAGCTGAACTACTACGTCATGGTAGCCATCTGCGCGACGAATGAGCTGTCCAAGCAGATCGCACTAAATTAAAATAACCATAAATAAATATTTAATTGTGTACATGACGTACCCTATAAAAAGTTTAAAGAAAAAAATAGTCCATGTTTTTGTCTGTGAATTTATTTATTTTAAAATACAGGCTGTCTGGGCAAACTTTCAGCCAGACGAGAAAAAAAAAACAAAATGTTTCTGAATCATTTTGTTAGTTCAGCTTTCATCTGTATATCATTAGGGTCACACTGGTCAAAGGCTACAAAAAAAAAAATGTGTGGAAACGTTTATCCTAATAATCTTTCGGACTTCAGGACTTCACAGAATTCATCAAGGATCTTGGGAAAGGGAATCTTCAGGATTGCATGATCTGGAATACAAAAGGATTGGAATGAGGATATGAAACGCACACAAACAATACTCCAAAATCTGCGCTTTGGCAAGCTGCAAAAACGACAGCATTCCCCAATTTTGTCCCAAGGTCAGACAATCTCACGTAATAACTCGATGGCAATTACGAACGAAATGAAATTGGTTGAAAGGTTTACAACAAGGGATTCCCGTTAATTAAATTTCCAATAAATAAGGACTTGAAACTACAACGCGCGGTATGGGTGCGGCACCTGTGTCGCAAGTCCGCAACAATGCCAGTCCGGCACACCGCACCGGTTTTACTGTTCTTTCCAATACCCGCCTAGCAGTAAAACTGAGATGAACAGATGAACCAACCAACGAGAACATTATTGTTTAATTGAAATTCAATATGGCATGCCAGTTAACTCTGCACGTCAACCGTTATTAATCTCCCAGTACAGTAATGATTAACACAAAGAATTTTCTAGACTCTGCCGATGAAAAGTCACGTATGTCCGATCATTCAGCTATTCTGCTCTTTTCGTTTTAAAAGAACGTATTCAAAGGAATACCATTAACCGTACTTACACGTGAGGATAATATGAAAATGGACGTAATTTTCAACGGTGCAAAATTGAACGGAACCAATTTTCGTTCGATCCGATCGGACCGTGGCTGTACTTAACGTCATACATGTCGATGAATAAGTTAAATACAATGTTTCGGAATATATTTGCTGTTTCAATTATATTTTTGCAAAATCAGAAGATCCCGGTTATATGCCTCATTTACATTCAGCCCCTATCGCTGCTCCTCGCGCTGCCGGCAATAATTCCCTAAATACTGCTGTGGCAGGATCGAAGGAAATGTGTGTTTACATACTGCCCTGCCTCTCACTTCGCTTTCAAGTTCCGGCAATGGCAGACGTTGAAATTTTTACAGTGTCCGCGCTGTCTTTTAGCGATACATAATTATGTGCGTCAGTTAAAAATAAATCTAATGAAAAAAAAGAAAAGACGTCGTAGAAGATGGTGGATGATATCTATTCATCGTAATAGAACTTTTTAAGTACCTACCAACCTGCTTAAGATAATATTTTATTATGCAGAAGAATTCTACGAGGCATTATATTTGTCTTTTTTTTTTCAGAGACGTTATGAAAAACTTTTTCAATGAGATGAATAGTGAAGAATCACTCCGGGCGCACGGCGTCAACTGAGCGCTTGAGCAGAATGTAAACACGCCCTACCGCTCGCGCTGCCGGTCCTTTGAAGTCCGCATAAAAACCGCTCTTTTGGGGAGCGCTGGGCAGCGCGAGTGGCATTAAGCAGTGGCATGAGAAGTATACGTTTACATACTCGTCCTGCCCACTTCCCTGCTCACTACAGCTGAATGTAAATGAGGCAATAGAGAAAAGGCACATCATAGATACAGAAAACAGGTAGGCATAAAAAACAATCCTGGAAAACTAAGGTCGTCTCATTCTAGGTCTAACGTATGCTTATGAATTATGGACTATGGTGCCTGTGGGCTCCAGTCTTGTATTCAGTTGTCCTAGGTTCACAATCTACAACTATGTACCTGTGCATTGGCTGTGTCCGTTGCGAGTACTGCGCCATGTCTCGTGATGCACAGCAGGCATGGCTAGGCGGCGCGCATGCCGCGGCAGGCGCGGCTCGCTAGCTACGCGCCATGCCGGCGCTACCTCGCACAACACACACAAACACGGATGCACACGACACACCACTGCACACGCACGACGACACTGCACCGATAACCTGCCGACAAAAAAACATAAGTCAGAATGGAAAATCTTAAAGTCTCAAAACTTTCAAAGGTACACTTGAATAGCTGATACACATCATCCCAAAGCACCATCAGCAGATTAAACAATAGAGTAAAAAAAGAAGGAATGAAAATGATGCAAAAGTTCCTTTTGGTCACATTTATGACAGACGGACTGACCCTTAAGCCCTTCACCGCAGTACTCAAATGCATAACACGCCCCAGGCTGATACATCTTCACTAAAGCATCATTTAAAAATACCGAACAAGATTATTTAAAAAACTAAATGAAATGTTTAGAACCCCAGAAACAGATTCAAGGTCATTTTAATCCCAATTATGATGTACAAGGTGACTCTAAAGCCTTCAGCACAGTTCCAAATAACCCAAAAGGTCGATACATCTTTCCTAAATCAATTACACCTGGGGATTGAACTCAGGAGCTCAGGTTGACAACCAAACATCGATCACAAGACTGATGAGGCGGTGCCATGTCAAAAACTTTTCAGTGGGATGTCTACAGTGACTTATGAGGGCCCTGCATGCCCTTAATAAATAAAATAAAAGGTCTTTCGTACTCGAGGGAGTTGTGTTTGTCAGTAAGGTAAAGGAATGGCAAAGCCCTGAATTAGAAATAATGAACCGAGAAAGATGAGTGGGGCTTAAAATAACTTGCTGTATAACTGTGGCTGAAACTATAAATTCTTGAGTATACTGCAAAGCAAAATTTACTTTGCAAAAAAACTTCCAACATGTGGTCTAATTGTCTACGTCTATTTCAAATAATAGTATCGGAAGTCTAGGGCTAAAAGCCTGGCTCTTTTATTGTCTTGCCTTTCGCTCGGATGAGTCATACTAAATCGCTTTGATATTTTTAGATGACACCTGAAAGTCGAGGCCGAGACTGTTCCAAAAATCGAAATCAGGTTTAAAAAGCCTTAAAAAAAATAGCAGTTTTTTGGCATGCAGTCAAGACATGGAAATTTGGGTAGGTATCCGAATTTTGGGCGCACTGCGGAAGGGACTGGGAATGTGTGCATATCTTTTTCTTTCCATATAATATTATTAAATGCAACCTTCTTTTAAATTGTTAAACCGTTTCCCCTTGTCTACGATATTAATACCAACAGTGTCGATGGACGCAAAAACCCTATGTCTGTGGGCAGGTGAAGGAGAGAATAGATAGGACGCAGTTGGCACTGGTATATTTTTAGTATTAGAACCACGTTACAACATAACGGTACAATAACCGTAGTTTTTTATCATAAGAGCAAAGCGTTAGGTATTTCTGGTAAAAATACGTTGAAGAATTCTGGATTGGTGAGCAAATGTAATTCAATGTTGATGTAGATGAGTTAGGAATGCCAAAATATTTTGTCATTACGTGTTTAGTGTCATTCTAGGATGCTGATTCAAACGAGGATTGATTCTTATACTTATCATTAATGATGCTTAAATTAATGTTTTGAAAATTTGGTCATATTGAGAGAATCTGAGAAAGTAGTAGAAACTAACAACATATTTATTTATTAGGCAGATGTTTGTGGTAAAGCCGGGAGGGGCCTGGCCATATCCACATGAGAAAATGTCGCAAGTGAACGTATGTATTCTACAAAGACGACATGACAAATATAGGACTGTGCATTGCTCCGACACTGACATTCTGCGAGGCGACACTTTGGCAATCCAATTACACAAACCAGAGGTGTCGCATGTCCAGTTATCCACGTGTTTGCAGCTCATTTAGCTGCTGTCGAGTTCGTGTCGGCCATTACACAGAAAGGTGAGCGTGTTTTATACTAATGGTTGTCTGCTGACGTGCCCTCGGGTATAAAATTATAAACGAAGTCATTATGACAGGAAACATGGATTGTGGCTGGCCCGGGAAGATTAATCATGGTTTCTGGATGGAATTGTAATCAGGATAAATTATGGTAGGTTAGAAGCATCATGTTATCATGTTCAACATTCATGGTCTCTGTCGTTTTTCAGTCATGGCTAAAACTCCGGCCGAATGTAGTTATTCTGGCAGAGTTTAAGCCATGACAGAAGTTCTTCAGAAATGGCACAGATTCTTATTTTAAGACTTGGTCATATTAAGTCGATCGATGGGTCTGTGCCTAACTGTCTACTGCCCAAATGAAATTACGGGAATCGAGTGTAGTGAAATAGTTTGAAAGAGAACTACTACTGGAACGTTACAGAGTCCAATCCAAACGAATTTCGGTACTCAAATAACGAAGTGGTTAACATTTATAGCAAACCAATAATGGATATAGCTGCCTGGATATAAAATATAGGGCTCCCAGACGAAAACTAGGTCACGCGGTATGCCTACAAAGTTTATTTTTATTTGTAACCAGGTAATTGGGGAAGTGGATCACGTAACTACACGCTCGTTTCCCTTTATGGAGTAGACGGTTCCAAGCTTACGATTACGAAGTTACGGAATTGACTATTTGGATAAGTAAGTTCTCAGGTCTACTCGGTTCTCCTGGGACAACCTGAAGAAAGTAGGAAAGGCAGGAATTGCACTGTGGGGATTTTTAGCCAAAAATCCTAAAAGCCGCATTTTGGGAATTATGAACAGTGAATATCATAAACCTATATGATTCATTGGCAGCATGTTAGTAATTGAACTTTTGTCTAGCTTCATTTTTTTTATCAACACCTACACGCGTAGCATGACAAATAGGTACTATCTCTTTTCCACCAGGAAAAAAATCCTCGAGTAAAACCTCCTTTCTAACATTATTCTTTGTTTCCCAGAACACTTCTTCTAACTCTTATTGCACGACGAGAGTCGAGACCCGTAGACAACAGCAGGATAGAAACATATTTTTTCTTAATTTTAATTGGGTTTCCTTAGATATTAGTTCAGCTGGTGTCCTTATCAATACCAGAAACTATCTTGAAGACCGAACAGAGCGTGTAGTATTTGTAACGGGTCTATAAAATCTTAAGTTGAGATACCCCACTGTCATCGGTGAAGGAATATATCATGAGGGATCCTGGATTCACAAAATCAGAGTTAGCCATGTAAGAGGCTTGATGTGGTTCCCCAAATTAACTCAGAAATCTTGTTGGCAAAGCTGGAGCATATCTTCATACGAAAATAAAGAATTCGAACTTTGAGGTCATTCTGAAAAGGTAGGATACTGATGTACCACACACTAAAGGGTGTGTCCCAGAATCAAAGACCATACTGTATAATTACAGGTACAGTTCAATAGCTTGTAATCACCGCATGATGATGATTCTCAAGAGACATTATTAATTTAGTATTACATAACACAACGCTGTAATCTCAAGAGAGCAAAGCAGACTGCATTATCAACTGTTGTTTAGACCATCCCTAATTCTAATTAATCAAATACTTTCGAAGGCAGGTTTGTTATGCTTTCTCTTTTATATTGGGTAGAGAGATAGATTGAGAATTGACGACTGAAAAAGAAGTAACCTGGCTTCTATTTGTTTTTGTATTTAACTAGAGGGAATGGTGGTCAAACTTGATGACGAAGTTAGATGGTATTAACTCTTTCTCAATACTACACATTCCTGATATATGACTATTTATTTCTGACTAGCTCTTCGCCGTGATTTCACGTCCACTGCTCGGCTCATACTGGTCTTAGCGAGATGTTTCATAGCCTATCACCTTCCTCAATAAAAGGACTATCCAGCACCAAAATATTTCTTCAATTCGAATCAGGAGTTTCTGAGATTAGCGCGTTCAATCAAACTCTTCAGCTTGATACATGCTGTAAAACTGTCCGTTCATAGAGGAGAGGGCCGTGAAGATTTCTATGAATATAACGTAGAGAGGTTTAGCAGAATTATGCTATAGTTTATTTACAAACGTTCCTCGGAACCGCTCCTCTTCAATAACATAAGAGTCTTCATGAAAGGTAGTACTAGAATAACCATCCGATTACTGGAATAAGAGTTCCCCCGTTCGACTACGTCAGGCAAGGTTAGGGTTGCTCATCTCATCTGCCTAGCGTTTTCCCAACTATATTCGGGTCGGCTTCCAGTCGAACCAGATTCAGCTGGATACCAGTATTTTAGATTTAGGTTAAGGTTGCTATATCTATAATTTGAAAAGCAGGAGAAGACGTGTGAAAACCCCGGATTTTTAGTCCAGAACCTGGACAAGAGTCGAAGTGCGCACGGGGGGTGGAAGGACGGTGAAGTGTGCGTGGACGTGAGTTGAACTGCGCAGGGGGGGGGGGGGGAGAACGTCGCGGGCGGCTCAACTTTAAAAACCCGGAGTACAAATGAAATACCCCCCGGACGTCCTCTAAACTAGGACAAATCCGGGGAAACCTGGACGGATGGCAACCCTAGGCAAGGTAGGTATTATTGCGTTTTTCCAGTAGGAATTCATCAGTACCACGAAGTCTCCGGTCAAACGCGGTTTGTAGTGTTGGGAATACGTTCACCAGGACTCTAACATTACTAAGAATTTCTGTGGAAATGTAAATTCAGCAGGTCCAATATTACTTTCCAAAGAAAATCTTTAAAATTCGTGACGCATGTCGCTGTTGGTGTCGCAGGAAGACTTTATAAGAAAGCCGTGACTCTGGAATGTAAAGAGCTATTGATGGACATCGTGGATTTTAGTTAGTACAGTGCCTCCCGTCCCACCCTGACAATTTTAACAAAATAAACATAACTGCAGAGATGTGGATGTTTAACTAATTATAATTATGTACCTCTATAAGGTCCACCTCAGCTAAACCATGAGCTAACTAAAGTCTTCGTACATACCGCGAGCCTGGGTCACCCTTTTTTTTATCGTGTTAAAATCATCCTATGAGTCCTCCCAGCCAGGGCAGGACTAGGGGCTGTCAGACTTGTACTAACTAAAATCCACAGTGATCCTTCAATAGCCCTTTACGTACCAGGGCCACGGTTACCAGGTGAGACAGTCCCGCGACCCCGGCAGGAGCCTGGATCACCCTTAACATAGTTAGGTTAAGTTAGACACAGTCGTAAAACAGTCAAAGTTGATTTCGCAACAACCGCGCTTGGCAATCGCCCATAGGTACCGTATCCTACGTCTTTATTTTCATAATATTTTTAGTGGTCATGCATGACATAGGCATACAAACTATTTCAATACCTATGACTCATAATTTTCAAAAACAAGCGAGAATTTTTGCCTTTCCAGACCCAAAGAAACAGGACCCTATTACTAAGACTCCGCTGTCAGTCTGTCTGTCCGTTTGTCACCAGGTTGTATCTCATAAACCGTGATTGTGAGACAGTTGTTCACAGATGATGCATTTCTGTTGCCGCTATAAAAACAAATAAAAGAAAATAAATATAGGGGCCTCCCATAGATCAGGCATGAATTTTTAAGCATTTTTATACATACGGAACCCTTCGTGAGTGAGCCCGACTCGGACTTAGCCAGTTTTTAATATCAGGACTGATTTTGTGGGGATGGCGATTATCAATTCGTGGTGCAACGTTTGATGCTGGTGAATTGAAGTCGGACACATTATATTCAGCTTATTTACATCATAAAAGATGGCAGGCTGGGGGACCAAGGAACAGAAGGGCTAGCTACAATAATTTTATTGTAAGCAACTTTAATTCACCTCGGATACTAAGGTATCCATAGAGAATAAAAAAATGGGATTAAAAAGTTGGATTGAACGGGAATAAATCAATAGTTCTGAGTCTTTGAAATGGACGAAAATATTGCTTACGTCATTCTTTAACCCCGATTTTAGGCGAGGGGGAACTTCGGAACAACAAAATAACAAAAGCAGTTTGGGAAACTAGTAACTGCTAGACTGATTTATATTACTGCGCAGTACATTATGTACCTAACTACTTACGTAGCATGTAAATGTAGGCTGCTATCGGTATTTATACATAAGTAGGTAGGTACAGTATAAATATTAGGACGTGTATTTCACATGGTCCCATCGACAAAATAATATGCGAACATTTTCGATTGCATAACACAATAAATTGAGCCACAAGCTAAGTAGGTACCTACCTAATACTAGAACTGCAAATTTTGCAAAAACAAAATCGATTGTCTTTGGAACTTCGAGCGTCATTTGCAAATGACCATTTATGATTGCATAACAATTTTTTTTTGTTTGTTTTTCTGTGGTAATAAATAACTGTGAGTATCTGTTTTAGATCACCTGATTTAATTTTAAGAACATTCTAGGCGTCTCTCATAAGCTACAACATACTAATATTACAATTGGGAGTCACTAACCTTTAGTATGATTGGAAACTTGATAGGAATTGTACCTAACTACCTATTCGTTATTTGAATAAATGATGTAGGTATGATTAGTCATTGGAGAGAAAATAAAAGTCTAAAGAGATTCCAATAATATGGAGGATATAGTCTGAGCATCCTGTCTGTCAAGGTTTTGCTGAGAAGAAGACACTGGCCACTGGCAATCGCTATAGGTAGGTACCTACTCGGAAAAGGTATAAAAAGATTTAGAACCACTATTTTGGAACTATGACAACATCGTGTGGATATGAGTATGTATGTAGGTATTCTGAACAGGGTCTAATTAGGTTTGTTAGGTACTGACTTGGTTCACGAATACGCCAGCTTAGCGTTGTGAATGTTGTGATTGCCTACATTTTATTGCTTGTAAATTGTAAGTGAAGACTGTGTGTACCAGAGTACTGTGCTAGGCATTATGTCGAAGTTATGGGTTTTTTAGTACTGCTATGCGGATGGGTGACCGACAATAAGGCGAGGTCGCGATACGGGTACCTATATCTGGCAACGATAAGCCGCCTTTACTTGATATTCACGAGATACATTTAGCCACGTCACTTTTATAGAAATTCTATTTACGAGTACCACAAATGCACTAAGAAGAAAGGGGTTTTCACTCAGAGCACTATTTCACAGTAATTTACGCATGAACTAAAATAACGTGGCATGATCTTGACAAACACTGGCTGTTTTATGAGTGGGTGTTTTGTGTTTAGAAACTACTTTTCGCAACCTATTTTCTTGTTAGACTCTGTTTTCTTTTTACTATTTTCTAACTGGCCAGACATTTCAGTAACGTAGTTCGAGGACTCACTGCAGGTTTAAATTAGGAACGGGCAAGTGTTAGCAGGTCGTTAGTCGGCTGGCGTTGGCGCCGCGAGTCCGCGAGCCCTGAACCAATATAGGCCTACTCAGCGGTCGAGGCTGGCCGTTCACACCACAACCCAATTACACACGCACCACTGATCGACACATGGTGCTGGTGTCGGATGCACAGCTATTTTAATGTTTGGCCAAAGGGCATTCCGAGATAAAAATAACGATGCGCGACCACCGGCGGCTGTCGACACCACTTATCTTGAGCTTATCATGGCTTACATAAGCTGATGCCAGCACGTGCACCACCATGGCACCACGCTGATCACCACGCATTTATGTAACTACACTTTACAAGAGAAAACTCACGCCGCGGTTATTTGCGCAGTTACCTAGAAACTTGATTTCAACGACGGAATAGTAAAAGTAGGGGAACTTCTGAGATAGTTTTCACCAGACTCTAACACCTATAACGGTCTATGTACATGAATCCTAGCGTGTGTATCACAAAAATAACGTTCTAGTACTCACCTTAGAGCCGAAAACAGTCGTGTTAGCTCCCAACGGGACTTTGTTCACGGATTACAAGCACGGACACGCAACTCACACTCAAATATCACAAGATAGCAACAAAACAGACGGTCACACACCACTCCCTACAATAATCTATGTAACACAGGACTTTTTACGTAAAATGACACGTTTAGAGTTTTCGAAAAGTCCATTGAACTGTTTCGGTTGAAATTTACGTCCAGCGAAATTATAGGTACGGAATGGCAACGCTGTATAGACGTCGTGAACATTTCGCGGCGCGGCCGCTACGCGGCGCTGTGGTCGGAGGGGGGCGGAGCCGAGCGGGACGCGGCGGGCGCGCGAGCGAGACGCCGCTACGCACCACGACGCCACGTCGCAACAATATTTTTTTCACGGTGTACTTATGGGATTCTATGTCGAAACTGCAACTGTTTAGATGGCGAAGACATTAGCGGATGGTGGCGAGTTGAGTGGTGACTGGTGACCTTTTCAGCGTATCGCGTCACCGCGGGCGATAACGCGAGGTCGTCGGTCGAGCGCGCGACGTTGCCAACTCGCTGCGGCATTCGAGCCCACGTTTCCACAGATTACGAAAGTCGGCGAAATCCCCGTGGCCCTTTGATACCTGCCTAACGAACCTAGCCCTAGACACGCGAAGCCATGCGCTAACCTACATATAGACAAGCAAACGGTCGGCGTTACACAACACGCAGCCACTTCGACTTTACATTGTAACTTTCATGCGAATGGTGCAAAATGAGAGTTATTACGATGGCTTACCCCCTATGGCGCCGTTCCAGGTTTCACAATTTTTGCGAAATAGGACACCCCAGGGAGGAATTAGGTAGCTTCAATGCAGCAGTCTGTGCTTAGTGAGCCGGGTTAGGTGGGTACCTATAGGTACATAAGTCCCTATGTGCTATTGCGCCGTACCTAGCCATTAACATCACCGCACCGTACTATGTATATTTATGTACTTATGTTTTAACAGCAGTGCTCACGAAGAACTTTGTGTATGGAACGTGCTCGTTTAGCTTTAAATCAGTTGGTAATATTTTATGAGCATAATGGTTGGACCAAGAGAGCTGTTAGCGAAGAGCGCACTCCACATTGTATCAATAGGTAGGCAGCTACACATACAGTAGAATGTACAGTACACTGCACAAGAGCTCTGATAACGCATTCAATCGAACACAGATGTTAATCATTGAATAATGTAGACCCACATCTATGTACCTAGGAGTAGGTACCTATTTGTAGAACGTAGTTATCTAAGCAATATCAGACAAAAACAGATAACTAAGTCACCGCAAGCATATCGGTAGATAGCATTACGAGTAACTATTGTAATCGTAGAGTTATCAAGAGAAATATGCAATAACAGATGACGTAATACAGTTAACAGATAAAAAATATTATTTCTGAACGATTCATTAGAAACACAGAGTATAAAATGTGCCGCAGAAGTCGAAGTTGAACGAATAACGTCGATCGTGTTTCCTCGAACTAAGGATGAGTCAAAGAATTCTATTTTTGTAGGTACCTAATTACTTTATGGTTGTTGTGTCATTTTTCCCTAATAGGTATTACTGTTCTGTCAGCACGAGACGATTTTTCGATTCGGGTTTTAATGTGGATCAGTGGTTCAGCTCGTCCTGCCAAACTATCTTCTATGATCTGCCTTGACGTTGTTCTATCCATCAGCTCCTTGGGCATAAGGGAACGTGACCAGAATTGCAGTACCCTTAGCACAAGTTTTCTGTAAATGAGACGTAAAGTAAACTGGAACTTTGACACTTTCAAATTGACAATTTTCAAGGAAAAACTGGAACAGCGCCTCTGGTGTGGGAAGAAGGAACTAATTTTTCCCTTGAAAATTGTCAATTTGAAATTGTCAAAGTTGCAGTTTACTTTACGTCTCAAATACTGAAAACTCGTGCTGACGGTACTGAAATGAGTTTGATCTTTGCCCAGGAGAGCGACAGAATTATTCAAAAAAAAAAAAGAAAACAGTAACGAATTCAAAAACGGAACAAACGAACTGACATTTTTAAAGATGCTGGCAAATAATGACAATCAAGTTTTTAGTTGCAAGCAAACTACAGTTTATTAATTATTCACAGTACTTACTACGAACGTACCTATTATGTAGGATAAGTACCCACTTTATTTCAGAACGGTATGTCAGTGCATGCATGACAGCACCGATGACACTTAAAAGTGTCAGGATAGACGAGAATAACCGCCTCGGGTGAGGAGCAGAGAGCAGAGACCACACACGTTCTTCGCAGAAATGCTGGCACCAGCTGAATCGTTAAACCAAAGATCAACCATAGAGTTTAGACAACACATTTAGCACTTGTGAATAATGTTGTTTTGTGGTTATTTTTCTGTGCCACTCTTTGTTGCTTTCCTTGGAGATATTCACATGTTTTACGTATGAATCGAACGGCAGGTGAACCGTGAAATTTTAAATCGGCTTCAATTACCAGTAGCCTACCAGGAATCTGGACATTCTATATTCTAAGAGAAAGTAAGATTATGGCGGTATTGAAGCTAAGCTCTCAGATTGTGATTGCAAATGTTAGGCAAAAGAAGTTCGAAAAATATGCGCATTGAAATAACCAGCTAAATTCGGTACCTATTACCGTTTCACGAAAATCAGTACACACGGCTACACATCAAGCTGTGCAAAACCAGTATTAGCTGACTGTTTATTATGTGTAAAAATCGTACAAAGCGAGACCAAGACAAACTGGTTTTGTATAGCTTGATGTGTAGCCGTGTGTACTAGAGGCTTTAGTGACAGCTTCTGAAGAACTCCTTATTTCAAATGTTCTATAAAATGACAGTTGGGTTCTCATTTAGGTAAATACATTAACTTTATATATAAAGTACAGCGCTGTCTGTATATAAGAGCACCATTTAATAAAATGAAAAATATGAAATTAAAATGCGCATTTTTCTTTTTCATTTTGACTTTTGAGTAGGGTAACCACGAGACAGGCCGGTACCGGATTTGACGGACATCCCGTGTTCTGCCAGACAGTCTGACAGTCAAACTGACGTTCGAAGCGTTTCGATTTCCTGCTTGCACGCATTCTGCCGCGTGAAACTTTTACACTTTTGACGTTAAAAAAGAAAATTGAAAATTGTTCTGTTATCTAGTTAATTCAAGTGTTAAAATATGGCGCAATATGAAAGTAGCTATGACGTTACAAACAGTGACGTTACAAACATTTAAAAATAATAAAAAAGACTGTAAATATTGCTCACATAGATTTGTGGTTTTGGCCGTATGTCTATGTCTTTTCAAAAGTGGCGTGAATACACGAATTGAAATTCAAATATCTTTTGAATATGTCAAAAAAAATGATTTCGAGAAGTTCGATTTAAGCCGCGATAAGATCATAAAAAAATGAGCCAGACCGGGTAGCGCCATCTATTGGCACAAACAGCTCGATTATTCTTCGTTACAAAATATTGCGTACCATTTCTCCGACTGATATTAATTATAATGTTGCAATAAAACCATATCTAATACAATTCAAACAAGTTGGCTTGTCTCCAGACCGTTGTGTCCCTATCTGTATGCACAAATAAATAAGATTGTGCTATCTGTTTGTGATCTCAGAATCTAAGTAAGGCTTGTGTTAAAGAGCAAAAACTAGATAGAGCTTGTAATTATTTTATAGGGGCTGCCTGTAATGGCCTAACATGTCGACTAGCCGACGACTTTGATGGAGTTGCTGTTAGCCATTAGCAAGGTACGTTGAGCGTATACGTAGCTAAGTAAACCGGTAAACTAATTCTAAAACAGAACAACAGAAAACGGACAGAACATGCGAAAGTTTAGAAGCCTATCATCAGTTGAAATCTGCTTTATCTAAACTCAAAACCGGTCTAACGTAGCCAGAACTTCGCATTCTAACAGAGCTAGCCTTATTTAACTTTTTCCTCTTATCTAAAGTCCTTGTTAACTGAACACAACGCGGGCAAAGTCAAAGCAACAGCCAGCATGCCGTAATTATATTACTACTTCTCTGTTTACTTTCGACCAAGCCTTAGTCATCTATGCTGTTTATAGACATACATACAATCGTGTTTTATTGTTATATCAAAACAGAAGCTGGAAATACAAATAGAAAAGACATCGGTAGCTTGCATGACTTGTGTCTTATATTACTACTAATAATAAAGAATGTCGCTCGCTGTGTAGTGTGTCGGGTGTGACTGTGTGAGGATAGGTTATGCCTCGCATTTATTCTTTTTATATGTAGCCGTAAAAGAAAATTAAGTAATAGTGTCACTGAAGCCATGTCCAAAGTTGGAGCAAAAAAATATGGAGTGGAAAAATATCGTGTTTAGCTCAACGAAGAAAACTACAAAGATTGATCAAATTTAATAAAGGAAGTCACTGTAACTTTAATATTTTATGCAGCCAATACTCCAAAACCATTGAATTACTTGGATTACCACTGTTATCGATTTCTTCTTCTTCATTGTTTTCAACACGAAGACCTGTGAATTCTGTTGGCAATGACAATTCTGTCTATCGTGTTTTTCTATTATTGTCCACAGGCCACACCCATTGCCAGCTCTGCCTTCCCACTAAGTTATCCACTTATCCTCAGTTCACTTGTTTTTGGCATCCTCGACGATTAGATTCTTGGCTCTTATTTCGGATTTCATAGTGTTTTGCTTATGCCAACTATCAAGGTCTTTTAGCCTGAAGGAAACATTTTCCAAGAATGTAGTCGGCTTAAGCAAATTATTCTGCAGAAATTAAAACATACATTCATATAATGACTAGACAGCCCGTCTTTGGAATACTAGACTCTGCTTCCATTAGCATAAATAATTACCGACATTATACCTATCATAGATAAGTTGCATGTTTCCATAGAGACTAACCACGAAGCATGCATTATGCTAAACCAGTACAGCCAGTACACGGTACTCCTTCCAATTCCACCCATATAAGTGTGTACCTATATTTAAAAGTAAGTACAGATTATAACTGGCTGAGTCTAGAAACTGCTGAACATATAATAAAGCATGTTTAGTTAATTGTATGTAACTGCAAGACCAATTAGTTGTACGGAAACGTTATCACATCTTCACGCTGAGTTGGATGCGGTATCGTGTATTCAATTATATACAGCACACATACATAGCATAGCACAAGTATCTGTGTGCGTACATAGTTTGTTTAAAAAACTGAGATTTTATCGCACCTACATACAACCGACAAGCAGCTTTATATATTCTCAAAGTAGCCTGTTTATTTACCTCTCCTACTGGTGCAAGGTTCCCAGTATACGTTCAAACAATCTACATGATCCAACTTAGCTAAAAGGCTAGTTTTCGTTTGGCCACGAATGCCGTTCTCTTTGGTACGATTCCAACCATTTACTATTGTACCGAAGCCATAGGCATACTCTTGCCAAGCTTAAACAAGTTAACTTATTTCTTATAATTGGTAATTGCAGCGGCTTTACCACATGCTTTTGTAACGGTCGGGTGAAATCATATCAATTCATATCTATATGTAGCAGCATTAATTCCAAACACAATTCAAATGAAAACTCTAACAGCTGATTTTCCCATTCTTCTAGAAAGATCAACAGGGTAAGAGGCAGAAGCGTAAAAGTAGTACGTGTCGCTCGCGTTGGCGGGCGAAAATCAATGTAGCCCAAAGAAAATTGAGTTGGAGGGCTGCTGAGGCCGTTTCAGTAATTACAGCTGCGAGTAGGACTTCCGCGAAGGTCGTCACCCCGAGGCCCCCCTCCCCGGCACCCCGCCCAACCCGCATCGCCCCCATTTCACCCCCATACCACACTAGAATCACCAACATTCACGTATACGTTAAGACTAACATGACACGTGGATTTGCGATGTATGATTATAAGCCTGAAACATTGAACGGGAGTTTTGAAGGTCTTACCTAGGGATTTGTTTGTCGTAATGATATTCTGTATATTCGCTGATATTGTTTCATTTTTATATAACGGATGTACTTACCTACCATACGTAGAAACTTGTGTATTTGCAACATTTTTTTTAAATTCAATCGCCTCAAATAAGAACAAAAATGTCCGTAAAAAAACAATAGTGTGGTGTCAACAGTCGGGCCCGGGGTGTGGAAACTGGAAGGTGCTTTTATTTCTAAAATAAACAAACGAATAGCTGTCCTTTAGAATTTACGCAACCCGTTCGTGACGGAGAACTTTTTAAAGTATTTTGAGTAGTTGGGTATGGTTCGCAGAAAACGCGCCTGTTGTTTGGTTTATTGTAACGGCATAATTATTCCAGAAATCAGATACTAATCATCTACAGTAGATATAGTGTCTATCTGATTAACGCTAACCTAACCTAACTGCAGGGCTATTGGCTAGCTTGATAGTCACTGACCAGCGGTTGTCAACCTGAACTTGGATGGCTTGATACCTGTTATGAGGAGTGGAGTGCCTCCAAGAGCTTTAGAATAGTTGATTGTATGAAACATTTACATTTATCAGTTTCATTGCTAATGCAAAAGCCAATACGAAAACCTTTTGACAGCTATTTGATGGTCACTACATAGACACCGAGATACGCAATAGCCCCGCAGTTTTTTTTTTTGTAATCTGCGATGCCGCACCCTAGGAATTATTCCTGTGTCGTGGGTGCGTTTACAGACATTAAAATTACACAAATATCCAGTTTTACTACCAACTGCAGTAGCAAGGTACTAGCTACGTCAAAGCTAATCATGGAAGCGAGCTTCGAGCTTCCACGGTTCAGTTGTATCTATAAATTCTGTGAGGTTGTGTAGATAGTACTCATTATTTTTAGCATACCTAATCAATATTTTATAGACTCAGCTGGTGCTTGCCGTTTTCGTGTTAGGTCTTCTTTCTCGTCTCTAAGTATTATTTAGTTAACAACTTTCTTTATACTAAAAATGTCGATTTCATACCGACCAAGTTGTTCAGGCAAGCGTGTAGCGGAGAACTATAACTAGCCGCGCGGCGGGTGGATACAGGTTGATTAAATAGCAAGGGGATCACTGGGATGAAAAGGGGTACAACGTAGAACATTCTCGACTTGCCGAGGGGCGTTGTATGATATGAACGAACGAAAATACAGCCTCAAATTTTAACATTTTCACAGAAACAGAACGAAGTTTTTTGTACCGCTTTCGGGCTTTAGAGGGCGATTTTTGGCAAAGCTTTCGAAATACATTGAAAGAAATGCCTTTCGTGACGAGTACGCTAACATGGAAACAACTTCCCGCTTTTTTACTTCAATAGGGGAGAATTTACAGTCGCTTAAATGACATAATTAGTTGTAATTATTGAGCCCTTTTATTTCATGTACACGACACGTGTTTCATTGTGGAAAAGTGAAATGTGTGCAACGTAGCGAGCGAAGGCGGGAGAAACGTGTTCGAATTTCAAAGCACTAACAGGTGCGCCATTTTGGAAATAAATTCTGGTGACGCCATGCCAGGAGTGAGCGCGACGAACCGTAAAATGATTGAAGAAACTGCTTGGTACTTTCGCATTTAATAGTTAGTTTTGCTTTGTAAATCTTAGCGGAATTTCTTTCTCTTTGCATTTAATATTCTAATTTGTTTTTGCCTCAGATTTTTTGCTGCCTATTTTTGTCTCTAACAGCGAAATTCTGTTTAGAATTTAGCACATTGATAATTCGGTTCTGCTTGTTGAATAAAATATGAAAACAAAAATCAATTAAGTATATTGGCTAGCAATAGAATAAATTGTCTGAACTCAATAGTCGAGACCTACCCTAGTTGGCGGCAAGACACATCAGCTAGGTCCTTAATTTTCTTTCGGTATGTTTTTTCTTACGTTTCGTTTGAAAATGTTTGCTTGTTATTATTGTTATATACTATGTTTTTACTGTAATCGCCGTTAGCAAACTTTAATATTTCGCGAGGCCCCTTCAAGTGCGGCTTCAAGGCCGGGCACTGGGGCCGCTTGGCCCCACCCTAGCTACGCCACTGTACTCAACCTTCCACGGCTTCACGGGAAGACAGACAACTGTTACATCCGATTGTCATTCTTCATCTCAATTCTGTGACTATTTCTATCGTTCACACTACATCTATTGTCCCTAATATGTTAACTCATTTTCGTTGTAACCAGGGTATTTTTTCTAATTAGTGTAAAATGTATTTATCGTAGACATAGAGCATGGACTGAGTCTTTCCTAGCCAAGTCAAATAACCACCAATTTCTCTAGAATGATAAAACAATTGTTTGCTCATCACCATCCATTTCCTGTAGGGCATAGATCATTAACATGATCAAAATTACTGTTTTTCTCTCTTTCTAAAGATGCTTGATCTATGGTAATTGGAATTACCAACTTGGTCATACATAACAGGGCTATGGATTTACCTATAATTTAGGTAATCAGATCCAGTGCCGAATCTAGGGGAGGGTAGGTGGGACACTTGCTTATGATGCCAGCTTTTGGGGGCGCCAAAACCATACGTGCAATCTTGCTTCCAAACAAAAATCTGAACTGTCAGAAAAAAGGCCATAATGGGAATGCATTACTGTTACCGCACCTAGAAGAGCCATAGAACGGTAGCTACCCTATATAGTCTGTGGTAGCTAAGTACTAGTGCCATAGACAACCAAACTACATTAGTAATTTCTATAAAATTACAGTCCATTCGCATTTAGTTAACATCTGACAACAGTTATCCCAGCAACAACCGTAAAGTCATCACATTAAAGATTACTGTCATTTTGACAGTGACGCCCAATCAGAAGTAAAATTAATGTGCACGAACACTACTAGGGACATAGACAAGCGAGCTATATAGACGTAGTCTATGGTTAGTGGCCAGTCACTATGCAGCAGTAACGCATCCAGTTTATTGATTTCAGTTCGGACTACACCGAGCGGTGACCCATTTGAGTTCACTTCAACGGTTTATATTCTTCTGTGATGCTAAAGTTAGGTTTTTTATTTTCTGACTAGAATATTGGCAGACAACATAAGACTTGTTTTAGACTATGCAATCTATATTTTACGTCAGAATAGATTTTCCCTTAGATTATAAAATGTTCAAATTAGTAGGCAGGCGCTGAGAATCGTAGCCAAAAACACGGTTGAAAAATTACCCCATCGCGTCGTCGTTTGATTCCCACGTAAAACAAGTGAACATCTCCAAGAAAAACATTTATATGTTAGGTACACACGGCTACACATCAAGCTATGCAAAACCAATATTAGCTGACCGTTTATTGTGTGGAAAAATCGTACGAAGCGAGACCAAGACAATCTGGTTTTGTATAGCTTGATGTGTAGCCGTGTGTACGTTTTGTTTTGAACACGGACATTTTATAATTAAAGATTTTACCTTTATTTACGTGGTAGATTGGTACACTAAGCAAATACATGACAGGAAAATAGCAATATCTCAGTAAAATATACGAAAAACAGATTTTTATATTTGGCTTTTTGCACGCAAGTGCTAAACGATGTGTGCTATAAATAAATATCCTTACCATGACTATTTCTGTGAAAGAATAACACCATGTGTTTGAAAATAATCGAAAACATAATGCATAGTTATAATGTTCACAGAGAGAATTCGCCATTTATTAATGTCATAAAGTCTCGTGGCAGTCGTGGCAGGGTCAAACCGAAGGTGTTGACGAGACCAATTTAACCACTAAAGAATTGGTTACTGGCTGTGTATAGCTGCGAAAAATAAAACAAAATGGAAATATTGGATAGAGGCCTTTCCCCAACATTGGGACACTAAAATGTTCTCAGGAAGTATTTAGTGCTGTCTGGGTACCAATTTTAGGATCCGACAAAATTACACAAGGCATTTTGACCACACTGTGCAAAGTTGATGACTTTGCTAGAGAAAATTGTCTCAAACTCATAGAAACTACTAGGTAGGTGTAGGGTATTTTGAATGATCCAGATATTTTCAATAGCCCTTTATGTGCAGGGGTCACGGTGATGGAATAAGTCCAGCGACCCCGGCAGCCTTTGGGCCTCTTTAAGTATCTATTACTTAAAAATAAAGATTCTCCGTGTCTAACACAGAAGAAACCTACTCGAATCAGTGTATTTCCTTATGCAAGCAACCCATTTAAATTGAATTTTGTACAAGCTTAGCTCCTAACGGGGATGCGTGATGATAATAACCTTCATAGCCTTCGCAAGAGTTGAGACTGCCAAGGTAAAAAAAAAACTGGCAAAAACAGACTACCAACCTAAAAAAAAATAAAGGCTCTATTATGATTGCCTATAAAACTACAGAAAGACTAGACATCAGCCAATTAATGCAAACGCTAAATTAAATGTTAGAAATCATACATCTAAATCGTGTTCCAAAGTGTAAAGCTGTTTATCGTAAAAAAATACGCGACTAAAGTCATGTTGTGAAATGAGGCAAGCATACGCGCGACTGCATCTAGGGCCGCGCGCCGAGTGCCGCTCGAGCCGAACTCGGCACAAGAATGTCGGGGATGCCAGCTCTAAGAAAATTTCCCCGGATATTTCATAAAATATTTTAGGTATTATATTAATCGCATAGCAAGATCTTTTATTCTTTTCATATTGCTTTGCTTAAAACGATTCAATAGTAGCGACCGACCCCGACTTCGCACAGGTACAATTAAATAATCAGAAAAAGTTGAATTTTCGTTCATTTAAACCTTATTCTGTAAGTTACAATCAGAACAAATAAAAAACATTTAGCCGAACTGGCTAATCTTATCCGACCATTCTCGAGTTTTGCGATTAACAACAATTTGCAAGAAAATCCTTGATAACATATTCTATTCTTTATTATTAAATTCTCTCCAAGCAAAAATATAGAAAAGCCTAGAATAATTCTATTTTTGTTCATTTTCTCTTAAAATGGGCGACTTCTCTGAGCTAGCAATAATACCGGTCCACGTTCGAAATTCAAAGTGCTCGCCAGCGGGTGCGAGCTGGCAACGTCGCGGCGACCGACACAACGCGGTATAAATAGGTGGGTGGTTCATAACTGCCAAGATAATCTTTGGGCTGACAAGACGCTTTTCATTTTTTACATTCATGTAGGTACTGGCTGACGCCTGTGTTGGACTGCCTTCTAAACTATTCATATCCTTCAACCGGATTTCATTGCTTAAATCAATAGAAATGAATCCATTCATGAAAACGGAAATTGCTGCTGTTTGAGTACAAATCAGAACACCCCATAAATAATCTTATCCCAGTTTCCAATTTTCATCATTCATAGTCTTCTGTACAGGTTATTCACATAGCTCATCCATCCGTCATGTAGTTGCATACTCACGAAGTCGTGACTCGACGCAATTACGCTATATCTCTATACAATCTATATGATAGTGTTCATGGCACAGCATAAAAGTATCATATTATGCAGATACTTTGAATATATGGACCGCGGCCGGCGTATATAAATATGATATTCTGGTATCAGTATACTGTATAACCCACAACCCATTATATCTCTAATATTGTGGGTTTTCAGAGAAAAAACATGTGTCAGTTGCATCACCTGTCATTTCAAACTACAAAGGGGAATCTAGACAAGTGACAAGTAAAGCCTAGTGCAGTTGCAATCATCGTTAGCAGGATACCGTTTATCTTTAAGCCGCGTCATCTGGTCTTAAACTGTAATTTCGTCGACAAATCATCTTATTTTTCGTTTCTCACCTAAAAGCAATTTGTATTCGGTAGAAGGCTAGAAGGCAATCGATGAGTCATCTCCTAATGTTATTTTTATACCACTGCATAGACGACATACTTATTTGTGTCTTTGTCATTATGGAAATGAAATAAGATGTGAGATCCAGCAGGTAGTTACTCTAATTAATTCTCCATTTGACGTCACAACGGTGTGAATGTAAAGAATGGTTCTAAATAATCTCATTCTTTTGATAACAATGTCTGTTTTATTTCGTTCTAATAACTGTAGAGATTCGTAACTTTCACCTAACCACTTCCCACTGAAGTTGCAACCAGTTGTCGGTGCAAAACGTGGTGTAGGCGCGTTACAAGCCACGTTAGCTATCGTCGATCGTTAACATGGGCTACCGTTGTTACTAACACTTTAGATCTGTCTCAGGTAGAGAAGGGAACAACGTTTGGCTCTGTCCTTGCATACCTTTTTTGCATACCTCCTTTCGTTACACGCGTTTATGAATCTCCTCATGCGCGCTCTTCGGTTTGAGGTCATGAGAGAATTTTGGTGACTTGGTCAAGTTGACTATTATATTCGAAATTAGTCCGAGGTATGATTAACTTGTAGTAGTCGTCTTCTGCTACCCTTAACGCGATTTTTTAGATATCTGAAAAAATAAAAAGCTGCACCTGGCAACTCCACCTGTCAATGTCATTCGTTCTTTTCGCGCCCGCAAGACGCGTTGGGAAAAAGTTTTGTGTTCTTATAATTAGTTTATTTTAAGTATTAAACACAAACCAAAGATGCCCAAACACAATAGAAATAGTGAGATTAAAGATGAGGAGCCATCTGGCAATAATATTTTTCTACTTAAAGTGTGCTAACCGCATTTAAAAGTGATTATGTGTTGTGAATGTTTACAAAAGAATCCTAATGGACTGTCTAGTAAAGGAGCAGACTTTCATAAACCGGCACTTGTATAAAGTAATGCTATAATATTAGATGCATGCAATATATGGCACGCTTGGAGACAGTTCCCGTTGTTTATTCAACCTACACTGGCAATATATACCTATTAATAGAAGAGACTAATCTTACTGATCCTCGATAAGATATATCCGACTTACTAAAAGGCAACAAGTGAATTGAAATCTTAGTACTTTGTCAAGAATAAAAATAAATAGTGTAGACTACCACCATGAAGGAAGAGACCCATAGACTTAATTCAATTATTAGTACTGGAAATGCAAATAAGTCAATTCCAAGAAACTACCAGCAGTTCAAACAGCCCTGCCCACCTCCGAAAAACAGAGGGATCTATCTATATAAATCGAGAAAGAAGCCAACAACAAAAACATGAGATATACCTATGACAGTAGTCATTTTCCAGCCAACCCCAGGCCAAGCACCAGTAACAGTTAGTGGTAATGTTTGCTGCTCACTTATATTTTTATTTATGCTGGGAATCTATAACCAAAGATTCTGTTATATAAGACTGAATAAGATCATACTCTATCCCCTTTTCTCAGTCAACTTGTGAAAGATAAGATTTCATATAATAACTCTTTTAATGAAACTGAGTGACTTGTCTTATCCAAGAAATAAATGAACTTTCATAGCTAGGTCCTGTTAAACAGCTGATCAATTTAATCCATGATTTTCTTTATACTCACAGATTTATACTAAATCTTTAACTGTTGGATAATTTCATTGTAATCAAGCATTTCAAACTAGAAAATACAAAGGCTATATGTAAATTAAATCTTAAAGGCATACTGTTTATATAGTAGCAATTAAAGAAAATGGTTAGAAATTTTTGCCGTTCACCTCTAACAAAAAACTGTACAAGAGGTCTTACACTGACCCCTGTGTATTTAAACAGTCTGCTAAACAGATGATGATATCGGTAGTAGAACATCTCAAAAATCAAGGTATAACATTAGTTAATAACCTAGATGACTAATCTGTCCTGGGTTAACATATGTAATTATGAAAATGCTTTTGTAGAAAACAGTTCAGATGTCCCTTCAGGTTGTGAATGATCAGGACTGGTGATCAATTCTAAATGCATGACTCTAAGCCCTGGTATATTTTGATGAATAATCAAAATCAAGTTTGTTCTCAATTAGCAACATATTAGTAGGTATCAATCTGCATGGCTGCCTATCTCATAATAAGATTTTGTTCACATAAAGATTTTATAAAGAAAACATTTTCCATCCCTAGACTAGAGGTAAAGTAAATAAAAATAAGAACTACTTTGTTTAAAGACGAACATTATTAATAGTTTTAAACATATTAAACAATGTATCTTAATTTTTAGAAACATTTTCAGATACATTACTAAGTGGTTGGAATGCACATTACCAGGGGTAAAGCACTAGGGGCAGTTGGTCAGTATGAGAATAACATGTAGACTATTTAAAAGTTGACATTGAGTTATTGTGTTATGTTGAGTTATATTAATTTGAGATGCATACTTTGCCTTATAGTATTTTGTGATTAAAAAACTGTGCGTAAATCTGACAATACTGCAACAGCACATAATTATAAACTGTGTACAAGAGTACAATACTCTTCTATAAATCTTATCAATTTCTGCTTAATAAAGAGGCTGACCTTGAGCCTCGTAATCCCAATGTAGATAAAGAATGGAGACTGTCTAAGCTTTCAATTTTATAATAAATAATTTTGGCCAGCCAGAGAGTTCTTTTTGCAGATTGGTTAAGATCATAAAGGTCCAAAGTACCTACCTACATAATTACCTTGGGACAGGGGGTCCCTATGCCTGGAACATTGATGCATTCAAATGGAATAATCTCTTTTTCTATGGTTTTTTATCATACTGCTTAAAACCCTAATAGTATATAAATAAATAAGATACAACAGATAAGGATAAAGAATTGGTAGTTTTACCAATTTTGATTTCTCTACTAATTTCTGAGATCATAACAATGAGACCTTCTGATTTTATTTATATGTCTTCATTTAGAACTTGTAATCCTCTATACCTAAAGCTGGGGGTCTTATATATTATCAGGCACACCATCAAGAAGAGAATGATACTAGGAGAGTAATGGATTTTGATAGGTTGATTATCGCAATTCATCTGAACAATATATTATTATACTGTGAAGAGATAAGGACAATAAGAAAAAGAATAAATTGGCTCGAAAGATTGAAAGTTACAAAGCTAAAATGAAAGAGCTTAAAAATTGTAAGTGTTTTTCACTGAAAAGATTATAATGACTGAAAGATATGATCATGTTGTTACACTCTACATATTTCTCGTTGAGAAATTCATATTCACATTGTTTTAAAGGTTTAACAATCCCTCATTTACCTGAGTTTTAAATTGTCAAAGTCGGAAATTATTAACATAATATATTTTACATTTTGATTCTTTCTTGTTGAGAAAACTATGCTATGGATCAATTAAACATACAGTACGTCTAACTGGTGATAAATGATAAATGATATTTATTTTGTAAATTGGTTATAAAAAACACTTTTACACGTCATAATCAATATTTTTAAAGCTAGATGAGGCCGGTGTTTCGTACCTGACTACTCTGAGAAGAAACAGCCGAAACAAACTCAGAGGTCACAGTCTCTTTTAAAGTCCAGACATTGTTCAGGTCATACGAGGACCATGTGGGTGTCTGAGACGGTCTTTTGAAGAAAGAACCACACAGATTTGAGTGGACCTGTCCAGTCAGTGCAAGCATTTGTCGGTGACCGTGTAGCTCTACTCAGACCTCAAGGAGCTCAACGACACGACGAACAATACCAAAGAAAGGACATTTGGGTAGGCCGCTTAAAGTACTCAAACTGTCAGACAATTATTATGAGTCAAGAGCAAAACTTCCCCACATTCGTCCTCGCATTCACAATGATAAAATTAATACACAAACAAACAAAAAAGATAAAAATAATTGAAAAAAAACATGTCAAATTGTAAAAAATAATAAATAAATAAAAAAATCAAAGTCACAAAGTAACTCACGTCAGATTGTAAAAAAAATAAAATAAGAAATGTCAGATTGTATAAAAAGAAAGGAATAAATAACAAATACAGACAAAGTGGTAAAAATATGAAATGTAACAAAACAAGAAAAAAAAAAAAAAAAAAAAAAAAAAAAAAAAAAAAAAAAAAAAAGACATTCTACAATACTATAACATGATAATAACAACAACATTCAGCGAGTAAATTCAATTGGAGCAGCTTAATCCCAAGCTTTTTTGTCTTCAAGATAATGGTTAACATGATAATAGGCTTTCTGAACCAGTTTACGTTTAATAAATGATTTGAATTTATTTATGCTTAGTGCCTGAATAGAACTCGGAAGCTTATTATAAAAACGTATACACTGACATCTAAAGGTGCCCCCTATTTTTTTGAGCCGGGTAGCTGGAACCATGAATTTGTCCTTATTTCTTGTATTAATATTGTGGAAATCACTGTATTTTTTAAAAAGATTAATATGTTTATGTGCGTACAAGAGGTTTTCATAGATGTACTGAGCCGGCACAGTCATTATATTAATCTCTTTAAATTTTTCTCTGAGGGAGAATCTGGGACTTAGTTTATACATGGACCGAATTGCCCTTTTTTGCAAAATAAAAATTGTTTGAATTTCAGCGGCATTGCCCCACAACAGAATACCGTACGACATTACACTGTGGAAATAACCAAAGTAAACTAAACGGGCTGTCTCCAAGTTAGTTAATTCACGAATTTTTCTAACGGCGAATGCCGCAGAGCTGAGCCTTTTTGACAATTTGTCTATATGGGGGCCCCACTGAAGTTTAGCATCCAAAGTTATGCCTAAGAATACCGTGGTATCTTCCGGTTTCAATTCCTGATCCTTGATTTGTACACTGGTTTCTACTTGTTTGACATGAGGTAACGTAAACTTAATGCATTTAGTTTTTTTCTCATTTAAGAGAAGATTATTACAGTTGAACCAATTCACTACTTTTGCAAGGGAACTATTAATTTCGTCAGTAACTAGCTGCTGGCGTTTAAGTTTAAATAAAAGAGAAGTGTCGTCTGCAAACAACACTATATCATGATTATCTTTTATGAGGTGAGGTAAATCATTTATATAAATAAGAAACAAAAAAGGACCAAGAATTGAACCCTGGGGTACCCCCATTTTTATTACAGATCCGAGAGATCTTTTGCCGTTAACATCCACTCTCTGGATCCTTTCACTCAAATATGAAGTGAGAAGATCCAGAGAGGCGTTCCGGATTCCGTAGTGGTGGAGTTTCCTGATTAATGTTTCATGAAGAACGCAATCGAATGCCTTGGACAAATCACAAAAAATGCCCAAAGCATCACATGACAGAGAGGTGGACAGAGATTATAGCATTAGGTATACATACATGTTGCCTCCTTCTCGTTGAGAGGGCTATGCTTTGGATCAATTTAACATACAATGGATCAATATGACATACAATATTTTCTACAACAATTTATGTCCTGGTGGACAGAAAATTAAGGTATTAGGTATACATGTGTTACATGTTGCCTCCTTCTCGTTGAGAGGGCTATGCTTTGGATCAATTTAACATACAATGGATCAATATGACATACAATATTTTCTACAACAATTTATGTCCTGGTGGACAGAAAATTAAGGTATTAGGTATACATGTGTTACATGTTGCCTCCTTCTCGTTGAGAGGGCTATGCTTTGGATCAATTTAACATACAATGGATCATTATGACATACAATATTTTCTTCAACAATTTATGTCCTGGTGGACAGAGAATGAAGGTATTAAATATACATGTGTTACATGTTGCCTCCTTCTCGTTGAGAGGGCTATCCTTTGGATCAATTTAACATAGTAGTACTTCCAACAAGAATGTATGTCCTGATGGACAGAAGATTAAGACATAATGTGATACATTTTGTCCCTTTCTCGTTGAGAAGGATATACTCTGGATCAATTTAAATCACAGTACTTCAAACAATGTTTTACAAGTTCATAGATAAGAAAAATATGATTTGTGAATTTGTGTTATATGTACCTAACCTTTCATTGAGAAGGTTTTTACTCAAGTTTAAGTACCTATGTACCTTCGTGCTACATGTTAGCTCTCTAAGAAGAAATCGGGGCACTTAACAAGAAAAGATCCTATAGCATCAAACATGAGTAGCCTCTTACACAAAGTGATGAACTACTTATGATAAAAGTATACTTTTACTTGAGTTATGGACTGGCAAGATATATTGCCATATTTTAAATATGATTATAGTAATGGTCATGATCTGATTACTGAAGCAATCAAATGTATAGTCTACTGTAGACTACATACATATACCTAATTACTCTGAACGGTTGGGTTGTCAGATGGGTACCTAAGTAGGTACCATGAGTTATTACGGTCAGTCATGAAAACAATTCCACTATTTTTGCTCTAGAACAGCAACTAGAAGAAGACAGTAGTGATATAATATAAAGAATATAAAATAGATTTATCAATTATTTAAAAACATATCGACTCTGATATGGATAGTCATGTAGATCCAGATGATAGAATGAAACATTTATTTTAAGGTTTTTTCAAACTATGGCCAACTAACGCAAGGTAAAATAGTTTCTAGGATCCCAGCAGTGTTACTACATTTAAAGTCTTTGTACTGTCTTAATAGCTTCAGTTAAGAAAATGTAATAAAGAAGCTTGTTAGGTTGATTGTGTTTGCACTATGTGTCCAAACTTTGTTGTGTCAAAGTATCAATTATTATAAAAGATTAATAACAAAGGTGCTATCAAATTAATTGATGACAGTCTGCAAAAGTAGAAAGCCCATCAGACTAGATAGTGTTACCATCCTTAAGTAGTACTAAGCCTAAAATATGTCAAGCATAGTGTCAAGAAAAAAAAAAAAAAAAAAGAAAAAAAAAAAAAAAAAAAAAAAAAAAAAAAAAAAAAAAAAAAGAAAAAAAAAAAAAAGGCATTAACATCTTTGTCCTCTGTGCATTCTACCAGACATGTACCTATCTAGAGCTATCGCCAAGTTCTGGCGTGCTTATTCTTCAAATGTACATAGACTATGCCTAACCAACCGTGGCCTCTATACTGCAGGTAGTGCAATACTTACTGCAATAATTACAATATAGATATTGTTCAAAATAAAATTTGCTGGGACAGTTCTGATTAAACTTCATCAAGTTTTAATACCTTTAGTGAATTAACTTTAATTTCAATGGTATTTTAATACATAATAATTATTTAATGATAAATCAATCCCAAGGGAATATTTGAACTTAAAAACTGTTTTTTATTACACTGGCATTCATAGTATTAGGAATTAAGAAAGATTTTGGTTAAGCACTATAGTATGCAGATGAATTGTGACCAGATGTTTAGTCTTAAATATAAATATTTGGAGTTTGAAAGATAGGATTTTTTCATTGTAGTCAATGCAATGATTGCCTGCCTATGTATATAAGCAGGCTTCTATCAAGATATATTTCCATTTGAAAAAGCAATATTGGATATTGAAACATTGTTTTAAACATAAATTTATTATTTTATGTTCTCTAAACATCTACAAGTTAATCATACCTCGGACTAATTTCGAATATAATATAAGGATTAAACGAACTTACCTAGTGAAGTTCTATCCTTATTATATGAAGAAATTAGTCCGAGGTATGAGATTCCCACCCTCCCAAAATTAACTTTCAATTAATTCTTCCCATATGAAGGTACCTGGTACCATTGCTCTAAACTGAATGACATTGACAGGTGGAGTTGCCAGGTGCAGCTTTTTATTTTTTCAGATATCTAAAAAATCGCGTTAAGGGTAGCAGAAGACGACTACTACAAGTTAATCATACCTCGGACTAATTTCTTCATATAATAAGGATAGAACTTCACTAGGTAAGTTCGTTTAATCCTTATAATATTTGCTATAATGATCGAGAAGCAATTCCTTAAAATTATTGAAACTAATGTTACATAACTGATTGGTTTTTAATGCAATAGTAGAATATTACTGCCAAAATGCAGTGTTAATGTGAGCTCTAAGTAATTGTTTATAGAAATAACAGCTTAACATTTATAACTGAATTCAGTTTTACAGTTTTCTTCAATGCGTGCTTTATGCTAAAACCTGATATAAAAGACACACCATAAACTGTCTTCCTTCAAACTGACAGAGCATGACATTCAAAATGTTTCATTTATTTCTAGAAAACTGGAGCCATGAAAAATTCTAACCTACCAATACATGTGGCTTAATATCCGATATTTTCTTGATAACGACTTATTTTTTCACAGTCAGTAATTGAATGAACCGTCCATCGAACGTGGGCGAGTTATTTATCTACGACAGAATAATGAATGACGGATCTCTTTTACGTCGTCGCCACATTATTATAAAGTTGTTGCGTCGGCCATTTTAGCCCTGTGAAACATTTTATGTACCGGGCAGAATTTTGCAATTCACTCCGAGGCCAATTTTATCCAGGTTGGCAGGTCCAAGATATAATATTAAGCACCTTGTTGCGTTAAAATCTTACACAGTAGAAAAGTTAGTGAGTTATATCAGTTTTAAGATGATTGTTACAGAGCTACCTCTTGAAAGCATCAATTAAAGAATGAGTAGTATAAATCTTGAAAATATATTAAGCAATCAACATCTACAATCATCAAGCTTACAGTTTGAATATAGGCACTTGATAAGTTTCTACGACTGCGTATAAAAGACTCCTCTATTTCTCCTCCACGTCTGCGTCTCTTCAATTAAATGTTTTTCAACTAACTTCGAACTTGTCCAGAATTTCTGTGAAATGTTTTCTCAACAAATAAGTAGGTATTTACGTAACACTCAACGAAAGAAGTCTGATTGTAAAGAAACTCCGAGTGTATTTCTCGTACGGGGAAACTCCTGTTGGCCTTTAACGCGGCGTCGATCGATCGTGCGACGTTGCCGCTCTGTGTCCGGGCCCGCCGCCCGCTCCGCAACACTTACTGTTTATTTTTATTGTTGCCAATCAATTATTATGAAGGAATAATGACACCTGCCCACTTACATAGTAACCTCTTTGCTCTCAATAATGAACAGAATAATAAGCTTTACGATATAAAAAAAGGATAATGTAGTTTATTTCTTCTAAGTCTTACCAAGAGGTCTTACCTTACCAACCAGATGAATGATTTAGAAATAGAGAAATAGGTATTTGAAGTCTGAGTTATCAGACTCCATTTCAAATTTTGAGGTGAACTTATTGATATACAAAGATGAACTACAATTGTTGTCTTTGCTAGAATTCTGAGGATTCAAATTCAAGAGCAGTCTATGAAGATGACATAGGCACAGATAGGTATATTACCCGTATATTTTACTCTCACCAGCAGGTCACCAACAAAAATAAATTGTGGGGATTTAAGTAATAATATAAGTATCTTATTTAATATAAAATTACATAAACACTGGATACAGAGGTAAAATAAATATGTACTTATTGATATCGTACCACGAAATAATAAAATTGACAAGACTGTCCAAAAAAGATGTTTTTTAAAACGTATATGAGTCGCTTTCGTAACTTGTGTTTTTTTTTTAATAAAAAGCTACATAATTCTATTACCTGCATTTATCATTTAGAATATAGGTATATACAGTATACACGTTCAAATATTAGGTCTCACTAAAATTGACCGAATATTTGAACATTTTACTTGATTTCATTACATTACCCTAATTTTAGGGAAATTGTGTTGCTAATATGGCAATATTGATTGCTAAAGCCCGATTTGAATTTCGTTTAAATCGCGCTTTAGCATTTTTTGTATCCGTTTTGTTTAAAATTATTGAAACTTCATATTTTTTTTAGCACTACACACTTTACAGAGGTTAAATGAGGTATCTTAAGTAGGTATATGAATTAAGTAACTAGTAAAAGTTATTCTTCTTTTAATAAGATAATTAGCACAGGTAAAAATTTATGGGCCCAAAGCATTTTATTGAAAAAAGAACAAAGTTATGACCCCCCTAGAATTGAGATTATTTTTAACCGACTTCAAAAAGAAGGAGGTTATCAATTCGACGGTATGTTTTTTTTTTTTTGTGTGTTTGTTACGCGATTTCTCCGGCGATTGTGGACCGATTTTCAAAATTATTTTTTTGTTCGAAAGGAGATGCTTTCGGAGTGGTCCCATATTTATCAAGTCAAGATCTGATGAATGGATCATGGAGAAATCGAGGGCAACCCTCAAATTTTATAGACCTACGTATAGTTTTTCGCAAATAATATGAAGTAATTTAAGTATTTGCGTATGGTAATCATGTAGCTGAGCTGTCCGATTTAAGTCATTCTTTTTTTGTTATACTAGGTATTGTTCAACTGAGGGATCACTGCAAGTTTCATCAAAATCGGTTCAGTAGTTTTAGATAGGGAATTTTATTAGCTAATTTTGTACATGAGCGATGTTATTACCGGTGTTACGGATTACAAAATTCTAGTGCACATGGTAAGAAAATGATGTACCTATTTGACAAGAATTGGACAAAAAGAAAATGATGTACCTATTTGACAAGGGTTGAATATTTAAACTAAAAAGAGTAAAATAAAAGCTTTTTCAAAAAAAATGTAACCGCCTTCAAAACCAACCACTAAAAAAGCGTAAAATAACCTACAAAATAACTTTTCTTTCGGAAGTCGGTGGCAAAAAAGACAATGAAAAAAAAACCACCGTTTTGATAACTCACTCCATAAATTAGGATAATATGTAACATTGTATTTGTATACCTGGTGTTTGATTCGAATACGTTGTAAATTCTACTATTCCCCTTCAAAATTAAACACGAACCGCTGCACTTGTGTGTCCTTGGCTATTACGCCGCACACATACACATCTATTCGTTTACATGGACTTTAGCGGGGGGAAACCAGTTCTGTCTGGATCTTTGCTAGCTGTGAACGTACGGCAGCCAGAATCAAAATGGCGAAAAAAGTTTGTTCTGTGTTTGGCTGCAACAACACAAATGTCAACAAGCCGAAAATATCGTTCTTTTCGTTGCCTTCAGAAGATGACAGGTAAAAAAAAAGTATCTTTTGACGATGACTTTGACAGGGGAAGAAACAAAATGGCGGCCACAAGCTCAAATGTGGCGCCAAAAAAATCTTTGTATATTTTTTATAAGCTCTTTAGATTACCTTGAAGCTACAGGCAGATGTGTAGCTTTTCGTTTTGTCTGGATTATTTGAAATAGTACCTAAAAGATGCGCACCTACTGCGAACTCCAATATTAATGTGGATTTTATCTTCTAAGAACCTATAATCCATATTTGATTAACATACCACCAACAAGTTGATTTTAGAACACTTGTCGGTCTTTATTTATCTGGTTGACACTATGTGTATACGATATACGCATCTCTCGTTTTATATAACGAATGATGCGTATACATTTGTGCTGGACACACAATACAGAATGCGCCCCGACTCTGTGGAGGCCAGAGGGTCCCCTTCATTCGCGTGACAAGCCAGCCATTTTGCGAAACTCTATGTACTATGTCGCATAGGTTAATACTATGTACTTTAAACGTATATTCATCTATGCATAAATGCATCTATATGTTAATAGGTAGGTACTGTACATAGCATTGGTTGTATCCAAGTGCATTACCTGCATAATGTTTCTTTTTATTTCACCGCCACTGCTGGCCTTCCATGAGCGAGATTAATTCCATTGTGGGAACGAGACAGAACTATGCAAGTTGTCTATCGCCCTCTCGTTCCCACACTGGCATTACTCGCGCTTTACGACGTCAGGTGTGGCTTCCTGCTCTCAAAACGGTGCAGGTGTAGGAAAACATCGTGAGGAAACCGACTTTTTGCAGAAGCAAATATTCTAAAACATGTGACCTGTCGGTCTAGTGGTTAGTGATCCTGACTGCTATGCCGGAGGTCGTGGGTTCGATTTCCACCCAGGACAAATGTTTGTGTAATGAGCACGATCATTCGTTCTGTGTCTGGGTGTAATTTATCTATAATATGTATGAATTTAGAAATATATAAGTAAGTTTATCAGTTGTCTAGTACCCATAACACAAGCTCTGCTAAGCTTGGGACTAGATGGCGTTGTGTTAGAGTTGTGGAATATTATTATTATCTACTAACACGCACTGGGCCACTAGGTGGAATACGTACAGCCCATTCCCTCTCTCAGAGAGGTCGACTTTATGTGTCCCAGGTCCCAATAGTGGGCAACATTATAGGCAGCCTCATTATTTACCTGTATCTTTGCAAATAAATCTAAATTCATTTCATAAACACAAATACGGGATGCCACGCCACCCTAGTGAGCTGCTAGTGAATGAGCTCGCCCGGGTACTCACATTTCACGCAGTGTGACGGAAATAGCCGATGAAAATATTGATTTCTGTCGAATGATGAAACATTTTGTAGGCAGTCTGTCTCTCCATTAGTTTTTTTTCTAGTTACGGTATTTTAAATCCAGGCAAACTAAATTACCTTATAGTATCATTGAAATAGGTTTAACTAAATGACTAAACTTTTCATATAACAATAGCAATCGTGAAGGCAAACAATCAAAGTCCAAAGGTTTATTTTATCGTGGTAAAATCATCAAATGAGTCCTCCCAACCAGGGCAGGGCGGGAGGGACTGTCAGACTTGTACTGGCTAAAATCCACGGTGTCCTTCATTAGCCCTTTACGTTCCATGGTCACGGTGATGTCTATATAAGTCCCGCGACCCCGGCAGGCTTTGGCCTCTTAGAGGAAGACCAAAAGATAAGCCAAACTCATCAAACAAAACAGTTTAATCGTTAAATTATATGTTTTATACGTTAATGTAATGCTAATGATAAACGTTAGATCAAATAAAATTGTATGAAATGAGACAAACATTATGTGTAAAGAAATTATATCAACCTTTGGTATATCTCACGTTGATTATATCATGTGAACAGTATTAAAATGAAAATACCTATATCAAATAACTTTATATGAAATGAGACGCATCAATGTAACGCAAAATATAGCATTACATCACTCCACTCAGAAATAATGTATTTATTTATTTATTGGCAGAAAAAATTCGAAGTCGGTTCAGTAGTCCCAGACATTACTTCCTACAAACATAGTTATGTTCGAATGTTTTATTGTTTTTATTTGTCATTCAAACAATCGCCAAAAAGACCCTTGATAATTGGACGGCGATACACATTACCTACTCGTATTCCTCATGCTCGCGTCATTGATGTCCGAAAATTACCTCGCGACGTCGTCTGATACCGTGGGTGTCTCCCGCTGCGGCCTCTTTGTGAGGCAGAGGCGGTGCTCTTCCTCACGGATTCCGTCTCGTCCCGTCCTTCGCTAGGATGACTGCTTCCCAGGAGGTGACTACGTCCTATTTCGTCTCCCACGCAGCATGGCCTCAGCCAATGCCGGGTGCGTGAGGTCACTGCTGCCTATTTATTTATTTCATGCAGGACTTACAGCTAACAAAATCATATCAAAAAAGGGGTAATAGGCATCAGACAGCCATCCTATTGCCTCCGTGAGGACACTGTGCACTGTGGTTCTCAATTCGGCACACCTCACCTTGACCCGGGTGATTCTCCCAGTGATTCACACCCAGGTATTTCTTCCAGCCCAATCTGACATAGGAACTTCCGAAACATCTGTGTCCGGTGAGGACCTGCGTCAGGCGGAAGCTAAGGACGCCGGGGGCGACTCTCCAGCCACTCCTCAAAGAGGAGTCTTAACCCCGGCGATGCCAAAACTACCTTGGATTTAAAACTCTACTGAGCCTCTACCATGAGTTGTCATAACGATACTCGATCATACGCATCGACCGCGTTTGGCGCTCTCATTGGTTGAGAGTTCATACAACCTTGGAGCGGGACAATGAGAGCGCCAAACGCGGTCGATATCGATGATCGAGTATCGTAATGACAACTCATGGGTACTTAAAACCTAAAAGTATGATACAGATGTTGATGGTGAACGAAGACATGCTTTTGTTTTGCCGATCCCAAATGAATTAGGATAAAGGCATTTCTTCTACCTTCCATTACCTCTTAAAGCAGTATTACTTTACAATCACTTAATTATGAGAAAGAGATAAAGCTCACAGGATGTCTAGCTCCGTCTCTTTTATATACAGAAGTAAGATAAAATCAATACTACACGGGTTATGGTAGGTCATTCAGGAGAACGATGAAATGAAATGTGTCGTACAACATAACTAACCGTTAATAAAACATCGATAAATGAATCTGCGGCATGTTGATGAAAATTCTTCGTTGAAGAAATTGTTGAAGCTGCTACCGTGGCACAAACGGGCATTTTTACGAATTTATAGTCTTCCAGCTGAAGATTCGACCGGGCGCGGCGTGTTGCAACGTTGATGGCCGTTAGGCAACTGTATATTCAGCAGTGCATGCGCTGTGATGCTGCCTCCCACCACCCACACACACAATTTATCCACATTCATTGAATCACGGGGAGAATTCAAGGATCCGACGCGAAATAGTTCAAGGATATCGTAGTTTTCATGTTTCATAGCCCCCTATAGTTACATATTATTCATTATTGTAACATGTTGTATTGGGACCAGGGGCTTAATTGTTTTAGGAAGTATTCCCTTTCAGTTTGGGCAGTTCAATTACTATTCATTTAGCAATGGAATATGTTGAATTTAATGTCGATCGAGATTTTCTGTAGTTGTTTGTAAATATCCGATTGCAAATGAGCTACTTTCAACTCCACTTGAGTTAATGCTATGTTATTTATTTCCAGACGTGCCATATGGCTGCATTTAATCTCACGGGAAGAGTTGCAGGACAAGCAAGCACACAGTTATGTCGTCTGCGAAGAGCATTTCGACCCTGGCAGCATTCAGGGGACCCCAGAAAGAAAGAGATTGAGGAGATTCTCTGTACCTTCCCTCCAGTTACCTCCCAAACGGTCCCTGGCCAAAGAAACACAAACTGAAATAAAGGAAACACTCAATAAATTCGCACAGACAGACTTTTACGTATTGAAGATAGAAAAAGGTGCACAGACCGCGAATTTTCTCACAACATCTCTACCCTCTGTGAAAAAGCTTAAAGATGAACTATTAATATGCAAGAAACAAATGAAGTCAGCGGCATCAAGCAGTCTCACCAAAGACACGTTTCACAAGCTCTGCGACAAATTCTTAACAAAACCACTCGCAGAAATTGTAAAAGCACAGACTAAATTGAAATTTCACGGTAAAGGGAATAGGTACTCGCCGAAATATAAACAATTTTGTATTAATTTGTATTACACAAGTCCTCAGGCGTACAAATTACTGGAGCAAGCTCTGTGCCTGCCGAACGCTACGACTTTAGCCAGGCACTCAATACCAATTAGCACAGAAGTCAATGAGCATTTGATGACAACGTTGAAAGCAAAAGTGGGTAACATGACGAATTCCGAAAAAGTTTGCTCCGTCGTAGTTGATGCTATCAGTCTGAAAACTAGTCTATACTACAACATAAACTTGGAAAAAATCATAGGACTACAGGAGGTGAATGGACTCCAAACACCAGTTTTGGCTAAAAAAGCTTTGGTAGTTATAATAAGAGGCATATTTGGAAACTGGCAACAACCTATTGGTTTTGCCCTCCTTGGAGAATCCAGAAACAGCGATGACATATCGAACTGGATAGAACAGTTATTAGAAAAACTTATAGATGTTGGACTAGATATACGAACTTTTATTTCTGATCTTGGATCAGATCTGTTAGGAGAAGAAAAAAAGAATATGATATCAACTGAAAGGCCTTACTTCTTTATCAAAAACCGAAAGATATTCTACATAATTGACGCTTTGCACTTGATCAAATCATTAAGAAACTATCTGATGTTGAACGATTTCTATTTTCACGGATCAGTTGCGAAATATGAACATATTTTACAATTTTACGAAAGTGAGAAGAACAAAACGTTAAAACTAGCTCCAAAGTTGACAGAGAGTCACATGAAGCCCTCAATTTTTGAGAAAATTCAGGTGCAGTATGCTACAGAGTTATTAAGCCATACTGTTGCTACAGCTATCTCATGCTATATAGATTTTCAAGCTATACATGAGTCCGCGAAAGGAACAGTCAAGTTCATTAAATTGATAAATGATTTATTCGACATTTTGAATTCGTCATCCGTCCACTCGACATGTGAATACCAGCAGGCGTTCTGTGGAAGTGTAAAACAAGTAACATTTATGAATGAAATGCTTCAATTCTTTAAATCTTTGCGACTAATTAACTCAACGACGGGACGGGATGTGACGGCCACAGCAAAATTCATAGCTGGGTATCAAATTACGATCACATCTATCCTGCTTTTATTTGATGACCTCAGGCTAGCAGGTTACAATAATCTCCTAACTAAAAGGTTGAATCAAGACGTTACTGACATTTTCTTTGGACAGGTCCGAAGCAAAAGGAAAAAGCCGACAACTAGACAATTTGTGTCAGCATTTAGGAAGATTTTCTTTACTAACATAATTAAACCAGGGAAACAAGGGAAAGGTTCAGGGGATTTGACACAATTACTAGTTAACACAGAAAAATTAGGATTCATTTTGGGCACTGAAGTTGAAGAAAATTCACGTATGGAAGAAGACTGTAATGAAATAATCACAGAACCTAATACGCCTTCGATCTCAAGTACGGATTATTGTAAAATTGAATTGCCTGAGGATAATAGATTGAGTTATATTACTAGTTATTTGTTCAACAAATGCGTGAGTTTACACGGAGAGTGTCAACAGTTGAAAGCATGTTTGTTTTACGACGATAAAATGAAAATTGTTAGCATGGATGTGGACGGACAAGCAAAAACCGTAGCGAATGAACTGAAATATAGTCCACCCGAAAATTTTATCAATTTCGTACAAGAGATGGAAAGATATTATCAGAGCTTCTTCAATAACTTTTACATAAATAGTAAGATTGCCAGGTCCATTTTCGAAAGCATGGCTCAAATAGTTTACGTTCCGCCGTGTTTATGCTTTCCCATTAATTATGCCAAGAGATTGTTCATTAGGATCAGAATTTATATCACAGTTAAGTTTAACAATGACGAGTTTAGCAAACATCGATCTGCAAAGAATTGTTTTTCTGTTGCTAACTTGTAAATCTTACAAACACATGTTTTTAAATACATCTTTACATGCATTAACTGGCTCGCAAATTATAGGTGAGCCATTCTGTGGAAAGAAAAATTCTGCTAACACTCGATTTTTTCTTCCATAAACAATAAATTCATGAAACTATCCTTCGTCCATGTGCAATAAACGTTTTGCTATTGTAAAATTGTATTTCAGATTGTATTTTTCATAGAATTAAAAATAAAAACTTACCATATTTATTTTTTCAACAATCCGTTTAACCGGAGTGGTGATAATTGTAAAATATGAAATAAAAGAATCATATATAAAAAAAAAACTCGTAAATTATCTCTGCTACCTATTACTTCGTAAGAAGGTAGAATCAAAGGAATACACCTTTGATTCTACCTTCTTCGTCAAATTGGTTTGACGTTTGAGTTATGCTATTTTCAATAAGAGAATTTTTATGTTGTACGCTACGACGACAGTGTCACGTCACGTCGCTGTTAGCTGCTAGCTTAGTTAGTGAATACCAAACTGTAGTTTCCATGCTCGGGCAGCGCCACACACAAGGCTGTATCCTTAGTGAAAGTGCTGAAATCTGATACATTCCAAAAGTTTCCTTTTTTTTCTACAAAATTTTACGCCAATGGTAGTTACTGCTACGTTGGGTCGATCACAATGGGTGGTCAGATAAAGACTGCCCGGGAAAATTGCGCCACTACTGCGGTTATCTCAAGCACACGTAACGTTTCCCATGTATAAAAAAAACACATGTACAAGCTTTTAGGGCCTTTACATACAAATATAAGAAAGGACTTTCTCTTTTTTTATTTACCTGATATTAACGATTTCTGGTTGGTTATTGGTTGTGGATAAGATTTTGTGTTTTTTAACTGGGTAAACTTTGGGGCCCCCATATCATAGCCATCCTGTTTGGTAGACACTTTTAGAGCTCCTTCCATGGAAAGAAAAGGCTTAAAAATGCTAGTTATAACCTAGGCACAGAGGAATAAAAACACATTCAAACCAATCAACCTTAGAATTCTATAGCACGAAACGAATAAATAAAATTATGACTTGTCGTTTCATCTCCAATAAATTGTAAGAGTATGACTACCTGAACAGTAACCTCGTTTTCTATCGAGCGGACATCGATATAAAGTAATATCCTCAAACGAACCTCAAGGTTTACATTATATGCCTAGTTTTCTTAGATAAAACCATTGAGCTGTTAGCACTACGTATAGAGACGACACCACGCATCATCACTGTGTCCCGGATCAGTGCGCGCGCCTAGAACACGCCACAGAGCTGTCAAACCACTGAATGAACTTGTGCGCGCACACTCATCCTGGATGGGACACAGTGGTGATACGTGGTGTCGTCTCTATACGTAGTAGTAATAGCTCAATGGATAAAACGGGGAATCAGTGTTTCAATGACAATTCGTATCGTTTATGCTATATTTGAAAATGGAATCACACCATTTGGATTGAATTATTATAGGCCGTTAATAAAACGCACCACAGACACATCGGCTATTTTTTAAATCTAATACCTAAGAGGACGTATTCCACATAGGGCAGGGGTTTTCAAACTTTTTCATGGCACCACACCCTTTGTATGAAGAAATATTTCGCGACCCCCCCTACCCGTTGGATATTTTTACATGTATTTTATTTTTCTCAAATAAAAATATTCAATCCAATACAGTTACTCATTTTTATGTTCTCCCTCACCGATGAAATGCTCGAATTTGTAACGTTACATTACAGGTGAATGCTCGCGGTGAGGGAGCGCCTTAATATATCTTTTTAAACTAGCTTTTCCAACCTTTTCCAACTCCCCTATAGAAGCTTCACGACCCCCCAGGGGGTCGCGACCCCCAGGTTGAAAAAAACTGACATAGGGCACCTGGCACCTGCGAAAAATGTTGACAGGAGCCTTAAGTGGAATAGATAAGGTGCCAGTAGCTCAGGTGCTATTGTCAGCGGGTGCCACATAGGGATCCTTTTTTGAAGTATTTTTCCATATACCTAGTTTTTTTTAGGAATATTTTACAAGTTCTTTCAAATAACTTCAAAGTTAAAAAAACTAGACTAAAGTACGATTATTAATTGTAGTCAGTAAAATGACATTTCCAGTGTTGCAGGTTTTTCGTCCCAAATAAATAGTGATGTGGTTAATCGAGATTTAATAATTCAAAGTTAATCAAGATTACATTGTTTTTAATTCAATATCAAATTGCCTTTAAATAATAAAAAAATGTAATTTACGCCAATTAAACAGAAGAAAGCGTGTATCGGTAGGTAATTAAATCTATACTAATATTATAAAGCTGAAAAGTTTGATTCTTTGTTTGTTTGAGCGCGCTAATCTCAGGAACTTCTGTTTAGAAATGAAAAATTATTTTTGTGTTGGATAGTCCATTTATCGAAGAAGACATATGCCCATTTATCGCCTAATAATTTCACATATAGGCAGTGATGAAGGTTTTGTAGAAGCCGGTTTACTCATGTTTGAATCGTAGTAAAATTGTATGGACTATCATGAAGAAATGAACTCGGAGTGTTTTGAGGAATGGCTTAAAAACATTTTGCCAAATTTAAAGCCAAATGCGGTGCTGGTTTTAGATAACGCACCGTACCATTCAAGAAAAGTCGAGCGTATCCCTACTTCAAACTGTCGGAAGGCTGATATTATTCAGTGGTTGGATGAAAAACAAATTCAATATCAACCTAAAATGATAAAGGTTGAATTAATAGAAATAGTAAAATTACAAAAATCTAAATACGAACGCTATGCTGTGGAAGAGTTGGCTGCTGATTACGGTGTCACAATCCTGCGTCTGCCTCCTTATCACTGTGAGCTCATTCCAATAGAGTTAGTTTGGGCTCAAGCAAAGGGGTGCGTCGCCAGGAACAATAAAACTTTTAAAATAAAAGACGTAAAGCAATTATTTGAAGAAGGCCTGAAAGAAGTGACGCCTGAAAATTGGAGAAAGTGCATCAACCACGCCATAAAAGTCGAAGAATATACCGTGCAGAATCGGAGTCGAAAGTCGGAATCAATGACAACCGTAATGAATAAAAACGTATAAAGTTACTTGTAAATTCCAGACTTTCTAGTGTTAATTCCTCTGAATCTCAATACATTTTTTCCAGCTTTTGTAATAATTTTGTAGTGAGAAATGTTAATATACTGGTATATATTGGTCCATAATTCTAAAATCGTATTATTTAATACGTTAAGTATTAAATATTTACAATAAAAACGCTTTGACAATAAAATAAAGCATGACTGAAAATGTCTAAGTCTATTGATTACCGAACATCACTATTGTAGCGGGTCACCCTTTTTTGTATCAGTGACAGTTGCACCTGTCATTTTACTGACTACAATTAAAAATCGTACTTTAGTTCTTACGCAATAAAAAAAAGTTTTTAACAGAACTTCGTAGACACGTTCTATCGACTCAGGTAGGTATTGCAAGGCGCATGTCAGTGAAATATTTCGATCTTGAGCTCGCCTAGGGTAGCAGAAATCAGCTTGTATTAAGTGTTTCTTACCATTGAGTTATGTGCCTGTGAAACTGAAATCAAATCAACATGATCAATTAGGTACATTAAAAAAAATGAAGTTACAGGAGTGTAAGTAATTTTACTTTTTGGTCAACATTATTCATGTCGCAGTGGAGGTGAGACTCGTACTGACTAAAATCCACGGTGCCCTTCAGTAGCCCTTTATGTTCCGGGGTCACGGTGACAGAAATAAGTCCCGCGACCGCAGTACCTACCTACAGTTTTTTCGCACAAGCATGAATCCATAGATCGGATCGGACATTTATATTTGTCGAATAGCTTAGTACACCTTTACAGGAAAGACCAGAGAGCAGAATCTGTATATTAAAGAAATAAAATAACACCTACACATTATGTTCCTACCTAAGCAAGATAGATATAAAATGTTCAAATAAAATAAAACTACATGCATGAAAAGTTCTCGCTTCATAAAATTTATTCGGATAAAACCTAATAGGTATATACAGAATCTACAACGGTAAAATACTTAAAAAATAAATAATAATTAAAATTATGCCTAACCTGCCTGACCTCTTTTTAAATAAAGAAAGTACTTTACTTAATCATAGACAATATCTTATCTTTTTCGATCTTCGGTCCTTAAATTCTTTTTCTTCACGCTGAAGTTTCTGGCAAAACAGGATTTGTATCTATTTTGTTAAAACAGAACCACGATGTTTTAAGGACACATTGGCTGCATGTTCTGGACTAAAAGGGCAGGGCAGGATAGGAAAATGAGCATGGCTTTTGATATAACTTTACAGCCACACCCCGCTGCTGACCCTAATTACACTACTGACATTAATTCTAAATATTCGAGTAGAAAAAAGATGTTCGAGTATCCGAGAACATAAGTTTGAAATGTTTGTATTAAACATTTCAAACTTATGTTCTCGGATACTCGAACATCTTTTTTCGTTCGATATACTTACATGATAGATCTATAATAAGCAGGCTTCTAGGCACATATCTTACTGCAAAATAATCTTAACCAATATAATCATAAAAAACAATTTTCAATTAATTCAAACAGAGAAAGAAAACCAGTTTCCAGTAAGTACTTTCCAATTAAAGGTGGGAAACCCCACCCTTGAATTTAGAACGTAGGTATAATTTCTACTGCTGTCTAGGCAACTAGGATGTGGAGTGATAACCTAGATAAGGTGCAATGAACTTTAAATATAAAATCAATGTTTCAGTTACGCGGCGGAATATTTCAAAACGCAGAAAAATCCAAAGAACTTTTTTGTCAATGGTCATTAAAAATTTAAAAGAACAACAAAAAAAAAACAGTGGTTATTGAGATAAGAGCCCTTTGGCCGTTCTTTCGTTCATTAAAAAAACGTATATGTCATAGACAAGCCTGAAAATACAATTTTGTTTTCATTCACTGTTTTCCTACGTGCGAGCGATTTCACTGGTGTTGACATTGTTGCGAGGTATATTCGTGGGCCTGTTTATGTAGACGGTGGGGTTGTCGTGCGGGGGTCTCTGGAGGCGACCCGGCCGGGGCGGAGGTGGGGGCTGCCTCCCCTGCTCTATTCTGATCGGCTGTGGCTGGGCTACGATGTCCTGCCGAGGCGCCATCGCTGGAAATCGATTGATGAACTAGTTAGTAAAGGAAAAACCCTACATTGTAAACAAAGATAAATGGAACTTTGACGTTTTTTAACAAAGTCCTTGATAAATATACTGGCTGAATAGATGCTTCGGTTTTTCGCTGTATTATTTGATAATAGCGTTACTGAAACTGTTTATACGTGTTATCGATTTGCATATGATACATGATAATTTTATCCGATAAGGCGGGTCGTCCTTGTGCCTCGAATGTTGTTTTATTCTATCTGAGAGTAAGTGAAGCGTAGAATATTTTTATTTATTTGATTTATGTTTTTAGTTGTTACTAGCTGACCCGGCAAACTTCGTACCGCACAAACACCTTCTAACCTTCCCTGGACTTCCAAAAATAATTCAAAACCAAAATTAGCCACACCGATCCAGCAGTTCTCGAGTTTTAGCGAGGCTAACGAACAGCAATTGATTTTTATATTGTAGAGAAGATAATAATATCTGGTGCTTACGTAAAAAAAACAAAAATATTCTGTCTGTGATTTCGATGTTGGGGGTCGGTAGCAGTGGTAGTAGTAGAGTACCTTCGATCATTAAGAGTACCTTTGTATTTTAGCGTTATATGATTACCTACTTTCAAATAAATATAAAGCAGATAGCTTAATGTAAACAAACCAGAACCTAGAAATGATAATTTCCGTGCATTCAAGCATTTCTTTAATTAACAAAATAGCTCACAATTTTGGACGGTTTAATATTATGTAAATGTACCTACCCATTATTAAACGTGCTGTTAGGCAACTGTGCTTTGAGCTTATACCAGTGCCCTTTGGATTTATTGGACTTGTGTATTCTGTCTCTTTGTTAATAAGGGAGAAAGTAGAGATTATGTTTTTTTTCGGACGCCCCCGCTTTTCTTTTATGATTAAGATCCTAGATAGTTATATTCATTCTCTGGGATTCCCTCGAGCTTCATTGTCTTGGCACTTTTCTGGTGAATGCCATAGCATAGTTAATTCCGAGTTTTGGAAATATGATGGAATAGGCTAGTTTACTGTAAGTATAAATAATTTGATAATCTGTGTAGTCTGTCACTTTAGAGTATTGAAACATAATGCATACGTATTTTTTGATTTTTTAAATCAGAGAATAGTGAATATTAACAAAGATAGAACGCTTTGAAAATCGAAAATGGAGTGAGGGGCTTGTGACGTCTTTACGTCTGTTAAAATCGTTAAAATAATACCGACCGTTTTGTGTTTTTTGATTAGTTTTGTGATTTTTTGAAGCTTTGTCTCTTCGGCAATTTTGTTTTACGTAGGTAACAAAAGAAATAAAAATACAAGTCAAATATTTTTTGAAAATGTATTTTTCGGACTAATACAATTTATTCTTGAGTAGGTAAAATATCAAATACCTATGTACCTAATGAAAAAACACGTCAAACGAAGAATATTCTAGGCAGTAATTTCTTCTAGATTTCTAAATGTTTTTTATTGATAGTAAGTAAATAATCTAAAACAAGCGTCGTATCATGCTGTCTTATCAGTCACGGGGGTAACTACGTTGTTATTTAATATTTTCAAATTACCTAGCGATATCAAAACTACAGAATACCGTTTGTTATTAAATTAATTAAGCACAAGCAAATAATCTGAATTAGAGAATTGACAACTAATTATATTAAGTTATTAGGTTTATTTATTTAGACGAGTTCTGAATGTGTCTAAAATACACGTCAATTGGAGCAACATTTTCTTTTTATCATCGATTGAAAAGTAAAAATAGGGACTTCAAGAAAGTATTTTTTCTACTAACATTTTTCCTTTTTAATTGAACACAAACTGCTTGACAAATTGCTGCTAAGGCAGCAGGCTGCATTAAAAGTGGCCTTGGTACGCAAATGGCTACCGGGAGACAGGACTCCTTTGACGATTGTACCACCCAATAAGTATCTAATGCTCGGATAAAAATAAAACCATCACGTGATAAAACTTACCTTTTTGTGATAGAATGCAACTTCTTGTTAATTTTAGCCAATTCCTAGCTTTTTAATTTACTAATTAAGTAGACACAAAAAAGAAAAAAAAAAACACTCCACACGTTATCAAAATCACCAAAAAAAAAAAGAATTTAATATGTTAATTTGTAAAACAATAAGGTGTTTCGTGGGATCGCACTCTGCGTGGGATGTTATTGTGAAAACATGTTACTTCGCTTAAGCATTATCTTTGTGATAAGTTATCTGAAGTGTTGTTTATCATACTAGGCTAGGCAGCAAATAATCCAGGTATTTTATTATCATGGTAACTACTTTCAATCAGCTTTAGAGAGTTTACATAGGTATTTTGAACGATCATATTTTTCGTCTCAAAAATTGATGTGCTCCGCGGTTTAACCCCCAAGTTTTTCTTTAAAATAAATCTCTTCTTGCAAATTTTTGCAATCTAGCTGAAATGGTACTGGAGTGGTCACGTATGTCAAATCCCATGCAATCGCTGGGCAAAAAAAAACATCAGATTGGGAGCCAAAAGGGAGAACTTGACGTCGTCGTAGCACGCCCTAGCGAAGATGGCGAGATAACTTGGACCGCTTCATGAAAGACTGGACCACGGTTGCAGAAAGCCGTGAGAAGAGGAAAGAGTGGAGGAAGGCTTTTGCCCAGCATTGGGACACTATGGACTAGCTGTTGCCCGAAGGTTTTATCGCATAACTAGTTATATTCCCTGGGACGTAATAGTGAACCAGAATAATTAATAGAAATAAAGTCTGTGTTATTCCTGTTTATTACTTGTCTTATCTCTGAGCAAAATTTCATCAAAATCCCTTTAGCCGTTCTGACTTGGTTGATTCACAAACCATCCATTCAAATATGAAAGCTTTTGTATTTATTAGTTAGATTATAAGACACAGGAAATGTTAATTGGGTGATGATGAAAACCGCATCAAAATCTGTTCCGTTGTTTTGAAGTACAATGCGACATGAAAAACGATTTAATATCTATGTTTTTTTATAAGACATGGAGCAAGAGGGGCTTACTCCCACAGAGGAGGCCTGTGTCCCAGCAATGGGAACTTTTATATAGGCTGATGATGTATGATGATAATGATGATGCGCAAATGGTTGCCCAACCGCTCATTTGATGATGAGCGGTTGGGTTTGACCCAAATGTGAGATAAGGTTAAGAAACAGAAAAAAACCGGTCAAGCGTTAGTCGGAATCGTGCACGAAGTGTTCCGTACCATCTATCTATCTTCTATCTATAATAATTATAAAAATGGATCGCAAAATGTGTTGCTAAGCTCGTAACTCGGAAACGGCTGGAGAGCTTCGGATAATTCTTTTTTTGTTGTGTTTGTAACCATCGGGACCGGGTTTGAGAGGACTTCCAACCGTGCGAAACTGGGACGGGCCGCTAGTTATTTGTAAAAGCACTAAAAAAAATAACATGTTGTGTTGTATGGGAGTCTCCCTAAGTATTTATTTCATTCATTTTTTTCATATTTGCATAGCGGCAATAGAAATACATCATCTGTGAATATTTCAACTGCATATCTATCACGGTTCATGAGATAAAACAGTTGAAAAATAAAACATCTTTGGATATTTACACAAGCTATATTTATGAGACATAAATACCATGCTCCGTACTCGAAATAATATCGTAGTAAATAAAAAAACTTGCCGTTTCGTCTATGCTCCTCAAAAGTCAACAGCTTGACAGATAGTGTTACAAAGTTGGAACATTTTCCCACAAACATAGGTAATTATTGTGGTTGTCGGGTATGTTATTGCAATATTTGTTTTGTTTAAATAAAGGTCCAATCGTTTTCACGTTTGCACCTTGAGTTTGCTAAGGGATTTTAACACCTTGAGATAAAAGGAGAAGGCTATCATCACAAACTGAGAACTCATACACTACAAATAGAGAATACTTTTTGTTAAGAAATAAATATTTCAGGTTTAGAAATTATGACAAAATGTGTCTAATACCACAGCTAATACGACATAATCAGAAGTGGATTTTCGCAAAAAGGTAAATCCTAAATTAGAGGCTGGCAACACTTTCTTCAATTGTCAATGTCATTGTCAGCATGACTGTCACTGTCATTTCAATTTGACGTTTCTCCAATGTGGTAATTTCGTTTTGTTCTCGATATTTCATAATTTTTCTAGAAGTTAGAGTGCCATTGGTGATTCATTAACACTTTGAATAAAAGCGTTGTGGTTTGTGTACATTCTAATTAGTGTAACATCGATCTGCTGAGAGACTATCGTCGGTTGAAGATAAGTGAAGTTTAACTCGTGTTGAAGAAAACTTTATTACTCAAAATGGGTTCAAATAATCCCCCTAGAAATAATAATGCGCTTGCTATTCCTGCTAATGGTCAGGATAATGGGCAACAAAGGCAAAACATAGCTGGAGAATTGGATTTGGGTTCTGGTAATACTGTGCAGAATGGACAAAGTAGTTCACCCACGGCCAGTCAAGGATCCCGGAGAGCTCCTAAAAATTTACAGGTCAGCTACTGAATAACGTATATCTTGTACCTCTCATGAATTAAATTCCCTTGAAAAAAAATCATACATCTATGATTTTTTTTCAAAATGAAATGTCAAGGGGCCTAACCACATTGTTAGTTACAATGTTTGTATCACAGGTTTGTACTAAAGAAATATGAGCAAAGAGGTTAGGGCTTTGTTGCAGGAAAACTGTTAAAAAAAAATGACATGGAAACCCAATAAAAAAAAAAACGATGGTATTTCTCTTTGAATAAAGCTTTAAAATTAGAATTTACATGAAATTACAAGTCACCTTTTTCAACTGCAGGTTAATTTTTTAGGTTTGAATGCTTACATAATGATAAATGTTTTGTGTGATACTTTCAGAGTCTGCTGAAGTTTGCTATGGAAGCAACCCAGGTGGAAGATGCCCCAGGGAATACTGATGTAACCCCACTGGATGATGACGTACGTAAATTTTGATGCTTATCGCAAGTTCACAACTTTATTGGTGTACTAGCCAGCAGTTTCACCCGCTACAACCCGAAAAGTATCCCACGGGAACATTGGGATTAAAATTGTCCTGTGTTAATCCACATTATAAACCATCTGTGTACCAATTTCATGCAAATCTGTCCAGTAAATTTTATTTGAACAAGTAACAAAAATCCAACCAATAAAACTTTCACGTTTATAATATCACTCATTAGGATGAATACATTCTATCAATGACATTTTGGATATCACAATGAATTGCTTTTCTCTTCCACCTGTCTTATTCAATTATGGGCTAAACTCTTCCTTTAGCTTTTCACTTATAGATACTGTTGTGTGGCAATGCAAGTAAAATTACTTATTTTTTATCTTTAACAATACATCATTACCATTATTACGTTACAGAGGCGTAGATTCCTTGAAGATGCCCTGAGGAGTTTAACCGTTAACGTGGCAGAAGTGCTGTATAATGCCATCAAAGTCCTGACGAACAGTGAACTGATGGGGAGTATAAAGGAAGGTGATGAGTTACCCGATGAAGTCAGGAACTCATTTACTGTACTACTGGACCATGTCGATGACATGGATGTGGCCAACGGTAAGACAATGGTTCATTTAAAGTTGGCCTAGAATGACGTCTTAAACTGAGAAACAGTGGAAACGAGATGGTGCTAGACGACTTGTATATTTTTGTCTCTTTGCCATAGTCGAAATACTCTACGCTTTAAGATGTCATAGTAGGCCCCTGATCTAATTTACATAGGATTATAGACCTAAATACAAGGTGTATAAACACTATTTATGCATATTACAACTTTACATTACAGACTTCTTCAAAATGGGAGGGTTTGCCATGTTCCCGATCTGCTACAGCAGCCAGAATGAGGAACTGCGAGCACGTGCCAGCTCGCTGCTCGGCACGTTGTGTCAGAACAATCCTTTCTGCCAGGAGAGGGCACTGAGTAGCGGGCTGCTGCCTGTGCTGCTCAGCCTGGTCAGGACAGAGCAGGGAACTGCACTTGCCAAGTGCCTGTATGCTTTATCATGTAAGTAAACTTTGTTTTCATTATTTAAATGAAACTGGCTCACACAAATATAGTAAAGTCATAATATCATCTTTTTTTGGTAAGAAAAAATCGATTAAAAGCAGGACTTTTGATTCAGTACACAAGATGCCTTACCAAGTTAACCAATAACTGGCTATGTTATACCATAATGACTTGTTCAAGTTCACGCGCCACCTATTAGTCTCTTTATTTTTAACTTTTTGGTTCTCACTATTCTCAGCATACATAGCATGTCCATTTCTGTTCTAATCTACACTAGCTCACTCGGCGAAATTCGTACCGCCTGGGAATCGTTTTTTTATCATATTTACTTATAAACCGCTATACACACAAAACCGCCGACCCGGCGACATATTATGTTGGCAACATTTTGTCGGCGGGCTAGGTCACGCCTTCAGTCATTGCAAGTCGTAAAACTTTGTCGGCGGCATGTCGGCGGCTCGACATAAAAACAAAAATACTAGCACGTCACTACAGCTCAAATGTCGCCGGGCGTCGCTTGCACGCACGCAAGCCGCTGAAAACCCGCCGACATGCCGGCAGCAACACGCGCGCGCTAATATTGCCGTCATGCTTCTCTCAACATAGGCCGCCGGGTTGTGTCGGCGGCTTTGGTGTGTAGAGCGCTTAAATCTTCGCTGGACTGGCTGGACTTTCAAAAATAATTCAAAACTAAATCGTCCAGCCTTTCTCGACTTTAGCGTGACTTGTATTGGAACGCTAGAATTAATCTCGAATATTTTGTGATTTTTTTAATTCTTTCTTCGGCAAAACCCGCTTCTATGGTGTAATGCCATGCATACAGAACATGTCTGCTTACTCAGTATGACTGCCTTTACTATTTTTGAAAGCTAAATGAATTAAAGCACTACTGAGTAGAACTATCTAACTCTTGTACAATTAAATGAGGCCAATACAAGTGGACGAAAAATAAACTAATTTGTTTCTCTTACAGGCATGTCTCGCGGTTACGAGCCAACATCCCTGGAACTCATCAAGCAGGGCGGCTGTCCCGTCCTGGTTGAACTGCTCAGCTCTCCTGAACCTGCTGCAAAGACCAAGGCGGCTTTCCTCATCAGACACTTCTGCCAGAATTATGAAAGCTCTATAAGTAAGATAATGTTTATTTAACTTTTTATGAATTGGTCACTATGGTAGATTGTAGAATGTTCTATTTACTGCTAAACTGTCAAGCCCAAACAGATTTAAAAACTTAAAACATACTTAATAGTCCACGTCACTCAGGAATTAATTTAGCTTTCTACTAGTTAATGATACGAGAGGACTTTCAAATCGGTTTCGTAGTTTCAGAGATTACTTCCTACAAACAAACTCGCAAACTTCTTTATATTATGAAAGGATTAGCACCTATACATGACAGTCGTTTTTTTCTGTGTGAGTTTCATACTATCACTATCGTTATTTTAAATGATGCAACAGGTTTGCATGTGGTTTCCAAACCATTTAAGAGACTTGATTCATTCTTCCAAGTCCAATGGGGCAGCTAACAAGACATTGCTGTTGGAAATACCCGACATACTTTACCCCACTAGAGATTTGAACACCAAATGGCATTTTCACACCTGTTGTGCTATCAATTACAAAACCAAAGATGTAGTATCACACTAGGAATATAATCTAACAGCCTATTGTTTTTTTTCCAGAACAATTCGTAAACCAGAACATCATAAAAGTACTAGCAGCACAGATTCAAGCGGAAAGAAACGAGAGTACAGAGCATCTGCTGAGCATATTACAAGTGTTAGTTAATACCAAAGATCCAGCAATCTTGAGACTCTGTCGGGACAAGAGATATAACCTCAAGCAAGTGCTACAAGATCATCTGAGAAGACCGGAGTTGAGTGATGACAGGTTCTTAGAAGAAAAGGAGTATTGCCAAGATTTGTTGAAGACTATCTTTAGCACTGCCGTTGGGCAGAGTAACGTGGAGCAAGCGGACAGGTAGTGATTTGATAACATAGTTTGTCCGATCACTTTTCTATACTAAATTATATACAAATCAAGGAATCTACCAGGGTTGTAGGACTGTCTTAAAAGCTCTAAGCTCTGGAGCAGAATGGGTAACTGTGTAAAGTAGCAGTACCATTTGACATTTAATGATTTTCCAAAACCTAAACAGATTTTTCTGTTATTATGATAATATTAGACGCATTAACGCATGCGTAGTGAATTTATAAAGATTTTTTTTGGAAAGAAAGATTAAGCGAACCGCGAAGAACTTCGGTAGCTCGGCTGGAAATGAGCGTTGGATGTACTAAATTCGAAGGTCGCAGATTCGAATCAAGCACGCGGTACGATTTTTTTTTCCAAGAAAATTTTAGATTTTTCTGTTGTAGATGTGCTGAAGTTTGTTATGGCAGTTTTTTTAACCTATAATTTGAAAAAAGCTAAGTTCAATTTCTCCAAAACAGGTCTACCTGTGGTAGACATAAAGTTACTTATTGATGTCAAAATATTGTTATAATTTAGTAATAGACAAGCGACCATCTCTATATTTGTAAATACATTTATGCAGGTGTAAATGATCCTAGATAATAGTCTTATACATTAATTTTAGCGAGTTTAATTGTCGAATATTGGCTGTAAGTGGCCATATTTTTTTTTTGTTTGTAATATCTGCTATATTCCCCGCCAGATAAGTCTGGAATAAAGGTCATTGATCCTAATAATGCATCGTTCGAATTTCAAAATAAAATATAAGGTCACGGTCGCCTCTTACCACGATACGTTTGTTCTGATCGTGTTACGACACATTCTTTTCATTTTTTCGAATAGTTTTGAAATACATTGGTACACGGGGGTCAACGAATTTTATTCCACACTTATCTGGCTCAAACTATAGAGAGCAGTTTCAGACCAGCTGATATTCATTCTGCTCGTAGGTATTGGCTAACGCGATTATTCCGGCGTTTAAAGTGACAGGTTGTCGCCAGTGACTTGCTGTCATACGCGTGAGTCTATGGTCTTAATGGAGGATTTACATGCGTCGATTTTTCGTGATTTAGCCGTGCGGCGAATATTGTAAACCTAACTGAAATTGCTAGCTCCGATATTAGAATTCCCGTGCGGCGGGTGACTAAAGTTGATCGTGTTAACGGTCAGTTGCAGGCGATTACCCGCCTTTGCATTGTACTGTTGTTCCGCGACTCATGAGATTTTATCGACTGGGCCACACCATTCATTTTTACTCGCGAATCGACTTATAACTTTCTATACGGCTAAATCAACCGTAGAATCGACCCGTATGAATCCCCCGTAAAGGAGCTTTTAAGCTCGTTAAAGCTTGTTCTAATAGCGCGTGTTACTTTTGCAAGCACTTATTGATAAGTTAAAATATACGAAAATGGTGATAACGATTTACTAATATGGACTTAAAATAATGACTATTATAATATATAATGTAGTTTGAAAACATTTTGTACAAGTTTTTGCTTTTGTTGTAATATTGTAATGGAGCTAACGTTCATTTTATTTGCATTTCTAAGTACCTGATAGCTAAACTTTTTGTGTGTGAATCAGTATGGCTAAACTTATTCCCTATTAAGTCTAACTTGTACCTCCATTCGCTAAATACATATTAATTAATAATTCGACTAGTTTCAGGTTCGTAGTCTATGGTATATATATATGATCCAGACCGATTTCGGCCACAGCGACTTGGATCTATTGAGTGCATCGCTGGTGTGCCCTCTGGTGACTGACATAGCCAATTTTTGCAGCGAAAGTGCGTCCACAGTCACTGCAAGTCGGCACCCCTCCGACGTAATTGTATTGGATGGCCGCGGGTGGTCGGGCCTTAAGCTCGTCTCGTTTAGCATCGAGCTCTTCTTTACGCCGCCTTTCGAACTCAAACACCTTAGTGCTCACAGTATGCCTCCACAGTGACCGGTCCTCTGCCATTGCCTCCCATTGTGACGAGTCTAGATCACATCGTTTCATGTGGCGCTTAAGCACATCTTTGTACCGAAGGAGTTGGCCGCCTTGTTTCCGCTTGCCATCCTGCAGTTCTGAATAGAAGATGCGCTTCGCCACTCTGCCGTCAGACATTCGGGAGACATGGCCAGCCCATCGCAACTGGCGCCGCATTATATAGGCCTCTATGCCACCGACATTAGCTCGCCGAAGTACTTCCGTGTTACGAACACGATCCGACCAATGGATGTTCATAATGTCACGTAGGCATTTCAGATGGAATCTATCCAAGGTGCGAATGTGCTTGCGGTATAGACACAATGTTTCCGAGGCATACAGGAGATTTGGCACAACTATTGCCATGTACACAGCAATTTTTGTATAGAGCTTTATGTCATGCGAGCGGAACACCTTGGCGCGAAGTCTGCCAAAAGCCGCAGCAGCTGCTCCAATTCTGCTGTTGACTTCGTTATCAAGGAGGCACTTGGATGTTATTGTGCTGCCCAGATATTTGAATTTGTCTACTTGCTTAAGCGAGACGTCACCGAGTTTAATGTCGACCGGGCTACTGTTCAGTGTATCAAGTGCCATGACTTCGGTCTTCTTCACACTGATCTTAAGCCCAAATCTGCGACATGACTCATCAAGACTCGACATAAGCCTCTGTAAACCTTCTGGGGATTCGGCCGCAAAGCACAAGTCATCTGCATACATCATCTCAGTGATAGTCACGTGAGACACTTTGGAGTGAGCTTTGAGTCTAGCTAAATTGAAGACACCACCGCCATTGGTTCGAAAACGGATACGAATACCCTCGGATAAAGTCTGCAAGGCATCCCGAACTACGACTGCAAAGTACAGGGCGAACAGAGTGGGAGCGAGTACGCAGTCTATGGTATGAATGGAACCAAAGACTTAAAGTGTGGACTGAGCCTTCCCTAGCTAAATGACAAATAAAATACTATGTAGAAAGAGAGAAAAATAATTGAGGGCATTTCCTATGTCTCATAGGAAAGAAAGAGATGTATGATCGGGATAGATGATGAGTATGGCAATAACGCTTGGTCTATGCTATATGTCTATAGCCCGCTGTACACATTGGGCCAAGGCATTGGGCCAAAATAATGAATTTCAAATGTCGCTATTTACACATTGGGCCAACGTGTGAACACTGTATGCGAAGCACACCAAGATCCTTTGATTGGTGCACGAAAAACCGACAAAATTCGGTAGACCGGCCAGTATTCCCGCCAACTACCAACATACCGTCAAGTAGGTCTGTACACGCTGGCCCAATGTTTACAGCGGGCTTATGGTATAACCATCAAATAAAAAGTTGTCAGAAACACGAATAAGTTTTAGCGAATTCTGGTACAAGTCATCCTTAATTAAAGATAATACAAGAACGACTAAGTTATGTGAATAATAAAATTTTAAGTTATCCTAAATATCTTTTTCATCCCCCCATCTCGGAAAGGGTACTTTTGCTCTTCGATATCTGACCGTAAAAGCCGTTTTTATCCTCAAGTGAGTAAAAGCCGTTTTTATCCTCTAGTGAATAAAGTAAATTTGAATTTAGAACATCGTATGAACAAAAGAGTAGCAGCAGTAATGGCGCCCGATGACCGCAACAGCTGATCGCTTGCTGTGGTGCCCACTTGACGTTTGAAGGTTGTCGAGGAAACAAATTCTATTTTTAAAATTTGATGTGGTAACATCAAATTTTAAAAATTGAATTTGTTTCCTCGCCTTAGGTGGGAAAGCAGAGTGCGCTCCTCGGGTGTAAGGCTGCGTTGCTTTGGGCTAACTTGAATCCCTTGCTTCACAAAGGATTTTTAACTTTATTCCTTCGTTTATTTCGGGTATTAACACTTGAACCTCCTGGCTACGCTACGGACGGAGGTTCACCCCCAGAATCCTCAGTATCGCCACAGGTATCGCTTCGAAATTCAATACGCCTCCCTTGGAGCGTAATCTACAATTATTTTGTTAAAATCTCAGACCCGGAACATTCTTGGCTCAGTACTTTGTTATACCTTTTTTTATTTGCTTTTTGCGGTTTTCATTTCACGTCTTATTGTTATGTTATGACAAACCAAGATAAAAATAAGTAACTTAATAATACTTAGGTAGTCGTTTTCAACTACATACTACCTAAGTATTATTTGTTTTAATTAAAAAAAATATTCTGCTCTATAATAATGTCTTAGTTAATACCTAAACTGAAATAAAAGCCTATCTTGTGTTTATATGATTGTACATCTGTTTTTTTTTGTTTTTGCTCGCGTATTTCCTCGCTGAGGTGGGATGAAAAGTTACGTGTTGCACTCGAGTGCAAAGATTTTTCACCTTGTGCTCTTTTGATTCCCTCGCTATCACTCATGATTCTAATTTTTGAATCACTCGTTGCACTCGTGATTCAAATTTAGAATCATTCGTTTGCTCGGTCATCAAACATGAGCACGCGGTTAAAAATCAACTTTGCACTCTTGTATAACAAATAACTATTTATTTTCTCCTACTCTTACTGATGTACAATTTTTTAGGTCGAAGCAATAGTTTCAAAATCGAACGGTTGGTGCAGTGTGAAATTAACTGATAATCTTTTGTTTTGTTTCATGAATGGTAAAATTATTTCAATTAACTTAGAATCTTATAACTTTACCTACAGTCAACAACACGAATGAAGATCTGACCTGGCCCTGTAGCCATGTAACAAACGATAAACGCAAACGCTGAGTAGGCTTTAATCGATTTTAAACTTTATGTGCTTGGATATAACGTTGAAGATCTAGTGGAGATTGCTTATCGTTTTCGATCCTTCCTGTCGCTAACGCTCAGAAATCTTAAATAGATTTTCAACGTTAGGCTCTACGCTGTAAAGTTGAAAATCTACTGGAGAGTACCGGGCGTTTGCGATTGTCGTTTGCGACGTGTTGTGACTTGGCTAGGGGGCCTGGTGGGGTGTTACAACGTCAAACCAGGCTTAATCCGGCGAGTGAAAGTAACAGAGCGATACAAGTCGTCTAGCGCCATCTCTTCCCCACAGTCTAAAGACTCCCGCTTTAAGAGTTCATGGTAGGCCATCTGACCTAAACTGACGTGCGGAAAATTCGTGGTACTACATTTTTTAATGCAATTTTATGTAATGACAGCTCCGCATCAAAAGGAGAGATGTTCATTTAAAGATTTTCTACTTTGCAAGCGAATAAAACAATACTTTTAAGTCGTTAAACAACTTTTATTCCCTTCAAAACTTTTTAGAAGTCGACAACATGCACTTTCTGTGCTTCCTCACTCTCAGACGAGGGGCTGTCCTCAGACGAAGGGCTGTCCTCGTCGGAGGGGCTGTCCTCAGCAGAATCCTCTGGCTCGAGGGCATCACTGTCCCAGTCAAAGTTGATACCAGTGACTTCTGTGTACCAGTCGTGATAGTGGCCGGGGCGGACGTAACCTGAGAAAGTATCACACCAATAAGTATTAACGCTCAGCAAGAAAGAAAAAAAGAAAAAGGTCCTGTTCATAATAGTAAGAAGATGCCATGAGTATCATAGCATCTTCTTAAGATAAGGATAAGGAGCTCGTGGCTTACTTATTCCAGCCGCACAGTCTGATCTTCCGGGATAAGCCGCGTTTGCCGAGGTTGGCCTGGACAGGTGACCATCTGTCTTAGCGAGTATACTCCTTGCCTCGAAAATCACGTAAAGCCGTTGGTTCCGGCTGTCTTTGTAGATTTTTGATAGTCGTTATCAAAGTCAGAACCTTGAAAGTCTGACAATGGGGTGTCATTATTACTGGGTTGTGGAGGCAGAATAGGCAGTTGCTCTATGTAAAATACTGATATCCAGCTACATCTGGTTCGACGGGAAGCCGAACCCAATATACCTAGTTGGGAAAAAGCTAGGCAGATGTTGCCATGCTACTGATAACTCTAGGACGCTGGGTACTCACCAGAAGGCCAGGGGCTGTTGCATCCCTGGGTAGATCCGAAGCTCACGACACCAACCTGGGTGGGTTTTCCGTCAACGTCTATGAAGGTAAGTGGGCCACCGCTGTCACCCTGGTGGTTAAATTAAAATTATGTTAGTTATTGACATCATAATATAAAAAAAAAACACTTTTTTCCGTAGACTGAAAGTTCATAATCCTACTTTACGTTCCAGAGTCACGGTTTTCCGTTTGGACAGTTCGCGACACCTGTTACGATCCGTAGGTCAGCGCTTTTAACTCATCCTCTAAAAATGATTAAAACCGTCTTAGCATACTGTATTTTTTTTATACCTACGTCAAACAGTATTACTAAAAAAAAAAACAAAAAAGAACATTAATCATAGACAATTAAGGTTCTGAATTTTTACCTGGCAAGAGGACTGTGAAGGGTGGTCATAGGATCCAGCGCAGATGGTCTGTTCTTTGATGACCTGGCTGTTGGGGTACCAGGTTCCCAGGCATATTTCATTGGCGACTCCCCTTTGCTTTGTCCACAAAAGAATCTCGGAAGCAGCTCCACCTGGGGGGAAAATTTAGCTTTAGTTTAAACACCCAGACCTGACCAAAGGAAACTACTTGTTGGTCATACAAAAATATTTGTTTCGTTCGCGATATCCCAGTAGTTCTATTGTCTAGTTCCATCATGGAACTATGAGGATTTTTTTCTCCCAATAGTTGCATGGAAGTGGCATTCTGTTTACGCAAGAGGGCAACTCGTCCACTTCAAAACTTTGCATGGGGACCAGTTCCACCTTTTCTCATATGGGCAACTGGGTCATAAAAGTTATGGGCTGCTTATCGTCCGTACAGTACTGCAGCTACAAGTTTGCAGAAAATATTTGGATGCTTGTTATTGTAAGATTGCTTAACGTCAGCTTATTCATTCGTGTTTTAATACTTTTAACTTTGAAGAATGAAGAGTTAGATTTATTTAAATCTGACTGTTCGTTCTTAAGATTTATTTAATGAAAGATAATTACCGTTCCAGAGGTCGTCGGTACGTCCAAATCCGCTCACAACCATGGCTTTTCCATGGTAGTTGACGTTCTTTTGGGCACTGCTCATGAGACGGGAGATGGCAACATTTTCTGTAACATAACAAAAAATAAAATAATGGTTTGTGTGAACAAACAAAAAAAGTCTTTTCTAAATTAATTAAGTCTAGAATAATTACGTAAGAAATTATGGAATTCGGTGGCAAATAAGTTAGGGATATTAAAAACTAAGCCACTTTGTTTTAGAAGAAGAACTCGGTAATGTTTATCTCAGTAAAGTTTTTTTTACTACAGAAAAAATCTTGGGTGGATACGGTTTATCCCCGTTCGAAGCCCATGAAAATAGGGCTCCTCAACAATGAAAAACCCTTGGTTTCGCAACATTTATTCGTGACTAGCTGCTGCCAGCTGTTTCACCCGCTACAACTCGAAAATTATCCCACGGAAAATAAAATCAGGATAAAACCTATCCTATGTGTTAATCCAGGTTAAACCATCTGTGTACCAAATTTCATTCAAATCCATTCAGTAGTTTTTGCGTGAAAGAGTAACAAACATCCATCCACACATACAAACTTTCACGTTTATAATATTAGTAGGAAGTAGGATAACAAGGTAGCTGAACCTTTATTTATGAAGGAAGATCTTCTCACTTACCGGAGAATTCGATAGGCTTGTCAAATCCGATCAAGGCGATGTCAGCGGTCTGGACACCAGCCCTGATCTCATCGTACTCGGGGTGAATGAACTTGTTGGTGGACTCCGCGATGACGTCGGGCCGGGTCAGGTTGGTCACACCGAAGCGAACGACGAATGTGATGCGGCTGTCAACAAAAATTGAGATATTTTTGGTTTATTTTTTATTAGGTACTGTTGTATTTTTTAATCCTACTAATCTTACTAAACTCGATAGACTTTGTCCCTCTATGGGAGCCCCGTCAGATTGCTGGCAGCTCATTGAGGCGCATAGTCCAAGATCGGACGGCGAGTAATGGGTGACTCGCAGGGCCGCGCCGACCCCTTGCAGCGCCTGTGTGCAAAACCTATGGAACGCCTAGGCACCTGTGTGCAAAACCTATGATGCGCCTTTATATGTAGTCGTCTTTCAAATTTCTTTCATAATTTTTTTTTTTTTCTGAAATATTTTCATCACTTTTATCAATTTATCAGTTTCTCGCCATCTACTTTCTTATTGATACTCAAGTATTAAAATGTAATGTAAAAAAAGTAATTTCAACATTGGCACTATGGTCATCCGGCGCCTCTATAGCCCTGGCGCTTGTGTGCGCCGCACACTTCGCACAAGGGGCGGCTCGACCCTGGTGACTCGCTATGGCTGATTCGCTCGTTTATAAGACGGATATAAGACTTTTTTGCCTAATGTGTTGACAGTAATGGTTGCCTGTTATTAGGAGTCTAGTAATATATCGTCGTTGCTACCAAGGTAGCTGAACGAAATACATGGCTCTCGAAATACATCGTTGAATAGTGCTGCGTGGGACAAAGATAGCGCTCTAGTCGCTCTAGCTCCGAAGTCGAAATTTGCCGAATTCTCTTTCGAATGCCACTGCGCAACCGTGCCGTCGATGATAGACTTACTTTGCCAGACAGTGGGCAGCCGTGAGCACCCATTGGTTGTGGATCACGGAGCCGCCGCAGGAGCTGACACCACCAACAGAATTCACCATGCGCACAGACACTTGGTATGGGATCTCCCCTTCCTCTGCGGGCCAGCCAGCCACGATTCTCGAGGACTGGAAGTCAGCTACGGGATGATAATTCGAAATATGTTAAATAATTAGTAGTTAGGGTAAAAGGTAGAAATATTTATAAAGGAAATCAAATCGGTTCACTCAATTCCGCATGAGCTCATTAAGACCTTTACCGATCGGTTCCGGCAACACGATCTAAATGCTATGCGATATATGGACATAAAGGCAATGATATGTATGATTAAGTTAGTGAATTATTGTAAATTCTTAATGAGGAAAATAAAGTTCTTAAACCATGATTAACGTCTCAAAAGTACGAAAACGATATTAGTGATATCTTGAACGGCCGGCGCCGGCGGGGCCATTCAATTTCATTCTTCGTGATCGCGTAGCAGCGTAGCGCTACGGCGTAGCCAGTGATGCCGAATTTCTCGAAAAACTGTTACCCAGTCGCTACTGGGAAACAGCTTTTAGCTACGCCGCCGCGCGCCGTAGCGGGGTCTTACAGCGCTCTACAAGACCCCCGCTACGGCGTAGCTTTTTGTGACTTCTTTCCTACCATAATTAATTTATTTTTTTGTTCAATTATTTTGTTTTGATAAATTAATATGTGGTGTAGATACTTACGCAAGTCCTCGATAATGGCGGGCTCGGGGTTGATGATGCCCCCCTAAAATAAGAGAAATTATTTTTAATTTCTAAAATAATGAAAAATTCAGCTTCAATCCATGGGCTTGGGTACTGAAAAATTCGAATTTATCCGTGTTTGAATTGAATTTATGTGTGTGTCGATTGGATTATCAAAAAAAGATTATTATTATTAATAATAATAAACCATTTATTTCCAGGTAACAAAGAAAGGTAGGTAGGTAATAGGCATGTCTTAAATCAAAAATTTAATGTAGAACATCTACCAAACCACACTGGGCCTGCTTGGTGGATGACAGCCGAACAGCTCATTCCCTCTTACAGAGACCTCTGTCCCAGCAGTGGGAACATTATAGGCTGATTATGATATGCTATGCTATTACTATATGCAAGTTGAAGTTGCAGTGGGCAGGGAACAAAGCAGTCAAAACCGATAGCCGATGGGGCGGTAAGGTTCTCGAATGGAGACCTGAGCGCGCTGCGTAAAACATTCATCCTTGATGGACGTTCTACGCAGTGCTCTGATGAAGAGCAAAGAATCGCGTTGAATGTAAGCCACTGTCAACCGGTCCTATTGAAAATCTAAAAGAAAGTTTTTTGTTGAGCAGTATTGGTATCCTATCGCTGATATCATGATGATAATGAAGATGTAAAAAAATATTCTATAAAATTTCGTATAAACGGCGTCTTTAATAAAAAATCTACTACTAATCCAAGTAAGTAAACACGGATAAATGCAGGCAACGTTGCGGGATAACCATTATTGATATGTATAAACCTTCTCCAGAATGTAATAAACACATTTCTGAAAACCGCATCGAAATCGGTTCTGCCAAACGCGAGATAATCGCGGACAAACATACACACATACAAACAAACATACAGGTCGAACAGAGAAGTTACTTTTTTTTTTAAATCTCACCTGAGCAAAGCCCAAGACGAAGAAAACTGCCAACAGGTAAGCAGCCGCCATGTTTAGCAATTACCTGACGAGTGTCGACTTACACCCTACTTATTGCTAATCTCTTTGTATCGAATGTTAGAATTAATTGATAATATTCCCTCATTATCTCGGATTATGATAGCAAATAATTAATTAGGATTTTTATGGTAGGTAAGTATGGCTGGGTATTTCAGCATTGATAGGGTGACCAAACTTTATAATGAATTGAGGATGTCTACATTTATGTATCTTCGTCCGTGTCACTGCGGGGGCCAACAGTACCCCTTTTTTTTACGTGGTAAAATCATCAGATGAGGCCTCCCGCCCTGCCCGGGGTGGGAGGCCTTATCTGATGATTTGGAGAAAGGACACCGTGGATGTTAGTCAGTACGAGGCTGACAGTACATATCGTCACGCCCTGTGTGGGAGGACTCATTTGATGATTTTATAATGAAATAATGAAAAAAAAAAGATGTTTGAGTGTTTTTTTTCATTCACTATGGATTTAGTTTCTATATAGCCCACAAGTAAAAATTAATTATTTTGTTATGTAAACCTTTATTGACGAAGATTCGCTTCTATAAATCACAAAACAACACACGTCACAAGCCCCCAGATATTCGAAGCGTTTTATCTTTGTCAAATTATTCCTTGATTTAAAAAAAAAAACCGCGTTTGATAATTAATAATAAACGATCAAATGATTTCCGAACGAAATCAATTGATGTTCTATTATTTATCTAATTAAGTTAAGGTGGCAAATAAATACTTATTGAATATTCTAAACTACCAAATTAAGTTTTAAAATAGTCCTACTGTATAGTATTTGTTTATTATTGTTTATTTTATTACTTATTTAACTACAATGTTTGACGATCTGTTATTGGTTAATAATGGCGGTATTTTTGTTGGGAAGGGTACAATTCTAAGTTTATAAAAATAGATGTACCCCCATATTCGTGGTTCTTTATGCTGTAACTATGAGTTAAGATGTGTCCTAGTTAAGTGGTGTGATAATTATAGTGATGGAGATTCCAAGTGTGTGATGCTGAAAGTAAATAATGTGTGTCCCTAATGTTCTACAATGAAAATGTAAGTTAATTGATATTTATTACTGGTATTGTATGCAAGGGCGGATCCAGCTTCTCTATCAGGGGGGGGTCACCATGACGCAGACAGCTTGTCTCTGTAGCTAGCTAGAAAAAAAAAAAATTTTTTCGTGGTAAAATCATCAAATGAGTCCTACCACCCAGGGCAGAGCAGGCGGGACTGTCAGACTTGTACTGGCTAAAAGCCCTTTATGTTTCGGGGTCACGGTCACAATCAAATCAAAATCAAAATATTTTATTTTACATGGGCCTCAATGGGCACTTATAAAACGTCAAGAAAAAAAAAGTTGGCACGGTTCGGGTTGGTCGACGTCGACGGTAATGATATAAGTCCCGCGACCTCGACAGGCTTCGACCCTCTGACCCGTCATCATGCTGACACTCTTTGGGGGGCGCGTGGAACACAACGTGCCGTCGACCGTGGTCATGGTCCATGGTCGGTCAGCGAGAAGCCCATCACTACCTCCTTGCCACCCGCATGCCCGTGCCTACGGTGGCCAGAGACCGTCTGCCGACGTCCATCACCGTGGGCGTATACCACTGCAGCTGGGATGGAGGGAGGACGCTGTCCTTTCCCTCACGCAGCCCGTCTCCTCCTTCGCAAGCATGACTGCTTGGCAGAAAGAGGCGACCACTTCACATTCCCTCTCCCCCCACAGCATGACCTCGACCAATGCCGGGCACAAGACGTCTCCGCCTATCGGCGTCGTGAGGACACGGCGGCGGTGCTCTGCCCAAGCGGGGCAGCCGTACACAGTATGCTCCACCGTGTCCTCCGTCGATCCTCGCAGTGGTGAGTTACCGGAAAATCTAGTAAATAATACTATTTGTAAACAATAGTTACTTGTTATGCAAGGCTGCAAAGTTCTTTTTGGCGCGAGGAGGTACTTGAATCAAAAACTAAGGAAGGCAAGGCCTCTTCGCTCACGGTTCAAAATATAGAGTCCTGAGCGTAGCGAAGTTTTCAAAGGTACCAGAGGCCAACGACGATAAAGTTATTCTGCGTCTCGTACCTTTGAAAATTCTACACCTATGACCCAGCCTGCCGCCCAGGGGGGGGTCATGACCCCCATGACCCCCCCCCCTGGATCCGCCACTGATTGTATGTTTTACAAATATGTGTACTCATAGAATATGTTGCCGTGCAGTTTCTTTCTCCATTCTTCTCCACAAAGACCTATGGTTTGCGAATGGAAGTGGTTTGGTGATAAATATCTAGTCCTGACTCTGCGCTTTCCTTTATAGACCCAATCCTATACATACGTCCTTAGAAATACTTTACTAGTAAATAAATAACAATAACTATGACATCCAAAACTTGACACTAAATCGATATTAATAATAAAATCAGAAATACACTTCCTATTACTACACTACACACACACACACACATAGACACACACAAATCCTATTTCTACTCTTAGTGACAGATTAAACAGATTTTCAATTTATTTATAATGTAATGTACCCTATTTTTTTTAGGACTGTCCCCAATACAGTCACCAGCATGGTGTCCTTATGCTTCATGATTGTGTTATTTTAATGAACTAAATAATCCTGGATTACATCGGATACTCGTGCGCACATCAATGGTATCTCCTATCGATTTAATCAATCAGTGGCTATTGTAGCAATGAACGCTGGCTTTACCCAACACCAGTGGCGTAGTTAGGCGGGGGCGAAGGCCGAACCGGGCTCGCACCTGACGGGGCCTCGCGCCCAAGGAAAATAAAAACATTCTTGACAACGGCGTTTACTAGTTTGTTAATAATTATTAAGACACTTACTACCATAACTATAATGTATATTTGTGGTCTCCGATGAGTGGGAACCGAAAGATCCTAAGAGGCGTCCCTTGGAATCTGGAAGAGGCCTCCCAACGGTGATGTCGCTGACAGTCACAGTCATCTTGCAACAATGAAATAACTTTTTACCACTAGGTAAAAAGTCCCTCAGTCTAGTAGTCGCGTTGCTAAGATATCGCTACTGACGCACGGCATTAACAATTTTGTGTGACAATTATCCCAATGCCCGTCTTATACCTATAGACCGTCCTAGACCTTCTTTTAAATCTCTGTGTCTTACAACAAGGGGGCCTCGCGCGAGCAGTGGAAGCAAGTCATACATATCTTTTGCCTTGAAAGAAAAGGGCCTCGCAGATGCGTCTTGCCCCCCTCCTAGATCCGGCTCGCTACGCCACTGCCCAACACAACACCTCCGCAGTACAGACAAACAATCATTGTGTTTTTCCGAGTAGGCACCTCATTAGATATTGTTATCTGTCATTCATTTATAGATTAATTGCAAAAACTGTTTTTAACACGATTTTATTAACTTGATCTATGAGTAATGTAGCAGCTGTTGTCATATTCATAGTCATTTATTTCATAACTAAATACATTGTGTAGAAAAAAAAATCATTAATAATTAATAAAATATGAAGTGTTGCCAGCGGTTCATCTGCTAATTTGAAAATTATCCCGTAAGAGAATATAATATAGGGATAAAACCATGTGTTAATCCATGTTATAAACTATGTGTAAATTTCATCCAAAACCGTTAAGTAGTTTTTGCGTGAAAGAGAATCCAAATAAACTTTCACGTTTTTAAAATGCATTAGTTAGAAGTAAGATGTAACGGAACATTTCAAATTATTTTTTTGTCAGTTTACGAGTTTTTTTCAAAGAAACTCTTAGTACTCAAATCTTGCTCATGACGCGATTCGCATTCGACTTACAATTTCTAATAACTTAAAAATTAAAACCGTCTATTGAACGAAATTAAGGCGCCGCCCGCCGCGCCGCCAATATAAAAACTTGCGTTTCTTTGTGGATCTAGATGGAAAAACAGGCTTGCTATAACGTCGTAAATTAGTCATACGGTACCAGTAGGTCGTAGTAGTAGTGTAACAGAGTGGGTATTCGAGGTATTCCACATAGGGCACCTCGCACCTGCGAAAAAAATTAACAGGAACCTTATTTGGAAGAGATAAGGTGCCAATAGCTCGGGTGCCATTGTCAACAGGTGCCCTTCGTGGAATACCTCGGTATTCGACCTCATCTGTTGCCTCAACCTCTTTCCTTTTAGATCTATTTTGATTAAAAACATTATTAGAATTCTTCTTCTTCTACAAATTGCAAATTGATCGAATCGCTCCATGGTGCCAAGAGTTTCCTGAACCGGCCGCACACGTCAGGGTTTTTTCACGGGGTTCCTCGGCACCCGAATGCGTCAATTCACCGTACACACACGTTTTTACCATTGGTGTTAATAAGCCTAACGACCATTTTGTCTTTTGATAAGTTACGGGTAAGTAGCAGCAAAGTTAAACACATTACTCTCCTTTGCATCGCGCAGTCGTGTAAAAAGGATTGACAATAATCTTTAATTGAAAAAATCACGTACCTAACCATCATCTAGAAACAGCAGGGTAATCTGTTCAGCATAAATAAATTGCAAATCTAATAAGAGTTTTGAAAAATGATGTTTTGTTTTTTGTTTTGTTAAATCAATGAATTTACAAATTAACGCATCAAGACTCGAGAGCGTCATAACGTCAGAATTCACAAATATTATACTTAGTTGTAATGTAAGTTCTGCTAATTTCAAAAGCGTCGTATGTCTCCTTTTTGGTTTACGTAAAAAAAAGGTACAAATCTTTTTAATAATTGACGGATTAATTAGATTTTTTCAGGCAAATAGTGAATTGATATTATAATTGCACGTAATGGCGAAATTAATAATCTTGTAGATTAGCTCTATATCTTTGATTTATCATAATCCTGGATTATTAGGCTGCTAAGTTATATAATAAATTCGGTGGAATATCACCTAATTGAGGTCTGGGTGGAATATCAATTAAAATTACTTGTTTAATTTTAATTAACAATTTATTATGCACCAATTGGGTCGTACCTAGGGGATGGTTACTATAAAGCACAAAACAGACACTGCAAGAAATTCCGAGAACCCAACACGGGAGTTTTCTCTACGTCTCTTTTCCTCTATTTGACGTCTCGGGGAGACTTCTCGCCGTGAGTCCGTACGGGGTATAAGGCACTGGCCACTCAGAAAAGACGTAAAAACGCAGACGGGCCGCGGACATTTGTCTCTACAGCGTCACAGCGTCCCTTTCATACAAAATGTATAGAAGCGTCGCGACGCAAAACATAGAAAAGAGTCGGGTCGCGAGCGTAACGCTTTTACATTTGCACCTGTCCGCAACGCGTCCTCGTCTTACGTCCCTTCTGTGTGGCCTGTGCTTTAGGTGCGCGCAGCGTCACGTCTAATATTCAAAGTTCACCCACTCCATACTGCTGTGTACACCTTTTTAATGTAGAAACAAAAAGTCTGGTCTTATGCCTCCACCTCCTGGATTTTAGCTTCCAAGTCCTCGACCTTCCAATCAAAGCTGATGCCAGTCTGCTCCTCGATCCAGGCTTGGTAGTAGTCTGGACGAACGAAACCTGGAAACAAGAGCATGTTCAGTAATGATTGACCGACTCGGATAGTTTTTGGACTATTTTTTTTGACCTCATATTTGTTGAACTCAGTTGATGCATGACAACGACGATATATTACTAGACTCCGCATGAACGATCTAAGGAACAAAAACTATTCTGTCAACTCGCTGAGGTAATACGTCAGCGAGGGGGACGGGGTACTACGTTGTGATTGGCTAACTCAAGATCTGTTCTGCCTCAAGGTTGTGTTACGTTACTCTGTGTTACGGCTCATAGTAGGAGTGGTCGAAATAAGACGGATATAAGACTTTTTTGCCTAATGTGTTGACAGACATCGGTCGCCTGTTATTAGGAGTCTAGTAATATATCGTCGTTGGCTTTAGGCTATATTATCGTCCCTTATATCAACGTCAAATGCCGTTTTGCAGTTGACAGTTTTTTAGATAGTGTTCAACAGATTTGATTTTAATTGGAGTACTCCCTGTTCGTCTTGTCGATGGTTAGTTACAGAAATTGAAGGCCGTTTCTGAAGTGGTGGGGGACCTCGTGGCTAAATAATTACAGCCGCACAGGCCGATCTTTCGGGTTAAGCCGCGCTTGCCGAGGTTGGTCTGTGGATGGGTGACCATCTGTCATAGCGAGTTTCCTCCGTGCCTCGGAATGCACGTAAAGCCGTTGGTCCCGGCTGCCACTTGTAGATCTTTGACAGTCGTTTCTGTTAGTCAGAAGCTCTAAAGACTGACAACCAGTCTTACCTTGGGGTATCGTATTACCCAGGTACTGGATTATGGAGGTCCGATAGGCAGTCGCTCCATGTAAAATACTGATATTCAGCTGCATCTGGTTCGACTGGAAGCCGACCCCAATATAGTTGAGAAAAGCCTAGGCAGATGATGAAGGCCGATTATGAAGTCGCTAAAGTCATAGCTCAGTCTTTGACCAACTCAATTTAGAATACCATTGGCATGTTATGAGAACGAATAGCTTAATTTATATGTCTATGGAATTACATATCTTTATCGTTGTTTTGGTAGGTTCCCTTGAATTTTAGAAGAGTAGAATGTTAGGAGTTCTTACCTTGTGGGTTAGGTGTGTTACAACCGCGCTGTGATCCGAAGCTCAGGATGCCGACCTGTGTGACCTGGCCATCGATGTCCACCATGGTCAGGGGACCGCCGCTGTCACCCTGGAACAAACAGATTTGTTATTTTATAACACATTTGCTCGTAAAAGGTCTTTTACTGCACCACTATCAGTATTGTAATGTGCCTCATTACGCACTAGTGCGGTAATGTAAAACGCATCAAGATGTTCCGTCTAAAACGAACGGTACTTTTTTAAATCTTAGCAAAGAGTTTTTATGTCAGAAAAGTGGTCAACATTTTATGAATACAATTAACTTTGAGAGATATAATATAATAAAAAAACATTTAATTCTTTAATTTAATTAATTTTGACAGTTAATTACAACCATTTATCCGTAACAAAAATACAAAAGTAATAATTTACTTTATTAGTAATACTGGCTGTTTTTGTGCCTTTGCCATAAACAAAAGACGTTGATGCGCGAACATCTCAACTTGGTAACCGATGTCAAAAATGGCGGCTGCGATCTGTCTTGTAAGAAAACCGTTACAATTTTACAAAATACTCCTCAACCCGAATTTTGCGGATATATGTTGTCGACTCGAAATCTCTATTTTTTAATGTTTTATTATTCAGGTTAGCTTTCGATCGAGTCTACCGTAGACCTGCACAAAATTATTAATATAGATGTCAAGTAATAATGAATTTATTCGTTTAATAAAGTACGAGTTTTATTTATTTCCTCACAAATGTGTTATAAAACGTCGTATGACATACGTGCGGTTTGATAATTACAGCCTCTGCTTCTTATAGCACTCGCCCTACGGGCTCGTGCGAGCAATATCGCCTCGGCTGTAATGATGAACTTACCGCACTTGTATCATAATGTACTATTAATTTTAAAAAGTAATGAAAAAACGTTTGTCCAGAATCTGGTGTAAGTAGGAACTACAGCAGTGTTTGACTGGCCTGCTGGTCTAGTGGTTAGTGACCATGACTGCTATGCCGGGGGTCGTGGGTTCGATTCCCACCCAGGACAAATGTTTGTGTGATGAGCATGATCATTTGTTCTGTGTCTGGGTGTAATTTATCTATAATATGTATGTATTTAGAAATACATAAGTATGTTTATCAGTTATCTAATACCCATAACACAAGCTCTGCTTAGCTTGGGACTAGATGGCGTTGTGTGATAATTGTGGAATATTGTTATTAATAAGGTAATACGTGGGGTACGGGACTGAGAGAGGGGTTTCTCAGTCCCGAGGGTTATTTTCTTATTTTTACCCTTATGTCAATTTCAAATGCCGTTTAGCAGTTGACAGTTTTTTAGATAAGTGTTCAACAGATTCGATATTAACTTTTTTGTAGTAAGACTGTTACCGTTTAAAAATCTACCCTGTCCCTTCATAGTAACACGCGACTATCTATCATAGTAACACGCGACTAAAAATCTACCATGTTCCTACCCTACGGGACTGAGAGAGGGGCCACTCAATACGTGGGGGCGTATCTTTGCTAGTTACACCCACGTTTGTTATGACGTTTCTTAGCTAATCATTTTTATTGTTATCAGTACCCTTTTTTAATTTTTTTTTACGTGGTAAAATCATCAAATGACGCCTCCCACCCCGGGCAGGGCGGGAGGGACTGTCAGACTTGTACTGACTAAAATCCACGGTGTCCTTCAATAGCCCTTTATGTGCCGGGGTCACGGTGATGGTATAAGACCCGCGACCGTCATCAGTACCCTTAGCGCGAGTTTTCAGTAATTGAGACGTAAAGTAAACTGGAACTTTGACAATTTCAAATTGACAATTTTCAAGGAAAAAATACTCCTTCTTCGCACACCAGAGGCGCTGTTCCATTTTTTCATATAAGAAACGCTGTAAAGTAAAATAGTGAAAACTCGTGCTAGGGGTACTGAACTCGGAGAGTGTGCAAAATTTTAGCCTGCTAGCTTAAGGGGAAGTGCCTCATCAACAAATAAACAAACTATGCAGAAAAGTGTGTGAGACGTGGGAAAATATAAATACATCGAACAAAAAAAGAACCATCAAAATCAATTCAGGATGTAAATAGTGAAGTAACAAACAAATAAAAAAAATCAGTAGAATTGACAATCCCTCCTTTTTTTGAAGTCGGATAAAAAGTGTGCTCACCGTGCAAGTGTTTTGGCTGGGCTCGTCATAGTACTGCGCGCATATGGTTTGCACACTGATGACCTGACTGTTAGGGTACCAGGAGCGACATTCCTGCTCCGACATACCTCGCTGGTACGTCCAGTACAGGATATCCGGGACAATTCCACCTGGTAATAGATAGAATAATAAGCAAGCAAATCAAACGCCTGAACAGAACTACTTTAATTATAATATTTGTATATGATCTACAAAATAGCTGCTCAGAGACTTTTTTTTTTTTTAATCGTGTTAAAATCATCAAATGAGTCCTCCCACCCCGGGCAGGGCGGGAGGGACTGTCAGATTTGTACTGACTAAAATCCACGGTGTCCTTCAATAGCCCTTTATGTTCCGGGGTCACGGTGATGGAAATAAGTCCCGCGACCCCGGCAGGCTTTGGCCCTCTGTGAGGGGGCCCCGTCATTTGCTGACAGCTCTTTGAGGCGCGCGTGGAACACGACGCGCCGTCGACCCGGGCATGGTCCATGGTCGGACAGCGAGTTGCCCTTTACTCGCTGTCCGCATGCCCTCGCTGTTCAGAGTCTGGGAAATAATTAATCCGTCAATTATTAATCCGTTGGTAAAGTCCGTTAATAATTGAGGCGTACTTCTTCTTTTGTTAGGTAAACCAAAATTGACGAAGATAGACACTTTTAAAATTGTCAAAACCTCACAAACAAGTACAGTTTATAATTCTTATATTTTTGCGAATATACATTAATTGGTCGCGGGACTTACGAATTATCGTGACCCCGGAACGTAAAGGGCTATTAATAGACACAGTGGGTTTTAGTCAGTCGCTCCCGCTCTGCCCTAGGTGGGGGAGAAATTATTAGATGATTTTACCACGATAAAAAAGAAGAAAAATACATATTCCATTATTTATCAAAACTGAAGCACTAATTAATTTTGCAATTTATTGTCAACTGTTTATATAACAAGTAAATAATAAGCAGATACATACCGGCCCACCAGTCGTCCGTCCGTCCGTACCCACTGACAGTCAGCTTCACATCGCCGTACTCCACGTTCAGTCGCTGGCTGCTCTGAATCCTGATAGGCTGGATAGAATCTGAAAACAAATAATTATCCAACGATCTTACGGGCTTTTCGAAAACATTCTTAGGTGGTTACAAAATGACGGGGCCCCCTCTCAGAGGGCCAAAGCCTGCCGGGGTCGCGGGACTTATTTCTATTACCGTGACCCCGGAACATAAAGGGCTACTGAAGGACACCGTGGATTTTAGTCAGTCCAAGTCTGACAGTACCTCCCGCCCTGCCCGGGGTTGGAGGTCTCATTTGATGATTTTACCAAGATAAAAAAAAAAAGGTGGTTACAAAGTTATTTTGAATGAAATATTATTTTAACTTTAGCCATAATATTTTATAATCTGAATCTGAGAATTTGATCCTAGTGACACTAAAACAGTTGTGGTAGCAACGTTGAGCTGCTATTATTACTACGTATAGAAACGACACTGCGTATCACCACTGTGTCCCATTGCATCCAGGATGAGTGTACGCGCACAAGTTCATTGAGCTGTTTGACAGCTCTGTGGCGTGCTCTAGGCGCGCGCACTCATCCTGGATGGGACACAGTGGTGATGCGTGGTGTCGTCTCTATACGTAGTAGTAATAGCTCAATGGGTAGCAATGATCTTATAAGTAAATACAATAACACTGAGTGGTAGTGTTTCTTATTCCAATGTGATGTGTTACAGAGATGTTTTAACTCTGATACAATCGGGTGGCCAAAACGACGATATATTACTAGACTTTTAATAACAGGCGACCGATGTCTGTCAACACATTAGGCAAAAAAGTCTTATATCCGTCGTGACTCACCAAGTTCGTACTAGTTTCGACCACTCCTATGAGCCGTAAACATACCTTTAGCCAGCACAGACCTTGAGTTAGCCAATCACAACGCAGTACCCAGTCCCGCCCGACTTCAGCGAGTTGACAGAATAGTTTTTGTTCCTTAGATCGTGCATGCGGAGTCTAGTAATATATCGTCGTTGGTTGGCCACATTCTCACACGAAATTAAAACAGTGTTAAGTCATACCGCTAAAAGGAATATAGTGGTCCAGCTTGAGTAGGCCGATGTCTTCAGTCTGTACAGCGGTACTCTCCTGGTTGTAGCCCTCGTGGATGTAGCGCTCCCAGGCCTCCACCATGTAGCCAGGTCTTGTGATGTTGGTCTGGCCCAGGCGGACTACGTAAGTGTAGCGTCTGGAAGTCAGGTGAAGGGGTAATAAAGGATGTTTTAAAAGATGTTTTAAATATTTTTTTTAAATATTTACCCACTAGGTGTTGCCTGCGGTTTCACCCGCTACAACTCCCGTGGGAACATTAAATCGGGATAAAAACTATCCTATGTATTAATCTAGGTTATAAACTATCTGTGTACCAAATGTCATCCAAAGCCATTCAGTAGTTTTTGTGTGAAAGAGTAACAAACATCCATCCACACATACAAACGTTTATAATATTAGTAGGATTATTGTATACGTCGCGAATGTCAAAGATTTTCAATGGAAAGAAACGTCTCTGCAAGAAGGATTGAAGAATTTGACGCTGGCAGGTAAGAACCTCGACGGCTGGATTGAAAAGAGCGTCGGATGTATTATTGCAGGTCTATTACTGGTCACAGGTTCAAATCATAGTTTTTTTTTTATGTAATGGGAATTGTAATCCATAGATCTTTCTATGATATTCTGAGAACACCGGAGAACCATATTCAACGGCGCTGTCTACAGATTTGGGTCCTGCAATATTATTAATAATTAAAGGGCTCCCATACAAAAGTTTTTTTTTTTAGGTGGTTAAATCATCAAATGAGTCCTCCCGCCCTGGGTGGCTCTTACTGACTAAAATCCACCCATGTTCCTTCGGATGCCCCTTACGTTCCGGGGCCGCGGTATCCTGGGTTAAGAAAAAACCCGCGACCCCAGCAGGCATTTGGCGCGAAACACGACGCGCCACCGACCCGGGCTTGGTCCTCGGTCGGACGGCGAGCTACCCATTACTCACCATCCGCAAGCCCGCTCCGCCGCTGTGCTCTCTGCTGATCAGAGGGACACGCGTTGGAGCGTCCACTCGACAGGTTATTCGCATACGGGCAAAGAGACCACTTAGGCACACAGTGTCTAAGGAAGAGTTTTTGCCCGCATCCCAGGGTGCACCGGCCCGAAAAACTGGTTTTCCCCCCGGACGTATCCGACTCCAGTCCACGGGCGCATGTGGAGGTTTTCTGTCTTAGCACCCCTCCCATACAACAGCTATGATTTTTTTTGACGTTTTTAGAATACGGAACCTTTCGTTAGCTTGTCCGATAACACAATTGACCGGTTTTCCTATTAGTTATTTACGTCACAAACCTGGCAAGGCAATGCGCAGCGGTGAGGATCCATTCGTTGGTGAGTATAGAGCCAGTGCATGCGCCCACGCCGCCCGTACCTCCTACCATGCGGATACTGACGGTGTACGGGAACTGGTCTTCCTCAGCCTCCCATCCTCCTACTATCCTTTGACCTCCCACTGGAAAAACAGGGATTGTATTAAATGGTACGACTGGTTAAAAGTATACCCTGTTCCTTCGATGGCCTTTTGCGTTCCCGGACCAGACATCGGCAGGTATTTGGCCGTTTCTATTTCTTTGAGCTTTTCTTCGGTTCAGACTTGGCGGGCAATTCTAGGTTTTAGAGATGGTGTCGAACTCGACAAAAATTTCTAATGACGTCATTTTTTCGACAAATTTTACTGAACTCTAACATTAGCCTTCGACAAATGGACAAATTAGTCGAAAAAATGACGTCATTAGAATTTTTTGTCGAGCTCGACACCATCTCTAAAACCGAGAATTAGCCCCCAGATCTTTTAATCAGACAGTGGTCAGCGACCCGGTCTATCCATTGTTCGACGTTTGCAAGCGAGCTGCACTTGCTGCAGACTTATCTGTGGTGGAAACTCCATGGAAACCTTATAGTAACCTTATGCATCCACGATCCTAATACATTTTCGCTACGGGAGCGCCCTAATAAAAAAAAGATGGAAATGCTTACCAAATCGAGTGTCTTCGATATAAGCGAGGTCGGAATCGACAGGACCTCCCTGAAAAAGAAAAAGAAATCGAAAATCTTGCTTTGTATTTCCGGTTTGAGTCCCAGAAGAGGTCGTGGTCTTAGCAACACATTCTCAATTTTCCGGGTATTAGCAGTGGTTTGCTAAAGTCGGTATGTGGATGGGTGACCATCCTTGTAACATGTCGTGTCTTGGAAAGCCTGTAGGCCCCGGCTGTCGTTTGTATATCTTTCCCAATTTTGAAGTGTGACCGTGGTGGGTAAACAATCTGACGTAGGTAGCCATTGAACTATTATTACTACGTATAGAGACAACAGCTCTGTGGCGTGCTCTAGGCGCGTGCACTCATTCTGGATGAGACACAGTGGTGATGCGTGGTGTCGTCTCTATAGTAATAGCTAGTAGTAATAGCTCAATGTAAGTAGGTACGTTTTTCAAGCATTTAAATTCACAAACACAACCAGCCAGACAAGGAACAGCCACACATTTTGTTCCATCGGGAATTGAACCCGTGAAACGTAGCTCGGAACTCGATAGCTCAGCACCGTGCCTACCACTTTTTTTTCATTTCATTCATCATCAATTGAGGCTTGCCTCCCCCGGGCAAGTCGGGAGGGACAGTCAGACTTTTACTGTCTAAAACTTACGGTCATCCTTCAATAGTCTTTTACATTCTAGGGTCTCGACACAGTAACCTGATGAGACAGTTCCGCGACCCCGGACTAATGCCTACCATCAAATAGTCACAATGATGGTCTCTCTCAAAACTTCCACTTTTTATTTTGTGCATTTTTCTCCGGGATATCTCACATAGGTAATGCCCCTAAAGGTAGGTAACCCCGGAACGTAAAGGGCTATTGAAGGATCACTGTGTATTATAGTAAGTACAAATCTGACAGACACTCCCGCGTCGCCCCGGGTGGGAGGACTCACAGTATGATTTTCACCACGTAAAAAAAATACCTAGGTTTTGAAGTATTAAGATTGATTATTTACCTGAACGAATCCAATCACCACAAGCAAGCCAAAGTACAGTCCCGCCATCTTGTGCGCACAACTTGCAGGAGATCGTGTCACCGACTATTTAACAGGCCATTAATCCTTACCAGCTCGTTGCCATCGGCTTAGCAGATAATGTCATCTTATCAATTATCTCTAACTCTAAGGCTTCACGGATAATTTCATTTTGTTTCTTGAGGATATCTCTCAGCTGCTTATCTGTCAGCCTGTGAGTGAATGTGGTAAAATTCTACGACCTATTCAATTATAATTAAAAACATCTAGTTGTTGCTAGCGGCATCATTGCCCGCGTCATAGTCTTCCTGCCCTCATCCCATTTTACTTGGGGCAACGACGATATATTAATAGACTACGCATGCACGATCTAAGGAACAAAAACTATTCGGTCAACTTGCTGAGGTACTACGTAAGCGAAGGGGACGGGGTACTGCGTTGTGATTGGCTAACTCAAGGTCTGTTCTGTCTCAAGGTATGTTTACGGCTCACAGGAGAGGTCGAAATTAGACGGATATAAGACTTTTTTGCCTAATGTGTTGCATCGGTCGCCCGTTATTAGGAGTCTAGTAATATATCGTCGTTGACTTGGGGTCAGCGCACCCCACGATTTTTCCCACGTTTTTATACACTTACTTTTCTTGTTTATTTCTTCACTTCTCCACTATCAGACTTCACAGTAACATTTACTCCTTATTCTTTAATTTATCATTCCTTAGAGGTTTAGACAATCCGTCCATCCTTTCTTTGGCCTTCCTTTTTAGGATTCCGTAGCCAAATGGCAAAAAACGGAACCCTTATAGATTCGTCATGTCTGTCTGTCTGTCTGCCCGTCCGTATGTCACAGCCACTTTTTCCGAAAGTATAAGAGCTATCCTGTTGAAACTTGGTAAGTAGATGTATCATGTATGATGTAATAAGTGAACCGCATTAAAATTTTCACACACAAAAAAATTTGCGGATTCCCCATACTTAGCTTTGAAACTCAAAAAACTTTAAAAAATTGATTATTTGTTTGTTTGTTTGTATTGCTCCGAAACTACTGGACCGATTTGAAAAATCTTTTTGTGTTGGAAAGTTCATTTATCGAGGAAGGCTACAGGCTATCTAACATCACGCTACGACAATACGGTATTTTACTGCATAAATAAATTGATAATCTATTTAGTCCGTCAGTAATAATATTGAAAAATAATGAATACGTATTTTTTATTTTTTCAAATCAATGAATATTGACAAAGATAAAAAGCTTCCAAATTCGGGAGTGGGGGCTTGTGACGTCATTGCGCTTGTAAAATTGTATCGACCGAGTGACGTTTTGTGATTTTTAGAAGCGTTGTATCTTCGTCGATTTTGGTTTACGTGACAAAAGAAAAAATACTCTAATATTTTTTAATAATCTATATTTCGGACTAATAAATTTTTTTGAGTAAAATACCGTATTGGGAGCCGAGCAGTGCGAGTGAAACCGCAGTGATTAGCTAGTTTTGTTATAATTTTATTTAGTTTTAAGTAGCAGTCAGTTTAAAACCTACAATTTAAGTCATTATATGCCCAATAGGGTTAAAAGATTGGAAAAACAAAAGTAATTGACCGTACCATTCACGGCTCAATTCATTAACAGATATCAATTAGTAACTACAAATGGATTAGTTTCTGATAACATTATAGGTTAATAAGATATTGTTCTAGTATCTTGTTCGATTAAAAGTGCAAGTCAACTTTAGATAGACATATACGATGATGCAATTAAATTATTAAAAAAATAATTGACCCGTACTTTTCCTTTGTTACATAAACCAAAATTGAAGAAAGTACAAAGCTTCTAAAAATCACAAAACGTCACTCGGTCGGTACAATTTTACAAGCGCTATGACGTCGCAAGCCCCCTACTCCCGAATGCGCTTAAGCCCGGTTTCCATTGCAAGCGGAGCGGACACATTAATGACTCAGCGGGTGAAAAGAGTAAAAATGAGCTAGCTCTGGGAATGTAAAAACTATTTGTTGGTGGAAATGCAAGTATGCAGTTTGCGCTTGCGAGTTTAACGAAGTCATTAATGGGTCCGTTCCGCTCGCGGTGGAAACCGGGCTTTAATCTTTGTCAGTACTCATTGATTAAAAAAAAATACGTGTCCGTTATTTTTCAACATTCTGTATGACGTACTTAACGGATTTTCAATTTATTTATGCACTAAAATACAGATATTGCTTTTAAATAAAGATTTGCTTTGGCTTTATCACGAATTGTCACGATTATGTGACCAGTCAAATCGAACCGTTGATCTAAATATTGTAGACCAAAAATATCTAAGGGTAAGTATTAAGGGTCGACGGCGCGTCGTGTTCCACGCGCGCCTCAAAGATCGTCAGCACAATGACGGGGCCCCCTCTCAGAGGGCCAAAGCCTGTCGGGGTCGCGGGACTTATTTCCATCTCCGTGACCCCGGAACATAAAGGGCTATTGAAGGACACCGTGGATTTTAGTCAGTACAAGTCTGACAGTCCCTCCCGCCCTGCCCGGGGTGGGAGGACCCATTTGATGATTTTACCACGCTAAAAAAAAAGGGTAAGTATCAAATTAAAACGATTTTTAAAATATATTCAACATTATATTTTAACATTCTAAGTACATTCTGTACAATCGCATTACGTACTAAATATCACAACAGATTTAGAAATAAATACATTTACTTGCAAAAAATATGCAAACACAACATGCTTACTTGCAAAATACAATATTAATATCTACCTAGGTATCTTATGATCATCATCTCTAAATAAAAATTATCAACTGAGGCTCTTATAATGGCAATAGACATTTTAAATATTACGATGCTAATAAACATGAGCATTCACTATGTAACAGAACATCGAGCATTCGCCGTTTTTAATCTCTGGAACGTGACACTCCACCGGTGGATCATAAGAAAAAAATCCTCTAAATGTGGCGTAATCATCACGTGATCACTCAACATTTGGAGCATTTTTTCGAACGCTATAGGTAATCGATGATTTTCAAATTTGTCTTCATGAAGACAGTCGGTTCGGCAAAAAGCTCGCCAGAGCGCTCGTTACAATGCTTGCTACAACGCTCTAGTTTGTTTAACGCTGTAATGTAACATTCGCAAAAATGCTCATTACAAGTGAACGCTCAAATTTATCTAAACCTTTATTTACATTATAATAATAAACAAATAAGTACAGGTAATAATGTTTATTGCATTAAAAATAAATAAATAATTATTATTGATAACATTTACGTATTGCGTAGTTGTTTCAAAGAAAACGCGGGAACGCCGATCTTAACTACTTAGTTTGTAAAAAAAGCGTTTTAACAACCTACTCATATTCATTTTTAAACTGAAAAATGTGTAAAAAACTAAATAATTACAGTAAACAGTTTTTTGCAAGTACCTACCTACTTTTAAGTTTTAAATTATGACACTAAAAATTGTACAATAAAATTAATAATAGGATTTTTCTAAACAAAATGTTAAGCCCAGTGAGCCGTCTTATAGTCCCCGCCATATAAGTCTGGAATAAAGGTCATTGATCCTAATAACGCATCGTTAGAATTCCATTATACCATCGTTCGAATTTCAAAATAAAATGTAAGATCACGGTCGCCTCTTACCACGATTTCTTTATTTTGATCGTGTTACGACACTTTCTTTACATTTTTTCGAATGGTTTTGAAATATTGGAATACATTGGTACACGGGGGTCAACGAATTTTATTCCACACTTATCTGGCTCAAACTAGATAATCAAGAGCGTGTACAACGAACGACATTATTTTTAAAACTTCATACGGATAAACAAGATAGATAGGTCTGAAAATATTATATAGAACATTTTCGAAATGTTAAAAAAAAAAATATAAGTTTCAAATCGGTATAATTTGGCTGTAAGACTATGTTCTGAAAAAAATGCTACAACATTTTAGACCTATCTATTTTTGGTGGACAAAGTTTCATGTGAATAGGTTCAGTCATTTTGAGGTATTCCACTTAGGGCACCCGCTGACAATGGCACCTAAGCTACTTGCACCTTATCTATTCGGCATAAGGCTTGTGTCAATTTTTTTCGCAGGTGCCAGGTGCCCTAAGCGGAATACCTCGTCATTTTGAATAAAAAATTGAAAAAAAGAACTTTGTTTTTTTTTTAAGAAATGTGTTCTGAATGCACGGCACTTTTAATAGTATATTTTGCAACGATTGAATAAAGAGCGGATTTAAAGCGAGGGCCATTATATGAATCAAGAGCAAGCGAAGGATTTTAATGACTGAATCACGACCGTAGGGAGTGATTCATGATGATTTAATCACGAGCGAAGCGAGTGATTCAAGTATTTAAATCCTGAGCGAAGCGAGTGATTCAGGCCCTCGATTTAAATCCGTTTTATTCAAGAGTTGCAAACGATACTTTATACCATGACTACGAGAAAAAGAAAGAAACAAAGTTTTTTTTAATAAGTCTGCTCCACACACACGTGGGTTGTAAGTCCTGGAAGTAGTCCAATCGCTCGGTCACTGCGCCAACAAGCTGACATTAAAATCGGAACAATGATTTAAATTAAGAGTAATTCAAGGGGGTAGTCCAGCATCGCGGTCGAGCTCGAATGTACTAAAGTGTTCTAAATTCAAACACCAAAACAGTGCGTAAAAGACTACTTTTACGCACTGTTTTCAGTGCGTAAAAGTAGCTTTTTCGAGGGGGAATGGTATAAAACAATTAAGTACCTATAAGTACTCGATATCTTTTAACTTTAAAAAGTATAATATATTAAATGAGGCTGAGAATTAAATATACAAAAAAATAATAAAAATACAATTCATTTAACACCTCAGTATCACTGTCAAAATAACGAAAATTTTTATCTTTATAAGATAAAAAATATGATAGTTATTGCATGTGTTTCTAAATATAATTATATATTAAGCTCCGCCAAAATTCAGCTAAATATAAAAAATTATACAGATTATTTTACATTTTATTTTTACATTTACCCTGCGCGTTTGCCTTTGAAAAAACTGTAATAAAAATCGTATAAGTACCTATCCGTTATAGGAACTGCTAGTATAAAGTACTGATTTTACGATTAACGCGCTAAATAGAAAAACAAATAAAAAAAAATAGCGCGAAAAATGCTGCATGATATTCTACGACCAGACATTTATTTATTTTTAAGAAAAGAAACTACACTTAACTAGTTATTAACCAGTAAAGAATAATAAAAATGGTTCCATTTTTATTATTCTTTACTGGTTAATAACTACTCAACATCGCGCGGGATCGAAGTAAGTGATCCCATAGTTTTGCTCGCTAGTGTAAAAGATGAAAAATGAAAATCAGGGTAAGTTTAAAATAAAAAAAGGTAAAAAATGATTGAGCTACACGACCTTAAATTACTAAGGCTTTCTTGGTATTTGACTACTAAAAATCCCCCTAAGGGGGAGGTACTCTGGTCTCACGTGGTTACAGTAACTACATGTTTCTTAGATTCTAAATAATTGTAGTAAACGACCGCGTCGTGGACAGTTGGGAATATCTCCATTTGTAGTTGGTCCTTTTCTAAGGAGTTGTACCTCTCTATCATTTCTAGAACTGGGCCTGGAAAAAATTATAAGTAAGTACATTAGAAAATATATAAATTATAATTATGAATCGAATACTCAATCCGTGTCATGTATAAAAAGGTTTTTTAGGGTCATTTTGCTAAAAAAGTAACAGACAGACAGATGGATAGTTCCATTTATATAAAAAGCTGTTGTCCAGCCTTTCTTCTGTGTGTGTGTCTTTTTTTTGTAATTTTTATTTATTGTTATATATACAACTATGGTGAATTTTTTCACACCCCCAAACATAACCGTTTAGCTGGTAGAGTGCGGAACATTCGAGTACAGCAAAAATTTGCACTTTAAGGCTTAATATTTCACAAACCAATCTTTGTATCAAATAATTGTTATTGGAAATTATCAATATTTTTTAAAGACCTATTTAATGATACACACAAAGGGGTACGCGAGAAAAAAAAAACATCCCCACTTCACGTGTACAGGAGGTACCCTAAAAAAATTTATTTTACCACTTTTTCGGCACAACAAATCCGTATATTTACACCAATTTACAGCTTTATAGTACTTGTTTTTAGTTTTGTTGGTTTTTGTTCTAATTAATGCTCACTAAATCAAATTAAACACTTACCATTGGCTCCCGACAACAGCACAGTAATATGGCTGCCGGTCAGATCTTTCTTCAAGGCGACCAAGCCCTTGATGCCCGGCGCGTCCACGTACGACAGAGCTGTCATATCGATTATCACACATTGTACCTGTAAATAAGAACGAATAAGTTTAGGGTTAAAATCGGACATTACTTTGGAATTTTAGATGAATATCCTACTAATATTATAAACGTGAAAGTTTGTGTGTATGTGTGGATGGAGTTGCGAGGATTTGGATTGGTTTGTTACTCTTTCACACATAAACTACTGAACGGATTTGGATGAAATTTGGTACACACATAGTTTATAACCTGGATTAACACATAGGATAGTATCATAATATATACAGGGTTACTTGTAATTCGACGTATATCCGGCAGGGGCTGATAAGGGGGCCAAAATGCAACAAATTGAACCCCCCATATGTATGGCCGAAATTCAATAGTTTTCGAGATATTAGAGTTTTAAGGGTTTTTCGATATTTACCCAAAATTTGACATTTAATTCCAAATAAAATAAAAACTACATATTTGAATGGGTACCATTAAAAATGATGTTGTAGCTGGCACTTCAATTAAGCTATGGACATAATTAAAACTACTTAATTTAACAAAATAATGAAAATAATGAGCGATATAAGAATAATATCTTACCAATATTTTCATTTTACGCTTCAAAAATGTTGTCTCGTCACAAAAATTTCTATGACATTAATCGTACAAATAACTAAAATAACTTGCTTATTCTGTAAGCTTTCCAGAAAGGTATAAAAGTCAATTTTAAAATACATAATTCGTGGCATGGCATGTGTTTGAACCGGCGTGGGGAGAGAAATTATCTTATGATCCTCGCTAAAACAACCGATTTTCCTGGCGAAATTTTTCGCGATGGGGCGGGGTGTGAGGGCGGGGTGTGCGGGCGGGGGAGTACACGGCGTCTGCTGCGCTTGCGTCGCCTTCCTTAGTAAGTTTTGACGCAAGCACGTGTATTGTTGCGGCGAGAAAAGGGCAACTCGCCGCCCGACCATGGACCATGCCCGGGTCGACGGCGCGTCGTGTTCCACGCGCGCCTCAAAGAGCGTCGGCATGATGACGAGGCCCCAACGACGTAAAAAAAAAAAAAATCCTGCCAGGCGACTCGAATTTTCTCGGTTTATGTTAAACGCTGACGCTGACCAGGAACATTTCCTAAGAAATATTTTGTGGAATGTTTCGTTATTCCATCCCGGTCAAACTTTGACTCGTCAAGTCAAAGTTTGACCGGGATGGAATAACGAATTACCATAATTTACATTTTTGGGCACCTAAAGCAGACAGGAATCCAAAAAATCTAAAAGAAACTGCGTCGCAAATGAGTTTTTCCCTGAACGTATGGATGGGTGTCGTTGATAATTATTTGGTGGGCCCTCATTTCTTGCCCCAAAATTTGAACGGCGAAAATTACGAGGAGTTTTTGAGAAACAACCTAGACGATTTGTTGGCGAATGTTCCCGAAGAAATAAAAAACAACCTCATGTTTCAACATGATGGTTGCCCAGCACATTACCGGATTACTGTCCGACAGTGGCTAGACGAGAGATATCCAAACCGATGGATTGGGAGGGGAGGGCTAATTCCGTGGCCAGCACGAAGCCCTGATATCACACCACTTGATTTTTACGTTTGGGGGTCATATGAAGGCATTAGTTTATGAGACCCCAATAAATTCAGTCGAAGAACTTCGACAGCGAATAATAAACGCGGCGCAACAGATGAGAACAACGTTCACATCAAGAGTGACGAAAACCGAAGTTAGGAAGAGAATTCGAACCTGCATTCGTAATCGAGGGGCTCATTTTGAACAAGATGTGTAAAATTTGTAATAAAATTTGATGTACATTTTTTTATGCATTTTATTTCATACAAATACAAATGACCCTTTCTCTCCCCGCGCCGATTAAAACACATGCCTTGGCACGAATTATGTATTTTAAAATTGACTTTTATACCTTTCTGGAAAGCTTACAGGATAAGCAAGTTATTTTAGTTATTTGTACGATTAATGTCATAGAAATTTTTGTGACGAGACAACATTTTTGAAGCGTAAAATGAAAATATTGGTAAGATATTATTCTTATATCGCTCATTATTTTCATTATTTTGTTAAATTAAGTAGTTTTAATTATGTCCATAGCTTAATTGAAGTGCCAGCTACAACATCATTTTTAATGGTACCCATTCAAATATGTAGTTTTTATTTTATTTGGAATTAAATGTCAAATTTTGGGTAAATATCGAAAAACCCTTAAAACTCTAATATCTCGAAAACTATTGAATTTCGGCCATACATATGGGGGGTTCAATTTGTTGCATTTTGGCCCCCTTATCAGCCCCTGCCGGATATACGTCGAATTACAAATAACCCTGTATATATATATATTTTTATCCCGATTTAATGTTCCCACGGGAGTTGTAGCGGGTGAAACCGCAGGCAACAGCTAGTGTAAGCTAAAGTAGCAATGGTTTGACTATGTAAAGGTTGTCGTTCCGCAACTGAGTTTGTTGTACCTTTAGACTAGCGCGGTGCGGGCCGGCGAGCAATATTATGGTGAAATCAAATGTTTAGAAATGTTTGAAGCACTCCACGAGGTGCCACGCATAGCGAAAACGGGTTTTCTCCCAGAGAACCCGTACAACGCTTCGAAATTGTGGAGTAGGGGCTTGTGACGTCATAACGCTTGTAAAATTATACCGGCTGAATGAAGTTTTGTTATTTTTTAGAAGCGTTGTAGGTATCTTTAACAATTCATTTACGTAACAAAATAAAAAATACGGATCAAATATTTTTTTGTTAAAATAGCCTATTCTTTCTAGGCCTTTTTTATCGTGGTAAAATCAGCAAATGAGTCCTCTCACCCAGGGCAGAGCAGGAGGGACTGTCAGACTTGTGATGACTCAAATCCACGGTGTCCTTCAATTGCTCTTTACGTTCCGGGGTCACGGTAATTCGTTAGTACCGCGACCCCGAAGTCCCGCAGGCCGGGTGTCTCAGGCCTTTGAGGATTTTAGGCGATACATTATGTTTTTTTTTATTTTCTGTAAATACTCACTCTAGTACTAATATTAGGGTCCCACTCGAAGGATTGGCTCTTAGTAAGTGTGTTGTTGTCGTTGTCCTCATTGGCTGCCGGAGCCGCCTTCAGGTACCCGATCTTACGGAACAACTTGGTCCTAAACAGATTCTTTGTAGCGAAGTTCAGACCACCGCAGTAGTGGAAAATTTTTATCCCAGGAATTTCTTCGGCCTGAAATGTGACAAAAAAAAACTTGGTTAAATATATAATATACTTGTTTTATATTATCAGCCTATTGCTGTCCACTGCTGAACGTAAGCCTCCCACAAAGGGCCCCAACCCTCCCGGTCTTGGTCAGTTCGCATCCATCTGCTGTCAGTCACATTCTTCAAATCATCGACCCATCTTGCAGCAGGGCATCCTACAATACGTTTGCCCTTTCACGGTCTCTCTCTAGCTCTGTGCTAGAGTGGAGACACACACATTTGACTCGTGCATAGACCCAATTGTACTCTGTGCATAGACAGGAATTTTAAAAATAGTTCAAGAACTTAATAATTAAAATGAGTTCGAAACCTTCTTGGACATCCAAAAAGCTTCAATCCAAAAAAAAAGGCACAAGTTTACTTTTCAACTTTACGTCAAAAAAAGAACTGTCAAATAAATTACAAATGTCCCGAAAAACGAATGTGTTCACTAATTGAAGAATCTTCAAAAAATACAAAATAAAATGGTGCATACACCTTCAAAACCCCTTGTTTCAAAATAGGACGACTAAAATGAAACTGTGTTCGAATAAGTTGTACCCTTACGCCACGACACACGACATCGCATTATGTGACTTTATAAAATGGGTGTTGTTCACGATTATTTACATCATGATCATGTCTTTTGCCCAGTTCATCATCCTAGCTATATATAATACAAACGAATCCGACATGCCTACCCATGGAATGCTGTCCAGTGTAATTTAAACTACCATGTATTACTACTGCTGGGTTTGTGCCGAACTCGGCTTGACAAGTGATTTTATTTATCAACAACAGTCTTGTTATGACAACAATAGTACAGGAATATGTATTGATTTGTAATATGTATTAAAGAAACCTATAAATATGTTAACTGTTTTATTCACTACTCTCAACTTGTTTCTAACCATATGCCCGGGCTACACTTCAGTTTTTCAAGATAAGCCAGAAGTACTAGCTTGCTAGCTTACTGACACTGGCTTGCTATCCTATCTTCACAAAGGTGATTGTTCTTTTCCTTTGTGATAGTGGGTAAGCTTCAATATACATAAGTTTTCAGGTGGGAGGAAATGATTGTATGCATATTTTTCTTCTTCATATTTGGAGCCCTATCACTGCTTATCCTACCAACGTAACCGCAGCTGACGTCCACGCGACTTTATTATACAACTCTCTGAAGTAGTCTACTAGTTATCGCTTGAGAAGTCAGGAAATCTATCATTGGTCCCCAGGTTATCTAGTTACCAGAGGCCTTATCACATGATACTGGAGTACCAGTATCATGTGATAAGGCCTCCTAAACAACAGAGAGAGAAACTATTTTTTTGCATCTAATTAACGTCGAAGTTCCAATTAACTTCACAAAAGTGAAAAACCCTACAATGGCTTCAGAAGTCTGTCTGGTGTTAAGCCGCGTACAGACATCGCGAGGCGTGCGACACGAATGGTTCGTCTCGCATGCCTCGGGCTGTGTGGACGTGTCTGCTCACAGTGAGCATTCGCGCCATACGATCGTTGCGAACGCCGCCTCAGTACGAGCCGTGCGCACCGTGTGGACGGACAGGTGTTGTTTGCGTTGCGCGCATGCATCATGGAGGCCAATACCGAGTCACTACGTGAGCTGTTCAACTTTATGAAATTAATAGAGTGTTGTGGGACTCTAAACATTCTGATTATTACAACGCAGCTGCAATCTGCACGTCTCGCCTTGTCGGAGCCATTTTTATACTGACGAACACCGCGCGTGGTGGTTTGCTTGCTCAGCTTGAGCATGTTTCGTTCGGGACGCACGTATTTTTTTTTTTTTTTTTTTAGGTGGTAAAATCATCAAATGAGTCCTCCCGCGTTGGGTGGGGCAGAAGGGACTGTCAGACTCTTACTGACTAAAATCCACCCGTGTTCCTTCGGATGCCCTGTACGTTCCGGGGCCGCGGTAACCTGGGTTAAGAAAAAACCCGCGACCCCAGCAGGCATTTGGCGCGAAACACGACGCGCCACCAACCCGGGCTTGGTCCTCGGTCGGACGGCGAGCCACCCATTACTCACCGTCCGCAAGCCCGCTCCGCCGCTGTGCCCTCTGCTGATCAGAGGGACACGTGTTGGAGCGTCCACACGACAGGCTATTCGCATACGGGCAAAGAGACTCCTTAGGCACAGAGTGCCTGAAGAAGAGTTTTTGCCCGCATCCCAGGGTGCACCGGCCCGAAAAACTGGTCTTCCCCCCGGGCGTATCCGAGAGGGAACTCCACTCCACGGGCGCACGTGGAGGTTTCCTGCCTTAGCACCCCGGGACGCACGTATAAATGTACCATCGTATGCCTCAGGTTGAGGCATGCGAGACGAACCATTCGTGTCGCACGCCTCGCGATGTCTGTACGCGGCTTTATAGTACTCGCAATTGGCGAAAACACTTAAGGATCGGTACTAGCAAAAAGTGTTATGGCATTTCCATAAGTTTATGTATAAAACTTAAAACAATAGCCACGAAAAAAAAAGGTCTGGGTAGCTTAAGAGTTCCCCCAGGGTCTACAAATATCGGATTGAGGATAAACCCGGCTGGAATTGTTAAAAAAAATATTGAAAATCACTAAAAACGCGTAAAAAGCACTGCCGTATTTCCATAACTTTGGCGTAAATAAGCAGAAAACTAATTAATATTATACATAAATAAAGAGAACAAAGACCGGTGTACTGTCTACATGTGTCTGTTTTTCAAAACATTGTATATTTTTCGCGTAAAAAATTCGTAAAGTAACTGAATTTTGAGGCCGAAAATCTCCATACATTTTACTATGGCGGAATATTTTATCCGGCATTGGTTCGAGATCGAATCGCAGAGCTCAGTCCACAGAGTACAGTAATAATACTAGAGATAGAGAGCTATCTGTGTGTGTGTATGTGTCTCCCCGTTCTGTGGATTTGTTCCCAACGAGTAACACCCTCAAATGTCACACTGTTACTCGATGGGAATGTTTTTAAGAAAAAATTCCCAACCAGTCACACTGTTACTCGATGGGAACTTCTTATTAGTAATTTCCCAACCAGTCACAATATTACAGTAGTTAATGAAAAGAAGAATTAAATCGGTTTTTACTTTAAAAACCGATTTAATTCATATTGCTGGTGATTCTCCTTTGAACGTTTTATTCTTAAATAATTAAATAAAATTACAATACCTAAATACATACATACATACATAGACTCACGCCTGTATCCCCGAAGGGGTAGGCAGAGGTGTAATATTACACCCACATCTCGCCATCTATATTTAAGTCCCACGTAATAAGGGGGGGGGAGGTACCTAAATACAATCAGCTTTATATAATATATCAGAGTAAATCATCACATTTTACAACAATTATCAGTTCTAATTTCTAATGTTAATTTGAACTTTAAACAATTTTCCAAATACATATAATTAGCCATAAGTATGTTGTGACAATTAAAATTATGTATAGCAAAATAAAGTTATGATAAGCCGGCAACATCAGTTATCGCGAGTGTGTAATGGCGGTTATTTTCTATGCACATTTAATGTAAAAATACTTTTGCATCCCTCTTCCCGCGGCCCCGGCGGCGGCGGCCACGTGTCGTAAGTGGGGGAGAGGGACGCAAAATGAATTTGAAGGAATTTGCTACCAAGCATTGTTCTTCTTAGTACTGGCCTTTTACCTTTGACGTTGTCACTTGAAACTAATAACTGTTTGTCGTAATGTGAAAAATCCAATTTATTTTTCTTCTCATATTTATTAAACGTTTTAATCAACGTTTTCTTTATTCTTTCACTGGTGGATCAACTAGAAAATAAACATACTCCAACAGGTTATGGGCCCAGTAACGATAAGAATTTTGTGCAACTTTGAGAAGAAAAGTGTAAAAAAATCTCTACAATAATGTCTACAGAAACCTTTGCAACAGGCGATAGCGCGCAGCAATCGTCATCTAGTTATACTACATATAGTCATACTTATTGTAAAATGTGGTGATTTACTGTGATAAATACAAGTAGGTACAAACATAAGGTTGATTATATTTAGAAAATTGTTCTTTAAAGTTCAAATTAACATTAGAATTAATAACTGTTAATTGTTGTAAAATGTGATGATTTACTGTGATACATGCATATAGGTACAAACATAAGGCTGATTATATTTAGAAAATTGTTCTTTAAAGTTCAAATTAACATTAGAATTAATAACTGTTAATTGATACATGCATATAGGTACAAACATAAGGCTGATTATCATATAGGTACAAACATAAGGCTGATTATATTTAGAAAATTCTTCTTTAAAGGTTCAAATTAATATTAGAAATAAGGACTGTTAATTATTGTAAAATGTGATGATTTACTCTGTTATATTATATAAGGCCGATTGTGTTTAGATATTGTTACTATGACTAAAACATTAAAATGAGAATTACTAGCAATATGACGAATGTTAACGTTTAACGTCCGTAATTAAGTAACTGTATTTACCAATGTTGTTATTTTGTTGATTTTAATGAAAATTTAAAAAACCGATTTAATTCTTATTTTTATTAAGTTCTGTAACAGTGTGTTCCCATCGAGTAACAGTGTGACTAGTTGGGATTTTTTTCTGAAGAAATTCCCATCGAGTAACAGTGTGACTGGTAGTGTGACCGGTTGGGAATTTTTTCAGAAAAAAAATCCCATCGAGTAACAGTGTGACATTTGAGGGTGTTACTCGTTGGGAACAAATCGTTCTGTGGCGCCATCTGCTGGTCTTGATCCCTAAACTACCCTATATGTTTACACACACATACGTAACTTACATTTCCTTTGTGTGCAGTCAATCAGTGGAATAAAAATTTTATAATAGGTATTTAGATCTACACTTTTCTTAAAAATCTGCTTTTGTTTTAAAAACTTGAGATTTTTCGAACACTCAGTTATATCACTAAAGCAACAAAAGCTGTGTTTTAAGAAAAGTGTAGATCTAAATAATACCTATTTTAAAGTGTATTACATATTTAAAAATAACTGTGGTAGGTGACATTACTTTACATATACTCAGTAGGCTTATAATAGTAAATAAAACGCATTATTTTATTGTGTTTATGTTTATTATAATACAATTGAGCAGCGCTTTTCACTTCATCATCCCCATCATAAACTATTTTGCCGGATAAAATTCGGTTGATTGAACGGCACCAACTGTAAATCAAAATGTTTATGACAATGTCTTCAAAATATTTTTTAAATGTGGTATTGTGTTTCTTGCATTTTAAATTAAAATTTTCTATAAGATATAATTGCAAAGCAGTTGTCATCTATTGAAATTGAAATAAAAAGAAATAAATATATCACAGCAAGAAATCCTGTTTGTTATCCACATGTTAATATGTTACCAATCAAGTAGTTGCTTGGTAGAGCCTACGTGAAATTCCCCACACACTTTGGTTGTACTTTCGACAATGGCCCAACGTCAATAGGCAGTAGGCATTTCGGTAGGGCTTTCGTGGGGGAATACATTGTTGGCCTGACATGATGACCCTATGTTATTTCCACCGTTAGCACATACGTTTAAAAAGGGGACATGCAGGACCATTGGCTAACAAATCGTGATTGTTGGCCGAACAAATCGCCAACTCAAAATGCTACTAGGGGTAGAGGAAGGCGGTTTGCCATAATTATAGGAAACTCCAACAAAAATATAATGGTTCAATGCCGTTTGAGTTTAATGCGTTTACACAGACAGACGGACAGACACACGTGGCGGGGTGACTTTGTTTTATAGTAATGATAATAAATACATAACGGTAGATTTGCAGCCTTACCTGTTTTTTTACATCCAAATACGCATCTTCTTGTAGTTGGCATTGTCAGTTTTTAACTGAGTGAGTCCGCAAGATAAAAGAACAACTTAAAAACGAAAGTCACAATAATACAAGGACAGAAACATAGAACACTAAGGCATCCAAACTATCGCATGAAAAGAAAATTAAAAACACTACAGCGTCCACAATATCACAAAAAAACTTTTATAAATAAAGCGTCCACAATCGCATTTATCTGATGAACTAAGACGAGGACCTAGCTCAACTCGAATGTAGCTGCGGAGAAAGAACATTCAACGCACAGAAATACACCATTAGAATTTAAAAAACAATGAAAATTTGCAGTTTACGGTCATTTGAAAATGTCACGGACTGACGGTTGAACTTTGAAAATTTTCATCTTAGTGCTGCCAGGGCAAATTGATTAAAATCTTCTAACACCTTCCAAATTAATATAATATTTGAAAAAAAACCTGAATTGACATAGAAAAAATAAATAATTTGAACAAATTTCATTTATATAAAGTTTTCTCTTTTTTAACGGACATTTTATTTTGATAAGAAGTTACTGAATTATAGTAACCATTAAAAAATGGCAGCTCTAAGAAAAAAAAAAAACAGTTAGGGTACAAGACCAATAGATGGCAGCATTATAGTCATTAAAAGTGCCTTGTAGGCGACATTCACCCCCTGGCTCAGTCGTCCGCAGGATTTCAAGGTGAGAGCACGTCGCTTTTTACCAAAAAATTACGCGGCTAAGTGGCGTGTACATACACAAGACTAATGTGCGAGGTGCGCACAGTGGTTGGAAATCAAAAATTGAAAATAAAACAAAATTGTACATTGTAAAAATTTGTAGTTGCATGTTTGTACAGGTAGTTGGAATTGAATTTTTTTTTTGTGATGGATGATACTTTTTGCTAACGGCAAGTTAAAAAAAAACAGGTTCAAGCGATATCGACTTTATTGACGTTTAGAATTTAGTTTGTTTTTCTCACATTCTCGTTAGCTAACATTGATCCTCATTAAAATCCGGTGTTTGCGTAAATGTCAATAAGGTCGAAAATTGCTTGCACCTGTTTTTTTTAAATTGCATGATATCAAAAACTATCACCCATCGCAAAAAGAATTTTTGAATTCCAACTGGCTCCTTAGATTAGCCGTCAACCAAACAAAACAAGTTTAGATAAATATATATTTCAACTAGATGAAAACCCGGCTTCGCTCGGGTGAAACGTGTGTCATACATAATACACATCTAAATGTAGGTGTCACGGTAACTCATAAGTCCCACGACCGCGGCAGGCTTTGGCCCACAAAGGTGGGCCCCGTCATTGTGCTGACAGTCTTTGAGGCGCGCGTGGAACACAACGGGCCGTCGACCCGGGCATGTTCCATGATCAGAGAGCGAGTTGCCCATTAGTCGCCGCCCGCACGCCCGCGCCTGTTGGCCGGACTGCGGCTGGGTCGTGAGGTGCAATCCTGCACCGTATGCTCCACTGTGTCCGCCTCCGGGCGATCCACACAGTGGTGACACCCAGGTGTTTCTTCAGGTACCTCCACACCCGGAACTTCCGTGTCCGGTGAGGATCTGCGTCAGGTGGTAAGTCAAGACGCGATGCCTATCTAGGCACTCCTCCAACCTTACCGGGGGTCTTAACGCCGCCATCGCGGCGTGCCCGGACCTCTGTTGCTACAGTCGCTCCCTCCATATTATCGCCCTGAGATCGCCGGAGCTCTTCCCGCCGCACTAAACTTGTCGAGGCAGGGGGGTTTTAGTTTATAGGTTTTTCTAAGGAAGTTTAGTAACTACATAATACACCACATGACACTGGCCGAAAATAAAGAGAAAAAATAAAAACTTCTCAACATGATAACCGATGTCAAAAATGGCGGCTGCGATCTGTCTTATAAGAAAACCATTAAAATTTTACAAAATACTCGACAATCCGAATTTTGCGGATATATGTTGTCGACTCGAAATCTCTATATTATCGCCCTGAGATCGCACCGGAGCTCTTCCTGCCGCACTAAACGTGTCGAGGCAGGGGGGGTTACATTTTATAAGTTTTTCTAAGGAGGTTTAGAACTACATAATACACCACATGACACTGGCCGAAAATAAAGAGAAAAAATAAAAACTTCTCAACATGGTAATCGATGTCAAAAATGGCGGCTGCGATCTGTCTTGTAAGAAAATCATTACAATTTTACAAAATACTCGACAATCCGAATTTTGCGTATATATGTTGTCGACTCGAAATCTCTATTTTTTAATTAATGATTAAACGAACTTACCTGTACGTGAAGTTCTATCATAATTATACGAGATGTTTCGCCCGAAGAGATTAGCGGTTTTTTAATTATTCGTAAGTTTATTTACTTGTAGTATCGCGTTATTGACTTCCACTCGATCACTAAAGTTGAGAAAAGGTGTCGCCACTAGCGACACCAACCTCAATTTAATTAATTTTTTCCTTTTCCTGTCACCTGTCACTGTCACCCGTACTTGCTATGTCTCAACAGTTTCGTCTTCATTACGTTGAGAGATTTATATTTCCGTAACGTCTGGGGCTACTTAGGGAGGGCGGGAACCTCCCGCTAATCTCTTCGGGCGAAACATCTCGTATAATTATGATAGAACTTCACGTACAGGTAAGTTCGTTTAATCATTAATTATACTTGATGTTTCGCCCTCAGGATTAGCGGTTTTTTAATTATTCGTAAGTTTATTTACTTGTAGATATTGAGAGCAAGTGGAGGAAATATCCTTAACTCTAAAATTAAAGTAATTTCATTTTTTTTTTTTTTTTTATATGTAACCGTATATTTACATAGGTATCAAAAATAAACAGAATCAAATGTTAAGAAACAAAATCAAAACTAAACCACTTATTGGATCTAAGTCACAATAATATTATGTTTCATTATAATCCGACTATTTTGTAGGATAATCGAACTGGATATACGCAATCAAGCGTGTAATTAATCACAATCAAAGAGAACAGATCGTTCGTGTTAAAGTTGTACTATCTTCCGAATTGAAGATTGCCTAGGTATTGTTAATTTTGCAAAGGCGAAAGAGTTGCCACTACATCCAGCCGTCTTTCTTATCATAATATCTAAGATAATTCCTAGACTGTGAACTTTAGATGTTGCAGCGTGACGAGTACCTACTATGCGACGAAAAGACAGACGTCAATTCTACTCTCTTTTAACATGGCCTTAACCCACCTACAGCGTCTGCGAAGAAACCTGTTTGTAAGGCTTGTGAGCACTAATAAACAAGTTGTCAGATCTTAAATTTTAAAAAGACAAGAGTGTCTTTGCAGGACAAATCCCAGGCCGGTATTCGGAGAAAGGCAGGCGTTGGTTGTTTATTCCCAACTCTAGATGTTTTATTCAAATCGCTAATTTTTATTATAGTCTGATTATTTAGAATCACTGTTTGATTAATCTGTATTTTAGAAAGTATTTGTAACCCATGAGCCGTCACAAGAGATAGCAATGTCACATATTTTCTCGATAATCGTTCAAAAGTTAGTGTCATTGGGATATAATGAGTTTAAAGGACTACACTGACATCCCAAGTAGTGTTATGACGGGGTAGCGGAGGTCGTAACATATAGACACACTTACAAAACCTAGATATCCTAATGTCGCCTATCCTACGATTAAGGAAAGTGCGGAGCGATGGGAGTTTATCGTAACGTATTGGCTACGATCATTAAAAATATAAGTGATCAATAAAGAAAATCCAAATTATTGAAATGGACGGCTCTTGTACGAGCTTCACCTTATTTTAAAGCAAAATAAATAGCATTTTTTGAAGCAAACGTCATACTGCCTGAGTGTATTATCCGAAAAGGAAGCTATCATGATGTCTACTGTCGGTAGTGGGACTAGAAGTTTAAGCAACGCCTTCCTAACAAAATCCCGGCCACCAGTGATGGCTGCAGGAATTGCTGGCTTGTATGTTGCCGTTGCTGGAAGCAGGAATCAAAACATCCACACTAGGGCCAGCGAGGAATAACCATGATACCCTAGGCTTTGTCGGATATTATTTAACGCTTAGATTTAGTATAATCGCCACAGGCAGAAGAGCATAAAACAAATGATTGGACTCATCCAAAGTAATGGCATCAATAGCATGGGCCTCTGGGTCCCCCTATGAGAACATACATACAAGATACCAATATGTCGCATTTTTTGTTTATACGGTTGGCAAACAAATCTATATCTGGGGTTATGTGTAATATATTTATTTTTTGAAGCAGCTCTTAAAACATTCCCATTCCACATCAGGGTACGTCTAGATTCTCTGTTTGCAGTGAAATTATCCTGCGATTTTATGTATGAAACTACTGCTAAAATCTTTCGTGATTCACACCACTGCCTTAATTATGTTTTTCGTGACCCTGGTCAAATGATTGAACACTTTCTATTTGATTTATATAACTAACTGCGGTAGTGTTATCAACGCGTAAAAGTACCTGTCAGGTAACATAGTTCTTCGCAAAGATCTTAAATCGAAAAAGGTCGGAATAAGTTCCAATTGATTTATGCAATATTTCTTCACTATGGGAGCACTGACCACTAGCCGTTGGTTCTTCACAAACAGCTCCCCACCCAATCGTTGAGGCGTCAGAATATATTTCTAAAATTAAGTTATCATTTCGAATGTTATGAACAGAATGATCAATGGATCAATACCACCAATTTATGTGCGTTAGTAAATTAGACGGCAATGACATGTACTTGTCGTAGTTACCATTGTCTATCAAGTTTGAAAAAAAAATTTGTAAGTTCTTACAATGTTCCAAAATTTTTTGGTGTATAGCAGCCCATATTCTATTATAGTAGGGCATGCTGATACTAATTAAACCTATCAATTGTGCGAATTGCCTTATCTTGCTACGTGTAAGTTTTTTAATATTTACTAGCTCGTTTTTAATACGAGCTCCTTTGTCTGCAGATAAACTTAACTGCCACTTGCATCTACAATATACCCTAAGTATGTACTTGCAAGATTGAGACAGTAACAAAATCCTTTTTTCATAATTGATAAATGATGACCTGACGATCCTAATTTTAATAATTAATAAACGACAGGTTTCATAAGTTTGGTAAATATAAACGGATATGTACAAAGACCAAATGGTACAGCATTGAACTCGCACAGTAAACATCAAAGAAAAATCTCAAAGATTTCCGGAATTAGGATGGACTTTAATTTTAAATAAAGTATGCATCTTTTAAATCTAAAGTAGCTACATGCAAGCTTTAGATATTAACTTTAGAGAAGTTTGAATGTCTTCCAACTTAAATTGTGTATTGATGAATTTATGCAATACTTTTTAATTTAAAAATAAATCTCGTCTTCCCATTTGGCTTAGGCACAGTAAACACACGTGACATACATTGGTCAGGACCAAATTCACATTCAGAAACAGCCTCAAAAGAGCTATGACCAGCTTCAGATGTCTTGTCTTAAAACTGATTTAGATAAGCAGGGCTGATTAATCGGACAATCAATCTGATTTGTTAGCCCTTTATCCATGACAAAATGTATATAGTCCGTTGATGGTGGATCATTGACTATAAAAAAGTGCAAGTCTGTCTGCATGACGTACCTTGTCTACTGGCGCAGGTCTGCTTGGACCGCTGCGTGTAGCTCTGCAACGAGGTAACGTTTCTGCGAGGCCATCGTCTGCCTGCGAGCCGGTGTCCTCGCTTACCAGTTTAAACATTATTTTAGGTTGAAGAGCCCTTATTCTGGTCTAAATATTTTGGTTAGTGCCAATTAATCTCTAAGATGTTGTAAAGCGCCAGGTGGCGTCTCACTCCAGACTCAAAATGTTGGACTATACAAAACAGCCACCTACAGTTTTTTTTTTTTTTTTTTTTAATTATACTTATCACCGTTTTTATTTGTTTTAACTGGTCAGAAATTATTTTCGCCAAGAATGTAATGCCGGCTGCTATTTGCTTTTGCCTGACCTCGATTTCCGTATTAAGCTGTGGTGCATCTACATTTGTATAATTGCTAGAGGCCAAATGTTTCTATATTTTCTTTTCGAACCGGAAATCAAACTTTTGATGTCCTGTCCGTAGCCCTGAAAGGCTGAAGGCCTAGGATCTATGTATATGATGTCTGCAGAGATAGCAGCCTCAAAACAGCTGAGATCTGGTATGTCACTGGAGTATCCGATGAATAATATAGGGGTGGTCTCCTGCTCTGTGACGCAGGCGGTTCTGTGATCACCACAGTATTTACGATCGGGTTTGGTGCATTTTCGTGAAATGTAATAGTAAACAGTAACACGGCATTTTGCCGCTCTAGATTATTGTTAATCAGAGGGTAGTAGGTACTGTTCTAAACCACAAATTCCCATGAATCTTTTGGTATTTCCGAAATTAATTTAAAAACGCAAAAAATCAGCTTAAATGCAAAAAACTAGGTCCCTAGGACTAGGATTCGAATAATTCCTTGTCATCCGAGATCAAATGCAACAATGTAATCATATGAAGGTAGTCTTGGTGAACTGAGTTAGACCCTAGGTCTAAGTTTCGGATCGACCCTAGGTCATCCTGTTGCAACGAATGCTAGCCATTTGGAGTAGACGGACCTTAGGTCGTTTTGGCGCATCGTATTAGACCCTAGGTCTAAGTTTCGGATTGACCCTAGGTCATCCTGGTGCAACGAATGCTAGCCATTTGGAGTAGACGGACCTTAGGTCGTTTTGGCGCTTCGTATTAGACCCTAGGTCTAAGTTTCGGATCGACCCTAGGTCATCCTAGTGCAACGTATGCTAGCCATTTGGTGTAGACGGACCCTAGGTAGTCCTGGCACATCGTATTAGACCCTAGGTCTAAGTTTCGGATCGACCCTAGGTCATCCTGGTGCTAAGTATGCAAGCCATTTGGTGTAGACTGACCCTATTTGGTCATTTTGGCGCATCATATTAGACCCTAGGTCTAAGTTTCGGATCGACCCTAGGTCATCCTGGTGCAACGAGTGCTAGCCATTTGGTGTAGACGGACCCTAGGTAGTCCTGGCGCATCGTATTAGACCCTATGTCTAAGTTTCGGATCGGCTCCGGCCCATCCTTTGTAATTTTCACAAAAATGTAAAAAATATAAAAAATGAGGGTATGCACTTACTTGTAAGATTTTCAGCAGGAATTGGTGAGGGATCTCTAGAAGAGCCCGAAGATGATCCTGACGAAGATAGGCTTGATGGGCTCGATTGAGAAATAACACTTTCGCGCTGCGATTTTATTTTTAAATTGTTTTTATAATTTTCGGATTTTACAGATAAAATCTTTAAAATTATTATCATGGCGGCGCTTCGGCATGATTTTTTATTCTTTGTGCGAAGTAGCTAACCGAAGTGGATGAGCACTAAAACACGAATGAAGACGAAACTGTTGAGACATAGCAAGTGCGGGTGACAGTGACAGGTGACAGGAAAAGGAAAAAATTAATTAAATTGAGGTTGGTGTCGCTAGTGGCGACACCTTTTCTCAACTTTAGTGATCGAGTGGAAGTCAATAACGCGATACTACAAGTAAATAAACTTACGAATAATTAAAAAACCGCTAATCCTGAGGGCGAAACATCAAGTATAATGTTTTATTATTCAGGCTAGCTTTCGATCGAGTCTACCGTAGCCCTGCACGAAATTATTATAGAAGATAGAAATATTAATTTGTTGGGTACGCGCTTACTGCTACTTGAACACTCTATGCGTTCAAAGATGTGTGTGTGAGTGGGTCGACCGCGTCTATCGCTGTGTGAGTAGCGCTTCAATACCTATTTTTCCCTCGCGCCCGCCGCATAGAAGGGCCTTAAACCAGGATCGGGGAAAGTCGCGATCTACTCTATGTTTTGCTCGGCAGACCACCATCTTATCCATAGATATGCCTTCGATCATTCCATCCCATACATAGTTGTTAAGAAACGATGATAGATGTACACACGGCTACCCATAAAGCTATACAAAACCAATATTAGCTGACCGTTCAGTGTGTGTAAAATCGTACGAAGCGAGACCAAGGCAAACTGGTTTTGTATAGCTTGATGTGTAGCCGTGTGTACCACAAAATACACAAATCCTGTCGAAATTCGAAACCAAACCATTTTCAGTTCCTCACTGTTTCCTTTAATGATGAGCTCGCTCCACTTTAGGTCTCATCTTTGTTTCTTGGCTAAATTGGGGTGAAAAGTACAACCCTTAGCAAATATTGTAGAAGATAAAGGTACTTACAGCCCTATACCTCTTGATATCGAGGTAGATGTCAGTGTCCAACACCTTGCCCAACAGGCAGACGTAGGGGTTCTGCGAGCGAAAGAACAGCGCCGCCAGGCTAGCTAGCAGACCTGCGCCAAGTCTGGAAAGAAATGAGGAGATATTGAGCAACTACAGTGACCCATCATCGCTGGGGTGCGTGGAACCCGTGAGCGTGAAATCCATGAGCGTGAAATACGTGAGCGTGGAATCCATGAGCGTGAAATAACTGAACGTGATATCCGTGAGCGCAGAATCCGTCAGCGAATCCATGAGCGTGGAATCCGTGGTTCTAGCGGTCTATTCCGGGCAACGGATCCAAAGGCTAGCTGTAACCTGCTGTGGCGGTGGAAGGCCTCACGAGGGCCGCACCAGAGTCAGACCACCATCGAGTATGTTTGGCATCAAACAGTTATTACTGTGTTACGTCAGTAAGCCGCAGTTCTACTTCTGGGAGGGAAGTGGAAACAAATTTTTCCTACTCCTATATCCACTACTCTTTTTGATTAATTTTGTTGCAGGATCCAAGACAATCCCGGGGAATGAATTTATCATTTACCGGGACACGTCGAGCTTCATTGTCTCGGCGCTTTTCTGGTGGTTGCCACTGTTGATTCTACCTTTTAAGAGTTGCAGTTGTTTGGGAATAGTGTGGTGGGCTTGTCCCAAAATAAATAAAGAAAATCAGGAATTCTAGTTCCTTTTGGGCGAGCTCCATCTTAGGCCAAGGGCAAATCCGTAAAATAGTATTTTACATGCGCAATGACTTGATTCTAATTTACAAACTTACCCAATATCAATATTGATCAAGACGGTGACCAGGAAGGTCACAAGCCACACCATGGCGTCCAGTTGACTGAGCCCCCAGAATCTGAAATAATGTTCAGACATTAAATAACATTAAACATAAATGGTGTGGAGGACTGGCAAAAAAAAATATGCAAAGAGAACGCAGGACATAATTATCAATCTTTCATTTTGTAAGACAAGAAGAAAAACAAAGTTCCAATCGATCCCAAAATTAGTACTACAGTTTAGGCGTGAAAGCGTAACAAACAGTCAAACTCAATCTCGCATTTACTAACTATAGGTAATCCCCAAAATAGAATGTTGCCTTTAGATAAACCATACAAATGGAACAGAAAATTGTTTCTGGCTTTTTTGTGGAACCCTTAAAATCAGATGGTGCGTCAGTCAATGCACTATAATCAGCCGTTAAGGATATTTGATGAACTTACTTCTTAAGCTCTTGGACTTGCATAAACATGCCTTTAAGCGACACCACGATGATGGAAGCCAGGACGCAGCGAGGCAGCACCTCAAAGAACGGCCCAATCCAGAGCAGAACGCACAGGATCAGAAGAGCGCTCACCACAGAGGTTATACCGGTCTTTGCTCCCGCCTGGAAAACAATTGAGAAATATTGTTAAGTACAGGTTTTTTTTTAATTTTTTAAAAACGCTTTGGTACCTACAGTGTAATAAGGATGTATTGACGAAGCATTTTGTATGTCATTTAAACGACATTGTGTGAAAGTCTCTCATGATATTTGATAAAATAAATCACTAACTGTTCGGTGAAAAACCTTACAAATGTGATAATATTTACAAACTTAGGTATCTTCTAAAATGATGTTAGACGGGGTTCCATTAATTAATCAATTATATAAAAATCAATTGCTGTTTGTTAGTCTCGATTTGCATAATTTTGATTTATTTTTGGAAGTCCAGGGAAGGTTCAAAAGGTAAGAGATTCTGAGGCGGTACAAAGTTTGCCGGGTCAGCTAGTTGTTAATATAAATGGCGGTGTTTATTATGTAAATGGGCACGCGCCGATGAATCCTTGTACAGTTATCCATTGAAATTTTATACTATTATTAAGAACTTACCTGATACTGTATGTATGAACGCGACAAACTGGCGCAGAAAGGCGCGCAGCAGAAGAATGAACCAAAAATATTGCTAGCACCCTGAAATAAAGAGAAAACTTGTTATTGTAGAGTTTTATAAGAATATCTAACTTTGGAATTATATACAACGTGTAACACTAAATGCGCAAAATACACAATCTTTTTTACTCTTTCAAGCAAAATCTACCGGACGGATTTGGATGACATTTCTTAAACAGATGGTTTATAGCCTGGATTAACACATAGGATAGATTTCATCCTGATTTTATGTTCCTACTATAGCTGTAGTGGGTAAAATCCCTGGTAACAACTAGTATAGTATAAAGACCAACTCACCAAAGCCAAGAGTTCCTGATTAGCGTCGATCTCGTACTTATCCCGAGCTGCGAAGATGAGGGCCATTGACATGGAGATGGTGTACGTCACCATTGTGATGGTGAACGCGTCTATTGCGATGTCTGGGATCAGGTCCAGTGGAGGTATGCTGGGTTCGGGGAGCCTGGAAAGATTATTTTCTACTATTATCAGTTTCCAGCATCAATAACTTTTAAATTATATGTGGAGGAGTGAGGCATATTTTGTCGATTCTGCAACGATTCACCGACGACCGGTTCATCATTAGACGTTTCGACGACAGGACGATTGTCTTATGGCCGTTTCACCGATAGAACCTTTCACCTAGGAACTTTTCGCCGACAGGACGATTCATTTAAATCCGTTTCATCAATAGACTCTTTCAACAACGGACTTTTCGGTGATGAAGATGATAAGTTTAACCCTTAAACAAACGCGAGCCGGTATGCATTTTTTTTGAATGGTTGCATTGTATTTTAGGTAATTGAGGGTCACTGATTTCATATTTTGAATCAAAATTAAAAAAAGAATAGGGGATGGGGTAGTTTTTCTGGTGGTAAATAATTTACCATTATCCGTTCATGACTACAAAATTTTTGATGTTGGTGGTAAAATTGTTACCATTGTCCATTACGGTTTAATTTTCGATTCTTGACTAGTGACTTCCTCTTGGTTCTACTCATAATATTTATTTTAAATTTTGGAAACGAAACATTTTGTATTTTTAATATTTTTTATTAGTATTGCATATTACCTATCTTATAGTATTGCTTATATTAAATTTATTTTCTTTGATATATTGAATATCTGAAATAAACAAAGTATTCATTGACACGTTACGTAAGAACTTTATATGAACTTCTCAAATATTTATTTAGCTTTTTGCAGTCCAAACAAAATATACAAAAAGACAACCGATTTTTATATAGATAATCTAATATTTTTCAACGTGGGATCGGACAAGGGTAAGATAATTACCACATATTTGAAACATCTAAATTATATGAATAAGTCAATTGCAAATGCTGCTAACGCGTGAGATTATTCAAAATATGTTATAGTTTTGGAATTTGCGTCGGAAAAGTACTTATCAGATTTTTTCTTGAACAAACTTTTAAAATTTCTGAAAACACCCGCCAAAAACTCAACTTTTTTCACAACAAAACCGTTGAGTCAACTTTGACATTACCTTACAGTGACAAATCACGTTGACAGGTTGTCAAATGAAATAAAATAGATAAACAAATTATTAAAGATTATAAATATGTGATATTTATACCTTTAGTGTCACCGTATTAAAAGTTAGAGTGCATTATTTAAAAAAACACGATGTGGTAATATATATACCTTTATTTGAATAAGGGTTAAAAGAGTTTAAAGAGTTAAAGGTTAACTGTCGTGTCGGCAAAACGTCCGTTGTCGAAAGAGTCTATTGATGAAACGAATCGTCCTGTCGGCGAATAGTCCTTAGGTTTTCTTCTAAATACCTGATTGAATAAAAGTCGATTAATAAAAAAGAAACAGCTTCGGAGCTTGCTCTCGTTTAGCTTTCAGTAAATGCTCAACTTACCCGGTAGGTATGTTCCCGACCAGGCTGATGCCATACTTCTCATGCAGCATGCCGAATCTGGAGACTAATGTGCCGATGACGATGGCCAACAGCTCTATAGGGACTGGCACGCGGGACCGCTTGCTTACCCACGGCTGGAGAAGTATAGAAATGATGTAATCATTATTAAGCGTTTTCTTGTTCTACCAAGGAAAAAAAAACTTTGTCTATTCTTGGTAGAATAGACATCATTTGTACATGCTGCGCGAGTGAGAGAGAAGATAGTCACTTCCTCAAACAAAAAAGAAACAAAAATATCAAATAAAGGTAACGCACGACTGATTTCGAGTGTCTGCATTAGGACCTTCTCACACTAGCGGTTTGGAAGCGGTTGCGGGGCGGAGCGGCCGCACAGCGAATGCGTTGCGAACACGCCGCGGTTGCGCAGCGAATTCGTTGCGGACGCGCAACGGAATCGCCGCGAACAGCAAAGTGGACGCCATTTTGTACTGCCTCGAACAAACGCCAAAACGTCCGCCCCACCACAGATCAACGAGGAATTTTTTGTATGAAAAATTCCTCCAGCGCTGAAATTTGGCATAATATGATAAGAGTAGGTGATACAGATTATAGATGCATAATTATCCAATTGTTTTTTTAGCTGAAAAGTTTTTTTTTACCAAAACTTGAATATTGCTTATAACTCTCTGCGAAAACTTCCTCAGCCTAATCTAATAATGGATCTTCCCAAATTCGTCGATGCCTTCGTTTTCGTCTCCGGCGTTTTTGAAGTAATAACGTCAACATGTTTCCTCGTCGGAATCAATTTTGTTACTGAGTGTACAAACACGCGACGAAAACGTAACACATTTGCCACGCGTCCGCGACGTGTTCGCGACGGATGCGCGGCGTGTTCGCGACGGATGCGCTGCGCGTCCGCTCCGCCCCGCAACCGCTTCCAAACCGCTAGTATGATAACGGCCTTATAAAAGGCTCTCGGCGTTATCGAAATACCATTCATGTTCCTTCTCATAAAACCACCTATTTCACCAAAAATGTATAATAGCATACCAGCAGCTATTAGAAATAAAGAGTGCCTGGGATCCTTTAAGAGATCTTTGTTTAAGGTGGATGCATAGTAGTAGCCCGCGAAATTTAAATTTTCATGTATTTTTTGCAATTTGCTTATCAGTGTCAAGTTATAACTTGATCAAAATATGATTCGCGACAATAACAAGTTTAGTTTTATATACAAGAATAATCAAAACAGTCGCTCCATTCACTCTCACAAATATTTGATCAAAATTAGTTAGATTTCGGATTTTTTACCAAATTTCTCTTTTTGAGCGGGACTGGAGCGAATGTTTTGATCATTCTGATATGTAAAGTTATGCTTTTTGTTGTCGCGAATCATATTTTGATCAAGTTATAACTTGACACTGATAAGCAAATTGCAAAAAAATACATGAAAATTTAAATTTCGCGGGCTACTACTGAGCATCCACCTTAAGTTCTTTATAGACAAATGTTACTATTCCATCACTGAGTTTGTTACGGATAAACAGAGACATGAAAATTCCGACTTGCTAGTTAAACATTTATGATTCCATTGACTCCTAGAGCATGCTTTATCAATTGTGCAAATGTAATTTATTATTTTATATTGTGATAATATTTTACCTATGTTTTATATTCTGGATTATGATGATTAACTATTATTATTTTATTGATGTTATGAATATTATTATTTGTATTTTTTTTAATGAATGGAATGTCTATTATTTTTTCATATTGTTGCATGTACCTAAGTTAAATTTGCATGCCTGTAAGGTAGATCAAGGAGAACAATTTTTGAAAATAATGTTAACACCTTATGTAAACCTTTGATCAGCAAATAAATGATTATGATTATGAAAAGTGCCATTATTGCTGGTAAAAAATCCATCCATCGACCTACATTTGCTCCACCTTATCAAGTCCTATACCTACGTACACGGTTAACTCCCTTAGACAAGTGCCAAACGATAAACGTTAACACTAAGTAGTCTCTAATAGATTTTCTACTTTATAACCAAGAGCATAAAGTTGAAAATCTTTTAAAGACTACTTAGCGTTAACTTTTATTCTTTGTCGCCTGTCTAGGAAGACAGGGGAGAAATGTGTTTTACCTTAAGCCTTTCATTATTCAGCGCGATGATGAGGCAGGTGATGAAGGAGATGATGAACGCCGCCCAGTTGGTGGACGGCAGGTTCTTACACACTTCTATAAAAGTCTGGAAATAAAAATTGCTTGTGAAAAAGTGCTTTCAAAGTTTGATAACCATTCAAATAAGTCTAATTCCTTTTTTATCGTAAAATATATCTAATCAAATGAGTGCCGCTTTGTGTGAAGCGGAAAGTACTGTTAGATTGTTACTAAAAATATTACATAATTATAATTAGGTCCACCGTGTTCCTTTAAATGCTATTAACGAACAGAGGCCTTATCACGAGTTTCCGCGTTTTTATGACGTGAAGTGAACGGGGATCCTGACGTTAATTTGATGAAAATTTTCAGTCATCATAAACAGTACGAGTCAATATTTATTCTATGTCACATTTTCATTATAAGCCGACATCGAGAACTTTGGTCCATACTCACAAATAGCACTTTGAAGTTCCCGGACAGTTTTATTATCTTGATGCCGAATAGGTCCTTAAGTTGCGAAGCCAGCACGTGGAACGAGGCTGCCGTCGTAAACCCTGACACCAGGGGTTCGGACAGCAGCGTGGACACCGCTCCTAGTCGGAGGATCCACATCAACACCTGAGATGATATAAATAAAGTAAGTAGCCAAACTGCTTCCTAGCTAAGTCATAAATGTTAACGCTCTGTAGTCTCCAATCGATTTACAACTTTAAAACCTAAATGATAAGGTTGAAAATCTATTAAAGACTTCTGAGCGTTATCGATCGGAACGAACGAAAACACTCTATAACTTTCAATGGATTTTCAACTTTATAGCCTTGGGCCACCACGGCCCCATTAAAGTTACAAATATTTCTAAAATATAAAGTCAGTTACCTGAAATATCCCGACGCTCAAACAAACAGCACTAAGTACTTGTAACGGTGTATATGTTATAATAGGCTCCGCTTCTAACAATGTTATCACTGTAAACAAAAAAAAATAACTTCATCATCATCATCATCATCATATCAACTGCTGGATGACAACTGCTGGGTCGCGGGACTAAACAGCTACCGTGACCTCGGAATGTAAAGGGCTATTGAAGGACACCGTGGATTTTAGTCAGTACAAGTCTGACAGTCCCACCTGGCCTGCCTTGCCCTGGGTGGGACGATTCATTTGATGATTTTACCACGACAAAAAACAAAAAAGGATGTCTACTGCTAGACATAGGCCTCCCCTATAGATTTACAATAGGCCCGTGTATAACATATATATAACTAACGCGGTCCGTGGTCGTGGTCCTACGCTGCGCTTGCTGGTGCATTGGTCTCTATTGGAGAAACTCGTCCATTGTTTGTGGTTGTATTAAATTTGGAATCTAATTAGAAGTCTTTTTTATCGTCGTAAAACCATCAAATGAGTCCGACCCGGACTTCAGACTTGAACTGACTAAAATCCCCGATATCTGTCAATAGCCGTTTACGTTTCGGGGTCACGGTAGCTGCTTAGTCGTGCAAATCCGGCAGGCTTGGCTCACTAAGGGGGGCCCCGTCAAGTTATGATGAGCAAAGATAACTTACATTCGTTCAGCTGCGTATGATTACTTCCGGTAACATTAAGTAAAACAGCCGGCGCAGCAACTACTGGAGAATGTTGTGTTACGACCTGGAAAAAAGCACGTAATAAGTTTAAAATACATATTTTCTCGCTTCATGAATTGAAAGAACAACTATGTGAAAATAAATAACGCTTGCGAGCAGGACTTGAATCTGCTTGAACTTGACGCCCAAATAGGGTGTCGCAGCCATGCTCGTCAAGGCCGACATTTTCTATTTACTTTATACTCAAACGCATAAACTTGAAAATCTATTGAAGACTACTGAGCGTTATCGATCGGAACGCACGAAAGTAGTCTTTAATCTTCGATAGAATTTCAAATTAATGCGCTAGGGTATAAAGTTGCAAAAGTATTATTGACCACTGAGCGTTTAACGGATGCTGCCTTGGGACTATTTTGTTTGGCTGCTACTCAGAAATTCTTGGTGGAAAAACTAACCAAAATAACATTTTGCTTGACCGGGCTATCGAATCAAGTGCTTCATCCTCAGCAAGTTCTATATAAGTGGCTAAAAACTGACGTATTTACCTTTCCAGCCATAAGACAGGCGACCGCGAAGGTGCCCATGGACACGTGAGGGGATGTTCCGAGGATGACGTAGATCAGGACCGGGAAGAAAGCCATGTACAACCCTACAATGGGAGGTACCTCTGCTAGGAGCGCGTATGCCATACCTGAGAACGAAAATTGTTGATTTTTTGGAAGAAAAACTGTGTTTTATGGAAGTCCGGATTTCCTGCCAGCGAACTACAGAGGCTTTAGTCAAACAGCATACGACAGCAGACGACAATCGTTATCGTTCATCAGTCACCAATACATTTTCAACTTTATACCCCAGCGCGTAAAGTTGAAAATGTATTAAAAACTGCGGATCGATAACGAACGAAACAAACGAAAACGATCCGTGAACTTCAATAGATTTTCAAATTCACGCGCTGGAGCTTAAAGTTGAAAATGTATTGGTGACTGATGAACGATAACGATTGTCGTTTACTGTCGTATGCTGTTTGACTAAGGCCCCAGGATCTTAACTTATGTTAACTATTAAAACTTTATGAAAATATTTAATAAATGCACAACTGGGGACTTTATGCCTCCACTACTCGTCTACTTTATTGTGTTGTAGATACAAATATAATAGACAAATGTTAGCGACGATTGGCGCAGTGGATCAGCTATTAACAGCTGTCCTGAGTGTTGCTGGTTCGATGCCCCCACGGAGCAAACTTTGATCTACAAGTAGTTACTCCAGGTGTGGGTGTTAGTGTGAGTTTAAATAATGGAACAAATCGTAGAGTAGGCAAGGTTATTTAAAAGAAAACATATCTAAATCAAGCAAAGAAGATGCATTGCGCAGGATTATTCGCTGAAGGGTTCTCTTAAAGAGAGGAGGCCAATATCAACATTACAAACTAATCCTATAGATATGGTTTTTAGAATTTCACTCTTCATCATCATCAGCCTATAACGTTCCCACTGCTGGGACACAGGCCTCCTCTCTTGTGAGAGTGAGTGGGCCATAATACACATACACCACGCGGGCCCAGTGCGGATTGGCAGATGTCACATGTCTTCGAATTTGATGGTTCTAGGACATGCCGGTTTCCTCACGATGTTTTCCTTCACCGTTTTGAGAGCAACTTCACTCTTACCTTGTGGTATGTGCATGACAGCGGTGGTTGCGCCTGACACCAGGTCGCCAATCAGGTACTTCTTAAAACTGTACTTTGGCAGCCATCGGAACAGAGGAATTGAGTTCAGCAGGCACTCGCCAAAACCACAATTCCTCACGACTTTCTTGCATCGCTCGCCGACTGTGAAAATAATGGTTAAATGAATAAAAAAAAATGATGTGTTTGCTTTTATTTTATCGTGATAAAATCATCAAATGAGTCCTTCGAGGGCGTGACAGTCAGACTTGTACTGAATAAAATCCACGGTCATCTCTCAATAGCCCTTAACGTTCTAGGGTTACCTGATGGACAGTCCCACATCCTCGGCAGGCTTTGAAACTTTATGGGCCCAGTCAGATTGCTGACAGCTCTTTATATTGCGCGTGGAATACGAAATGCCACCGACCCGGGCACGGTCCATGATCGGACGGTGAGACAGCCATAACTAGCCATGTCATCTGCCGGCGCCTATAGTGGCCGGAAATCGCCTAGCAACGTCCGATGCCGTGGGCTGCTCCCGCGGCGGCTGATTTGTAAGGTGGACGTTGTCCTCTCTCCCTCGCAACGCGCCTCTTCCTTCGCTGGCAAGACTGCTTCGGAGAAGGAGGCGACCGGCACCCATGGCGTCTCGCCCCGCAGCATGGCTTCAATCAGTACGGGGCGCGAGGGGTCGCCATTTATCGCCTCCGTGATGGGTTTGCTCTTGACTCTAGTCTATTTCAGACGTTACAGAGACTAAAGTCGACGATGGTGCGAGCTCATCCAAAATAAGGCTGCCTTTCCACCAGCTGAAGCGGAGCGGAGAAGTAAGAACTTACTTGGTCTTTCAGGTAGTTGATAGTCGGCATCTTTATTGAGAGTATCCTGGTGATACACGCGCCTGACTATGTTGAGCTGCTGGATGCTACTGGTCCTGGGAGCAGGCTGGGCCCTGGGGACAAGAGTGATGATCATTGTTATTTAGTAGTCTTCATCATTCGATCAAAGGGAAAGCGGAGAGAAAACGGTAGTTGTTTTTTGTCTTTTCTGGTAATATGTAGGTACTTGACGGCACGGTAAGCGCAGTGGCTGAGTAATTGGACTCCTGCGCTATATGTCGCGGTTTCAACTCGCGCTCGGATCAAAATTGTATGATCTACAAGTAGTTATTCGGGGTCTGGGTGTTTGTGTGTGAGTTTCTATGTTTGTAAACGCACCCACGACACAGGAGAAATTCCTCGTGTAGGGCGGCGTTTTTTTTTTCTTAAGTAAAATATATGTAGTAGTATAATATGTAGGCGGGGAGAATATACAATATGTCCAAGATTATATCTACTTGGGCCAAGTAATCTCTTTCCAGGCAAGACAAGATAAAGAGATCGCAAGACGAACAGAAAATGCCTGGAAGAGTTACTGGTCCATGAAGGAGCTTTTCAAGGGCACTCTGCCTCTGTCTCTGAAGCAGAAGTTAATGGACATGTGTATTCTCCCCATCCTGACCTACGGGGCACAGACTTGGTCTTTGACAAACATCCAAAAGTCCAAACTCAAGGTTTGCCAACGTGGAATGGAAACACTACACTGCGCTCCATAACACAAATCATTGACATGGCTCAAAAGGCTGCCCAACTTAAATGGGACTGGGTAGGACATGTCTGCCGCATGCCGAACGAGATGTCGGCACGCAAAACTCAGGATTGGTGCCCTGAAACAGCGACACGGGGCCGCGGTAGACCTCGAAGGAGATGGCGGGACGAGCTGGATGTCTTCCTTGAGAATTGGAAAGAGGTGGCCCAAAGTCGTGAAAATTGGAAGGCCTTTGCCCAGCAGTGGGACAGATCAGGCTAAAAAAAAAAGTAAAATACGTGGTTTATTTACTAACAAAGTGCTTGTATTTGTCTTCTATCTATATATATAAAAATGAAACCCGTTTTCCGTTGTCACGACATAACATGAAAACGGCTTGACCGATTTGGATAATTATTTTTTTGTTGTGTTTGTAACCATTGGGACCGGGTTTTAGACCGGGTCCTCCACCCGTGCAGAGCCGGGACGGGCCGCTAGTTCCAAATAAAAGTATTATTTATTTATTACGGACATTAAAAAATAAGCTCTGTTCTACAGAAACTCCTAAACATTTTTTCCTGCAATTCGAATAAGTTTATTATAAAAAAAAATCTGAAAAACGTACTTCAATCTCTTTGAACTTTTCGACGAACGATTTACCTCTAATGGTTTACCTACAATTCAGTGGAAACCTTTTAAACGAGTATATATCAATTACTCGCAATTCCAATTTGCTAGTTTAGCACTTAGCCTCCTCAAATTATGTACAAAGTAATAATTTGTAGGTATATAACATAGTTCCGTGTCTGGTGGATACCTTTGACCTTAATTTGCTATTTCTGATATATGTATTTCCGCATATCATGATCGTCTTTAATTTAAATATGTTATTAAAATATCAATTAATATTAATTAGTTATTGCTGTCCCTAAAATATGTTATTGGCAAGCACTATATTTGCATACTACACTCGCGAGCAAAAATTATGAAATCACTTAGGTACACGCGGCCACACATCAAGCTATGCAAAACCAGTATTAGCTGACTGTTCATTGTGTGTAAAAATCGTATGAAGCGAGACCAAGACAAACTGGTTTTGTATAGCTTGATGTGTAGCCGTGTGTACTCCGATTCCGCGTCATCTTGAGTAAGTACTTAATAACTTAGTTAAGAATAATAATAATACTACCATTTTAAAGGTTTAACTGTTAATTTTAAATTGGTACCAAATTCATTCAAATCACGTTATTATTTAATGAGTTACATTATGATGTTTACGCATAATAATATTGAAGTAGACTAGTTTGTTTAACTTTTTGGAATTAGAAAAAGACGACAGAGCCCCGCGCTGCAGGACTCCATTTCTGTCTGCAAGGATTACAGGACCTTCTGAGTGTGTCACTCATCAAGTCTGGCAGGAACACTACCCAATAGATAATTGACCTGGCTAAATTACCTCCTTTAGCATCTAGCTATCTAGCCTTACAATTTCCTTGTCTAAGAAGTACTAGATGCCATGAAAAAAGCTATTGTTCTATTTAAAAACAATAAGAAAATAATATGAATTAGAAAGTAACATACCACTGGCATAACTAAATATCTTTTAAAAGTCCAAAAATTATATCATACAAAAATCTCTATGGAGTTATGTTTTTTCTGGGATCAAATTGAAAAATTATTTACTTAAAGCCTATACATGAGGTAAAATACTTTATGTAGTAATGATTTCAGTATAAATAATGTGTTGACTAATTCATAAAATGTTACAAACATGTAATTTGTTTATTGTTTACCAGAATTAGTCATCATTGCAGCTGGATTATGTTGACTTGACAGTTAAATACCCACAGATTATTTCACGATATAATATTCGACCTTTTCCGATTTTTTATTCGATTTCGACCTTAAAAAGGTTGATACTTTGTGATAAAACATGCGATCCGACAGTGGAAGACAGAACGCGAGGCAGAGCAAAAATAAATTCGGTAATCAAGAAGCGGAGAAAGGATTAAAGACGAAAAAAAAAGTGTATATTATGTCCCTGATTTTATCGAGGTAATATCATCAAATGTGTCCTCCCGCTCTTTAGGGCAGGACGGGAAGGACTGTCAGAGGCGTACTGACAAAAACCAATACTCCTTTACATACCAGGGTTACGGTTTCCTGTACAGACAGTCAGGCGACCTCGACAGGCTTTGGCCCTCTATGGGAATCCTCAAATTGATGACAGGGTTTGAATCGCGCACGCGACCCGGTCATGGTCCATGATCAGACAGAAAGTCACCCATTGCTGCATTGCATGAATTACGTCACGAAGGCATGGGGTAGAGGATGTCCTCACCCTCACGGATTCCCACTCTTCCTGAATGCTTTGCAGAAGGAAGTGTCATAACATTTTACACAGAAAATTCAAATATGATGAACTTACGACACAGTGTCTACATTTTTGAAATAACAAGACGTGATTATAAAGCGATTATCATATCAGAGGAAAAAATAAGTAATTGCATTTTAATGTAGCTGTGAGAAACATAGTTCCGGTTTTAAAGTTATCATCTGCCTAGCCTTTTCCGAACTGAGTACGTACACACGGCTACACAGGAATCTATACAAAACCAGTATTAGCTAACCGTATGTTGAGCGGAAAGATCATACAAAGCGAGACCATAACAAACTGGTTTTGTATAGCTTGATGTGTAGCAGTGTGTACAGTTTGACGGGCACCAGTATTTCACATGGAGCACCACCATCAAACTGAAGTCCTCAGCCTCCTAGTCTAGTCCAGTCCTCCCAATTTTTACTGAGTAATCTTTGATTAAATAAAACTAGCGGTTTATAGATTTATTTTAATAAAAGTGCGGTTTTATTTTAGGTAATCAAAAAGCGTAATTTAATGCGTCATCAGTGTCGTAATTAGCCTTTTATGTGGCCATTGCGAGCTTTTTTAACTGCGCCAATAATTATGGTCATTGGCTTGCCATGTCCACTCCAGGGTCCCGTGTCCAAGGGTGCACCTTTGCCTGAATACTATTTTTGGCACAGTGTGACACTTCTTAGTAAGACTGTTTGTCTGAATTTGAAATACCCAAAACAACCAGGCCTATAATAATAAAGAAGAATGGCAAAAGAGGACATGGTGCGTCAACTTCAAATTAATCGAAATACGAGGAGGAGCATGCATCGATGTAGCCATGATGAAATTTATCAGGTTCCTCTAGTTGAAAAAATAAAATTTTCATTGTCTTCACATGCAAATGCAGTCCACAATGCAAGTCGACATGATGAAAAATGGCAAAGATAGACTTTCTTTCATTTTCAATTTTTTTTTAGTTAAGAGCGCGTATTCCAAAAACTGGCAACGTCGCAAATGGTTGTCAAATATTTAAGTTTTAATTAATATGTACAAATTTACTGTATGAAAAAAAAGAAAAATCGCTCTGTAGTGCACTAACAAAATTATAAGGGGATGCAATAATTCATATCGTAACGCCGAATACATAGTTTTAGACGTAGAATAAGCATTTGAGCACTTTCCAAATGCCTTTTATACACTTGAAATGGTTACAACATAAAATTCAGTGTTTTAATTGCAATCCTATATCAATTTTCTAATGCACTACATAGCCTTATTTCTTATTTCCATACATTAAGATTGCCAAATGAATTGAAACTTGTAAATATTTTACAGCTAAAGCGACGTTGCCAACTTTCTGGTTACGCGCCCTTAGGGCACTCCAACAAAATTGAGATATTGAATTATTTCTTTTATTTTTTATTATTAAGGGACGAACAATCTAGTCCGGATTTATAATCAACCTAGATATCAGGCAATTTGAACCATGAAACCTTGTTTCATCCGTTCAAGATAAGTTTTTTCTGATTGCAATGATTTGCAACATGCCACGCTTAGTTAGGGCTCTTGCAGACATTCACTCAAGCAAAACATTGTGTTTATTTATTTTGGAGCCTTATTGTGTTATTTGACCTTTATGCAAGTGTAGTTTTGTTAATTATTTATAGTTTTTTTTTTTCTATATTACAGTCTTGAACACGAAAAATTGGTTTACATTTAGGGTTCTGCTTATTTTAATGGTTTTACGAAAAAGTGATTCAAAAAATTATCTGATGTAATTATTTTCTGTTTTTTATATGTTGCTTGTGCCCAATTTGCCACAATCTTCATAGTTAAACATGAAGCTTCTTCTTTTGTGGTAAAATTGAAAATGAATTTAAGAATCTTGATAGATTAGGCTAGGTTATTGTGTTTGTATGTACAAGTCAAGTGTAGGTAATCCAGAGAGTTTTAGTCATCGAGTCCATCAACTTGATGACAATAAACCTAGCCCACTTTTCATATAATTATTACTTAATTCATCGATATTACCGATTATATCTACGATTACTAAACGTGATAGATAAAAAGTTCCATACAAGCTAATATTCCGCATTCTATTTTCAAATATTCGTAATTTTTTAAGTCTTAAAAAATAATTTAAAGAAAAACTTGCCAGTTGTCATTAATATCGTCGTCATCATCATGTAACAGAGGTTCTTGTTCGTCGTTATTTTCGAAATCACTTTCAAATATCAAAAACGTCTTTTTCATACGCATTTTTAAGACTTTCACTTAAAATTGTCACTTAAGAAAAGCATGTAGGTAGGTTACACTTTGTTATATTTTATTTTAACATGTAACTTATTTATTATTTAAAATTATCACATTGCACAATAAAGTTTTGTTTGAAATATCCAGTTATAGGATAATTTTAGTCAAATTAACGGAAAAGTTAACTGACAAACATCACATGTTCTAATTTTCAAACTGATTAATTTTACACCACATAACAAAATCTAAATTAAACACAAAAAAAAAATAACCGCACACTTTTCAAACCACACTTTTTTTTTCACAAAAATGTTAATAACAATCTTTTTTTTTAAATTATTGACACATTTTATTTCGTTTATTAATTCAATAATTCCGTGGACGTTTACCAACTTAATCAGTCAGTTCGGGACTGAGTCCATGAGTCTAGTTGGAGTGATAACGAAAGTCGACATGCCTGGACGCACAGCGATTGGACACTTTAGAAAATCATTTAAAAATGACCTTGCATTGATGAAATTATACTACAATTAAACTTACAGTATATTTTCAAGAAACCTTTAGTTGTTATTTTAGAGAACACAGAATGACACGGAAACTTAAATTTAAAAAAAAGGTTTGAAATTTTTTGATCTACTACCTACATTTTTGTATGTAATTTCAATTAATTATGTCGACAAGTGTTCTATATAATGATAAAATGTCTTTTACGTGAAGTTCCTACGAAGAAAATTACATATACTGACACTAACACATTAACCTAATCCAATCTGTCAATAGATTCCAATCGATTTGAACCTTCTCAGTCAGTGATAAGGTTGAAAATCTATAAAAGAATTTTGACAGATTACCGTAGCTTCGTTTAGTGACGTCTGTACAGTACGTGCCTTCCACTTTGTTAATGGATGTAGGAAATTAACTATAGTCATTATTTTTAACAATCTATTACTGTTGCAACGACGTGCTCTAATTTTTATTGCGTGATTGCAATTAACTAAGTACAGACCTACTCATTTTTTCCTGATGATTATTTATAATTATTGTATTACACTTGTTTTGTTAATTTTTTTAAAACCTCTGAAATACTTGATGTTTCAGCAATAAACTTTAGATATAGGCTTAGCTCAACGATGATATATTACTAGACTCCGCATGCACGAACTTAGTTACAAAAACTATTCTGTCAACTCGCTGAGGTACTACGTAAGCGAGGGGGATGGGGTACTGCGTTGTGATTGGCTAAATCAAGGTCTGTTCTGTCTTAAGACATGTTTACGGCTCACAGGAGTGGTCGAAATAAGACGTATATAAGACTTTTTTGCCTAATGTGTTGGCAGACATCGGTCGCCTGTTATTAGGAGTCTAGTAATATATCGTCGTTGGCTTAGCTATACCTTTTATTTGTGATCTTGAAGAAATAGGTGATTAAGTCATCATCCGCCTATGAATATTCCCAACTGCTGGGACCCAGGCCTTCTCTCTGATCGGGGGAGTGGGCTGTTATCCACCACGCGGGCCCATTTCAGTACCAGTGGGTTCATAGATGTCACAATGTCTTGGAACTTTTGGTTCCAGGACATGCCGATGCTCACGATATTTTCCTTCAATTTCGACTGCCATTATGCTGTACTTATCTTCTTATTAGTCTCGCAAAATTTTCATAGCATTTGACTGAGACGCAAAAACATTCTGCAAAAGGTCACAGTGAGCTGCGATTGGCTTAAACTTAGGCCTTGACTTGAGGAGATGTGTTTGAACCAATCAGATGTCCACATCTCCTCTCCGCTTAGCTTCAGTTGACATCTGATTGGTTATTCAAACACATCTCCTCCCCGTTTTGGTGGATACCGGGCCTTAAACTGACTATGACTGTATATTCTTGTTCATGCAAATTCTGGAAAATACACCTTTTCACCATCTGCCAGTTAGCAAAAAGGTGATCATTACAAAAAGTTCACATTAAAAATACCACGGTTACGTTAAAAGTGAGTTTAGTACGATAATAATAAGCCCCGGGTGCGATGCCCCTGACCCTTTATCAACCCCATATCGTTCACTTCTGGATGGTCATGTGATGATAGATAACGAACTTTATTTACTTATAGTGTAATGACCCCGAAACCTGTCGATGATTCCTGGTGTCCTAGTTTTTTTATGTTGGTTGTTAATATTTTAGTAGTATAAGTATCTTATAAGTTTTAGACTCTGAAAAAAATATATAAGTACAGTGTATTTACAAACTTACTTGTAACTAAAGAAGTAATGTCATTGTCCACCGCAGTAGGGGACAACTGGATTTTTTTAAATGTACTGAAGGACTTTTTTTTTTATCGTGATAAAATCAATCATCATCATAAACCACAGTATTTGGAAACTCGTGTAACAAATTACCGTTAATAACCAATACACGCACTTGTAATCGCACGCGTTACGATATTGTACTTATTTATTAAGGTGACAAAATAATTATATGCTTTACTCTTGAATTAGGAACACCTTGTAGATGTAGATAGGTATGTACTAATAGACAGTGATTATTTACAATATAATATCACGCCAAAATGCGTAGCAACACTAATTAGTTAGACGGCACGGCACTGATGCTGTGTGAAGCTGTGGCTGAGTGATTGGATTGTTGAGCTGTGTGTCGCGGGTTCGATTCCCGTACGGAGCAAATATTTGTACGATCTGCAAGTAGTTATTCCGGGTCTGGGTGTTTGTGCATATGAGTTTTTATATTTGTAAACGCACCCACGATCCAGGAGAAAATATATACTTCTACGTTGTTTGTCTATTTGTCCGTCGATAACACTGTTTTACTGTGCATATCACAGTAATCCCTTTTTTTACCGTGATAAAATCATCAAATGAGTCTTCCCACCCAGGGCGACCCAGGGCAGGGAAGAGGGACTCTCAGACTTGTACTGACTGAAATCCATGGTGTCCCTCAATAGCCCTTTGCGCTCCGGAGCAACGATTATTCGTTGGCCAGCGACCGCTGCAGGCTTTAGCCCTCTAAGGGGACCCCATTATGTTGCTGACGAATTCAATAATATCCCTTGGAATCTTAACATTTCTTTGCTGACCACTGTTAAGACGTAATGCAGCACTCACTGGGGCTCAATCTCAATTTCCCTCAACGACGATATATTACTCGACTCCTAATAACAGGCGACCGATATCTGTCAACACATTAGGCAAAAAAGTCTTATATCCGTCTTATTTCGACCACTCCTGTGAGCCGTAAACATATACCTTGAGACAGAACAGACGTTGAGTTAGCCAATCACAAAGCAGTACCCCATCCCCCTCGCTTACGTAGTACCTCAGCGAGTTGACAGAATAGTTTTTGTTCCTTAGATCTTGCATGCGGAGTCTAGTAATATATCGTCGTTGATTTCCCTGGACAAAGAGATGTCCAAGATGGCGACACCCAATGCATTAAATGAAACAATATTTGTGAACAAGGAATCCACGGCAGTTACCCATTGACACGATTTTATATTGACTCCACAGATAACAGTCACATGATCTAATAATTAACTGACGTTTGTGGAAGTACTCGTATTTATCAATTATTAATAATTATGTAGTAATAATTAATAATAAGATCTTTCACGTGATGTGATTAATAGTTATTGTACCTTGTTCCTAAGGCTGAGGCTACAATGTCAGCGACTTGCGATGCGATGCGACTGGAAGAGCGAAACGAAACAAACTTGGTACGGTTACATTATGGCTGTTCTTACAGTTTACACAAGGCCGCATCGCGATCTGCGACACAGGATCGATTAAAACAAATAAATGAATACTCTAGTTTAGCTCTTCCAGTCGCATCGCAAAGCGCTGTCTTGTATAGCCTCAGGTTAAAATCGGCAATACAAGCTACACAATGAGATCAAAATCATTTATCTCTTTTTAATATACTAATAATGTAGCCACAATCCACAAGCATTGATCTAGTGGTGCACCGTGATTCAGTGTGATTTCAGTAATGTAAAAAGTGTCAAAATTAGTCTCGCCGTTCGCGTCGCCGCCCAATGTAACCTTAGCCTAAGTGTAAGTAAGTAGAGAAGCGTTGGCACGAGTTTGTGACGTTTATATATACATATAACAGCCAGCACGGCCGATGGGGTCAAAAAGTACTAGAGTGGAGACCACGGACTAGCAAGCGCAGCGTAGGACGTCTAACAACAAGATGGACAGACGACCTTATAAAGGTCGCCGGAAGACGCTGGATGCAGGTCGCTTTCAACTGGGATATGTGGAAATCTAAAGGTGAGGCTTATGTTCAGCAGTGGACATCCTATGGCTGAGATGATGATGATGACGCCAGCACGTTAGCCTATGTCAAACTAAAGTTGTTTTCCCAATGAAACATCAAAAACCTTCTTCTGTAAAACAGTAATGCGCCTGCAAGAAGTATAAGAGCAATATTACAATAAACTTGACGCCTGATTAAATTGTTATAGCAAAGTGCGGAACGTTGCTTTAAAATTTTAATCAGGCGCTCTTGCGATTTCCTACGCGCGTTGCTAATATAGTTTTATCCGGCGTTACAGATTGTTGACGAGTTTTCAGTAAAAGGCTATAATATAAACATATGATTCCTGTAATAATCAGCTTACATTAAAATAAAAATGCAGCATTTTTTAGAACAGGGGAGAGTGAAATAAGAAAATGTTGTAACGACCCGCTGAAGAAACTGAAACGTTTGGAATAGACTAAGGGTAAGAAGTGATAATTTATATGAATGAACAAGGCTTCGCCCGCTACAGCTCGAAAATTAACCCAATTATACATAAAATTAGGATAAAAACTATCCTATGTGTTTATCAACATATAAACTATCTGTGTACTAAATTGCATCAAAATTTATTCAGTAGTTTTTGCGCGAAAGACTACGTTTCTGTTCACTTTTATGCCATTATGTAATTAGAAGTTGGACTTTAAACATAATGTATTATTATTTTATGACAGAAGAACTTCATTCACTGAACAGCTGTACATAAGAGGTACTTGTACGATAAGTATGTAAAATACGAGTTGATCCTGTTAGCTATCAATACAATATCAAAGACAATCTATTCACTGATAACAGACGTTTATTGATTATTTTATCTTTACGGCGCTCTTCTGTGCTGTGCCTACAGCTACTGATATTTATTTATACTACCTGTTGCTCGCGACTTCGTCCGTGTGGCGAAGTTTTATGCAAACTATCAACACCAAAAAACAGCCCCTAAGGCTGTGTTTCCACCAGAGATGTGCGAGGATGTGTAGCGAGGAATGTGTTTGTAAATAACCAATACAATCGCTTCATTTACCTCGCCTCGGTCAGCACAGCTCTGGTGGAAACGGCTCAGCGGAGTTTGATTTTTGCACATACAAAACTTGCGAGGGATGTGAGCGAGGGATGTGTGCGAGGGATGTGTTGCGAGGGATGTGTGCGAGGGATGTGTTGCGAGGACTGTGTGTTGAGAAATGTGTTGCGAGGTTTGCGCATACTGTACCAGCCAGTCCATAGACGCATCCTCGCACCACAAATTAATGCGCATTTTCACATCTCCGCTACACATCCTCGTAGGCACATTTTCATCGCACAGCTTTGGTGGAAAAGCCCACACAATTTCACAGCACAACTAGACATCCTCGCACGACACTTTTCCTCGGCACATCTCTGGTGGAAACGCAGCCTAATGCCCGAGCTACACGAGGCTAGTTTTTCAAGCTAGGATAGCAAGCTAGTGTCAGTAAGCTAGAAATGAAGTTAACTAGCTTAGAAATGAAGCTAGATTCTTTCACCAACCAATAATATAACGCAACCATTCAGTCATTATGCCTGTACATAAAAACCAACGACGATATATTACTAGACTCCGCATGCACGATCTAAGGAACAAAAACTATTCTGTCAACTTGCTGAGGTACTACGTAAGCGAGGGGGACGGGGTACTGCGTTGTGATTGGCTAACTCAAGGTCTGTTCTGTCTCAAGGTATGTTTACGGCTCACAGGAGTGGTCGAAATAAGACTATCCGTCTTTTAAGACTTTTTTGCCTAATGTGTTGACAGACATCGGTCGCCTGTTATCTGGCGTCTAGTAATATATCGTCGTTGATAAATACAAACAATAGGTAACAATATTATTTTCACATGATTTATTGTCGTTTTTTCCTTGATGTCTTAAGGCGCGTACAGACATCGCGAGGCGTGCGACACGAATGGTTCGTCTCGCATGCCTCGGGCTGTGTGGACGTGTGTGCTCACAGTGAGCATTCGCGCCATACGATCGTTGCGAACGCCGCCTCAGTACGAGCCGTGCGCTCCGTGTGGACGGACAGGTGTTGTTTGCGTTGCGCGCATGCATCATGGAGGCCAATACCGAGTCACTACGTGAGCAGCTGGTTCAACTTTATGAAATTAATAGAGTGTTGTGGGACTCTATACATTCTTACAATAAATGTAAAAGGGAAGACGCGTGGCGTCAAATATCACAGCAAGTCAACACGAACACCGTGCGTGGTGGTTTGCTTGCTCAGCTTGATCATGTTTCGTTCGGGACGCACGCATAAATGTACCATCGTATGCCTCAGGTTGAGGCATGCGAGACGAACCATTCGTGTCGCACGCCTCGCGATGTCTGTACGCGGCTTTAGGACTAGGCTAGCAATACTTTAGTTAGTGTCTATTGACAATGTCCAAACAACAGACGTCAGCACATTAACCTACCATAATCTTACAAATAGATTTTAAACCTTATCACAATACTGGAAGGTTGATGTGCGACTGGTATTTGACAGATTAGTGGTTGACCGTCTGGCGTCTTTAACTTTTTTTTTATCGTGGTAAAATCATCAAATGAGTCCTCCAACCCCGGGCAGGGCGGGAGGGACTGTCAGATTCGTACTGACTAAAATCCACGGTGTCCTTCAATATAACTTTACTTTCCGGGGTCACGGTAATTTGTTAGTCCGGCGACCTCTTTACATAGGTCTTAGTTGAATGGTAAATGCTAAGTGCAAATATAGATACATACTTAGGTACTAGAGAAAACAGAATAACTCGTTTCATAAATCAATAGGTAGGTACCTACGTTGTTTAAACTTCAAACACTACAAGAAAAGTGAGCATGGGAAAATACTGACTGACGTGATGAAATCATGACGTGATCAAATGATAAACACCTACTTATTAGTGACAATGCGATTTGCTAAGATAATATTATAACTTGATGGTTTTAAAGCAAACACCGTGTTTGCTTTTATAAATTTTAAGATACGAAAATCATTACCCGTGTAAATCTTTTTTTATTTTTTATATTTCCCTTGTTTCAAACAAGGGAAATATAAAAAATAAAAAAAGATTTAAAAGATAAGAGAAGATGAGATACGATAAGATTTTAAATGATTTTGAAATTAAAATATCGTTCGATCTAAAATAAACCACGCCAGTATAATAAATAAAGCCTTAATTTGTAAGAAAGAAAAAACAAAATAGCGGATTTTTGGCCGAAATTAGTTAAACGTAAATCGTTAATAACATAGCCGTACTAATCGATAATAATGTCAAAATGAAGTAATTCGAAAAAGGTTATTTCATTAATAATGAAACTCATAAATTGCGTTAAAATAGTAGATTATTAACCAAGGGGATAAAGCAGGGTCTTCTGTCGCGGGTGGCGAATTAAATCGTGAGCGTAACAAAGGACTCGAGGTTTACTCCCGAGCGTAGCGAGGATGTTAAAAACTTAAATCACGAGCGAAACGAGGGATTTAAGACGAGTCCTGAGTGTAGCGAGGGATTTAAGTTCACCCAAGACTAAGACAGCTTTATCACCGAGGAAAATACTCTACTTTTCGTACCATTTGCGAAAAAAATAACACAGTAATAATATGAGATGCATTTTAAACATTCATATTATTTAACTTAACTTATTTATAAAAATAAACTCAACGTTTATGTATTTGAAGATAACAAAAACGCGGCAAATTAAAAAAGCAAAGGCATCAAGCTCATACGGCCTCGTCGGTTTTCGTAATTTCATTTAACATAACTGCACAATAAATGAGTATTCTTTTTTCAAAAAGTTGTAGGTATAATGCTTTATACTATAAAGCATTCCTATAAAGTTTATAGGATACAAACTCAATGGTGTAAGCACAGATGTAGTTCAAAATAAACGGTATCTAAGCATTCCAAATTTAAATCACATTCTCTCCCTAGGGAGAGAATGAAATTCAGTACAACTTTCTTTCCCTGTTTTTAACAGATTAAAAATGACTATTGTTATGTTCGCTTTTTGTGGCATAGAATGTCACTTTTTTGAGCAAGTGATACGAAAAAAACATTATACTACCATTGATTCTAATAATAAAAAAATACGAAAACAAATTCAGTAGAAAAGGTCTACTTAAACAAGATTTTCGTACCACTTGCTCAAAAAAGTGACATTCTATGCCACAAAAAGCGAACATAACAATAGTCATTTTTAATCTGTGAAAAACAGGGAAAGAATGTTGTACTGAATTTCATTCTCTCTCTAGGGAGAGAATGTGATTTAAATTTGGAATATTTAGATTACGGTAGACTCGATCGAAAGCTAACCTGAATAATAAAACATTAAAAAATAAATATTTCGAGTCGACAACATATATTCGCAAAATTCGGATTGTCGAGTATTTTGTAAATTTCTAATGATTTTCTGACCAGACAGATCGCAGCCGCCATTATTGACATCGGTTATCATGTTGAGTTTTTTTTTTTTTTTTCTTTATTTTCGGCCTATGACTGACCGTGACACCTACATTTAGTACCTTGATGTGTAGTATTTGGGACACACGTTTCACCCGAGCGAAGCCGGATTTTCATCTATTTAAATAAAATTACGAAAACCGACGAGGCCGTATGAGCTTGATGCCTTTGCTTTTTTAATTTGCCGCGTTTTTGTATTCTTCAAACATAAAAACGTTGAGTCTATTTTTACTTATTTTTATAAATAAGTTAATGTTAAATATTAATGTTTAAAATGCGTATCTCATATTGTTACTGTGTTATTTTTTTCGCAAATGGTACGAAAAGTACAGTATTTTCCTCGGTGATAAAGCTGTCTTAGTCTTGGGTGAACTTAAATCCCTCGCTACACTCAGGACTCGTCTTAAATCCCTCGCTTCGCTCGTGATTTAAGTTTTTAACACCCTCGCTACGCTCGGGAGTAAACCTCGAGTCCTTCGTTACGCTCGCGATTTAATTCGCCACCCGCGACAGAAGACCCTGCTTTATCCCCTTGGTTAATAATCTACTATATAATGTTGAACAATGGCGCCAAAAAATAAATGAATTTCATGAATATCTGAATCAGTGCCGGTTGCATTAACCGTTGTTACAATTCAATACAAGTTTTTTATCAAACGGTTATAAAATGCATATGATTTTACTAACTGTTAGTTTAACTGACGATTAAAAAACTCGCCCTAAATATAAAATAAACCTTATTTCATAAGAACTTACCATCCATTTGGGTCCAGTTTCTCCTTCTCCCAATCAGCGGCTTTATCACCGTTCCTCATGTTTTTATCACTTGTTTATTTTATCACTAATAGTCCACTACATTGTCACATGTAACGCTTAAATGTATTTACTTTTCAAGTAAATAGTGCTCATAAAATTATCACTTTGGTCCTTTGGTCATCTAAAATTAATGTGTGTGAGTATAAAATAACTCTGTTGTTTTGTGTCAGATGTCAAGCATTTATTTTATTAATTTTAAATTAATATTTTTAATGATTTATGATTAATTTTGGTTGGACTTCCTTCCCGATTACTATGGTCTAACTTACTTCTTTTTTCTTTATTCACGTCAAAGTTTTTTTTAAAAAATTTAAATGATCGTTTATTGCAAACATGAATTCAAAAACGAAATTTTAAACCAAAAAATTATCTGTTTTTATATTTTACTATTTATTTAAAATTAGTTAAATTGATTAAATTGGATGAAGTCAGTAAAGGCAACATCAGACGATTCAACTGAATTGATTCATTTTAATTTAAACGCGCAGAAATGACACGTGAAATGATATTATTTGTATTTTTTTAACACTTAAACAATACTGGCTTGCTTATATGTTTCTTCCAAATTAGCAAAAGGCCCTGTTGTCAATTAAGGCGCAGGTTGAAGTGACCGAGTTTTGGAAATTCGAGGTTTTTAAAGCCACGATAAGGTAAATATTTTCTCATCGTCATCATCAAGTTATTTCACACTACATTATATGGAATAACTCTTGTCAGCTCGTTTCTTTGCATTTTTCGTCATCGAATTCTAGTAACTTTTCATATTAAATTATGTTATCAACATAAGCCTTTATTAGCAATTTGACATTCTTTTTACCTGACTTCTTTATGGTTTTCCTGTCCTAAGAGCTGGGTTTTCTTTAGCCAGAGTCTAACACGCTACCAGTCTCTTGGGGACTATAACTGCTAATGTTGACTTAGTTGGGGCCTTTTTTCAGGTTTATTGTTACTGTAGCCGCTTTATTTGTTTCATCGTTTTTAAAGTATATAATAGTAATTATTAATATGATACTCATATGCGTCACGTCTCACCATGTCCAAGAATTTTCTTTATAATACAAAATTCTATATTTATTTAACGTACGTACCTAGTTCAATAAAATTATGGAAACAAAAGCAATGATTCACAAAGTAGTTCTTTGTGACTCAGTGTATACTGTACCCAAGTATATTAGTTTTATCCGCCAAAAGAAAATATTTGAATGTTTTTCATTCGCTTTGTTTTATTTTTAATTTTAATATTGTTTATATTGAACTCTTTTGACACACTGTATCACAAACCATAATACAGCACATTTTAATACCGCAGTTTACCAACAACAACCATACAATACTTCCACAATAAATACATTGAATACAAGCAACTGTGAAATCTCACTGTTCTCATATAATGAAAATCTTAATTTATTCCTTATGACAAGAAAATCGAAACAATATTAGTAACAAAACAAGTTAATTTAACTTTAAACACTGCACTTCGCGTGACGAACCGGCTCATAACAGTGCTGTAGCGTCACTAATTTCTTTGTTGAGTTGTACTGACTGGATAAAAGGTAGGTAATGGTACTGGATTATAGTACTTATTATCTTAGGAACAAATACTTGTGAAATACAAACAGATATAAGAAAAAGATAAGCTATACACTGCATGTTTCAAAACAATAGGAGACGCCATGGTAAACATTTGAAGTCGTTTGTAAATATTACACGGCATTTTTTTTCTCATAGTAAAATCACGTGTGTTTTATTTGGTAGTCTTATTTAAATAAATAAAACTTATTTTATGTTTAATTTATTTGTTTAACGCTGAGTCTGCAAGTTTTTTCATAGCTGTCTTTAAAACCTTGTGCAATGATCTAGATTGGTAGTCGAAATAATACAAGAATCTCACACGACTTACAAAATGTAATGGATTATGACACATCTCGCCGTTATCTCTGTGAGGCAGAGGTGACTGATAATAATTAAACCTACATTAATTTATGGGCCTTTTATGGGACATTATTTGGGGGCTGGAGGCCAGCCTATGCTCCAAACCCAGCACCAGCCCAGCAGTCACCACCTCATGAACAGCTGTCAACCTCGTTGTCACAATCTATTCGAACAAAGCAGTTTTTGTTGTAATAAGTTTTAATTTAATTAGGTAACGCAAAACAAGGGAGTTCAAAATAATTTGTTGAGCTTTTATTCTGTTTATCCACTTAGGTACAAGAATAAAAAATATGTCGATATCATAATAATTATATTGAGTATTTTGCAATTAATATTCGGTTTTGACTTTGCTTTTATGCTAGTGAACCTGGATCGGAAAAAATTAAAAGTCAAACGCTAACAGTAAAATACAATAAGCTACTCCATAGTCCATACATTTATGGTTTCCTAACTCGAAAAGATGTAAGGAAAAACTGCTTTTTTCGTTTCTATCAAGTTACTCAAAGTAAGTAATTTCACTGTCTGCTACTGCTTGTGACACTAATGACGCCATATTTATGTATTGGTTTTATAATAATAACATTCAGACAAATCTATACAAATACGTACCTGACGGAACAAGAGACTATACTTTGAAGTTTATCCATATAAAATCACTGATTTATCATGCGAGCAAACTATTACCTCCTAAGGAAACGCTAGAAATGGCATATTTTTCTTACCTACGTGACGAATGTGCAGAAAAGTTGATAAATATTAAAAGGAAAGGGTTAAGAGGAATTTATAACAATAATTACAGTACCTACTTGATTTTCTTATCTGAGTTTAGAAATTCTTTTGTAAGTAAACTTTCCCATCATGATTCTCTTTTATAATTATTTACTAAAAGGTGCAGAGGTGTACCTGTAGTTGTAGCATACTATTACCCAATTATACCCAAAAGTTCTGCGGAATATAAAATGGAGGTCTGGAAGTCAGTACAATATTCTAAAAAAATACTATCTCGATCCTCCCATCTGCAATCTTAACCATCTTACAGTGTTCCAGTCGAACGAGATTCAGTTGAATATCATTATATTACATGAAGCGACTGATCATGACTGAGCAGATCTCCACAACCCATGTTTATCTCTAACCAGTACATTTTAGAACCGCAAAAAAACCTAGAATGGATCTTTATACACGTTCATTGCACAAAGTTTAAAAAAAAATTAGATCTTAGGTTTTTTTTAAAGTTTTACCTTATATTGTTTGTAAAACATATCTAAATATTATGTATTATATTGATGATTCAGACGTACTAAGGTACATAACATGAAGCGATTCCATTGTTCGTTTTATTTATAGTCACATACAGACTGGTTTACCAATTGAGACGTTTTATTTACAAATCCAAAGGCTGACCGTCTCAAGTTTCGACACTGTTAGGTATTTTAACAATGCAATGCAAAAATGTTAACTCCTTACTCGGAAACGATGATATAATGGATATCATTTTATAGATTTATACTTGATTTTTAATTATTTTCAATGACCATAACAGTATACCTCTCATTTAATAGTGTTCGCCTTAAAAAAAATACAAATCACTTTTCACCACAATTAATGCTCGTTGATTTCAGTAAACGTTTAATTTATTATTTAAATTACTAGAACACTGTTTTGAACTCACTATAAGAGTTACAATTAGTTACGCGGCTTAAAAAATAAATTAGGTTAGAATGTAAAAAAAAGGCGCGCGAAAATGCCGAAAACTTTTCGTCGACGCAGTCGTTCGTGGTGCGTCAACGTAAATCAATAGCTGATCGATTACTGGCCGGTGTGCACAGCGAAGGTCAGTCTTTCAGATATATACTCATAGATAATACCTCTATTTGAAACTGATAAGCGCCTGATATAATAATTATTAAATAGATATTCGATTGCTAGTTCCTTAGAGTTCCGTACCCCAAGGAAAAAACGGTTACCTATTAATAAGACTCCACTATCCGTATTCTGTTAGTCTGTCTGTCTGTCACCAGGCTGTATTCTCATAAGCCGCGATAGTTTGAAAGTCGTCGTCAAAAATTTGTGTTTGGTTGAAAGCGCTAATCTCAGGAACTAAAGATTCGAATTTAAAAAATATTTAACTACCACTACCTACGATCAATAGCAGCCAACGGCGGGGTGAAATCGCGGGAAACAGCTAGTCATATATACATTGGAATGAAATATAGGCCCCATTAATATTATTAGTCATTTTACCCGTGGTACTAGGCAACTGGGCTTCTCCCAGTTGTAATATCCCTTTGTGCCTATTGGCCTTGTTTTGTTCTGTCTCCTGCTTGCATAGAGGGAAGTGGAAACATATTTTTCATACTCCTCCACTATTCTTTTCTGATTAATTTCGTTGCAGGACCCAAGACAGGTAAATTCATTCTCCGGGACACGTCGAGCTTCATTGTCTCGGCGCTTTTCTGGTGGTTGCCACTGTTGATTCTGGCTCTCAGGAGTTGCAGTGGTTTGGGAACAGTGTGGTGGGTTAGTCATTTATATAATTATTTAAATGTATACATTAAAAAAAAATAGATTAAGATGGGACCTTAGAACTCGTCTAAAATATAGTAAATATAAGTAACTTATCTCACTGATAAAGCTAATGATTAAATAATACAAATACGGAACTATGTCTACGTGAGATAGGTATACCACATTATTTAGAAAAGTTCACTGTGACATTCAAAGATTAGGTATTCGATTTTACTGCCAGCAAGAAAATATAGTAATATTTTCAATATTTCAAGTGCTTCATAAAATCATAACAAATGTCATGACTTTTGACGTCAACGCACGCGTCAATGTTATGAACGTGAGATGTTATCACATTTGTCGCAGCAAGCGTCAAATGTGATAACGTCTTGTGATGATCACATCACGTGTGCAATGGCTTTAAAATAAGTGATAAAGATCATCTGATAACATAATCATAATGCTGATAATTTCATTGGAGAATCTTTGGTAAACTGTCAGAAATGACGACGGCTAAAGCAAGACTTCCTCGTTTTATGTAATTAACACTCTACTGAAATATTTGCTTTTTATATTGTCGGTGTGTATGTATCTTTGTCGGTGCGCATTGCGTATTTTGGAATGTGTGAAACTAACATTTATTTTATGGATTAATTCTGTCATGGAAAAACTGTTGCTAAGTATTCAGCAATGTTGGTAGAGTCCCCAAAAATTTAATATCTACTTAACGAGAATAGAGAGATGAGAAATATGATAAAATCAGTTTCTATGTTCGAGTTTATAGATTTTCACCATATAGGTAGGTATTGTAATGTTTATGTAAGAAACAAAATAAATGACCGATTTGTTTACGTTCGCAGATTGCCTTACGCTCGTACTGAAAAACTATCCATAGGCAAATAATTAGGGATTCATCGATACGCCTTTTCGCCAATACGATACCGATACCGATAAACTTGTTGTGAATTAAAAAATTAAGATTAAATAAATAAATCACAGGTCAGACTATTTAGATAATAACATATAAGATAATTATACATTTTAGTAATTAAAATTAACATACATAAGATTTTTGTTTAATAATAAAGTAATCTTTTTTTCGGAGAAAGGCTATTTCGCAAGTCTGTTTGGCAAACTTTCATCCATTCTAAACGCATGGTCTAGCATTTTGAATTCTAGTACCTACATTTATATTTATTTCCATCAAGGTTTAAGGCCTGAATGTTCCTCAGCACTAATAGTTATGCATTCATAGCAATAATACAGCATCCATCAACACTTCAACAGTCTAATAACTCGTTATCATTAATCATTATTCTTTATTCAACTTAAAATAAATAATTCACAAAAACAGAAAAAAATTATGGTTCTAATGCGTTATCTATTAGTATAAAAAACCATAAACAATTATTGTTTAGTAGCAGCCGCTATACTCATTTAAAAAAACACTCTTTCATTTTGGTAGAATCAACCAAATTGTGAATCGTGTTACTCTACCTTTAGATTTTACATCATTCAATTTTTCCGATTCAATTTGATTGAACAATTCAATGTTATCATTGAGAATTAGTCCTTAATATTTGTTTTACAAGGTCGAATCTTGTTTCCCAATAAGATTATACATGTCGATTGTGTCGATAACTGTCAATTGAGAACACACATGTCTTTTTATCAAAGACAATTTGTTAAGAATCAACATTGGTTGGAAAAAAAAATGTAGATGAGTTATCAACTGATCGTTACAATAATCTGGATAAGCAGCTGGATCAAGGACCTGATTGAGGAAGCTGTTCTTTTGGACACGGCGCGCATTGTTAGGAGGTTCCTTTCTCTGGAGCCCTGACTGCTGGTAGCTTTTTTTTTGCCCACCCGGGCAGTGCGAGAGGAACTGCCAGACTTTTACTGACTAAAAATCCATGGTGTCCTTCAATAGCCCTTAATGTTCCGGGGTCACGGTGATGGAATAAGTCCTGCGACCCCGGCAGGCTTTGGTCTTCTGAGAGGGGGCCCCGTCATTATGCTGACGCTCTGAGGTGCGCGTGGAACAGACCGCGCCGTCGACCCGGGCATGGTCCGTGGTCGGACAGCATTGTTCTATACTCGCTGCCCGCATGCCCGCGCCTACGGTCGCGGTGGCCGGAGAATATCTTTCAACGTCCGTCGCCATGGGCGTCCAGTATCGCGGGTGACTGCTGGTAGCATAGCATGGACCGTATGCTCCCGATACCGGTGGGCCACTAATATTTATATTTTTAAATGTTTTTTTATCCATCTTTTTGTAAAAAATATTTAATAATGTTTATTTTTGAATTTTACGACCCTGCACGACTTTTCACGTGTTTGAGACCTAAAGTACACTGGTTGGGAAATTTTGAAGTGAAGTTAATGGAAAAAATAGTCCCTCGTTCGTACAATAGAGGCGCTTTTTCATTTCCCATTCCCATACAATAAACACCATTAATACTTCAAGTACGCTATAGGTAAAATAAGGAAATCTTGTGATTTGTACGGAAGTTTGAAACATCAGTCTCACGTTATCACGTGTCAAATCGTATGTGATATCGATCACCACGTGGCGTGGTTCTGAGCAATCAATAAACAAATTATTACGTGTCATTCAGCTGCTCGCGCGCAATGTTCTCGCGATATCCCTGACCATAGTGGAAAGATACCTGGGTACCTACTACTAACCTACTCATTAGGTTGCCAATTGTTATTTACCTGTCTATTTATTGTGTGATGTAAAAACTGCTAGTCATTTGGTAATTCCATAACGTGGCCTGTCCTAGACTTTTCATTTATGTATTTTCAAGATCGCCATATCGGTCACCCGCCATTTTCATTTTTTTTCAAAATCACACACAACGAATGTTACCTACCAATTAAAAAAAAAATGCGAAACATTTGTAATCACAATACAATAGGGTATTTTACTCAAAAAAAAAAAACATTAGTCCGAAATATAGCTTATTAAAAAATAATAGATCCGTATTTTTTCTTTTGTCACATAAACCACACGAAGATCGCAGTGACGTCACAAGCCCCCACTCCAGAATTTGGAAACTTTATATCTTTGTCAATATACATTGTTTCAAAAATTAAAAAATACGTCTCCATTATTTTTCAATTCTATTACTGACGGACTAAATAGATTTTCATTTTATGTATACAGTGAAATACCCTATTCTCTAAATTTCTACACGTAGATCTTAATTTACTTATGGTTCTAGATGCTTCTCAATTAGAATTTTCTTCAATATACTTAATAATCGGTTATGTACCTATTGCTGACTGAAATAGACGGTAAAATCAATGGAGTTTCCTCGTTTTATTTTTAGCGAGTTCAACATCTTTACACGGGGAAATACGTCGAAAACCTTCGTCTTTATTAACATATTTTGTTAGTATAGCAAATATAAGTGCTAGACTACCTACTTGCGTAATGCATCTAAAACTTTATGGATCGTTAGAAGAACATGATGAAGTATGTACAAAGCTATTTTATTAATTAGACAATTGTCTCGCACCGTGACCCCGGAACATAAAGGGCTATTGAAGGACACCGTGGATTTTAGTCAGTACAAGTCTGACAGTACCTCTCGCCCTGCCCGGGGTGGTAGGACTCATTTGATGATTTTCCCGATATACCGATATATCGTTTTTTTTTTATTAAGATAGTAGATACATTTGGCACTGTGGCTGGTCTGGTGGCTAGTTAGGTATCACAGTGACCCGTCCACGTTTGGTTCTGATAATTGAAATTTAAACCCAAGATACGAAATAGGTACCTACAAGGTTTAACAGTAATGCCAATTTCTAAACAATGAAAAGGCGACAATTTAAGGAAAACTTTTCATGGTTAATCTTTGCGTGTGTAATGAGCCATTTTTCTTTCTTTTTAAGAAAAATAGATTGGAAAGGAATTATTTTGACCTTTATGGCTTAAACATGGAACAAAAAGGTTGAAAAATGGAAACTCCAAATAAGCAATGATTTAAGCGCCGTATTCACGTTCCATCTTGCTGTACGTCCCGCCAAGGTCATACACGATGCACGAAGCAAATACACCGTGATTCTGACGTACGTCAAGCCTATTCACGGTGTTTTTGCGTCGTGCATCGTGCATGACGTACAGCCGTGACAGATGGTGAATACGGCGCTTTAGGCAGAATACCGATGCAACAGAATCCATAGACGGCGCATTTTTGTTTTTGCATTTGACAGTTTTTTTTTTTTAATATTTAACGAAATTTTCTGCGAAGCATAATTGTGGGCATTTCTTTCGATGTTACCCATGTTACCCATGATCAAAAAACCCTTGTGCAGCCAAGAATAGAATGAACGGAATGAACGAATAATTTCTTGAAATACTTGCGTGAAGTTGATAGTGTTGGGACACAGATAAAAATGAAATCTTATTGACATTTTCCTTGTGTTTTAAGGTTATGTCACACTTGAAATGAAACAGGGTCAATGTTGTGAAATGTTGTTGATGTAAAGGACAAAATAAGAAGGTGATGGAAATTATGATGCTTTTACTGATTAAATTGGAATTTTAAATTCATTATGAGATAACCATGTACAGTAAATTATGCCTATGATTCAAATAAGTGTAAATATAATATAGGAAAGAATAAGTGATTGCTTAGCTGTTTATAACTTTTGAGTTATCATTAGAAAATTTAGTGTTTTTTTCCGGGTTTTTATAACTTAAAAATCATTATAAACGCGCTACAAAAAAGTTCGTACGTACAACCTGAACTTTGACCATAATCATAACTATGATATACTGGTGTCCAAAAAACCCAAACGCCATTATTTGTTACGCGAATATGAATATTTAGCTATGTAAATGTTTGTACATAACATTTTTATATAGCTGGCTAGTCGCCGCGGTCCATGTAACAACTATCTTATAAGAATGGTGCTAAATAGTGTTCTTAGCGTCTATTTCTCATATGATCGTGTTCTATTTACGTAATTATTTACGTTTTATTAACTTTTGCATGTGACTTCATTACGGTAACTCTTTTATCCGCGTCAAAGATACATATTTTATGGCTCTTGGTTAATAATGTAACTTTAAATCAGTGAATACATTTTGAAATCAAAAAAGTGTTTTCGGAGATATCAAAAATAGATTAAATGTTTGAAATAGGGACATAAAAAAATACTCATGATATTATATGCTTTTTATTCCTTAAAAACGTCGAGGTTTCTCTATCATTTTTTAATGACCTGGTTTGACTCAAAAATATTTCCAAATATGTTAAAACCGCACTCCGCTGTGTAGTTAAGAAGGATAACGCAATCACACAAAAAGACGCTTTTTTTATTTTATTGGTTGTGTTTAGAGACTTATATGATCATAATAATCTGTTCCATAATCGCACAAGGAATAAAATCTTGTTAATTCAAGCACTGCTTTTTATGCCCATTCAAGGAATACATACTCATCTCCGTAATAACTTTTTATTGTGATTTTTTACTTGATTTTTACATTTAAGTACTTGTTGACCTTGCCTTTGAACTGGGGGATCTACATGTTGTATTATTTTATCTGTATACATATAGGTATAAGGTATGTATTTAAGTTTGAATATTAAAAAGCCTCTTTCAAGTGTTTTGAGGATAGATCTCTTTTCCGCCAATTGCTGTTCTATAGGTACTGGACGTAAGTGTCCCCCAAAGGAACTCAACCATCCAGATCTAGATAGGTAAGTAGGTTCAAGGTCAAAATGGTAAAGGCAAACATTCCCAAAGAAACGGGTAAATATAAACTTTAAGCAAAATTTCAAAGACATCTGACAACACGAGAAATTACCAACCCACACTGGGCCTGTGTGGTGGATTATAGCCCATTCCCTTCAATACAGCCTATGTCCCAGCAGAAGTAACATAGGGTGATCATGCTTATGCTTTAGACCCACTTATATTTTAGCTGATTTTACTCAATAACCTTATTATCACAGTCAGGTTATATGTATCAATCTATTGTCGTATAGTCGTTGATAGTTTTTTTACCTTGACCTGGACTCGCACAGTACGAAGTTTGATTGTAGCAAAAGAGCGGCTTATACTGGTTCATTGTTCAACTATGTAATGTCTAGCCTGTCGACATTGCATAAGGAGGAAACTAGAACTTTATTTTCCTATAATATGGGTATTATAGGAAAACAAAGTTCTAGTTTATGGAAATATCTATGACACGTATCGTAACCTACCGTAAATAATTACTTATGAGGAAATGTAAACAACCTACGCACTAAAACCATAACCTGTATGGATGTAACCTAGTTGTAAGGCCTGTATCTATCACATTGTAAATATTTAGCTAGGACAGAGCTACATGATGAATGAGTCTGTGAGTGGTTTCAACACCTAATTCTGTCTCACGTTGTTTGCAGTTTTAGTTTACCGATAAATCTTGTGGTGACACGATGGAACAACACTATAAGTATTTAAAATAGAATAATAGGTAAGTCACTCTACAAACCGAGAGTGTCCCTTGGACAGTCTGCAGGGCTATCGGCTAACTTAATAGTCACTGACCAGCGGCTGTCCACTGAACTTGGATGGCTTGATTCCTGTTATGAGGCTAAGTTACGGAGTGGAGTGCCTCAAGAGCGTTAGAATAGTTGATTTTAGGGAACATTTACATTTATCAGTTTCATTGCAAATGCAAAAACCAGTACGAAAACCTTTTGACGATCACTCTATAGACACCGAGATATGCAATAGACCCGCTGTATGCAAAAATGAAAATACCCCAGGCTTTTCTTAAGTATATTTGGTTCGGTCAAACGGCTTCTTGTTTATCCAGATGCACACGCATTTAACACGCAATGACTGCTGATCTTTGGTACGATGTTATACGTAAGACTAGTTGTCAAACTTTCAGGATTTTGTTATCCGTAACGGCTATCGAAGATATAAATGACATCTAAGACTAATTGGTTCCTCATTGAAGAAGAGAGTAGCTAGATTACTAATTAGTTCTTTGACGTCGCAAATAATGCAACCCTTCAAACCCATGCTGGACTTTCGATTGTCAAAACATACATAATAATGAAATATCCATTGTCTGTTTGTGTGTGAGGACAAATAACATACGAACACATCGCCGATCGAACAGATCCCGGAAACATAAGAACATGCATCTGGTCATTTGTAAAACATATTATGTATTTAGCACGCTGAGTATAAATTACTGGGACAATGTGCATTTAGTACTGTCAACTATTGTTTGCACAATAAAAATATTATTATTCTTTGGAAAATAGCAGTTGAATAATACAGATTTGAGCCACGATGGCTTTAATAACAGAGGTAAGAAAAGGTTACAAATAAAAAATGGATGGGAAGATTTAGTATCAGAAATCTTGTAATGATAAGGGGAGGGGAAATCTTGTAATGATGAGGGGGGAGGACTGTCTTCTCAAAGAAAAATTAAGATAGATAAGATTTTGTGAGAGGGCTAATTAGAACCAATTAAGAAACCAAATGGAGTTTATATCTTAACCTTTAATTGCTAACTTTTATCAACGACATTGTTATTGGCAATAACGGAACAACACAGTTTTTTATGCAAATTTATGGTAAGTTCGACCTAGTCTGTCGGTATAATTTACAGAATATTACGGTAATGCAATTATTCGCACGTCAGGAATGGAAGTGTGGAACTCTTTATTCGAATCTGTTGATCCCGAAATCCCGATAGCTGATTAGTTCTTGGGGTAATTAAATAGGTATCCCAAATTAGCAGGCTACTCCAAAGCCAGTGAGATCACTCTCTATCGCATCAGGCAAGATAGATTATTAGTATTTTATTGTAAAAAAGTTTATTTCGTAACGAAACCAAAATAGTCTCGTAACTGTAGGGAACATAAATAAGTGATAGTTTAGAAGACCAAGTTATAGTCCTCAATTAATTTGAAGAAGTACACGATCATTAGCTCTAGGAAACTTGGTAAAACCCCATGCGGAAAATCACGGCAAAAGAATCGATGCGCTAGTGATCTGGCCTTAATGGAACCCAGGAAGATGAGGTAGAACAGAACATCTGGCAAGGCGATTGGTTTCTGATGGAGGATGTTGTGTCTAACTCTGGAAGTTGGCTACGATCGTGCACACATAAGCGGAATGTAATGAAGACTTAACAACTGACGTATAAAGAGAGGCATATTATGTAATCAGCAGTGACCAGCGGTTGAAATATCACTGCGATAATGATAATTATCGTTTATAATAAAAACAAATTAGACTTTGTCAGTCACGTGTCTGTACTTAAACAAGATCGTACACACTGGGTACTTTTTCACATGTAGGTACTCAAGAGATTTCAGCAATTTTAGACCTGTGATGAGGACCTAGACTAGATCATTATCATCTTCCTGCCCTTATCCCATTTTATTTTCTTCCATTCTCTACTATCAGACGTCACAGTATCATTTAATCTTTTCAGTTTACTAAGTAGGTAATAATAATAATAAACCCGCAGGGCAGCTTGTGGCGAGCTGTTGGGCAGTTGCGACCCACACGGACCTGATCTCCCGGGAGATATCTCGTTCCTCGTCTCTGGCTTGCCTTAATTGGCCGGTCAGAGTGAACACTGACGAGGAACAGACCTCCCACCTCTTTCTTGCCTTAATCGGCTGGCTAGAGTGGAGATTCGCAAGAGCAAACATGCTCGGAGGAAGGAAGTATTTCAGTAAGTGTTTGTAGGGATCGACCATACTTCCGGGTTCCTGGTCGATTCTGAGAACCGTGAAATACCTCTCCACTCCTCAAGCACCTCAGGATATGTTTGCCCCCTGTCGCTACGTCACCTAGTGCTAGCGATATGTTTGGGGGCCTATTTGTTGAGTGTGCGAGTCACCCCCTGCCCCTGTATCTATGTATATTAAACATTGATTAGGCAGGGGCCACAGTGTTTCCATAGATATATATAACCAGTCCACCAAACCCACCAAACGCCATAACCCAGTATTTTGTTTCCACATTCCGCAATAGTCTAACTCTAACCGGGGGTTATCCTTGGGTATACTGGCATAGTGCATACAGGGATAACCGCCGGTTTGGGCCTCATCTCATTTAAATTACGTAATGGGCCTCTGCAAGATGGCTTCGGCTCCTGGCATGCCTTCTAAAAGTCCGGGATCCCATGATCCCGAGATCTTTAAAGATTTAGTAAATAATAATAATAATATTTCACAACTATCACAGAACGCCATCTAGTCCCAAGCTAAGCAGAGCTTGTGTTATGGGTACTAGACAACTGATAAACATACTTATATATTTCTAAATACATACATATAATAGATACATTACACCCAGACACAGAACAAATGATCGTGCTCATCACACAAACATTTGTCCTGGGTGGGAATCGAACACACGACCTCCGGCATAGCAGTCAGGGTCACCAACCACTAGACCAACAGGCCAGTCAGGTACCCAGATATGTTTGCAAATTGTTAAATAGGCTTATAATTACAGCCGGCATCTTTTAAATTGACTAGCTGCGGTTTCGAGGACGCGGGTTTTTAAGGTAAATCTGTACGTGCGAAATTACTATTGGATTTATAAATAAAAACGTTCGGTTGCGTCATTATTTTCAGCGGTTAATTAACAATACACCGTAGAATGTTATTTTTAACCTTGTTATTTTTTTATTCAGCAATTCTTTTTTATAATAAAAGTACATTAATATAAGAACAATAAAATAATATCAACCTAGCTCTATTTATATATCTAGTATAATATTCCTAAATTAAATATAATAAAATAAATTGGTTTCAAAATTCGCAATATAAAATAATACATGCAAATTAATATTCGATATCTATTATCTCGTCAATGTCACATCACTATTGAAGGTTAATTTCGTCAGTATAATTTTTGCATCTTTTATTTCACGAGTCAAAACAACAGAGTTATTTATTACCCACCTATATCTCGTTAGCAACACAACACAACACATGAAATTGAGAATTTATTCATGGTAAAAACGTGAACAAACACAAAATTACGCACATGACACGATTATTGTCCTTGATCACTTTTAACTTTCTTCAATTAGAGTACACTTTGCCACAGAATAATGCGTCTAACGCAGAATTGTTTGTTGCTATTGACAACCTAAATATAACCTAAATACACGTCGTAGTTCATTCAGTGTGAGTGAACAGCTGATTCTGAAGTATTGGAATCATACGAGAGCGCCTCGCGTCACTTTGCGCTGTCTAGTACGTTTCTGCACGACTGTACTTTGCCAATAAATTAGCGATCATGACATTGAAAAGTTTAATCATTAAACCAATTTAATCTAATAGGTTTTTAAATTGAATGTATTGTTTAAAAGAAACATAACTACTCAACCAAATAATCAACGATTCAGTTAAAGTTAAGTACCGAAAAGTGAATTACATAAAATCACTGTTCGGTATCTAATTGTATTGTATTTTGCACTTGTGATAGACATCATTCACTGTAATATTAACAAAATATGCTAGATATGCAGGTGCTGGCAGATAAATTATGTTAATAATGTATTTTAATATCCTATTACCAATGGACAGAACTGTGTTTCATAAAATATAAAATTATTTACGTACACGTTATTCGTTTAGATATATACCTACCTACTCGTGATAAGTATCTAGGTATGTATTCATTTGGAGAACATGTTCTTTTCAAGCAAATAAAATTATTATGTCTTTTGAAACCCGTACTCTACCATAAAACCTCGATCTTCTGTTCATTTTATTTTTATTTTAGAAACAGCTGATTTCATGAAACCATTCTTGCCCGATAACAAAACAAAAAAATATAGATATTTTTTGCATAGCAACTTTGTACAAATTCCATGTTACTACATTATTATTTTACCCAGTAATCGAGGAGTAATGGGCGTTTGATAATTTGAGTCATCATCCAAACATCGAATTTAGTGACACTAAAAAATATTTAAATGATATAATGCTGAGTGGTTTCTGGGTTGGATTTATTTTAACAGCACGATATTTTGGCAGGATTATTTCAAAGAATCCATATTTTTTTACTAATAATGTATCTAGCCTACACTCCACCACAGGTTTGGTAAGACGCTCCCTCACCGGGAGCATTCGCGTGTAATGTAACACTACAGATCCGATTTTGAGTACTACATTACAATACTACCTCCCTGACTGACGAGCATACGCGTACTTAGTATAGATTTAAAATTAGGTGCGCATTGTGATGCTGATGCTCGATTGTCTTCCCTCACTGATAAAAATGTTTGATTCATAATCCATGAATCGAATTTACAAAATAAATTCTTACGAAATATTTTTGGGATGATAGCAATAGTTGGGAATTACACACTTCTAGTAACAGGTGTGATGGTGTACCATATTTTTTTCCAAAATCAAACAATTTTAGAATTTTGTCTATTGTATTCAGCAACCGTTTTTTTTTTAATCTAGCGCCTGTCGGCAGCTGGTTTCACTATAGTTTTCAGAGGTGTCTTAACACAGTTTTAATCCCTAAACCAACGCCTTAATGCCTGCGGCCACGACAGTGGTTAAAAAAAATCACTTAACATTCGAAATGAGAAATGTGGGGATAAACGGGTCTAAATACTGGCAGCCCTAAAGCGGGCTGTCACTACTGTCATGTGACATGTGACAGATGGCAATCTGTAGTCTATGGTGTCAATGTCAAAATAATCAATAGTGGTCGAGCGAAGTGTTGATAATTTTGTTCAGTGTTTTTCACTTATTTTAAACCAGAGCCACACAGTCATTGGTGTTATAATGAAACGGAGACACTTAAACAGTTAGATTTGTCAGATGGCAACGTTGCCTTCCATAAAACATTCCTAATAAGTCGCTGTAAGATTTGCTATTTCCTGATATTGTTACCTAATAGTTCTATTATGGTATATTATTTATAATATCGTGCTTCCAATGACCGACAAGTGGATTAAGAGTAAAACACAAACATAATCCTATATATTTCTTAACAGACTACTTTTATTGTTATTGGTTGTGATTCCATAACCAGTGATGGATTAAATGGTTTTTGTGTCAGGAAATTCGGTGAAAAGCATCGATTATGACAGAACCATTTGAAAGGGATATCTGGAGGGACTCATGGCTGCGATACCTAGGTAAGTACAGTAATCATTTAATGTTTAATTACTGTATCAACATTAAGATACTGCAAAACCTTCATGATAAAATTTTCAGTTAAAGACAACAGTTTTGACCCATTTCTGTGTTAAATTATAGTATTATATAAGGCGTTTATAGCAATCAGAACTATATTTCTTGATGGACTTGGTTATTTATAAGAAAAAGTAGTGTTTCAGCTCCATTGAATCATTTAAGGAGAACAATTTTTCAAGGCTATTTTGTTATCTGTGTGTTTAAAACAGTGGAATCTACCACTATCTTTTCAAGTATACTGTAACTGTATCATTATATACTATTAATGCCTGAGGATTTTTTATAATAGATAAAAATCTTCAGACATTAATTACATTTAATAGATGGTTGGTAATAGTACCAACCATCTATGGCTTGTAGAAGTAGGGGTACAGAATTGGAACTGATGAAAAAATGTTGTGTTGCCGGTGCCTAGATATGAGACTGTATAGGCTAGCTGTAATACACTGCTTTGCATACAAGAATAAAATGGAACAGTTAATATTAAAACATAAAAAAAAACTGATTTAAATGTCCATTCTGCCATGTGTAAATAATATACAGTTGAATCCGTTTATTATGACATTGAAGGGACGGTCATTCTAAGCGGACGTCATACAAAGCATTTTGTACAAAATAAACAACCTCCTGTTTTTGTCAGTATGTATTCATTTTAACAGAGAGACAATATAGAACTAAGTCAATAATATTAATTGTTATTACCCACTGAGACTCAAAACAACCATGCATGCGCCGAACATCATCGGGTATCACGTGACGCTTCCGAACACTTGTCGAAGTTGTTGAAAGAATTTTCTATGAAAACCAAACTTCGCTGTGAAATACGTCATAATAAGCGGTTGGTCATTATAAGCGGAGTCATAATAAACGGATTCTACTGTAATGTTATTAGTAACAAAATTATGGATCATGATCGGAAATAAATGATAATTTATTCAATGATTAATTAAAAGGATAATACATGAATAATAAAACCAAATTATTCTAGAGAAAGATGGACATAAGTCATAGTCCCGTTGCTTCTACCTTGTGGCAAAAACTCATTTTATACTTATTAGGAGAAACACATTTGAAAATGCGGTTTTAAGTAGAATTTATAATAGTCATTAGTCTTTCATCATCATCATCATCAACATCAATATTATACAAAATGCTGGCAATATGTATAATAAAAAGTGGAATATTCTTGTTCACTGAGGCGATCTTAGGTGGGGCCTTTGTTCAGCAGTGGGCATTCTCTAGCTGATGATGATGATCTTGTTGTACTCACCCCTCATCTCTTGTGATGTACCGGTCACTGAACAGATCCATCTTTCAGGGTACGCCAACGAAGTGGGGGAGTCGTTTCGCCCAATTTTTGCCAGAAAATACGTACAGGCCTCGTATGCAGTTGCGATTGGTTATACAATCGGTGACACTGTGGACAAAGGTTATAAGAAATATAAGGTTTGTTGTAAATATGTTTATTACTTACTTAGTTTTAGTAACTGAAACCTTTTCTTGTTTTTTATTTTATTTTTTATTAAACTTTTATGCTTTTAATAAAAAATTTTTAGCAAGTTAATACAAGTACTTTTTTATATTTTAATGCCCTTAATAAACCTTTAATTTAGAATTTCCAAATATTTACAATTTCTCCTGTATATGGGTGTTTAAAATAATTTAAACTTACATACACGACATAGAATAGCTAACTACCTTTTTGCCCTATTTTTCCGTGCGGAATCAAACCGGCGAAATTCAGTGCAGCAATCGATCGCTTAGGCACTGCGCCAACCGCGCCATTTAACTAACTAAATCATGGTGATTGCAGACAGATGGACAACCACACAAGGTGGTGATTGAAATGGGGGACGCGTTGCTGTGGCAGGCACTGGCGTCAGTCATCATACCTGGATTTGTTATAAATAGGTATGGTTTCAAACAAGTACACTAAGGCTGCGTTTCCAATGAGGTGGGGTGTAGCAAAGCGGAGTGCGATTCACCAATCACAGGGCTTGAGTGGAGAAGAGATATGGATTTCAAGTCTTGTGATTGGTGTACCGCCGTCCACTCTGCTTCGCTCCGCCGCAGTGGAAACGCAGCCTAAAGCCAGGTGAAGCGAGGTGGATCGCGAAGGCAATTCAATATTATTTTAATTACTTATCACTCGCATTCCTTTAGGAAAATGAAGTGACCTATGGCCTCTATGTGTCCCACGTGATGCGTGCTGTGGCAAGCAGCGTGATCACATCATATTATCATTAGTATCAATTTCAACTGATAAGAAGGTCTTAATTGACAGAAAGTCGAACGACTATGTGTTAAATATGAGTCCCTACCCTAAAAACAAGAGAAACTGGATATTATGGGTCAGTTTTCACTTGGCAGAAAAATCCACGTTACTATCATCAAATGAGTCCTCCCACCCAAGGCGGGACGCGAGACACACTCGCAATTACTTAAATCCACAGTGTTCTTCCTGTTCTCTTATGTTGGTTAAAATCATCAAAATGAATTCTCATACCCAGAGAAGGGCGGGAGGGACTGTCAGACTTATACTGACTAAATCAATGGTAATCCTTCAATAAGTCTTTACGTTCCAGGGTCACACTGGTCACAGTAACCTGATGAGACAGTTCCACGATCCCGGCAGGGTGTCCCCAATGTGCGATTTTTACGGGTTCATTATTTTTAGTGACAAAATTCGAAGTGACAGGGATAATATTTTAATATTAGTTCAAAAGTGATAGGGATAATATTTCCACATTTCAGGTTATGCTTCTACACTGCCGAAGTTTTAAGGAGGTACACTAAGACTCGCCGGGTGACCAGGAACTGGGTAGCCGTGGGGGTGGGCCTGGCGTCCATCCCTTTCATAGTCAAGCCAATAGATGACGGTTGCACGAGGTTGATGGACGAAACATACCGAAAAGTATTCAAGTAATCAGTTGGTCTGTTATAAGGTTTATTTTTGAAACCATCTTGGATTTAAATTGTAGATATGCTCCTATACCGCTCGAACGTTTTGACATTGAGACATAGTTTTACACTTTGCATGAAATTTTTGATAAAGTGTGCAGTACAAGTGAGCGAGATTTAATTGGGTAGGTATGTGGCACTAACCAATAATATCAATACACAGTTTTAGGACTTAAAATCATGTGTATTTTAGAAAATTGAAAACACGATTAACTTTTAAATAACCATTAAATTAGACTTCTAATATCTCTGAAGTCAGTAAATCGTTGAGTGAACTTGTTACTAAAGTCACCGTTCCCTGCTGCCATACAAATATTTAAAGGAAAATCATAAAAAGTGTGATAATTTATTATAAACAGCGTGATATACCTTATTTTCTGATCGAATTGAAATGTGAATATTTTTGACATGGTGCGGCGTATCTATGATTAAAATCTATGCAGGACATGCTCACACTCGCAACAATCATAAGTCAAATGTGTGTCGGCCTATACTGCTAGATAGGAAGTATCATTGCTAGTCTAGACTTATTCAGGCACACACTTGCTTAAAATAAACTAAATCTAATAAATATAAACTGCAGTTTCGACGCTGAGTTAGCGCCGTGACGAAGAGTCCTTTTTTTAATGCAGTTTGATGTAATACGACACTAGCGCTAGACGACACTACGCGTTAAAAGGACATCAGTCGTCAGTCGCAGACTCTATGGAGTAACGTCTTTGGTTTGCATTGCCATTGGAACTCATGTCAGACTTATCCCGACCAATGAATAAAGAATAATAAACGATTGTGAGTGTGAGATTGTGCTGCAGACAAAGACATTAAACTATATACGAGCAATAGACGGGACATCACGAAGAAATTTGTGATCCAAAATTACCACTAGGTAAAAAATCGCTCAGTCTAGTAGTCGCGTTGCTAAGCAACGCTTAGATGGCGCTACTGACGCACGGCATTAACAATTTTGTATGACAATTTTCCCAATGCCCGCTCTATAGTTCTTTTAAATCTCTTTGGCTGCAGATGTTAATACTTTTAGATTATTAAATGTCCAGACTCTGTGTTCAAAAAATTATAATAATATAACGTTTTTCGTGAAGTCAATTTTTATAAATGTGTGAGTGAGCGCCCCATTCGTGTTTAAATACTTTCCTTGAAAATGTTTACTTGTTTTACGTGGGAATCGAATGACAGGGGATAATTTATTCTTCCTATGTGACTTGCCATATAAATATTTTATATTTTTGTGCCATATACGTAAAAATATGAAGTTACACATTGTTTTAGCATCAAGAACTTGTATACAAAGTATTATATCTTGTATGTAAAATCTTCCATTAATTAATTTCCAGCAGGAAATATTTACTATAAGTAGGTAGGTAATGTAGGTAGGTAATGCCTCCTCTTGCCTCGTACTATTCGTTTTAACTAATAATAGGAATGCCGTGGCGCCATATTGTAACTTTTTGCACGCTTCTCTTATACATAAACACTCTTAAATAAACAATAATCATGTGAAAATAACATTAAAAAGATAATAATCTACAATAATTTTATTGAAAATTATTTAGGTATCTATCACATTTTTTTATACCAAAGTTCATTGCTGTCACAATACGGCGCCGAGGCCATCCTATTCTTAATTCAAATGCATTGTACTGCCATATATTTATTATAAGATAACTATCGGAATATCCTATATTTATGCTATTTTATTAATGGATGCTTGGATATTTACACCGTGTGTCGGAAAACACGTTAAAGGTGGTCGCACATTTTGTTAGCACCGCACGCATCGCACGTACCGCACGCACCGCACGCATTGAAGGAAGAAGACTGACAGTGCTGATGACGTCATAAAATGCTACGCGTGCGGTACTGATAAAATGTGCTACATTCTTAAACCGTTGGTCCCGGCGGTCAATCATTAGATCTTTGACAGTTGTCACGTGTTGTCAGATACCCGAAAATCTGACGGCCAGTTCTACCAAGGAGTACACTGTCTCCCAGTTACTGGGTTATGGAGGTGAGATAAAGTAGTTTCTATGTAATAGGTATTTAGGTGCATCTGGTTAGACTGGAGGCCGACCCCAGCTTAGTTGGGTAATTATAGTGTTTAGAATGAGATAAAACGATCATCACATAAAGACATAGTCGCTATGTGTTTAAGTAATTGTTTGAACGTGTTTAGCAAAATTGCTTACCAAAAAATAATGTGGCTTAGCAACAAAAAACGGCGAAGTTAGTAAAGTAATGAATAATATTTCTAAAGCTGACTGCACATTGGCTGCAATAACTTTAATGATTATTATTTGCGTTGTTCGATTTTTAATTGTTTTGCAGTTAAAAAGTAACGACGGATTGCCAAATAAGTATAAGTAGATACTCGTAAATCGCGAGCTCTTTCAAGAGATTGTTACGATGTGCAGTTAGCCTAAGAGTATGTTATAAAAAGATAGCTAATTTATGAATCTGTTACCACGATCTGGTTTTTTAGATCTGGGGGTCTACCATCATCACTTTAACAGTGCAAGAGGTGGAAGTAGATTTATTTATTCATTCTTGGTAGAATAGAGATAGAATTATTGGTCGTGGTACACACGGCTATACATCAATCTATGCAGAACAAATTAATCTTGGCTTCGGTTTATTGGATCGTTTTGTATAGGTTGATGTGTAGTCGTGTGTACGTATGCTGGATTGGAGGATGTAGTGTCTCACACGAAACTTTAGTAGTGTTGATGCAAATTATGAATTTAGTTAAAATTTATAATTAGATGTTTATGTGTTAAAAGCACAAGGCACCAAAGAACACACCAAATTAGACATTATTTTAGAAAATAATCAGATTACATCGGGTAGTGTTTTTTTAAATTGCTACACTGGTGAATATCAGATCTAATACTATTGGAAAACGTACAATTATTGTACCTATGAATTAATTAACCATTAAAGAAGGTCAATTTTATAGAGCTGTTTTTTAGATTTATAATGTTACGAAGATATTGATATAATGATGAAGGGCGTAAAGAGACCCTTTTTTTTTTTTTTTTTTTTTTAGGTGGTAAAATCATCAAATGAGTCCTCCCGCCCTGGGTGGGGCGGAAGGGACTGTCAGACTCTTACTGACTAAAATCCACCCGTGTTCCTTCGGATGCCCTGTACGTTCCGGGGCCGCGGTAACCTGGGTTAGGAAAAAACCCGCGACCCCAGCAGGCATTTGGCGCGAAACACGACGCGCCACCAACCCGGGCTTGGTCCTCGGTCGGACGGCGAGCCACCCATTACTCACCGTCCGCAAGCCCGCTCCGCCGCTGTGCCCTCTGCTGATCAGAGGGACACGCGTTGGAGCGTCCACACGACAGGCTATTCGCATACGGGCAAAGAGACTCCTTAAAGAAGAGTTTTTGCCCGCATCCCAGGGTGCACCGGCCCGAAAAACTGGTCTTCCCCCCGGACGTATCCGAGAGGGAACTCCAGTCCACGGGCGCACGTGGAGGTTTCCTGCCTTAGCACCCCGTAAAGAGACCCTTGACGATGCCAAAATTCATGCGTCCATGCGGTTTTATTTTTGGTCTGGATCCAGGTATTGCCCAAAGTTCTTATAACTTCAAGAACTTTAGAAGATTAAGGTATACAAATTACAAAGTCAAAGTTCTAACTTTTTCTTTTATAAAGTAGTTTAAAATGTTATTATAACTGATTTTTTTAACCAGTGTTTCTTAGTTTGATGTATATTTCGTCATTCAAATATTATGTAAGCAGAATTTCAAGACCCTTAAAGGGATGGTCCTTTGGTACTTACTTACTTGAATGACCCCTTCTTGGGTGATGACTTCGTTCGGGGTCCGTTTACACCTTTTGATATAATAGACAGTATTACTAGACCTAATAATTATACTGGAATGACTATATTTATTGCTGGCAAAGCTTTGCAATGATGTTTTGATAAAGGATCTGTAAAGTGTCCTTAAAATAAGTGAAATATTATACCTACTATTAATAATGTTTGAAGAGCATTTGAAAATTTATTGGATTTGAAATCTCGTCTTTTTTGACATGGGGTCGTCCATAAACCACGTGAATTTTTTACAAACTTTTAAGTCCCTCGCTCCCATTAGTATGATGTGCGTCCCTAACTCTCATATGTAATTCAAGTTTAGTTAAATTCTGGAAAATGAAGCACCGAAATTACGATTGTATGGGCCGCTTTTCGGTTACATAAATTGCGTCAACAAAAAAATAATACACGTAAGTCATTTAATTTTTCTTCACCCTTCCTCACCCCTTGTGAGGGGTGAGGAAGGGTGAGCACCTTCCCAGCCCTCTCTTCCAGCCTCACGTGTTTAATGGACGCCCCCTATGTACTTTGGATATTGGCAACGTTAGGAAAAATAAGCGGTTGTTGAATTTTCAACGTTTGGCTCATCCCTGAACGTTCAAAATTCCACAGCAAGCTATTCGGTTGCATCGTCAGTCGATGTGCTCTTTTAATATTTGCGGACCTATGTCGGTAACCCGGCTTTTCAATGTAATTTAACTGAAAATAAAATAGACGTTAGCAAACTCATGCTTTAAAAATGCCGCTTAATTTTAAAAAAGGAATTCATTTCATGTTTTTTTTAATTGAGCGGCCATAGCTAATTTAGATATTTTTTTATAGTCTGTGATATGCAATTCCAAAGTATAATTTATTGATTGAAACTCAGTTATTTTTGTTGTTATTAAGTAGTGATTTGTTTTGTTAATTTTCAATAGTAAGTTAATTAATGTTGTTATTTATAGTTATTGTTAACTGTTAAATAAAATCTGAATTATGACCATATTGTTGTATTATTTGATGTTATTGATACGGCCTTTGATATATATATATATATTATAAATGCGAAAGTATGGTAGGATGGATGTATGTTTTTTACTCTTTCACTAAAAAACTACTGGACGGATTTGGATGAAATTCGGTACACAGATATTTTATAACCTGGATTAACACATAGGATACTTTTTATCCCGATTTTATTTTCCGTGGGATAATTTTCGAGCTGTAGCGGGTGAAACCGCTGGCAACAGCTAGTGATATAGAGACGTCATCAACCCGCAATGCAACCATCGTGCAAATATTAAAAAAAATCTAAGGAAATAATTTATTTATTTTATGGATGGTCTTAATCTAATTCATTATTATTTATGTTTTCTCCATAGTAACTTATTAGAAAATTGTAGAATAGTATCCCATTACTACAAGCTTCAGCGACATCTTGTGTGAAAATATAGAATCATTTTTACCGCTAACGCATGTAATGTCTGCTGCTCCTAAATATCAGTATAAAACAGCTTAATTTAGCTTTCTAAGCTACTTCTAATTGAATTAGAGCTGGACTATCTATCACAGGGCGATAAACCGTTGTCTGGCTACTGTGTTTATTTTACAAGCAAACAAATTTCAAGCAACTTGTTGCTATAAAAATATGGTAGGCGCTATACGTACATTTTTATCTTTGCGTCACTATAATTTATGCAGTAATGCTTATATGCTTATGCATAATTACTTAGTGATAAAATGTGCTGCAAAATGCTTGAATATCAAATTAAATATTTAAGGATTGATATTAGTATTAATGAAGATGCAGTTGGCGTAGTGATTGCGTAAATGACTGCTGCGCTGAGTGTCGCGATATCGATTCTCGTACGGTGCAAATATTTGTATGGTCTATGAGTTGTTATAGGTTTGGATTTCTGAATGTTAATGCAAGATACACAAAGTAATTAAAAAAATACAAGCTATTTAAAAAGTAACCATAATTATGTTGCTACTAGTCTAAATTAATACGTAATTACGTACTGCCTGCATAATTATATCATTATTTATATAAATTGGCGAATTTAAAAATAATTACTTAGCAACTATTACAAAGTCATTATTCCGACGACAATTTCAAATATTGTTCCTCATTTACAAATGATAGGAAGTGATATATTAGTAAACAAGATACTCTAGTATTATGTACCAAGCTATTCATTAATTCCTTTGTTTTTTAGGTGAAGCAAAACATGTTTGGAATCACGACGCAATCGTAAACACCTGTTGTACAATGTTTACGGCATTATCGTCATTTGTACAGCTGTATCTTTGGTAGAAAATTTACTTAGGGCTCATGTGCTGCCACAGCGCCGCAATGCTGTGTGTTGCCATCGCGACCGCACCGCCATCGCGCCGCCACCGCGCCGTCATGAGGTGCGTCCACACAGAGCGAGCAGCCTCGCGACTTCGCGAGGCATTTGCTGCACGAGGAAACTGCCGCGACGCTGCTTGCTTTATACGGACGCGTGTTTTGTTTCTAGACCGAGGCACGAGATATACGCGAGCAAAACAAAAGCCGACACTGGATGGCTCGGGCGCTCGTTCGTTCATACGCGGCAGCTCGCGCGCTTGCTTTGACCGAGACACTTCCGCACTGACCGAGCTGCTTCGCGCGGAAAATGCCTCGCGAGGCTGCGCGCTCTGTGTGGACTCATCTATTCGCTATTGTTAGATTTTCTGCGACGTGATGGTATAGCCCCTTCGTACACTAGGCGACGCAAGTCGTCGATACCTTACGACTTTGACATCCATTGACTGCCTGTGCCTATGTAGTAACCTCTATGGATTTGTATTGCGATAGTTGCTTGGATACCGAAATCGTAAGGTATCGGAGACTTGCGTCGCCTTGTGTACGAAGGGGCACACACAGCATTGCGGCGCGGTGGTGGCGCGTCGGCGGCGTCGTGTACATGGGCGCTTAGGGTATGCGTGCAGCGCTCTACGAAATTAAATCGTTTAGACTTTAATATTGCGGAATGAAATCGCAAGCTAGTTCTTGAAATCACAAATTAAAGATTTATTTTCGCAGTGCGCGGATTGCATTTCTGTTGTTCATAGATTATTTTTTCGCAACGCTTTATTTTCGTAGTGCGGTGTTAACCTTATAGGTACAGACGCCAGCACATCAACCTACTTCAATCTGTCAAATTTCTTCAATAGATTTCAACCTTATCACAATAACGGAAGATTAATGTTCGATTGGTAAAATTTGACAGATTGGGGTAGGTTGACTTGCTGGACTGTACCTACCTTCCTAATCAGCGCTTAATGTTTCCCACACCTGGGATTCTTTTCTATCTCTTATTTTTTTCATTATTTCACTTTTGTCAGCATTGCACGCGCCTTAAGCGCCGTATTCACGTTCCATCTTGCTGTACGTCCCGCCAAGGTCATACACGATACACGAAGCAAAAACACCGTGATTATGACGTACTGGACGTACGTCAAGCCTATTCACGTTGTTTTTGCGTCGTGCATCGTGCATGACGTACAGCCGTGACAGATGGTGAATACGGCGCTTTATGTTAGAATTCGTTTTATGAAATCGAACGGAAAAAGCAGCCAGCATCCGAATTTTGAAGTAAAGATGACAACTTACACTATAGATCATTGTACCTAGTCTGTGCAAATAAAGATAAATAATACTAATGACGTCATATAATGCAGTTTTAAGCGGTTCTATTCTTTCACACTAAAACTGCTGAACGGATTTCGATGTAATTTAGTAAGTAAATTGAACGAGGGCAACGACGCACCGCGCCGCCGCCGCCGGCATATGCCAATTAAAATGCAGTCCTGCGCGTATGACATAACCTGCATGGAGAGATTGAGAAAATATACGAAAGACGACAAAGGTAGGAATGTACAGACGCACCATTACCCTATTCCAATCTGTAAAATTTTCCTAGTCAAATATGGAACGTTTTGTTTTCTTATTAATCTGATAATTAGTGCCGTAACTAGACTTTTTTTTAAATCTTTGCCTCACACTAGGAATGATTCCTTTATCGCGTTTACAAACGTATAAACTCACACACATAAATGCTCAGGGCCGGAACAACCACTCGTAGATTAAAAATATTTGCTCAGAGCGGACCCCGTGACACAATAGCTCAGCAGTCAAATCGCTCAGCTACTGCGCCAATCTTTAAATGCGCTCAGTGCGAGCTTCTTTAACTCCGAGGTCTGACAATTGTGGTGTTGGTCTGGCTATTTCTGTGCCTCTCCAGGGAATGCGCCCTGTGCTTGGGCAACGTTGGCACACCCTTATATTTGGTATTGTTGAAAATCTCGAGGAGGAGCTTGTGGCTAAACAATTACAGCCGCACAGGCCGATCTACCGGGTTAAGCGCGTTTGCCGAGGTTGGTCTGTGAATGGGTGACCATCTGTCATAGCGAGTTTCTTCCGTGCCTCGGAAAGCACGTAAAGCCGTTGGTACCCAGCTGTCATTTGTAGATCTTTGACAGTCGTTACAGAAGTTACATAAGCACTAAAGTCTGACAACCAGTCTTACCATGGGGTATGGTATTACCCAGTTATTGCAAGGTTGTGGAGGTCCGACAGGCAGTCGCTCCATTTAAAATACTGATATCCAGCTGAATGTGGTTTGACTGGAAGCCGACTCCAATATAATTGGGAAAAGGCTAGGCAGATGATGATGTTGAAAATCTATAAAATTTTACAGTTTTGGGTACCCTAATGTGCTAGCATCACCCAGTTTTTTTTTTATGTACCTACTCGAATTAAGTTACACGTGCTATCAAAAATCTGATAATTGATAGAATTTGTTGATAATTAAAAAATAGATTGACCTGACGTGACCTGCGAATTGACCTCAAATTGATTGCGATTAAGCAAACATTATATTACATTCTACCTTTGTCTTTAGTGTGTTATTTGATAAGTGGCAGATACTCATTGTCCTGCTTTTAATAAATTATAAATAAACATTGATACTAACACTTCTTGGAGGATATTATTAGAACAGTATGGCTATTTTTATATTTTTGAACTTCATCTGCACACTGCACGTCTGCACGTAGTGAAACACCTTTCTTAAATTATTTTCTTTGTAGTGTTGTAGTTAGCCATAGCTGATGTGGGAGTTAAAACAGAAAGGCGGAAGTGGGAGTAGGTGACGTTGAACGAATAATGCACCCGGAGAGGGGCAAAGATCGTCTCTTACTGCAGATGCCTGAGGGAGGCCGGACATCGACGTCAACGTTGCCCGGAGGTGGTGTGACGATCTGTGATCATGTCAGCAGGGCACGGCCAGATATTGTGCAACAAGAATAGAAAGAGTAAGAGGTAGCCTTTGCCCAGCAATGGGATACAGTATGTTATGAAAAATAAAAACAAGTTAGTCCGTACGGTTTTGTTGTGGCCCGGGAGCGACGACTCTAACGGCCTTATTACAAAAACTAAATAAACCTAGGTTTAAACCTGTACTAACAAGTCCAGGCTTGTCTTCAAAACCATGGTTTAAATGTCACCGTATTACAAAACTTAGATAAAACGTAAACTTTAGTACTTATTTGAACCATTGTCTTAACATTACAATACGCCATGTGTACTAATAATTAAATCTTGCACGTTTTAACCCATTTTGGGTGAAAATAACACAAAAACAACAACACAATGAAAAAGTAGCTTTGAGAAACTTTGACACACCTTTGATAACTACGACTGTTAGACCATAGTTTATCGCAAAACCAAGATTTGTAATAACGTTGGTGTAAACCGTAGTTTTTGGTGATATAAACCTTGGTTTTTAGTTAAACCCCATTTTGTAATAAGGCGGTAAAGGTCTACATTCGAAGCCTAAAAAGAGAGTAAAATGTATGGAACATTAATAAACTTAATAGTAACAATATAACTGATTTAGAAAACACTACCAGGGTTTTTCTGAATTCTCGGAAGTCTTGAATATTGTTTGAGCTTGTAAATTTCCACCACAATGGGATAAAATTTAAAATTTTTGTTTCATAATTAATATTTTGATAAGATGTTTATGATAATTATTTTCCTTTACACATAGGGATTTCCTTTACTCCTAGGTACGTATCAAAGATAGTGCATTATTATCGGCGTTTCTTTTTGCAGTTCTTTTAATTTAATTTTAGTAAGTACTCCATTTCTAACTGCAAATCTGTAATATTAACAAGATATTGCTAAGCAACTTTGGATTGCTTAGGTATTAATGGCATATTAACATTACCTGCATGGATTAGGTACTACATAAATAGGTCTAGGTACAGGCTTAGTACCTATCTATGGTTGAAATTAATTAGTAATTCTCTATATTTCTTAAGAATTTTATGCATATTCATGTATTTTTGGCGCCAATCAGCCAGACTTGCTTTATGCTTATAAATATTCACTTTAGCTAATTCTAGTAATATTTTATGAAAAAGATACGCATCTTGTCACATAATTCTGTAGAAAAACAAGCTTTTCTTTGTTGTTTTAAATATCTTTGTGTATTAATTAAGGCCATTAAAAATTCTTATAATTATTAAAAATATTCGTTCAATATCAGATTACAAAACTGGTGTGTTTTTTTAAATTATTATTTTTTAATTTAATTAGCTGTGTCATGTGACGAGGAAGGAGTAAGAACATAAGTTTATTCTAGTTAAAAGTAATTTTTAAATGAATGTTAAATGGAAAATTTAATATTTTTCAAATTTCCATTTAATTGGGTTGAAATTAAATACTTAATTGCATGCGTGTAGTGGGAATTCCTCAGGCCTCATAGATTTTTCGTGGTATAATCATCAAATGTTGAGTGGGAGGGACTGTCAGACTTGTACTGACTAAAATCCGTGGTTTCAATAGCCCTTTATGTTCCGGGGCCACGGTGATGGAATAAGTCCCGCAACCCCGGCAGGCTTTGGCCCTCAGAGGGGGTCCCGCCATTATGCTGACGCTCTTTGAGGCGCCCGTGGAACACGATGCGCCGCCGACCCGAGGCCTCATCGTTTGGAGCCGAAAGCTCTCCAGCGCTTATGGCAAGCGGGGGCGCGACGCCGCCACCGGGGTGTGCGTTGCTTCGACAAGTTGAGGCACTGCACTGCGAGAAGAGCTGCAGCGCGATCTCGCGCGCTGTTGTGCATCGATTTGCCACAGTGAAAAATGCTCAGATAAATGTTAGATACCTATTTATGTTTTCCAGAGTTATTTGTTAAAGTATTCAGTTGGATGTACCAAATTAACATTTAAACATAATTTACGTAATTAATTGGACATTAGTTAATTAATTATATCATTATTTGTTTTTGTAGCATGTTTTTGTGATCATTAACAGCTTATTTTAGTGTCATTTGATCATGTTCATCTAATTATGTACATAGATATGATAAGATAAGGTTCTTATTTATGTCTCACTACAATTTATAAGGAATTCATATTTCGAAAAATGTTGTTAATGCGTTTAAGCCGTATCTACAACATTTCATAGCTAAAGTCCTTATTTTGAAATAACTGATCCGATTTAATGAAACTTCACAAAAATAAGCTGTATGTTATGCATAGGTTTAAAAACTAATTATTTAAGGCACCATACACGAAGGTGACATACAAGATCCCCACTTCACTTTTTTTTCCTAGGTTTCTTTCTTATTCGTCGGTGTAAGTAACTAATCTGCCGGGGTCGCGGGTCTTATACCATCACCGTGACCTCGGAACATAAAGGGCTATTGAAGGACACCGTGGGTTTTAGTCAGTACAAGTCTGACAGTACCTCTCGCCCTGCCCGGAGTGGGAGGTCTCATTTGATGATTTTACCACGTAAAAAAAAAAAAAAAAGTGCTGCGTGGAGTGTATTGAAAATAACTAATCTGAACATATTTTCATGTGCAAAAAGGAGCGTGACTAAGTTGAAAGGTTGGTAACACGTAAGCAATAGCTCTCTGGTGTTTGGCTGTATGGGCTCCGCTCCCTTTGCCTGACCCAAAGAGGGACAGAACCAAAAAAAAAGCTCTCTGGTGTTGCGTCCATAGACAACGGTGATCGCTTTCCATCAAGCGAGCCGTTTGCTTGCATAATCACTATATAATATAAAACTAAGTCGCTTCCCGCTTCCTGTCACTATGTATGCTTAGATCTTTAAAACTACTCAATGGATATTGATGTTCTTTTAAATAGATAGAGTGATTCAAGAGGAAGGTTTTTATGTATATAACATGCATAATGTAGTATAGATTGCATTCGTGCGTGGCCGGAGTTGGCCGCTAGTTTCGTATAAAAAAAAAGTCTAGCATGACACTTGGAGGGCCAAAGCCTGCCCGGGTCGGGGCATTAAAGAATCACCAGCACCCCGGAACCTAAAGGGGTATTGAAGGACACCGTGGATTTCAATCAGTACGTGTCTGTCAGTACCTTTCGCTCCACAAAGGACGGGATGACGCATTTGATGAATTTATAATTAAAAAACAAATGTAAAGTAGGGGAGAGTGGGGTAATTGCGAACACTTAAGGGAGAATTGAAATAGAACAAAACCATACCAAGTTACGAATACTATTTATTGCCAAAAGTTTACTTAAACTAATCAATCTTCTGTTCTCATACTTAACGTAGATATATTTTCAAAATAAAATCAACTAGTATCAAAAAAACAAAACCCTTGTATCCGGGATTACCCCACAGCACGTGGGGTAAGTACGGACACAGTGTGGGGTAATCTCGGATGCGTTGGGGTAATAACGAACGTGGTCTAACTCCTACAAAAATCACAGAGAAAACCCTTTGAAGTGCTTTCACCACTTGTGCAGTTTTCGTGGGCCCACAACCTACATTTGTGACATTCAATCCAGTCTTCACCTGGAGGATCTTCATACTTTTCGGCACAAATCAGACAATAATACTCTTTCTCCGTCGTAGCTCCTTTATCGACTTTCTTCTTTTTGCGTGGTACATTCCTCTTTTGCTTCTCAATTTCATAATTCTCAGCTGCAAATGCTCTAAGATTTTTCACTCCTTTTTTTCCTTTATTTGTATTTACGGTCTTTTCAGTTTCTTTTATCTGCTCTTTATATTTCTTTTTTTGTTCTTTTTCCTCAAGATTGTCTTTCATCGGAGTGCTCGTTATTACAGTAGAATGTTTTTTTCTGGAAGTTTGTTTACTCTTTTGTTGTGGCATTATGGGAACATTAACAATATTTGTAAGTGGAATGGATTCATTTAAGTTAACCAAAGGTGTGGCTGGTCTTTGCTGCTCAATTGATGTTGGTAATATTTGTGAATCAGGGGTCACTGCTCTTTGTAAAATGCTGGGATTTTCCAGTGATGATGTTGCTGCATCTACAAACTGTTCATCAAATTTACTTGTATCTATGGGCCAAATACCAGCTGCGCGGAATCCGTTTGCTGCTTTCTCTATATTGCTGATGCGGTTAAAAGCCTTCGTAAAAAGTGCTACGACCTCATACTGTGTAATTTTTCGGCCCACATTTGAAGCCATGTATAAGTCGCATTCTCTATTATAAGCAGTCTTAATGGGTCCGAAATATGTTAGGTCTAGTGGTTGCATGCGATGGGATGTATGAGGTGGAAGAGACAATAATATTATTCCACTCTGGCGACAAAGCAGATAGCAAGCAAGGCTAATGTGGCTTTCATGGTTGTCTAGGATAAGCAAAATTGGTTCTTCAAGAGTTGGTTTAGCAAAAGATATGAAATGATGTAACCAATCCACGAATAGGTGCTCGTTAATCCAACCAGAATCGCTAACTGCTGCGATCATGTCAGCATTGCCTCCTCGCAACAAATGAGCATTCATTCGCTTCCTTTTAAAAATAAAAAATGGGGGAACATACCTTCCAGAAGCACTGAATGCGCAAACAACTGTTGTTGTCGTTCCTCGTTCACCACTTGTTGCCATACCGACTTGTTTTTGACCTTTTGGCGCCAAAATTCTTGAATTCCTTTGGACATTAGAAATACCGGTCTCGTCCACATTGTAAATACGATTACCATCAAAGTGATATTTTGCTTGCACGGCTTCTAAATTGTTAAAAAACATTTTTACCTCCGTTTCATTAAACGCTGTTATTCTATTGATAGAAGTAGACTCAGGCTTACGAAGCGAAATTTCAGGGTGTCTCTTTTTAAATCCATAAAACCAGTCTTTTCCTGCCATTTGAGATGTTTTGTCAAAATTATGTTTCAATTGATTCATTTTGCAAATTTAAAAGCTATTTTTCGCACCATTTCTATTGTTAAGCCATAAAATACTTTGCTGCATTTAATTATATGTTGTTCTAATTCAGTTTCTTGTGCATCAGTAAATATAGCTTTTCTTCCAGTTTTAGGTTCATTTATTATTTCTTTCTTGAGATAGTCATGTATAGTACTTTTTGGAACAGAATAAATAATAGATGCCTTTCCTAACGACAGTATTTTGTTCCTTACATCGTGAACGGCTTTTTCTAAATCTTCTAATTTGTATTTGGTCTCAGTCTTCCTTTGGTAGCGTCGTGGCATCTAAAAATAGATATAGTAAGTAAGTATACATATTTATAACACAACAGTTAAGAGTCTGTTAAAACAATATTTTAGGTTAGGTACAAGGAAACAAAAACTACCGCAGTTAACCGGTGGAAACAAATATTTTTAATAAAAGATAAAAATCAATCTATGTAGGGGTAATTGCGGACGTTCGAGATTGCCCCATCTAAGTCGTCCGTCATTAGCCGATTCACAGAAATATCCAGAACTATTTTTTTATTTGAGGTTAGAATCGAGTGATGCAAGTGCTGAGTACTTTAAAACCTTATCTAATTACATGTCGATATACATAAAAGATACCAGATTCCTATGTCATTAATGCCATAATATACAACTTTTCAAAATTACACTAAAATTAGATGAAATTGTAGAAAAAAACTCAATTTTACATACCTTGCAAAGTGTGCGCAGCCTCACTCCCCTACTCACAGTCCGGCATTACGTTCGAACTCGACTCGCGATTGAAGCATTGAGAATATCTGCTATCCTTTTCTAACACACCTAAACTGATGTGTCCGGCATTACCCGCCGTCCGTGATTACCCCACCCTCCCCTAGGTACCTATGTTTATGACGTGTAAAACACATTTATTTAAGTAATCGTGTAAAATATAATACCTAATGATTTATGGGTGTTTACTTAGTGTTTAACAATTAAAACTATATCTGTTCTTGGCATAATATTAAGTTCATTGCCTTTGGGGATAGGTATGCGAAACAACAGGCACTGTTATGGTGCAATGTACTACCTATGTATGTTATTAATTAATTTTCTTTAACTATGAGTTTATTCAATATTCTATAGAAATTACAGTTTGTAGTCAATGTCTAGTGCAGGATAATTATAAAATCGTAAATGTTCGAAAACCCCGTAGGTTTCCTCTTAAAGCTTGGAGAAGAGAAGAATGAAGAAGAAGAGAAGAAGAATTAAGAATGGAGCGAGCTCCAACGGAAAACAGTAAAAACTTTATGGCGCCGGACTCGTAAGGATGATAAGGGTGATAGTCGATAGCAAAGCAGCCCTATTGAGGCCTACCGCCGCCGGTGGTGTGTGGTAAGTGGTGCTCACCATGGAACCCACCCACCTGTCTCAGTTGCTTAGAAAGCATAGAAAGGTAATCCCTATGATATCAGCGTTATGGTAGACGTTTTGACCGTGGTAAAATCATGATTCAATGACTCTTCACACCTAGGGTGGGATGGAAGGGACTGCCAGTCGCGTAGTGACTAAAATCAGTGTTCTTCTATAGCCGTAACCGGGACCTTATTATACAGTCCCGCGGCCCCATTATGGTAGACGTGTAGTGTAGTTTTAGTACCTACATGCCCATTTCTTAACAATGTTTTCCTTCGATGAAATAAAATACACAAAATTTCAAACTCGTAAGTCGCGGCTTTTACTACTGGGTCACTACTGCTATTTTACCTTACCTATAATTTTATTTTAATTTTATTTCATTTCATGTGCATACTCGTTTAATAAATACGTTAACATTATGTAAATGACGCAATTCTTAGTTCAATGCACAGACCATCTTTCAATTTGTATTATTTGTAGCCACATCTAGGTTCTATTAAATTGATGAATGTATGAACAAGATGTCAAGGGAAACGTACATTCACGAATCTCGAGGCTATAACCGTGTCTAATTTTGTTTAGCGAACTACGAATTATAGTTTCTTCTCACAATAATTAAAACTTTGTTTTTGTTTTCAATTTTCACAGAGGATTCTGTGAACTTGAACTAATAGATTCTTCTAATCATTTCAGGGTGAAGGAAGGCAAGGCATTTGTCTGCTCAACAACACATTCTATCTATACTATATTAAACCTTTTGTCGAGACTTGACTTTAGACGAGACTACAAGGATATTATCTATGTATCATGTTACACATGTTTAACAAATAAATTCATCTTTATCTTTAACTGTCGAACTGTGGATGATGGTGATGAAAGTTAATTGTCAGTAAATAAAAGGGTCGGGAGTGGTAGAAACAGGACCCTTATTCAAACAGCAGACGACAACAGACGACAATCGTTATCGTTCATCAGTCACCAATAAATTTTCAACTTTATAAAGTATACCCCAGCTGGGGTATACCCCAGCGCGTAAAGTTGAAAATCTATTAAAAAACTGCTGATCTATAACGAACGAAACAAACAAAAACGATCTGTGAACTTCAATAGATTTTCAACTTTATGCGCTGGGATATAAAGCTGAAAACGTATTGGTGACTGATGAACGATAACGATTGTCGTCTGCTGTCGTATGCTGTTTGACTAAGGCCCCAGAGGGTCTTAACAAATGACACTCGCTTTCATAGCGTTTTGTATTATTATAACCACTATGTAAATATTGGACAGCCAGCTAATGCACACTTGCATTTAGACATTTCCATCATTGTTATCACTACAATATCATTTTGCCTAAAATCTCCCAATATGGTCTAATACAGAAAAATCATCGCAATAACGGAAACAACATGTGACCCTCTGTTTCATGATCTTTCTACATACATGAGCTTGAGAGTCACAATATAATATTATTGTACACTAAACACGACTCACCATATTGACAATTCAACGCGTGGCTAATTATTATTAAAAGAGAATATTGAAAAGACTACATAATAACATTTACCTTTGAAAATTACAAACATCTAGTTCTAATTAAAACTTATAACAATTAGTTACATAATTTCATTTGTTTTCTGATTACTTTTGATCGATAATACTCCAGCACCCTTAGCACGAGTTTTCAGTAAACGAGACGTAAAGTAAACTGGAACTTTGACGACTTCAAATTGACAACTTTCAAGGGAAAAATTGGTTCCTTCTTCGCACACCAGAGGCGCTGTTCCATATTTTCATACAAGAAACGCTGTAAATACTGTAAAGTAAAAGAGGGAAAACTCGTGCTAAGGGTAATGTTTGTTAATACATCAATGCACGGGTTATTAGAAATGTGTCGTTCAAAAACAATACAAATTTCTTAATTCGATGAATGAAACAATAATAAATCCTACCACAGTTCCTTGGGGAACGCCATGTCGTTTTAGGAAAAGCTTTCGACACTGTATAGCATCCTTCTGTTACTTTCCTCTTTACTTACTACTACTACTCCTATCTTACTACTACTATATTGACGTAGATTGTTCTATTTGGACATTTCAAGTAACGTACGATTTCTAACGATGCCTTTTATGTTCTAAATAATTACATTGAAAGATACTATTGATTGTAGTAGATTTTTCTTATGAATTCTTTGAGGCTTCGGCATTATTTGCCTTAGCCAGAAGCTATAGTTTTATAATGCGTCTTCTTTCTATTTTGTTATGATTAGTCTAGTCTATGATCTTAACCCAACTAGCAAAGAGATCGTATAAGCAACTGCTCTCTCAACTATGGTTCGAAAAACTGTCGTATGAAAGATCCTATTATTCAAAAAGCTGTTCAAAAGCAGGTATTTCGATATTTTAGCCTTCAACGCTTTTTGGCTCTATAAACATGTCTAGTAAACAATTTTCATCATCATAGTAATTTGTCTGCTCTAGTCTTGGCTCATTCTATTTGGGTTCCGCCCAGCACTTTTTCTTTTTCTATTATCCTTATCAACCATTACAACAGTGCAATGGTTGACAATCCGTCAGATTAGATCCGTAGATTTCTCACACATCACATGAAATTGAATACGCATTTTCAGGCTCTCTAGAAGTTAATTTTTAATAATTAATAGAAGAAGATATAAAGCTCGTATCCACAATGTTCCGATTCAAGTTTAGAGGACTCAGTAAAGTTTCAATGTTTTTTAGAAAAACAAATAAGGACTTACTAACTAGGTACTCCTTACATGAAAGAGCGTGTAAAGTTCGAAGTCTCCCGAGTCTAGCCCATAAAAATTAAGTAAGTAGATAAGTATATTCAAGTTGTCAAGAAAACTGGACTACGCAAGCCGACCGGTTGCCGCAACCTTTATCAATTTTATCACACATAAAAATAATACCATAAAACAAACACATTATATTAAAATGTTCAACCAACACCTAATTTTCAATATTCATAAACACTGAAATCTACAAAATAACGCGAATTTTCTTAATCTACGAAGTCTTTATTGACAAAATTGCGTACGCAGTGCTAATTAAATAACCAATTACTAATTAAAAATTAACAAACCTGTTAAATTAACTCAATATCACTTCACAAAACAGTCATTTTAACTGAAATACTTCGCGTGGTTTTATTAGAAGGTTTATATAATGTCGGTGCGTGCACACACCCCCGCTGTGGTTCATAACTGCGCGGGCGCCGATGTGCGGCGAGCGGGCTGCTGTAGCCTGTGATAGGTGATAGCATTTGGCTTAAGGCATGAGCGGAGCGATTTCTAGTATACAGATTTTATTTTACTGTGAAAATTTCGTACAGAATCACAATCAGTATATAAACGATAATTGCAACGATTCAAAAAAACTTCACTTTTGAATTTTATTTGATTTCTAAACGACTTTTAACTTTAATTGATTTCTGAACTAGACGGGACGAACATTAATTTGAAAGGTAAGAATAGTTTCTATGGGTAAACGAAATTGTTGCTCTTACAATCTTCCTAATTAATAGTTTTATCATATTTACACACCTTTTAAAACCTCCCTGGACTACCCAAAATAATTCAAAACCAAAATCAGCCAAATCGATCCAGCTGTTATCGAGTTTTAGCGAGACTAACGAACAGTGGGCCGATTCTCGGTTTTAGAGATGGTGTCGAACTCGACAAAAATTTCTAATGACATTTTTTCGACAAATTATAAAAGTTGCTATTCATGGGGATGTCAAATTCGCCATTTGTCGAAGGCTAACGTTAGAGTTCAGTAAATTTTGTCGAAAAAATGACGTCATTGGAATTTTTTGTCGAGTCCGACACCATCTCTTAAACCGAGAATTGACCCCCAGCAATTGATTTTTATATAATAGATTGGGCTAGAATACGTGAAGTAAGATTAATCTACTTAGAATAAAATTGTTTCTTAATTGACAAACTCATGTCTTAAAAAAACACGATTAACGATAATTTAAAGTCACGTACGTTTATTTACGCTGATATAAGGTTTAATTTATGTAACGTTCCTAGTTGAAATTCTAATTTTAAATAATCTACTTTTATTCAATTCTAATCTCACTAGGCAGGTAAAATTTAACAATAATGGCTGAATTACTCTTACGATGGCATCGGTTGCGTATTTAAGTGACAAATAGCAACGAAGCTAAGAAATAATAGAGTAGAAAAACAAAAAAGTAAGAGGAATTCAGGCCAACGAAGAGGACTGATTGGTCATAGACCTTCACAATAGGCATAATGCCTTCATTGGACGGCGCCATGCCGTATTCGAACCACATTTCAAAAATGGGCCAAACTGTGCACCATACACTATGGGCAGACCTCTCGACGTACAAGTCGGAATTAGCAGACTTCGGTTGCTCAACGATTATCCACAATAGCTTTCCATTCACAGCTTATTGCTTCAACACCAGGGGTAAGATTAGTACAGTCTTACCCGTGAACACTGTTTCACTGTGTAGAAACGGACCAACGAAGAGGACTGGTGTCAAAATATAAATGAATATCGCTGCAATCCTACTTTTGGACCGTACCCTAAGTTCCGTTACATAAAATGGCCTAGTGCAAGGGTTTAACAAGTTCATAGCATCTACCTTCGCAGTAAGTACTACGTCAGTTTCTAATAACCTTGAATTTCGTGCATTATCTATCTACTCTTTATTTCAATACCTAATTGTATGGTTTTTGACGGTTATTGAATACTGATTTGGCACAAAGGTTTAAAAATAGCTTTTCTTTTCATTTCTAGTCTTTGTATGATTCTTGTTCATTAATGAAAATTCGATTGAGAAAGCATACAATTTTCGCTTCATCTTTCCTTAGTACTTTTTTTGCCACTGGTTACCTACTTAAATTCACAATCTGAGAACAGGGGTTTTGCAGTCGAAGAATTGTTAAATTCTTATAGTTCAATGTCAATAGTCAATGCAGTGGCCTTTTCAGAATCGATGAATACCTATCGTTTGATGTTTGGTCGGTCAACCATCGATCGAACCAGAAAAACGCGGGGCGTCTGGCTGAGAGACATCGGCTTATCTATTCTACCATCTTTAAACATGTTCTTTTTACAGATCCAATGTATAAACATCTCTGTCTTAGTTTAACAGTAATTGCTTATGTGACTAGTTTTGTTTAATCTTTAATTTTCATGTACTACTTCCTCGTGTTTCCTATTTATTACTTGAATTTGAAAATCTTTGCCCAAACATTAATTCCCTTATTCTACTCTGGTCCCACCATCATCGTTCATTTAAGTTTTCACTAATTTTATCTCTCAATACTTTTCATAATCCTTTACAGATCTAATCATAGGTCCGTCTAATCTTTTGCAATCCTAGATCGAAATGTGATCGGAGTTTATTTATAGTTGTAGCCAAGATAGTATTTATCTCTATCTGTATCTCTCGCAACCTATCTGACAGTTAGAACTGGAATATTTTTAGATGGTAGACTATCTAACAGACTATTATTATCGATTTAAATCTTATCATCGTCTTAAACTGTCGCGTTAGGATGATACTTGTTTGCTAACCGTTTGGATTTAACCTATAGACCCAATGGTAAACGAATTGAATTTTGAAGGTGGTTGATGCAGAAGGAAACGTGTTGCTGCAATCATAATTATTAAGGGTGAGGCCAAACGAGCGTAGTTTTTGAGTCGTGTGTCGCAGATTTTCGGTCGCATTGATAGAAAATATTGCGTCGCCTCTTTTGTTTAGTATGACAGCGACCGAAATTCTGTGACATAATGCTTATTTGGCCTCACCCTTACCTATAGTTATAATTGGGTAATGGTAGGAAGGTGGATTATTATGATGGTGGAAAAATGGTTACCAAGGATTCATCCTACGACTATTTAAGACACTGGGGAGTCTAGAATCACGTGTAACTGAAACATTTTATCAGTCATCACTTTTGAAAACTGCTTAGTACTTATTTAAAGAGAAGATATTAAGACATAATTGGCTATAGATAGATAGTCAAGATTTTCACCTGATATATGGCTGAGTTTATTGCTGTCCTGCCGGTAAAGGCAAAGATCCTGGTGTGTCTATTTTGGAAATAGTAACATAGGTTTTTAAGGCAGATATGGTCAGATGTAGACCCAATGCTAAATATAGAAACAAGAATTAATTGAGGGTAACTATAGCAATGGATTATAAAGAAGCTTGGCAAAAACATACACCGGACAATCGTCGCTTAAGTGACTGCGGTAGACGTCAAAATAGTGAAGTTTTTTCATACAGCATAGCAGGAGAAATTGCACTATAAACATTCACGTAATCTAACCTTCCGCCTCTGTTGTTTTTAAAACAGAAGGTCATACAATATACGTCCTATAACATGATCTGTCACTCTTATATGACTGTTTACTTTTACCTACTGTATACAACTTTACGTTGTTTGTGAATTTTGATAACAGGCATCAGATTGTAAATTGAGTGACGTGTTGGCAATGAATTATCACGAATTTCCTTAATGAACGGTTTATAAAATGTTTGCTAGTTTTTATTTTGCTTGTTAATGATGCAATTTCTCTTGAAGATGGTTTTATTTCTTTATTTATGAAGAGAGTACTGCCATATTATCTTGTAAATTTAGTTTTGGGTTGTAAAATCATTAAATGAGTGTCTGTACCTCCCTGGGTGTAAAGGAAAGAACAGTCAGATTCTTATGCACTAAAATCCACCCTGTTACCTCGATCTTTACGTGTTTTAAGCCTAACCTAAACCAAAACAACCGTTTAAGCTTTTACTATGAGTACATTACGCACTAAAATAAAAAATGAAAAGTACCTAGTCTTATATTTGTGAGTGGTTTAGGAACTGTGAATATTAGACCAGCATGAACGTTCAATAATTTCGGAAGTATTCATGTCTAGTTTTTCACTACATGTAGGTATTAGGTATGTTGTTGTCGGCTTAAAGTCAAACCATAATAAGTATGCAGCTGAATATCAATATTTTACATGGAGCGACTGCCTATTCGACCTCTACAATCCAGTAACTGAGTAATACGATGTTTTGGTAATACTCGTTTAGTCAGACTTTCGAGCTTCTGACTGTGATTAACTGCTGTCAAAGATCTACTTTTATTTACACGTGTTTTTTTACACTTTTAAGAGTCTATAAATTGTAGATTTTGGGGACTCTCAAAAAAAGACCAAATACAGACGCAAGCCCATCAACCTAAATCTGTAAAAAAATCCCAACTGAAAATGAACCTTCGTCTATTGTGAAAAAGATGATATTTTATTAAAGAAACTTGACAGATTGGGGTAGCGTCGTCTACTGGCGTCTGTACATTACATATGTAGTTATTGTTTCATGTCATAAATAATACACTTAATGCAAAAGAAAATATTTTCTTTCTACATTTATTTTCAATAAAAACAGGGTTGGGTAAATAATGGTATCTTCTGACGTTCCTATGTAATACTTGGCAATTTATGTATGTTACCCATATTTATTGTGTATTAGTTTAAGGGATTATGTTCAAATAAAAAGATTACTTCTTAGTAACTGCAGTGACGTGCTTATTAATTTATCTAGACAGCATCTGACATAGTTTTATCTTTAGATTTTTAACAGACGTAAGAGATTGACGTAAGTTAATTTAGGTAAATGCGTTAGAGGCTTTGACGTGTAACCTGATTATGCCATTGCCATGCAAAGAGCACATGATTCCCCAAAATTGGGATTTAAGCTGGGGCTTAGAACAGAGAATGGGAAAACAAAGGCTTTATTATTTAATAGTTTTATTCTATGCAATTTGAAAATAAATAAGTATAAGATCTCAATCAACAAATAATTAACCTTGCAACTTGACGTTAGTGTAACCAATATAGTTTCAGAAGTGTTTTTTCGTTTACTTACGACGTAGTTCCGCTGTCATAGAAATTGCCAATGTTCTTTATTAAATTGCATCTGATGGACAGGTCAAATGATTCAATTAATACAAATAATGACACAGTTGGCGAAGTGCGACTGACTTCTGCGTTAAGTGGCTTGGGTTCGATTCCCGCATGGAGCATATATATTTGTAAGAATTACAATAGTTGTTCCGGAACTGGTTAATTGTGACTCTAAAATGTAAATAATGTTAAATAAAATGTAAACGCACCAACGACACAGGAGAAATGTAGATATGGAGCAACGTTAAAAAATGCGACTCCCCGGTCCACTCTTTCGTTTACCAATTCATCTCCAATCAAGAACAGGTCTCCTCCAATCATCAAATTAGTCCTCCTACCCAGAGCAGGACAGGAGGTACTGTCAGACTTATACTGACTAAAATCCACGATGTCTTTCACTAGCCCTTTTAGGTTCTGGAGCCATGGTTACCTGTACCCTTACCACGAGTTTTCGCTCTTTTACTTTACAGCGTGTTTCCGGTATTTACAGCGTTTCTTGAATGAAAAACTGGAACAGCGCCTCTGGTTTGCGAAGAAGAAACGAATTTTTTCCTTGAAAGTTGTCAATTTGAAATTGTCAAAGTTCCAGTTTACTTTACGTGTAATACTGAAATAATAATAATAAAAATGAAAACTCGTGCTAAGGGTATTGATAGTCTCGACCGATAACCCTCTAAGGTTTATCGGTCTACGTTTAGAAATATGGCAGGTTCCTGAAATCCATAATATGTACTCTAACCTTGGCTAATATTTATAAACATATGAAGTGGTACAAGGTGTGTATGTATGTATTGAAGCGTGCCTTATTAAAACAAGGAATTCCTATTAAACTTGAAAAGAAAGTTATTATTAATACAGTTACGTATACTGTTTAATATTAATCTAGTTTACTGTTTATAATAGCTGTCTCGATAAGTTGATATGTACGCTCGATTTTTCTCTGTCAAATATTATTTTTACTATTCTTAGCACTTTTTAAATTGACAGTAAACCTCGTACAGCACTTTTGTTTTCAGTACCCTTAGCACGACTATTCACTCTTTTACTTTACAGCGTCTTTCCAGTATTTGCAGCGTTTCTTGTATGGAAAAATGGAACAGCGCCTCTGGTGTGCAAAGACGGAACTAAATTTTTTCCTTGAAAATTGTCAATTTGTAATTGTCAAAGTTCCAGTTTACTTTACGTCTCAAATACTGAAAACTCGTGGTGAGGGGAACAGTAAGACTTGTACACGTACAGTACTTTTGTTTTCTTATAGTAATTTAATGTTTGATTTTCAGCAAAAAAATTAACGAAAATGTGATTATTTTCGATGCTTTATTGTAATTGGCTCTCATTTCCGCATTTGGACTCGTAGGTGGTCCGTTATGCGTGAGGTGGGACGGTTGGCAATATGAGCCAACCCAACTCCTCTCAGCAGCTCAGAAATCTCCCGGGACGTTCACAGGCTTCTTGGAACGACCTCGGAGTTCCCGTTGGTCAGCAACGCCCTTGCATTCTAGGATTACGTGGGTTACCTTTACATCCGCGTTCAGGCTGCCCATGCACATCGGGCTGTCTGTCACGTATATGGTGAATAGATGTTTGTTGAGTGGGCAGTGACCGGTGGGCATACCCACCACAACTCGGATGTCTGTTCGTTGGAGTCTGAGAAGTCTGCTGGTCAGGCGCGATGTTAGTGCAGGTACCGACTCTACAGTCGATTGATCTTTGAGTTATAAAAAATAAATGTTTTTTAATAAGCTCGGGCACGCCGTAATAGCGGCGATAAAACCCCTCTTTGAGGAGTGGCTGGAGAGACGTCACGGCGTCCTAACCTTCCGCGTGACGCAGGTCCTCACCGGACACGGATGTTTCGGGAGGTACCTGTGTCTTATGAGAAAGGAAGAAACGCCTGGGTGTCACCACTGCGTAGATCGCCCGGAGGACACAGTCGAGCATACGGTGCAGGATTGCCCCGCTTTGGCGGAGCACCGACGTGTCCTCACGGCGGCGATAGGCGGAGACCTCTCGCGCCCAGCACTGGTCGCGGCCATGCTGCGGGGCGAGACGGAGTGGGAAGCGGTCGCCTTCTTCTGCGAAGCAGTCATGCTCGCGAAGGAGGAGGCGGGCCGCGTGAGAGAGAGGACAAGGTCCTCCCTCCGCCCCACCCGCGGTGGTGGACGCCCACGGCGTCGGACGTCGCAAGACGATCTCCGGCCACCGTAGGCGCGGGCATGCGAGCGGCGAGTAAAGGGCAACTCACAACCCGAACATGGACCATGCCCGGGTCGACGACGGCGTGTCGTGTTCCACGCGCGCCTCAAAGAGCGTCAGCGTAATGACGAGGCCCCCTCTCAGAGGGCTCAAGCCTGCCGGGGTCGCGGGTCTTATACCATCACCGTGACCCCGGAACATAAAGGGCTATTGAAGGACACCGTGGATTTTAGTCAGTACAAGTCTGACAGTACCTCTCGCCCTGCCCGGGGTGGGAGGTCTCATTTGATGATTTTACCAATTAAAAAAAAAAAAAAAACATATGTATAAGCTGCCAGGACCTGGGCACAGAGCTCTTTTTTCATTTCCCCTGGCGCACACGAAGGTATAATATTTCAAAGGATATGATTTTATTTTCCTGGTTGAATATGATATCTTTGGAACAAATGCTGTTAATGGATGTCAGGGATACGACTTGCGTGTTAATGTATTATTTTGGAATTAATTAGTTGCCTGTATGAAATAATGAACGGTTATGCTCATTTACTGTCTTTGTTCAAATTACACGGTCAACGTTAGTGATGCTAAGTTGTGTGTATCTGTTTAAGTGTCATGAATGACCACCAATAAATTGAAAGGTATTACGGTAAGGGTGAACACGTCAATGACCTCCGTAATCAACCTTGATCATTAAGAAAAATACCTACGTCGATAATAATATTTTTCATGATATTTACTATCGTTAGAATCTTGAAAGGTCATCTAATGTTATTTTCATATTGTATTATCTGGATAAGCAGCACACAACCTATAGAGTTTGACCTGCGAGATGCTACCCAAAAAAACAATTCACTACTTCCAGGTACCCGTTGCTTAGATGCTCAAAAAAGGGAATAAGAAAAAAAAATCGTATAATCGTGTCGGATGTTTTATTCTGTACTAAATTAATTGACTAAAATTCACTAACAAACGAAATGAAAGGTAACAGCACATAGGTACTTACAAACTGGACATGGCCCTCTTAAAATTATTATAAATATTTTTATTTTCGCATCAACTGAAGAGATTTCCACTAGAGTCATCAAACAATAAAATATAATTATTCTACTCTATTTTTTAATTTTTATGAAAATTAATTTAATTCACAATTTAATTTAAAAATTATTGTACATAATACTAATGATAAGAATATAATTTGACAAATAAACAAGATATTATTTTTCCACATTAAACAATCATTCAGCCTTTGTTATTAAATAAATATTCATAAATTATCATTACACATTTACACTTAGCAAAAGCAAATTCACAATACTTTTCAGCAATTATTTATTTATATAAAGTTACATAACTAATGTAACCACGTAATACTACATAATTATTTGAGTGACTCTAGATCATACGATCCTCTTTTTAAGGGTCTTTTCTGATAATAACCATAGATTAAAGAGGTCAGCTATCATTTATCACACAGATGTAGATAAATGCTTATATTTTCCTTATACCATAGAGATTTGCAGATATAGCGTTACATTTTTAATTTTAAAATGCGAAAATAAAAATACCAATATATTTTTATGAACGGTTTAACAATTAACATTGAGACAGAGTAGGTTATAGTAATCCGCCATTATCCGTTAGCTATTGAAATGCTGTTAGAAAATAAGAAACATTGAATTTATTGATGTCATGAATACAATATGTTGTAATAGTTTACGCATGTTTCACGTAAAGATTAGATTTCAAGGTTTTCTTTGAATAAAATTGATGCAGATCTACAAGATAGTAGATATATTATTTTAGATTTGTTTCACAACTATTATGTTCTCAGGTATCTATATGAATGTAATAATTCAACAGTAATAGGTATCTTTTGTGGGACGAATTCGTGACAAATCTAATTACTCTGACAGAATATTAATTGTTAAAGATTCACATATAAACTTATAAATAAATAAGCGTAAACAACGTCTAGCTCACTCCAGCTTCGAAAGCTAAAATCACACAAATTGTAGTCTTTTAACACTTTCTCTTAACAACAAATCTTCAACACATTTTGATATTAGGTTTGTACCATTGCTTTAGGAAAAACTATAGTTTCCGCCAAAAAAGTCTGGAATAAAATTTATTGAACCCCGTGTACCAATGTATTCCAACATTTCAAAACGATAAGAAAAAATGAAAAGAAAGTGTCGTAACACGATCAAAATAAACGTTTCGTGGTAAGAGGCGACCTTGACCCTTTCTTGACCTTATATTTTATTTTGAAATTCGAACGATAGTATTATGATCGAACCATGCATTATTAGGATCATTGACCTTTATTCCAGACTTATCTGGCGGGGACTATAAATGTTAAATGATATGAAATGCTTAAAGCCAAGAGGAAATGTCTTGATGAGGCAGACGAGTATGATTGACAATATTGTTTAGATGATATTTATTATTTTAAAACTACTGTTATTATTTATACTAAAATAATGGTTACAGGAACTTAATTCTAGGTAAAGGTCACTAGATATACACGAAATGGACATAAATGAGTAACTTGTTTGAAAATTAAGTTTTAATAATTAAATTAAGATGGTAGAGGAACTATCAGAGAGGGAAATATTTAACTGACATTCTTTAAATATTTTGTTAATTTAACACGTTTCCGTTTTCATGAAATAGTTAGATATCTTACACAAATTTGTTTTCTGTCACTATCAAAGTACCACATGAATGAATAAATAAACTTAGACAAGACAATTCACGATTTTTGACTACTGTTTCCTCTGTCAAGTAAACTAGTAGACATGTTTGTTTTAAAGATTAAAATAGGCTTTTTTGAGATCCATCACTAAACAAGGCCAATGTTTAACGATAAACACAGGCACGATGATTCGAACAATATTCATTCCTCTGGCTTTATAAGCAAAAAATACTTTGTCTATGATCAATAACGTTCTAACAAAGAGATTAATTAACAATCTTTTAATAATTGTCATTTATTGTCTGTGGATTTTTTTTGACATTTCAAGGCGCGTATTACAACTTATTTTTTTAACTAATTCAATAATGGCATAGTTATAACACAATATAGAGCAATGAAAGCAGCAAAAATAAACAAGATTTGATAATAAAAATGTAGACTTTCATTTAAAATAATTGATACAAAAGCGATCTTAACCTAATACTGATATTAACCCTAGAATGTTTAACCTACCCACTGTTATATTAAACTCATTCCTTGGAGTAACGTTTTTCCGAACAATTTCAAGTCCATTCTTTTATATTTTAACAGAATATTAAAATAGCTATAAGTATCCGTTAGCAAGGAGATTGATATGGCTGGGTGTCATGAATATGGAAACAGATTTTAAGGAAACTGTATCAGTAAGACTTATCTTTGAGTTCGATCTAAACATTATTAATTAAAATGCCTTTAAGATGTGTTAGTTCCAGTTTTTTTTTAATTGGTTGATAGCTGTTATTCTTTATGGCTACACACACAATTTGATTTTTTAGATTTGTTTATTTTTGCTGGCCTTTTCAGCCAGTATGTAAAGCCTGCTTTACACATTGGGCCAGCGCAATGGGCCAGCGTGTACAGACCTACTTGACGGTATGTTGGTAGTTGGCGGGAATACTGGCCGGCCAACCGAAAGTTGTCGGTTTTTCGTGCACCAATCAAAGGTTCTTGACGTGCTTCGCATACAGTGTTCACACGTTGGCCCAATGTGTAAACAGCGACATTTGGAATTCATTATGTTGGCCCAACATACTGGCCCAATGTGTAAAGCGGGCTTAAGGCAAGGTCCTGAACATAAATGACCAAATGTGTGTGTTCTATCACGTACACTTCTTTTAACCCTTATAGGATTACGTGCTTGGTGTTATACGAGTATGTAAAAAACTACCAACAATTTGATATTTTCCCGCCAAACCAGTCTCCAGCCAGCGCTACAATAATCTTCCACCCGACACGGCGAATGTAATCGAAACTGATCATAATATACTTTATAGTCCGTATTACTTTTAAGACTAGGTTTTTAGACAACTTGTCAACAATCGCAGTATAATATACGTAGTTTCGACATTATGAAACATAGCAACATATATGAAATTGAAAAATTCTATAAATTAATCTAACATTTTTTATGTTTACGTCATTCTGTATTTGGTTTTGTACTTTTAACTTTTAAGTCACTACCCTGACGACTATTAAGATCAATTAGAAATGGCGATGGTAATGTTGTGTTAAGATTTTAATATGACAGGGGAATGACTACATTGTCAGATCATAACAATTCTTAGGAATAGGTAATATAAAATGACGGACTTTTTACAAGGTCACAGATTCACTCTACCTAGCTTTTCTACGATGTACGCTCACTACTTATATTTTATTAGGTATTTTTACAAACGACTGACAGTGTTAAGTCAAACTTTTTATACTTCCAAATACAAAATGAGGCACACAGTGTTGCCGACTAGAAAATCAATCACATAAGTTCGTTCTAAAACTAAAAATCACATGTTTTGTTGTTAAGATTAACTTCTCACATAAGGTTAGACAGCAACATGTTCTTAGGCACTGTTAGACCGTATGCAGTGAATGATTTTATACTATTTAAGGTAGCGAGCATTGTGTTTGTTGGTCTTCTTTCTCAAACCGATTAAATAATATGATAAGCTTAGGTCTTGGTACACAGTACGTACGTGAGTTTTAATGTTTGTAACACACACGAACCCACGATTAAGAAATTATTTCCCTTAAGGATCAATGTTTAACCTATAAATAAACTCCTGTTTCTAGAGCAGGTAAATGTAAAATTGTTTTTAATTCAATGAATGTACAATCAGCATCAAAAGTTGCTGACCACATTCAGATTTTCAAAATCGATTCACACCGTATTACAGCGCTTTTGAAAATCTGAATGTGGTCAGCAACTTTTGATGCTGACTGTACAATGAAATGAAATTAATAAAAATTATCGCATCGGGTTTAGTTACCCTTGTAGATTGTACGCCTTTTTAAATTAAAAAAATTAATACTACTGTTATACGAAACGAAGATTCTTTCTAAATGTAATTAAAAATAACAAATTACCAAAATATTAAATAGGTTTTCAACAACAAACACAATGCTAGCATACCGCATACCTAATACAATATAAAACTGGCTAATAAACGTATCAAATCATTATAAAACCTCACACAGTCAACATGTCCTATGTCTACACACCTAGGTAATATTCTCTCATCGACCGGAAATATTACAAAGCTTGTAGCCCGGACGTCATGGGAAACTTTTGTTGTAGTGTTTTGTTGTGGTGAAATATCTTTCACCTGGACAAAATATTGGTACAATTTTTCTTTTATTGAAAAAAATCTACATTATAAAAATCAATTGCTGTTCGTTACTCTCGCTAAAATTCGAGAAAGGCTGGACCTTGGCTAACTTTGGTATTGAATTAATTTTGGAAGTCCAAGGAAGGTTTATAAGGTAACTAAATTGATTCTGAGGCGGTACGAAGTTTGCCGGGTCATCTAGTCTTTAATAAAACTTCTACTTATTCAGAGCATTAAGGTGAATACTGAAAATTTGATAGTAAAGACTGATCATGCGAGTTGACTCGGCTTTACGGATGCTGAACGCGCTCAAAACTGCGTTCAAAAAATTTTAGTGTCATCATTTCTACAAAATTTTGTTTTAATTATGATAAGGTAAATTCACGCATCAAAAGTTTCCCATAAGTCTTCTGGCTATAAACAAAATTCAACTAAATTAACTACACAATATTGTAATATCAGAAGCGATTCTTATTTTACATTTTCTTTTCAAAAAAGCACAAATTACTTCACTGTTTTGACTTGGCCGTCCTTAACAACCAAAAATGCTTTAGCATTTGAGTCTTCTAAGTTACTATAGCTGCCATATTTAAGAGAATCTTATAACATTGTAACAGTTAACAAGTCAAAAATATATCTTTGATATACTTAGCTCAAATATCAACTAAACTAGCAAGGGGCATGAGATTTTAATTTAAATTCAATAACATTTTTGTTTGTCAAAGATTTTTTAATAGCATCGCAAAATACCAAGCCATAATAAGTCAATTATTGACTACATATTACATTTCAAACTTTTTTTTCTACCCTGCAAGAGTAGCAAAGTCAGAACAGTGACGTAATACTTAGAATACTATCAACGGTTTAATGTTCTTGGTCTGAGGAATCAACGTTCTCAGTTTGTGCGAATTTCAGGAACACTTGCTCCAATGTCGTTTGACTGAAGCTGTACTCTACTATGTTTAATTTTTCTTTCGCTGTAAAAAAAAATGTGTTAACAATCAGTTAAGTTAAGTTAATAATCAGATATAATGCATAACAAGAATTTTGTGCATAAATTCTTTAATGTAAAGTGCGTTTTGCGTAACCTCGACTGACTAACTAAAACCTGCACTACGAAATAACATCAATTATTGAACATCAATTTGGTTGCTGTATGGGTCCCAGTTTGGGCGCCAATCTAATAAGATTGACGCCCAAACTGGGACACATAGAGTAGTCATAACTATGATTGTAATAATATAATGTTCTAAGATAATGTGGAGAGAAGAGTACCAATCAATGAACTTTCCTTGAGTATTACTTATAAACTGCAGAAGCAATTATATTGCCCCGGTTTATTTCACGGGTGACAATATGTATTGCCTTTACTAACGATTTAAATTTACCTAACTCATTAGTCTCCCATTCATTACGGCTGATCAAGTAAAAAAAGATTAAATGGCGCCCAACGTGGGACTCGTAAATAAGGTTATCATACTCTATCTGTTGGAAATAACTGATGGCGACCATAACTATCCCTTATGATATGAAAAACTATGCGCATTTTACCTGTATTTCTTCTACTATCATTGACAAATTGTAACATTTTATCTTATTGGCGCCCACCGTGGGACCAACATTGAAACTTACCGTCCTCAATCTGCTGGAAACACCTGGCAAGACTGGACACAGCAGACTGCGGCACGGAGAACACGAGCCTCTCCGCAAAACTTTCTTCTAGGACTGCCGATGGGAATATTTGCCCAACTAGAGCTATCACAGCTTCGGAGTTCGCGCCACCACCACCGGACTCCGTCCTATGAAATACGGTTTTGTATTTACAAGCAGGGTAAAAATGAGAACGTTTATGTTAGGTATTTTTTAAAATCACGTTATTATTTTGCCGTAGATGAAAGACAGAGCTTTATGGTAAGCTTTAGAGAAAAAAAAATCCCCTTTGTTAGTGACATCATTATCTACTAAGGGGATGAGTTTTCTCTGAAGCTGACTTTACCTGTATTATAGAATTTTATTGCAGTACTACATATGTATTTAACTCCTATGTTATAGAAATTGCGACCATTGACTTAAATCAAAAATAGATCGTGTTCTGCTGCTGTAAAATTCATGATAGTCAAACCCAATAACAAGGATCTCCAAAGCTACTGCTTAGTTCTAGCGAACGTAACAACAACGATTCAATCTTTATTGGTCCTTTTGTTTAAGAATTACATAAAAATGTTTCAAAATCGGTAATCAAAGTGCCAAAAGTTAAAATTACCGGTGATGCTGCAGTCTAGGCGGAGGCGGTGTGCCCGCCACGAGTGGCGTGTGTATGCTGGCGTCAACCGCTTCCGCTTCCCCCTCCGCTTCCGCGCACACTGAGCCCGCGCCTGAACCACCTGCGAGAGAAATAACAACAATATATATTGTACTGGTTGGAGTTAGGACATAAGTGTCCTATCCCCACTGTGTGACTGAAACTATGAGAAGTCCCAACATGTCTGCTGCTGTCAAAAGTAATAGGAATAAAGTTAAAGCGTGGGTGTTATAAAGGGTTTTATTATGTTATTTTGATTTTTAGCCTTAATAGTATTAATGACTTTGGTATTTTGGGCAGAATATTTAACTTACCCTCATCTGCTTCTCCTAGTGACGGTGAGTTCTCATTTGATCTGAGTGATGGTGACAGTGATTCTGACTCCATCATCTAATAATGAAAACAAAACAGTTATATTTTTGTTACTTCTTAGTCGATACAGATCAATAACAAGTATTGAAACCCATGCCAATGGGTTATCTACACATCCTCTAGTTTAGAATTGCAATTAAAATTTATTGTATTTATTTATTTTAGTGTAGAAGGACACACCAAGCACTTTGCCCTGTGGTCCCAGTTCGGGCGCCAGTATATTCTGTCTAAGAAAATGTCAACTTAAGACAAATATTTAATGTCATTCACCTGCTTTTGATTACTTTGCCCAATCTTCATCTCCAGCGTGTAACCCGCACCGTACAAATTTTTCAAGTGTTGTGTTGAGCCGATACATCTGAACAAAACAAAGATGTTTAAATTTGTTTTTGGAGTAATGTCTTATTAATAGAAAGACAAATTTGTTTTTGGTTACCTTAGTCCTCCTTTGACCATAATGCCGACTCTGGAACATAAAGCATCAGCCTCTTCCATGGAATGTGTCGTAAGTATAGCACCTTTTTTGCCCTGCAACAATTAATACATTTTTAAAACCTTTTCATAAAGATGGCAAAAAAGTTTTTGCATCTGTTTTTTTATGTTTAACTTTTTTGATTTTATTTTGCCTAAGTTATCATATATAAAGAAAGTCTGCAGTAAATACCGAATAATCGGCGCAGCGTAGTGTTATTAGTGAATGAAATGATTAGAGTAATCTTGGCTTACCATCAGGTGACATAGTAGTCAGATGCGAACCTATCGCTAAAAATAATTGTTAGACGTCCCGCAGATAAAAGAAACTTAAAAAGATGACGAACTCTGACTGGATACGAAAGACCTATGTCCAGAAGTGGAGTGCGATAGCCTGAAATGATACTAACCTGGAAGCTAGCCAGGATGGTGTCCCAGAGGAACCTCTTGCTGCGAGGGTCCATGCCGGTGGAAGGCTCGTCCAGCAGCACCACACGAGGACAGCCCACCATGGCGAGCGCGAACGACAGCTTGCGTCGCGTGCCTCCCGAGCATTCTTCCGCGTTTTTGCTCGCGTGCTCCATTATTTGGAGACCGTTCAGGTACGCGTCTACTATCCTGTAAGAAAAATATATTGATAGACAAGTTGAGTTAGATTGCTCGCAACCATTCTTGTTTTGAGATTTTTAAAACTTTACTACAACGAACAACTATCGGAAAGCCATACAAATATTTTTGGGTACGTATTAAAATACCGAAATTTAAAAGACCGAATTTTAAAATACCAATGGACGGAATCCCGAAAATTGAAACGCCGAATGGTTGTTTGGTCGAAAGTTTTAAATCTCGAAAGTTCATTTGCCGGAAAATTTAAAATCCCGAAATTTAAAAACGTGGAGTTTAAAATGCCGTAAATTTCCTTCACAGGAGCAAGTCGACGGAGCCCCGCTCCGCGGGGCTCCTACTTCTCAGGATGGCGGGGTCTTTCAGACCCCGCCATCCTCTTCTAACCTAAATTGTCCGGGTCGGGGTGCCAGCAAGTCCCGAGGTTAGACCTAGTTCTAACCGGCTAAACCTAGGTGTAACCGACCACATGCGGTTAAACCTACGTGTATCATACTTATCTTCAGTTAGAACTAGGTTTAGCCGGTTAGAACTAGGCCTAACCTCGGGACTTGCTGGCACCCCGACTAGGACGATTTAGGTTAGAAGAGGATGGCGGGGTCTTTCAGACCCCGCCATCCTCTTCGTGGTTATTTTTTTTTTAACCACGCAGAAGTAGGAGCCCCGCGGAGCGGGGCTCCGTCGACTTGCTCCTCCAAAAACCGAGGTTTTTGATCAAAAACATAACGACTATCGACTTTAAAACTTACGGTATTTTGAATTTCGGTGTTTTGGATGTCGGTATTTCAAACATAGGTATTATGAACTTTCGGTATTTTGAATTTCGGTGTTTCGGACGTCGGTATTTCAAACATAGGTATTATGAACTTTCGGGATTTTGATACGTATCCATATTTTTGCTTGCGAGAATCGCAACATACTTTATCGTTTAGTACCGCACTTAATTTAACTGCACTATTACAAAAGACGTATTAAAATGTTTCGTGTTTCTACCACTGTTTTTCTGTAGGATCGGCTAAACTTTTCGATAGCACATATTACATAAAAAACAATTCATGTGATTTATTGCCTTTCGTACTTCTGACAGGATATCACTAGTTATTCGCCCGAAATAATATTTATCTTCTAGATCTTTGGATCTGCTTTGAATTTGCTTAAGTTCAATCAGAAGCAGGCATCAAAAACAAAGGAACGGTATTTAGATTGAAATATAATTTTTAACCTTAGACTTGTAACCTTAGAATAGTAAACCTACCGAGGAGTATCCGCCTTGCTGACGCCCCGGATGGCGGCGTAGCACTCGATGTGCTCGCGGATGGTGACGTTCTTCCAGAGCGCGTCGTGCTGCGGGCAGTAGCCCAGCATCATGAACGCAGACGTCTGGGAGTCGTCGATGTTCTGGCTGCCCAGCATCACCTGCACGAGACACATATACAAAGAAAGTTAAATCGATCTTGGACTTACAAAGGAAGCTTTTCCTAGCAATATAAGTTCCACAATTAAAGTTCAGCGCACCCTCGAAAATTTCTGTCGATTAACTGCTGGATAGCTAGTTGATAGAAAACCATGATGGTTGTTACAGGATCTAATTGCATCTAATCTAACGACCTAATTTGCAAAATCATTAAAAAAAAAAACTTTAATAAGATTGTGACTGAGAGACACTATCAGCAAAGTCATAATAGGAAATGCAATAAAATAATTCCATATTTATTATTAAATCAATTACTTGAGTATTAGAATCCGTTTTACGGATTTTATTGCATTTCATATGAAACTGTAGCCTTTTTGGAACCGTTGGCATTATTATTATCTCCTATTTTTGTCAGACTGCTGAAAAAAATAGGAGAAAAAAAAAAATCTCAACACAAATTCTCCTTCAATGCTTTAAAACATATACCTACTTGCAGTATAAGTTTTAGAGCATTGAAAGAGTTTTATTACAGTATTTGACAAGTGGAAACTTCTATCAACACAAAGACTCACACAGCCATGCGTGGGCCTCTCCTCAGCCGTGATGATCTTCATGGTGGTGGTCTTCCCGGCGCCGTTGTGTCCCAGCAGGCCGAACACCTCCCCCCCCTCCACCGCCAGGCTCAGCCGCGCCAGCCCCACGAACCGCGAGCGCACCCGCGAGGCGGTCTCCTCTTGTTGGGACCAGCAGGAACCACCGCTGCCCGTGCCTCGCACTTTGTATTCTTTGCGCAAATTCTGGGAACAAAGATGTCATCATCATCATCATCATCGGCCGGAAGACGTCCACTGGTGAACATAGGTCTCCCTCTTAGACCGCCACGACGAACAAAAATTCGCTACTTACTTCCATCGATTGCCCCATTTTGCCCCAAAACACGTATACCTATTACTTTTCAGCCCTTATTTTCTTTTTGGCTAACAATATTTTTCTGGGTGATGCTTCACCAGGGTTTTCAATATCTCGTGTCCCCAGATGATCAAGTACAGTTGAAAACTCAAAAAAAAAGAAAAGGCCTGGGTAATCTAAGTCGGTTCCTTTATTTTGTAGACTTTACGTTTAAGGCCCGAGTTGCTTTGTAAAAACTCCCGTATTTCAACATTTTAATCTCCTGATGACGTCATTCAGGCTTTCAGGTGATGAGACTCTCATCAAGAAATGTTCTAGAGAGACTCGAGTCTTCCTTCACATGTTCACCATCGCGTTGCAAATCACAACGCAGTGGCACGGTGACTATCAACTTGGGAAGGTCTAAGCAATTTCTTCCACTGTAATTCACTACCGTTACTGTTTCAATACATATCTTTTGAGCATGCATCTCTAGAACCAAGCTTTAAAATTCGGAGTCAGTAAACCTACATGCACGACCAATGGCGGCGCGTTGTGTGAGGGCTGCTGCAGTATGGTGTGCACGCGGCGTCGCTCGCGCCGCACGTCTTCGTCCTCACACGCTTCGCCGCCGACCTCCTGCTCCGCGTCTCCACTACTCTCTGAAGCACTTTTCTTGCGCTGGGTAGAAGGAATAGAAAGATTTTGTTTAAAATTTCTATGTACAAATCAGCCCATTTCCCAAAGCTGGAGTTTGTGAGTGTCATTATGCTCTTTGGTTGTATCAAAAAAGGTTTTCAAAAGAAAGAAAAGGGGACTTAAAGCCCTCTTTGAGACCCTCAGATGAAGGTAGCTCAAAATAATTATTTTTGGAGGACCTTTAAATATCTCATTAACTGGGAGTTTGGGAAAATTACGTCATGCTCTTTACTTGAATTAACAAGGCTTAGAAAAGAAAGAAAAGGGTACTGCAAGGAATACTTTTTGGAACTCTAATATGAATTTAACTGAAAGTAACTCTTTATGGAGATTCAAAAGCCTCAAGACTTGTCTACAATGAGAAGAAAAAGACGGGAAAACTGTGCGATGATATCAGTCGCACTGATGTCAGTTCTCCAAATTGCATTTAAAGGACTCATCGTGTTGAAGAAAACTTGCTTCGCCTCTATTTCCAAAGTCAATCATACCTGCGGCAGTCCCTGCCCTGGATTAGAACTACCATAAACATCCCCAGGTTATTTCTCTCTCACCGGACATATCCTGCCACCCGACTTGACTCGATCAGCGGCAAGCAGTGCTGCGCCGGAGACGGGCACGTGGAACAGCATGGCGGCCACCAGCACCCACACCTCAGCCGTGAAGTAGCTGCTGAGAGGTGGCGTCGTGCACAGGTCGCGCAGATTACATGTTAGATACACCCTGAGAACATTCAAATTGTGATTTTTCGTGTGAGGTCACCGACGATATATTACTAGACTCCTAATAACAGGCGACCGATGTCTGTCAACACATTAGGCAAAAAATCTTATATCCGTCTCATTTCGACCACTCCTGTTAGCCGTAAACATACCTGGAGACAGAAAAGAGCTTAAGTTAGCCAATCACAACGCAGTACCCCGTCCCCCTCGCTTAAGTAGTATCTCAGCGAGTTGACAGAATAGTTTTTGTATTTAGATCCTTAGATCGTGCATGCGGAGTCTAGTAATATATCGTCGTTGGTTGGGGTAAACAAATGCTACCCTCTGGTAACAGAGTTAGTTAAGCCGTCTCTGGGAAATCCACACGCCTCTAACATAGCTTTGGCCTTACATATTGATTATAAAAGCCCAAGTTTCCTCACGAGGATTCCCTTCATCGATCTGTGATGTTCACGAACTTAAAAAGTACATAAATAAATTTTGAAAATAGCAGCTTTCTGCTAACTTTGCTACTTTAAAAATTGCAATAGAAAAACAATACCAGGACTTTATGGCAGCTACACACCTTACGAAAAATCGTTACGGTTGGACGGTACAGTTTAAACTGCACAGTTTCGGTAGCGCCCACACACTTTCAGACAGGTACTAGAAAACTGTACAATTATTCATTCGTTGAACTGTGGCTTCAACTGACAATGCGATGATATTCGGAACACGATCCGGCGAAAACGGGCACACACGTTACGATTATTGGCACCATCCGATTCCGATAAATCTATCCAAAATTTCATATTGTTCCGTTCAACTGTAGGTACAGTTTTGCAAAATCGGCAAACTTTAGAGATTTTCTCATACACACATGTACTCTTAGATTTATCGTTGCAGTTTGAACTTGTATCATTCAATCGTAACGATTTTTCGTAAGATGTGTAGCAGCCAGTAGACTAGTCAGTAGTCACCATTATCTATACTGGGAATTTCGGAATATTTTGTATACCTACATCATCATTCTTGTACCAGTTATATGATGAGAATAGTACATTGTTCACCGAGAGGAGAAAGTGACCGATTACCATCGAGGGTATCGTTTAAAGGCCGAGGCGTAGCCGAGGACTTTGAAATACCCGAGATCGGGAATCGCACTTTCTCTCGAGTGATACATAGTGCTTTATACTACACCTACGAGGAAAATAAATTACTTTCTACGAAAACTGAATCCTCAAACAACACACAAATTGAAAATGGCGCCAATGGCGTCTGCAATTTTCACATGTTCTTTTTTCAAATTGTTTATCCTTGCCGCCGCAGGGTCGCACTGCCAGCCCGACACCATCCAACACACAGCTAGTGGCCAGTGTCATTTTGCGAACTTGGAGATAAAAAACTCACTGTGAAAACTTTTTGGCTTTTGATATTTAGGTTACTGGCGCATAGTCTTACCCAAAATTAAAAAAGAAAAACCACGTTAGAAATGGATTTTCATACACTTTTCTCTCCCGCTCAGATGCGTTTTCTCCCCGCATATTTGGTCGATATGCAATGACGTACTTTCTACCGTAAATTTGATAAAGTATCAAGGTACTTTCCAAGCAGGTGTAGTATATAAAGAGACTTACCTATCAACATAGTAAATGATCGCGTAAGGTATGTACATGACGTCTAAGAAACTAAACGTCAGGTGCAAATAGAACGCGATATCGCTACCTGAAAAAGAAAGGTTTCCATAAGTTCCAAAGACGGACCAAGATTAGATTTTGGCAGAAATCTTTTTGATACTTGTCGAATCAGGGGCCTTAGCAAAACAGCAGTCGACAATCGTTATCACGCAGTCACCAATACATTTTCAACTTTATACCTAGCGCGTAAAGTTGAAAATATATTTAATTTTAGAGATCGTTTTCGTTTGTTTCGTTCGTTATCGCTCAGCAGTTTTTAATAAATTTTCAACTTTGTGTGCTAGGGTATAAAGTTGTAAATTGCTGAACTGCTGAGCGATAACGACTGTCGTCTGCTGTTTGTCTTTAGGGCCAAACAAGACTCTACCTCAACAGTTTTTTCGAAAAATACGAGTTATGAAACTTAATATTAGTTAACTGCAACATCTACAGTAGCGAATTCAACAAGTTATTTAGAACTCAAATGACTTGAATTATATTCAAGAGAGGTCTCATAATGAACTAATGGATTCAATCAACTTACCCCACTTGAATGTATCCAGAACCGCAACCAATATAAAGGGTATAACGCCAACCCAAGTTGTGATATTTGGCATGATACTCTGCGCGGAGTCCATCTTGTCGAAGATATAGGAGAGACACGTGTTGAACAAGATGGCGGACGGACTGTAGAGTAAGAGTAGGCCGCTGAGCATCGTGATCGCTGAGCCGTTTGTAAGACTGGGGATGTCGTTGAGGATCACCTGCGAAGAATGGGGAGAGTTTTGTATACTTAAGTAGCAATGTTTCAATGGTGGGACCATTGAGCTATTATTACTAGGTATAGAGACAACAACACGTATCACCACTGTATCCCATCCAGGATGAGACAACGCGCACAAGTTCATTCAGTTGTGGTTCATTGTGTCCAGTTGCAGTTGTTGATCTGTCTGTTCCTGCTTTGCGAAACTGGTGGCACGATTTGGTTTGGTCAAATATATTACTACTTCGGCATCATCGTTGGTTGACTGTAAGTTTTTTTTAATCGAAATCGTTGATAAATGATTAGATCCAAGATTATGATGACCAATCAGCTAGGCTCGAAATAAGAAGAAATTTCCGATTTTTCAGATCATTAGACAAGACAATACATTATTTGGGATACAAAACAAATCATGAGAACATTCATCATTATTAATATCATCATATTAGCCCTAGGATGTCCATTGCTGAACTCCCCTATAGATTTTCAATAGGACCATTTGGAAGCGGCTTCAAGCGCGATCAATCTAACCTCAATCGACGTCCTACGCAGACGCAGCGCTTGCTGATGCGTTTTCTTCATCCGAAAACCTTACGGCCCCATTGTCCATAAGTGAACATTCCTTCCCCAGAATATAATGTAATGAACACTCACCAAGATTAGTACTCCTATACTGGTGAGCACCATGATGAAGATCAGCACGGTGAAGTAGGTCAGGAAGTACATGCTCATCGACAAGCCGTTCACTCGCAGTTGGTTCTTGGCTTTTATCTGAAAATCATTCGTAACATTACTGATGACCTTTCTTCCTTACTAAACGTAAAGACTTAAAATCTTGCAACCTTCTATTTTCCTGATATAGGGGCTACAGTAACGGGAGATGCCGTTAATTATCGCGATAAATATTCTTAAAAACGTCCATCATTGTGGTAATTTAGGGCATTTCCAGTTGTTGTGGCCCCAGCATATGAATATTCTGTGGATGTCCACATTTTGGCAGAATAGAAGGTTAAAAGGCTTTTCCCAACTACAACCTTAAATCGCTCATTCTTTTCCCATTAAACGATTTCGTTTGCATATGCCAGACAAAAATTCTCCCCAAAAAGAATGAGAGTTTTGAACTGGCAGTAAATTGACTCTCGTTATGTGATATGACACTTTTTATGCTATTTGTTTTGCGACCAAAATGTAATCCTTCGTTGTTTGTTATTCAAAATCAGTTCTTTATTCCATTTCCTCTCACCTCTCGATCATACACGATATCCACAGCCAAGGTAACAGGCACTAGCGCAAATATCATGCCCATGAAGATGGCACACACCACGTTGCCCAGGTTGAACTCTTCTTGTTGTTCTGTCTGCTGGAATGGATGGGCCAGGACTTCGATGGGCTTGAAGCTTTCTATTAGACCTGATGCTGACATTAGAACCCTGGAAGAGAAGGCGGACTTAGTTTTGCATGATTTTGTAATTTCGCGCTTTTGGAACCAAATTGATTTACAAATGTTTGTAGAAGACTTTTTCATAACAGAACTGTCTAAAACTTCGCATCACAAATGAGCAATGATAACTAATGCGATGAAATATTTCAGCTATTGAAATAAATATCGAGAGAGAGCGAGACAAAAAAGAGAGCATAATAATAACTGATTTAGACATGGCTATGTAAATATTTTGCCAGAGATTTGCACTTATCATGGTTACGTTATCAATTTCGCTTTAGTTATGGATTTAGTAAAAGCTTCACAAATAAGACGTTCCAATTAATCATCTACTATTAACCGTCATACGTAATTCTCCAACTTACCTATAAACACTATTATCCAACAAATTAACGATGATAGGCAAACTGTGCGTATAAGTACTATTGTAATAGGCCATGAACTTCCCATACGGTATCAAGCTATCCCTCAGACTGTACGCTCCAAAATTCTCCATATTCAGAAGGCTTGAGAAGTTACCATCAAAGTCTACAATTGGGAATGCTCCTAATGATTCTAGGGACTCCCTAAGGTCTGTTACTTCTTTCATATTGTCTTGTTCACTGTAAATAGCAATTGGAGTCTTGTTGAAGTAAGCGTTGGGGTCCAATTTGAGTGGCTGCATTCTGAAGAAGACTATTTGTCGGGATTTCATGTAGAGACCCAGAGCACAGGATACTGAAAATAAAGTTAATGGTTAAATTGATGTGGAAGACTTGAAACTTAATAAAAATACCAGATGAAAGACCAAAGACCATGACAGGAGCAGAAACTGCACGTAATGTTCCCATTTTCATTGCTGGGACACAGGCCTTCTCTGTAACGCATGGTCTTTGAAAGAAAGTAGACCGAACAACAAAAAAAATACTTATTTAAAAAGTACTTACTGATGGGCATCAAGATCATGACCCACAACTTGTAGGGATCCCTGATCATGCGCACCATACGGATGTAGACTAACGCGCAGAAGGTTCTCCAACAAGACGGGTTGGTCTTCACCGTCTCACCTAGCGCGTCTACTGAGATCGGGACCTCGGGAGCAACCTGGAAATAGAAGCTGGATTAAAGGCCTTTTTGAATAAGAAGTAAGAACTGGTGAAATCTATTTCTACCTGTCTATTAATTTGTACAAAACGCTCTGTTTTTACGTGCGGTTAGTTCTTCTAAATCTACACTATAAAGTTTTAGTCAATTTTTTTCTCTGTCTAAAAAAATTATACCAGACGGAAGGTTTGCATATGTTCCGATATTTTAGTAACGTAGAGAAGGTTCGTTGTTGATAAATATCTGAAGGTCCCATCTGTGCGAAGCGGGAGTATCTAGTATGAATATAATACAGTGACCGCTGGACAAAAATCTCTACACAGTACGATGAAAATGAAAGGCGCCGTTGACATCGGCCCAGAAAAAGTGATAAGTTGGAATCCCCAAAACTGGTTCGAAGTGGCACGTGCAAAGAGTACCTGGAAGGGTTTGGAGGTCTTTGCCCAGCACTGGGTCAGCAATGGCTAGAGAGAAATAAAAATGAATGTTTATAAAATAATAGATAAATAAATATAATAAAAGATTCCCTCCTATAATGCAGGAGCACATTGTATAGGTTACCTTGACATGTTCAACTCCATGAGTGGTTGAATGAAGGGCGTGTGATGCAGGTGGCGTTGGCAGGGATGTCGCCTTTTGGCCATCTTTGTCGTTTAGTTCCTAGAAGAAAATCAGTTTGAGATATCCTGAATCAACTGCAAGTAATATTTTAAAGTTTATGTTCGCGTAGAAAATAAGGCGAGCATTATTCGAGCCAATTGTTAGATCCTAGTTACAAATACAGGCATTTTGCTTAATCTGGAGAAAGTCCAAAATTGCTGTTACCAACGAGTTAGCCGTTGTTTAAGTGATAGTCTTCAAATTGGTATGATCTTCACTTCACATTCAGTTTCTAAAGTACACTAGGAAACTTACCTGGTAACTCAATGTCTTGCTCTGTAACGACAGACTCCTGGAGAGTGCCCGTGCCCTCACTAGCTTCACAGAGGACACTCCTTCTACCGCCTCCGTCTCTTCAGCGTTCTCACCTTCCAGACTGAGGAACACCTCCTCTAAAGTTGTCATTGATACACCGTAGCTTGTGATACCTGGAGAAAAGGGACCATTGAATTACAACTCTCCAAAATTATCACCGTAATCAGCATTTTAGCAATTTATTTCTACCAGGCCATATTTCTCCACAGAGAAATAGAAGATCTGCTTATATTCTGGAGTCTTAAAATGATTGTCCTAAGAATCCAGATACAGACCTGAGAATAATTGTATCAACGGAGATTGATTAAGAGAGACTGTGATAGAATATGTGACCAGACCTGGACCTGGACCAGATAGGCCAGTACTCACCAAGTCTGTTGGTCTTCTCCTTGACTTCTTGTTCTATCGCGTTGAAGAGCGGTGGGAATAGATGAACAGCGTAGTGCGGCAGGATGTAGGAGAGTTCTCTGCCGTGACGACGTGCCTTCTCCGCGCGGGGTACATGACCCCGGACAAGGCGGGTTATTTGGTGCTCGCGACAGGCTCCTGAACGAAGACATGAAAAGTTGGAATTAAAATTATGAAAGAAGTGAAGTGAGATTATTTAAAGGCATCATTTTCAGTCTTAAGCATTCCCCGGGAATCCGAAGGCTAATGCATCGAAGCGTAAAACAATCAGATTAGCCGGATAGGAACTCTGAAATATCAAAGTAATTATTTAAAATTGCTTACCATCCAACACCAAAGTCAAATGATATCCTATTCCGAATTTGTTTTTCAAGAACAGTGACGTGCCAGCACAACGGACCTGCAAAATAATTATGACATTAATTTATCATCTCCCACAAACAAAGCGATAGCCCATAAAATTTTATTGCTGGGTCTTCATCTTCCGTATCCTGTAATCTGTGAGAGAATACTTGGCCACAATCTTCAATAAGGAGGTCGTGTTAATTGGTAAGTAAATGTTCTTAATTTCGTTTTATTTTTTTTGTTCCCATAACATAATCTTGGCATAACTCTCTCTCTTACTCACTCTGCCTTTACTGATGACAGCTTTCCTATCTCCCAGTATATCAGCTTCGTCCATGAAGTGTGTGGTCAGCAGCAAGACCTTGCCGTGTCGAGCTCGCTGTAGAATCCGCCATGTTTGTCTCCGGGATACCGGGTCTACTCCCGCTGTTGGCTCGTCTAGGATTATAATCTGGGGAAAGAAATTAGTGAATTAGAAAATGAGGCATCGGGAGACGATTGGTGGTAGCTAGATGAGATCATATTTAAGAATTGAGTATGGTATGATTGGAGAGATCTGTGTTCGTACTGGACGTGGATTAATAGGAATGATAACATGTCAATCAGGGAAACTTTGGTTAAAATCCTTAACTTTTGGGTTTAAAAATATTTCAGAGATCAAATATTTGGTAGTTAAGTCAAGTAATACTAGCAATCATTGATCAACAACAGGTATTACTGCAATCGAAGATTACCTTAGGATCTCCAATAAAAGCAATAGCTATGCTGAGTTTCCTCTTTTGTCCACCTGACAGATGTTTGGCAAACACATTCGTTTGATCCAGTAGACCGACGTCAGAAAGAGCTTTGTGAATTTCCTCCGGTAGTCTTTTCCGAGGAATACCCTGCAAAAGAACAGAATATTCATAATGTCTGTATTCTAGGGCGTAAATAGAGATTTATAGTTAACTTAACCATGTGGCAAGGTGGCCAGATCATTGGCTACGCTTGCCGGATTCTAACTAAGGATTTTCGCTGAAATGGAACCCAAGAATCCAAGACAAATACAAGAACACCAAAGTTGTGATTAAGTGTTCAATATTTAAGCAACTAACCTTAACAGCAGCAAAGAACTGCAGATGTTCCTTGACAGAGAGCAAATCGAAGAGCACATCTTGTTGTGGACACACGCCGATCATCTGGCGGATCTCGTGCATGTCGTTGGGATCCCTGTATTAAAAACACTATTTTACAGGACGTTTGAATAAAGGCGTGATTTTAACGCATGCAGAATGTATCGAAAAATATTAAGTGTCAGATTTACCCTATGAATGACCCTGGTTTTTGCAAAGAATTGTACGTAGGAAAAAAATCTGAAATTACGTTTCGATCTGACACAAGTAGCCTAACTACTGTGGAGGTAGGACTCAACCTACTTACCCTAGTTAATTTGTGTTTTAAGTTTTGTATGGGCAATGAACAGATGGTTCAATGTTTTATAATAGTGTAACTAAGCCATATCGGTTCCACAAATCTAGTATGATCTACACAAAATTCTTTCTAAACCCATACCAAGTTTTCAAAATGAGTGACTTACCTAACATCTAGTCCATAAACATAAGCAGTCCCATTAGTGGGAGCCGTCAGTCCAGTTAGTATGTTGAAGAGCGTGGACTTGCCAGCGCCATTGTGACCCAGAACTGCTGTAATCTGGCCTTCGTAGATGCTCAGGTCGATGTTGTCAATAGCCTTGATTTCTTGCTTGCGACAGTGACGGAAGCTTTTCTGTAAGCCAACGATTCTGATGGCTTCTTTATCTTGAAGCTCCCTGGAGAAAAAAATAAGGTTTTGGTTTATTTTTAGCTGTTATTTAATTTTGAGTCCTGGGAGATTATTGTGGAGATCAGTATACGATTCGATTGGAGAAGGAAGGTTCTCAAATGGATAATCTTAGCGTAACATGGCCTCCCGGCAAGAAGTACCGATGACCTGAAAAAGTTAGCTGACAGTGGCTGGGAAGAGCAGCAGGTAATCTCGTGCTGTAGCACTCCTTGAGAAAGGCCTATGTCGTATTCAAAAAAAAATTTAAATACGATGAAATCATGTTATATTTTTTTAAATATCAGCCTCGATTTTGGGCTGGCAATAACGAATTCCTTTTATGATTTTATCAGAATGTGTAATATACAAGAGCGAATCGAAACTCATTTTAAAATTTGACCAACCTAGGACCGCATGCCATCTGTATTGATAGAATAAGAAGCAAAAATACAGGAAGTTATTGTAAAACTTCGATCAATTTATTATTCGAAACTTTTGCACTCTACATATTTCACAATAAGTAGTCGTAAGTACTGTTATAAGAAATGGACTTTGTCAATCTATTTAAAATAGTACAAGATGAAATAATTTATCTATTCTCGGAACCCCATTCGACTGATAGTAAATTAATTGTATCTAATCATAGAAGGAGCATTACGAGTCATTTAATGGCGCTCTGGCACTTAGCTGTACCGCTATGAGGAATGGCACTTCAACGATTTGGCAAAGAGCCCGAACATCATCATGTACATCAGCTATTAGACGCCTGATTGTAAATACAACTATGTTTTTGTTTTGGTTTGATTTAGCATGCTTTGTCTTATTGTATTTTAGAAAGCCGATAAAAGGCCTGTTTTCTTTAAAATAATGCCAGTACTTAATGTTTTAAATTCTTTATGGAGACGGACTGTTGTCCCTTTTTTCTTCTTTTTGACATTTGCGAGAACCATTTTTTGTCTTCTAACTGCTTCTGTGGCTCGTTAAAAAACTTATTGCACTCATATTGTGGAGTCCCGAATATCATGCTTAGAAGTTTTATTTACGACAGCTATACTTACCAATAAAGCAGTTTTGTTATTATTTCTATATAAATACCTATCATGAAAAAAACTGTAGGTCTTGCTTCTTCCTCGTGTCAAGGTATTATCAATGGTTTTACAAATCTTGCTAGATTCAGTAATCTAATAAAAATCTTCCTGCGAGCTATATTTAAGATCCTTTGTTAAAAGGGGCGAGCTTATTGCATTCAACTCCGGACTTTGTGGTTCCTACTGAGAAATTTCGTATGGGAAAGCCCAATAACACTTATATCCGATCTGGGAATTGCCAAGACCTCAATTTCAGCAGCTTCTCTTGTAATCACAAGACCAACGTCTTTATTGTCATTCTATAACTTGGGATACCCTTGACCACATACCTGGGAACTGGTTCAATATCCTTGTTATGTGCTGCCGCCTCGCCGTTGGAATGAAAGTGAACTGCAGACACCCTTCCCCGTCTACTACCGATCCAGAAGGATGGGAGTAAGCAGAACCAGGGCTTCTGTTTGATTCCATATTCGCCTGAAACGAGATCAAAGTATTAGTCCGATCTTATCTGATCTCTATTGGGGTCGGCTTCCAGTCGAACCAGATTCAGCTGAAAACAGGCAGTCGTTCCATGTAAAATACTGATATTCCGCTATATCTGGTTCTACTGGAAGCCAACCCGAATGTAATTGGGAAAAGGCTATGGAGATGAAGATGTATAAGTCCGATCTTGGTATACCGCAGGAGTACTGGTCACCATATATTTTAGGGTTTTACGGTTTTTATGAGATAACATTCCGAGATCGGCAGCATTGCCGGGCACGGGTACGTCAACACTGCTTACCTTTAGGATTATTTTGCACTATATTTGGCCAATCAAGTTCTCGTCGAGTCATTGATATAACTAAATCATCACCTTCCTGTGCTTATCTCAATTTGTTTGGGGTCACAGCGTGTATTTTGTTCTAGACATATTTATGAGTCATCTGAGTGGTAATTTCATATGGTTAGCAGTATATTCATAGAAAACTAAAACTTATCCAGTTTTATAGTACCACACGGGTTCCGGGAATGTTTTAAGAGAAAAGCCGGGTATAAAACCCGGGTTTTCTAACATTGCATATTAGGATTACTTGTTTTGGAAATCGTTTTAGGTTTGAATAATATGCTACTGTAATGTTGGGTAACAATGTTTAGTGTTTCTAAAGCGTGTTAAAATGTTAAGCAGATCTGCTTTAATTAACCTGGATATTTTTTAACTAACAAGTTAGTAAGGCTTAAATAACATGAAGTTTTTTAGCATAGTTAGGTTAGGTTAGGTATATTTTTGCAAGAAGAGCCTTTTAATAAACACCCGTTATGGGTCCGCCTGGCGCCTGGAAGCTTTGGACTCGACTTACTGTATTCCTTTGTTTTCCGGGGCGTCTTAAAATATATTCAGACTAGCATTTTTCCTGACTTACTAGGTATGACAGCATCCAGCCAATAGGCTGCCAGTCCATACAGCACCGTGTCGATAGCCATCATGATGAGACTGCCTCCGAAGGGGACTCCCGGGCCGCTCCACAGGTTGTCCCACGTCACGCCGACGCCTGCCATGTCCAGGACTAAAGCCTGTGGCATACAATGACAATGAGTAACTGGAGTAAGCTGAAATTTTTCTAGTGTTATTTGTGGGTGCTAAATAAACATAAGTATGTTTTTCTTTACTATCTTAAATTATTATTTCGTATTGGTGTAGCTTAACTTTTTCCATCAATGTCTGATACAGACCCCAGCAGTTTAACTTATCCCAATCTGTCAAATATCAATCGAACATTAACCTTCGACTGTAGTGATAATGTTGAAAATCTATTAAAGTTGACAGATTGAGGTACCTAGGTTGATGTGCTGGAATCTGTACCTTAAAAAGGCATTGAAAAAACATATACCTAGTTTTCTAGATTGATGATCTTTAGATATGATAATAAAGACGACATCCAGAATGTTATATAATTAATTTTAGTGCATCTTGAATTGCTAATTTCTTTGAAAAACCAATTGGTTGTCAAAAGAAATTGTAATTTGTAAAAGCTGATTTGCTTGTACTAATTATAAGTCAATTAGGCCATCAAAGAGACACTTTTGTACGTCGAATATTAAAATTATCAGAAAAGGGATGGGCTTGTAACTAAATACATAAATAATTTGATTCTATTGTCACAGATGCTTCTACAAACAATCACAAATAGGTACACGACAATATTTTCCTTTGCAATAAATTTTAAGAGTAGTAAACCTTACCTTATCCATAGCAAGCGCGTAACAGCTGGAGCTGATAAGGGACACGAACCAGAAGGCGAGCGAGTCCGCGTTGGAGACGAACACCTGGATGAAGTACAGCCCGCTCATCAGGTTCACGGCGAAACTGCCTAGGATGCCGGCGGTCTGATGGAGAAAAGAATAATTAAATAGAGTACAGGCTCTGTTCCTTCATTCATGAAAGACGGGGGTCTTTATTGAAGAAAGGACATAAAGGACACGCCTTTAAGTTTGAATATCGTCAACCCTAATTATTACCGTGATAAAATCATCAAATGAGTCCTACCATCCGGGGCGGAATGTGTCTGTATGTACTAGACTTGTACTGACTAAACTCCACGGTGATCCTTCAATAGCCCTTTAGGTTCCAGGTTCACAGGTTCTGATGAGACAGTCCCGCTACCATGGCAGGCTTTGGGCCTCTAATATCGTCTACCCTTGCCCTTCTTCATTGAGAATGCTGTATATTGTTATATTTGAAATGAGGGTTTTACTGGCCTTAGACCAGTACCCCTAGCACGAGTTTTCACTATTTTACTTTACAGAGTTTTTCCAGTATTTACAGCGTTTCTTGTATGAAAATATGGAACAGCGCCTCTGGTGTACGAAGAAGGAACCATTTTTTTCCTTAAAAATTGTCAATTTGAAGTCGTCAAAGTTCCAGTTTACTTTACGTCTCAAATACTGAAAACTCGTGCTGACGGTACAGGGTTCAATACAGTTTCAGGGATTATTATTAAAAATATTATTTTACCAAATTATTTTCTTACCCTGGCTCTATCGAAGAACGGAGTCAGCATGAACGCGAAGGTGATAATCGTGAAACCAAATAACAGCATCAACAAAAATATTAAGATGTAAGATGAATGCTGGAACACCTGAAAACAATAAAACAAAATTAAGACACATCATAGGAAACTAAGATCTTGATTTTTTATTTCTTTTCGTTTACAAGCGCGTGAACAAGGCGCCAGTCGTCATTTGTTTTTCTTTTTAGAAGCGAGATAGATAAAAAACAACTTTTTGTTTTTTTTCCGGCCAGCATTTAACAATATTATTTCTGAATGCATATCGATACTCTTTTGTTGCATCCAAAGTAAAATCATGGAACTTAGTGATGAAACCTATTTAATTTATTTGTAAAGATGATTTAATTTCAGTTATTAACTTTTTATTACCTTTAGTGTGAAAAGTAAGACTGTACTGACGATTGACAAGATTGTAACGAAGACTGCGTAAATTAAGAACCAGGAACCCCTGAAAAACAAAATTAAATAAAACATAAAATATTAACTTTTAAGTGAAACATTTTTAAGATCAGGAACTACCAATTGACGATCACTAAGAAGGTGAAATAAAAGACTAAGAACTCTTCCTATCTTAATTTTGATGATTGAATAATTAAGTATATAGAAAAAACAACTCAATGCTTCAGGAGGAGTGTTATAGCTCTCAAGTCAACTACAGACAAAACAGTTTTCGACAATTTATGGCCCATCACTAACATTTGATCAATACGTCCTGCAGTGCTATTCTCTATAAACACAGCCTTAATTAATGTGACAGCGCTGATGTCACGCTGGGACTACAGTTTGCTATTCACTAAACTACTGACAGTCGATCCTGCCGTGCACCGCTCACCGCTCGCGCTGCATGATCGGACGATCTCAAAGCCGGCTTGTCGAAGAGCGCATCGTAGAGTGAAGATATTTCTAATAGAAAATAGCATAGCTGGTGATCCTAAAAAAACAATAGAAGTCCCAAAAAGTCTTTACTAACCAGTAAACCGACTCCTTCAAACCCATTATCCTCATTCCCTCCCTGATCTTCTTCTCCTTCTCCCCCACAACGAACATCAGCAGGTAGGTGATGAACTGCGACAGCGTCATCACCATGTACATCGGCATGATCACCCGGAATATCACCAGCCAATCACCGGTGTGCTGGCGCTTTGGAAACTGTCGCAGGTCTATTCGGGGAGGAGGGATTGCTGCGTCGGTGTCAAACTGAGGGAAACAGAATTTATTTGTTTAAACATGTCTGTCATTACTCATCATTAACAGAGAATTAAATACATTGTGGTTTTGGAGTTCAAATTGAGAGATGTAGGTTCGTAGTTCGCCTATGTACAATAAAAGTTTTAGAAAAAGCTTACTAGGTACAACATAGTTAGCTAGAAAATTAGTAGGTAGTATGCTGACTTATATTTAGCAGAGGAAAATGGCAGTAAGATGACGAGTATGCTCTAAAAAAGGCAGAGAATCTGTGTCTGATATTTTTATATTGAAAACCTCATGCTCTCATGGGATTTCAAATGTCTCCTTATCTTGATCTAATTCTTCTTCTTTGCGGGTCGGATGCAATGAGAGAACTCTAATTGCATCCGACCAATACGTAGCTATCCAGCACATCTCTGTCATTTAACTACTAAAATCACTCATAATTATGTGTTTAACACTTATCTTACTAGGGCCTTATTATGTGCGCCTTTAAAATGCGAAATCTTACCTTAATCTTAATATAATCAATGAGCGTCTGCAGAGCCAAGAACCCTGAGTAGTAATACTGCAGTACAGGACACGAGTTCTCTCCGTGCATCTCTGACAGAGGTATTAGCTGTCCTCCTCGAGACCAGTCGGAGGACCAGTCCTTTGCGGTGGTCCTCTCTCGACATTTCGCTGGTGAGGTCGTCAGGGTTCGAGTGGAGGGCGTGCCTATGTGGGATGGGTTGGTCCGGATGGTGTATCTGAGGAGAAATATTTATTAATTAAGTAAATTGTGTAACTAGCTGTAAGTTTCCCGAATAGTATAAAATAAAATAAATATTGATGATTATATGGATAGACAGATTTGATGGTGTCAAAGGTTTTGCGTTGGATCATCAGAGTAAAACCTGTGCTAGGATGAAATGAAATGAAAAATGGTATATTAGTTTTATACATAGGGAGTACAAACTGTGATTGGAGCCTTCTGCTAAGCAAAAAAAGCCTGTATTAGTAAGCTCTTAGGATAGGAGCTATGTACTCCGGTGATACGTTTCCAAAAAGACGATCCGACGTACACGCGTGTAAAGCCACGGATAACACATAGTTTACAATAAAACGTCATTTAATTGCGTGGTGTTCCCACGTGACATTTTGCGTAGTTGAGTAAAGTTACATCCGCTCTTTATTGTTGAAAAGTAATCAATGCATAAAGTGCATCTTTTATACATTGACCGATTGTTGATTAAAACGATCAATGGAGTCGTAATTTGAAGATATTAATTGTAACAAACTTATGTTGTATTTTGGAAACGAAGTTTTGAACGCAGATCGAGGGAGCCTTACTTAAGTCTCTAAACCTTGTTGCATTCCAGCTCTGGAAAGCAAAAGGCAATGGAAGCAACAATTAATGTAGATTTTAGTCAGTACAAGTCTGAATGTTCGCTCGACCCCGAGCGGGAGGACTTATTAGTATTTTGCAACCATAAAAATAAAGTTCACTAAGGCCTGAAACTGCGTTAAGCGGGCGCCCGCGCGGTTTCATACAAAACCGCACCGTCGCGGGAACCAGCGTGGGTGTCCGTCACGGGGAGGCGTGCCCCGAACCCACGCAACGGGGCCCGCATCCGTGCGACGGAAACCGTCTCTGGGGCACGCGCTGTGCCCGCCAGGGCTGTCTTTTTTTGTGCTAATCGTCGTTTTTCTACGTAATAATATAATAGATTAAGTTTTCCATCGATACGAAAGACGACTATACAAGCACAACGTTCAAATTGAACTAGCGACACTGCGTAAATCGGTCTCCGCGACGGGGACCGTCGCTTACCCACGGAGCCCAGTCGCGTGTTCACGTGTGTGGGCGCCCGCTTAACGCAGTTTCAGGCCTAAACCAGTGAACCTCATTAAATACTCTACTGTGTTTTGAAAAAACATAATTATTATTTTAATAAAGAGTGGCAGAATTATTTTGGTACAGCTTTGAGCCTCCCTGTTAAACCCGCAATCAATTCTAATTACATGGTTCTTTTTTGTATACAATGAAATAACCGAGTATCCAATGGTAAGGCGGGATAACACTCTATGACGCCGAAGCAAGCTTATCTTTTCAACGTTCGATGTGCATTCTTCATGGCCGGTAGATGGACCTGTGGTAGCAAGACGGTAAGCAAAATGTTAGGGCCTATGCACACCACGTTTTTGCAGCACGTTAAGCAGTTTGTTGTCGCGATACAAAGTATCGAACGCGCGTTTGCATCGCATCTGTATCGCTACAAACGCCCGACAACGGAGCGTTTAATAAACGTAGTGTGCATAGGCTCTGAATTGTCTAAACATTCCTCACCTGAGGGCTTCAGTAGAGGATGTAGGATCAGTATGGAAGATGACGGCGATGGGGAAGTTCTTAGCGTCGTTGTGGTACGCGTCGTTCAGCTCCGAGTTGTTGTTGTACTTGATCCAGCGGATTGGATGCTGGTGGGACTCTGCTAGTAACGTGTTTATCTCCTCCAGGAAACCCTGCAAGTGGAAGTAGAAGACGTTGGAAATCATATAACGGGAAGATACTTAGCTATACTACCAGCTTCAAATTATGTTTGTCAGTATGTTATAAGCCGCAGTAGCAGCCGCAGCAGTGATGAGACGCCCTGAAGACTATGTAGTCAAAAAGAGTGCCTTTCCATCGCAACACGCAAGAGGGGGAGAGGGAGACCCTTAGCAACATGGCTAATGACTGTCCAGAAGGACATAAATTGCTAAACCTGGCGAAAGAGGATGCCGAAAACCGCAGTAAATGGCGACGCATGATAGGGAAAGCCGACCCCGAATAACGGGATGTGGCGAGGCAGAAAAAGGAGTATGTTTTAAGCCCCAAACTGCCCGTAAAATGCAAACAGAAAGACATACAGATTTTGTCTCGCATCCATATTGTTAACATCGATTGTCTTTGGTATTTACTATACCATCTGCTACATCATTGCGCTTGAACATCGTCAACATACATAGTTTTAATCATCAACAACTAAAAACAGCTTTCTTGGCATAAGCGACATTGGCCATTCCAGTGCTAATGGCTTATAACCCTATATAACCCACCAAAAATTGAGGAGTAGAAGATTGATATTAGAATAATCACTATTATTTGAATGGCTTAAGCTGTAATAAATAAATAACACATCATTATTGTGAATTAGTACAAGTAGTGTTTTACTTTGGATATTAGCCAAAACGGAACACAATTATATGACTACATCAGTCTATGCTTGATTAGATGCATGCCAATGTTTATACTAGACTTATGTATGATCAGAAAAAGTATGTGGCGGAAAAAAGGTTTGTTTTTAAATCCTTTGTGAAATTAAACCTACGCATATATTTCTCAAAATTCTCGGGGTGGATATACTACCTACCAAAAGAAAGCTTTGAGATTTCTTTAGCCGTTTCGGAGGAGCGCACACTAGATTATTTTAGTGAGATACTGCATATAAAGCTAATCGAGGGCCCTATATATTTTACAACGAGATCATCAGACTCAAATTGGATAAACAGACAAGAAATCAATAAATACCATAGTCCCGTTGGCGTTGAGCCAATCAGCGACAACCGCCACTGAATGGTTCTCCGGGAAGGCGTCGTGGTGTATCCTCAGCAGACGACCTGGTTTCCGCACCTCCGGGAAGTTGGGGTTCGGCACCAGCATCTTCAGGAAGATCAGCACCCCCAGAGAGTATAGCGGGACCAGCACCTCCTGGTAATGTCGAAAAATTTGGAGGAATTAGACATGATTCGTTGATGAATATGGATGCTGATTGCGGTTTCGCTGCTTCTATTTCTTTTTTTCAAGAAAAATGCTTAAGGATTCAGATGTTTAAGATCATCGGGATCCATTCTCTAATATTTGGCAGGTGCTCTGTAACAGATTTATCAACAAATCTGATTTGATTAACCGGCTATGAATTAGAAAAAACATGAAAAATATAAACAATTTTTAAGAAGCTTTTTTTGTTAATAAAAGCAGTGCTTGTTTTGCTGTCTACTGTAAGAGGTATCAGGCATCACAGGGCTGCGACTGTACCACTATTTATAAAAGGCTAGTCAAGCCAAGAGTGAACAGGTTACTTCTAGACAAGCGTGCTTCATCGTCAATCACATCATCTGCTTACTATCAGGAGAGATAGTAATCAAAAGCGAGCCTATCAAAAATGTATAAAACTTACCGCAAGAGTCTTCCTCGTATCCCGTTTCTTGAGGAGGAGGTTCCGGACGACGGTAGCCCACAGCTGCGGCCAGAACTTGGCCGGGCGGCGGGTCCCCATCGCGCCCCGCAGCCTGCTACCTATCGCCACGCAGTCCTGGTCGCTCACCTCCTTCTCTCCGCATTTCCTGGAGAACAGAAAGTCTGGTTAGAATTCATCATCATTATCACATCTTGACGATATCTTCATGATCGTGGGGAATAAATAGATGCGAGACGCACAGAACCGAGAAATATGGCAAAAAAGGGGGCGGTCTATACCCAGCAGTGGGTGATCCCGGGCTCATATGATGATGATGATGATCGCATCAGCCGTAAGACGTCCAATTCTGAACATAGGCCTCCCCTTTAGACTTCCAATAGTAGTTAGTATTCAAGATGCAAGAAATTTCGATCCCGAAAGTGTTGCGCCTTATTCAGCAGCATTTTGCCTCAGAAGAATCATCGTATCTGTGACGCTAGACTAGAAAGGCATAACTCAATGTCGTATCAAGAACTATCAATAAAAACGAAAACGTGCAGCTATCATATTCGCAGGGCAAACATGGCCAGAAATTGCCTAAAATAGAGAGGGACACAGTACTTATAGGCTATTGAAAAAAAAAAAATGAACTGTGAGTAATTTGGATAATAATAGCTGTTGGGCTGTGCATATTCTTCTCTTCTACTGCCTAATTGATAATTTTGCAAATATAAGAAGAAACCCACAACAATCATTCCATATTGCAGCATAACATCCTCTTCGAACCTTATCTGTCCGAATCTGGGTGCCCTAAATCCAGAAATTACTTCGATTGTTCTTGGATCCTCAATAGGGTCAGCAAGAATAATTCTAACGAAATAAAACTACAATAGACACTCGAAATCTTAATTGGAATCACAAAGTAATGCGGCGCTGACAGGCTTATCACTCGGTCCACAAGAAGCGCTATAATTAAAGGCAAATATTGTTTTATGATGATAAACTACTGGTCTAGTTAATTGCTGAGTTTCTCCGTTATTATATTACTAAACAGCTGATGTCGCTAGGAGCCATTAATTGGAAGATTTATCAAGACAACTTAAACCTTGGTCATCAGTTCATACTCGTTTTATTGTAACATTAAAATTGTAAGCAAAAATTACGTCCAGTTTTTATTTCGCGAGACAAAATTCCAGCCTTGGTTGCAGGATGCAGTACCTACATTTGCATCCTCAGGCAATTGCACCACATGCGGGATGCCGTAATAACCCGCATCTTGCATATGTAAATGAATTTACGTGCTTATGCCAGCTTTACCACGGAATATTGTTGTGAAGCCGGTGATATGTTTATCTCTAAGCCGCAAACTCGCGACGCAAATCTCCGATACCTTACGACTTTGGTATTCAGGTGACTATCGCAATACAAATCCATATAGATTCGTACACAGGCATGTGTCAATGGATACCAAAATCGTAAGGTAAGAGACTTGCGTCGCCTAGTGCACGAAGGGGCTAAATGATTAAAATGTAATATCAAAATACTAAGAAGGCACTGGGCCAATGTGGTAAATGAATATCCCTTCCTCTCAAAGAATCTGTGTTGTCGAAACTATCATCATCTCAGCGATAGCACGTCCACTGCTGCACATAGGTCTCCCCTTCAGATTTCCACATATTATACCGGTTGGAAGTGACCTGCATCCAGCGTCTTCCGGCATCCTTTATAAGGTCGTCTGTCCATCTTGTTGGTGGACATCCTACGCTGCACTTGCTAGTCCGTGGTCTCCACTTTAGAGCTTTTCGACCTCATTGGCCATCTGCTCTGCGAGTAATATGGCCTGCCCATTGCCACTTCAGCTTGCTAATACGTTGGGCTATATCGGTGACTTTAGTTCGTCTATGGATCTCCACATTTCGGATTCGATCATGTAGAGAAACACCGAGCATAGGCCGCTCCATAGCTCGTTGAGTCGAAACTATCAATTAAAAAGTATATTTCGTAATACGTTACTACGAATCATTAGCGTCTTCCAACAGCTTCTATTTCTGTGGATATACGAGTACATAGAAGTCGTCCACAGTAGTGACTGAAAGATCAAAGTCCGCACACAAATAGACGAAACAATTAAGCTTTCCTGTCAGAATCACTAATGGACAAACACAAGACAACATGGAGTAACAGCTACAAATAACATAACATCATCATTTTGCACCAAATGCACGCCAAAGCGCTTCTGACGTGGAGTTGTGGATACCGGACAAATTAGACAAAAGTTGTTCCAAAGAAACTTTGTTTTTATAAAGGCCCTTCCATCCGTTGATGCGTGCCTGTGTACGAACCTCTATGGTTTTGTATCGCGATAGTCGTCTGGATAACAAAGTCGTAAGGTATCGGAGACTAGCGTCGCCTAGTGTTGCAAGGGGGCTTCCCACATTACGTTAGTTATGTTTAAGTTCCCATAAAGCAAGCCTTTTGCCAACAATCGGGTTTCACTTCCAAACTCCATGGTTAAACAAATGAAAAAAATATAAATGACGTAATTTTACGAAATTTGACTAATTAATTTGCCAAAATTGTATTTATTAGAACACCAATATATCTTCAGTTAAAAATGAGTTAATAAATATGTGACGTCAACTAGAGGACAACGGAAGAAGAAAACGTGTTGGCCGACCCCAAATGTGTTAGGATGCGGGCAGTAAGATGACGATTTCGCCAATTGTGTCTAAGCCAAATAATAGGGGCATGCCTAATGCCACCGACTGAATAAGGAGATCACAAATCCAGACTTCATGACTGAAAACACCACAATCGTATATTAGAATGTCCAGCAGGGCTACTGGCTAACTTGATAGTCACTGACCAGCAGTTTTCAACCTGCACTTGGATGGCTTGATACCTGTTATGAGGCTAAGTTGAGGAGTGGAGTGCCTCAAGAGCGTTAGAATGATTTTAGGGAACATTTACATTTATCAGTTTCATTGCAAATGCAAAAGCCAATACGAAATTTACCTTTTGACAGTTATTTGATGGTCACCAAATAGATACTGAGACACGCAATAGCCCCGCGATAGTAGCAACTGAGAATTCATGCCAAAAATAGGGAAAAAAAATACCCCCGTCAATCCCTACGTAAAACAGGTGTACAGCTCAATATAGAAAAAAAAAATACAAATAATTGGCAGTATTTTAAAAGTTGTGGTAATGCCAGCTGTGTTTTAGAAGTAACAGGTCTACAGATGTGACGTCATACTCTGAACAGCTGTTCGTCTATTTCAGATCTCAGTTTAATGACACCTTAATGACGTAGACTGAGAGTCAGGCAGACTGACAATGAGTAAAGTAATGACATAATAGTAGATATTGTAGATTTCACAGTCTTTGATCTGAGTTGGTATTTGGAGAATGGTGAACAGTAATGCATTTGTTATATATTACATTTAATGCGTTACATATAATGCAAACTGTTAGTAATTTGAAAGAATAGTTTACAATTTAGAACGTTTAGTTTTTTATCTACTTACATTTTACATTTTTAAATATTTATTTTAAATATAGATAAAAGCACATTAATTAGATATTACCCTGGTTTTTATGATACTCTAATTTGGGGTCTTTTTATTACTGTCCTCATGGTATCCCTTATGTTTTTCCAGACTTCTAATCTATTCTGTGCCACACTTAATCTAGATTCGTTCATCATCATTCATCTAATCAACCAAACCTCACATTTGTAATGTTCATTATCACCAGCCTATAATGTTCCCACTGCTGGGACACAGGCCTCCTCTCTGTGAGAGGGAGTGGGCCATAATCCACCACGCGGTCCCAGTGCGGGTTTGTAATATTCATACGACGAAAAGAGTAACCATGGAGTTTCTTGCCGGTTCTTCTCCATGGAATCGACCAACCCGAACCGAGCACATTTTGTCGACGTTTTATAAGTGCCCTCATGGGCCTATGTGAAATAAAAATATTTGATTTTGAAAACTTCAATACAGACCTTCAACAGAGTTTTGTCTTAGAAGCTTTTACACATACACTAAGCGCGCGAGTAGAATGCAGAGCTTAGGAATGCGGTAGTGCTGTTGACAAGGATGGCAAAGTACTACACTGCAGGCGCGTGAGGTGGGGCGTGCGGGTAGCGGGGGGCTCTTCACCTCAGACCCCGACTGCATTCAACTCGCGCGCTATCTGTAGATAATTCGAATTTATGAATTTTTCACTATCCTAAACTAGACCCCATTTAGTTAGCTTGCGTGCCGACGCATAAACGAACATTTTTCAATCTGTTTTCAGCGTTCATAACTTTTGAAAATAGGGCTTGTATTTCTAAAGCTGCATGTATACGAGCTAAGATTTTCCCTTCAGTAGCCGAGGCTAAGTGTAAAGCAGTTTAGTTAATTGTTTTATCGTTTTAATAATTCATTTTATGAGCCATTGCTTCGTACATTATTTACGCTTGGTAACGGGAAAATTTTCTAAGGGTAATTATTTAATCCCTGCTTCCTTTGAGACTAGCTCATAATTACCTGCCTTATAATTGTATGAGTTGTTATTAGGGGTGTGAATATTTTAATCGAACATAATCACTTTTCAAATCTATCCAAAAATAATAGAATGTAGTATATTTTTAGAGTTGCAAAATTGTCAAATAATTTCTGCCTGTCCTGCGGGAGGGACTGTCAGACTTTTCTCACTAATTAATCATTATGTTTCTTCAGTTTCCCTTTGTATTCTAGGGCCATGGTGCTCTTTTAAGACAGAGTCTAAAGTTTTTCTTAAAATAAGGAAAACATCGAGTTCCCTATTAAACGCTCTCCACTATAGTGAAATTTAAAGGCAATCTTATGGCTTTTACAATAATCAGTATTACATTAGTAGGTACTGAGTCATTATTTTATAGGTCATTATTTCATTTACATGAGCTTTGGTCTTCTGTTGCTCGACGATGGAAACTTATTTACTTTCTAACCTGATATTTGTGAATTGGTAGGTACACTGCTCAAGTTATCCGGCACGCAATATTATTAAGCACATAATATTAAAAACCAATTCCTAAAAAAAAATTGAGTTTGGGAGCCTTGGGATCTCACTCTACCCTGTCTCTATCAAAAAAGGCCGTGTGCATTTCTTTTCCCACAGCCTAAGTCGAAAGAAATATAGCCATACTTTAATACGATAATAAAAAACAATTTGTTTATATTTCCCCGTGTTCAAATTTCACCGGAAATGGCAGGTCGATGGCAGGGTAGGGCTGCGAAACGGAGGGGTGTGCTGCGGCGCCCGGAAGTCGCTGCATATTGTATTGCAAGGGGTTCTTGTTGGGACCGATTTTAAACTGTTGCTATGTAGCGCCCCCTTTGGATATTGATAAATCAATTTGTTTTGATAATTTAGGAATATTTTGTGAAAGTAAAATTGATGTTTAAGGTATCTTTATAAAATAAACGTAATATAAGCCATATCGTAGTGGTTTACTCCAGGACACCACGGTCTACTTGGTAACTTGGGGGCGGGTAGGCATTGCCAGGTCTGCCTGGCTCGCGACCATCATCCTATCGGAATCTAGAAGCGTATGAAATAAGTATAAAAAAATACTTTTTAAATAAAGAAGACTTCAAAAACAAAAAGACAGTGTTATTTTGGAAGTCAGTGGCTTTGTTTTTATTTCATTGATTTTTGCCGGTTCAGTCAAACGGGAAAAAATCTTGGACCATATCAAACAATATAGGTCGAACTGAGAATCTGCATTTTTTGAAGTCTGTAATAAAGAAATGTTCTTAATGTTTTATTTTGTTAAAATCTAAAACTACATTATCATAAAGATGATTTTTGAGGAAAGAAAAATTTTAGATTGCAAGTGGGATTCGAACCCGCGTCTTCTGGATATCTATCTGGGTTCAAATTCCACTTGCAATCTAAAATTTTTCTTTCCTCAAAAATCATCTTTACGATGCGTATCGCATGCGTTAATGCGTATAAAAAATAATTAATTACATTATCATAATCTAACAAATCACTTCAGAATTCAGACTCTTATATAATAGACCCATTTGCCAATTCCTAGCTAAAGATAATTGGAAACGATGTCTGAATAAATAGTAAATGGACTGTTACAAAATTCAATACCCAAGACGCTGCTCCGACCAGCATTTTATTTCATTCTCAGACAGGTCATTACGAAGTTTAATATCAACGTTGAGCCTATATCGAAGTTTGTGGAGGAAGACTTGTTTAATGGTTGCTTAGACAATTATTTTTGTTAAAGAAAAAATACTAGATGCTACTTTAAAGCGTCAAGGAGTAGAAGAATGTCTTTATAAGCCAGAGAGCATCCTGCAGGGGTCGCGGGACTTATGAAATTATCGTGACTGTGGAACTTAAAGGGTTTTTGAAGGACACCGTGGATTTTAGTCAGTACAAGTCTGACAGTCCCTCCTGCCGTGCCCTGGGTGGGGAGGACTCATTATTGATGAAATCATGACTCATTACTCATGATTGATTACCACGAAAAAAAAACAGAGAGCATTTTCAATACATTTAACCTCCATGGTAAAAATATGTGCATATTTTCATTGAATTTTAAATATTGGTCTTGTGCTGCGCTAATTTTAACGCCTAGTAGTTAGTCAAAAAAATGATTTTATTGGTTCACAAATATCTAACGGTGAACGACAAATAATATTAGGTATTTCGCTAATATTTTACTGTTATTCTTTCCAAAAACAACACTATTTTTTTGTTAATATACAATTTAATTTACAAACTATAAATAAAATCCTACTAGTAATATTTACAAGGAAAAATAATAATAAATAAATAAAAAAGAAAAAACATTCATAGGGCGTCGAAGACTACGTCCACATCGCTGTCAACGGGAACAGTGCCCAGAATGCTGGCAGCATTGCCACGTTGTATGGCAATGCTAATTCGTTGGCCAAGGAATAGGCCAGCCCTCTGGTCACTATTATTGATGTATTTTGATTCTTTGGCATGACTTAAGTGCCTAATGTATGACACAGACATCAAAAGAGGGCCGCCCTAAATTACAAATACCAAGAACCACACATCGTATTTCAGCAATAGCTTTTAGAGCACATCATATATTATATTATATCACCCACAATACCCCACCCAGATTTGGTAAAAGCCGTCTACGATCTAATTAGCAACTATACTAATGAGTTTGACCGATATCCGACGGAATCAAAGGCTCCCTTCGTTTGCAGGGGCTTACACGACACACCCTGTCTTCATAATTGGAATTAAAGTGACAGGGCATGACCTGGCAAACCTCGGGTCCGTTTTGTCCAAATGATTGGATATACATTTATTTTATTAGTAATATTATTATTTTATACTTACAGAGCCATTATAATGTCTGAATACCGAGACTGTAATTTTGTCTGTAGAGATTCTTTCGCAGAAAACAGCGCGTTTTCGCTATCTGCGAAGTCTCGAAGCGTGCTTCAAACAACTAATTTCTAGCCCCTGCTCACAGCGGCAAAGGCTACGGTCTACATTATGTGTTTTAAATATTTCATTATTTATAGTTTTTTCTTTCTTTTTCAGTCATCTTCCACACTATTATTGAAATATTTGTATTTGTTTGTGTGTGTGTGTGTATGTTTGTAATGGAGAAACTCAAAAACTTCTTTTACTGGCCTGTTGGTCTAGTGGTTAGTGACCCTGACTGCTATGCCGGGGGTCGTGGGTTCGATTCCCACCCAGGACAAATGATTGTGTGATGAGCATGATCATTTGTTCTGTGTCTGGGTGTAATTTATCTATAACATGTATGTATTTAGAAATATATTTGTATGTTTATCAGTTGTCTAGTACCCATAACACAAGCTCTGCTTAGCTTGGGACTAGATGGCGTTGTGTGATACTTGTGGAATATTTATTATTATATTTATTATTATTATAATGATTTCAAAATTCCCAATAGCATAGCTGATTGTGATCATCCTCTAGTAATGTATTGCGATGAATGGGAAAGTCATACCCGAACTTACCAATCTCATAAACAGTGTAGGTATGCCAATTATCTCACGCAAGAGATTTTATGGTTTATTTCTTATACAATAACATCCCTTTTCGTTCTCCCTTGTGCATTAAGCAATTACCTTCCAGTATTACCACTTATAATGCAGAGAACACTTACTTTATAGGCCACACCACGCACATAAGCTCTTAATTACTTCCCTTCAAACTTTAATTAGATCCGTGTAAGTACACACGAGGTTCCTTCATAATAATGGCTTCATTTAAATATTCTGGAGGCTAGATTTAAAATGTAATTATACGAAAATAGTAAGAAAGGTGATCGGAGAGGTTTTCATTTTATCATAAGTCCTCCCTCTGGGTGGGACTGAAAGTACTGTACTCGTAAGTACTCGACAAAAATTTTTAATGCCGTCATTTTTTCGTCAAATTTTAAAAGTTGCTATGTCAAATTAGCCATTTGTCGAAGGTTAACGGTTAGAGTTCGATAAAATTTGTCGAAAAAATGACGTCTTAAGAATTTTTTTTCGAGTTCGACACCATCTCTAAAACCGAGAATTGCCCCCCAGACTAGCGGGAAATACCGTTGATGGTCGTTTATACGAACATTTAAAGACTATATGTCAACGGAAAATGCCGCTAGTGTGGCCCGGCTGTAATAGTTTATAGAAAGCTTGCTACATACTTCAAGCAGGAGACAAGGATATGCTACGTCGACTCTTAACTAAGAGAGCTATGAAAGCAACAGCACATTTCGACGACACGGTTAGCGCAGATTCCAGTCCCGTAGGTGCGGAGCAAATATTTGTATGATCTACAATTATTATAGTTGTTTGGGGTCTGGGCGCTCGTGTATGTAATTTAGTAGTTAGTTTATATGTTTCTAAACGCAACTACGACACAGGAGAAATTCCTGGAGTGGGGCAACGTCTGCCTCAAAAAAAGAACAAAGTGTTATACATGCGGGCATGCGGGCATGCGGACAACGAGTAAAGGGCAACTCGCTGTCCGACCATGGACCATGCCCGGGTCGACGGCGCGTTGTGTTCCACGCGCGCCTCAAAGAGCGTCAGCAAAATGACGGGGCCCTCTCACAGAGGGCCAAAGCCTGCCGGGGTTGTTGGACTCATTTCATTACCGTGACCCCGGAACATAAAGGGCTATTGAAGGACACCGTGGATTTTAGTCAGTACGAGTCTGACAGTCCCTCCCGCCCTGCCCGGGGAGGGAGGACTCATTTAATGATTTAACTACGCAAAAAAAAGGGTTTATACATAACGCAAATTCTTTGTTCACTACGATGCACATGTTAGCTCAAAATGTGCACAAGGTAATAAGTACTATAATTGCAATCTGACGAGTGACGATCTCGTGTCTCAACGTAATGCGTAAAATGAGTAGTGGGTAGTTTTCCGGCAGTCGCTAGACGTACAGCATTGCACGTAGGTTGGTAGTAGGTACCAGAGCGAACATACGAGACAAACATTTATTTTTACTTATTGAGTTGGATCATGTCGACTCAAATCGAATGAATCAAACACTAATTGGTTGAGGTGTCGGAAAATAATGCCTTAACAAGAAATCCCGTTATTGGATAGGATAGGGTGCAAAATAAATACAAGCAAGAGACGAACTAAAACATCTGCCAAATAAAGACAGAATCAGTATTATGTATCAAGCATTGCGACAGTGTTTTGTTTTTCCTTTATAACTCCACATAGCAGCCGCATTAAGAAGATGCAAGGAATTGCATGCATGCATGCAAGTGACTACATCTTTTGCGGTAGGTGCATACCTATTTCTTTGATCAATAATCGCCCTACATGACTAAGGAAAACTTGTATTGTTAATAATCATAACAACAGTCGATTTGGAAATTCCTATATCTTTCGTACCTAATACATACCTCCTATTAAACTCTGTGAGCGCGATGACAGAGCGTTTTTAAATTTTTGTTTTTATTTTTTTCCTAACTGGATATTTTGATAAACATTTTAAGCTTGTAGTGTCTCATTATTAAAAAAAACTAAAAAAGTACTTTAAAAAATGGTGGTTCATGTTAAACTAGACACAAAAACGCAACGCGACCCGATGAAACGTGATGCGTGTTAACTCGAATCTTTGCAGGCACGGCGTCGCGTCGGATGTTCACATTATGATTCTCAACTATAGAAAACAATACATTTGATTCGACTCAACACGCATCGCATTTCATCGGGTGGCGTCGCTTTTTATTAGTCACATTGCGCGCTGCGATCAATTTGTTATTGCCTACCACTGATGCCTTCCTTTATTTCTCCCTCCTCTCAACAAGTATTTTACTAAATTCCAACTTGACATTAAAAATCTACAGGTAGAGGGAAACCACAGCCAGTACAAAGGTTAACGAGCTAAGTCTGGAATGTGTCTAGATCGAGCTTCGACGTCAGCCATGCTAGACCGCGCACCGTTAACCGGAACAAAATAATAAAGCGCCCACCATAATTGTATACCTTCGCTAGACTTGAGGTAAACTGTATTGTTTGTGCCACTTCTAGATGTTTTGATAGTAGGGAAATTATTCTGTTGTATCTGGGTGATAGTAGTTTTATTAAAGTAGGTTATAAGATAGGTAATGCGTGAAGCAAAAAGAGGTGTACCTATCCTAATCTTTAACGTCGATATTCTTCGTCGTCTGTGGCAGACTAGTTCGAAGCGAATTGAAAGCAGGATTTCTAGGGATAATTCTCTTCATGTTTTATAAAAATCTGGTTAGTTGATTTAAAGGAAAAAATAGTTGATGGTGAATTTCGCAAAAATTGCGTTTGAATATAATCGAATACAAATCTGCAGTACAAAGCGAATATTCTGCTAACAAAACTAATTCCAGTAGGCAGGTAATATAATTTTTAAATTATAATAATTTAAATTAATCTTCTATCATATAAAATAAATCGCTGAATGTGTTGCGAAGTGCAAATCTCGGGAGCCGCTAAACCGATTTTGCAAATTCTTTTTTTTTGCAATATTCTTTGAAAAAAATTGGATGGTTCTTAGAGAGAAAAAAAAAGAATCGACTGTTAGACGGTACGAAGTTCTTCGGGTCAGCTAGTTCTCAATAAAATGCATGACTTGCATGAATGACTACCTTATGCTCTTTCCAATGAGTGTGAATAGTGACTACAGAAAGACATCTGTTACGATACTAACCAACACATTTCTTTTGCGTCGTTCACGCTCATACCCCGCACGTCAGTGGCAATTATACTACGCACAATCGCAGTTGACCTTTCTGAAGAGCATCACTAATAACATTACCTATGTTCTATGGCATCCCTAGCATGTTTACACACAACACGTGCCATCCGAAATATCACAATAAAGGTAATGAAACTAGACTAAAGTAAGTAGTTTCTATTTTCAGCCCTTATTAGTGTCTACCAATAAAATAATAGTAAGGTCAAGGTTAATTGCACATCGGCGGCGATATAGACTTTTGTCCAGGCCTATCCTGGCTATGGCAAGGAGCGAGGGAGCATAGGAAGCAGTCACCTCCTTCTACCGAGCAGTGCTAGCCTCCTTCTTCATTAGCATTACTGTTTCGTAAAAGGAGGCTAAATACATGGCATTGAAAGCCGTCACTTGCCTTCTTCTGCGAAGCAGTAATGCGAGCCTCTGTCGCTGTAGACGCCCGTATTGTCGAGTATCGTTTGGCGATTTCCGGCTACCGTGGTTGCGGGTTTACAGAGGGTAAGCAATGGATAGGTCACTATCAAAAATATACGGCAACTTAACAGCGTGATATACGTTATCAGACTATGTCAAGGCCCACCTTAGAGGGCTAAAGTCTGCTGGGGTCGCGGGACTGTCTTATCAAGCTACCGTGATCTTGGTACATAATGGGCTATTGAACACCGGGATTTTAGTCAGTACGAGTCTGACAGTCCCATCCCGTAGGGAGGAGTCATTAGATGACATTAAAACATTTAAAAAAAGACGGTTTCAGACTAAAACCTCTCTCAGAGTCTTTCATCAAGGTTCGTTCAGTCATTTTAACCTGATTAATTAATATACATACATCCATCCATCCAAAAGCTACGATCCCTTTAAACTCCATTTGCTACGTTCACGTTCATGTTATTTATGTAAAAGCATTCGATCATATTGACCACGGACACGACCACACTATCTAGCTCGCAGAGGTTTCATTGCATTGCACCGGTGAATCTTTAATAAGCTGAGAGCTCTTTGCCATTCGACTCCATTACGATACCCCTTCAGAATAAGTTTAGGATACATCTGTTCAAACAGGTGATATATAAATATTAGTTTTTAAAGAAAAAATCCCATAAAATAGAACAGAATACTTAGAATCTATTTCGGTTCCAAAAACACAAAAAAAATATAACGAGTTTTTTTTAGTAAGTATGACACTGACTATAATTGTCTTTGTCTTTTTTTAATGTTTCAGATGGTTCCCGTTTTATGAGGTAAATAAAGTAAACCGGAATTGAACCGAAATTAATCGGAAGGACCTTAATTTGAAGGAAAACAATAGTTTCTCGTTTGTAAAATTTAAAAGTGCTATAGGACTTGCTATAAACGCTGGCTTACTATAAACGCAGTAAGTATACTTCAAGGAAGCTGTTAATTAAAAACAGAAATCTTGTATTATGGCCTCTGAATAATATAAAAAATAACAATAAGAGCGATAATCATGTTCACACCGAAAGGATTAAAACTCAGCATTTGCTGGGTAACAGATACCCAGCAATGGTTGTCAGTTGGCTGGCACCACGCAGTGACACAGGGACGACCGGTTCCCTACACGTGGATGTCGTAAAATGGACCATTAACAATCGGACAATATAGGTTATGTGACACGGTTTGTGTCTTATCTAGAAACTAGTATAGACTACAGTGTCGGCAAGAGCTATGTTTAATGTCGCCGACTAGTTGACCAAAAGCGGCGACTAATCAACGTGATGGAATAGCTAAAATAAATTATATTTTTCCTCATCAAAAAATAAATAATTTCAATTTTAGATCTCCAATACCTACCCATAAAAATTACTGAACGCCATAAACAAATATTCCAGGCGTTCCAGAGGTAGAGTTCCAAGCATTGGGTATTGTCCAAGTGAGAATGTTTGTGACAATCGTCTAGAAAAAAATAATCAAGTAAAGTGCCTAGTGAATATATGATAGAAAAAAAAATTGTATCTCTTTTCGTCTCCTAAAATTGTTTGTCCGAAAATTATTATACACTAGCTGTGCCCGCGACTTCGTTCGCGTGGATGTCGGAATCGAACAATGTATTTTTTTACTTCGAAGCGCTTAATTCTGGCCACGTTTTTCATATAAACCCTGTATTTAGAATTTTCCAAGATTTCTCAAGAATATTTGACACTTCTATTCCAGGTTTATGTAGAACTATTTTTCCTAATGCCCGCTCTATGCACTCCACTCCCCTCCGCCCCACTCCCCTCCCCTCCACTCCCCTTCTCTCCACTCCACTCCGCTCCGCTCCAGTCCATTCCAGTCCATTCCAGTCCATTCCAGTCCATTCATATTATGTGAACCGATTACGATAAAACAAATATTTCAACATAAACACGTCTATTCCAGGTTTTCTTTAACGCCATCTGCCGTGCGTTGAAATATGTATTTATTTGAATAATGTAGATTTTCTATTCGAAGTTAGATCGCGCGACTGACGTACGAAATCAATGTGTGAGACCAAAGTGCACCCGTAATTTTACTTCTGAAACACTTTAAATTCAAATATCTTTTGATAGACTGAACCGATTCCAATGAAACAAAGACTAAATTCCTCTCCAAGTTACGCTTAATCGTTGTGTATAAAAGTTATCCACATTAATTTCGGACATTTTATGTGATACCTGGACAAATACACAGACAAACAGATAAACAGACAAACAGACAAAAATTCTAAAAATGCTAGAAATGGGTTCTATTGGTTGTCCTTTAATACCCTGGCTATATTTTTTGAGTTTTTTTTTAATGTACAAAATTAACTTTTCTACAGTTTTATTATATGTATAGATAGATAGATAACACGTTTGCTATAAAATTCAGTAGTAATAATTATCAAAAAATTTAAATATAGTTTTACATAATTATCTCCATTTCTAACGTAGTTCTGACATAATATCGAGTATCATAATAATTGAACCTCCTAATGTTCTATGAAATGAAGTCATATGTCCTAAGTATTGTTTGTTCCGAATGTTCAATTAGGTATAGCAAAATTGATATTTCATTAAATTGTTTAGGTGTTTATAAACCCCTTCAACAGAAATAGTCGACAGTCGACCTAATACTCGTGACCAAAATGTTTACGCTCTGTGTTAAGATAAACAAAAGTACTGAGAACTTAGTATCTAAGAGCGAGCGAAGCGAGCTCGGGACTTGTGGGCACCCCGACACCGACAAGTTAGGTTAGAAGGGGATATTATATTGTGTTCCTTCAAGTTACACACTTTAAATGATGGATAAAAAAGTTAGGTAACACAATAGAGTACCTAAAAAAATACGTGTAATATTTTTGACAATACTCTTTTAGCCTTAACAGATTTTCATTTTATTTATGCAGTAAACTACCCTATTGGCCTAAGAGGACCTCGCTCGGCAGTGACGGTTTGTAACTGATAAAAAGTCGAGTAGGTACCTACTATTGGTGGATTTTTCCAAATATATACGCACATTACTTATTGGTATCGCTTTTAGTGACCACTTGACTTACATTGTGTGCAATAAAGATTAGGCATTTTTTTATCTGTCCATCAAAACCATGAAAGCCAAAATGAACTCTTCACTAAATTATTCTATAGTTCAATTAACTCTAAAACCAATTGTACCTTAGCGTTTCTTATTTAAGTAAAGGAGACGGGGCAAAATGGACCAAAACATCAAAATAGCCGGCCAAAGGAAATTATTAACCGTACAGACAGATGTGTTGCTGGGGATTTTGTTCCGCCACTTTTCTTCCCAGCCAAAAAACTAGGAAGTGTCGAAGAGGTTTTGGGGACTGTCTTATGTAAAAATTTACCTTCAAAAAGCACTGATAAATCAGCCTAATTTGAATAAAATTTTTAATTTTGATTTTTGATTAGTATGTTATGATAGTATATGAATAACTTAATGTTTTTTATTATGACGTCATTTCTCTTGGGAAATGTTGAAATATTTTTTGTAGAAAATTTAAAATCGTATAACAAGCCAAACCACTAGTTTTCAATCGAGTATAATTATCCTGCTTACATGCTTGCTGATTGCGTTTTGTGTACAATGTATACTGCTTACACGTGTTAAGTTTCATCTATTTTATTATATTAAAATAAAAGGACTTTTAAGTTTATACGTATTCGGCTGATTTTCCACATCAATCTATCTTCCATACGAATCCTGTCCATGACCTATTCATCAATGATTTGGCACGAATACCGTATGACGTAGCGGTTTGTGTATGTATGGTATTTCTATGATGTCAGCGATTTATTATGATTTAGCTGTTCCCTGTGGTTTCACCGGCTTCTTTGCTCATTCAGCAGGGCTTATTTGTTGATTAGACCACGGAAAAAAAGAGTTGAATGCATCTAGAAATATAGACGCAGGCAGAGACTACTCCTCCACTCCTTAGCTGTGCACTTTTTTTTTCCTTGTCAAAATCATCTAAGGAGTCCTCCCACCTATGGCAGGATGGGAGAAACGGTCACACTTGTACCGACTGAAAATCCACGATGTCATCAATAGCCCTTTACGTTCCGAGGCCACAGCTACCTTATAAGACAGTTCCACGACCCTGGACTGTGCACAAATTAGGAGACGTTTGGAAACGCTCAGTGCAAATTCGTGGAATAGCAACAAGGTAGGAATGAATTGCACAAACCCCGTATGACGCAGTGGGTGGTGGTTATATGGCGTTTCTATGGCCAGGCTAGGACGCACCCCTCGGTCAAGGCCAGTGAAACACCATCAGTTAAGCTTGGATTAGTCGTATTTCAACGTATAATAAGTTATAGGTACTGCAGTTGACCGTTGGACAGGTAAGCTTTATATAAAGTAAGCCTTTTTTACGTGGTAAAGTCATCAAATGAGTCCTCCCACCCCGGGCAGGGACTGTCAGACTTGTACTGACTAAAATCCACGGTATCCTTCGGTAGCCCTTTGTGTACCGGAGTCGCGGTATACGTGTGTCCCGCAACCCTGGCAGGTATTTAAGTAAGCCTAGCGGTAGCCCACGGCGTTGTTCAAGTGGAGTTTTGTATTACCAAAACTCCACTTGAACAACGCCGCGGGGATCAGGAATATTATACTGGAATAAAAGTATACTATGTCTTATTTAAGGTTGTAAACTTTCTGTATACTTACCAAGAAATCAAATTCGTTCAGATTTTTTTGTGTCGAAGTATAAAAAATATCCGTCCGTCCTCAAATAACTTTGCATTTCATAACTATGACTGTCACAAGGGTGACGGAGGCGACTTTCTAAAGTTGTACTCCTAATATTCTCTTTTTCCCACTGCTCAACTATACTGATTAACTAATTGCTCAACTTTTCTAAAATTCAATGAGGTAATGGTTAGATTGGTTCTATCGATCTATGAATGAGCTTATCATGTTTTGGGAGCTTAGATAAGATATACAGTATGTGTCCCTGAAACTATGGATCAAATTGAATACGAGTATAGGTGAGTCATTCTTAAGCCTAGTGTTGCGTATGTGAATATTTGTAAACGCATACACGCTATAGGCAAAATGTCTAAAGGAGGAGTAAAGTTTTAAAAAAGCTTGTAGTTTATAGATCCAATCTCCGGTCGCTGGACTCATACCATCACCGTGACCCCGGAACATAAAAGGATATTGAAGGACACCGTGGATTTTAGTCAGTACAAGTCTGACAGTAACTCCCGCCCTGCCCGGAGTTCAGGCCTCATTTTGATGATATTACCACGATAAAAAAAATAGTTTCTGGATCGGTGCGTTTTTAAACGGCTGAAAAGATTTGAAATATTTTTTTCAAATACTTCACATTAAAAAAGAAAAAAAAAACTGGAGATCATGTGGGGGAGAGGCCATTGCCCAGCAGTGGGATGATGTAGGCTAACAGTATCAGTTTCAATATCAGTACTTCACATTATGCTTTTGCCTCTATTCGGTTTGATCCATGCTTCCAATGTCACTTTGTATATTAATAACTAGCGGCCCGTCCCGGCTTCGCACGGGTGGAGGACCCGGTCTAAAACCCGGTCCCGATGGTTACAAACACAACAAAAAAATAATTATCCAAATCGGTCAAGCCGTTTTCATGTTATGTCGTGACAACGGAAAACGGGTTTCATTTTTATATATATAGATTAAACCCAAACTCGCGCACTCCGAATTCGGTTTTAGCGGAAGCAATAAAGTAATAGATATGTTACAGTCTAGCAGACTTTGACGAAGGTACAGTATAATAATTATTTTGTCGTACCATTTAGTCCCATCCCATCGTGTTTATACCTACATACTGTATGAAAATAATATATTAATACAATTAAGCTATCGATTTCAGCTTTAGTCACAACACAGATCATTAGCGTCGGTTGAGGGTTTTCAAACGTTAATGTAATTAGAACGGTGGCTATGAGGAGTTTATGATGAATGCAGGATAGGTAAGTAATTATTGTATCGGCATTAAATCAAAACATTTATTTCAAGACCAGTTACAGGCACTTTTCAATTGTCAAAAGACAAAAGTAAAAACATAATCATTTATAAAGTAATATGTAGTAACGTACGTTTTCTACTAACTCATCATCTGCCTAGCCTTTTCCCAACTATATTGGGGTCGGCTTCCAGTCAAACCAGATTCAGCTGGATATCGGTATTTTACATGGAGCGACTGCCTGTCGGACCTCCACAACCCAGTGACTGGGCAATACCATACCCCATGGTAAGACTGGTTGTCAGACTTTAGAGCTTCTGACTAACAGTAACGACTGTCAAAGATCTACAAATGACAGCCGGGACCAACGGCTTTACGTGCTTTCCGAGGCACGGAGGAAACTCGCTATATCAGATGGTCACCCATCCACAGACCAACCTCGGCAAGCGTGGCTTAACCCAGAAGATCGACCTGTGCGGCTGTATTTATTTAGCCACGAGCTCCTCCGTACGTTTTCTACTAACTATTCCCTGTAATTTTAAGCCCTGCTGCACGGCTCCTATTGCATTTCTTGATAAATAGGTAGATTATCCAACACAGAGAGCTTTTCAATTCTAATCAGTAGTTTCTGAGATTAGCACGTTTAACCAATAAAACGAACAAACTCCTCACGAATTCACAGTATGCCCATGTTGGATTACCGTTTCGCCTAATAAATGATATATTCGAAGTTGATGCACGCTTGCCTAGAAGTAAACTATTAACTCTTGAATCAGAATACATTTATTTGTAAAACATAGGTATTACATAATGGTGTGGGGAAAAACAAGACCCCAAGTTTCAGCTTTAAGTCGCGCCTCCTCTTGTGGGGATTTCGGAAATCAATGAGAATTTCACAGACACAGACTTGATTTAGCTTTAAACTTTACAATTTTACTTTATTGTAATTAACTCAATTTCAATCGCTGAATATTCATATTTTTAAAAATAATAGAATTTTTCGTACCACTTGCTCAAAAAAGTGACATTCTATGCCACAAAAAGCGAACATAACAATAGTCATTTTTAATCTGTGAAAAACAGGGAAAGAATGTTGTACTGAATTTCATTCTCTCTCTAGGGAGAGAATGTGATTTAAATTTGGAATACTTAGATTACGGTAGACTCGATCGAAAGCTAACCAGAATAATAAAACATTAAAAAATAAAGATTTCGAGTCGACAACATATATCCGCAAAATTCGGATTGTCGAGTATTTTGTAAATTTCTAATGATTTTCTGACCAGACAGATCGCAGCCGCCATTATTAACATCGGTTATCATGTTGAGTTTTTTTTTCTTTCTTTATTTTCGGCCTATGACTTACCGTGACACCTACATTTAGTACCTTGATGGGTAGTATTTGGGACACACGTTTCACCCGAGCGAAGCCGGATTTTCATCTAGTTAAATAAAATTACGAAAACCGACGAGGCCGTATGAGCTTGATGCCTTTGCTTTTTTAATTTGCCGCGTTTTCGTATTCTTCAAATACATAAACGTTGAGTTTATTTTTACTTATTTTTTAATAAATAAGTTAATGTTATGTTTAAAATGCGTATCTCATACTGTGTTATTTTTTTCGCAAATGGTACGAAAAGTAGAGTATTTTCCTCGGTGATAAAGCTGTCTTAGTCTTGGGTGAACTTAAATCCCTCGCTACACTCAGGACTCGTCTTAAATCCCTCGCTTCGCTCGTGATTTAAGTTTTTAACACCCTCGCTACGCTCGGGAGTAAACCTCGAGTCCTTCGTTACGCTCGCGATTTAATTCGCCACCCGCGACAGAAGACCCTGCTTTATCCCCTTGGTTAATAATCTACTATTATGCCTCGCTTCGGAAAGAATAATAACTGTTCACTTAAATGTTAACCAATGTTATTAAATCCTAAAATAACTGATGAGAAAGGGTAAATTATAAAAGGTTATTTCTAGACTTTAATTAAGGTATTATGCTTAGTAATACAAAATTCTAATTTAGTCCCACGGTGGGCGCCAATAATGTTTTTAATGTGATTAAAACTGTCATTCTTTGCCAACTGCAACGTATGTATCAAAATAGTTAAGCAACTTTTAATTACATAAGCATTAAAATTCAAGTTATAAATTGGAAAACCAGTCATGCTAGTAAACCTTATCACAAAAATTTTCATCTACCCTCATTTGTCACCAAAAATACTGAACAGACGATACTTGGCTATTTTGAGAGTGTCGACTCAAAAGGTTGATATATTTACAGTTCCAAAACACCATATTATAATTAAATAGTTGTTTATTTTCTATTTTCCTACTGAATTGAGATTTGCCAAAGGTGTCTACTGCGTGCCATATTAATAATTTGACTCGCTCCGTTTTCAAATGTTCATAGAAACCTAATGGCCCTTTAACTGCGGCCATAAAAAGCTGTTATTTTCAAAATTGTGACAAAATATAAATTGTCCTCTAGACACATAAGGCTGAAGCTACACTGGGTCGCGATTTCCTACACAAGAGCGATTGAAACAAATGAATTACTATTTAGTTATATGGCTACATCACAGGCTACATCGTACATCAACAATACCTCGGCATGTGTACCTAACTCGTCATTTCTAATGAGCCTACCAATGTAACAGTAGAATTTGTATTATTTATGTTATAAAACATTTTGAAATAAACATTTTGTTATAATTTTAGTGTTCAGTGAGTTACAATAAGTAGTTGACCTCACTATGCATACAAACCGATAGAATTAAAAAAATAATAGTATGTTTTATTTCTTTGCTCAAATAATTTTATCTATCCGTAGCTTATTCGGCATGAGACAACGTTTTCATACATTTAGGAACTTTTATTGGAGGAATAAAAATGAAGGTTTGACAGCTTATTTATAGAAAATATGTCAAAACGCTATATATAAAAGTTATCAGTACCCTCAGCACGAGTTTTCAGTATTTGAGCCGTAAAGTAAACTGGGACTTTGACAAATTCAAATTGACAATTTTTAAGAAATAAATACTTCCTTTTTCGCACACCAGGCGCTGTTCCATTTATTCATACAAGAAACGCTGTTAATACTGGAAAGTAAAATAGTGAAAACTCGTGCTAGGGGTACTGACCATTGAAAAATCAACCCTTATAGACATCGATCGGAGAAAAACAAATGAAAGAATATCCAGCTCGCTCGTGTCCCATGTTACTTCAATCACGACATAAGTCGCATTGTCCGAGGTCAATCCAAGGGCGTCAACGCTTCATGATCAAAGAAGCCGTATCCGTTAAATAAAAAAACTTTGAGTGAATCTCGGAAAGATTAAACACGTCAACGACGATATTATATTACTAGATTCCTAATAACAGGCAACCGATGTCTGTCAACACATTAGGCAAAAAAGTCTTATATCCGTCTTATTTCGACCACTCCTGTGAGCCGTAAACATACCTTGAGACAGAACAGACCTTGAGTAAGCCAAACACAACGCAGTACCCCGTCTCCCTCGCTTACGTAGTACCTCAGAGAGTTGACAGAATAGTTTTTGTTTTTTAGATCGTGCATGCCGAGTCTAGTAATATATCGTCGTTAAAACACGTGTTGTCCACTATACACGTCACTAACGTTATGCCAACAGTTCCTGCTGACGTATGCAGCCAAATTCGCTCGCGAATTATCAAACGTAATTGCGTGGGTAGCCAAAAGCACCGCTTTTAGCATTTAGGTAAAGTGAAATGGATGATATATACGTCGCTAGAGAGTGCTTGAAAGTGACAGGTCCATTTCTGGATACGAGGTTCCCGTTTTGAAAGCATTCGAATTACGCAGGGGCCTAACAAATGTCAATTTTGATGGTCCTTATTCATGTGATGGTACTATTAGGGATTGGTGTGTGGAATTAGATAAGTTGATTAAAGATAAAAATTATATTCAAGGCTTTAAAGACGCGAGAACTATATCGCATCTGTAGCCTTTTTTTTTTTTTTTTTTAATCATCAAATGAGTCGGAAGACTCATTTGATGATTTTTTTTTTGACCCTGGGCAGGGCTGGAGGGACTGTCAGACTTGTACTGACTAAAATCCACGATGTTCTTCAATAGCCCTTTATGTTCCGGGGTCACGGTGATGGAAATAAGTCCCGCGACCCCGGCAGGCTTTGGCCCTCTGTGAGGGGGCCCCGTCATTTGCTGACAGCTCTTTGAGGCGCGCGTGAAACACGACGCGCCGACGACCCACAACTGTACACTTTTTTTTTATCGTGGTAAAATCATCAAATGAGACCTCCAACCCCGGGCAGGGTGGGAGGTACTGTCAGACTTGTACTGACTAAAATCCACGGTGTCCTTCAGTAGCCCTTTATGTTCCGGGGTCACGGTAACAGAAATAAGTCCCGCGACCCCGGCAGGCTTTGGCCCTCTGAGAGGGGGCCCCGTCATTTTGCTGACAGCTCTTTGAGGCGCGCGTGGAACACGACGCGCCGTCGACCCGGGCATGGTCCATGGTCGGACAGCGAGTTGCCCTTTACTCGCTGTCCGCATGCCCGCGCCTACGGTGGCCGGAGATCGTCTTGCGACGTACGGCGCCGTGGGCGTACACCACTGCGTTTGGGGCGGAGGGAGGACGCTGTCCTCTCTCTCTCGCGGCCCGCCGCCTCCTTCACGAGCATTACTGCCTCGCAGAAGGCGGCGACCGCTTCCCACTCCGTCTCGCTCCGCAGCATGGCCGAAACCAATGCCGGGCGCGAGAGGTCTCCGCCTATCGCCGCCGTGAGGACACGTTGGTGCTCTGCCCAAGCTGGGCAGTCTTGCACCGTATGCTCTACTGTGTCCTCCGGGCGAATAGAATAGAAAAGGGAAAAGTTGGTTGTCCTTTAACACCCTAGCTATTTTTTATTGATTTTATTTTGATGTACAAAAACGATTTTTCTACAGTTTTATTATATGTATAAATAAATAATAATATATATATATACAGGGTGTTTCTTTTAAATGGGCCAAAAGGGAGACATCCTTATCCATACGAGATACGGGAAAACTTTCTTAGGAACCTTTAGCTCTTTTTTGATGTTGACAATTTTGGCGTTTTTATTTTTTCGGTCAAGTGTGAGTTGGCCACAAAAATGAGTAAAATTGGTCAAAACTTTTTTTAGTGCCTATCGACTCTGTTTCATGTAAGGATCATTTCATTGTATCGGAAGAAAAAAATCGGGACGGCGGAAATTGGTCAAATTTAACAAAATATTTTTTCATACAAATTGTATGAATTGTATGAAAATAGATAGATAGAAGATATAGATAGACTAGCGGCTCGTCCCGGCTTCGCACGGGTGGAAGTCCTCTAAAACCCGGTCCCGGTGGTTACAAACACAACAAAAACATAATTATCCGAACCGATCCAGCCGTTTTCGAGTTATAAGCTTAGCAACACATTTTGCTATCCATTTTTATATTATAGAAGATAGATATAGTATAAACTACTTCGATAAACACTAGGTAGCCATTAATGAATACAAAACTAAATATGTGCAAACTGTTACTGAAATAACTCAAAAGCAATCCAAATACCAAGTACACTATATTATGGAAGCTAATTTTCCATCATGGATACTACAAAATCCACCGCTTTAAAACACCGTTATCTTTCTCCTATTCCCCCCAAGTTTACAACCCCTGATTGTCAAGATAATGTCAAGCCAGTTCTATAAAGACGGTGATCAGTTAAAACAAGCCGTGGTGTTCACTTGGTGTAGAAAATCGATAGCTTGAAAGGTCGGTGAGTCAGTGTGCGTCGCACGTTACATTTTGGTGCCAGTGTCAATGGCGAAACAGTAAGGCAACTACGCGGATGCCTGCAAATATTGACATTACTCTAGAACTCTTTAGCATCATCAGTATCATATTCCTGTCATATTCTATATAGGCAAGTGCTGTACCTATGGATTCTTTTACCTTTGGACACCGTTAATTCTGGGAAAAACAACACGGAAAAAAAGATGGCGATACGTCAAATCTGTCAACCATAGACAAATGCTTATGGAAGTGTTCAAATTAGAATTTTAAGGTTGCCTCTTTTCCCATAAATTAACGGTGTCCACAGGTAAAAGCGCCCTTAGGTACAGCACTTATCCCTAATCATATTCTATGTATACTTACTATGTTCTGTCGATTCTACCCTGTCAGACGTCTACTCTAAGATTAAATACACATTTATACTGAAAATAGTTAACGATTGCACATTAAAGAATGAAAAAAAAAAACAGAAAAAAAAGTAGGATAAAATACTCGTCGATAATTTGACGAAGGAGATGATGAAAATAATGTCTCATCAAAAATACGATATAGATAAATCTCATCCAATGAGTTCTGTCATCCTATGTGGGGTAGAAGAGTCGGTCAGACTCGTACTGACTTAGTCCACGGTGATCCTTCAATAGCACTTTACGTTTCAGGGTCACTGTAACTTAATAAGACAATCACGCGATCGATGAACCTTATTTAACTTCATTTAAAAAGCTACCGATTATTTTTGATATATCGTCACAACGCCCTTCAAATAATTATCATTGCGCGCTAATTGTTACATTCTTTATTTGTTTCTAACTTCGAAATAACTACCAAGTCCTATGAAGGCTAGTATTTAGCCGTACAAGCTAAAGCTACAATTCACTTGATATCGCGACTCTACATCACGATAAGCTTATATTTTTAGAACCTAGTTCAGTGCCTCCATTGGAATTCTTTCACATTAAAATACCTTAGAATTAGGAATGAATTTGTATTATGCTTATATACGTAGTGATAAATGCAGCAATATATTTAAGGACCGTAATAAATTCTTGCTTAATTACTCATACGCAAAGCACATACGTGACATTTTTTTGTGAATAACCATTCATTATAATAACATTAATCTAAAAAAGCTTCAAGTGCTCAAAATATCCTTAGGTTGCAATATATAATATACCTAAATAATAAATAAAAATGATTTTTAAGTAAATTTTGTTGTTATTTTGTTGTAATTATAAAAAATACGTTGAAAGTTAAGGTTTATAAAAAGAAACACTTTCCCGTGTATGTTAAGATTCTCATTCACATTCTCATTTTGTCTTTATTTTGCAAAATATAAAACACAATACCTATGCCTTCTAGTTACTGCTATTTATTTCCTTCCTTTTCTTTTCATGCCTCACAAAAAATAACCAGACTTGATTGACTGCAATCCTTGCACTGTGTGCACCTGTTTATCATTCGCCTGACGTTACAGCAGATAACATTAAATCCAGCCAAGCGTAGCTCAGCTGTGTAGTCCGCCACTGGCTTATTGTTTTAAACTGCCATCGATAATTGTGAAATGACGGTAGTCATGGCTTTTTTGTCGCTTATTTTAAGGATGCCTATATTGAAAATTATAGAAAGTTTCCATAGTATTATATGATGTGTATGAAATTATTGATAATTGTGACTTTATTTAATGCAGATTAACAATAAAATTTAAAAGCAGAGGTTACTCTTTTCTCTAGGGTGTAATATCAAAAGCAACGTAGTATTAAAAATACATTCAATTAAAAACATTATCATCCCTATGGTGCTGTTGGTTAAAAACAAACTAAAAAACAGAGTTTCTTTCCACAATATTTTAAAATCTTATCTTACATCACCAAGAGAAAAGATTTGTACGTATTCTTGTTCATAATGGATAAACGTGGAAACTATAAAAACTAAGTAAACATAATTATACTGGTATTGTGTGCTGTATTTTATTTTTAAGCTGCTACTCATGCATAATTGGGGCCAGAGGCCTTACCAGAATATTTCTGTATTTTATTTACATCGTATTTGAAGAATTTACTGCGTTTATTGTATGAAAAATTGCAAAAACCGTGAACGAAATAAACTTTTAAATCAACGTTGAAGTTCCCGTTTATTTTACGTCACAAAATCTTGACAAATCACACTAGGTTCTTATTAATTTCAAAGATTAAAAAACATTTTCTGAAGCGTTAAAAAGCTGTATAATAAAATAAATACAAGTCAACCCTATCGTTAGAATTAGCCAACATAAGCGCGAATTATTTCAAAGCCAGTTTTATTATATTATGCTTTAGCAGCTTTGTGTTAATAAATGCCAAGGTCCTCTTTTATACGGACGAGTAGGACCCTCCCCTTCGAGAGGGGACATTTTTGAGGGACAATGGCGGCAGAATTTTGAAGGCTACTTCATATTGAGCACAGATATTAGGTGTAAAGAAGCACATTTAAACGTTTCTTAAAAACTGTACCGGATTTCATACCGGTTATTGAAAAATAAAAAGTTGTGAAGAAATTGTAAAGCGTTTATCAGGTATTTGCGGTTATGTTATTTATATTTATTTATTTATTAAAACTTCATGCACAGAGTACATAGGCGGACTTAATGCCTTAGGCATTTTCTACCAGTCTACCTTAAGGTGATGCAGAGAAATAAACACAGTAGGTGCAGCAAGAGAACTATTATGAAAATATATAAATATTAAAATAAATACATACATACAACAATAGTAGATTACGCAACTAGGGAGTAAAGCATTGCCTTACGTCACGGGCTTATTGAATCCCGAAGCGACACTAAGGATTCTGAGGGTGAACCTCCGTAGCGCAGCGAGGAGGTTCAAGTGTTAATTCCCGAGTGAAACGAGGGAATTAAGTTAAGAATCCTTAGTGTAGCGAGGGATTCAAGTTAGCCCAAGACAAGGCAGCTTTACTCCCGAGGAGCGTACTCTGCTTTTCACACCTACTGCGAGGAAATCAATTCGATTTTTGAAATTTGATGTGGTACGACAACCTTTGAACGTGAAGTTGGCACCACTGCAACCGATCAGCTGTTGCGGCCAGCGGCCGCCATTATTGATACAACTCCTTGGTGAACGTTTTCATACGGTTTTCTTTAAGGTTCCAAATTCAAATCACATTATTCCCACGGGAATAATGAAATTCAGTACATATATTATTCCCGGCTCGAGCGAGAGGGAACAATGACTTACTTTACAGTAGGTTTGACTGACATATAATTTGACATTTACGAGCAAGTAGTGTGAAAAATATATTATATTGAAGCTATAACAAAACGAGCAAATACAAAGAGAAGTGTAAAAACAATCTACTCCTTTGTTGTATTTTGAAGAAAGATTGAACATCTCAGAAAGAATGTATACAACGACAATGATGTGTAAAATATTCTCCGTTACTTTTAATTGTGTTACCCTTACCACTAATAGTTTAATGAAATAATTAGAAAAGACAAAGCCATGTCTAAGATACTAAAGCATATGAAACATTGTTACACAGGGGGCTACTTTCTACTTTGTGGTCTATGTTGCTGTAATGGTGGATAGAACAAATATATGGCTAAAAGATAACGTTTTTGGGTTAACAAATTAATAATTGGATAACACAATATACAACAATAATACACCCATTTCAAAATCGCTAACTTTGTTAATACTTTCACAATAGCAAACATTTTGTTCATCCTTGAAGTGTTTGCCTAACCATTATTATGTTAAACCCGACAAATCATCAGACATAACTTCTCACTTTGCAATATTAAAGCACTGAACTAGGTGGTCTACCTCCTTCCAAAACTTCCCTAAAGTATTCCAGTGTCATAATTGCTGAACAAATTAACGAGAATGTTCGCGAAACTTACAAGTTAATTGACATTTAGAGGAGTGACGTTACGTCTGAAGCAGGGCGAGGGTCGGGAGTAAACACCAAAGTAGGGTAGTGGGTGTCGAGCTCAAATTAGTCCCCGCGGTCGGGCTGTTAAGCGAAGTAATGATGGCCGTAAAGATTGCGGCTGTACTGATTTCAAAATTTCTGTTCTTTAATGGTAAAGGAATTGATGTCTATAAAAGTAAAGAAGGACTTTGGTGAGAAATTTTATTAATGACTTGTTTTTTTTTTAATTTGAACATGATTTTTTGCGTGGACATTGGATAATGGTGGTAATGAAATATGCAATCAAGAGTTTACGGGTTGATTTATTTAGAAAAATGAATTTCATATTGACCCACCTTGGGCGCCAATTGCCGAAAGTAGTCCTCAGATTGATTAAAATAAATTATTTTTAATTTAACTTTTAAAAGAGTACTTTTAAATATTAAGCATTTTCTCATTTTGTAGACACAGACAACAAAAGATAGGGTCCCAATTCGGGCGCCAATTGTCTCTTCAGTCCCACGGTGGGCGCCAATAAAAAATACTTCCTTCTTTTACTTTTTTTCTCTTCTACTTCCTTATTCATTAACAAGGCAAACTTTTCTTTTAAGCGGCTTCAGACATATTGGCGTCGCACAAAACTCGTGCACGAAGTATGTAGGTCCGTTTGTCTTGGCATGTATCCCGACTCAGTAACCCAGTACAATTTTATTTATCTCTATCGCGTCTCACACTTATTAACTCTCCATACCAATATTTGTGTCAACCGTAATGCCTAAGAATGTTAATTTTTTTTTCCTTCCATCCCCTCGATTGATATTTTAAAAAAAACCTGTTATTTCTGTAATGATGTCTACACAAATCAGTTCAAATAAACGAAAAACCTTGGCAGGTCATTCAAAAGATGGCTTCAAGTCAAATGATTGGTGCACCCCACCATGAATTAAATCAATACCAATGCATAAAATATAGACCTCATTTTAAATTCAAGCAAAGCAAATGAAAAGACATCGACATTTAGTGTAACACGAATAAAGAATTTTGACCACAATCGTTACTCAGCGGTTTTAGTTTCGAAACCCTTCGAATAGTATACTTATACCATACGTCGACAGGCTTGTTGTTCTAGTGGTTAGTGACCCTGACTGCTATGCCGGGGGTCGTGGGTTCGATTCCCACCCAGGACAAATGTTTGTGTGATGGGCATGATCATTTGTTCTGTGTGTGGGTGTAATTTATCTATAATATGTATGTATTTAGAAATATATAAGTATGTTTATCAGTTGTCTAGTACCTATAACACAAGCTCTGCTTAGCTTGGAACTAAATGACGTAGTGTGATAGTTGTGGAATATTATTATTATATTATTACTTAACTTAACCCTTTGCGGCAGACGACCTCCGACCACCGTAGGCGCGGGCATACGGACAGCGAGTAAAGGGCAACTTGCTGTCCGACCATGGACCATGCCCGGGTCGACGGCGCGTCGTGTTCCACGCGCTGATTAAAGAGCGTCAGCAAAAATGACGGGCCCCCCCTCTCAGAGGGCCAAAGTGGATTTTAGTCAATACAAGTCTGAAAGTCCCTCCCGCCCTGCCTGGGGAGGGAGGACTCATTTGATGATTTTACCAAGCAAAACAAAAAAAAAAAACAAAAAGAACTTAAATCTTTTCGAAACTAAAACCGCAGAATTCCTTTTTTTATCTTTCAAAGTAAAGACCTGTGTCCTAGTAATAAACACTTTCATAATTATTGATTAGACGTAGTCTTCAGTCGTTACAAAATCATTTAATCCTTGAAACATAACCTTAATACAACACTGGAAGTCATTATCCCGTCTTTATTTTGACGGCAATCACAACCCACTCGCTATTCCCTCACGGTCAACTGTGATCCATTTATAAACAGATTTGTACTAAAATATAAATAAACTGATTTATTTATAGTTCCTTTCGTAACCACTGAACATGTTTATTTACTACAATGTCAGAGAGAAAGGTGGAAAATGCGTCACCTTGGAGATTTTCCTTGTTTATCTGCTGTCTTTTCTAATTAAAAGAATTAATTTAATACATAATGTATTTGATATCACAAGAGTGACTTATCAAATAGAGAAGAGTGAGTTTTTTTCCTACTCCACTATTCTTTTCTGATTAATATCGTTGCAGGATCCAAGACACGTCGAGCTTCATTGTCTCGGCGCTTTTCTGGTGGTTGCCACTGTTGATTATTTTGGCTCTCAGGAGTTGTAGTAGTTTGGGAATAGTGTAATAGTGGGTTTGTCCCAAAAAAATGATGGTGCTGATACGTGTGTCATGTTCGTGAACGGGCGCTGTCAGTTGGGACTGGCCATCTCTTAGCTGCCACGGTTTTTATTTTAATTATTGATTCATTTATTTCTAAATTGTCATTTTGTTTTTGTAATTCTTACTGTGGACACTTTTAACTTGCTACATCGTTCTCACATAATGTACCACCACAAAATGAATGATGTAACAAAGGACTTGTAATAATTTTTGGCGATCTAAAAAGAGTGTCCATGGAGTTTCTTGCCCGTTCTTCTCCATAGAGATCTACTTCTTGGAACGGGCATCTACGGTACTTTCACAGTTTTTATGTCTGTGACTGGGACTGTAGCACCATAACTTTGTAGTATTAAATTATATTTTGTATGATGTCTGACATTTCAAAAGTGCCCTATTGGTCTATTTGAAATAAATGCTTTTGATTTGATTTGAAATAAATAAAGTCGATAGTGAAAGAAAAAAGGCAAGCGTTCTTCACCGTCGACCACATCCACACCAGGCAAAATATTGGACAAACGCAAGAATCTCGTTAAAAACAAAAGTCCACTTTGAATCTCTAGTATCATTCCTTGACATTACTATTTAATTGACATAACACAACTTTTTGACTTGTTTACATGATAAAACCGACCAGCTGGCTGGGACATTAAAATCTTAATTTATTGGTTTGTTACAAGGGCACATCGGTGTTCAATCTACTAAACAACATGTTTTTTTCAATTTCATATTACGTTCACTTTTCTTAGGGATATATAGCATCATACCAGTAGGGAAATAACTTGTCAAGCAAATTGGCACCTTACGTCAATAAGTTCCTGCCAGGGTTGTGGCACTATCGGGTAACCGTATCCCCGGAACGTAAAGGGCTATTGAAGAATACCGTGGATTTTAGTCAGTATAAGTCTGACAGTCCCTCCCTTCCTGCCCTGGGAGGACTCATTTGATGATTTTAACAAGATAAAAAAGGGGCTCCGGCTATTATTACTACAGTATTTTATCAACAATAACAACAAAAATAAATATCTCATGCAAGAGCTATTTGTTCCTACATAATTATACGTTATACTCGTACCATACCTACTGTGCTATAAGAATGCGCCCACACGAACAACCGTAATCATTATACCTAGTACTTCCTCAGAGACGAGTCTAGAAGTGACTCGAAATAATGAGCCTCTCATACAATACTTTTAGAACTTCAAACGTAGTAATTATTATACAAGAGCAGTAACAACGTATAACAATATATAGTACGTAGTATTTTATTTCATAACAAATAATGCGTCAGTCGGAATTTTCCATCGGGAAGAATTAAGACCTTTCTATATTAATTGGTTTCTTTAAAACAAGCCATCTTGGATACCACGTGATTGTCAATTTGGATATCTAAGCATAACTAATCTTTATCGTTCACCCTGCTAGGACACAGACCTCCCTCTCATTGAGAAGGAATGGGCATCCACCACACTAGTCCAGTGCTTCCTCGAGTTTTTGGTTCCAGTATATGAAATCAGCATGTCCTAGATCCAAAAATTGGACTTCCACACGATGTTTTCCTTCAAAGTTTGGAGAGCAGTGGTGATGAAGTAAATTACATAAAGTAATACGGTTGCCTGGGTTTGAAATCGAACCCACGACCAACAACTCGTAAGTGGAGGTCGTTACCATACCACTGAGACATCACTGCTTTTCAATTTTGATGATTGAAAATAACCAGCTCGAGGGTAAGAGTTGTCTCATGGTTACCAATGGATTACTGAGTCATCATTGTTTTGGGTTGTGCGTTGCCTGGCAGTAAAACATCGAACCCATCACTGAAAACCGCATCAAAATAGAACTAGTAGCTTTGGATATAAAAGGCAACATAGATTTGCACAAAGAACCTCGCACCCAAAACGTATATACTCGTAGCATATACAGTCTCCAGACAGTCGCTGGTAAAAAAATAATTTTGATATGTTGTGAATATGAAGTCGAGGAAATTTTCAATAACAAACAAAGAGTGGCTAAACATCTAATGTTGGACGACGCAATAAAGATCCATGCTGCCAAATTGGCGCAAACTCAAAAAATCTCTCTTCCGTATAAACTCATGAAATTAAAGATAGTTAAAACGCTAAAGACCATTGAAGTCGCATACTCGATTATGTTTAGAAAAATCTAGAAGTTAAAAACCAAAAATGACCATGTTTTCTCGTAACTCTTAGTCAATAGAGCGTTAAATCCCGCAAAAACCGCTGTGTATAGTATCTGCACCTTTGCGGATTTAAACGAAGCCAATGATAGACTCGTGTAGGTAGCTACAATATAAGTCACACAAAATAATAGTATCTACACATAAAGTAGAAGTGATATTATAGCAGCGATATTGATGACGAGTAAGTAAAATATATAGGTATATTTACTATACCTAAACCCAGCAGTGGGTGATCCCGGGCTCATATGATGATGATGATGAAGTAAAAAATGTACTTATTGAATAGACAAAAGCTGATATCAATACTGTTGAAGGTCTTTTTAAAATACTTATACGTACTTGGACTGGCCTGTTGGTCTAGTGGTTAGTGAACCTGACTGCTATGCCGGGGTCGTGGATTCGCTTCCCACCCAGGACAAATTTTTGTGTGATGAGCATGATCATTTGTTCTGTGTCTGGGTGTAATTTATCTATAATATGTATGTATTTAGAAATATATTTGTATGTTTATCAGTTGTCTAGTACCCATAACACAAGCTCTGCTTAGCTTGGGACTAGATGGCGTTGTGTGATAGTTGTGGAATATTATATTATTAGTTGAACGCTTTAGATGCGATTTTTACTACCAAACCTTCATATCAAGCTCTCTAAACCGACAATGAAAGCCCAAATCAACATTTGAAAGCGTCAGATTAACGGGAATCTTACTAATTTAGCCAGAAAAAAATAGCGGAAGGGTAAGAAAAACATAACATCCACTTAATTTGGGAAGAGGATTTAGACATACATCCTTTGGGATTACTTTCATCCTAAGACGTGCTCTTAAAGAAGTACTATCTGTTACACAGACAGTCCCTAAATTCCGTGACGCTTGGAAGCTGACAAGTTTACGCGTTACACAATACGTATGGATTTTTACGCAAAGATGACGTAGACAGCGTCTGAGGCGTAACCGTCGTCTTCTGGCAACCAGCCAACTTGACTGACACACTGGCTGAATTCGTCCGACAACATTGTTTTATGGATACTAGTCGATATCACGAAGAAGGTTTATCTTTGCGGGAAAATAATGACCTTCGCCTTTGTGACTCTCGGAGCTCAAGGACTTATTCTTGGTGTTAATTTTTGCGGTGCCGTTATGCGGAGAAGCTGTAAAAAATCGTTCTGTTCGGAGAAAAAATAAAGAATATCCTAATATCATGACGACCTACGAGTAATATGGATCATATCTTTAGAGAGTGACTTAAAACTTTTTTTTAGCGTGGTCGTTAAATCATCAAATGGGTCCTTTCATCCAGGGACAGGAGGGAGAACTGCCGGACTTGTACTAACTAAAATCCAGGGTGGCCTTCAATAGCTCTTTACGTTCCGATGTCACGGTAGCTCGTTAGTCCCGCGACCCCGGCAACATAATAAAAACTTTTTTTTTTATCGTAGTAAAATCAAAATCCACGGTGCCCTTCAATAGCCCTTTATATTCCGGGGTCACGGTGATGGAAATAAGTCCCGCGACCCCGGCAACTTAACAAAAACTTAAAGAAAGATGGGTCAGGTTGTTTTGGTGGATTTTCGACAAAAGATAGCTCTGTCTTAGTTTGTCCCATTTCTAGGGAGAATTCTGAAGAATGTTCATGGATTTATTCATCAACTCAAAAAACTGAATCATAGAATTAAATTCTTAAAAAAAACCCTTAATCGAACAGAGATATAATTTCCTTATGATATTACCTATAGAATTTCTCTCATATAGTAAGTGTCTGTACCTATTAAACGTGTAGACATGTCGTGACAAGTTGTTTCAGTTTGTATAGACAATCCCGGTGACAGCCGGCAACTTGTCGATCGCACGAAATGGCATTCAACGCATCATTAGAGGGATTTCATGGGTACGTACTTGTTTCTGTGGTAAGACAATGAGTATATAAATGTGTCGTTCATTCAAAGTAATGTATGGTATGCGTTTTATACCATCATTTGCATAGTTGAATATATTAAGGTAAAGTACGATTATTAATTGTAGTCAGTAAAATGATAGTAAAATGACATTTATTCATTATAGAAATGTACTAAATTTCCTTGTATCAGTGACAGTTGCACTTGTCATTTTACTGACTACAATTAAAAATCATACTTTAGGTACAAATAACAGATAGGCTTTAGTCTGGTCGAATATTGCCATGAAAAATATTGATTTTCACGAATCTAAACTTACTATAGTACAAGTACATACATAGTTGACGCATTTTAATGTTCTAAAGTACAACAAAAATCTAATGCTGGTACCTAATTATCCTATTATACTAGTACATACGAGTACATCGTTGACTCATTTTACTTTTATTGTTCTACAGTACAACAAAATCTAAAGCTGGAAATTATCTAAGTTCATAATGCTTAGTGACTAATGAATTTTCTTGGAATGAGGAAAAAAATCTTTAAGGAAACTCAGAAAATGAATTCTCGGTATCCGGATTGTAAGAATTTTAAGTTGATTCACATCCGCAACCATCCACAATCTGACCAAATCACGGCGTATTTATAAAAAGTGACTCGAATTTTCCGAGAAACCATAAAATTTTACAGCATTGTCAACATTTTCTAGCAATTAAATACCGCACACGAGTTCTATGTACAGAATCACATTTATGCCGATGAAAGCCTGCCATTAGGGGTGCGGTAAACCTTCGTATAACTGTAACCCCACAAAAGAGTATTTAATCAGCGAATTCGATCGAGGAAGGAGGTCAAGTAACGAAGAAGTTTCGTTTGCGAAGGTTCCATTTTTGATTTTGATTTAATATTCTTACGTTAGCTGTTCCGTGCTGGCAGGTGAGTCGCGTCCATCGTCCCGAGCGTCGGCCACCCCATGAGCTCCACTCATGCAATAAACAATAACTCACACTGTACACAAAAGAATTCACTATTCACTCCCGTTGACCGGACACTATAACATTTTATTCACGAACGATTGGTTAAAATAATAATTACGTGTGGCGATGTGAGAATGAGATTACCCGGCTGTTTTATGAGACTAGGCGCGCTCCTCGAGCGTTCGCCATGTTGATTTGGAAGGGCGATTCGCGCGCGCGCCAAATGCAATCAGGTGTTGCCATATTTGTTTGGTTTCGACATATTAAAGTTGAGGGGAAAGTTTCTGAATTATTTCGGAATGACTGCTTTCTGACTCTTTATAAGTAGTGCCCAAAGTCAGGTTCCATAAGAAATAACGGTTTCACGACCTTTACAATTATATGAGAATACTAGCTTAAGACGACATTATCACCCGCGTAGAGTTTGATTCCCCACCTCAACGAACTGAGTGTCTAGATAAATAACAAAACTAATTTGTTTGTAAATCCAAGTTGTAACTTGTTTAAAATTTCATATAAACCGCTCAATAGCCTTTACGTAAAAGAGTACGAAGCAAGCATTAATTGACACAAAATTTCGCATTAAAATGACTTTTAAACTTACGGCGGAGGGTTATGTCGTACTCAAAATGAATAAAAGCCCGCTGTTCTTACAACTACCATTGATTGTGAACCCGGGAGATTTCGAATGCATTCACTCGCATCTCCAAATACTTTAAGTTTCCGCCGTTACCGTCGAAGCGAAGGTTTTTGTATGTTCACCATTATGTTCAGTCATAATGACCAATTTTCCAAATTATCAATACCTCCATATTTTTAAAGTAATAAAAAATCTTTAAAAAAAAATCCAACGAAACTTATGGGTAATTTGATTCCTTCCCTAGCAACACTGCGACGCATGCGCGGTAGCCCGCCACTGCAATACGACGCTGTAGCACCATGCGCCTATTTTTATTTCCATTTGTCGCCGCTACACGCTACCGGCGTCTACCACCTGCGTTTGGCGAGTTTCCGACACAAGAAATCTATGGAAAATTACACGAAAAAACACTTTAATTTATATCCAAGGAAGTTTTTCCATATAATTTATTTATTCTGTCTGTCGTTTACATCGTTCTGTTGATGCTAAATCGGCTTTTGTACACGGTTTTGGTTTCATGAAGCCCTTAGGTGTTACAATCGATTTTAACCGGCGACGGCAATTATGAGGAGTAAGGTTAGGAGTTCACAATGTGCCAGACACGGTATTTGACATCCAGAACTGTGCAACAATGGATTGTTTAGCGACTGTCTTTTGTCTTGTATAATATATTTGATAAATTGTATCCGATTAAGTAATGCAAAGATTTTTCAACAGTCAGATAACTTTTATCTGACGAATAAAAATAGCATTTTTACAGCTTATCTATAGAAAATAATTACGTCAAAATGCTATTATTATTCCTCAGATAAAAGTTATGTGATTATTGAAAAATCTGCCATAATATTCAAAATACTTAGTTGGAAAAATCTGCAATGTTTGGTTAGCCCATCTACTAAAGTATTATCGGCCTAATTTTTCACCGTCTGTCTTCTAGGCTATCTAAATGGAGTCATAGTTTTAGGGAGCAAATTCGAGAGTCTTTTGCAAGTTCTTATTTTTTTTCAAGCCTTATCACAAGTTTTGTGTATTAAGTTGCAACCGTTGGGATCTATCCATGTCTCAAAAAAAACTGTTCCTTGATAACCAAATATTTCTTCGGAGCTACCGGTTTTCAGATTTTTAATCTCCTAACTATGCATCCAAGAAATAATACAGCATATCCAGTAAAAAAAGTCTTCAAGAACCAGTGTTTAGTTACTGAGGCTGTGACCAAAAGAGCTGGTGACAAAGACCAAAATGAAAACTGTTACTGGATAACCAAATTTTTCTTCGGTGCTACTGGTTTTCAGATTTTCGATCTATACAATGAAGAATTATTGCAGCATATCCAGTAAAAACAGTCTGCAAGAACTGGTGTTTAGATATTTAGGTCACAGAAGTGTCACAAGAAGCAGGACAGGCGGACATCGACCGCTGATGACCTCAACAGCTGTGGTCTTTGATCTGCACTCCGTCGTTTGCAAAGCTCATCAAATATGCATTTTTGGTAACAGCTGTGAGAACAAAAGTCCGACATCGTGAGGTTTATCATATTTTTGAAAACTAGTTTTGGCTTTTGCGAGTGACCGAAAAGTTTAATTAACATTGGACTGAAACAAACTACAAGTTTTTTTTTTTTAATGCAATGAAATATAGACTTCTATATTAAATGTCCTTTCTAGTCGGAATGAAGCCAAAAAAAGGTTTAAAAAAAACTAAAATGTGGCATCAAAAAGCTTTTTAAACCTATCAACAGATTGGCAATGTTGTTGCAAGTTTGATCAAGCCTTCTTTGTATAATATTTGTGACCATAAGGGTTACGCCATACGTGCGTAATTTTTGAGTGGCGAGTTGCAGAATTTCGGTCGCGTTCTTCAAACAAAACAAAAGACGCGACGCAAAATTTTCTATGAAAGCGACCGAAATTCTGCGACTCACGACTCAATAATTTCGTTTGGCTTTACCCTAATAGTTTCGAATAGTTCTATTTTACTTTAAAGTTTAATAAAACAAAGAAACACACACATTTTTATTTTATTTATTCTGTTAATAAATAGTTCATCAATTACTTGTTTCAGTTCCTGTAGGTTTCTTAAATCAAAAAGGGATACAAGGTATAAGAATTAATCAGAAGAATCAGAGGATGAACTTGATTCGGAGGAAGAGCTCGATGATGAACTAGATGATGAACTGGATGATGAACTGGATGATGAACTGGATGATGAACTAGATGAAGAACTAGATGATGAACTGGATGAAGAACTAGATGATGAACTTGATGATGAACTCGAATCAGATGATTCGGACGACGAGCTAGATTCGGAAGAATCAGACGAACTTGATTCACTAGAATCAGGAGCCTCAGTTGTGGTAACATTCACAGGAGAACTGGTAGTGATGTTGACAGGGCTCTCAGTAATAGTGACGTTAACAGGGCCCTCGGTAGTAGTGATGTTTATAGGACTCTCAGTAATAGTGACGTTAACAGGGCTCTCGGTAGTAGTGATGTTGATAGGACTCTCAGTAATAGTGACGTTAACAGGGCCCTCGGTAGTAGTGATGTTCACAGGGCTCTCAGTAATAGTGACGTTAACAGGGCTCTCGGTAGTAGTAATGTTGATAGGACTCTCAGTAATAGTGACGTTTACAGGAATCTCGGTAGTAGTTACGTTGACTGGATATTCAGTAGTCACGTTGGAGTACTCCCAGTCGAAGTCGATGCCGGACACATCAGTGAACCAGTTGTGGTAGAAGCCAGGACGGATGAAACCTGGAAATAGTAAAGATATTTGTAAAATTTAAAATTTGAGTAATACTAATTCAAAAAAACACCAATAATCCCGAGACCCCAGCATTAATTCCATATATTTGGCCGTACAGCGTACTTGAAAGTATTACGTAAAAAGTATGTAAAATGGGAAAATGATAAACCACCTCCAGTGCACGAATGAGGAACTAACTTTGTCCATCAATCGTAAAAACGTAATGACTCGAGATACGGCGTCAGTACTTACCAGCGGGTATATCAGTGTGACAGCCAGAGGCAGACACGAAGGAGGCCACTCCGACCTGAGTGATGGCACCGTCAATGTCGATGATGGACAGAGGGCCGCCGCTGTCACCCTGTGGGAAGAGTTCTAGCTTAGTCTTATTACTTTCACTGCGGAAATTGATAATTTCATTTAAAACTAGTTCGTATTGATCTCGGTTATTGATGAATACAAAATGTCGCTATGTTGACCCCTGGACAACTCGAATATTTGCATCATTTTAAGTTAATATTCCCTGGAGTTCATATTACCTGGCAAGTAGACTGGCTGCTGACATTGTAACCTCTGGCACAAATGGTGGAGTTCTGAATAATTGAGTTGCCGCCGTAGGCCTGCAGGCATTCCGGATTTGAGGTGATGCTGAGGTACACCCAGTTCAAATTCTCGGGAGAAACTCCTGTATTGTAGCAGTAATAATTGTTAATACGAAGTCATCTTTGCACCTAGGTATCGTTGTGCTTAGTATTAGAAGACTGCTAAAATAGGCCTTCTCCACCTTTCAGTTTATTGGTTTAGACTAGCGGACTCCACAGACGTGATCCTGCCCGGACCGGATTGTCAGGTACCGAGTAGAACTATGTGTTTTCAAACCATCCAGGAAAAACGTTGAAATAAAAACTTTGATTCTAACATAAATAAGATAAGAAATCTTTTTGTGTTTCTGTCGTCTTCTGGCAGTAATATATTAACCCAAAGCTCAGTTTACCGGTCCGTATAAACGTTCAACAAAATCTTTACCGTTAGTCCAGGTGCGTCCCCAGCCACTGGCAATGGACCGAACTCCCTCGTAATTCTCGTTTCTCGCTTCCCAGCGTTGGATCCTGATAGGCTGGATAGTATCTACAAAATAGAGGTTAAAAGTTTATTAATACATGATTTGAAGTGATAAGATAAAATATTAAGCCAAAGCTATCATTACTCATTATTGACAGAAACTTACCACTGAATACAAGTCGCCTGCCGAACTCAATAAGACCGATATCGTTGGGTTGCACGATCGACGCCAAAGCTTCGTTGTACTGGGGATGGTTGTAGTACTTGGTGGTCTCAAAGATGGCTGAGGGCTGGGTCAGGTTCACTGTGCCAGCACGGATGACCAGGGTCACACGACTGCGGAAAAAATAAGACCAGTTTTAGATGCAGCATCTCAGTCGTTTGCCGAGAACGAACTAATAACAAAACCATTTGGCACGGCTGTTTGTTCTCGGCTATGGACTTGGGGCACTCCCGCTTGGACAGATTAAGTTGGAAGGAGATGGCGAAATATGAAAGACTGCGCAACATCTCTCTGTAGAAGAAAAAGACTTACGAGGCAGTGCAGTGAGCAGCAGTAAGACCCCACGCCGAGTGAATGATGGTACCACCGCAGGAGGACACGGCTCCAGCAGGGCTAACCATACGGAGGGAGAGCTGGTGAGGGAACTGACCAGGACTGGCCTCCCATCCTGACACGATACGAGAAGCAGCACCTGTTGTAGAACAGTCAAAAGGAAGTCAGAAGGTTATAAGGGTCGAAACAGCTGGATTAAAATCTTAATTGAAAATGTAGCAATCAACCAGACGACGAGGATACTAAGAACGTTTATTACCTCTTGCTTCTTCAGGAAAGATTAGATTGGGATCGGCAAGAACCTGAAATAAATAATAATATAAATGGAAGGTGGACATGCATGTCTAACAATATATGTAGAGACTAGCTTCTGCCCGCGGTTTCACCCGCGTCATGTTAGGCGTTTGGTTCTATGCTCCCGTCTCCATCAGTCCCCTTGAAGAGCGCGATTTCCGACCTCGTGGGTATCTTCAGTGGTAGCTGGGGCGAGAGGTAGAGGATGTCTTTTCCCTCACGCATTCCGACTGCTAACCATTCGTTACTTGTCACTGAATCTTGAGGTACCTCCCGAAGCAAAAAAACGAAAACCGGTAGGACTGCGTCAGACTGAAGGTGAGGACGCAGCACGTAGCCTTTCCAAACGATCCTTAAAGAAGGCCGATCAATATCGACATGAAAAACCAAACATTGCAAGCGCATGTAACTACGATTCTTTTATATGTTGTTAGGTCCCTTTAGAGTTTAGAGTATTTAACACCCAAATTTGCAACCCTGCTAACCCTGTTCTGTCAATGTCAATGTCGAATCAAAATCGCACTTAACCAGTTTTTAGTATTTGTTGTTATAGCAGCAATAGACACACATAATCTGTGAATATTTAACCTATCTAACTATCACGGTTCGTGAGAAACAGCCTCCGAAACATTACATTACTTTATAACGTCTACAAAAACCAGCAACAAAATCACGTTTTTTGTACGGGAGCCCCCCTTTTTTTACGTGGTAAAATCATCAAATGTCTGTCAGACTTGTACTGACTAAAATCCATGGCGTCCTTCACTTGTAATGAAATAAGTCCCACGACTAATGAGAGCCCCCCTTAATATTTATTGTATTCTGGTTTTTAGTATGTTTTATTATAGCAGCAACAGATGTACATCACCTGTGAACATTTCAAATCTCTAGCTATCACGGTTCATGAGATACACACGCAAAAACTACTGAATTGACAGCACAGGGTTTTCAGGGTTGCAAATTATAACAAAATGGTAGTTACATGCGCGTTTGCAATGTATGATGTCGATATTGAAGAGGGATTTTATCGACGCAATTGTGACATATTACCCAGCTCGTCATTATTTTGTCGCGGTATTATTTTAAAACTGTGATATCTCCTAAGATATTCGTTGAAATCAAATGATGTAAAGGGCAATTTCGTTCAAAATTAAATGCCTGTGATGATTAACGTATTTATTTGGATAAGGATTAATATCAAGTTAATGAAAACACCTTCGCAAATAATGCATTACTTTAAAACAAATTTGGTTCCCATAAAAAAGGTTATAGTGACTTAACCTTAAGAGATAGATATATGCTATCGCGGACTTTATTTTAGAAAATTTTATGAAGAATAATTCCGTAGTACATCATTTTTGCGAAACTCTAACCGTTTACGCAGCGCACGCAACGGAAGCTCTAAAAAAGGAATACATTTTCCCGATTTTGAAACATTTCTCATTACTGCTACGCTCCTATAGGTGATAGCGTGATGTTATATAGCCTATAGCCTTCCTCGATAAATGGACTATCCAACACAAAAAGAATTTTTCAATTCCAACCAGTAGATCCTGAGATTAGCGCGTTCAAACAAACAAACAAACAAACAAACAAACAAACAAACAAACAAACTCTTCAGCTTTATAATATTAGTATAGATATGATAGTAGGGAATATTATTTTGGGATATGATAAATTAAAAAAAAACGAAGATTTCGTCGGTCTAATTGCAAAACAAATATATCAGCTGTAATCTCTTTTGTGAGAAACAAGTAAAATTGAGTAACTTTGAATAAATGTTATCGGGCGATTCCCAGACATCTCCTCTCCGCTTCGGTGTCATCGTCTCCACTTTGCTGGCACCAATTGTACCGAAACCAGCGAGGATAGGAAAGGTAACTGACTTCGCCGCCAAGGTACTGATTCTCCTCAAAATTATATTTAAAATAAAAAATAAAATGTACTTCCATTGCAGTGTTTGTACATATATATTTGTATGAGTTGAAAAAAGGTTTATTGTAATTCCATTTATTGTAGTAGAAAGGGAATAGTAAAATAGTTCAAGTAAAATTCCTTTATAACTTGCATGACTTAGCAGAAATGCAAACTAGACGATGAGACCAAAATCCACAACCTAGTGATAATAAAATAAACCATATAAGTCAATAATTACCGTAGTCCCAACAACACTCAATAAAAATACTGCACCCCACAACGCCATTTTGTTCAACAACTAACTTAAACCATAGTTTGTCTAGCTTATATTAATTTCAGCGCTGGTATTAATTGATAAACAATTAAGATTAAATGATAACTCATGTAAATCTAATCTGAATAATCCTACGCTTATTTTCGTAGCAAATATCTAAGATATTTATCTACGCAGATTATCATGTCTCAATTAATTAAGGAAAATAAATGTTAATTATAAACAGGATAGATACTTGTTAAGAAGGAAGTTGGAACTAATTCCAACTACAGGGGCCTTAGTCAAACAGCTGTCGACAGCAGACGACAATCGCTATCGTTCATCAGTCACCAATACATTTTCAACTTTATACCCCAGCGAGTAAAGTTGAAAATCTTTTAAAACTGCTGATCGAACAAAACAAACGAAAACGATCTGTGAACTTCAATAGATTTTCAACTTTACGCACTGTAATGTAGTGCGTAAAGTTGAAAATGTATTGGTGACTGATGAACGATAACGATTGTCGTCTGCTATTGTATGCTGTTTCGCTAAGGCCCCAGACCTAGTAAACAGAGATAATGATGATGATGATGATGTTATCCGACCGATTTCAGCCAAGGCGGTTGCTTCGGTTCCACTCTTTTTGTCGTTCATGTACTTTTATGTAGCTTGTGTAAACAATCTTTTTGTCACTCGCCTCGCCTCGCTTCGCACATTGCGAGTATGTGAACACACCATTGATAAAGTCATAAAAGATCGCTACAGGTGGTCGGACTTTCAGTTGATAACGCTTGTCATGAAACTCAAGACGTCACTGCTATTCAAAATCACAGCCTTTGGTTTTAACCAAGATCCTCCACTCCGGCCTTTGAGCGGCTTGCTTCAGTACACAGTAGTTAAGTTATTGCTTGACTCTTATGATAGTATTTCGACTCAGCTATTGTCTTTAATGCTAGTGAAGGAACAAATAAAAAGCTACTCAATAATTCTGTAGTCAATTTTATTTAATTAATTAATCATCTCTTTGAAAATCTGGATGTGAATGAGGATTGAGTGAGTGCGACTGGTTTTGTTTAGTCTGAAGACTCGGATGAAGAAGATTCGTTGGATTCAGAAGACTGGCTGGAGTCTTCAGAAGATTCACTTTCGTCACCTTCAGGAGCGTTGGTTTCGTCACCCTCAGGAGCGTCAGTTACGTCACCCTCAGGAGCGTCAGTTACGTCACCCCCAGGACCGTCAGTTACGTCATCTCCAGGACCGTCAGTAGCTGGCTCGTATTCCCAGTCGAAGTTGATCCCGGTCACATCTTCAAACCATTCGTGGTAGAAGCCGGGACGGATGAATCCTGAAATTATTTTGGAATTTGTTAAATATGATTCTGACTGCAATGTGTAATGTACAATTAAATTACGTCAAAAATTGTCACCAGTATGACGACTCTGTACTTTTGCAACGTTTCCGCTCTTCGCGTAACTGTATAAAGAGCTAGTGAAGAGAAAGGTGCCTCTTCCTTAATGATGAAATCTTATGTAGTTAGAATTGAAATCACCCGCCGTCCACTTAACGACCTAGCCACAGTATAATAATAATACAGTAGCGTAACTCGGCCGCCAGACAGATTTAAATACCTACAGCCGCGCGGTACGTAAACATGCGTTAGGGCTACCCGTCTACAACATTTTAATAACATTTGCCTTTGCGTACTTTCTGTTTCTATTTTAGTTTTGTGATTGTAAATATACTTTTTTATATAAATAAATGAAATACTTTGTATAATGAATAGGAAGTGTTCAATAAAAATGCGTGTTGTTTTTTGATTGGTAGATTTCATTTAAAAAATCATGTTTTTGTTTGAAAAACAAATCGGGCTTATAAAGTCCGATATATTATAGAAATATTTGAGACCGAATAATATTTGCGCCACGACTGAGTCGTACGAAATGCTTTATTGTTAAATTTTAAAGTATAATAAATCCGTACTCTAATGTAAAGCTTAATTTAACTACTAGTCTTATTAGATATGTACTCGAACTGATTTTTAGAAATAAAAACACGCAGTTATTGTTAAAAAACCAACACACCGTCCGCTCGACACTGCGGTACAGCCGTGACTGTCTGCACCCCGAGCGCGCCCCGACATCGAGGCGCGTAGGTATAGCTCGCTTTTCGTCCGTTTGTATGAAGTTGGAGTACTGTATTATTATATTACCGTGACCTAGCCGCCGCGGAAGATGCCCGCGGCATCGGGCGCCGCGAGACTATTTCCGGTCACCGTAGGCCCACGTGGGAATACGGACAGAGTGTAATGGGTAACTCGCTGTCCGATCATGGACCATGCCCTGTCGACGGCGCGTCATGTTCCCGTACACCATCAAAGTGCTGTCAGCAATTTAAATGGATCAATCCATAGAGGGCCAAGACCTGTCGGGGTAGAGGGACTGTTTTATAAGAAAACTGTGACTCCGGAACGTAAAGGGCTATTGTGGATTTTGGTCAGCACGAGCCAGACAGTCCCTACCGTCCCGCCCTGGGTGGGAGTACTCATTTGATGAATTATTCATATTCATTTATTTGCATTCTACAAGGTAATAAGATGTACACAAGAGCCATTGTAGACCCTGTCAGGGCACAGCAAAACAAAAGTATTTATAATACATACCTAACTAAGGTTCTAAATCTACATTATCATAAAAATTATACATGCACATTTAATAAATTTTAGCACATTTAAATAACATTTACAAAATAATTAGGTAGGCATATTCTTAGGAAGTAGGTAGATAACTATATTCTTAAAATATTGAACTTATTACATAATGAGATCATTTTAACTGATTTTAGATCGATTAAATAAAAAATTAAAAAAACACTGCTCTCAATCGGTGCTGGAAAGGATCGTTTGCACCCAAAAATCGAAAACATGAAACTTTTACCAACCCGCTGTGTAATGGCCCGTTTCCTCATACGGAGAGGATGTCTGAGTCTCAGCAGTGGGCTTATTATAAACGAATGATGATTAATCCTCAGTATACGAAATAACAAAAAAAAAAAACTGCCATGGCAGTCGTGGTAAAGACCACCAGGACCACCTCTATACTTATTATCTTGTTCTTCCATTAAACTTCAGTCATTCTATACTTACCAGCGGGGAAGTCTGTGTGGCAACCAGTGGCAGACACGAAGGAGGTTACTCCAACCTGAGTGAGGGCTCCGTCTACGTCATCGATGGTCAGAGGGCCGCCGCTGTCACCCTGTGGGTTGAGATGTAGCTTAGTCTTAATTATTTCTTTGACAAACCAAAAAATGATAACAACACATCATAATGGCTAAGAAGACTTTGTTTCATGCAAAACTAGTTTGTATTGATCCCAGGTATTGTAAATACAAAATGCGGATATGTTTAAAAACAATCCGCGGAGGTAAGGTAAGCAATAAACTAGAAGCTCATTGTCCAATCAAGTACAGTAGACAACTCTTTTATTTGCATCATTTTAAATCCAAAACTCTGTGGAGTAAGGGTTGCCACCCGTCCGGGTCCCCGAATTTGTCCTAGTTTCGACAGCATCCGGGGAGCGTCCGAGAAGGGCTTCATTTTTGTCCGCGTTTATAACTTTTAAAGTCTTCGGTCGCCCGTGACACACGCACACTTCACCATCCTCCCACACCTCCGGACGCAATTGCCACGGTGCGCACTTCGACTAATGTCTGGGTTCTAGACTCTAAAATCCCGGGTTTTAACGCGTCCTGTCCTGTTTTCCAAATTTTAGAGATGGCAACACTACGTGGAGTTCATGTTACCTGGCAAGTAGACTGGCTGGTGACATTGTAACCCCTGGCACAGATGGTAGAGTCCTGGATGATGGAGCTGCCACCGTACGCCTGCAGGCAGTCCTGGTTGGAGGTGATGCTGAGGTATACCCAGTTCAGGTTCTCAGGGGAGGCTTCTGTATTGTAGCAGTAATAAAACGATTGTAGTTAACATGAAGTTACCTGTGTACTTTCTATAGGTGAGCTTAGTATTGGAAGACTGAAAAAATGCCTATCCTACATTTCAAAGTTTACCTGAATAGAGCAGCTCTTACAAAATTTTATAATAAGATAGTATATACCCGGCTGACTTCATTCTGCCCGGACAAGAATTTCAGATACTGGGTACCATTATGTGTTTTCAAACCATCCAGGATAATATATTGAAATAACCACACAAATATTTACCTATGATTAAGGTAAATAATCTCTGTTTCTGTCGTCTTCTGGCATCAAAATTTTAAACCTAAAACTCAGTTTTCGGATCAACATTAACGTTCACCCATTAAATAATAAATAGAAGTCAATCTTTACCGTTAGTCCAGGTGCGTCCCCAGCCACTGGCGATGGACCGAACTCCCTCGTAATTCTCGTTTCTCGCTTCAGAGCGTTGGATCCTGATAGGCTGGATAGTGTCTACAAAATAAAGATTAACAGTTTATTAATTTCCACATGATTTGAATTGATAAGATAAAATATTAATCCAGCCATTGCCAAAGCTATCATTACTCATTATTGACAGAAACTTACCGCTGAACACAAGTCGCCTGCCGAACTCAATAAGACCAATATCATGGGGTTGCACGACCGACTGCAAGGCTTCGTTGTACAGAGGATGGTTGTAGTACTTGGTGGTCTCAAAGATGGCTGAGGGCTGGGTCAGGTTCACTGTGCCAGCACGGATGACCAGGGTCACACGACTGCGGAAGGAAGAAGAAGTTTTAGAAGCAACATGTCTGTCGTTTACCGAGAACGAACTAATACAAAACCGCTTGGTACGACTGTTTCTCAGACTTTCTAACTTTTTTTTTATCGTTGTAAAATCATCAAATGAGGCCTCCCAACCATAACTGTCAGACTTGTACTGACTAAAATCCACGGTGTCCTTCATTAGCACAAAGTACTACGGTAATATGATTAATGGGCAACTCGCCGTCTTGCGACGTCCGTCGCCGTGGGCGTCTACCACTGTGACTGGGGCGGAGGGAGGTCGCTGTCCTCTCCCTCACGCGGCTCGCCTCCTCCTTCGCGAGCATGACTGCTTCGCAGAAGGAAGCGACCGCTGCCCGCTCCATCTCGCCTCATAGCATGGCTTCAACGAATTCCGGGCGCGAGAAGACTTTCTAATTATGATACTTAAAATATTAGTTTGCTGCCCGCTCCATCTCGCCCCACAGCATGGTTTAGTTTAGTTTTTAATCATGGAATCGACATTGCAGTAGTGTAAGTTAAATATGTTATTTTTATTATTATTATGAATGCATGAGAGAACGAAGCGGGCTCGAGACTTGGGGCACTACAACTCCGACACTGGACAGGTTAGGTTAGAAGGGGATGACGGAATATTAAAGACTGCACGACATCTTTCTGAAAAAAAACACTTACGTGGCAGTGCAGTGAGCAGCAGTTAGACCCCAAGCCTCGTGGATTATGGTACCACCGCAGGAGGACACGGCTCCAGCAGGGTTAACCATACGGAGGGACAGCTGGTGAGGGATCTGTCCAGGGCTGGCCTCCCATCCTGACACGATACGAGAAGCAGCACCTGTTGTAGAACAGTCAAAAGGAAGTCAGAAGGTTATAAGGGTCAAAAAAGCTGGATTAAAATCTTAATTGAAAATGTAGCAACAATAACTAATAAGTTTATACTGTTTTCAATAGTGATTGCGACCAACATGCTAAGAACGTATATTACCTCTCGCTACTTCAGGGAAGGTTAGACTGGGATCGGCAAGAACCTGAAATAAATAATAATGTAAATGATAAAGAGAGAATGATAAGAGATAAATGGATTTATATCAGGTCATATTTTTACTAAAGAGAAACAAAGACGTGAATGAAGAATCCGTCGGTTTAATTGCAAAACAAATACATCAGCATGACACTAGACTCTCTTTTTTCCTTCCGAGAGACAAGTGATATTGAGAAATTTTGTAGCAATGTGATCGGGCGATTCCCAAAATTCTCCTCTCCGCTCCTGTACCATCGTCTCCACTTTGCTGGCAATAGAAGAGGAAACTGACTTCGTCGGCAATCACAAGGCACTGAATCTCCTCAAAATCAAAATAAAATGTACTTTTATCATAGGGTTTGAACATAAACTTAAGGAGATTAGAGACTGCTTATTGTAAATCATCATCATCATCCGGAAGACGTCCACTGCTGATCACAGGCCTCCGCCTTAGACCGCCACGCTGAACGTCAAATCACCACTTGCACCCATCGGTTTTCTGTGACTCTCAGGATGTCGTCGGTCCACCTAGTGGTACGCTGCGTCTTCCAGTCCGTGGTCGCCACTCAAGAACTTTTCTTCCCCATCAGTTATCAGTTCTACGAGCGATGTGGCCTGCCCATTGCCACTTCAACTTGCAAATTTTACGAGCTTTGTCGCGACTATGATTCTTCGCCGAATATCTGTGTTCCGAATTTCATCCCGCAAAAAAACTCCGAGCATAGCTCTTTCCATTGCTAATTGAGCGAGTCTTCGTCACTTAAAAGGCCAGCAGTCAAAGACCTTTAATTTTCATTTACTTTTAATTGTATTAATTGAAGTAAAATCGAGAAAAAATATAAACGTTTTAATAAAATGAATTCATAACTTGCTTGTTAAGCAGAATTTCACAATAGACGACGTCACGAAAATCAACAACCTATTGATAGCAAAATTAACTATAAAAGTAATCAAATATATATTTACCGTACTCCCAACAACACTCAACATAAATACTGCACCCCACAACGCCATTTTGTTCAACAACTAACCAAAACCAATTTTCGTCTAGCTTATATTAATTCAGAGCGGGTATTAATTGATAAAATATAAAAATTAAATGATAAACCATTTGAATCTAATCTAAATAATCCTAAGCTGGTTTTCGTAACTGATAGTTGAAGGATTTAGGCAGATTATTATGGCTCAATTAATTAGGGTATGTAATTGTAAATTAGAAAAATAGGAAAGCTGTTAATACTTGTTAAGACGGAAGTTGGAATTAGCAGAGTATGCTTGGTTTTTTTTTTTACATGGTAAAATCATCAAATGAGTCCTCCTACCCTGGGCAGGGCGGGAGGGACTGTCAGACTTGTACTAACTAAAATCCACGGTGTCCTTCAATAACTCTTTATGTTCAGGGGTCACGGTAATGAAATAAGTCCCGCGACTAGCCCAGTATGCTAGAGTTTGATAATAGTATTTCGACTAGGTCATTGCCTGTTACTGCAGGATAGCTAACGAAAGTTAAAATAAAAATCAACTTAATAATATAGACAATTTTATTTATTAGATTAATCTCCTTGGTGATAATCTCATTACTATAACATAATATGCTTGAGTGAGTGAGACTGTTTTTGTTTAGCTTTATTCAGATGAAGCAGAAGATTCGTTGGATTCAGAAGACTGGCTGGAGCTATCAGGAGCCTCACTGGCATCGTCTTCTGGTCCGTCAGTTTCAAAGGTTGCTTCTGCAGTGGTGTATTCTGGAGTGGTGTATTCTGTTGTGGTTTCATGGTATTCCCAGTCGAAGTTGACCCCGGTTACTTCTTCAAACCATTCGAGGTAGTGGCCGGGACGGATGAACCCTGGAATTGTTTTGAAATTTGTTAAAAACGGTAGTGACTGCAGTGTAAGCTTTTGTTGTTGTTTGTTCCTAAGTAAAGTTTTGTTTGAAGATATTAATCCCTTGAATGACCTTTATACAGGGATATTTCTTTTAAGTTGTCCAAAAGGGGAAAATCCCAATACGAAACGGCAGGAGACTAGCTAGTTTTTGATGTTTACTTTTTTGGCATGAGACAGACGTCGCGAAGTGATTTTCTAAAATATTAACGAGAAACATTAAAATTTTTAGGATCGTCCAAAGAGTCAAGGAATAGAAACACTTACCTGAGGGTACGCCAGCGTGGCATCCTAAGCCTGAGACAAAGGAGGTCACTCCAACCTGGGTGAGGCCTCCGTCATCATCAATGATGGTCAGGGGGCCACCGCTGTCTCCCTGTAAAAGAAAAGGTACTATTAACTTTAAGCTCAAAGCCAAATATTAATCGAGTCCAGGAGACGAAGAAAGACAATATTTTCCATTTGCATGCATATCAATACTAAAACATCACTTCGAAATACACGTCCTTATTCGTATGGGTGCTTGGATATGCGCTCCGTGTCCGATTCGATTGTAATTCGTATTGATCAGGACAGCAGGCAGGCTGCCTGTTCCTGCCCTGTTTTACCTGTCAGTCACAACTGTCAAACAGAATCTATCGGGTAAATCATCACTTATATAGGTTGCTCAGGGGGAAAATCAAGCTAACGTAGTATAATTTCATGTCAAACACTCGACTGATGAACTCAGAAAAATCAATTCGGTTACCATTTTGAGTCTCGAGCTTTGTTGGTTTGGCGCTTGAGAGTTAGTATTGAAAAGTGGATATTACGGTGTATCTACCAATATGATACGGATTCAGAAAAAAAAATATCCTGGATTTATACCGATTTTACATTCTCGGACTAAATTCGTCTACTGACTTCGTCACAAGACTATTACATCACCCAAACCCGCTGTTCTACTACAAAATTCTCCTCCTGGAACTTCTTACCTGGCAGGTGGATTCAGTAGGGCTGGACCATCCTCTAGTACAGATGGTGGAGTCAGCGATGATAGAGCTGCCGCCATAGGCAATGCTGCATTCTTGGTTGGAAATCAGCCTCAGATAGACCCAGTTTAAGACTTCGGGAGACGTGCCTGATAATAAACTTTTATTTTAAAACATATGTTATGTGAAATACAACTCACTTCACGGCAACTATAATAAAATAATAATATTCTACAACTATCACACAACGCCATCTAGTCCCAACTGATAAACATACTTTTACATTTCTAAATACAAACATGTTATAGATAAATTACACCCAGACACATAACAAATGATCCTGCTCATCACATAAACATTTGACCTGGGTGTGTATCGAACCCACGACCGCATAGCAGTCAGGGTCACTATCCACTAGACCAGTCAAAACAAAATGAATGAAAAAAACTAAATTATCATGAAACTAATGATCATTGCCTACTCTTATTATCACTCGTTCTTCAGAACAACTACCTAAGCTATTCTCTAAAAGGGCGCGTCGAAGTGATGTATTTTGAGTACCTATCGGAGCCTCTAGGAGTGACCGACTCAGAAATGTGGAAAGTCCTAAACGAACCAACGTTGCCGACGTAGCCCAACGAATTAACAAGTTAAAATGGCAATGAGCCGGCCATATAACAAGCAGAACCGATAGCTGACCGGGCCTTAAGGTTCTCGAATGGAGACCACGCTCCGTTAAGCGAAGCGTAGGACGTCTACATGGTGGACAAACGTTTTATGAACACCACAGGATCATGCTAGATGCAAGCCGCTTCAAACTGGTCTTATTGGAGGTCTATAGGGGAGGCCTATGTTCAGCAGTAGATGTCTTACGGCTGATATAATGTTGATAACAATAAACGAAACTGATTGTCTTTAATAGATTTGCAACTTCATGCTCTAGAAGATAAAGTAGTAAGACAACTCGTAGCTTCGGTGCTGTTGCATCACTGAGTTTTTAAAGAATAGCTCATCAATACTCCTAGAGAACCTACCTTGAGTCCAAGTGTTGCCCCAGCCGCTGGCGATGGCCTGGACATAACTGTAGTCCCGGTTCTTATCAGAGGAACGCTGAAGTCTTATTGGCTGAATGAGTTCTATAAAAATAAAAATAAATTATTTTATGAGAGGTTATTTTTGAAATTGCATCAAACCCAAGAAAGGTGCGAGACGGAGTGGGAAGCGGTCGCCTTCTTCTGCGAAGCAGTCTTGCTCGCGAAGGTGGACGCCCACGGCGTCGGACGTCGCAAGACGATCTCAGTAGGCGCGAGCATGCGGGCGGCGAGTAAAGGGCAACTCGCTGTCCGACCATGGCATAATGGCCATTGATGATCAATGTATCAATGTGTGAACAAACTGGGTCTTACCACCAAAAGTTAGAGACCTGCCGAACTCCAGTAGACCGATGTCGTGAGGCTGCACGATGCCAGGGATGGCCTCGTTGTAAGCGGGGTGGTTGTAGTATTTGGTGGTCTCAAAGATCATAGCAGGCAGGGTCTGGTTGGTGGTTCCCACGCGGATGACGACAGTCACACGGCTGTAAGGCGAAATCGAATCATGTATCAGCCAGCTTTTGCCCTAGATTTTACTTGCCTCCCTTCTCATTCCCTGCTATATCCTATAACCAACTGTCACGACCTATCTACCTCACTACCAGCAATTATCAATATCGGTCTAACGGTTTAGATGTGAGAACGCTACAATGTTAAAATTCTAGTCAAAATAATTTAAAATTTAAGCACGGATACTTTGTTACAAAATGGATGCTGTTCTTATCACGGTCAAACTAATCGCTACGCAGATACATAACGCTACGTCGCTACTCTGCTACACCATACACCACAGATCGCTACGCCGTTACGCTGTTACACAGTTACGCTACGCTACGGCATGTACATCGCGTCACTGTTGCACTACGAATAAAGCTACGCTTAACCAAAGTGCTTCCAACCTTGCAAGTAAAATTATTACGATAATCTAATTTGATTTTATTTGAATGAAAAGGCTTTTAATTCAAAAAAACGTTTTTAACATCTATATATTCTAGACTAGCTGTGCCCGCGACTTCGTTCGCATGGATGTCGGAATTGAACAATGTATTTTTTAGTTCTAAGCGCTTAATTCAGGCCACGTTTTTCATATAAACCCTGTATTTAGAATTTTCGTAAATTTATCAAGAATATTTGACACTTCTATTCCAGGTTTATGTAGGACTGTTTTCCTAATGCCCGCTCTATGCACTCTACTCTCCTCCGCTCCAGTCCATTCCAGTCCATTCCAGTCCATTCTAGTCCATTCCAGTCCATTCCAGTTATTTGAATAATGTAGTTTTTCTATTAGAAGTTAGATCACGCGACTGACGTACGAAATCAATGTGTGACCAAAGTGCACCCGTAATTTTACTTCTGAAACACTTTAAATTCAAATATCTTTTGATATACTGAACCGATTCCAATGAAACAAAAACTAAATTCCTCTTCAAGTTACGCTTAATCGTTGTGTATAAAAGTTATCTACATTAATTTCGTACATTTTACGTGATACCTGGACAAATAAACATACAAACAGATAAACAGACAAACAGACAAAAATTCTAAAAATGCTAGAAATGGGTTCTATTGGTTGTCCTTTAATACCCTGGCTATATTTTTTGAGTTTTAATTTAATGTACAAAAATAAATTTTCTACAGTTTTATTATCTATATATATATACAGGGTGAATTTTTCAACTGGGCGTGGATGGCTACTTTCGAAACTATGAGGAATATCGAAAAACGTTGAAAGGAGTCTCGAGGCCGATTTTGACGAAAACAAAAACTGCATCATTGGATTTTAGAAAAATCAAAAATCCTGGCCAGGAATCGAACCCGCTGATTTTGGAAAAAAAAACACACCCTGTTTTATTACACCGTTCGATAGTGTTGCTAATAAGGATCAAATTCTGGGAAGTGATCATATACGGCAAACTTAAGGAAATGCCTGATTTTTATGAAATTGCTATTTTTCCATATTACTTTACATCTACTGAGCCATAATTTATTCGAAATATAAAATTTCATTGTTTTCAATGTCTCACTGGATTTGACGTTTCAACAATCCCACTGTACTTAGCAATACGAGATTATTGAGTTGAACTAAAAATAGCATTATTTTAAAGAAGAAACGGTAACTTATGTTTCAAATACAGTCTTTGCCTTGAAGATTAATCAGTTTTTTTGTAATTATACGTTTTCCTTAAGTTTGCAGTATATGATTAGTTCCCAGAATTTGATTCTTATTAGCAACACTATCTAACGGTATAATAATACAGGGTGTGATTTTTTTTCCAATATCAGCGGGTTCGATTCCTGACCAGGATTTTTGATTTTTCTAAAATCCAATGATGCAGTTTTAGTTTTCGTCAAAATCGGCCTCGAGACTCCTTTCAACGTTTTTCGATATTCCTCATAGTTTCGAAAGTAGCCATCCACGCCCAGTTGAAAAATTCACCCTGTATATATATAAATATATATAATATTCTAGAATATAAAAATGGATCGCTAAATGTGTTGCTAAGCCCATATCTTGCAAACGGCTGGACCGATTCGGATAATTCTTTTTTTGTTGTGTTTGTAATCACCAGGACCAGGTTATAGAGGAAAATCATCATATCCACCCGTGCCGAAGCCGGGGAGGGCCGCTAGTTAATAATATAAATAACGATGATAATATTAAAAAAAAAGAAAAGAAATATATTAAGTAGCTTTTTAGAGAAGGGACAATACACGGCAAATGAAGTCCAAGAGCCAGCACATCAACCTACCCCAACCTGTCATTTTTTTCTCAACAATCATGAACCTTCTCCTTTGTGATACAGTTGAAAATCAATAAGGTAAAACTGATTAGAGTAGTATAGGTTGTCGTCAACGACGATATATTACTAGACTCCGCATGCACGATCTAAGGAACAAAAACTATTCTGTCAACTCGCTGAGGTACTACGTAAGCGAGGGGGACGGGGTACTGCGTTGTGATTGGCTAACTCAAGGTCTGTTCTGTCTCAAGGTATGCTTACGGCTCAAAGGAGTGGTCGAAATAAGACGGATATAAGACTTTTTTGCCTAATGTGTTGACAGACATCGGTCGCCTGTTATTAGGAGCCTAGTAATATATCGTCGGTGGTTGACGTGCTCTAATTTGTTCAGTAGAAAAAAACCCCCGACACAAAAACCAAGTTCCCTTTAAAAAGTAAAAAATAATAAAAATACGTCGCGTTGGGGGACTGCTCCAAATTATTCATCATCTCCTGTTTTTTTGCAGTCCCCCAACGCGACGTATTTTTATTATTTTTTACTTTTTAAAGGGAACTTGGTTTTTGTGTCGGGGGTTTTTAAAATTTTTAATTTTTATTTTATTTTATACTTTTTATAGGTACATACTTATATTTTTTTTTGTTGCTAAGAGTACTCCCGATCAAGTCATCAATATTCCCTTTCAGTACGCTTTCATTTGATACCCAACTCGAGTATATTTGCAGACCCTTAGTTACCTTTCCCCACTTTCACCCCCATAACTTCTAAACGGCTCAACCGATTTTCATCAAACATGTCTAAGAACACTCGCAGGTAAGTCACCTTTCATACAAAAAAAACTAAATTGAAATCGCTTCATCCGTTCGGGCTCTATGATGCCACAGACAGACAGACAGACAGACAGACAGACACACAGACAGACAGACAGACAGACAGACAGACAGACACGTCAAACTTATAACACCCCTCTTTTTCCGTCGGGGGTTAAAAATAGACCTACGCAGCGGTACAATGTGCAGCAGTCATACCCCACTCGGGGGTGAGGATAGATCCTCCGCAACCGAAGACTGCTCCAGCTGGAGACACCATGCGGAGACCAAGCTGGTGAGGGAACTGGCCCACCCGCGCTTCCGATCCTGACACGATACGGGATCCAGATGCTGTTGATAGATAATAACAGTGTTAAATGGAATAAATAGATAAATAACTCAGTATTCCTTCTCCAGATAACAGTAAATAAGGGACGTAAAGTGTGAGAGAGAGGTAAGACATATAGGAAAGAGAATGTATGGCCAGACACATGGCATTCTCCCTTTCTAGAAAGTCCCTATAGTCATCAGATACGTTTAAACCGAAAAATTGCAGCTTTCTACTATCAATGTACAAAATTAAGCACGTCATGAGCCCCTTATCATTGATGCGGCTGATACAAAACGGTAACTATACCTAGCCCCTGACCCTGTTTGTTATATAATAATATACTGCATCTAATTTTCTTTAACTTAGAAGTAAATTTTACTTATGTATTTATATACTTACGTCTCACATCTTCAGGGAAAGCAAACCTGGGGTCGGCTATCGCCTGAAATGTAAAAAATATGCAAGTGTTAGTTTTATGGGGTGCTAAGACAGGAAACCTCCACGTGCGCCCGTGGACTGGAGTTCCCTCTCGGATACGTCCGGGGGGAAGACCAGTGTTTCGGGCCGGTGCACCCTGGGATGCGGGCAAAAACTCTTCCTTAGGCACTGTGTGCCTAAGGGGTCTCTTTGCCCGTATGCGAATAGCCTGTCGTGTGGACGCTCCAACGCGTGTCCCTCTGATCAGCAGAGGGCACAGCGGCAGAGCGGGCTTGCGGACGGTGAGTAATGGGTAGCTCGCCGTCCGACCGAAGACCAAGCCCGGGTCGGTGGCGCGTCGTGTTTCGCGCCAAATGCCTGCTGGGGTCGCGGGTTTTTTCTTAACCCAGGATACCGCGGCCCTGGAACGTAAAGGGCATCCGAAGGAACACGGGTGGATTTTAGTCAGTAAGAGTCTGACAGTCCCGTCCACCCCGCCCAGGGCGGGAGGACTCATTTGATGATTTTACCACCTAAAAAAAAAAAAAAAAAAAAAAAAGAAAAGTTTTAGTTTTATAAATATCTACAAACTTGTCATACGTCGAAAATAATTTGAACGAGAACAGATTATGGAATGATTGCGCTCGTCTTTCGCATCATGCACCTGTGCCCACATAAACCAATGTGTCAGCCCAGTCAAGACGTACGGCGTTATAACTTGGACGCCTTGCAAGCATAATGTCTGCCGCACACAATTTAATCAGAAAGCTATGAAAAGAGCCGTATTGGACGACAAGACGAGGAAAATAGAGATAAGTCGCAGACGATACTTACGGCCAGCAAGGGTTATAGCAAAATGAAAGAGGATGAGGGCGGACCATAAATGCCGTTGACTAGATAGAAAACGGGAAAGGAACGTGTTGGAATGGAGACCATTGATGGGTTAGAAGGAATGTGGGAAGATAATCGACTAGGACAGAAGATCCCGTTAAAGTGGCCGGAAGAAACTGGTTAGCCATTACACAAACCCACAGGTAGAGGTAAGTGGCTGAATGTGTAAGAAAATGTGAATGTTTCCCAAATTCAAACAACAACAGGGTCAAAACTTGTCTACACTTAAAGTTCAATCACAACACTAAAAGTTATTTACCGTTCCAACAAGACCCAACAAAAATACGGCACCCCACATAATTATTTTTCAGGCACCGAACTGATTTAAAACTTCAACATTTTCATCTTTTATAATATTTTTTGTCAAGCAAATGAAATGATAAATCAAATCATAAGCTGATAATTAATTATAATCTGTTCCTGTTGTTGATATAAATTCAGGTTTTACCAACTTTTTCGTACTGTAAATATATTGATTGATGCCTTACCTTTTGACCTAATGTTGAACACATGTAAACAATGGAAAGAAACACAGGTGGCCAACCATGACGTTTTGTAGCGTCAGTTTTTAGGCTGTGGGAAAGAGACAGAGCTTTGCAAGTCATCTAGCGCCATCTCGTTCTTTGAGCGGAACCACTGACGCTTTAAAACGTCATGCTAGGCCACCGCAGTTACTAGAAGTCCTATTGGAACAAAGTCCCAAAAATTAAAGAATGAAATACGGGACAGGTAAAATAAAAGAGTCACTACAGATTGATAGTTTTAATCATTACGTAGTACTCGGTCAAGAAGAGTACATCCTTAAAAAGAACAAGAATCGAGTAAATATATGTATACTAATCAACGACAATATATTACTAGACTCCTAATAACAGGCGACTAATGTCTGTCAACACATTAGGCAAAAAAGTCTTATATCCGTCTTATTTCGACCACTTCTGTGAGCCGTAAACATACCTTGAGCACATATTACATATAACTCACTCCATACAAAATGTTCAATACCTACCGCTATAATAGCCTACACTTTCAAGACGACAGACGCTGCGAACGAAAATGTTCCTAACTACACAAACGTAAAGTAAGTTTCGCTTTGAAGATGCGCGCCGCCGCGTGATGTTGTGAATTGCGAGGGCTGCCTCTGTCGACAATGATGTTAGTACCTAGGGTTTTTTTTTTTGATACATTACACTTTCGTATGATTTTGTTTCTTTATCAACACTTAATAATTCAGGGTGTTTTTTTTTTTCTCTAATTTTATTTTCCTTTTAATATTTTAAACATTCGATCATTCCTAATAGCGAGAGTTATCGAGAGTCGGCTGTACCTATTATTACGAGGTCATCTGCTCAATCGGACGCCGGGAAGTGGGTCAAAAATTATCAAGATTTTATTACAGACCGCCAACGGAACAAGTGAAACTAAAAATATACACTTGTAAAAAGAAAGAATATGTTGTCTTTTTTAAAACATTGGGTACGTTTAAAATAATCGAAACATAAAATCAACGATGAAAAAATGTACCTACCTACCTACCTATATTATTAAATAGTTGTATTTAATAAATGATAGAATTAAATATTTGTAGGTTACTACATATTTCATAACAAAAAAAAAGGAAGGGAAAGGAAAACCGTAAAAAGAAGTCTTTATCTCTTCAACCAGATCTTAGTATTTCAAAACTAACATCAATTCGACCGAAATATATGCGTACGTGCGCGCCGCGCGGCTGTTGACAACCCGCCGCGCTATGGGTAGCCGGTCGCCCGGCGCCCGGTAGGTGCTTAGCGCGTGTAAGTACATGGAGTGCAACATCTGGTAATCTGTGCCTTGAGACAGAACAGACCACACAGTACGCCGTCCCCCTCGCTCACCTCAGCGAGTTGACAGAATAGTTTTTATTCCTTAGATGGTGCATGCGGAGTCTAGTAATATATCGTCGTTGATACTAATAGTATAAAGCTCAAGAGTAATTATTATGAGTTAAGAGGCTTGTGTGAGTGAGTCTGTTTTTTTTAATAGTCTGAAGATTCAGATGAAGCAGAAGATTCAGAGGACTGGCTAAAGTCCTCAGAAGCGTCTCGAGCGTCGTCTATAGGGTAGGGAGAATACATTTCCTCATCTGGTGTAGTGGACTTCGTGGGGGGTTCTACGGTGGTTTCAGCAAATTCCCAGTCGAAGCTGACCCCGGTCACATTTTTAAACCATTCGTGGTAGTGGCCGGGACGGATGAAACCTGAAATCATTTTAGAATTTTTCAATGTGTCTGATTGTAGTGTAACCTTATGTGGTTGTTTGTTGCTAAGTAATTTTATGCTTGAAGATATAAACACTTAAAATACAGAATTTTTCTTCTAAGTGGCCTATATGGGGAAATTGTAATCCTTAAGAGATACGACAAAACTTTGTTAGGAGACTTTAGCTCTTTTTTGAGATTAACTATTTTGCTGTTTTTAATTTTTTTAGTAAGTGTGAGTTGTTCACAAAAATAATGAAATATAAGTAAAGACGGCTCAAAGTGACTTTGTTTCGTACTATAGGTAAAGTTTTTAAGATCGTGCAAATAGTTAAGGAATAGGAACACTTACCTGACGGTATGCCAGCGTGGCATCCTTGGCCTGAGACGAAGGAGGTCACTCCAACCTGTGTGGGTTGTTGGTCATAATCATTTACGATCAGGGGGCCACCGCTGTCTCCCTGTAAAAGACGTATTGCTATTAAATTTAAATAAAAGTCAAATATTAATCGGGACCTATCCCTACTAATATATATATATATTATATATATATAAGTATATTTTGTTTTTTTACGTGGTAAAATCATCAAATGAGACCTCCCACCCCGAGCAGGGCGAGAGGTACTGTCAGACTTGTACTGACTAAAATCCACGGTGTCCTTCAGTAGCCCTTTATGTTCCGGGGTCACGGTAATAGAAATAAGTCCCGCGACCCCGGCAGGCTTTGGCCCTCTGAAAGGGGGCCCCGTCATTTTGCTGACAGCTCTTTGAGGCGCGCGTGGAACACGACGCGCCGGTCGGACAGCGAGTTGCCCTTTACTCGCTATCCGCATGCCCGCATCCCTACTAATATTAAATGCGAAAGTAACTCTGTCTGTCTCTTTATCACGCTTAAACCACTAAACCGATTTGGATGAAATTTGATCCGAAGAAGTTTGAAAGCCGAGAATGAACATAGCGTAGTTTTTTTCCCGAAATTCCCACAGGAACGATTAAAAATGTTATGCGCGTACGAAGTTGCGGGCAAAAGCTAGTAGACCATAAACGCATGTAGTATTTTCCATTTGGGTGCATCTCAGATCTTATTCGTCGTTTTGCAATACAGTTTCGGGTTTTTTTTATTTGTTCAGCCTACACTGTCCCACCGCTCTGGGCAAAGGCCTCCCCCAAGTATTTCCAAGAGTCCTTGAGTTTCGGGTTTACCTATCAGAAATTCATACGGATGCTTCGGCAGGCCCCTGCCTTTCAGTCGTTACTTGCTGTAAAATGATTTGATTCAGGTATCGAACCAATGGATTATTCCATATTTCTGCCTTTAAGAAAAGGACTATTATATACGTTGGAGGCCACCCACTGATGAAACTTCTTTAAATCCTCTCTCTGGAACTTCTTACCTGGCAGGTGGATTCAGTAGGGCTGGACCATCCTCTGGTGCAGATGGTGGAGTCAGCGATGATAGAGCTGCCGCCATAGGCAGTGCTGCATTCCTGGTTGGAAATCAGCCTCAGGAACACCCAGTTTAAGACTTCAGGAGCCGTGCCTGTTGATTAAATTTGAGTTCAGAACATTATGTGAAAGACAAGTCACTTCGCGGATACTAAATAATATAAGCGCGTTGACAATTTTGTAATAGATTTTCAACTTTATACTCTGAGCATAAAGAGTAAGTTTAAGTAAAGGAGACCTTTCCTTTTTTATGCTTTTGTAATTACACACAAGTAAGTTGATAAACCCTCTGGGAACTCTTTATGAATCATTTTGGGAAAACGTCAGGCTTGCGGCAAGCACTCAACGACAATAAACGCAAGAAAAAATTGTCAACAATAGATTTGCAATTATACTTTATCACTGCAAGATAAATAAAAAACAAGGTCGCATCCCGCTTTTGTCCCTATGTATGCCTAGATCTAGATATGCAATAGATTTTAATGCGTTTTTTTTAAATAGTGATTCTAGAGGAAAGCTTATAACATGCATAATATACAATGTGTAACGTAAATAAGGCACAATCTCTCGTGGGCTAACTCACCCCATGTTACTGAACAATGTTTGTTCTAAGACTTTTGGAAATTCGCAAAAAAAAATGATTTTTCATACTTATAGGCCCGATCAATTTCTCATTTTATATGAAAAAGGTTTTTTTTTGCGAATTTCCAAAAGTCTTAGAACAAACATTGTTCAGTAACATGGGCTGAGTTACCCCACGAGAGGTTGTGTTGTGCGCTATTACGTTACACATTATATAGACACTGCACCCGTGCGGAGCCAGTCGCTAGTAAAGTAAAATAACATTGAAAATCCACTAAAGGCATACCGTAGTTTCGGTACCGTAGTTTTAGAGAATATCACTATAGTATTACTAGAGAACCTACCTTGAGTCCAGGTTCTACCCCAGCCGCTGGCGATGGCTCTGACATCAGTGTAGTCCCGGTTTTTTTCATCGGATCGATGTATCCTGATTGGCCGAATAAGCTCTAGAAAAAAAAAATGTTACTTTCGTGTTACTTTCTAAATTCAAAACCCAAGAAAAGTCTCTTATAAAGATTTCTTCCAGCATTGCTAATTACAAAGTTGTTAGGTTCAACTTTTAGTATTTTTAAACACAAACTAATACACAATGTTCATCTGACACTCAAATGTTGCTGAAAAGGGTATTGCTAAGGCAAGCACTAACCGGCGCGGCGTTACGAGGAGTAATTTACCTAAAATAATAGGGTATTTTACTGCATAAATAAATGGAACATCTTTTTAGCCCGTCAGTAATAATATTGAAAAATAATGGACACGTATTTTTTATTTTTTAAATCAACAAATATTTACAAAGATAAAACGCTTCCAAATTCGGAATTGGGGGCTTGTGACGTTATTACGCTTGTAAACTTGTAACGACCGAGTGACGTTTTGTGAAATGTTGTATCTTCGTCAATTTTGGTTTACGTGACAAAAGATAAAATACTCGTCTAATATTTTTTAATAATCTATATTTCGGACGAATATTTTTTTTTGTGTAAAATATGTGTACCCTATTGTGTCGTTCGTGCAATGAGTACTAGGAAGCAAGGCGCTCATATTACGGCTCGTAACACCGGTCGGCACCCAGTACCTTTAAACTTTTTGAAATGTGCGTGAAAAAATCAGCAATGGCCACCAAGTATCAATGTGTGGTGTGAAGAAGACCCAGTGTCTTACCGCTAAAAGTCAGGGACCTGCCGAATTCCAATAGACCGATGTCGTTAGGCTGCACGACGCCAGGGATGGCCTCGTTGTAAGCGGGGTGGTTGTAGTACTTGGTGGTCTCAAAGATCATAGCAGGCAGGGTCTGGTTGGTGGTTCCCGCGCGGATGACGATGGTCACACGGCTGTCGAGGGAAAAATAGGATCGTGTATCCACCAGCTTTTGCCCAAGGTTGTACTTACCCTTCGGAAGAGTCCCCGATATCTTATAACCGACTCTAATTTTCTATCTACCTGAGTACCAGCATTTACAAATATTGGTCTAGTGGTTAAGGCGTAAAAGCGTTAGAAAATTAGAATTCTTACTATATATAACCCTTTATAAATCAAAAGTTACAATATGGCGGATGTTCACGTCACGATCAAAAACTGGAAGAAGAAACTAATTGCTACGCAGCTTCAATACTGAACGCTACACCACTATGCCGCGACACCATAGAACGCTACGCTGCTACACAGTATGCTACGGCATACGCTACGCACCGGCGTAGCTTTGTGCTACGAACAAAGCTACGGCACACTAATATGCTGTGGGCATTACTACTAGCGTTGCAAGTAAAATTTTACCCAACTTATTTTGACAATCAGCAGGCCTACCACCAACTAATTCAAAACGATTAAAAAGGAAGACATTTCAGTTTGAGTTCATAAACTGCAACGCTAAAAGTCGTACCCTGACGTCCAATACGATCAGCGATATTTGGATTGTTATAAGTGAATGAAAGATCGCAATTTGTAGCTGAAACGTTTGTAGTAAGAAAGAGACAACGCTGATATTAAATAGCGTAAATTACTTTGACAGACTTTGTTTCTTTGGATAGACTGATAACGTCTAATGAATTCGGCATCATCGTTATTGAAGGGGTACAACTGATCGCGAAACTGGAGCCTCTTACGTTCAGAAACTCAATAAAAATAAATCATTAGACTATTAAAAAAAACCAAATGCGGTTGAAAAAATGTATGTAGGATAGGTATTATAACTATAAAAAAAAGATTAAAGTAAAATTACATTGATTTTTGTATAAAATCCTCTAAAAAACTTGATATTCATCAATAATTCATCAAACGTTTCAGTTTATGTTAAAGAAATAGTAACTTTTATTGGATTGCTTATTTTGACAGTTTGAGCGTTTCAGTTGAGTTGATAGAAGACGTCATGGTACCAAACCAGTATAAAATTGAATGAATGAAACCGAAACTTGCAACTCAGTTTGGCACACTCGCTGTCAGATTGCATGGCCTACTAGATTGAACGTTAAGCTGTTGTTATGGTAAGAATTAGAAGAAAAGTTTAGTTTAGGTCATAAAATAAATCGCGTTAAGAGCTTGTGGTAAGGCCCCAGTTACGAGTATATTGAAAGTCAGTACATTTATATATTTGTTTGTGCGTTTATAAACTTAGGAATAAAGATAATAACATTAAAAAAAAGAAAATCACTTTATTTGTATGTGTTGTTTTGATTCACGTGAATTTTAAAACAAAATAAAAAGTAAATATGACATAATCATAATACTTACAAGAAATAATCGGCGATATTTATTTAGGTTTTTAACATAATGAACAGAACTAGTTACTAAAATACTACATTTAAAAACTAAAAATAAAGATAAAATATTTACAAAAATGATCAAAATAAAACTAAAGATTACAGGGCGTCGAAAAATTCATCCACATCGCTGTCAATGGGGAAAGTGCCCAGAACGCTGGCGGCATTGCCTCGTTGGATCGCAATGCTGATCCTTTGCCCAAGATATAGGCCAGCCCTCTGGTCACGCGAGGCGTCGACTATACGCTTAGCGATGTCTTTGAAAAGTTGGTGGGCGCTCGGACCCCATGGCCCTAGTGTTTCAACCCCAAACGGCTCAAACACATAGCTATTAGTCAAGCTAATGTATTTGCGCCGTTTGAGGTTTTCGGCACTTGCAGCAGCCGCACCAGCACAGCATGCAGTACCAGAAAGATGGGATGGCGCAAGGGTGTCGACACATGTTGCATCCCACACCAAAGGTCTACCCAACTTCCAAGGCATTACAGTCATCCCATCGTCGCGTGCCAAGCCATTGGGTTCTAAAACGGCTGGCACCCCGGCGGTGACAAGAGCACGACGGATAATGTCATTTAAACTAGCGTGCCGTGCTAGCCGACCTGCACTCTTGCTGCAGGAAAGGCCATGGTGCCCGAGGCAGTCGACGCCTTCGCCACACTGACAACGATGTGGAGCCCCGCAAGGAGCGCCCAATATTTTATCTTTATTTTTAGTTTTTAAAAAAAGATAAAAAAAAAAGAATAAACGCAATACCATAAAGAAAAAACTTACCCAGCTGTACAATGTGCAGCAGTCAAACCCCACTCAGGGCTGAGGATAGATCCTCCGCAGCCAAAGACTGCTCCATCAGGAGACACCATGCGGAGACCAAGCTGGTGAGGGAACTGGCCGACCCGCGCTTCCGATCCTGACACGATACGGGATCCAGATGCTGTTGATAGATAAGAAAAGTGCTAAAAATTATGAACTAAGTTTACGTGTAAGGTTTAGGGCTGATTTTTCAATACTCAGATAACTTTTATCTGAGGAATAAAAATAGCTATTTGACATAATTTTCTATAGATAAGCTGTCAAACCGCCAATAAGAAAAGTGTTATAAATTATGAACTACTAGCTGTTGCCAGCGGCTTCACCCGCTACAACTCCAAAATTATCCCACGGGAACATACAATCGGGATAAAAACTATCCTATGTGTTAATCCAGGTTATAAACTATCTGTGTACCAAATTTCAGCCAAATCCGTTCAGTAGTTTTTGCGTGAAAGAGTAACAAACATCCACACATACAAACTTTCACGTTTATAATATTAGTAGGATGTTTACGTGTAAGGTTTAGTGCTGGTTTTTCAATATTCAGATTACTTTTATAAACTGTCAAACCGCCATTATTATTCCTCATTTGTTATCAGGCTATTGAAAAATCAGCCCTTAATGTGTGCATAAACAGATAAATAACTCAGTATACTCAGAAGACAAGTTATTACGGGCTGTAAAGGGTAACTTTCCTAGTATATTTTATTTTATACTGTTAAGGAAACTTACGGCTAATTTACATAATTTTCTCAATTAATAAATACTTATTTTGTAGGCCAAAAATTTATATAAAATTTGGGAATAAATTGTACTTACGTCTCACATCCTCAGGGAAGGCAAACCTAGGGTCGGCTATCGCCTAGAATGTAAAAAATTCAGTTCAGATTTTATAAATATACACAAACTAATCATAAAGCGAAAATTGTCATAAAGGGTTATTGCACTCGTCATTCGTAAAAATTAAACTGTGGAGCAGCTAAAAACTCAAAAAATATTGAAAAAAATAAAAAATACTTGAGTATTATTTTTCAATACTGTAACCGTCGGACCAAACAGATTTTCAGTTTAATTATGTAGTAACTACCCTTTGGAAGAGACCTACACTTTGCATTGAGTCGCTAAAGTGAATCTTTAGCCCAGGGTTCACCAAATGGCGGACCGCGATCCGCATCCCGACCGTTGCCGCCGACTCATTTTGTGCGGACTTACTAAAGAGTACGACCTTACTATCGAATTCCAAGAAAACACAGTTTTAAAACACAAATATGCATTTTGTTTAACAACTTTTTTTCTACAAAATGTTCTACTGATCGCGATGCTCATTTTATGACATAAGACGGACCCCGAACGAAACTAATTGATGACTCCTGCTTTAACCTCTCAATTGCTATATCTGCTCAAAAAAGGAAAAGATGTGAATATTCCGTAAAATGCTAAAGTAACAACGTTATATGCAACAGAGTCAAAACTTTTATATTCACATAAGGTTCAATCGCAAAATTTAAAGGTATTTACCGTCCCAACAAGCGCCAACAAAAATACAACACCCCACATAATTTTTCAGTGAAACTGATTAATAACTGCAACATTTCATCTTATATAATATGTTTGTCAAGCGAGTGCAATGATAAATATCAAATCATTAACTGATAATTCATTTTTAATCTGTAAAGTTGATATAAAAACTTTGATTTAACTGTTTTTTCAAAATGTAATTTTACTTTACTCTTACTGCCGACGTCTGACGCCGTGGTCGTCTACCACTGCGGTTGGGGCGGAGGGAGGACGCTGTCCTCTCCCTCTCGCGGCCCGCCTCCTCCTTCACGAGCATTACTGCTTCGCAGAAGGAGGCGACCGCTTCCCACTCCGTCTCGCCCCGCAGCATGGCCTCGACCAATGCTGGGCGCGAGAAGTCTCCGCCTATCGCCTCCCTGAGGACACGTCGGTGCTCTGCCCAAGCTGGGCAGTCTTGCACCGTATGATCTACGGTGTCCTCCGGGCGATCTTCACAGTGGTGACACCCAGGCGTATCCCTATCCGACACAGGTACCTCCCGAAACTTCCGTGTCCGGTGAGGACCTGCGTCATCCGATAGGTCAGGACGCCGTGACTTCTCTCCAGCCACTCCTCAAAGAGGGGTCTTACCGCCGCGATTGCGGCGTGCCCGAACCTCGGTTGCGACAGTCGTTGTCTCCATACCGCCCTGAGATCGCGCCGGACCTCTTCGGCAGCGGGAATTCTCCCCGGCGCTGCGCCTCCACGCGCCACTCATAGACGCGCTGGAGCCCTCCAGCGCGTCTATGAGTGGCGCCTCCAGATCCCAAGGCAGTTATCCGGCTAGGAGGTTGGCCGATTCGCCGGCGATCGTGGGGTATCCTCGGATCATCTGGATAGCCATGACCCTCTGGCATGCGACCAGCTTCGCTGGTCGCGTCCGAATGCTCAGGGGCCACGCTGGGGCCCCGTAGAGGGCCATGGACCGCACGACACCGGCGTACAGCCTCCGGCAGGAGGCGTTTGACCCGCTAAGATTGGGCAGGAGTCGCCTGAGGGCGGCTGCTGCCCGGTACAGTTTCGGGGCCAAACGCAGAAAGTGCTCCCTAAAGTTCCACCGGCTGTCGAGGACGAGTCCCAGGTACTTCATCGTACCCCCGACGCCGATGCGAACCCCTCCCACCGTTATGTGGGACTCGGTCCGTGGCGCGTTCAGACGACCATGAAAAGACATGGCCTCTGTTTTATGCAGCGCCACGTCGAGTCCCAATTGCCGGATCCTCCCAACGACTGTCGCGACCGCTTGCGTCGCCTTGTCAGCCGCCGCCTGGTGCGACTCTCCCTCTGCCAGGAGGAGCGTGTCGTCGGCGTAACATATTACTCCGACGCCGTCAGGGAGGTCGCCGCGCAGCACGTAGTCGTAACCGATGTTCCACAGGTGCGGCCCCAAGACCGAACCCCGCACGTGGAACACCGCACGACATCTCTCGCCGGTTAAGGGTCGTCTTGGCGGTGTCTTTGGACATCACCAACGCCTTCAACACCTTGCCCTGGAGTTGCATCAGGGAGGCACTCCGGTATCACCGGGTGCCAACCTACCTCCGTCACATAGTCGAGGACTACCTGATGGACAGAGCCGTATTAGATATGTACCCTTAGCACGAGTTTTCAGTATTTAAGACGTAAATTAAACTGGAACTTTGACAATTTTCAAGAAAAAAATTAGTTCATTCCGTGCACACCAGAGGCGCTGTTCCATTTTTTCATACAAGAAACGCAAAGAAGAAACGCTTCAAATAGTGGAAAGACGCTGTAGAGTGAAAACTCGTGTTTCCTTTTTTCAATTATGTATGCAAATGATGGTATTATACTAGTATTTTCAAGAAGTAGGTATGTACAGTCGAAATCAAAAGTGCTGCAGCAATTTCTAAAAGCAATGGCCTGACGCTTCACGTTGACTTACGACCTTTTATTATAAGTTGTTACTATACAAATCAAAGGAAGTTATGGTATGGTTCATAATTTCAACAATTGTTCTATAAGTTAGGCTGACGCAGTGGTTAACGTGCTCGGATAATTCGTTTACTGGCGAAGGTTCGATCCCCACTTTTTTCTAAACTTTTTATTTTATTTAATATTTTTTAATAATTGCTTTAGGTATTCTTTTTGTTATTTTTAATGCATTTTTAGTAGAAATTTGATAAATAAAATTGTTTTTTTCTTAATAATTACTAATACTCTAGTCATTAGTGTTGTGTGTCGTCCGTTATCATCATTCGAATTATAATAAAGTTTGTGGGTAGATCGGAGAAAACAAAACAAAAGTTACAAAAGTAAATTATTTCGATTTGTGAGGTAGACATAACTATGCTAGTTCGTTTCGAGTCTCATTAGAACATTGTTGATTCTTGGTTATTTTGTGTGGCGAATTTTTACATCCGTATTACACTGTTTTAAGGTTATAGTTTTGCAGTGAAATATTTACAGTGAGAATAATATAATCATTGAGGGCGAATATTATAGCCTTGCATAAATATGGATGAAACAATACAAATATCAAATTAAACCGGACTAAGTGTGAGTATTAACATTTATTTTTTAATTATTTCACATGTTGATATTCTTATTTATTATATAAGATTCCCTACTCAAAAGTGTTATAGTTGTTAAAAGGTTTGTTTAAAAGATACTTAGTATTTGTTATTTATAGTTTTTTCTTTTAGTAAAATAAATTAACAGTTGTATTTTGCATAGGTAAAGATAATAATAGTATTCCATGTTTTGTTCTAGTGAAATACTATGAGTCCTGTGGATATGAGATATGAGGAATGCCAAGCCCTATAAGCTTGTCGAGAGCAAAGTCGACGGTTGTCAGACATCATAATTATTATGTTGAATGAATTAGAAGAAAATGGCTTCCCCCAATGAGTAACTAATTCAACACGAAATGAAGTTCAGTTTCATCGTGCACTCAAGACTGAAAACTTATACCGAATATCAGCTAAAACCCGTTTTTTTTATAGGAATTAAAGAAACTTTTAAAAGCACGACCATAATTATTTTTTATATGGTTGTTGTTGTATTAATTGTTAATAGACTGTAAGCGAAAACATCATTTTATTCACAGTTCTTATTTATTTTAGAGGTTAGATTTGAGGCTAAGTTTCAATCATTCTTTTCGTAAAGAAAACGAAAATTAAACTAATGACCTCAATAGGATATTTTTATGAAGAGCGGTTATTATTTTCATGATTTTATTTTAGTAATAGAACATTTATTGCCAAATCGCACTTAGTAGAATGCAAAAAGCTTGATTTACTAAAATAAAAATTTTGGCACCGCAGCCCCGGAACGCAAAAGGCGACTAGCGCTTTACCTTCCAGGACCGCGGTGCCATTGGATGTTTGTTTGAAATAGTAACAAGGTAACGTGGCCTTGAAACGCATAGAGAAATTGGTCTGCTGAACTATTACTATTTCAAATGGCTTTAATAATCATATCTTTAATAATTTATTTTGTTAACATTTAGACAAAATTACACATTAATTTTCTTATGTGATAACATACTAAAATAGCTGCTCTTTATAAAAAAAAACCCTGTATTTTCTTAAATATAATTAAACGCAATTTATTCTTATAATTAAATAATAAATTAAATTGGATAATATTCTTTAAATTCATATAGAATTTTTTAATTTTAAAATTTTTGTTAAGCTATTGTTTAGTTTTTTTTATCATGATATTATTAATCAATAACTTGTTAGTTAATCATATTAATTTACAATTTATTCATGATTATTATTTATTAAATAAAAAAGTTAAATATTAGTTTTATGTGTTTATGTTTTTTTTTTGGTCTTGGTGGAAATAAAAAAGTCATGCTTTATTAAAATGTTTGTTTGTTTTATTTATTTATGTAATTAACAAACTTCTATTATATTTGTGATATCACATTCATACGATCTGACAATCCCTCAGTCAACAGTCAAGTCATTTGATGAACTTCAACATGACATTGCAATAATATTCGTTCTTGCCACAATATTGATATTCGCCAACATTTTGAGAACATAAATATATCGCTATCCATATAATCACACGTCAGTAATCAGAAAACCACAATCGAACGACAACTTGATTCCGATCAAGTTAAATATTCTAAACCTTATGGCATACCTCACAGAAATTGTGAACAAACGATTATAATAATATTCCTGTCCCATTACAGTATTAAACAGTTGAGCAAAACTTACAAAAAGAATTTCACTGCGTGAGGATCGAACTCGCGCCTCACTGTTCACCGCATACTTAGTAATACGTGAAACGCTAACCACTAGGCCAACTGGACACACGGTAATTCGTTGAAATTATGAATCTTATACAATCAGTAGTTGATGATGCATATGTCTCTCAAAATAGAAGGTCGTAAGTCCAACTAAACTTCAAGCTATTGCCTTGTAATTGCTGCACACCGCTTTTGAGTCTCTACTAGAGTAGAGTAGAGATAAGTAAAAGCAAAAAAATAAACTGTGTTGGTTTAAGGGTGAGGCAGGTCAGCAGTGGACGTCTTCCGGCTGATGATGCTCATGATGGAGTAAAACTTGGTAATACGCCTTAGTTGACAAAACGCCCCGATATTGTTGTTCGTTGCTCTCAAACTTACTACACAACCACAGGCGAGGGTGGCCGCTCTTGGCTTACAACATGGCCGTCGGCCTCGGCCAACTAAGGTGAATTACCAATTTTTACCCTAGCAAAGCTGTAAGCAAAGTCACAGGTCATCCCATCTAGTCCGCTCATATAATATACAAACTGCTCGACCAGATAGCCAGTGGTCAACATAGACGGACTGCTCGAGCATCCAGTAAAGTTTCCGGGCCCTAGACTGTGTTGCCCCTCCCATACAAGATCCCTGATTTTGCGACTTAAATGTAAACAACCCAGTTAGTTTAAAAACATATTAAAGAGAGAAATTAAATAAACGAATGGGGAAAATAATTGTAAATAGTTTCGAATTTCTGAACGGTGATAACTCTGTTTTTTAGGGAGCCACCGCGGGTTGCTTTAATTCTAGTCCAGTCTAAGTTGTAGTTGGTTGAATATACTAACCTAGCTTGTCGAATAATTAAAAAAACGCAACGAACTTATGGTCTTAAATGACAAAGAATGTTTATCAACTAAAATTAAGAAATCAATTCATACGCAACAGCTACGAAAAGTCTACAGCTCAGGGGCCTTAGTCAAACAGCATTCGACAGTAAACGACAATCGTTATCGTTCATCAGTCACCAATACATTTTCAACTTTATACCTCTGCGCGTAAAGTTGAAAATCTATTAAAAACTGCTAATCGATAACGAACGAAACAAACGAAAACGATCTGTGAACTTCAATAGATTTTCAACTTTACGCGCTGGGGCATAAAGTTGAAAATGTATTGGTGACTGATGAACGATAACGATTGTCGTTTACTGTCGAATGCTGTTTGACTAAGGCCCCTGGTCGCTTAAAACCCGATTTACGACTATTTATTAAACGAGTAGGCATTGTTTATGTTGACAAGTAGAACGTTAATCTAGCTTAATTAATTAGTGTTATAATTATCTGAGGAGTGTCTATCTAATATTATCATTAAAACTGTTATCAGCTTAGGTTGATAACGTAAGCTGATAACGTGATTGTTATTACGTCACATGGCCTTTCCCGGGTGATAATTATTCTATGCCTTGAATGGAAGTTTTCTAAGGGCTAATTAATTTGTGTCAACGAACCATCGTGACACTAATATTTTATTTTGCAATCCAAAAAGGCAAATCCAGTCAACATTGAATTACCAGGGACTGCCGCGACACATCACAAGCCATAGTTAGCATCCTATCCTACCCAGCCGTATACGACCTAGGTCGTATAGCTAAAATGCAAGTGATAAACGTAAACGCTCAGGAGTAATAAATATATGTATTTTCTACTTTATTCACGAGTTCATGAAGTTGAAAATCTATTAAAAATAACGAAGCGTTTTTCTTCATTCTTTGATTGGATTTTCAACTTTGTCGGTGAGTCTCCTGGGTGTTTACGTTTAATGCTTGACGTTTGGCTATAGAACCAGTTTACCGTCAAGTTTGCAACGCTAAAAGCGGTGTGTGGTCAGTATGTCGATTTGTTTGCATGACAAGTCTGCACACAATCAAGTTTGCTGATCGCCTAATCGCCCGATCGATTAATTACTTAATATGTTATCTTTTCATCTTACAATAAAAGAAATAAAAGCATACAGTTCCATAAATATTTAATTTTCATACCACGAAATTAGATGAGGTATTCAGTCAGTTCTTATATAAAAAAGATCGTTTGTGTTGTGATTCGCTCTCTCTGTAGGATGATATTGTTGTATTGGCTTGCACTGGCTCTGTTTCGTCATATTTAGGCGGCCTAACTGGATTCAGACGACTCATTCGATTAGTGCGATTCACTGACATCATCAGATTCTGCTAATGGGACATCTGCCTCAGTTGCAACCGTCTCTTCTTCAGGAGCTTCAGAAGTAGCAGGTTCCTCAAGATCTAGGTCCCAGTCGAAGTTGATGCCGGTCACCTCTGTGAACCAGTCGTGGTAGTGGCCGGGGCGGATGAAACCTGAAATGAATATAAAATTGGAACCCTCAATTGATGTTGGGTGCTACTTTCAGTAAGCTCGTAAGGGAAAGAGCCGGCAACTTTAATAATAACCAATGTATGAAGAAAATGAAGAGCCTAAAACTCTGTATCAAGATCAGTCAGACATAACAATCGTCAGGTAGAAGCTTTTGTTTTCAATGACGGAAGAGAAACTTCACACCATGGTCCTCATTACTCTTTTTTTTTTGCGTGGTAAAATCATCAAATGAGTCTTCCCACCCCGGGCAGGCAATGTCAGACTTGTACTGACTAGAATCCACAGTGTCCTTCAATAGCCCTTTATGTTCCGGGGTTACAGTGATAGGATAAGTCCCGCGACCCCGGGTCCTCATTACTCTTAGAAGCTAATTGAAAAACTGGATGTCATTGGGGTAAAACATGCCTGCCAGGGTTGCGAGACTGTCTAAGAAGAATACCGGAACCGGAACTCAGGAAGACATAACGCATGTAAAGGAACAGGGTAATTTTTAGTCAGTAGTGGTTTTTAGACGGCAGAACTCGTTAAGATTACTAAACCGAAAAAAAAATCCTTTTTAAAAAAACAAGGCTCTCCATATTATGATTACCCAGTACCTTTTATTAAGGGTACACTTACCAGCAGGCTGACCGGCGTGGCAACCAGAGCCGTGGACGAAGGAGGTCACTCCAACTTGAGTAAGCCTGCCATCTTCATCAATGACGGTCAGAGGGCCACCACTGTCTCCCTGTAAAATGAGTTAGCTGTTAAAACGTCTCTGGCTCAGGTTTTTGGTTTCCGGACTGCACAGCTGCCCATGCTTTCGTCATTATCTTCGATCCCGTTGAAGATGAGACTGGTTATCAGACTTTCGATCTTCTGATTAACAGCAACGACTGTCATAAATCTACAAATGTCAACCGGGACCCGCGCCTTCTACGTGAAGTTCCACAAAGGCAACTCGCTTTGATAGACTGATGGAAAAATGTTGACTCGGCAAGCGTTATTTAGGCATGAGCATTTCTATACTCCATGGCTTCGGAAAACGGTCGCCACTGTTGATTCTGGCTTTCAAGAGTTGCAATGGTTTGGGTATACAGTTGCAGTAATATCCCAAAAAAAAACTATAACAACTTTACCTGGCATGTGGATTGTGAAGAAATTTGGTATCCCCTGGTGCAAATAGTGGATGGAGCGATGATAGAGCTCCAGAGGAAGGCCCTCCGGCATTCCTCGTTGGAGATCAGTCGCAGGTACACCCAGTTCAAGACTTCAGGAGACGTGCCTGGTGAAAAAAGTGAAAAAATAAGATTTCTAGATGTTTCTGTAGGTTTCTGTCTAACTCGATTACTGTACTTTTACACACCAGGTTCATGCTAGAACGCAAAATAAAAGCAACGTCGTTCAAACGAATTATCTATATTTGATTTTAATTTCAAAACAGTGCTTTTAAAATATTGTCGCTTATCGTTGCTTTTGGGTTTGTTTCCGTTTGCCTTCGAAACGGCTAGACCGATCTTAAAAAGCAACATGTTTAACAATACCATTATTGAGTTTTAACACATAATTAAGAGAGATAGGTACTAATTTATTCTTGCAATTTCTTGTTGCAAGTGAAATATAGCTGCTTATGTCGAGTAAATTGTATAAGAAAAGCGCGCACCATTTCCAATGTATAAACCATGTTATTGCAATACATACCTTGCGTCCAAGTGGCACCCCACCCACTGGCGATAGCTTGCACACCATCATAGTTCTTGTCCTTGGCAAAGGAAGCCTGGATCCTGATTGGCTGAATAAGTTCTATAAAATTTAAAAGGATGGAGTTAGCTATTACAACTGTTAATTCGTCTCCGACATACAGTCACAATAGATATTCTTGAAATGTCAACAGTAATTATTAAAAGCATTGTCATGTCAGGGCTTTATGTAACACTGAAAAGTTATGAAAAACTCAAAAGTTTCTCTTACAAAAGTTGTAAACAAATAAAACACATTTAGTGTAACTCGTTGACTTAGTGGCGCCGACAAGGTAGTCCTAATTAAGATTTGATGAATCCTTGGTCGGACAAACATGTTAATTGGGTTTTTCCATAAATAAATAAAAAAAACTTCAGAAACAGCTACGGAGTATGGATAATGTGCCTCGCTAAAGCCTCGGGCTGCAATTTATCTTCAATAACAAACTTCTTGTCTCGAAACGTACTTCTTTAAAAAAAAACTCTCAATATCTTTCGTTCTTTCTTTTACACTCTCTTCTTAAAACATCTTACCATTAAATGAGATGGTTCTGCCAAACTCGATGAGACCAATGTCGTGTTGTTGGACGACCAAGGGTAAAGCCTCGTTGTACAGGGGATAGTTGTAGTATTTGGTTGTTTCAAACATAAAGGCTGGCTGGGTCATGTTGGTAGCGCCGATACGGAGCACGATTGTTACACCACTGTAGGACAAAACATATTTATTAATCGGTCTATACACACTTATAGGGGAGGTAGCTTGCTCAAATCTATCAATAAGATTACTTAACATCGAAAATCGATTATTTTTTATTTATATTTAAATTTAAATAGGTCGGAACCCAACGAAGGACACCATGCTGAACGCAGAGGGAAACCCAAGTACACGGTATATTTTTAGTCAGAAGAAGAGTGACTACAGTCCCTTCCAATCCACCCAACTCGTAAGGACTCATTGTGCATGCAAGGCAAAATGCGAGGGCGGTCTAGTTTGCTGCACTTGATAATGTTTGATTCTAATAAATATTTGTATGACCCGGGGACCAGGTTGTTTTGTGCATGTGAGTTTCAAGGTCAATCCACACACAGCCGTGACGCACATTTCAATAAAGCAACTCTTCTACACATTTCCAGTGTCGTAGCGTCGCATCGCGTCTCAGCGTGAACTGTCCATAAATGTTCGTAAACGAATTCACGACACAAAATAAAAGTGGCAACTATTTCTTTAAAAAAGGAACAGTAAAGGAAAAAAAGATGGTGTGCCAAGCAACATAGTTTCTCGAGCAACTCACCCAGCAGTACAATGAGCAGCAGTGAGCGCCCACTCGGGAGAGAGGATTGTCCCTCCGCAGCCGAAGACTTGTCCAGCAGGGGTCACCGTACGGAGCCCTACCTGGTGAGGGAACTGGCCCACCTCCGCCTCCCATCCCGACACGATACGGGATCCTGACACTGTTGGACAAGATTTCATATTATTATCATATTATATTGTGCTGTTCCCTATGGTTAACCTCCGCTGCTCGGCTACCATTAATATAATAATAATAATATCCCACAACTATCACACAACGCCATCTAGTCCCAAGCTAAGCTGCAGTGCTTGTGTTATGGGTACTAGACAACTGATAAACATACTTAAATATTTCTAAATACATAAATATTATAGATAATTTACACCCAGACACAGAACAAATGATCGTGCTCATCACATAAGCATTTGTCCTGGGTGGGAATCGAACCCACGACCTCCAGCATAGCAGTCAGGGTCACTAACCACTAGACCAACAGGCCAGTCTAACTACTATTGGTAACGTGATGTTGTATAGCTTATCCAAGGGTGGGCAAATTGATTAGACATAAGATCTACTGTTTTACTAACGAAACCCTGTGCGATCTACCAATTACATACTTCTTGAATTCTAAAATGAAACAGCATAGTTTAGTACACAATCATTTAGTATTTTACATTAACCAGTCTTAGGAGTTCCTTTTCACATTTGACATTGTTTCCTTTTTACTTAAAACATTGGAATTAAGGAACTCCGATATAGGTTACGATCAACTAGGCTTATAATCGCGATCGACCGGTTGACCACCACTGGACTATGCCTTCCTAGGAGTGCTGAACTTAGACAAAGAGAGAATAACTTCTATTAAAATTGCAACAAATTGCGCCGTCCTCACTGACTCTTTTAATATGTGGCTATCTATCTTTGTTCTCACCAGTGGCGGATCCAGGGGGGGGGTCATGGGGGTCATGACCCCCCCCCTGGGCGGCAGGCTGGGTCATAGGTGGCTTCTGCAATTGTGAGTGGTTCAAATATAGAATCCTGAGCAATCGTAGCGAAGTATTCAAAAGTACGAGACGCAAAATAACTTTATATCGTTGACCTATCATTATCATCGTTGACCTCTGGTACCTTTGAGAACTTCGCTACGCTCAGGACTCTATATTTTAAACCGCGAACGAAGAGGCCTTCCCTTTCTTAATTTTTAATTCAAGTACCTCCTCGCGCCAAAAACAACTTTGAGCCTTGCATAACAAGTAACTATTGTTTGAAAAAAAAGTGTTATTTACTAGATTTTCCGGTAACTACGTCCGCGACCAGGTAACTTCGGTGCAATGGAGGACCAATGCAATCGATCCCATGAAATCTTATTCGTTTAGCGGTTTCATCGTGAAAATTGACAAACACACTTTTGCGTTTACATAAAATATTAAGTATATCTATATCTCGGGCACGTTGCAATCGCGGCGGTAGGACCCCGCTTTGAGGAGTGGCTAAACAGGCGTCACGAGAGACGTCCTGACCTAGCGCATGACTTAGGTCCTCACCGGACACGAAAGTTTCAGGAGGTACCTGTGTCGGATGGGGAAGGAAGGAACGCCTGGGTGTCACCACTGCGAGGATCGCGTATTTCCCTTTCCGTGTTCAACTGGCGACACCGGTCTCGCGAAATCCACACGCTTTTGTTTTATTAAATGGAATCCTACGATCCCGTGTTCAATTCGCGCCATCTGAGCACGCTTTTGCGATCAAGCAACGTTAATAGTTATTTATGATACTAGTGCGGAAAGTTGGTTTTTACAAACGAGTTGACTAATGTAGGCCCGAAACGAAGTTGAGGGCCTACCATAGTCACGAGTTTGTAAAAAACAATTTCTGCACGTGTGTCATACAATGTTTTTCAACACATTTTTCCATTTAATACCAGATTCCTCGCTCGAACTAAGATTAGTCGCAACAATTTTTGAAGTTCCTAATATGAAAATGGCGCGACTTTGAAAATGGCGCCACATGCACGTGGTGAAAATTAGAACTACATCTTTCATCTCATTTACTCTTTAGTATTAAAGTGAGACAACGTATTGAGCAAAAGCTCTTCCAAGGAGGTTCGATCAGTCAGGTTGTTTATTCTCATAATGTGAAACTCTTTGGTGGAATTCTCTTTTTTTTTTTGGAAATTAAAAAAAAAAACCGGAAAGAAAACGCACGCTGCTATACAAGGGGGCGTGCGGTAAAATAGGTACTTAGGTGAGAGTACCTATTTTACCGCACGCTGCGTTGTATGGTCCGTAATTTTTAACTTTCGAACACTGTATACAGGCTTTGTAAATGCATTTTACGAGCAAATGTGTTGAAAAAGTGTTTTACAAAACAGTGTGTAATTGAATTGAACATGGTTTCTTAACCTGTCTATTCGAAACAAATCTAACTCGGTTATGAAGAGGTCGATGGAGCCCCGCTTCGCGGGGCTACTACTTCTGGGTGGTTAAAAAAAAAAATAACCATCCTCTAACCTAAATTGTCCGAGTCGGGGTGCCAGCAAGTCCCGAGCTCGCTTCGCTCGCTCTTAAAAACTGCACACGATTTTGTTAAACCTTACCCAGCGCCACTTGATCACAAAGGCGTGCTCAGTTGACGCGAATTGAACACGGGATCGTAGGAATCCGTAGTAAAACAACAGCGTGTGGATTTCGCGAGACCGGTGTCGCCAGTTGAACACGGAAAGGGAAATATGCGCGAGGATCGCCGGAGGCCACGGTGAAGCATATGTGTAGGACTCAGAGCACCGCCGCCGTGTCCTCACGACGCCGATAGGCGGAAACGAGACTTGTGCCCGGCATTGGTCGAGGCCATGCTGTGGGGGGAGAGGGAATGAGAAGCGGTCGCCTGTTTCTGCCAAGCAGTCATGCTCGCGAAGGAGGAGACGGGCTGCGTGAGGGAAAGGACAGCGTCCTCCCTCCACCCCAGCTGCAGTGGTAGACGCCCACGGCGATGGACGTCGGCAGACGGTGTCTGGCCACCGTAGGCACGGGCATGCGGGTGGCAAGGAAGTAATGGGCTACTCGCTGACCGACCATGGACCATGACCATGGTCGACGGCACGTTGTGTTCCACGCGCCCCCCAAAGAGTGTCGGCATGATGACGGGCCCCCCCTTCAGAGGGTCGAAGCCTGCCGGGGTCGCGGGACTTATATCATTACCGTGACCCCGGAACATAAAGGGCTTTTAGTCAGTATAAGTCTGACAGTCCCTCCCGCTCTGCCCTGGGTGGGAGGACTCATTATTTGATGATTTTACCACGATAAAAAAAAATTATAGCTAGCTACAGAGACATGCTGTCTGCTTCATGGTGACCCCCCCTGATGTAAAAGCTGGATCCGCCCTTGGTTCTCACCAATAACATAAAATACCTTCCTCGTTAATTAAATGTACTATCCAAAACAAAAGGATTGTTTCAATTCGGACCAGTAGTTTCCAAGATTAGCGCAAGAATAACCAAACAATAAACTCTTCTTTATAATATCGTATACTATCACTTCCTCCGCGACTTCGTCCACGAATTTTTGCGAGTTGGTATTATGAAAAATCTTGTTACACGTATTTTATTAATTTGGTTGATGTCGAATGTATAATCAATTATTTGGAAATGGCTAAACAGATGATGATTAAACTTCGCTCTTCCAGTTAAATTTCCTCCGTCCTGATCTAATCAGTTAAGTATAACTTACCTACTATATCTTACTAATAATTAGAGAACTTATAAATTGTTTTGCCACTTACTTCTTACCGCATCTTCAGGGAAGATAGCACTGGGGTCGGCGATCACCTGAATATGCAAAAATTAATAAATTAACTTTTATTAATAAATTAATTAACTACACTTTATATACATAAAGCCTGATTTCCTGTAGAGCTAAAACAATAAAAATATACTTATTCTTCTGTTGGTTAATTGTATAAATATTATAATAGCTATTTATTTACCGTCCCAGCGACAGCCAATAAAAATACAACACCCCACATGATTTTTCAGTCACTCAAATGATTAAAAAGCTGTAACTTCTTCATCTTATATAAAAACTGTGTCTGATATTAACGATTAATGAACTGATAAATAAATAATAATCATTTATCCTAAGATATCATTTAGGATTTACCAATTTACATAGAATTTTCCCGTCTGAGTAATTTGGGTAAACCCTATCAATGTAGTTTTGGCTAACGTAAACAAGATAGTTATGGCATCGACATATATTAATTGTACTGCTAATTTTATTTATACTGGTTTTTCATTTAAGGAGGCATGATACATGAAGGATAAGACATCACCTCACGAACCAGCAGCCCCGAATCTAAGGGGGGCAAACCAGGGCACTTGCCCCGGGCGGCAATTTCATGGGGTTGCCAAATTCTAGGGACAGAATTCGAAATATCGTACAAGTGAAGCCCCTTTTCCTACAATCTCATAGTTTTAACACAAACACTGAAGGGAGGGGGCGCCACTATCAAGGTTTTGCCCCGGTTCGAAAAAATCGTGACCCGGGGCTGCTTTCCAGACACCTCGGGAGACATGAGTCGAACATCGCGTGACACGGCCGCCGTATGGATGAGATAATAGATAGCTTGCCGCCCGATCATGGACCAGACAGTAAACTGACGGGCCAAACGCGTGTTGGAATCTAAAAGGCCGCTGTACACATTGAGCCAAGGCATTGGGCCAAAATAATGAATTCCAAATGTCGCTGTTTACACATTGGGCCAACGTGTGAACACTGTAAGCGAAGTACGCCAAGATCCTTTGATTGGTGCACGAAAAACCGACAACTTTCGGTTGGCCAGCCTGTATTCCCGCCAAACACCAACATACCGCCAAGTAATGCGTTGGCCCAATTTGTACAACGGGCTAAATACTAACAAGCTTCTATTGCTAAAGCTAAATGAGCCAAGTTTGAGCTATGACTCGCGAGGATTTTCTTGGAGACACAGGCCCTGGGTATCCAAAGTCAATGACTAGGATGATCCTTGATCTCTAGTTGAAAAAAAAAAAAAATGTTATTGTTGAATACTTCGACATTGTCAACGCTATCTTTTTGGTATCTCCTTTTTAAATATCGTAATCTAGTTGATTAGGAGAAACGTGATTTTGAAGCAGTATTGTTCGGATTAACAGTATATATTTATGAACTTAGGGTGACAACTGATTTCTGGGTCATTCAGAAGTTTTTTTAATATCTGATTGCTTTTACAAAACTTTCATCTATGTAGCTGTTGATTTATCAATGGTCTGCTAAATTATCAAGGATCACTCACTACAAAAACTTAAACATCTGTTGAACACTTTCTAAAAAACGTGTGACTGAACAGTTGTAAAAAAAAGTGTTGGCATTTTACGCATTTTACTGACAACTTTCGACAGGGGGTATTGAGGGGTCAATTTGTTTTATTTTTTATTTCTAGTTATTGTTTGCTTATCTAAACAAGTCAATGGTCGTAACTTATGAGCTGTAAAAAAACACCGTAAGTCGAAGAGGTAAAAGATTGGAAATGACCTCTCCCATGACATTTTAGTCTTTCTATTACTGTTTTTGCAGGTCTATTAACAATATTCTTCTGGCGCTCTTTATATTTATTATATTTATATTTTATATAGCCAACTATGCAGATAATGGGTTTAATTATATTATCAATTCAAAGATTAGGCGATAAAACTTCAAAACTAAAACAAAACAATATGACGTCAATTGGTCATTCTTATTTTATTAATATATTAATCCTAGTTTTAGAACGGCTTAATTTTGAATTAGGTAATAACAATATCTGTTCGCCCGCGTGTTTATAGAAAATTATACTATGAAAATATATTAAATATATAACAGGGATAAACAGTATCCTATCTGTTATGGCAAACTAAATCAATATCTTTAAATAGACCAAGAATCCATAGAGAATCCACAGAAAATCCAAGAATCCGTAAAGACCTATCTCTGGGGCCACATCAAGATGCGCTCAACCATTCTGATGTCACTAAATGAAACACATCTATCCAAACATCCCATAACTTTCACAATTATATCTTCTTTAGATATTTCAGTAGTGATTTCAATCATCTTCAATATTATGCCTGAAATCCAAGATACTAGGTATTTTTATTGAGGATTTCAAATGAAATGACTGCATTAGGAATAGGGGATTTTACTGTATAAATAAAATGAATATCTGTTTAGTCCGTCAGTAATAGTATTGAAAAATAATGGACACGTATTTTTTATTTTTTTAAATCAATGTATATTGACAAAGATATAACGTTTCCAAATTCGGGAGTGGTTGCTTGTGACGTCATTGCGCTTGTAAAATTGTACCGACCGAGTGACGTTTTGTGAATTTTAGTAGCGTTATAACTTCGTCAATTTTAGGTTACGTGACAAAAGAAAAAATACGGGTCTATTATTTTTTAATAAGCTACTATATTTTGGACTAATAATTATTTTTGAGTAAAACACCCTATTTAAGTTTAATCGAAGGTGCTTTTGAAGAATTTAAAATCGCATACGTACTATAAAACATCAAGACCTGAAACTATAAATTATGGTGAAGAACCTGCAACACCTAACACAAAAGCCTATCGCTGAGCCACTGAGCATCAATCATAAGCTACGTTATACGAACCTTCTTTTTCACGATAATTACTGACAAGAAATCCCTAATTAAATTCCAAAATATTGGGTTTTCAGAAAAATAACGGTTTTACCTTCCTCATGAATTTGGGCCAAGTCTCATTAAGCCGTTAGATAAAGGTATCCATTATCTATTAAATCGGATAAGCCTATTTAAATTGTCTACATAAAAGTCCATATTTTCTTTCGTTTGCTTACATTTCACGGCAGTCGTAGTTTGTGAAACGAGGATGGTCGCAAACAGCGACTATATAGGGTTACAAGGTGTAGATCGTGATTTTGTACCTAGACAGGTTCATTTTCCTTGTGTAATTAATTTAATCACCTCTGCTTTCAAAACGGTGAAGGAAAACATCGCATGTCAGCATGCCCTAGAACCAAAAATTCGAGTACAATATGACATAGCTACCATCATGCACTGGTTTATGTTAAAAAGCAATAGAGAGGAGGCCTGGGTCCCAGCAGTAGAAACATAATGAACCGTCTTTACTTTTTCGAGGCCCTAGATACTGTTTAATGCCCCTAGTAAGACTTATGTGGTCAAGCTTCCGTCTAGAGTCCGCGGTATGACTCTCGTTTAGCTGAAAATTCGTGGTATTTTTTTTTATGCATTTGTTATTGACATAGATACTAGCGTCGCGGCAAAATAACTTCAGTCGTGTCGCGAATCTAGTTATGAGTGCCAACATTAAAAACTGTCAAAGATCTAACCATATACCATTAGCTATTATTACTACGTATAGAGACGACACCACGTATCACCACTATGTCCCATCCAGGATGAGACAACGCGCACAAGTTCATTCAGTTGTTTGACAGCTCTGTGGCGTGCTCTAGGCGCTCGCACTCATCCTGGATGGGACACAGTGGTGAGTGGTGATGCGTGGTGTCGTCTCTATACGTAATAGTAATAGCTCAATGCCGGATACACACAAATTCTCGATACACCTATTTAAAACCGCGATTCCATTCATGACTAACTGTACAATCTCTTGTCATTCATTAAAATAATATCACTCAATATTAATGCACTTGGTCATTTATCATCTAAAATTATAAAATCTTTATAGACCTTAATGGTTATTATATATAGGACGATCCTGTGGTACATATCACCACACCTCATTTTTTTATTATTCGTTACTACTATCAGTTTCCAAACCTGATTGACCAGGATCTGATCTGATTTAAGTCACATGTGATTAGATATTAACGGCTTTGTTTTTTTCATATAACACGTGTCAACATACCTACTTATTTCGTAGATTACAAGGCATTAAAAGATAAATTAATTTCCCTTAATACTCGTATCATACATCTTCGTTCCTACCTACAAAGTAGATAATTATTTTACTGGACTGTCAGATGTGTACTGTTTAAAATCCATAGTGTTTCTTCACACACTGAATGCTTGAGGATGGACATTACAGGCGATATTTAAACAACTAATAATTTTCGTGTGGCAGACATGCCCAGAAACAGCAGCACAAAGCACAAAATATGTAGATACAGCCATATTTTTCACCTTTGTCTCTACATATAATGTCAAACGTATAAAAAACTCACTAATGTCAATTAAGAGTAACACATGGGTAAAGCTTCACTTTTTTTATTCTTATCCCGAGATTAACGCAAAAATACTACTTAGTTATTTTTTTCCGCTGCTTCACTTAACTATTCCATTTCTTACGTTGGGGTCCTTCCAGTCTTCCTGCTAAGTTGGATCTCAGGTCGGGAAAAGTATAATTTTCTATTTATTAGGAATTGTTAGTTAAGTAATGTTTTTTTTTTAAATTAAGTGACTGAATTTGTGCCTATACAAATACTTCACAAATTGAAAAGCGATAGAGCACTTGTCGGACACCATAGTCCGACGTTTTGCTGGGCCTAAAATGATTTCATTCTACGCGACACACAGCACAGCAGTCAACGACGATATATTACTAGACTCCTAATAACAGGCGACCGATGTCTGTCAACACATTAGGCAAAAAAGTCTTATATCCGTCTTATTTCGACCACTCCTGTGAGCCGTAAATATACCTTGAGACAAAACAGACCTTGAGTTAGCCAATCACAACGCAGTACCCCGGCCCCCTCGCTTACGTAGTACCTCAGCGATTTGACAGAATAGTTTATGTTGCTTAGATCGTGCATGCGGAGTCTAGTAATATATCGTCGTTGACAGCAGTCGATCGCTCGGTCACTTAGCTGACCATGAGACAATTGAATATGGTTAACAAGAAGACACAACAACAGACAGAAGATCAAGAGGTCTAATTAAATAATGCTACCTCAATTCTCGAAATACTTTTATTCACAATTAAAAATACAATAAAAATCCTTTAAAGCCAAAAGGGCCTTAGCTCAGCATATATGCTAGATAGCACAAAGTGTACCCGACGCTGATTTACAGCTGCAACCTACGAGTGAGTTATTTCACATAGCCAGTATTTTTTCTCCTCGTGGTTGTGATACTGGCACAGCTTCTGCGGCAGCATCAGGCAGGACATCGTCGGCCACTGCTGACCGCTGGTCGAAGTTGATGCCGGTGACCTGACGGATCCAGTCGTGATAGTGACCGGGACGTGTGAAGCCTGAAAATGAAGCAAAAATATTGGTTGGATCTATCTTGATAATTTGTTTAAAAGGGAAATTGTCATCCGGGCATAAATAGACTCTGGGTTGTTGAGAATTTCTTGACAGAAAAACTAATCCTGGTTTCTTAAGTTCTGGTATTAAATCCAAGTGACTGACTCTTGTAGTCTTGCAGTAGAAAGAAAAGAGGAAAATACGTTAATTTGACGAGCCAACAAGATCACACAAAACAAATAATCAAAAAAATACATCTGAACGGCACGGTTGGTCCAGGGGCTGATGAGCGATTGGACGGGAGGTTCGATTCCCGCTCGGAGCAAATATTTGTATGATCTGTGGCATTTGTGTATGTGAAATAAAAAACAAAGTTAAAAATGAAGAAAAAAACGCGGCAATAGGTCCAGTAGCAGTATCGTTCACTCCTGTCTCCTAGGAATAGGTATTTTTAAACGCCTTTGCTGTCGCTGATAAGGAACATAAGTAAGAACATACCTCTAAAGAAAAAAATACCGTGAATTCCATGCTTACCTCCAGGCATACCAACGTGGCATCCAAAGCCAGATGCAAACGAACCGATTCCAACTTGAGTGGGAACTCCATCAGCTTCCACTGCAGTTAGCGGCACGCCGCTGTCACCCTGGAAATATAAGTAGTATATTAGTAGACAGCATGGCTGGTCACGGGTTCGGTTGACGCGCGGAACAGAAATGGCGTACGAGTAGTTGTTCCAGGTCTGAATGGTGTGTTTATATTACTGGAAATTAATGATAATATTTAGGAAATTTGGGAAATATATAAAATAAGTGTTTTAATACGCTTTCAGGTAAACGGAACACCTTGCTCCGCGCGTGGCTACTGTTTTCGCGTGCAAAGTTTATTAGGATCTTTCCATCACACATTGCTGGGTGATTTTATCAATTACATACAATTCTTAGGGAAATAGGAGGCACCCGAAATTGTGGCCATTTTCACTCTCTGTTGGTGCGCGTTTTAAGTTACTCCCTACACCAAGAACAAAAGCGAACTTCTTTTTAGCGTATCAACCTGGTTCTGGAGTCTATTTAAAAACTGAGTCTTTAGGCTGTGGGATAGAGACAAAGCTATACAATTCGTCTAGAGCCATCTCGTTCGCTGAGCGGAACCACTCACTTAAGACGTCATGGAATGCCACCTGGCTTTCATTAGGCGCCTGGTGTTCTTGAAAACTGTCAATCCATGATTCTTACCGCGCATATAGACTGGCTGGTGACGTTGTAGGGTCCGGCGCAGATGGTGGTGGGTCTGACGAGGTAGTTGGAGTTGAACAACAGCAGGCAAATGAAGTTTGAGATCCCTGTCAGGTGCACCCAGTTGAGGATCACTGGAGTAGGACCTGAAAGGATTAAATTTGATATCAGCAGGTTTTCAACATGAAGCTTTTCCAACTCCCCGTCTCACTTGGTCATGATGTCCAATCCTTTGGTACCCATTTCGACTTTCCCCAGGGATGGTCCAACATTAGACAACGTACGTGACCGACCCAGTTCCGCAACTTTGGACTCCTTCATGACGCCTTCATCTTCCCATCTCGCTTGGCCAAGATGTGGATTCTTTTGGCATCCATTTTATCCGTTAATTACTTACGTCAGCGATTACTTACGTGATCGACCCAGTCTCATTTCGGTATGTTAGTTTTTTCTCCTATATCGGCAATTTGGATCAATAAATAGAGTACTTAATGTATTTCTTAAACGGTCTGAAAGTTTGACTACCAAAATAAGTTAAAGTTGTTAAAGAAGTCGACCACCATCAATATGTTAATGGTGGACCTCCATTCGGTAGCAACACGCGGGCCCAGTGCCGGTCACCGTTTTGAATTTTGGCCCACTCCCTCCTCCAAAGAGAGGAGGCCTTTGTCCTAGTAGTGGGAACATTTAATAAGTAATGAGATGATACGGTAGCTTACAGTCGATTTCAAGGCAGGTCCATGTGGTGCCCCAGCCGCTGGTGGTCATCACCTCGCCGGAGTAGTCGCGATCACGGTCGGCTGAACTCTGGATTCTGATGGGCTGGATGTTCGCTGAAAGTTGTCGTGAACAATGTTTTAGTACCGCTGAAGGTATTTTTGAGAAGATTTCTACTTTATTGCTAAAATTGAAATTAGGACCTCCATATCGCGGTACAATTTTATATGTCGCGGGACTGGATATTGTGGTCCCGGATTTAAGTTCAATCCCTTTCCACATGTGCAGACACCAGCACATCAATGTAACCCTTTATTATTATCTTTCTGTAATACTTCGTTTTTATCTTCATCACAAAATATGGTTTCATTTCGATTGGGACAGAATGGGGTAGGCTGGCATCTGTAAAAAGATGCTATAACACGTGGGTTGTAGTCTGCGCCACGACTGAAGTCCTTTTAACGCGGCGCTAGTCTAAGATGTCGTTACATCAAAAATAGTACTTATATATTTCCACAGATCATCGAGAGTTGGCGCGGACTCTACGTCGGAACTAATGGTTCTTTCAAAATACAGTGTATAACGGTCAGTTCACAGCGAGACGCGACGCAACGTGACGTGACGAAACGATATTGAAAATGTTTATCTTTTAGTGTAGTTAATAGAGTTCGATTTTGAGCAGCAAATGTGCGCGCAGCACCCATCAATCTTTGAAACGCAAAGAAGATCTTTGTACTTTGTACTTCTCAAATCTACTTACTGTCAAAAGTTAGATCCTGGCTGAACCTGATGAGACTGATATCGTTAGGCTGAGTGATGGGCTGCATGGAGTCCTCATAGCCTGGGGGCCTGAAGGTGTCGCGGGCTTGCATCACCACTCGAGGGGTGTTGCGGTTCACACTGCCAGCGTGGATAACGATCTCGATACGCCTGGAACAAGAAACGAAGTTTTAATACAACATAACATCGGGCCTGTAATCCACAAATATTAAGGTGGAGGTAAACCTATAGTGCAACCACGTTCCACCTGTTTAAGTCCCATGAAATAAATGGCGAGCTTAAACGTTAGTGGACCCTCTAGTTCCTGAATTTTTCTACGGACTTACGCCATTGGATACTACATTGCCCAAGAAAGGATAAGTACTTGTTGTATTTTCGAGGTTGAGGCAGCACTGAATAAAAATGCAGTATCCTTAGAGAACAGTACTGAATAGCGACTACGAGTGCACGAGCTTGAGGGCGGCGAGTGGGTAGTTCACCGCTTGATCGAGGACCCGACTCGACGACAGACGAGCTATCAACAAACTGACGGGCACCCCTAATTAGTTAAATGCCTGCTGGGGTTGAGGGGCTCTCTCTAAACAGGTTACTGCGGCACTGGAAGGGCTTTTGAAGGAACATGGTTTAATGAAAGAGACTGACAATGTCTTCCGCCCAAATGAAAATCGCTACTGCAAGAAGTAGTAGGTACTGAAGCAATTTTAGGAATGCACATGTATGTATCAAAGGCCAAATACCCATCTGAAATATTACAAGTATTATCATGGTAGCCGTACAAAGTAGCCATGCCCGGGTCGACGGCGCGTCGTGTTCCACGCGCGCCTCAAAGAGCGTCAGCATAATGACTAGGCCCCCTCTCAGAGGGCTAAAGCCTGCCGGGGTCGCGGGTCTTATACCATCACCGTGACCCCGGAACATAAAGGTCTATTGAAGGACACCGTGGATTTTAGTCAGTACAAGTCTGACAGTCCATCTCGCACTGCCCGGGGTGTGAGGACTCATCTGATGATATTACCACGTAAAAAAAAAACCGTACAAAGTGACTTACTGAGCAGTACATCTAGCAGAGGTGAGGCCCCAGCTGCGATGTATGATGGAACCGCCGCAGGCTGTGACGTCACCAGTCCATCTCACCGTGCGCAGCCACAGCATATACGGGAACTGGCCCTCGCGCGCCTCCCATCCTGAGACTATGCGGGAGTCTGCCAATAAACGAATTAACTCATCAGCATGTTCGATGACAGATAATTTAATAAGCGATTAGCTGATGCGCTGCGTGTTGCAGGTTCGATCCCCGCACCACCCAAACTGATTAGTTGAAATGGTCGGTCAGCATAATGACTAGGTATAAGTACATATAATATAAATCTATGTAGTTTATAGTACCAATTAATTTTAATGTTGTTCTTTTTGCTTTATTTCTTACCATGTTGTGATACCTCCGGCGACGCCTGCTGGAGATCGGCAGATGCCTGAAATAAACAAGTTATTAAAAAATGTAATGAAATATTATAAGAATGGATGCAGAGAATGTGTCTAGATAAAAGAGGATGTTTTCTTCACTCAATCACGACCACAAAACGCCTGAACAGATTGAATGAAATATGGCACAAAAAAGTCCTAAGTTATGTAGGTACTAGGTGCCATAATTATTTTTTTTTTTTTAATAATGTAATAATTACCGATATCCCGGCTGTTACTGCTAAAATCACGACCGCACCCCACATGACAACCGATTAATTAACTGATCATCAATAATAATTAAGAACTAATCTATCCGATAATGTTATTAATCTTCGTAAGATAGCAACGTTCTGATTATGATTTCTGCATTTTATTTGGCCACTCGTAATTGACGTAAGTGTAGTACACACGGCTACACATCAAGCTATGCAAAACCAGTATTAGCTAACCGTTCATTGCGTGTAAAAATCGTACGAAGCGAGACCAAGACAAACTGGTTTTGTATAGCTTGATATGCAGCCGTGTGTACCTAATTCATAAAAAATTACACTTTCATTGTTTAGAACATTTAATTAGAAAGCAAAACTAGCTACGCTTGTTTGAAACTGTTAGCTGAAACCGTTAAATCTTTATACGCTGACATCGCGCGTATAGGACGTCAGTGAAGCGTACGTTGATTAAAATTTTTTCACACTGACGTACGCGACTGACGCATCACCGTATCAGAAATTCAGGCCTTACATTCTGCTAAGTGTATTTAAGACTAGCTTATGCCAGTGTTAGTACCCGCGTAAATGTTAAGTCCCATAGGAGTCGTCGATGACGAGTTTGGGGATAAAATGTATCCCTATATTTAAATTGGGTTATAAACTATCTGCGTTTCATATTTCATCCAGCAGGGCTTTGGCTAACTTGATATTCACTGACCAGCAGTTGTGAACTTGGATGGCTTAATACCTATTATGAGGCTAAGTTGAGGAGTGGAGTGGAGTGCCTCAAGAGTGTTAGAATAGTTAATTTTAGGGAACATTTACATTTATCAGTTTAATTTCAACTGCAAAAGCCAATACGAAATTTACTTTTTGACAATTATTTGATGGTCACCACACAGACACCGAGATACGCAAAAGCCCTGCTGATCTATTCAGTACCTTTTTTTGTGTAGTCAAGTGGTCACTAAAAGCGATATCCAAAATAGTTATGCGTAGATATTACGAAAAATCCACCAAAGTACCTACTTGACTTTTTATCAGTTACAAACCGTCACTGCCGAGGTCCTCTCCGGCCAATAGGGTAGTGGTAAAATCATCAAATGATTCCTCCCACCCAGAGCAGGGCGGGAGGGACTATCAGATTCGTGCTGACTAAAATCCACGGTGTCCTTCAAAAACCTTTTATGTTCCGAGGTCACGTTGATGAAAATAAGTCCCGCGACCCCGGCAGGCTTAGGCCCTCTGTGAGGGGGCCCCGTCATTTTGCTGACGCTTTTTTGAGGCGCGCGTGAAACACGATGATCTATTCAGTATCTAGATATTTTTATGTGAACGAGTAACAAACATCTATCCGCCCATCCTCAGTTTTGACATTAATAATTTATAGGTAGATTCGATTTGTAGACGAAATATAATTATAATGAATTAGAGGAAAGGCAAGCGAAGTCGTGGCGAAAAGCTAGTTTTAAGCTGATTGTCCCATATTTAGATAGAAATTGTATAGCAGGTTGGTGCTGCCCAATACGCTAGTCTCATCCAAGTAAAATACAGCGGGATCCTTCTTTTAGAATGGACCGTATGGTCATATTTTTTAATCGACTGCAAAAAGGAGGAGGTTCGCAAATCGATATTTTTATTTTTTAGTGATAAATTGACTAAATAAATATGTTGGCAACTTTATTTTACTGTCACTTTGACTTTAGTAGCAAGTGTCAAAATCAGTCCATTTGATTTTTCTTTCATGTTTTCTGTTTGCAACCGTCGTGCCGCGCGTTTTTTCTAATTCGACTCCTATTTGATACCAATTTAGCTGCGTAGACATTTACATTTTGTTAAAAAATGAGTGCGTGGCCTGAAGTTACGACTGCAAAGTCGGAAAATCGCCATGAAATCAAATTGGCGGGTGCGGCTATTTCGAAACGTATTTCGGAGAGTGGTTTAGACAAAGGTATATTTCAATTAACAAATATTAACCTTCTAAATATCAGCGACACATGTTTAACAGCTATCCCGGATGATATAAGCCGCTTAGTAAACCTGCAATCGTTGCTGTTATTCGGCAACAAAATAACAGATTTCAATAAAAACATAACCTCTTTGAAGAAATTGAAAGTGCTTGATTTATCAAGAAATCAGTTGAAAAGTATTCCAAACAGTCTAAATGACATGAAAGAGTTGACTAGCATTAATTTAAGTTCTAATGAAATAGAAGAAATGCCAAAATTCACTGATTTTCCCAGTTTGCTTACTATTGATTTGTCAAATAATAAATTAACGAGTTTCTTGGACCTGGAGAACGCTGTGCTGGCTCATTTGACTGATCTAAAGATTACGGGTAATGCTATTGAGGTGCTGCCGAGCTACATTGTCCGTAGTTTGCCATCACTCAAGAACTTTGATATTGGAGACAATCAACTGAAGACAGTTCCTGGGGAAGTGGCCAACATGGCGAAGTTGAAAGGTAAGTCGTCTCATATACCTCATAATTCCATAATTTTGTAACATTATGTTTTTAAGTGAAATGTGACAAACCTTCATTGTGTGTTAGTATTGTGAAACAATGTTGTAATATTGCACCACAAGTAAAAATCTATGATTAATTAATCTGTTTTTTTTTTCAGAAATTAACCTCAAAGGCAACAAATTCACTGACAAGAGGTTCATGAAACTTGTTGACCAATGTCGCACCAAACAGATCCTGGATTACATCCGTGACCATTGCCCAAAGTCAGACCAAACTCAACCCAGTGGTGGGAAAGGTGGCAAAGGAAAGAAAGGCAAGGGAAAGGAAGAGCCAACGCCTGAAGAGACCGAATGTGATCTGTGCCATTCTTTGAACATTTTACATGTAGAAGATGACACTCAACGGGTTAAAATCATTGAGTCTCAAGTAGCAGTGGTCCGTCCGTATATCCTGTGCTGCATTGTGAATGATCTCAACTTCAATGAGACTACCTTCAAGAAGTTCATTCAGCTGCAGACGAAATTGCACGATACGGTCTGTGATAAGAGAAATGTGGCTACGATTGCTACGCATGACTTGAGTAAGATTGCGCCAGGTTAGTTGCTAATATCTTTTCTTAATAAATACCTATAATATCTGGACAGTGTAAAAATTATTTAAAATTAATATTGTCAAAAATGAATCTATTATAATTGACCTTCTAACAAAAAAAAACTTATTAATTGTCTACTACAGTATACATTACGTTACTAGTCTACTCAACACATTCTCAATATTCCCAGGTGATCTAGTTTACACAGCAAAGGCCCCAGCAGCTCTGAAGCTCACCCCACTGTCAAGGCTGCGACCCTACTCTGGCGAGCAGTTGTTCCAACAACTCACAGCAGAAGCTGAGGCGCTGCGTAAGGAGAAGAAGAGGAATGTCTACTCTGGGATACACAAGTATGTATAGTCGAATAGCATGAATCGTGGCACAGGGGCAGATACGGACAAACAATAATAATTGTTTATCACTTAGTTTGTACTGTGACTGAGCAATTGATTGTTGCATTGTGTCTGTTGGGTTTGATTTTCACATAGAACAAATATTTGTGTGGTCAACAAGTCCTTTTGAGATTGAGTTTGTGAGTTTAAAGAAAACATACAGGGAGCTCCTTTTGTGGGATCATTTCCGTGTCCAATAATTATGTCAATGCAGAAAATTATAGCAATATTACAATCGCGCGTATCAACAATGCAGACAGGTAGCGACTCGTGCGCACGCCCTCAGCCTGGCCGCTTCGTATATCAAGGCTCTTCAGGTGCTTTGCATGTAATCTTAACAGTACATTGAGCACTTTGTATCTGAAGTTGATGATATTTTAGATGAGAGACAGAAATAACGAAATATTTTGTTGCAGATACTTATACTTATTGGAAGGCAAGCCCGTGTACCCGTGTCTGCAGGATGCCAGCGGCAAGGTCATCAGTTTTCCGCCCATCACAAACTCTGAAGATACAAAGGTAAGCATACAGTAGCTTAATTAGTTTACAATTTTCAAAATTGGATCTAAAGATTCAATTTTGTTTATTTTTTTTCTTGAAAATTAATTGACTAAAGCTCCGAAGGAAACTTTACATACAAACTTACAAGCTTTAAATTATTATAAGATTAGAATATATTTGTAAAGGTGGGTATTAACCGGTGTTATGGCCTGTAACGCCATAATCTACCATTTGCAATAAGCAACGTACCATTACGAGCGTCTTGCTTCTCGTATTGATTGCAAGAATGCCGGCGGTTTACCTTACTACCAGCCTTTAGATAGTCAATTTTCCACAGATGTCTCAAGAAACTAAGTCGATGTTAGTGGAAGTGACGTCACACACTTCACTCGGCGCCTGCAAGACTGTCATGAACAAACTGCTTCAGGAGTGTCTGCTTCTGGGCATTGGACCTCAAGAGCCTGATGCCGCCTTCCACACGCTCACTGTACAGCAGGTAAGGGACTCAGATAGTAATAATTATGCCACCAATATGTAAGTGATATTACTTCTAAATATAAAGGAAGCAACGACGATACATTACTAGACTCCGCATACACGATCTAAGGAACAAAAAAATATTCTGTCAACTCGCTGAGGTACTACGTAAGCAAGGGGGACGGGGTACTACGTTGTGGTTGGCTAACTCAAGGTCTGTTCTGTCTCAAGGTATGTTTACGGCTCACAGGATTGGTCGAATTAAAGCGGATATAAGACATTTTTGCCTAATGTGTTGACAGACATTGGTCGCCTGTTATTAGGAGTCTAATAATACAATATCGTCGTTGAAAGGAAAGGATTTTCAATCAATAACGTCCTGTTGTCTAATCCCATTGCTGGGAAAAATATCACAATATGGCATCCCTTAGCAGAACTCAGACATGGTATTACAATATTAATCTACTCCACAATTTATCTTTAACATAATATTGACACAAAATTTCACATATAATACCAGATTGATACTATCATTACCAAGGTCACAGATAAATAAAGCAAAACAATGCTTTTAGTAAACCGAGTCAAAAATGTTATACAAATTCACGCCTGTATTACTTCCGGGGAGTTAAGGCGATTGGCACACTGCCCCTCATGATGCAGCGTAGCGCGTGGATGCGTGTTATTCCGTTGCTTGTAAGTACCTCCGTTTGTATGGAAAATACGCACAGTCCAACACACAGAAAACGCATTCACGCGCGTGTTTATTCCTTTGTCACCATGCGCCCCGCTGCGTGATGCGGGGCAGTGTGCCAATCGCCTCAGCAGTCGCGTCGCTTTATATTCATCGCTTACCCAGGACACCACGTTATGTCGTTCTGCTATACTCAAGATCCTAAGTTCAATTTCCTCTTCTGGCAGTATTATAGGGGATTTTTGCATTATCTTGCAGTAGCTGCCAGGGGTGCCTGAATTTGTGCCAATTTGAGCTTGGTTGATGCCAATAGGCTAATAGGCTCATCTTCTATAACATGGGACTTAACCATAAGTATCTAAATATGGGAGCAATATTATACTTGCTTCACTTGACGGTTAAATATTACGACTCTCGTTGAATCTCGCGACGCGCGCGCCGTATGAAAGCTCGCCTCGGGGCGCGTACTATCCGGATCGTGGGTGTAGGCTCGGTCGGGCGCGACTTGGCTCGTGAAATCAGGCGCTGTGATAATCCAGCACCACACCACGTAGAAACACCTCTCTTATTATTTTTTTTTATTTTCACCAGGTCAAGGTAGTGGATTTGGAAGGTAACCTGAAGAACGTGTATCCATCGAGGACTGACTGCGTGTTCGAAGGTACCAACATTAAGGTCGTACGTAGCAACAAGAAGTAATACTGTTAAGTTATTACATTGCCATCTCCGAGAAATCAACGAAGGAAGATGCGAAAGAAATTGTTCCATCATAAATACAGTATACGGCTGGTTATATGGCAAATCTGTACACGTTTTCGCGATGCACTGTTGTAAATTCAACCTTCGGAGTTTAAAAAGAGTGTTGAATTTCCAATGAAACGGTTTTATGTAGTCATTTATTAAGCAGTTCAGCTTTAAAGAACGTCTTGTCTATGGTTCTAGAACTTGATGTACTATACACATCAAGTTATACAAAACCAGTTTATCTTGGTCTATCTTTTTATGATCTTTCCGTACATTTAACGGTCAGCTTAAACTGGTCTTTTATAGCTTGATGTGTAGCCGTGTGTACCATATTGCTGTCTGGAAGTACTGTAACACCTTGTCATAAGTGCGATTTTTGAACACGCTCTGGTCGTTGAAGGTGTGTCTTTGATAGACTTTCAACTTTATGTTCTAGAGAACAAAGTTGAAAATCTATTAAAGAAAAACTGTAGTTTCAACGCTGAGGCAACGCTAGCACAACGTTGGCTGTTGTATCCTTAGGCAATATTATCCTAAGGAATCGTTCCGTTGGATTTTAAACTTTCGGCGCTAAAGGGAGAGTTGAAAATTCAGTGCAAGATTAAAAATCGCGTCTCTGGAAGAAGTTTTACTTGGCACCTCGTATTTAACAAGTCAGGTGTCAGTTTTCTCAATGTATTTCAAATTTAAGGATCTGTCCAAAAATCTATTTTCTATGTATTAATTCAGCCTAATGTACCTATGTAAACAAAAAATGCAATAAAAATACAGTAGAATCCGTTTATTATGACTCCGCTTATAATGACCAACCGCTTATTATGACGTATTACACAGGGAAGTTTGATTTTCATACAGTTGTGAAAATATTATTATTATTATACAAAACTCTTTACATAAAGTCGGATATAATGACTTCGCATTCAGAGACATTCCGCTTATTATGACCCATTTATAAAAAAATGTGTCCAGTTTATGTAGTTACCGACGTGATTATAACACCTTCGACAAGTGTTCGCAAACGTCACGTCGTGATACCCGATGATGTTCGGCGCTATGGTTATTTTGAGTCTCAGTTGGTAATTCAATTATTGACTTAGTTCTTTATTGTCTCTCTATTAAAATAAATACATACTGACAAAGCAGGAGGTTGTTTATTTTGTACAAAATGCTTTGTATGACGTCCGCTTAGAATGACGTGTTTATTATTTCCCCTCGATGTCATAATAAACGGATTCAACTGTAATGCCTTATGATTAAAATATAACCAAAATATGATACCAGTAATCGCACAAATATACTTAAATAATGGATTTTAAGTGTTGAGCAGAGGATAGACGATCTGTTCGCGCAGTTTGCAACAAGATCCCGTCCAATGGTCTCTCATTGTGTCATTGGTCATCCAATGGTCTGTCAGTGGTCAACCAATGACCAGAGTAGTCATCCAATGACCAGAGATGTCACAACAGATTATAGCTGTCATTACTGCCCAACTGACAAAAAATCTATCGTCTGATCAGGCTATCTAATTCCACTGTTGGACACTTAATTATCCATTATGTACTTTACATGTCCATACTTGTTTTGCTTATTATTTTTTTTAGTTCATTGAATGAATGATTGAATTTACTTTTATAATTTTATTTTTATGAGGTCAACTTTAGTTACTTATTAATCAATGTTGTGTTTAAAATCAAAATGTGTTCTTATTCGCGCAAATGCGATGTTCTGTGTGTGTTTATCGATTTTCATGCAGTGGTTATAATCATCTAACATGGTCTGAATAGCTATAATTGCCTGTCCATACTATTTCTCGGCTTCAAAATCAGCTGCAGTTTACATTAAGTTAAAAAAAATTGTCTGTGATGAATCATGCTAGTAAAGTATTGATACTTACCGATTGTAACTTAAAAAGTAAGAGAAAGTTTTTTGTTAAATGTTTTTCTTTGAATACTAAGTATTTTTGTAACCTTCATTTTGTTTTATTGAGTCGTTCCCACTTATTAATAACAGTTGTGCTACAGGCTGTCTCGCTGACGCAAGCGCAAGTGCTGGCCTGGAGGTCCTGAGTTTGATCCGTAGGTCGGGAGTGTGTTATTGGGTTTTCACCCGACTGCGCAACCACGAAGTCTGGAATTGTGACCCCGGAACGTAAAGGGCTATTTAAGCACACCGTGGATTTTAGTCAGTACAAGTCTGACAGTCCCTCCCGCTCTGCCCTGGGTGGGAGGACTAATTTGATGATTTTACCACGATAAAAAACTAAAAAAATATAATAATGTAATGTCCGTCTCATATTAATCAGACGGACGAGCCGCTGCAAATCATGTTGCTGTTAGAAAATGTTAATTCTGAAGATATGGCTGTTATCTGGCACCGCTTACCCGGATTTAAACCGATGGGTGCCAAATTCTACTCATTCTCTTTTTGCTGCCAAAATACCGTGATATCCAATATTTCCTTCCTTACATGTGTGTGAGCACCCTATGTAAGAGTACTACTATTCTACAACGGTCGAGATGATTATTGAGTAGGTATGTCCACATCAAGACCAACTTTATCCTGTGAGTAGAGCAGTTGCAGTCTCATCATATTATGAACTAGCTGTGCCCGCAACTTCGTTCGCGTGGATGTCGGAATTTAACAATGATTTTTTTAGTTGCAAGCGCTTAATTCAGGCCACGTTTTTTTTTATATAAACCGTGTATTTAGAATCTTCTTAGATTAATCAAAAATATTTGACACTTGTATTCCAGGTTTATGCAGGACTATTTTCCTAATGCCCGCTATAACCACACCACACCACACCATTTCCATTCCATTCTGTTCTACTCTATGATCCCTTTAAATTTTGCTTTAATTAATTTATATTTTTTATATTATGTGAACCGATTACGATGACTCAAAATACATAATGTTACTTCAATTCAAACACGTCTATTCCAGGTTTTCTTTTAACGCCATCTGCCGTGCGTTGTAGTGAATTCGAAGTTAGATCGCGCGACTGACGTATGAAATCAAATTGTGAGACCAAAGTGCACCCGTAATTTTACTTCTAAAACACTTTAAATTCAAATATCTTTTGATAGACTGAACCGATTCCAATGAAACAAAAACTAAATTCCTCTCCAAGTTACGCTTAATCGTTGTGTGTAAAAGTTATCTACATTAATTTCGTACATTTTACGTGATGCTCGGACAAATAAACAGACAAACAGACAAAAATTCTAAAAATGCTAGAAATGGGTTCTATTGGTTGTCCTTTAATACCCTGGCTATATTTTTTGAGTTTTTTCTTAATGTACAAAAATAACTTTTCTACAGTTTTATTATATGTATAGATTAGTGTTATATTCGTATTTTTATTGTATTTCTATAATAGTTAGGCGTTAGCGTTTTATAAATAAAAGGGCACAGATTTCTTCACGAACAGCGTGAATAGCTGGCTTTATCTCTGGAAAATGGAGTGCAGCAATTATTTTTTTGTAGCAACACTAAAATTAAGTGTCAAATGTCAAATTTCCCTCATTTTCAAAACAAGTTCTAACTGGTGGGGTGTTCTGTTTTGTTTAACTTCCGTGTTATAAATGGTGTAAAAAAGAATTAAAATGCGGCGCAGCCTAGCGCCGAGCCAAGTCGGCTCAAGCGACAACGTTTTCAAAAGTCCGCTGTTAGAAACCAAGCGAAATAAACGACGGGAATGTACGAAGATTCCATTGACTCAAAAATCGGCTTCTCAGGCATTAACTGCTTCTGAACACGAGAATTTAATCAAGCAGATCTTGAACAAGCCTTTCAAGGTTCCTATACCAAACTATGTCTCCTCGTTTTGCGGCAAAAGCTTGGGATTGAAGAGGACTCAGGTTAGGCGAGCCTTACATGATCCTGATGAACCAAATGCATTGGTATTGTATCGTCCGCCGTATGTTCCTGAACATGAGAAGATGAAAATGAGTCCTAACGACATCAGAGTAGCCGTGGTTGTGGACCCAGTGCTAGGTAACATTTTACGACCTCACCAGAGAGAGGGAGTGAAGTTTATGTACGACTGTGTCACTGGACAACAGATTGAGAACGCGTATGGTTGCATCATGGCTGATGAAATGGGTTTAGGAAAAACTTTACAGTGTATTACTCTGTTATGGACACTTTTAAGACAAGGACCAGACTGTAAACCCACAATTTGTAAAGCAATCATTGTGTGTCCAAGTAGTTTGGTCAAGAATTGGTACAATGAGATCCATAAATGGCTTGGACAGAGAATCAATGCTCTGGCTATGGATGGAGGTTCCAAAGCTGACATAACACTAAAACTACAGCAATACATGAACACATTTACCACAACTCGGGTAGCTACTCCAGTGCTAATAATCTCATATGAAACATTTAGAATTTACTCCAATATTCTCCATTCATCAGAAGTTGGATTAGTCCTATGTGATGAGGGACATAGACTGAAGAACTCAGAGAACCAGACATACCAAGCTTTGATGGGTTTGAAAGCTAAACGGAGAATTCTGATATCAGGAACTCCAATCCAGAATGACTTGACAGAATACTTCAGCTTAGTACATTTTGTCAATGAAGGAATTTTAGGCACAGCCCATGAATTCAAAAAGAGATATGAGAATCCTATTCTGAGAGGGCAAGATGCGTTAGCAACTGCGTCAGAAAGAGAAAAAGCACAGGAATGTCTGTCAACTTTGACCTCTATTGTCAATAAATGTATGATTCGTAGAACAAGCAGTCTGCTTACAAAATATTTACCAGTTAAGTTTGAACAAGTCATATGTGTGAAGATGACTCCCCTTCAAACACAGCTGTATAAAAATTTCATCAATTCTGATGCTATCCGCAACAAGTTTAGCGGTACTGGAGAAAAGAACACTCTTAGTGCTCTATCAAGTATCACTACTCTAAAGAAACTCTGTAACCATCCAGATTTAGTCTATGACAAGATTCTGGAAAGATCTGAAGGCTTTGAAAAAGCCCTTAGCCTGTTGCCCAGTAATTATGACATAAAAGATGTGAAGCCAGAATTGTCAGGAAAACTCATGATTTTAGACTGCATTCTAGCTAACTTGAAAACCAACACTGATGATAAAATTGTTCTTGTTTCAAATTATACACAAACTTTAGATCTATTTGAAAAATTATGTAGAAAGAGGTCTTATTTATATGTGAGACTTGATGGCTCTATGACAATCAAGAAAAGGGCAAAAGTAGTTGAGAGTTTCAACAATAAGGAGAATAAAGAATGGATATTCATGCTCAGTTCCAAGGCTGGGGGCTGTGGACTTAATCTTATTGGAGCAAACAGATTAATCATGTTTGACCCTGACTGGAATCCAGCCAATGATGACCAAGCCATGGCAAGAGTCTGGCGAGATGGGCAGAAGAAACCTTGCTATATTTACAGACTCCTTGCAACAGGAACCATAGAGGAAAAGATATTCCAAAGACAAGCACACAAAAAGGCTTTAAGTGACACTGTTGTTGATCAGAATGAGGAATCTCTGAGACACTTCACTTCTGAGGACTTGAAAGATCTGTTTAGATTAGAAGAAAACACATTATCAGATACACACAGCAAATTCAAATGCAAAAGATGCGTGAACAACATCCAAGTAACAATTCCTCCTGAAAATTCTGACTGCACATCAGATCTTTCAAACTGGTATCATTGTGCAGACAAGAAGAACTTAGCAGATTTGGTCCTAAAGCAATGCTGGGACTTAGCAAAGACAATATCTTTTGTTTTCCACCACAGATCTGCCCAAGTTGAAGCCCAGAAGGCTATTGAAGAAGAGAAGGAGAATGTTCCTGAACCAAAAAGAAGGAAGATAGAGATTGATGAAGATTACTCTGAGCCTGATGATAGCGGTGATGAAGATTACAAGTGAATATTAAATGCAAGTCATTTTGAAACCAGAGAGGAAATTATGTTCATTATTGTAAATAAGTTTTTTGTTTAAGTTTAAATGCCTACATTATGGAAAGAATATTTTTATTACAGTATTTTTTGTATGTTGTGTTTCATATGCATTTCCTTCTCCATTTTGGGCCTTTTCACTATCACCAAGAACTCTTTTGGTCTGTTCTAAAGGTATAGAATAAAACTAGAAAAATAACATAACAGCATATATTTTAGCAAATAAATTGATACAAAAATAATAAATTACATACTAAATAATAAACCTTCATCGTTACGTTCAAAGTAGTACCATCTTATTCTATTACCTCTTCAAGGTATTTGAAACTACTTTACAAATAGTTTCCAACTACTTAGACCCTCAAAAACATCACATAAAAATCTTAGCTCTACATAAACAATAATTTGCTTGTAAATTATTACTTTTAATCATTAAAACTGTACCTAATTATACATAATATCATTTTATTGTAGAGATAATTGTGCGTTAAAAACGCAAGTATAGAAGAAAAATTGCGGCCGACCCCAAACAATTTGGTACGACAAGGCCTACCATGTATCTTATCGTGTAGGAAAGTTAGATTTGGAGTAGCTCTATTGATATGCGCGTGCAGACCCTTAGTGAATAGCAAACTAGTCACAGCGTGGCGTCAGCGCTGTTATAAAGCTGTTTATAGAGAATAGCACTGCATGAGAGTATAATAGTAGATAAGTTTTAACTAGAACAGCTCAGTTTCAGTCCATAAGACCAGCTAGGTGGCTGTGCTGAGTATCCTCGCTTTTCAGCTTCTTCGTTCACTTCGAACGGGTTCTTGAAGAGTTTCAGTAAAAATCGCACCTGAAACAAACGCATGTTTAAGAGAAAGGCAGAGGAGACCGTACTGTGATCTCAAAACTTGTCTGATGAGGTAAACATCCCTCTTTTTTAGAAGAGAGAAATCTTTTGGGAAACCTAAAGGCCCCTGACGTGGCTATAGATTCAAATGGTTAAAGTGAATCTCTTAGACCTAGGACGCCCCCCCCCCTCCTAAAAGGCCAAAACCTGCCGGGGTACTGGAGCTTATCTCATTGCCATGACCTCGGAACATAAAAGGCTATTAAAGGACACCGTGGATTTTAGTCAGTACGAGTCTGACAGTCTCTTCCGCCCTGCCTGGGGTAAGAGGACTCATTTGATTATTTTACCACTTAAAAAATAACCAGATTAGACCCGCATGGTGGATTACTCCATCTGACGGAAAAGAGCCTTTTTTTGAGAGAGCTGAATTTGCTTATACAAGTGATAGTATTTCAGCACAAAGGGTGTGTAATTCGACAATGGAAATAAATTAATTTATTTGGACAATAAGTTTTACCTTTTCAAAGTCATTGTTCTCAGCATCTTTGATAGCTTCCTCTAAGATCCAGTTTCTCGGCACATACACTGGGTTTACTTTGATCATTCGCTCGACGCGCTCTTCTTCAGACACTGCAATAAAATAAAGAATAAATAACAAAAAAGAGCAATATTTTTAGGACGTTCACGTTATCGAAAACAACATCCTTAAAATTTGCTATGTAACGGTTTTATAGGGGCGAAAATTCAATCTAAATAGGTCGCAAGTTTGGGAAGATTCATTTTCTCAATATTTTTACGCAAAAGATTATTTTGTCGGCACTATGTTTCATTATTTTGCCGCCGGCGCCGCCACAGGCAGGAAAGGTCTAATTCGCTTACAAAGGAGGATGCTCACAAAAAACCCAGCTTCATGGAATAAAGAGATGTATCTCAAATTAACAATTTTAGTATAGTGTAATAAAATAATAACCGGGTATGATCGTGATCCTTACTGGCTAACATATAAAAATTGCCAGTTTTGTTATTAGTTCGTCCATAGAAAAAGTACTTCGGTAGTAGTTCGTTACCCTATTTCTTAAAGACGCCTGTACCGATTTGGAAAATTATTTTTTTTATTTGGAAGGGTACACTTTCCAGGTGGCAAAATGGTCAGATTTCTTTATTTTTCAATTTTGGAAAACCTTTTTTTCTGATCATTCTGTTCATTATAAAAAGTAAACCCTTTCAAATAAAATTAAAAAAATACAAATCGGTCCAGGCGTCTTTGAGAAATGGGGGGAGATACTTCTATTTCGATCTACTTTTATAAGGACGACTGCGTAACAAAACTGCCATTTTTTTAATGTTAGCCAGTAAGGATCCCGATCATTCCTGTTTATTATTTTATTACACTATACTATTGTTAATTTGAGATACAACTTGTTTCTGCCGGAGCTGGGTTTTTTCTCTATGAACCGTGAGCATTCTACTTTACTGTATTTGCAGGGCCTGTAGCCATACAAAAAACGATAAAGAACGTCAGCGTTTAGGCTTTAATAGATTTTCAACTTTAGGCTCTGGCTATAAAGTTGAAAATCTATTACGTACTCAATACTCCCCAGTATTGAGTACGATTATCCTTTGTGGCTTGGTTAGGGGGGGCTGGTAGATTCTTATAGCGTAATACAATTGCTCACCATTCTCCTTGTTCAATCTACTGCTGTACGTTTGCGTCCATTTCTCCCAGTTCGGTGCTTCACTTAACTTATTCAGAGACCACTTTGTCTCTGTTACTGACTTATCAGTCAACTGGTTTGTGGATACCTGATAAAAACAACAGATATTAAAATTAATCAGCCTATAATGTTCCCACTGCTGGGACACAAGCTTCCTGACTCTTTTGAACTAAACTGAATATATATTATGCTTTTTAGTGTAGCTATAATTAAATTAGATTATCACCCATTTCTAGAAACGCAAATGCATTTGATGAAAATAAAACAAAAAAAATTAGAAACCATCTAGTTTTTAGAATACAATTTTTTGCAGTATTAACCATCATTTCCTTTCCGTAAACACAAGAAATAATTCTTGTATCGTGGTTACATTTACAAACATTTAAACTCACAAAAAGCCAGAATCGGAATAACCAGTTGGCTGTACAAGTATTTATTCTTAGTGGGAAATGAGCCCACGGGACGCAGAGCAGCAGTCACCTATTCAACATTTGCGCCATTTGTCCCCACAAAAAAAAGAATAGTTACCTCAGCAAGTTGTCTGAAGGTAGCTGTAAAGTCCGCCATTTTGAGCTGCATCATTTCAAGTAGATCCTCCACGAGTTTCTCGTCGCCGTCTTTAATTTCTTTGAGTCCAAGCTTTAGTAGATACGTTTTCCTAAAATTGAAGATAGTAAAAATACAATTTTCACTAGGCAGCATTTTCAGCCTTATTTCCTAAGGATATAGGTGAAAATAATTGAACCATCATTGTCCACGGATCTTAACCGAGTGAATTTGTCGCACCAAAATAATACCTGTTTTCATTACTATAAAGTTCATTTCCTTTAGAATAAACATACAAAATTTTAGATGTGTTTGAAACTGACACTGTACACCATTGTAAAGTCGGTGTATTTTTTACATTACAAAATAATACCCTATATTCATAGCAATAAAGTTCAGTTTTAAATAAACTCACAAAACTTTAGTTTTGACGTAGTTTTCGAGTGTAGCTTGGACGTCTTTGATCTCCTGCTTCTGCTGCTCCGACAGAATAGGTTCCAGAGCTTGAGCGAATTTGTCCAAGTCCCATAGAAGAATCTGCAAGAGACAAAATACTTATTTACATACTGTTATCAGCTTTGCCGATGACGCGATGCGACGCATTTCGACCGATTTCGACTACAAGTGAAAATCATACTTACCACTACGACATATGACATAAAATATTCGGTTATCTACGGGAAGGTGAAAAACAAAACACACTCGCCACGACGACGTGTCGGTCGAATAGCATCCTTATATCATAGTAGCAAGGACGATTTTCATTTTTAGTTAGTAGAAATTGCAAATCGAACGAAACGCGTCATGAGCAAGATTCCTTACTGTTATGAAGTAAGTAGGTAGTGTGCGAGAATACAGTCCGGACTATGACATAGATATTTTTTTTTTTTTTTGTTTCTCTTCGTCCTTTTTAGGACAGGCAAAGGGAGCTGAGCCCATACAGCCAAGTCTGATTTAATTTTCTTTTTCTTCCAATTCTTCTTTTCTTTCTTGTCTTTCTATGTTAAAATCAAGGCCGAAACCATGTCTTCTTTATTCAATGTCTTCGATATCCAATAGTCAGGCCGAAGCCAAGTCTTATTTTTTTTCTATGTCTTCAATAACCAATAGTTAGGCGTAAGCCAAGTCTTCTTTTGATATATTCAAGTTCAGTGCCATTTGTTAGGCCGGAGCCAAGTCTTCTTTCATGTTTTATTTATAGGTATCTCAACATTATCATTTTATCTCAATTTATCTTAATCTCATATAATTTTATGTCAAAAGTGTGATATGTCAAATTCAAATTTCATCAACAGTTGATACAATATAATCGTAAATTGGTAAAAAACAATCTTTTTTCCTCAAAAGTTGCTGAAGCGAGCGCGGGATATCTTCAGCATTTTCATAAATACCTAACAGGCGATCAACTAAAATGATCCTTTGAAGAGCAAAATTAGGACAATCAAATACAATGTGATCCAATGTTTGTACAGCAGAATTACAATAATCACAATTTGGGGAAGACAGAATGCCAATTCGAAACAGATGTGCATTAAATCGACAGTGACCTAGCCGTAGACGACAAATCGTTGTATAAAACTTTCTGTTCCGATAGATATTTCCTCCTGTAAACCAAGGAGAAGAAATCTTTGTTTTAATTTCAGCTAGCCACTTTCCTTTGGTTTCAACTACCTGCTGCCAGAAATTGTGAAATTCACGTGCCAGTTTTGATTTGAAATAAGTCACTGCATCTGAATTTGGAATGGGATTATTCAAAATTGGACATTCCTGATGATGATTAACAATGAATTTAGCCAGGTAATCAACTTGTTCATTTCCAACTACCCCAATATGTGAAGGAGTCCAGAAAAGGACGATATCTTTGAACTTATGTAAATTATTGTATTTTTCTCTGATATTATAGATTATGTAACTTGTTTTTGCATTACAACTGGGATTTTCTAGTGCTCTCAATACACTCATACTATCACTGATAATGATCCATTTATTTTCTTGCCTAGACTCAATATACTCTAAAGCACTGAGTATTGCCATAGCCTCTGCTGTATACACAGTTGCTACTGAAGATAACCTATTTCCAAACCCACTTCGAGCCTGAACGTCATAAATAGCCATAGATACAGCATTATCATTTTTTGAGCCATCAGTGTACAATTGATTGTAACCATTCCATTCCTCGAGCATTCTGTAAACATCCTCTTTAAACTTCAAAGATTCATTGATTACTATTTTAAATGGACAATACTTTGATTCATAGGAATATAAATAACAGGGCCAAATGGAGCTAGAAAAATAATTTTGATTAGAACAATCTTTTAAAATTTCAGATAAACCTTGTACTAGAAAAGGGGGATTGGTCCCATGAATAGCCTTCTTTAATTGCAATAGAAGAGGATGATCACTGATAGAAGAAATCTTAATGAAGAATTTTGTTCTGAGATAATTGAATCTAATCATCAATGGAGGCAAATTACATTCAACCTGCATTGACACTATAGGTGTTGAACACATTGCTCCCAAAATAACACGTAAGCACCTATTTTGCACTTTTTCTAGTTTTTCAACTAGTTTTTGTACACCACTATAGCAAAAAAATGCATATTCAAAGTGACTTCTTACTAAGGACTTATATAAAATCAGTAATGTCCCTGGATCAGCACCCCAATAAGTGCCAGCGAGAGATTTCAAAATATTGCAAGCTTTTAATGCTCTGTTTGCTAAGTAGTTAACATACACGTTCCATTTAAAATTACTGAGAAAAGTAACACCTAAAAATTTTATGGAACTATCCACTAACATAAGTCTATTATTGTAATAAATTTTAATACTATTAGAACCAACAACATTTTTGGAAAAGACAACAACCTTACTTTTCTCATTGCTGACTTCCAAACTGAGACATTCAAAATAATGTCCCAATTTTTTCAAGCTAGCATTGAGTTTGCTTTCAATGCTATTAAGGTTTTCTCCTGAACAATATACAACCAAATCATCAGCAAATTGTAAATTACAGACATCATTACCTAACACAGTATTTAATCTAGAAATATATAAAATAAATAATAGGGGGCTTAATATTCCTCCTTGAGAAACTCCTCTATAAGAATACCTAGGTCCTATTAATTGATTATTGACTTTTACATACAGTTTACGTTCATTTAAAAACTCAAAAATCCAACTTACTATTTTTTCAGGAACATTTAGTGAAAGGAGAATGGATGACAATGTACTTAAATTTACATTATTAAAAGCACCAACAATATCAAAGAAAACACATCCCAACATTTTATGCTCGACAAGAGCACTATGGATATCCAGAAATAAATGACTAAGACTTTCCCGAGCAGAACGACCACAACGAAAGCCAAATTGATTGTAAGGTAATAGATTATTACTTTCAATGTAAAAAATCAAACGTTGTTTTAGAAGCTGTTCAAATATTTTACCAACACACGAACTTAGAGTAATAGGACGATATGAGTCAGCGCTGTTAGGGTCTTTACCCTGTTTCAGGATAGGTATTAAACAATCTGTTTTCCATTCCTCTGGAATAATAGAACAATGCCAAAGTGAATTCAAAATATTTAAAAATATAGACAAACTGTGTGAATTTAATAATTTGAACATTTTGTATGAGAGCCAATCTAAGCCACATGCTGAATCTCTTCTTGATCTTAAAGCAGATTTTAGCTCATCAATAGAAAAATTTTTTACCATGAAATTATTTGTGCAATTTTGTAAGTTATTGTGACTAACTGTGTAAACATTTTGAACTGAATCAGGAGTATACTTATGCAGAAATTGAGAGATCCATTCATTACTAGAAAACAAGCTGTTATTTGTAGAAACATTTTTTAACTTCCTCATTTTAGTCCAAACTTGACTCATTGGAGTGAGTCTATTAATAGAATTACAAAACTCTAACCAACATGCACGACGCTCCTGTCGCAGAATACGTTTTTTTCGAGCTTGCATTTGTTTGAAACTTATAAAATTGTCTAAACAAGAATTTGATTTAAATAAGACGTATGCTTGCTTACAATCTTGTACAGCTCTAGTACACTTCTCGTTCCACCAAGGGAGTCGAAGCTTCCTCCTAGATCTGCGAGAGTCACAAGTGGTATTGTTTTTATTAAAACTGATTACTGACTTCTGAACTGCTTGTAGGATTATTGAACACAAATTATTATATGTATCAATATGACTCAAGTTATTATACTGAAAACTTTCCATCATGTCATTTACAATCTTTTTATAAATAGACCAATCAACTAATTTCAGATTACAATGAAGAGGAATATTTGAAACATTAGAAGGATCCACATCATTAGCAGTATCTATAACATATTTTGTAATGGTAGGCAAATGATAGCTGCCTATAGAATCCTGATAAACCTGCCATTCACAAGACAAAGCCAAGGAAGAAGAAACCATAGTTAAATCAAGACCATTTGGTCTCCATAGATGAGACCCTACAGTAGTTGGCTGACCATCATTTAAGAGTATCAAGTCGTTTTCATCCATGGAATTCATTATAGCTCTGCCACGAGAGTCGTCACTACAACAACCCCAAAAAGTGTGATGGGCATTAAAGTCCCCAGCAATTATCAATGGTTTAGGTATACTATTTATTAGTGAATCAAATTTGTTCTTTTCAAAAATAGGGCTGCAATTTCCAGGACTGTAAAAACTAACTACTGAAATGTATTTGTTATTAATTTTAATTTTAATTGCAATATTTTGAATAGAATCGTCAAAATATGTGTCTAATAAACTAAATTCAATACCATTACGTATAAATATAGCAACACCATTGTGATCATTACCACAATCATTCCTAACTGTGGTAAAGCCACGAATGTTGTATTGTATGTGTGGTTTTAACCATGTTTCTGAAACTAAGGCTAAATGAATGTCATTATTATAGAGAAACTGCTGAAACTGTAGTCTATTACTTAGCAAACTTTGTGCATTCCACTGAGCAATATTTAAAATTTTGTTAGTGAATTTTATATAATAATATTTTTATCTTTAATAGTCTCTCTAATAGCAGATGTTATAGTTTGTGTACAAATACTTTCATTTTGTGTTTTATTTAACTTAATCAAGTTAACAATAGATTCTGTCAGCAAACTTAATGCTGTGCTATTAGACAACATCAAGTTTATAATATCCGTCGAATTTTCCGATTTGTTCGGTGATGGGAAATTAACTTTATTAAATAAGTCCGAAAAAGGGGTTTTCAATGTGTTTCTGCTTTCAGCAATCTTTTTTTTCTTAATGGGACATTGGCCAGATATGGACAGATGATTACCTTTACAATGGACACATACAGCTTTTTCAGCAGGTATAGAGCACTCCTTGAAGGAATGACCCTCAGTACATACTGAGCACCTTTGCGAATTTTTACAAAATTTGGCTAAATGCCCAAAACGTAAGCAACGGAAACACTGCTTGACTGGTGGAATATAGGGCAGTACTGAAAGCCGCCACATCTTAATATGTACGTAATCTGGTAAAGATGTAGATGAAGCGAAAGTAATAACTACAGTTTGGGTAGGCTGTAGTTCAGATGAGCTACCTACTCTAACTTTTTTCATTATTCTTCTAACGCTTATAATTTTTTTTGAACTTGATATTGCTTTAAAAATTTTTTTGTTTGACATATCCGTAGGTACTGACGTGATAACTCCAGACAATTCTGTCGTTCCAGCCGGAATCGACGCTTTGATCGACTGTTCTCTCAGAAAAGTAACATTATCCAAGAATGAATTGGCTAGATTCGGGCGATCGAAAACTACGCCGATTTTGTATCTGTTGATCTTTTTCAAGTACTTAATCCCTTTAACAAATCTAGTGAAGCATCCACTCAGGTACATCATATCTCTTTGGCCTATTGGTTGTTCTTCATTAGTGCTCTCAATAAAAACAATAAAGTCATACCCAGCTACGGCGTCCTCAGGGTACCTGCGACTATAGTCTGTCACCTTATACGGGGCATACTTCTCTGCAGTCTTTTCTTCCGCAGTGCAGGAGTCAACGTAGTCTGATTCACTTGTCTCCGAAGATGAATCCGGAAGACCAGCGACAATTTCTTCACCAGGATCTTGTTTAGGTTTTTTCCTTTTCTTAGGCATCTTAATTCTTATGAAAACTACTTTATTTATAAACTAAGTTAATCGTTAGCAGAATAAAAACAGGAAAATATGTACAAACTAAATTAAAATTGAAATAAAATTTCAAGAAGTAAAAAAAGGACCGCCTATTATTTCGCAGTTCCCGCGCTTTTTTCCTATGACATAGATAGATAACCTCGGTTCTACGTTTTTTTTTTTAGCCATGGCTAAAACTTGATAGCGGCGCCCCGCCTTTCCAGCCATTCAAATCAATTGTGAAAAAACCATAAACTTTTTTTTACATTAAGAAATTTTTTCTAACCCCTTTGTTAAATAAGGTAGTGCTATGGTAATTACAGGTTGGGAAGAAGTAAACACTTTACTTGTTCTGATCAATAGATTTTTGCCGCATTTGACTTTTAAACGAGACTGTAGTTAAATGTTGAGAAAGGTTAATAATTGATGACTGCTTTAATGCAAGTATGAGCGAAGCGAGGTCGAATTTGTTATGCGACTTTCTCGGATTTTTACAGACTTTTATTTATCTGTCGATCTAATCAGAAATATTTTTAAGAACATAGGAAGCAATAGCATGGAAAACGAACTAAGCCTTTTGATCGGTAAATAAATAGATACTCGAAACTACAGTTAACTCACCTCAGGTTGTCTATTAAACGCGTACCGTCCCAAATCATCGGAAGTGTTGGGCACATAATGGTGGTAGTAATGATCTATGAAGCCATACGGACCGTAGTCTATGGTCAGTCCTAAGAGGCTCACGTTGTCTGTGTTTAACACACCGTGGGTGAAACCTACACCTGCGAAGGACAAAGTTTGCTTAGTATTAAAATAATTAAAAGTAAGGAATAATTATATTATGAGTAGCTCTTGCCCCCAGTTTTGCTCTCCCGATGTAGCCTATAACCGTTTCTAGGGTCCCATCTATCTCTGTTCAAAATTGGTTCAGCCGTTTTTACGAGAAAATGGAACATACAAATAAATTATTGTTATTATTTTGAGTAAAGATTAGTTGTATAATCAACAAAAGAGTTATTAATGTTGATGTCTATGGTCTAAAAAACCCTGCTGATTTAAAGTAATCTATGGTCAATTTTGAATTTACCCTGCCAAGTCGCCACCACGTCTAAATTCCTATGTGCCACTTCTGAAAACCACTTCACGTATTTATCTTCACCTGATTTCTCAATTTCAGGAAAATGGTGCTGAAAATGAAAAACAATTGTTAAATAGAACACCAATAACATTACAGTACAGTTTAAATAGTCATTATGCCTGTAGTGAACAGCCAACGACGATATATTACTAGACTCCTAATAACAGGCGACCGATGTCTGTCAACACATTAGGCAAAAAAGTCGTATATCCGTCTTATTTCGACCACTCCTGTGAGCCGTACATACCCGAACATACCTTGAGACAGAACAGTCCTTGAGTTAGCCAATCACAACGCAGTACCCCGTCCCCCTCGCTTACGTAGTACCTCAGCGAGTTGACAGAACAGTTTTTGTTCCTTAGATCGTGCATGCGGAGTCTAGTAATGTATCGTCGTTGTGAACAGCGGATAATTTAATGTTACAAATAGACACTCCAATTTTATATATTTGTAAAAAATTATATGGTTACCGCATAGCAACTAGGTACAAAGAATATAGCCAAAATAACTCACCTTTATAATAAAGTCGATTAAAGTCTTCAAAGTGTGCGGTTCTCTTCGCTTGACCAGGATCTCAAGCGATCCAATGCGGTACCACGCATTGGCTAGGCGCATCACTATGGCGGCGCGTTCCTGTTTAGCTCGACCACTGTAAGTCTTGTCTCTCCATACTTTGTGGTCATCACTTACTGGGAATTAAAGGAAACCGTTAGCCAGTTTTGGTTACCATACTTTAGAAGAAAAAATTAAACTCTTAGCCCCTTCGACACAACGCGATGCTAGTCTCCGATACCTTACGACTTGGGTAACCATTGGCGCGTGCCTGTGTACGAACCTCTATGGATTTGTATTGCGATTGTCGCCTGGATACGATATATACGAGGCACTGAAGCTCGACGATGTTCCAGAAACCGAATTTAAGTGTCTTGGATCCCCAAAAAGAAGTGGCGATATGACCTGGATGCGCTCTACTATGGCTATATCAAGGTGGCACTCTAAAAGAGTACTCAAAAGGATATGGAAACCCTTGCTCATTAATGGGACAGCAATGACAATAAAAAGCGCTCAAAATAAACATACAATCAGTCAGCCTTACCCACCAAAGCTGCGGCCCTAGTAGTTGGCATCCCGAGGTAGTAGCAAGCTTCAGACGCGATCATCTCTCTGATTGAAGACCTCAGCACTGCGCGACCGTCGCCGAAGCGAGAGTAGGGCGTCTCTCCCGAGCCTTTTAGTTGTGGCTGCCAGGATTCGCCTTTACTATAGTATGGAGGAAGAAGATACGGACTGTTTGATGGCTATTTTGACTTAGATTAGGCAGTTAACGCATTAGTTAAATGCTTTAAATTATGCTTTATTGAAGTCTCAAAACTATCAACCCTAAAAACAACCCCTTAGGGGTCGAATTTCGCAAAATCCCGTCATAGTTAGCATTTACGTTCTATAAAGACACCCTATGCAAAATTTGGAATTCCTAGCACCTGTAGTAGCGAAGTTTCATACAAACTATCAACCCCAAAAACAACCCCTTAGGGGCCGAATTTCGCAAAATCCGTTCTTAGTGCTCACCTACGTGGTATAAGGAAGTTTTATGCCAAATTTCAAGTTTCTAGGCCCAGCGGTTTGGGCTGTGCGTTGTCAGATCAGTCAGTCAGTTTTGAATTTTATATATATAGATTAGGTTTAGTAGTCAAACTCACTGTTGAAATATCAATGCTTAATTTTATTGAAAAATCTAAAGTACAATTTTATTTTAGCATTTTTATAGACAATAGGCTTTTAAAGAAAGTGGATAACATATTATGCCTTGATATTGGTTTTGTTTAAACATAAGTGTAAAAGCTTCTCTTATGTCACTTAACTACATATAAAATTATTTAATTTTTGTGTTAATAGTGCTGTTACCAGTACCCTCAGCACGAGTTTTCAGTATTTGATACGTAATGTAAACTGGAACTTTCACAATTTCAAATTGACAATTTTCAAGGAAAAAATTAGTTCCATCTTCGCACACCAGAGGCGCTGTTCCATTATTTCATACAAGAAACGCTGTAAATACTACTAAATACTGGAAAGATGCTGTAACGTAAAAGAGTGAAAACTCGTGCTAGGGGTACTGTTCATCATAAATTAACTAGTTCATCAAGCTGTATACCTGTTCACATATTCTCCAAGGACATGTGCTCTTCCATCACCCAATTGGTCAGCCCACTGCCCAAATTGGTAGCCGCCATATCTGAAAGATTACATTATCTCTTAATAGTTGCTTTATTTCTTATCTATCAATAATGAGAATAAGTAGGCCTTTAGATTTCCTTCTACGGTATAGTTTTACTAGCTGTTGCCAGCGGCTTCACCCGCTACAACTCGAAAATTATCCCACGGGAACATAAAATCGGGATAAAAACTATCCTATGTGTTAATCCAGGTTATAAACTATCTATGTACCAAATCTTAGCCAAATCCGTTCAGTGGTTTTTGCGTGAAAGAGTAACAAACATCCATCCACACATACAAACTTTCACGTTTTTTGTTATATTAGTTGGATTTATGGATTTTGGGTTGTGGAGGTCAGCTAGGCAGTGACTCCATATAAAATATGGACATTCAGCTGCATCTGACTGCAAGCTGATCCCAAAATAGTTGGGTAATAGGCTAGGCAGGCAGCATTAGCAAAATTTTTTTCTGTTTAAAAAGATAATTAATACAGATGAAGAAAGTAATTTTAAAACAATGTTCTATTAATTCAGATTATGAGTTTCTGAATTTTTACATACATCACAAATAATAATCTAATACTGTCTTGATGAATTAAATCTTTTAATATGCAAATTTTTATAACAATACCTGTGAGACACAGTCAGACCTCCTGGAGGCATGTAACTGCCAGCGACAAAGTTGATAAACTCCTCAGTCTCAGCTACAGATGGATCTAGGTCCAATATATCTACAAGAGCATCTTCTGATGCACATACCAGGTGCAGCTTGCCTGCTAGAGGCTCTGTTGGTACCTGAAAATGTGACAAGTTTACAGAAAACATTCAACATAGCATAGAGTTTCATCTGGGGTTGCGAGACTAAGAAATTACTGTGGCCCTCGAATGTAGATGGCTATTGAAAGACACTGTGGATTTTAGTCAGTACAAGTCTGACAATAGAGAGTGAGGACTCATTTGATAATTTCACCATGTAAGAAAACCAAAGAGTTTCATGTCTATTTCTTTTTTTAAGGATGTATGTTCTTAAATAGGTAAACTATATCTTTCTGAGTAATTGCATGACTATTAACAGTACAAAAGTGTTTGTATCTACTTTGACATAAAGGCTTTGAGAAAAATATGATTCTAAAGATTATTTATTAGTTTTTTTTTTTTGTGTGGAGATTGGCACAATTTAAGAGTTGGGGATACCAATGTCAGTGCTTAAGGGTAGAATATTGTAGCTGGATGAACAGATTAGTCAAAGCATCAATGTGAGAGGCAATAACTGTTAAATGTGGTTTGTTGTACACATCATACAGATTTACATTCTTACCTTAGAAAACACAGCATCCTTCACAGCCACCGGCATATTATACTCCGGACTTTCATCAATAGGCAGTGCGGCGTAGTTTGGCGTATCCCTGAACTTCCACTCTTTGAAATTAGTAACTGGCTTCATTTTTCCAACTAAACTAGGTTTCTGTTCGTTCATAAGCGCTGCTAGCACACAGAAAGCTCGCTTCATCGAGCAATTTTTGTCTAATTACCTTCGCGAGATCCTGTTTTGTGAAATTATTACGAAATTGTATTAATCTCTGTATTATTTTGTAAACATGTCTCTAGGCTAGGAATTTTGTGTATGTAATATTGAGCCTTAACTGAATTGGAATAAGGATAATTTTCCTAATAAATAAATTGGGCAATTATAAGATTTTATCTGTCATTTGCCAGTCATCATGACAACGACAAAAGCTTTGACTTTGACATTGCCTTTTTTTAATAACTGAGCTTCCAGGCTTTTGTGCTACTTCAACTTTTTCGTACGATCAAGTCCCTGTATACGTCAATCAATCTTTTCTAAAATGATGAAAATCTATCCTGGTGTAAATAACCGTCAATAAACATAAAAAATCATAAAATCAATTAACATAACATACCACAAGAGTTTTGAAAAGCGATTACCCTGGGGGTCTACCGAGATGTCCTAAATCGACGGTAGTTCCCGTAGTTCCGCTAGACAACTTATGTAGCTCTGTCTCTTTCCCTCAGTGGAAACCTTCGCTTTAAGCAACCATGGTAGGTCACCTGTGTTATCTCACCCCGCATAAATACACTGGTGGTCTTTAGAGGTACATTACATCCAAAGTCAATCAACCATTTGTAATCCAATTTATACCGTGTTTTTAGATTTTCAACTTTCAATGTAAAGGAAGCTTGGATAATAAATAAAACGAGCAACCAAAAGAATTACAAATAAATAAATATTTATTTAAGTTAAGAACATTTAACTGGAACAGCTAATCTTTAGAGCGTACGCCCATTGAGGTGGCTGCGACGAAAAGCCACGCTTTTCTGCCTCAGCCTGCACTTCGAACGGTTTCTTGAGCACATCCAACAGGAACCGTACCTAAAAATGCATTAATCAATATTTTAATATTTCTCAACGTTTATGGGTAGGTACTTCAATTACCTTCAACCCAACACATATTCAAGCTAAGTGGCTGGTGGTAAGATATTCTTAATGAAATAAGACAATCATTCTTTGCCCGACCCGCTCATGCCCTCGGCAGTTGCGCTTATTAATTGACCAACACCTAAAATCTGGTTAAATCAGGTTCTCTTATTATACCTTCTGAAAATCATCCTGTTCAGCATCAACAATAGCCTCATGGAGCAGCCAGTTCCTCGGCACGTACACGGGGTTAGCACCCATCATGCGCCTGCGCCGCTCATCTTCAAACACGCTTGAAGAGCTCGCATCCACTGGATTTACAGCACAGTCGCGACTGTTTACGGGAAGACCTAGGGCGAGAAGATGAGTGTTGACCACTTTATAGAAAGAGAAAAGGCGATTCGATTGGCAATAGCTGTCTTCTCTTTCCAAGAAGAGATGGATATAACAAAAGATACTGCCACGACCACCTTTTCTGCCAGTATTATTTGACATTGGATGAGGAATGCTCAGTCCATTTTCTGAGTGATGTTCTCCTCTCCTCTAATGAATCTAATCTTTTACGTTTCCTTCCAACTCAGTCGAGTCGAGGATGCGGATGATGTAACCAGAACTTATGGCACGAACGTGTCTACAGAACTGAAAGGAGTGTGTGTGGGTGACCCAAAACCAAAATGTAAGGTACCACCAACACCAAGCGGTATAAATAAACAGGATGCCATAAATCTCTGTAAAAAATAGTTTATTGTAGTAGAACAGAGGTTACTTACCGGCTTCCTTTTCGAGCCTCTCGCGATACTGGTCCAACCAGCAACCCCAAGATGCGTGAGATGACAGACGCTTCAATGACCATTTCTCCTCCAGTTTAATCTCGCTTACCATCTCGCTGGGTTCCAGCTGAATCATTTAAATAAGTAGAATAACTAGATTATTATTTTGTTTAAGACTTAACTGACTTAGACTTGAGAGTGGCGGTACTACGGCTCAAAGCCAAAAATACCGCCCCAGGACCCGATGGCCTGCCAGGAAAAGCCTGGGTCCTGGCCTCCGGGACTCTCGGGCCTCGACTGGGGGGGCTCTTCAGCGCGTGCCTGGAGAGGGGCCAGTTCCCGCTTCGTTGGAAGACGGGGAAGCTGGTCCTGATCCAGAAGCCCGGGCGCCCTGCGGACTCTCCGTCCGCATTCCGGCCCATTGTGCTGCTCGACGAGGTGGGCAAGCTCTTTGAAAGAGTCAATGCAGACCGCCTCGTCGTGTTCCACGCGCGCCTCAAAGAGCGTCAGCAAAATGACGGGGCCCCCTCACAGAGGGCCAAAGCCTGCCGGGGTCGCGGGACTTATTCCCATCACCGTGACCCCGGAACATAAAGGGCTATCGAAGGACACCGTGGATTTTAGTCAGTACAAGTCTGACAGTCCCTCCCGCACTGCCCGGGGTGGGAGGACTCATTTGATGATTTTACCACGATCAAAAAAAAAAAAAAGACTTAACTGTGGCAGTTGCAGAGAAGGTTTCTACATTTTTAGTTAGTCAAGTCCGACAGTCCGTCCTACTCCTGAGTCTCTGGGAGAAGTGAGGTCCAGTTTTAAGGGCACAGTTCGCGGTATAGTGTTTCCGTTTGTGTATGTGAATTTATGTGTTTGAAAACGCACCCATGACACAGGAGAAATTCCTAAGTGGCAAGCTCGCATCATCGAACAGGAATAATTAGTTCTACTTTTATTCACCCATTAACAGACTCTTCCCACACCACGCAGTTACCTTAGGCAACGTCTAATAGTGGGTCTGTAGTTACTGCCTCCTTTCAAAAAAAACCCTTGACTTCCTACATTACAAACCTCGCCAAGTTGTCTGAAGGTGGCAGTGAAGTCAGCGCCTGTCTGCTGCATCATATCCAATAGTTTTTCTACCAGTTGCTCATCACCCCAACGTTCTTCTTTCAAGCCTATCTTCATGAGAAACGTTTCCCTGTTGAAGAGTATAGTATTTCCGTAGCATTGGCATAAGCATAATGTAATCAGCGTATAATGCTCCAACAGCTGGAACACAGTTCGACATTCCTTTCTGTGTGATGGAGTGGGCTTTAATCAACCACGCGGGCCCAGTGCTGGTAGATGTCACATGTCTTCGACAGTCCTAGGGTTTCCTCACGGATTTCCTTCACCGATTTCAGAGCAGCAATGATGGTGGTAATGTAGTAAGTCGGGCCATTACGATTCGGCAACCACTGCTCTAATACTACTCGATCTCCATAAAATTGAAATTCAGCAAAAAAAAATACTAACAATATCTTGTTCTTGCAATACGTGTCCAAAGTTTTCAGAATGTGTGACATATGAACTTGTTGCGAGGAAGATAGAAGGGGCTTCAGAGCATTTGCAAGCTGGCCTATATTCCATACCACTACCTACAAAACATAATATTTCTTAGCTCGTTCATAGCATTAAAGCCACCAGCACCGCATCGTCGTCCGGCGTCTACTTGCCAGTAAACGTCAAAGGCGACAACGCGCCGTCAACGCATGTTCCATATATTTTCAGCGATTCCCACTGGTAAGTACCTATATATCGCGGTCAGCGCGCAGTGCATTCACACTGCGCAATGCGCATTCAACATAAGGCAAGCACGCGAACAGGGAGTATAGTCAGGTCAGCCAGTGAACAGTTTGCATGGGAGACGATCCGTTGATGCTACGGAGTTGAGAGCGCATATCCATAGAATTTCATAGTATAAGGAACCGACGAGCATGACGAGGCGGTCCGGATCGAGTGCCGAGTGGCTTCCATGAGCTATGAAGGTTATAGCTAAAAGGCATTCAACAAATAATTTTACAAGATAGAACCTCAAATTAGAGGGACTCACATCAGGTTGTTTGGCCAATGCATATCTTCCTTCTCCATCTGAGCAATTGGAAACAAAACCGCCGTCATAAGAGTCCACAAAGCCGAATGGACCAAAGTCCACAGTCAGGCCCAGAAGACTCATGTTGTCAGTGTTCAGGAGGCCATGGGTGAAACCTAGACCTGAATTGAAAAGGCTATAGTGAATATGAAACTAGGCAGTAGAAAAAATATTGTGTTTTCAAAAAATCTGCTAACGTAAAACTGGAAGGACCAGCTGAAAACTTCAAAAAGATGGTAGATAGAAAAACACCTCACCCTGCCACTTTGCAACGAGGTCCAAGGTCTTATGAGCAATTTCCGAGAACATCCTTATGAAACGGTTCTCATCAGTTAGTTGGATGTCAGGGAAGTACTCCTGGAAATCAGAATGTAAAACTGTAGTTTGTCGGTACGGTTGGTGCAGATTTTAATACCTATAGGAGGCTCTGTCAGCAAAGATGAGACCTTTGCGTTGGATCGAGAAGGATCTGGAACCCCTGCCTACCGTTTGAGCACAATAGAAACTGATTGGCGCTGAACCCCGACAGAAGCGTAGTCGTAAACCAGGCGGCCAAGGTGAGACCTACCACTGCCATTGTACAGCTCTGTGGTACCATTACTACGGTTCGATTGCAGAAGATGGATCCCAAGTTTCCACTTACCCCATATAATCCACTAGCTTTGGGTCCGACAGAATTTGAACTAATGGGGAGAGCCTTTGCCCAGCAGTGGGCTGACGGCTGATGAATGTTACTACAGTATCCTCTAAAATAGTAGATACCATGTCGATGTCGATAGAACGTGACCAACCTTTATAATAAAATCGGAGAGCTGTCTCAAAACACCGATCTCCCCAGTCCGAGACAGGATCTCTAAGGAGCCAAAGCGGAACCAATTTGGAGCCAAGCGGAGTACAACCGCCGCTCGCTCTCGACGAGGACATCCGTTGTAGTATACGTCCCTGACTATAGCTTCGTCGCTCACTGAAATAGACGATGACTGATAAACCTAATAATACGTCAGTTGGAAAACCTACCTAAAAAAATCTAACTAAGAGCGTAAAGCCCGACCCAAGGTTTTTGAATGCGTTTATGTTTGGCAATGACCATTGATTTACTAGAGTTGCAATTTGCAATTTATTCATGCTGTCAGCCTATCGTATCCCAGCTTTTTTTATTTTGAAAATTGCTCAATTCCTTTGGTTGGTATGGTTTTTCTAACCGACTCCTTGTCTTTGTATATCCTGTACCGGATACATTAGGGCAATAATGATGTCTAGACAAAAAATAAACAACGGATGAGTAAATTGTAGCTAGAAACCAAAAAATAATAGAACACAACCCCAATTTGAACAATGAGTTTCTAAGTGACTTAAGATTTTGTGCTGATCACCTTAAATCACCCAGGGTTGGTTGGCACCCGAAAACCTTCGAGTAGCTCTTCATAAGCCCGAATTAATACACCATTAAAAAGTTTATAAAACTAGTTTGCTTAATCAGGTTCAATATTTTATCTACTGTTAACGAACTATCTAATTTGGTTCACATTACATTGCAAGAGCTCGGATCTTGCCTGCTCAGGCCTCCAACTATCAACGGCCTGTCTTGCAGCAAGCCCGCTAAAACGCAAGCCAGGCCCGTGCGGAATCCACACAAGTTTAGGCCCGGCTAGTAAACGCCATATCGGCTATTTTAGCCAGACCGACGCTATACTCACCTACCAACCCCACAGCTCTCGTAGTGGGTATCCCCAAGAAGTAACAAGCTTCACTTGCAATCATCTCTCTGATAGCAGAGCGTAAAACAGCGCGGCCATCATGGACTCGCGCGTACGGTGTTTGTCCAGAACCTTTCAGCTGTATCTGCCATCTTTCACCACGTCTGAAATGTCATTTTTTAAAATTTTACAGACGAGCGTCGTGATGTGGATACTCACCTAAAATCATAGATATGCCTCGAAAAGGGGTAACATGGAGCCAAATAGACCTCTAAACTGGTACTGACAATGCGGTAGCGATGGGTCGTTGACGGTTTTTCCGTCAACGAAACGTTAACGTTGATTCACGTTTGTCAACTAGTTAATCAACTAGTTGAATTCGTCAACGAGTTGACCGAGTTAACGTGTTCATGTCGTTGACGAATTTAACTGTCAACTTGCAACGTAACTCGTTGATTCATTAAACGGTTTTTATTCAACGATTGCGCGTTGAATTTTAGAAACAATTTGATTCAATTTATGTATTGGAAAACGTTTGAAAGAAAATTTTAATTTTATGTAAAATTAACATCTAAAATTGTGTGAAATCAAAGATATTAATTCAATTTTTCATAGAGGGGCTGTTCGCTATACCTTTGCGTCTAAAAAAATAATGCATTTAAAATAATACATTGGGATTAGGTCTCAGACTATCAGTATCTGTGGTAAACGTAAGTAAATAAACTCCACAAATATAAGTACTATTCTTAAAATTAACATTTCGAAAATCAATTCTTTCAACCGCTCGCAATCCATGGCGTTAAAAATACGAACCAAAAAATTCAACGTTGAAAACAACGTAAGTTTTGTAAATTGCTCAGCTCGTTGCGTTTACGTTTTCGTTAATTCAACGAGACGCGTTCGTCTCGTTGAATTAACGAACGTAAACGCAAGTTAAGCCCATAAACGTCGTTGACGAATTCAACTAGTTGATTCATAAACAGTTAACGTTAATACGTTGACAGGAGATCAACGGTTGATTCAACTAGTTCGTTGATTCAACGCTCATCCCTACAATGCGGTGAAGTTGGCGAAGATGGACCAATGAAATTATCCTCGTGCCAGCAATACGAATAAGAGGGGGGAACCACATCGTGATGCTGTCCACCTGGTTGTGTACGGTGTGTAGGTACCAGGCCTTAAAACCCTCAGAGAGATGCTGAACCTGAAGAAGTGATGTTTGTGATAGAAGACCGTGAAGGGCCTTCATCATCAGAATATCAGTCCTAAGAGTTTTACTTCTGATCAAAGGGCCCCTTATAGACTTCCAATAGGATCGGTTAGAAGGGGGCTTGCATTCAGCGCGATCCTGTGTTCTTTACCAACTCGTAGGTACACATCCTACGCTGCGCTGCTAAAGAGCCTTACCTGTTAACGTATTCTCCAAGAATATGAGCTCTACCATCGCCGAGCTGTCCTACCCACAAACCATACTGATGTCCACCATATCTGGAATTAAAACAAAATTGTGTTTTATTAACCGACTTCATATAAAAAAGACAACGTGGTGTGACAATAAAAATGATGACTGAATCAAGAAATTGCGAATCTACTTCTGCTAGTCAGCGTACTAAAAAATTAATGGACAGACAATTTTTATAATCAAAGAATCTACGAAGAGAAAAAAGGGGCCAACTCGGGAATCGTGCTATCGTAACGTCATACGTCTTCAGTCATCTTGTTAGGCGAGCAGCGATAACCCAAGATACAGGTTTTGAAGGAGAAAAGGTAGGTCTTTGCCAAAAAAACAGGACATGTAGAAGGTTTATGAAAAAATATAAGTACCTATGCGCAACGGGCAAAGCACCGTATGGCAGTTTCCGTCCTGCTATGAATTCCGCGAATTCTTCGCGGTTCACCATTTCAGGGTCCATGTCCAAAATATTGATCAAGGCATCTTGGGATGCGCAAACTAGTCTTATGTTCCGTTCTAAAGGCCGGGGAGTTACCTAGTACAATTTTTAAATCAGAACTTTTTTTTATTACCATTACTTGGTGAATGAAATAATCGATACTTGTCAAATATTAGAGTTGTTAAGTAATGCAACAGAATTATCGTTACATATCCTAGTAAAACATTTACCTCAGAGAACACTACGTTCTTAATATTGGATCTAATTTGATCATGGTTTTCATCGATCGGTAGCAAAATATATTTCGGGTATTGACTAAATCGCCACTCGGTTAAATTTCTCTTCAATGGAGAACTTTCGCCTTCCATTTTATTAACGGGTTAACTATCCTGAAGAAAAAAACCTATCCTTGAGAAATAATTAAAGAAAACATGAAAAAATAAACTACAAGTCTGAGAAAATTGAATGAACCGCCATTTATCAGTCTATGAGTCTTTGGTATAACTATAGACAAAAAAGAGTTATAGAGGGCATTCATACGAAAATATTTGTCTGTTCGCATGAATGGCGCGCTTTATTTTAATTTCAAAGGAAGAAATTCTCGTTCACAACTTTTTACCACATTTTTTTTATGAGAAAGTCTTAATTTTTTGTTTATTTATGTTAATATTAATGATTATGAATTCCTTGGACCATAGCTTACGAAACAGTTTATGAAGTTAACGATAGTTAATTTAATTATAAGATAATTAGAAATAAAACGAGTGCTATCGAATATTCAGATTATGCATTAATGGTCAAGGTCACGGTTAAGCTACTAAATTCAATACTCCCAGATTTCTTGCACTTTGACCAGAGAAAGGGCATGATCTAATTTTGTAGGTTTACACGCATGGGAACTCGCCCGGTGTGAAATTCGTCAGTTCGGCGACCGCAATTTCACTTTCGTGAGGCGCTTTCTCGTTTTGTCACTTTCGAAAAAATTCATTACTTGTGTGAATCAAACCCGTTTCTGTTGTAGTAAATTCCATCGAAGTGTTAAATAATTTTCGTGAACCGTGTATGGTATTTGTTTCACGTTAAATGGATTTTTATCAAAAAATATGGTGTATACAGAGGGTTATTTGAAGGAGAAGCTGACCAAGGATTTGGACGCCGTTCACGTCGTAAGTAATCTGTCAAAATTTTATCGAACAACCTGTGCCGCGTTGCTAAGATTTCATATTATTTTTGAATGAAAATAAGTGTCCGTATTATATTAATAACCTCATAAACGGGCATAATGACGAGGAGAGCCGACCCGGATAAATTTACTGTGACAAAACAAGCGTTACTTCCCGGTTTATTATTCTCTTTGCTTGTGAGATGGTGCGTGGCTGCTTATCCGTATTCCGGATACAAAAAACCTCCGATGTACGGCGATTATGAAGCGCAAAGACATTGGCAAGAAATAACAGTGCATACGCCTAGTAATAAATGGTATCATAATACGACGCAAAATGATCTTCAATACTGGGGTTTGGATTACCCACCGCTCACTGCGTACCACAGCTTGCTTATGGGGCTGGTTGCCGATTGGCTAGAGCCGGAGTCAGTGCGTCTGTTTGCGTCAAGAGGTTACGAAAGCGACACACATAAAACCTTCATGAGGTGGACTGTTTTTCTCAGTGACATTTATTTGTATGTTACTGCAGTGCTGTGCATATGTATAGACGCCGAAAGAGTGCTGGGAAAAGAACCCAAAGAACCGAAATGTGTTCTGAAGCGAACAGACATTTCTACCACTCTATTCTTATTGTACCCCGGCATCATATTGATTGACTATGGTCACTTTCAATACAACTGTGTGTCTCTTGGTTTCTTTTTGTGGGCTACTTTCTTTATAATAGCAATTAGGAATGATACTTTAGCTACAATATTTTTTGTTTGTGCTCTAAATTATAAGCAGATGGAACTGTATCATGCTTTGCCATTTTTCTTTTATTTGTTTAGAAAATGTTTCATTGGCATGCCACTGGGGAGAGGGAAGTTGTCTCACTTTGTTCGCTGTTTCAACAAACTAGCGATTGCTGTCATCGCTTGTTTTGTTATTATTTGGTACCCATTTTTGAAGGGATGGGATAATGTATTTCAGGTTGTACACAGACTGTTTCCGTTGAACAGAGGGATCTTTGAAGACAAAGTTTCTAATGTCTGGTGTATGGTCAATGTTTTTATCAAACTGAAGACAATTTACAGTAACCAAGAAATGGCCAAAACATGTTTGTTGATCACAGCAATGGCTGCGGGACCTGCATGTGCTGATATTTTCTTCAGAATAAATATAAAGAAGTTTGTTCCGTGCCTGATCAATGTGTCTTTGGCATTCTTCTTGTTCTCTTTCCAAGTTCATGAGAAGTCTATTTTATTGGCAGCAATACCGGTTGCTCTGCACTTCCCTGAAGATCCTTTCATGTGTTTCTGGTTCTTACTGGTGTCCACGTTCAGTATGCTGCCTTTGTTGCTAAAAGATGGCCTTCTTCTTCCTTTCATTGCTACCACTGTGATCTACACCTCATTCTACAGCATTTGCTTGAAGCTATCACAGCCAAATTCTGGTTATTTTTCAATTTTCAATGCTAACCGTGTGGCTAAGATTCTACAACCAAATAAGAAAGATTCCTCTCCGTTCTTGACATTTGTGAGTCTTATCTTTGTGATATCAGTAGTTGGTATGATTCTGTTGACTGTTGGCACGGTGTTTGTGAAGCCTCCTCCACACTTGCCTGACATCTTCCCGCTTCTGATCGCAGCATATTCCTGTGGACATTTTCTGTTCTTTTTCTGCTATTTCTATTATACACAGTTTTCTCTACCCGTGTGCTTGCCTTGTGTTGCTGTGCCGAAGCAAAAAAGAAAGTAGGCAATAAAACATTTTAGCAACTAAACTGCCTAGTTAAGGATTTTAAATCTTACCAGTTTTAAACTTACTACAATTTAAGAATTTTTTATATTTCTATTCTGTGCTTTTTCATACATAATTTTGTAGTATTTGGTTCCAAATTGTTGTTAAAGAAATGTTATTTGTTTGGTGCTTTAAATTAAAAAAAAATATTGTTATGTGAACAAAGATTAGTATGGTTACCAATACTGTGAGTAGTGCATTTACTTTAAAATTTTCTACATTGCATTCCAATAAAGATTTTACCTTATTAGTAGACTGCACAAAACTGATTTTCCTTTACCCTCACCTTTATTAATAAAACATAGATAAACTAAAGCCAATAAAACTCAGATAAAGGTCAGTGCATAATGTTTTAGGGCCATTAGATAACTTTAGTAGCCCACTAATTAGAATCATTGGCCAAGGTGTATGGCTTTCCAATCACCGCTGACCTACAACGTGTAATGACGTCATTATACGTACTACAGTAGTATTAGATAATATTGCTGTATGTATTGACTACAAAATACATGAAGGTGACAAAAATCGATTCATAGACGCTAAAATGCCGAATTATAGCAAGGTCAAGACTATTCCGTTTGACCAATAAATAAATGACAACTCGTTGGTATTTTCTGAAAGGTCATTTTGAAAAGCAACAGCTGAATTAACGGTCTGTTTGATGATGAGCTCCTTGAGGAGCACGTGGAACACGCCGCGTTGTCGACTCGGGCCTGATCCTTTGTCAAACTGCGAGCTACACTGTCCTCCCCCTCAGCTCTTCAGATCGGACTGTCATTGGCAAAAACCCCGCTTTTCCATCTGCTACCATAAGTACCCCGCCCCAGAAATTACGCAAATTCGCGCTACCAAAATTGGTCCCACCATTCCCGGCGTACCTTATCACCAAGTGCGGCGTATCAGCATCTGCGTCATCATGACACCTCTTCCTCTCCATAACTATTTTTGGTGAACCCAATCCTAACCTACCCAAGCCTTTTACGTATTCCGGTTTCAAATATATAAGTTGTGAATGAGTTGATTACCATCGGCGTCTGACGAAATGACAACCGGATCCTTAAACGGATAGTCACGTTGCTCCCCATCAGTTCTCATGAAACGCGTCATCTAAGTTAATAGATTATATCTTTACGTAATATCAATGGGCGCCTCGATTACAGTTACTATCCGCATCCATCTACATTGTAGATAAACTACTATGTTTTATTTCCTTTCTTTCAATTACGATATAACAACATCAAGGACTAAGGTTCCTGTTAGAGGAAGTTGCAATCTATTATTATAATTTCGAAATGCTTGAGATCTGTAATTGTGGATTTATCTAAGCGTGATAAAATCAAAGATTTCAGTGATGTCTGCGAATTTTTTTACTGTTTATTTAATCACCTCTGCTTAACCAGTCCTACTAGAAATATCGGGGGTTACCCAGTAAGTAAAAGATTTGTGAAGTCCAGATAAGCAGTTATCTATGTAAAATATTGGTATTCAACTGCATCCACTTTTCCTGGAAGACTCCAACATAGAACTAGCTAAGCAGATGATGTGCTATGTTGAGGATATAAGTATCTAAGTCTTTTAGGGCAAGACTTTCATATAAGCTAGATAAAGATCCCAATTTAATGATAGTCGGACGGAACTTGAAAGTAAGCCCCACAAGGCTTAATCGATGATTTACGATAGGTCGTTCGATGTTTAATTGCCAGCGGGATCATTATACACTGCCGTGTTCATAATTGATAGGCAATATCACAAATGTCGAGAAATTACGCATAACTTATCACTTTAAAGGTGAAGGTCATAATTTTATTATAGTAGTAAGAAAACTACGGATGTTATGGTAGCTACAAAACTTGAAGAGTATTTTAATTAATGCCATTAAAATGTTAATACTGCAGGGAATACCCTGACTGTTTCCGCCTGCAAAAAGGGCTGGTAATACTGCCCGATAAATTGATAATGTTAATATACGACATTTTCTGGTCTATATATGGTGAGAAATTAAAATATCTACATGACATTGTTGAAAGTTCAAAAGCTTCTGAAGATTTCGGATTGATATTAACTTCTCATGCTATTGTTGCAAAAATAACTGCAAATTGAGCTAGTGAGTCTTGATCAATAGTTTTATCATAGCATAGTAGATACCTATGAACCTTCGATAATTATATTAAAATCGATTTTATTCTAATGATCTAAACCTATTGATTGCATTGTTTGTAGAATTTCAAAAGGTTGACTGGTATAGAATGCTTTGTGGCGTTAAGTCCGTTTGATGAAGTAATTGTAACCAAACTCATAAGAAAACCGACCACCGCACCATTCCAAATATAATTAAAAAACCTGTAGGTACACAACACAATCAACTATTCTATTTTTATTTTAGATTTATTTTTATCAATTTCTTGTAGTGTTTAATTACTCAGTGTAATAAGCGAGTCGAGAAAGTTTATTGAACTCGCACTGATTAAAATTTAGAAGATAAAAAAATAATGACCAGAAATGAGGCCAAGTTCACACAATAGCTCAGTCTAGTAAAATAAAAACACAAGCGTGAACGAAAGTGCGGAATGTATGAACAAATATGAATGTTAGGAGCATAGACAAACTAGTATAAAATAGTTTATTGTTCAAGTCACGAGACTGTGACTAAAGAGTTCTATTTTAAGAGCAGTAATGTGATCGGAAAAGTGGAGCGAATGACCGACTTTTTATCGTAGACCATTCTCAAAATTTCGAGGACTTTTATCTTGTGTAATTATTGAGATTCATCAGCCACATCAACACTTCTTTTATCCCCAAAGATTACGCAGAGGTACGTCTATAGTTCATCCCCATTTCGGCTTTTAAATTCAATTCCCATGTTTCAGAGGTGTGTACTATTACTCCGTGATGCTACTGAAAAATAACTGATGGAATGTCATATGCCAAACTCGGAGAAGATCCAATCAGAACAGAAACGTAGGGGGTAATAAGAATAACAGTTTTTGATAAAGTTGTTCTACGAACGCAGAATAGAACAGTACAGAAATTTTCTACGAAAGTAAAATACCAGGTTTAACATTTCTTCACGCAAAAGAAAGTTAAGATAATGTGACCTAGATTACGATAAACATCGTATTCGTAACTCAATGATAGATTCCTTCCGTTTTAACCAGTTTAGCAGTTCCAGCATTTTTTTCGTGTTTGCCTGTTCTGTCCTACTGGGCAAAGTCTTCCCCTCATTCGTAAAAGTTAGCCTTTCAACACAACGATTTTCGTGAAGCCACTTTTTTACAAATGTGTGAGTGAACACCATGCTCATATTTGACAGTAAAGCCTGTGACGTCGGGATCGAAAGAAAGGGCGTAATTTTTCTTCCTTTTTTGGCTTCCGTTATCAGGGGCCTACTAGGAATTCCGGAGTCCTAGTTCTATTCCATTCTATTGTCTAAGGTGTCAACCATTTGATTTCGCCTTTGGCCCCCCTATAGTCGTCTTTTGGCCAGTACGCCACTGGGATTTCTGTCACAAATCTAACCCACAAACGCTCGGTATGCGGTGTGCGTGCTGTTTTCACTACGCGTTGCATAATTTGACGCATGATTTCACTGGGCATGCACGTGCTCGAACAGTGATGCGAATCAATTTACTTGCCCATTTGTCAATCGTTAGATAAGACAAAAAATTCTACGCCAGTAGTCCGATGTTATCTGGGAGACAGGTCTGCGTTTGATTCAATGGCGCCATCGCATTAGCAATACGACGAAAACTGGCCATTTAACGTAACAAGAAATTCGGGTGGTTGTATGAAAAAATCCTTTATTTGTAAGGTTTTTTGAGAAGGATATGAGCATAAAATAGTTATAAAGACGATTCCAGATTCCTTAATTTCTAAAATGCATGCGCAGAATGCAAGGTTGCACCAGAAATTGTTAAAAACTAAAAAGAAAAACTCAGTACCACAAAACTAATTTATTTCTAGTTATTACGAGCAATAAGTTAATGTCATTAAAAATGTCGCTCTCGGCAACACCACTGCAGTAAATTCGCATCAATACACTGACGTGCGTGTGAGACTAGCCACCATAACGATGCGCTTGCGTCGCGGCGCGTTAGCTAGGCTAATGAGGGGCGGCCATTACGAGTAAATTGGAGATATTAGGACTGACGCTGTGGTTAGCTGTAGCCTTCGCTTCTTCATAATTAGTCAGAGAAATTAACTGAGGGTCAGTGCTCCTAGTGATCATTGTTGCTAGTAATTATCTACGTAGTTGAAAATCTGGTCTGTACTCGATTTGTCTTGTATTATCTTGATTGCACATCTATCTGGTTGGATGCATGAATTACTATTGTTATCCGTATCATTTACAAATCTTTGGCATCAATCTATCACTGCAGGTTTATCTCGGAAATCGTAGAATTCATATCAATGGGACTTCAGATAAGATTTAACGACTGACTGTTAAAATCCGAACCCATCACGGGTGGGGATTATATTAGACATCTTGAAGAGGACTGCACTTGGTAGAGTATAAGTATAACTTTAGCATTGAAAAAGCTGTTTTTAAAACCGGCTAGAATAATGAATGACAACTAGAATAATATTGCTGCTACCGTAGTCATACTAGTCATACACTTAATTAAAGTGTCGCTGTTATCGCAAATGCTAATCTCAGTTACATTGAACTATTTCTGCATTATAAACAGATAAACAAACTGGACTTGACTATTTGAAGCGGTGATGTAGGGCAATGGTAATGAGAAGCGGACGTAAACGTCATAGAAGAAACATTTGTAGACGCAATATAGGAATTTATGGCTAGATTCGAGTCAAATGTGGAGGAAAACACAAAGGAAACATACATTACATAGGTTATTAATGTACCTATAGCGTGTACACACCCTAAACTACCGGTCAGTTGTAGATACATAGAGTGCCAGCCATTCCACAATACCGGAAGGAAAATCAATAACAATACCAGTATATACCTAGAGAACAATGTTTTTTGCAGCTTTGAAGCACTTTTTGTCACCAAAACTATGATAGCCTTGCAATAAAACTCTGAAATAATATGGTTCATGAATTTGGGAATTTTTACTTAACCTTTACCAAGAAAGATATGACTCTTTTGCTCATACTTTCAAGTAAATGACCCACAGTACGTGATCAACATCTTAAATATCACATCAAATCACATGTGTCATAGCATTTTTATACAGTTACAGCTAATAGTCACATCATATGTCTAACTTTGTCACTGCTGTCTGAAATTCCCCAAAAAAATTCATTGAAGCGTGCCGTTACGTTCACGCCGTAGTGGGACACCGCCAAGTTTGCGTTGCGTCACCGAGTCTTACCAAGAAACAATATCGTAATATCAATGATACAATGGGAATGATTTCTGGAACTCCCAGGAATGTTTGACTCACTATAGACAAATCGGCAACCAGAACAATGGAGCTAATTTGTGTGTACGTGAGCTTATTTATAAATAACCCCATCTACCCTCCTTTTTTGATTGAATGACAAAGAAAGAGATGGCTGATGGCCGGTACATCAATCGAGTCGATACGAGTGATCCATTTATGTTTGAAACAATTTAAGCATAGACACTTGAAATCTTTTGAAAGCAGTTTTATTGTTGCCTGTTAGTTGTGGTTACCCGGGCACCCATAACAAGTTCCACCAGTTTTGATCGAATTGAATTTTTCAACAGAGCATTTAACCTTTTCAAACATGACATTCCCTTTCCCTACTTCTGTGAACACTTGGCCATAGTCTTATTAACCTTGAAGATATAATATAATTTTGTCTCAATGCTTGTCCATGGTTTCATAAAAGGCTATCAATGACTGTGCAGAAATCTTTCTCGTATGTCCACGTAGATGCCTGTTTCCATATTTCAATTAGATGAATCATGAAAATTGAATTGATCAATATTGCAATGCTCAAGATACTCATGCTCAATGTTAATATACACTTTGATGTCGAAATTGATGGTTTTGGAAAGGAACGTCTTATCTTTTATGAAGATATCATAATGGAGTTTGATACATTCGTTGCAATCTTTAGTATTAAGCCTCTGTTTTTAAGCTTTATTACGGTTGCAATGAACATAAATTATGTGATAAAAGAAATCCATACGAAAAACGTCATTGCAAAATCGATGTTCACGATATTTTCGTCCAACAACACCGACTCCTGAAACCAGATGTTTTCGAGCAAACATCGAACAATATTAAGACATAAAAAATAAACTGACAAACGTATATAAATGAGCCTTTAAAAGTTTAAATGAATCATGGTTTTTAATACTCGTACCTAAACCACGATTATTTAATTCAGTTTATTTCATCGAATTGACCACAATGCGAATTGTCTGTTCTCAAATAGCAATATGTAACGCATTTTAAGTAATAAAACGTTAAAATGTAATAAAAGGATGACCTAATGCTTGCTGGTGTCAATTCTAGGCTCGTACGAGTCTGGTTGCGAGCTAAATATCAATTAGCCTTACTTTAGGGTACCCCGAATGCTTAATAATATAGGTTCTCTTTGTCTGAACTCAGATTCTTATTTAATGCAGTAAGCATGAATGAGTAGCAACTCGTCCATCTCCATTTCCCAGTCATCAACGCCTCTTTGAACTAGGATTCTTTTTAAGGGATCTGAAGCCAAAGGGTGTCAATGAGACCCTATTTCTAAGACTGCTGTCTGCCCGTCCGTCTGATGGAGTTTCTGTATCTTTTGGACCATAATAGGGATAATTTCGGGAGCAGGCCGATTGCCGTAGGTAGGGAAAAGTACAATAGCTTTATCCGGAGTTAGTGAGCATCTCGCAGTAGTCTTGCAAAAATATCTACTTATTGAGTTGCCACTGCGAAAACATGTAACAAAACTGCTCTATCCAAAGACAATGACATCCATTATAATCAAATGAGAACTCTGACATCACTAGCTGGTCTAAATTATTCACATCAGTGCCTTATGCATGAGGCGTATCTATGTGGATGAGGAAAATCCTTACATAGCGTATTAAACACGTAGCGATATAGGTTCCTATTCCTAGATCTAATGTACAAAAAACTTCTGACAGTGACAAAATCCACGAGCAGTTTAGGATTGTGGATTGTCACTTCTTTCTTCTTTTTTTTAACTTCTAACTTTTGAAGGTTATCCAAGTTGTCTGAAGATGATCGAAATCACTGATAAGAGGCAATATATATAGCTTTTCAATGTTTAATAAAATATAGTGTTTTGTGCAATTTTACTGATAAGGGGTAATATATATAGCTTTTCAATATTCAATAAAATATAGTATTTCGTGCAATTTTGTGTGTAAATTTTATACCAAAGACTACCTACAGTATTGATTCTCCTGAATTTTTCAAATCCATCCAAAGGTTGTCTTGAGAAAATCGCTTTTAGCAATAAGACCGCCTATTGCGTCAACTTATTTAATAAATACGTGTAAGTAATTTGTATGGTGTGCATAATAAAGGGTACCTATTCTATCTATTGAGTGAGTAATTCTTCCGTAATATCAATTTCAACTTCAAGAAATTCATTTATCAAAGTTACTGATTTCATCATCTAGTTCATATATGCAGATGGGACAATTCCAAAGCAGTTCCGATTATAACGATGACAAGATAATGAGTTAATAGCTTCCAAGAAATCTTAGCTACCTTCATTGTTCCGTTGACTATGTTTTCTCCTGAAAATTTAAACTGTGCTAATTATTCATTCTCGTAATTATGAATATTGACTTACCTTATTTGCTCATGCGCTGTTTTGAGAACAAAGACGGTCTGTCTGCTTTTTGTGTTGGTTGATTGGAATTCTTATGGTTATCAAGGTATTTTGAACTTTTTTGTGTTGGCATTATCGGAACAATTATCAAAAAAAATCCTACCTACCTTGATCCTAGGTCATAGCGGACGGAGTTAATCTATTGAAATTGAACGCGCTAATTTCAGGAACTACTGGTTCGAATTCAAAAATTATTTTTGTGTTGGATAGTCCATTTATCGAGGAATGCTATAAGCTATAAAACATGTCGCTACCACCAATAAGAGCCGAGCAGGGGGGGTGAAACCGCAGGCTAAAGTTAGTTGATTGTAAAATGACAAGCAACTTAAAGGTTTATAAAAATGGGCCCATGTTTTTTAGAAATGTCGCTTACCAATACAGAAACTGTTAAGGTTTTCTTTCAACACCATTAACAAGTTGACCGACTACCCATGAAGGCCATCAGCTTAAAAGGAACTGGTCTCATGCAAGGTGGTCTGCTCATCGGTCATTCCCTTCGTGACGAAATTATGTGAAAAATAAAATTTCATAAATCCGACGATTTTTTTTAATATGGCCAGATTATAAACGCACTGTATAATCTGGCCATATTAAACCATATCGTTCAACGTTTGGCCAACGATACTTTGGTTAAGAGCGCGTATTCTGAAAGTTGGCAACGTCGCAAATAGCTGTCAAATATTTACAGGTTTTAATTAATTTGGCTTATTTACTGTATGAAAATAAGTAATGTGGCTATGTAGTGCACTAAACATTGATATAGCGTTGCAATTAAAACTGAATTTGAAGTTTTAACCGTTTCAGATGTAAAAAAGGCATTAGAAAAGCTTTCAAATTCTTTTTTACGAAATAAATTAAAAACTTGTTAATATTTGACAACTACATATTTGCGACGTTCCCAACTTTCAGAATACACGCCCTTAACATTTTGCATGGTGTGTTTAGCAAATAAAAATTGCTTTTTTTTAAATTATTATTATGAAACCACATAATTGGTCAGTAGAAAAAATACGTTGTGCTATCGATGGAGCTCCTACTTCCTAAAAAAATCACGAAGGGAGTGCCGGGATCTTCCAGACTGATCAACTGCTATTTTTCTTAGGGCTGATTCTTAAACAGTCAGATAACTTTTATCTGAGGAATAAAAATAGTGATTTGACATAGATAGGTAAGCTGTCAAACCGCCATTTTTATTCCTCAGAAGTTATCTGACTATTGAAAAATCAGCCCTAACACAGTGATTCGATGTCATAATTTCAGTTGAGTTGTCTCATGTCTGACAATTACCGAACTTTAAAATTTTGATATTACTTGTACATTTATGAACTTTTTTTTAAGGCCAAAGTGCATTATTTAGGGTTTTCCAAATTCGAATACCTTCCCATTAATTAAGACTAACGTTGTCTTATGAGACTTACTTTTTTTGCAATAAAACCTTTATTTGATGACTTCTGGATTTTTTTACCTTGCAAAAATGCATTTTTCAGTATTTTCTTCATGAATAATTATATCAATTCATAAATATGATAAATCTTAATAATACATTAGGTATGTAAATTATCTAAATAGTATTTTATATTCTTCAATTTATTATGTTCATTATTTACTTGATAACAGTATTTAATTGTACGTTGTTTAATTTATTTAAATATTCTTAACCTTTCTTGTGTTTGGTAAAGAAACAGAAAACGTGATTAAGACTGTAAATTGTTTGGAAATTAATTTCTCGCTAGCACAAAACACTCGAGTTCAAAATAAACAGTCCATGCTCTGGACTTCATTTGCTCTCACTTCATTATAAATGAAGGATTCATGGAAATTTTAGTTATCTCACAAACTACTGTAATCGTAAGAATCAGAACCTGGTTACGGTGCCGGCTATCAATCACAAAAGTAGACTTGATTGCCGCACGCCCCATCAAGCAAAACCGGTATATCTCGCCTAGATACTTTAAATTCTGCTGAATCCGCAAAGAAAACTACAGACACAGTAATGTACTGCTCTGTGCTCTACTTGGATAACCTTCAAGAGAATTGCACATTTATGCCGCTATGCTTGCGACGCTCATAGTAAGCCTAATGTGCACACATCGACGGCCATTACATCTGTCCAAAGACAATGGCCGTCTTGCAACAAATTACAACACAGTATGCGGCTACCTGTCGACTAAGATTTAATTTTATAACGGCTCAAGTGTTTTAGACGTTTTTTTATGACGTATAATGTCAGGTTTACTCCAAAGTTGCTGTTGCAACAGCAGATCAGACAGATTTTAATGCAATTTGCATTCGTTGCAGTTGAAATTAAGACTCAGATGAAATACGTACTTGTGTGTGATGAAATTTAGCTTTTTATTCAAGCTTCGTCAAAAGTTATTACTTGGTAGCTTTGTTTTATTTAAGGTTAATAAAATAGTAGGTGGTGAAAGAGAGCGCGAGCGTCTCTGACTTTGACCTCAAAATTGTAATGTAGGTTTTCGCAATCGTGTAAATTACTTAAAGAAAGTTCAACCATGACATTTGTTCATATAAAAATACCTGAATTAAATGGTAATAAAGATTTGGTCATGCAGGATCTTGTGAATTTCGATATAAATGAAAACGATGTCGAATAGCGTGAAAAACGGTTACGTACGTGTTAAATAATATTATAAAATTATATGACGTTAGCTTTACATCCTAATGTCATTATAAATGCACATTTATATTTGCATGAAACTGCATATTTATTAGATAATATATTTAAAAAAAGACGGTTTCTTGATAACGTCAAAAAAGAAAGAGGTAATCGATAAAACTGATTGCGCAAAACACACATCACCATAACGATGACTGCCTATGTTTATAAAACGTAAGAAAGTAAAAACTTTCCCTTTCATGCGCCGATTCTTTCTTTCTGTGCCAAAGTTATCGCGAAGTTCATTGGCTTTGGTATCTCTCTATGGGCCAATCATTATCTAGGACGACAGCGATATCTACAAGGTCTTGCTAACTTGTCTTCCGTAACTTTCTTGTCTCGTTTCCCGCGCTTATCTTGATTTGCTAATGCCAGTTTGTCTAGCTCTCTGGTACTCCTAGCTAGCTCAAATGTTGTGTTACATGCAAGATTGTATTCGCCATTTGCAATCAATCAAATTAGAATTCATTCATAGTGCGCATATTAAGTGTCTAATTTTGCTAGATGAGTCTTGGCAGCCTTTGTAACGGCTTTGAATTGTAATTGAAAAATTGCGTTTCTTAAGATGTCGCTTGATTGAGTTAGTAGCTTTTGAATTTTGATTTCGGTTCGTCAGATCTGTTTAGAGCTTTGTTTATCTTGGTCTTTATTATCCTTTTTTATCGTGGTAAAATCATCTACTTATAGAGTCCTCGCGCTCAAGGGTCTTGTACTAACTAAGCCCTACGAGGCTCCTTCAGTGCGGCCCTTTTGCGATCCAGAGTCACGGTTACCTGTTTAAACAGTCCCTTGACTTGGGCAGTCATTTGGCACTTTATGGGGGCCCCGTCTGATGTCAGCTGTTTGAGGCGCATGTGGAACTCGACGCGCCGTCAACCCGGGCATTGACGGCGAGTCACCTATTACTCGCTCATCATTTGCCCGTGTTGACCATTAACCTTTCATTTGAAATTTATGTTATTGCAGCAACACAAACACAGGCTAAAGTACTAGCAAATAGTACGTTCTAACACACTATCATAATATGCATTAAGCGTCTATTAAATTTTGTTGCTTGGTAATTTGGTATGAAACTATGAAGTAAATACTAGCCGTGGAACCATTTCGTTATATTCGTAATTTATGTCTAATTAATTTTTGTAATTGAATTGTGTAAGGATCGAGAAAGTAAGCTTTCGAAATATCGCTATTAAAAATGGAAGGACTTTTAGTAATCCTAAAAATATTTAGAAAACTGTTCTAATAATGAACTTTTAAATAATCTCAAATAGTTGTCTGTTTGGTTTAAAAAGTGAGATTATGAGATTTACTTTAAGCATTAACGTCTATCGGAATCACGTTAGTCGTTAGCCAGACAACATCGCAGAATTCACAGATAAATATGAATCTTTCGTACTTTTCAACATTCTACCTAATCTGTTAATTGATTTAACAAACTTATTTGAAGTGATTGAATGGAAGAGCCAAGTCGATGACCAGTCTGATGAACATCTAACTGTGTTCCATAGATTTAAGAGAGAGTCAAAGATATTGAAATTTTACCATGACTTATCATTCCTACTGATGAATTAATTGAATCTGTTACTAACAAAAGGATTAAATATGAAGATATAAGTAGAAAGCATGATGTTTCTGCCATCTCAGCTACTGCGCAACGTAGACAAAGTAATTACGCATTAAGAATTTGCCCCAAATCTCCTTTCACTGTGGAAAAAGGAGAACGACATACCTTCTCACTTTCACATGGTTTATTCACTGTCTATAGATTACAAAGTCCAGTCCTACAATCATAAATTAACGGTAGATATTGTAAAACACAAGGTGACGTGTAATCATTTCGTCAAGGGCAAAGATTGCCAAATATTGCATAGAAACTTAGCCTTTAGATTAAAACCGACATTTGTCCGTTACAGTCATGCCTCTTGTAATATCGAAAATTCTGGAAGTTTCATAATAAACTAGTGTTTGGGGAAAACCGTTATGGTCTATCACAGGGCATATTCTGGTATGGTATTGATCTCGTCGATTGCTGGTGCATATCGATTATTAATATTATGATGTAATGCATCAGGGCTTTTCCTTTGGGAATTTCAATAAAGCACTAGTTTCATCATATCTCAACACAGTTGGTGAATTAATTGGTAGTATAAAACGTTTTGTTAAAATGACATCATATTATTAAACATTTTATTTAAAATCATCCATATCTAAAATCTAACCATAATTTTGTTTGTTATAACCATTTTGCTCGCATGTGCACAGGTATAACAGGTCTTTTTATAATATAAAGAACAATGGACAATGCGAATCCCACAACATAATGCGCTGAGCAAATTGTTATCGAAGTTTTCAAGGTCTCTGAAAGTCTTATCTAAATTATTTGACGAATCATCCCAGCCGGGTGTGATTCACACTTGAACATCAGACGTGTCTTTTGGTAACCTTTGTTCCATATGCTCTTTGGTCATTCTATAATGGCTTAATGAAATATTTAAGATGATCGAGACAATAGGAAATATCGCCGGGTTACTGCTAATACCAACTAACACGAAAATATTGAAAATGAGTAATGGTGTTTTGAAAGTTTGGTTCCCAAAATTACTTGTATTACTTTAGATAATGTATTATTCAAAAATGATAACGGATTAGTAATTTAATAAACTATGCTTTGATGTATATCTTTTAAGGGAAAAGTCGCAGTGTTTCACAGAAAATTACACTTTATGGCCCAAACCCCCCATTTAGTTGGTTTTACCTCTCTATCCAGAAAACACTGTATTTTAGAAACTAAAAGTAATTACTGAGTGCTATTAGATCTATATTTATTCATTCAAATATGTTTGATAATTAAACATACGCAGATATCAATAAATCCTTTAATTTTGTAAAAAAATTCAAAAATGCAAAATATTAGTTGGTTTTACCTCTCAAGTTCAATTTTATTTTTTGTATTAACCTAAACTTCCTGTCTAGAAAATACTGCTTCGCTAAGAAAAACGTTTCAGAGCTATCAATAATAATATTTTATCGTATTAATATTAAAAATAAAACAACATGTAAACATACATAATCATCAAATGAAACATTTTGAAAGAATTAAACGAATTTGAAATTGTAAAAACATTCTACATCAGTCTACTCTTCATCAGAAGACACATCAGACAGCTCAACGTCTTGGGTACGGTCTACTTTAATACTATCAGTCGCTAAGTTTTCAAACCACGCGTGATATTCTTCTGGAAAGACTTCTTTATTACACAATTTCAGTAAATCAGATTTTTTTGCTACTGAAATAGGCAGCGGTGCATGATACAACTGATTCAATTTGGGCCGTGGGATCCCGGCAGAGTAGAATAGTATCCCCCTTTGTACCAGGTGTCGTAAGAGGCGACTAAGGTACCAGAACCGAGTAATGGCGGTATAACCATTCTAACTGACGTAGCTAAAATGGCACAGGGCGAGGATGGGCAGCAGCATCCTCGGCGCGAAGCTAAGTCTCTGCGATCGCCACCACGCCTGCCCAGCGTGGCGATTATAGGCAAACCCCCCCTTTAAATGACTGACACCAAAAAGACCAGGGCCCCAGTTCCCGGCAGCTCCGCTATTCCTGGTTACGGTAGCGGCCACGGTAACGGCGGAGCAGGGGGTGCGAAGAATCACCGGCAGAGGCCCGGCTACCACCCCAAACGAAAACTGGCCCTGGTAACAAACAATATACGCACTTTGAGGGTAGACGAGAAAATTTTTGAGCTGGAAGAGGAACTGAGTAGGTTACACTGGGATATAGTGGGGTTAGCTGAAGTCCGTAGAGAGGGCGAGGACACGATAATCCTAAAATCAGGTAACCTACTCTACTACCGGGAGGGCGACCATCTGTCTCAAGGTGGTGTCGGCTTTCTCGTTCACAAGTCCCTCGTTAACAACATTATTACCATCGAAAGTGTTTCGAGCAGGGTCGTATACCTAATACTCAGAGTATCCAAGAGATATTTTTGCTGAAGGTCATTCAGGTGTACGCACCGACCTCGTCACACCTAGATGATGAAGTGGAGACTATGTGTGAGGACGTCAGTAGAGCCATACATACGTCCGAAACCAACTTCACTGTTGTAATGGGGGACTTCAACGCAAAGCTGGGCAGTAAAAGCAATGATGAGCTGAAGGTGGGGCAATTTGGATATGGGCAACGGAACCCCCGGGGACAGAGACTGGCTGATTTCCTGGAGAAAGAGGGACTCTTTATGATGAACTGTTTCTTTCAGAAGCCGCCTCACAGGAAATGGACCTGGATAAGTCCCGATGGTTCTACGAGAAATGAGATAGAGTTTATCATGACCAACAAGAAACGAATATTCAATGATGTCTCAGTGATTCACAGGATAAAAACCGGAAGCGATCACCGAATGGTCAGAGGCACGTTGAATATTAACGTAAAACTTGAAAGGTCCAATCTGATAAAGTCCACGCTCCGACCTACTCGCGCCTCTATCCAAAACCCCGAAGGCTTTCAACTCGAGTTGTCTAATCGCTTCGACTGCCTGGAAAATTCTGCGTCGGTGGACGAGATCAATAATAGTTTCGTAGAAACTGTCCAAACGGTGGGCTCTAAGTACTTTAGACCCCGTCGTGCAAATAGACCTCAAAAACTCTCCGACCATACTCTACACCTCATGGATGAACGACGCTCTTTAAGGCTGCAGACTTCCGGTGACGCCGAGTCATATAGGCAGCTCAATAGACGAATTTCTAAATCCTTGCGGCACGATGTACGCCTCTTTAATGCTAACCACATTAAAGAGACCATTGAGCGTAACAAGGGCTCCAAAGTGTTTGCAAGAGATATGTCTATTGGGCAAAGCCAGCTGACATTGCTGAAACGAGAAGACGGTAGTACAGCGTCGACTAAAGCAGAGGTATTGGAGGAGGTCGAAAGGTTCTATGGACAGCTATACGCTTCGGTCACAAAACCTGTTAGCAGCGCGGCCAAAGACCCAAGAGCCAAATTGACCCGACACTATACCGAAGACATCCCGGACATCAGCCTGTACGAGATTAGGATGGCCCTCAATCAGCTAAAAAACAATAAGGCGCCGGGTGAAGACGGAATCACTTCAGAGCTTTTGAAAGCGGGTGGAACACCGGTACTTAAAGTCCTTCAGAAGCTCTTCAACTCCGTCTTGCTCGAGGGTACAACGCCAGAAGCATGGAACAAGAGCGTGGTGGTTCTATTTTTCAAGAAGGGTGACAACACCTTATTGAAGAATTACAGACCCATCTCGCTCTTGAGCCATGTTTATAAGTTGTTTTCGAGGGTCATCACGAACCGTCTCGACCGCAGGTTTGATGACTTCCAGCCTCCCGAACAAACCGGTTTCCGAAAAGGCTACAGTACCATAGACCACATACATACGCTGCGTCAAATTGTACAGAAGACCGAAGAGTATAACTTGCCCTTATGTTTAGCGTTTGTGGACTATGAGAAAGCTTTTGATTCGGTGGAGACATGGGCAGTGCTTGAATCTCTCCAACGATGCCGTATTGACTATCGGTACATCGAAGTGCTAAGGTGCTTGTACAATAATGCCACTATGTCGGTCCGAGTACAGGAGCAGAGTTCGAAGGCGATTCCTTTGAAAAGAGGCGTAAGACAGGGAGATGTGATATCTCCGAAACTGTTTACTACCACTTTGGAAAACGCCTTCAAGCTCCTGGAATGGCAAGGACTCGGCATCAATATTAATGGCGAGTACATCACCCACCTTCGATTTGCCGACGATATTGTTGTCATGGCGAAATCGATGGAAGATCTCAGCACGATGCTCGGCGACCTCAATCGAGTTTCCCAACAGGTTGGTCTTAAAATGAATATGGACAAGACAAAAGTAATGTGTAATGGCCATGTTGTGCCCACCCCATTATCAGTTGGGAACTCGGTTCTAGAAGTTGTTGACTCGTATGTCTACCTGGGACAAACCGTCGCGCTAGGTAGGTCCAACTTCAAGAAAGAGGTCAACCGCCGAATCCAACTCGGCTGGGCAGCGTTCGGGAAATTGCGTAACGTTTTCTCGTCCAAAATACCTCAGTGCCTCAAGTCGAAAGTTTTCGGCCAATGTGTGTTACCAGTGATGACGTATGGCGCCGAAACGTGGTCCTTTACTATGGGCCTCATTAGTAAGCTCAGTATAGTCCAACGAGCTATGGAGAGGGCTATGCTCGGAGTCTCTCTGCGTGATCGACTCAGAAATGAGGAGATTCGTAGACGAACCAAAGTAACCGACATAGCCCAACGAATTAGCAAGTTGAAATGGCAGTGGGCAGGCCATATAGCACGCAGAACTGATGGCCGATGGGGCCGTAAGGTTCTCGAATGGAGACCACGCACCGGCAAGCGCAGCGTAGAACGTCCACCCACTAGGTGGACAGACGATCTTATGAAGGTCACAGGATCACGCTGGATGCAGGCCGTTTACAACCGGTCCTACTGGAAGTCTAAAGGGGAGGCCTATGTTCAGCAGTGGACGTCTTACGGCTGATATGATGATGATGATGATGATGAACTTCTCCCAAAAGTTCTGGAGGTGTTTTGTTCGGGGGTTCTTTGCGCCCACGTGGATCACAATTGAGTTTAAATACCCCTATGGTATTTCGCTTTTTTACATGCATAAAGTTTTACAAAAAAAAATCAACTACCCTGGGTTAGTCGGTATTACCTCTAGACATTGCGCGTTAAATATGAGCTAAATTGTAGAAGGTAAAAACTACTATATCAATTTACTCGCAATGACTTCGTCATATTGTGTATACGAAGACAATAGGAGAATCGACTAACCCCTTGTAATTGTTATTAAAATTTTAAAACAGCGTTTTTCTTTAAAATCTGAGTACCAAAACCAACTAAACAGAATAATATCGTTTCACTTTTTAATGTTCCGTATTTTAGTTGCCAAGTTTTATTTTGAAAACTGATCTAAGTGTTGATATTCTGTTTGACTTGGATAAAAAAATATATTTTCACTGATTAACAAGGAATATTATGTTTCATACCACTGACAGATTCATTTAGTTGGTTTTAACACTCAGTATCTCGTAAACTAAGCATCGCACGGTTTAGTCGGTTTTACCAGTAGAAAGAGGATAGAATTTGGAATCGAGTTGTATATTTAACTCATTTTGCCAAAATTTCGAGTTAGTTGGTATTAGCAGTAACCCGGCGATATGCTCCCTGAGGTACTCCAAGTTTAATAATTTTCATAGTATTTAAAAAAAAATATATCTGGTCTATAATTGTTTGGATCCATTAAGGCTAAATTACTACATTTTGATACACAAAATGGATATAATTTCTTGAATTCAGCCAGTACCTAGAATGATCGGCCCGAGTATGCTTCCTGGGGTACTCCAAATTTAACAACTTGAATACGAATTTTTGTGTGACAAATAACCTTACATAACAGTGAAATTGTCTTGCATCATTAAGACTAGTAGCAAATCCATTCATAATCTTATCAATTTGGCCGAATTTTTGGTTGGATTCTGGTATCGGTCATAAGAAGTTGGCGTAACGTTACGCACCTTATCGTTCGACGTCAGTAGACCTTGAACGGACGCAGTGCGGGGGCGCGTAAAAAATATCGTTATGTAACATCTATGAGGAAATTTCTTTTGAAATTGTGCAAAGGGCTACGGTTGTTTTTGGGTTTTTCGATACTTGAATCCGTGTCCAAGAAAATAATAATTGCTGCTACAGGTCTTTTGAAATCCTGTTGGCTACTCGATATAGTAAAAGTTGAACCCGTGATGTATTTTTGGCTTCAAGCCAAAAACGTGAGCGATTCGGTCGCCATATGAACAATAAGATCGACTTATATGAACCAACTCTATCACGGGGATAATATTTACAAACAATGCATTTTCATATCAATTTTAAATGTAGTAAAATACCGTATCCGAGCCAGTTTTTCCGAATAGTAATAATGTTTTACGCAATTGTTTGTCAGGTTCCGTTAGTAAGTTATATGCGCTACAAAAACTTGAAATGCATCTATATAATTAACTAGAATCTGGGTCAAGATATTAGAATTGTCTGTCACAAGCTTAAGTGCCCTTGTAATTTTAGCTTTACTTCGATTATGAGTTCTTAAGCTTATTTTAATCGTTAAAGGCGATACTGGTACTTCTAAGTGCAATCATATCTACAATTGTATGACTAATAGGTTTATGCTAATTAGGGTAACTGAAAGTCACGATGACACTATGACTCAGAACTGCATACTGTGTATTCACAAGCAACACATCGTTTTCTATGAAATGTCAAAGAAAATAAACACGTAAAAGAATGATATATCGGCGCAGATGCCAATGTCACGTCTATCTGGCGTCCTAATGCAAACAAAAGAGCTAAGCGGTAGAATCAACATCAAGTGTATGCTAAAATACACGCGTCTTGGAGTTGCGCAATATCAACACTGGTATTGCGGCAAGGTCCCGGTAAATTATAACTTATTATGAAACCTAGCGACATCTTCCAAGTTAATGTGTTTGTTTTACAAATGAATTGGTTTTATGGTATGTGGTTTAACGACCATCAGGTAATAGGTTGCGATATTTAGTGGTGTAAGAATTTGAATTACTGAAATTGTTCTTGTTAGCGACCATCACCTACAATTTGGGAGATGTAACAATTTGATACGTATCCGCTTCATCTAATTAATGCCCTTGTAAATAATAGTGTGTTCGATGTTCCCAGTAATCCTGAAATAGCCTTGGTACGCCTGCGTGGTGTCAAGAACATTATTTTGAAAGCCGATTTATGTCGATACCCTGTAATTTGTTTTGAGAGACGTCTTCTTGGAGATCGTAAGATTGATTCCTACAACAGAGTAAACACTATCTACCAAATTGTAATTGATTACGATTGTGATGGAGCTTTTCCAGTTGATGTTACTCCTAACATTTGGAAGAGATGACATAAGACAGGTGGAGATAAGATAAAGATAAATATTTTTTACTAAACGGCTGCACCTACTACAGTCACACCAAACTCTCAGATATCGTTTCGTGTCTAAAAACGTCGGTAACCAGCAATTTCGGGTTGTTTAAGTTATTAAACAAATTAAAGTTCTAATACAAAGTAATCTAATCGTTTTTCCTTTGGCCTATAAATGAGGATGTTTGATTATTTTCCGTGCGTGCGAGCACACTTTCCTGTCAATGGTTTTGTGTTGCGTGCGTGCTACTAATGTTGATTTTGGTTCGGTAAGTTAACATACTCTTCGCAGAATCCTCACTTTTTGTAATAAGTTTTTCTGACGTGAGATATATTTGCACAGTCTGGCCCTTGAGCACCGAAAGTAATAAATTGAGAACGGCACGTCCTTGTTTTCCTATTTTTGCTGGCAGAAATGTCAAGGTGATGCAAAAGCTGAACTAAAGCACGTACACGACTGGAGTATGCATCTGTTCTCAGGATTTTTTGTTAACATTATCTGTCATCGCCCCATTGGGTTGACGTGCGTTGTGTACAAGCAAAAATATTGAGTAGAAAAAAAAGGCATGACGAGATCGTTAGATGGGGTCCAGTCATTCGATGCCACGTAATAACCCAAGTGGGTCCAACTCGAAAACTAGACGGCTCGTCTTCACCGAAACTGATGATTTACGAGCCAACAAGACGCCCACATTCACGTAGCCGGTCATTCAGCCGCATCCGCGACGAGCGCGGGAAGTCAGTCGGTGGACGGGCCGCGGTCGGTGCACGCCACTGCACGTATCCGAACGCGTTCTAAATAAAAAATAAACTCGTAATAATAGACAAAGTGATTCGTGATTTTATGAGTGAAGTTATTTTTTTTAAGTGATAATAATTAGGTACGTGTATTTTTAGATTGTTATAAGTGTCATTCGCCTCAGTGTAATCTATGCTTATTTAATTTTTTTTCTAATTTATCGCTTGTTGGCGTTCAAGGTTTATTATCAATAACATTATAAAGGTTGTGTTCAATATGGAAATTATTGGTAATTTAAATATGATTAACAGTTTTTTTAGTCGATTATTGAGCAACGAAATGTTATTGATGACCTAAAGCCGGAGACTGGTAAAATTTACATTAAAACAAACATTACTTAAAAAATATAAGTTTCATTGAATATTATTGGCAAAGCATCCTTAGGAATTGTTTACACTATTCACTTTGAAATAAAACTTCGATAGAGAGTTAGAAATGTAAAAAAATCAAAGATTTTGATTACAAATAAGCCACTATTAAACCGGAAATCAATATTAATAAGTAAAAGTTCCAACATAAGCTTTTGACAGAGAAATTATAAATAAATACTTATTAGGTAATTATTCTAAAAACTGGTGTTTGGTGATTTCTAAAGTCCGGCTTTCACTGCGTGCACACGATCGATGTCTGCCGTACAAACTACTAATACTTTAGTAGTTAGTATCTGTGTTTACTTCGAAAGTTAATTTTCTAATAGGTTACATCCGTTTGAATTGGGACTTCGTATTTAGTTACCGCTAAACGGGGTGAAACGGGAGTCAATCGGGGTGTTGCACAGGGGTGATAGGGGGGGAGGTAAATTTGAAACGTATCATGACATGAATGAAAAGTTGTTGATAGCGTAAGAAAAACCTTTTTATTCAATTCAATCAATAAATAAGTCCTATACCAATCGGTTATTATTAATCTTCTATCTATCTATCTTCTTCTTCTATGATATAAAAATGGATCGCAAGATGTGTTGCTAAGCTTATAATTCGAAAACGGCTGGACCGATTCGGATAATTCATTTTTTGTTGTATTCGTAACCATCGGGACCGGGTTTTAGAGGATTTCCATCCGTGCGAAGCTGGGACTGGCCGCTAGTAAACGATATACCTATTCAACGGTGTCATTCTGTTCAAAATACTACGGTATTGGAAGTATTCACAAAAAAAATCCGCTGTGTTTTATAAAACACTAATAAAATCAAATCATCATTCACAAACACTATTTTACCATTGCCCACTTGAAGTTGAAAACAATAATGGATTGTCTTTGCACCAAATGAGCATTCAAGCGAGTATAAAACTCGAGTGTAAACATTATTATGAACTGTAAACATTTTTCTTCAAACACAACGCATTGTAGCGGTAACAAGCAAAGAGCTAGTCGTCCTAACATTGGGTATTTTTTTACCTTTGAATACACTGACCTCTATTCTCATCGTCATAAGGTTTACGTCAAAACTGTTAAGGAAAGTTGAAACTTTGAAGAGAAAGTAAAATTATACCCTCCTTGGACACAAATAAAATTGTTTCTTGCTTGTATCATCATCTTGAAAGTTTAGTAGGTCGACATTTGAAGCCATATAGGTTACGTCTTAGTCATGTGCGTCTTCCGTAGTCAGTTGATTGGTGACAGAATTGGTACTGCTAATGCACTCGATGGATCGTCTCAATCAATCTTTGTCAGCTTTCTGGAGCACTGCTTTGCACACTTGATCACATTTCATACTGTCCAGTGGCCTCTTCTAGAAAGATTTTGTTTTGAATATTTCAGTCTGGCATTTTGTTAGACTGGTCGCCGCCCGTAGTTTCATCTGCTGTTTCATTTTTACATGGCGGCAAAGGTCATATGTAAGGGCTTCTTCGAATATTGGGTTGCCAAATGCAAAAAGATTTTGTCTGGTAGATTCAGAGATTAAATCGATGAAAAACACAAACTCCTTAGCTTTATTATGTATTACTAAGCATAGATTTGTCTTGTATCAGTCAGTAAAATTAGTTTCCCCAAATTCGCTAACTCCAAAATTAAAATAAACAAAACCGTCTGTATGTTTTCAAGAACTGAATTCCAAATTTTTTGTTTCCTCCAGCCTCATTTTAGAATGCACGTCTTATCGTCTGTAAATGATTTAAGTACGAGAATTCTGTTTAAAATAACGGGGTGAGCATCACGTTTCGTCTGTACCGGCTAATGGGCAAATTACACGGATTTTACTTCAACTGGAGCGCACGATTCTTGGATGAATATCTTGCCGGACATTATTACAACTTTATCTGGATGATATGTGAATCTTACAGAAAATTTATTTCGTAAATTGTTTAATATTGATACGCAATATTGTTATTGAAATATTGATGTAGTAAGTAACAAAAGAAAAAGGTCAATTATAAGTTTCCACTATTAACCACTGCATATTCATGAAAAGGTGGATAAATTCGTATCTAAGTTATTGTAGATAAAACATGGCTAGCTGGATAGCTAGCGAACAGGATTGTTAGCTTGAGATTCTGGATCCCACTAAAAGGAGGTTAACGCCTGCCGCCCTTCATTCAAAATTTTACTGAGAAGAATTTTGAAAGTAACATTCTAAAGATATATCAATACAAAGATTTTAAATAATCCGTAGGTAAAAAGCAGTTGAACTAAAATACATGTAGACCAGTGCATCCGCATTGCCAACGTAACTGCGAGAATTGATAAAGTAAATAAGGAGAAGAAACAGACCATTTTAACCCGTCCACTTGTAGTATACACAGTTAAAGAAGACACATACAGTTTGATGATCCCACTTTCTGGATTTAAAATTACTGGCAAATCATCACTAGAAACAAATTCTTGCTAAGCAGTATATTCTTTGTCTCTGAAAATCATCGCATTAGTAAAGCAAACACCTATAACATTATTATTTTATGCATGTCTAAGATTCACGATAAAGTTGGAACCAACTTTAGCGTAACCTATAACGTCTTTAATTTTATGACCATCCTTAGCTTTTGATCAAGTAGATAATTTAAAATATATTTAAATGCCTTACCTATAGCTAATTTTAATACTCATGTGTGCACTGTATGAGTATTTAATATTGTAATTAGAATCTTCAGCTCTTTGATCATCTGCACTATCAGATGATCCCGCAATACCGGATTTTGAAAATCTGACCATAGAGTATTTTTATGTAAAGCAACTCCTTTGTTATTGTTCCACGAAAACTCTTCTGGTATTCATAAATCATAATCATCATGCTGTAAATCTCGTTAATTTGATTAAAACGCCAGAATGCGTGATGCAAGTGTATTATTCTTATTAATCTTCCTAATTATACTAATGGGCAGCTTCGGTGAGTAGATTCTCCATATTAGCTGAATGAGGTTGCGCACGATCTTATTTTATGGGGTCACATTACGTATGCATCGCATTACTTTGGTTAATTGTTTTAGCAATTAATTACATTCTTTATTTGCTACTGCAACTTAATGTCATCCATGCAATTTTTAATTATTGTCAGTTTTAAAGAACTTGTTTAGTAATAGACTTGAATAAGTTGTCAAATTAACTACTGTTCAAGTTTTACATGTAAGAGTATTTATTTAACGTACTGGTTGCATTACTGGATCTGAAATTAAACGTCTTTGTTTCATTTTCACATCGATTTGTTCCGTTCCATTTGATACATGCTCTGCAATATTTTCATGCAACGTAAGATCGCATGTGTTTTCTGTAGGGCTAGGCAAAGTGCACTTGTAGAAGGTAAAATGAGTTGTATTTCTAAAATCATTAAGTATATTTTATTCTCAGACTACAAATTAGAATACATTTACTAATCATACTATGATTTCTTCACCTAAGATTACGTTATGTAAAATAAAATGAGATGCTGAATAAATAATCAGCATATTGTTACGAAATAATGAGATAATAATTATGTCACTTTTACAGTAGTAGTTTTATTATTCAAATAAGTAATAAAAGAGATAGTGTATCTAAAAATATTTGCAGAATAGTGCGTCATCTTTTTGTAAAAAGCGGAAAGATGATTTCTTGCTACGTATCCCGAAGGCTGTACATGGTCATGCATTATATTGTTTATTTTTCTTAAATTGCTTCCCATGTTTTGCTCAATCGCTGGCTTTGTATTATTCAATGTTAAAGACTTTAGGTGAATATTAAAGTAAGTCTCTGCTTGCATATAAAATTGCGTGATTATGGATGATAATTTCGGTCAAGACCGTTTAATTCAAATGTTTATAATGTTATGCTACTGTAATCTTTGTTCACCTAAATATTTTTCAAGGCTAGGTTGAAAGACCGATTAACCTTATAATATGTGATCAATATGAAATAACTTCGACCAGTACGATGTGGCCGTTATGAGAGAGTCCAATGTCGCTGGCTGAAGGTCAGACTCTGATTTAATTTAGACCTGTCAATGGTTATAAAATGTCACCTTGTTCGTTAGTTGGGAAATTATGAATGATGAGCTTCTAGTTGTTGCCTTTTTAAAACAAAGAGGTAAGGATTATTTCTGCAGCAATAGATTTTTTCCTGCAGAAGACCAAATCTCTTCCAGCTCAAGCGAACAAAACTCCAGACTCAATTTAGAATGCGATGCAAAACGATTAGAAGAAGAAGGAAGGTCTGACTAATTCTAAACCATAAATTTCTTGTAATTCGCAGAGATTATGCGAGTGTATGCAGTTCATAAAACAGTGATTCGTTTACGAGGTTTGCACTATATCTGGATCATTTGACGATTTGAGCGTGGGATGGCAGACAACTATCTGTTTTCTATTCATTCGCACATGGTCATAGTAGTTGGAATTAGTGTAAAACAAAACGGTTAATAAAAAAACTGATAGGCGTGCACGCCACGTGCCCGAATTTCATGACCTGGTCAGACCTACGGATAAAAAAATATTATTTAAAAAAACTCGTCTGATTACATTTTTTTATAGGTTAGTATATATCTTCAAGACCTAGAGGATAAGATCATTTATTTTTCAATGAAACTTGGTGGTGTCAGTAGTAATGATAAAGCTAGAAATAGTTTAATAAACGCAAGTAGGGACTGTACAGAAGATACCTTGAAAACGAAAGGTAATAACAGAGTTCGAAAGCAAAAAACTTATGTAGATAGATAAGTACTGAGGTTTCCTTGAACAGAAACAAAACTGGTAACCCTACTGCTAAAGAATTCGCAGTCTGCACAATGTCCAGATAATTTGCATCTGCCCGGAATACACGCGTCCTCTCAACATTTCATATTTACACCAAAGTTAAGTAACCTTTGAAGACCGGGTAAAGAAAGACAGATGGTGGAAATATCGGACTACCCGTAAACACTTTTGGTACCGAAAACAGTAGCAATAATAAAGATATGGAGAGCATCACTGAACAACTTCAATCTACAACTTTGAAAAACAGGGCTCGGTAAATAAAAACCAATGTTGATAAAATATCTATCTCCCATAATACTGGAGCTTTATTCAATAAATACAATGGCAATACTGTGTTAAAGCATTAGGGCTATCTAAGACAGATTTGCAGTCTGCAATGTGTCTAGATAAATCTGCATCTGCGCGGAAAACAAGCATCGTTCTGTCTCTTATTCACACGAAAGTTAGTAACCTTTAAAGACCGAGTAACGCAAGACAGATGCTAGAATGTGAAAAATTGAGAAAATGAGACCCAACTACACGTAAACAAGGTTTAATATTGAAAAATCAGCAGATAATGATATATTTGTGGATACCATATCTTCAATCCATAAAGAAGATGCCATGAAAAACGTTGCTTGATATGAAAAAGCCAATACTGATCAAATTCTATCTCCCACTAATATATCAACTACATGTAAAACAAGATTAGATGCCGAAAGTTTTGTTAGAACCTCCTTTGATTTGGATAATCATCAATCTACGTATGTAATAGTAAAATATTATATTGTAACAATTGGAGGTTATTTTGTGTTTACGTTATAAGCTGGGATGGATAATTTTCTAATGGATTGGTTGTTTGATTTATTGGTTTTAAAGAGGGTTTTCTGTAAACAGTGTTCTTTTATTTATTGCTACCACTCCGGCTTCGACCGCGCTAGTGCGGCGCTAGTTTTTGATTTTATCCATTACAAACAAAATCGAATCATTCCTTTTTATTACATTATTAGATTAGATCGTATAGGTCATGTTTGATTTTCCCCTTAATTGCAATTGTTGCCACCTAGACAATTGAAAAATCAAAACATTGACGTAATGCATCCATGCAGTCACGTTTCATAAATGATTTTAAATTAAAAGCTGTCAATGAGTACGGACCTTTCATTTATGATGTTGACACTAGGTCCAACTAACGGTAGTACTTGAAGTTCGATCTACATTTGCTCCAATTACTGCCATATCCTTGAAGAAGCACTCTTCCAGGGCAATTGTAGTCAATTCGCATCAATTTCTCTTGTCGCGACGCCAATCAATGTCAGGGCCTCTTGAAATATTATACCTACTGGATATATCTAACTGATATAGCCTAGCCTATGACCGTTATAGGATAATCTAGGTTGGCTGGTAAAGAATAAATCTTCGGATAATTTCGCACGTCCTCTGTCGAGGGCGTCTTGTTGTTAAGATGTTTTGTTAATGTACAAAAATCTTTTATTATGAATTATTTAAATTGTGTGGCGACAACCTCATTAGTTACGCTATTTATTATCTGCTTTTTTTGTTGGGTTCCATGATCTGACGTAGACTTTATACTCCTATACCCAAAATGCTCGATACTGAATTCTTTATTGTATTCCATAATGTTACATAAGGTGTTTAAAATGATTTTGCCAAATCACGTGTTTGTACCATAACCACTTCGTTCTGATGCGGGAATAATTTGCATTCACGATTGAAAATACAAGGATTTTTCACGTGAGGTATATGCCTGTCTGCCGTTTCGGTTAAATAATTCTATAATTGATGTTAGTAAATATTTCACAAGTATGGCGACGGGTCGAGCCCGTTTTCCCGCGCAACCTAACTCGTTCCCATTACACGTTGCGTAGGAAGTTACGCCAAACAAATAGTATGTAGGTGCGGTTTTATTTAGTATCTTCATAGAAATAATAGAAAACAGCTCAATTTACATGACTGTGAATGAGACAGCTAAACCGCTTTTCTTGGACATTATTATGAAAGCAGACTATTCCTGCGAGATAAACAAAGTTGGCGCCGGTCGAGTTATCCAACGTATGTTGTAAAATGAGTGGCTATTGTTCGATGGGACCTGATTTTCATTGATGACATTCTCTTGACACCTGATGAAGAGTGGAAAGCACCGTCAATAGGCATCTCTTTACCAGGAAATTTACCAAAACTTTGGCAACTTGAAATACTGTATTACAATTTCTAGTAAGAGCAGTTAGCCATAGGTAAATGTGAAAGTGCGACAGACGAGTGAAACATTTATCATTAAAGGTTTTTATCATTACATTACTATAGTACTACTCAATGCACAAAACTGCACACAGTCGGCTGAAATGGAAGTAGTTGCACTCAATATTATCTAATAGCAACATGCATCGCACATTAAATTTTGCGAACAAAATACAAATATTTCAGTCTGGATAAAGAAACTCTAGGACGAGCCCCTTCGGAAAACAGCGATAATTACCATTACCTTCTACTAAATCAAATTAATGCCTATCAGTCAATTTACTTATAACTACCTCGATGAACAAATCGTGTTTAGTCTAACGGCCCATGACGTAACATATTGTCTATGACATAATGCTGACGATCTGTCTCTTTGTCAACAGGAGGTGACGGATGACAGCGACGGTTGTGGCGCGAAGTTCTCTGCCCTCATCGTGTCTGATAAGTTCCAGGGGAAGCCGCTGCTTGCAAGGCATAGGTGAGTTCCGAATTTTGTTTTTAATGACTATTGGAATTTTGTATCTTTAAGCTTTCCTGTTTATTAGTTGTTCCCCGAAAATTATCGATCTAGTGAAAACCTTACGGTTACTCTTCCAACTTGATATTTGATCTTTGGTAACAAATCCAATGATTGAGGACTTTTAGTGTGAACGATTTAAAATTCCCGGTTCGGGAGAGTGATTATTGTAATACATATATCCTATTTAAAATATTCAAGCGTTGTCGACGGCGCGTCGTGTTGTCGTCGCGTGGAACACGACGCGCCTCAAAGAGCGTCAGCAAAAATGACGGGGCCCCCTCACAGAGAGCCAAAGCCTGCCGGGGTCGCGGGACTTATTTCCATCACCGTGACTCCGGAACATAAAGGGCTATTGAAGGACACCGCGGATTTTAGTCAGTACAAGTCTGACAGTCCCTCCCGCCCTGCCCGCGGTGGGAGAACTCATTTGATGATTTTACCACGCAAAAAAAAGACCTCTTCGTTCAGTTGCTAACGTCTATGTGGATGATCTGATATCTCTTTATAACTAGTGTTCAAAAAACAAATTGTGATCAATAGTTTCGCATAATACGCCGTTTTTCTGTTATATAATCGGTAATCTGTTTTTAATATTCATACCGTTAAAAATATGTATCGCGCTGATCACGTACTGCGCGTATAAACGTATACTTATCCTTAAACTTGTTTCCCGCTCTAAAACAGAACAAAACATTTCAACAAATAGTTTAATGCGCATCTAGTATTTCATCTCACGTTTACATCGATAAAACAGATAGTAAACATAAGCGAAAGTCACGTGTGAAATAATTGACCCTATAAAATATCATCAAAGCTTTAATAACACAATAACATTGAAGTGCAGAGACCGTGAGCGTAAATTAAAACTCATGGTGGTGCACTGATTGTCATATAAACAACGGGATCAAATGATTTAGTCATTCATTTGTTCCCTTTTGAAAGAAACTGCGAAGCTATAAACAGTATGTGTATCGGGAATTTTGATTCATATACGTATCTAGTTCAAAATTAGCTAGCAGTATGTTATTACACTATATTGGCAATTTGGCAGCCGACGTCGATGGCATTAAATGTTTATTTGGTAGTTAATTTCTCCTCTCTGACTCATGAAAACACTACAATGAGTCCGATGGATTAATTTGCTTTAAATTAAACAATCTTTCACATTTGAAAAGGTTAATCGACATCTACGAATAATAGTAAATAACTTTGTCAGGAATACCTTAACCTTTAGGCACTCCACAAATTACTCGCATTTTGCTTATAAAGGTCTGAATTCAAAAGTACCTAAGAAAATAAGGAAATACTGCAGTTTCTTTATCGCCTTTAAAGATATCGTGAATAAGCGAACAATACAAGTCACAAATCGCGCGTATTATCGCTTCATTTTCCTCGTTCAATAAATTCTATCGAATACATTGGTAAGGTATTCCCAAGGTGCTCACTTAACACCACGGCGACGTGTCCCAAGTCATATGCAATCAAACAATATCGTATAATACTACCATTGTTATCGATATCGACTAGTAATGAGACTACGAGAAGGTCAGTGTGCTGTACATAGTGTGTGCGTGCAAAAATTGCAATAAAAACCGTGGCCGAGTGCCAGAAGTTGACAAAATAGACACAGTGTATGCATGTTGTGATGGCAACGGTTCATATGTTATCGTAGTGCGGGTTAACGTAGCGGGGATTGTTATAGTAGAGAGATATAACGATTGTAGCAATAAAACTACTATACTAAACAGAAATTTGGAAAATAAAAACTTAAGCTTCGCAAAATATACGAAATGCATGGAAATTCGGTAGAGCATTTTTTAGCCCAAAAAAAAGAAACATGTTTTTAGAAACTTATCAAATAATTAAACAAAAGTATTTCCTGTTGTACTATAGGTAATCAGAAACGATCATAACTGCTCCCTCTAAGCGAAACCTCCCCAACCTCTTGAGGAAAAAGAGCGCAAAAAATCGAAGATAATCTTGCTAAACATAAATTCAAAGAAAATGCAAATGGGGTCCTATCTTACTCGTCATCCGCCTTGCACTTTTAAACAAAGAAAGCGACATAAAAATTCAGAGCACATCTTTTTTAAATTTAAATAACTTAGATCTGACAATACCTAACCCTTGACTGATGACGAAAACTGACGTTTGCAACTGAAACTGCACACAAAAACTGGGGGTTGAAAAGTCAATGAGATGCGCAAAAAACCATTCATAAAAATCTAACACCCAAACGATAAGATGACAAAGACCGTTTTGTATTCACTAAGATTAGTATCTCCAAGTAACACGTTCAAACGTCGCCATTAGAATAACAATCGATCTATTATACTTATTAAAGTATAATAATTCGCTCCACAGATTGGTGAACGCAGTGCTTCAAGAAGAGCTGAAGAGCATACACGCATTCACGCAAAAGACGCTAACGGTAGAACAGTGGAACGCGCAGAAGTCTTGAAATGTAATTTGGAAATAATAATGAAGTAGCACAAAATATTTGTTGTTTTTATTGGTTCCTTGCGCGTTAGAAAGAAGTTAAAAGACTGTTGTTAAAAATGTTGAACGGAATAGAGAATTTGTACACAGTAAGTGTGTCGGCTCCTGGTAAAGTGATCTTGCATGGGGAGCATTCGGTGGTGTATGGGAAGACTGCGGTGGCCGTCAGTCTTGGACTCAGGAGCTCGATTGTTATTAAGGTAATCTTTTTTTAATTATTTTATTTTTAAATACTTTTTTGTTTGTATCATTGCTGCATTTTGGGTATTCTTGCCTTGTGTTTGAGTTCTTTTATTTTTCATTTTTGCACCTTGTTGGATTTGAGCATGTAGATTTTGGCTTTTGCAATGTGTCTGTTTATATTCTGGGTATTTTAAAGGAAGGAAGGAGAAGTCCTCCCCTCAGGCTCTTGTGCTTTCTAAGAAACAATTTTTGAGAGGCATTCGTTTCATAAATTTTGGCAATATCCATTTTTAAGCTCAAAGCTAAGTGATTAAAAGGAAGTGTCAAACATTTCCGTAAACTACGATAAACCAACATCCGTTTGTCTCTTTCAACAAGATAACTCGCTTGTCAAGCGTCCATATATGGAGTTAACATGTTGCCAATATATTGGCTCATGTGGTTGAGGTGTATACCCCACATCGTTACTTAGAAAGCTAATATTGGCAATAGCTTAGTAAGTAATGTATCTTGTATCAGTAAAATGTGGTCATATTTAAAGGTGTGGTACAAACTATCAAAATGAGCAACTTTCTCCGTATGAACAACATTCCCAAAAAAATTATCAGGTGTCACATACAAAACTTCAATATCAACTCGACTTATAGATACTGTATTCTTAAAGAAGATGTTTTTGCTCAAGTATATATTTGATCATCATGTTCCTGCCCCTATCCCATTTTACTTGGATTTTCCGAAAAACTTTTTCTTCTATCCTCCCTTGCCAGGCGGCACATCATAATTTAATCCTCTTGTATTATAATAATTATTTTGCCAACGAATGTTCAACATAATGAAATAATAAAATTATGAAAGTCCCAAAGCAGCAATTTCCTCATTTTAAAACTAATTTATTCTTGCCTCTTAATAGCCTCATACAAGACGGTTAATTTTAATAGCTATGGTAGTATATTAAATAAATTCAGAAGCTTATTGTTTTTTTGCGTAAACAATTCATTTTGTTTAAATATAAGGCACTTTGTCAAATAAATTGAGGGTCATTTTACTAAATGTCCATATTAATATTAAAATATGATGATGTACGGTAGCAAATAACCAGAGAATGATGTGTTATGAATATGTAAATAAAATATTAGAGAAATAATGCACCATTATGACTTCTTATGATGTCATGGTTAAGTGATATTTTCTCAAAGATATCTGTGTACTGCAAATATAAATGTGACTTATAGAAAGTGAAAAATGAAATTGTAACACATAAAATTGTATTTGCTATGACAGTCATTCATTTGATCATAATAGGTCGCAAAGCTATCTACCGATATATAAAACAACTTTAATTTATCGCCCAGGCTTTGCAAAATTAAACCAAAACTTTTCCTCCTTTACAGGAAGTAAATTATCACGTGGAACCCACGATACGGATCCACCTACCATGCGTTGGACTAGAAGAAACCCTGCCTTTAGAACCCACAGTGAAGAGCCTCTTCCATCCGAAGTTGGCTCCAGGCATCACTGGCAAATTCTCCTGGAGATTACCCGACAAACTAGACCACGACAACCATCTGCGAAGAGTTGACGAATTCCTGCACATCATCAAGCCAAACTTCGACGCATTACAAAACAACCAGAAGAATTCGTTACGCAGTTTCCTATACGTCTATTCTGGAATATTTGGAAGTACGAATCTTCCAGTTAGATCTCTGGAGATCTCATTAGGTTCCGAGCTAACTATTGGAGCAGGAACTGGCAGTTCGGCGTCCTTTGCAGTTTGTTTAGCGGGTGCATTGATCCAGTTACTCAAATTGAAGAGTTCGACGTCTTTTGACGCGTTCTATGACCAGACCAGTGAAGACTTTAGTATGACTGAGAGAGAGATCATTTCGGAATGGGCGTATAACTGTGAAAGAATAATGCACGGTTCTCCATCAGGTGAGTTGTCATTTATACATATAACTAAGCTATTTTATCCTTTTGTGTGTTTCAAATATAAACCATTTATCGTCCTATTTCTAAAATTAGTTCAAGGACAATATTTTAACTTTTACCTCTCTGATAACTGCAACGTGTATGGAAGTTTTATAAATAGGTATTCAATCAATTATTTTGTACTAAAACTGCTCATTTAGTTTACAAACAATCCTCCAAAAATACCTAATCTAACCTATGCCCTCAATTCTAAATCCAACTAATCAATAAAAAAAGCTTGCAACTTTTTTACATATACCATACTATTTTCGTAGTTAAAAACGTATTTTAAGCTGCCTAAAACCAAATCGTTGTGTCTGTCTGGTAAATAAAAGTTGGAAATCATTGGTAAATCTTTCATCTCCGGTGTTTTGGTTTCAATGTAAACGTCGATATTAGTTTGTTCTACAGTTTAAACAAAGTTCGTTATGACGTCAAAGAGGGTATCGGAAACATAGAATACTTTGTAAGAGGTGATAGAATTTACTACTCAATTTCCTCTCGACATTAACATGAAGAGATATTGGGTAGTTTGGTTAAGTTCAAGGGTCTTGTTGATAAAGTTTTTGAAAGCTCTGTTTAGTTTAAAAATAGAAAACTAATCGTGTTTCATGCACGTCACACACAATATTGATGTAATAAAAAAACAAAACCAAGATTCAGGTTTATGCGAATTAATGTATTCTTTTTGGTTGCCATAGCAAAAAAGGCCAATTTTTAAGACACAGACATTTTTTTATCATAATCTTGATTTCCAAGGTTTTTTCTTTTACCCTGTTCTTTCGGGCGACCTTTGTGTCCCAGGATCTTGGTTACCTTCATAGATGGTCTCACTTTTGGACTAACATAACCGGGCGTATACGAATATTTGTGCATTGAAAACATTGAACTTTGGCCCTGATCTTCGAAACTAATCTGAATGCTTTTTGCAAATTGTATCTTATGGAAATATGTCCTAGTTTATAAAGTGCAAGAGCTTACATTTTAATTTCGTTTGAATGCCACAGACAAATATTTAGTATCATAATAAGACATTAATGTTTCTCAATAACCAAAATCATCTTGAGATCTATTTCGCAATAGGTGAATGCATATCGTGGTACTTGATAAAACTACAACAAATATTAAGATTGAAAAAGTTAGAACACATTTATAAGCGTAGCTAAGAATTTCGTAGAAGCCAAAGAGACTAAGAAACGTAATGTATCTACACCATAGTATTAGCTGTCCTAAAACCGTTGACCTCAGCATTGATAAAAATTGGTTGTACAAGGTCTTCATGGAACCACATACACTCCCACAGATTAATGAATTCCGAAGTAGACCACCAATGGTTCGACGCAACATTATATAAGATCAAATTGCCAGTAATTGTATTGTTTGGTGTTAGAACACCTTGACCGCTCGAGTTGTGTCTTGGCCACATATCTTCAAGATTAGGGGCCATAACACTTCATCTGCATTGACCTCGAAAATGATGTTAAGTTATTTAGACTCCTTGAGACGATAAATGTCAAGTGTGCCGAATTTTGTAACATTACTTTTCTTTATCAATTTTTAAACTTCTTTAAGTTTTGTGGTGTCCGATATTCGTTTACACTTGACTAATATTTCGCTTTTAAATTAAAAGTGTTGATTGGTTGCCATTCTCCGGGCCAAAGATATTGTTTTTCCCCAAATGAGTATAATTTGTCAATGAAAGTAATTTTTCTATACAAACATTTTTACTGGCCTTTTTTCATTTCATTTTCATTTGATGTATTCTGTCAATTGTTTGTCCCACTTTCCGACTGCCAATAAAAACTTTCCTCGATTAAATTGTCCCGTTTATTAGCCGAAGTTTCAACTACCATTTCCCAATTGTAGTCTCGTGTTTACCACTCAACTGGATCTATTAAGTTTAGTAGGGCAAGTTCGCGACTTGGACATCGTCGTATCCCTTTATACGGTGTTAGAAAGCGCCAAAGACCTTGGCTTGGTTAGGGACCACGGACGAATATGTAACCGTGGTATTAGCACGCACTGTCAGGCTAGACTGTTGGATCCAAAATGGAAGAGGTTCGTCAGTCAATTTGGGCGTTATGTTTTTAAAATTCGTTCCCTCCAAATAAGACAGTATGTGTTTTGCAAGGTAGTTTGTTTCAAATATGCTTCTTTTTCTAAGCTAAAACAGAAAATGAAGTAGTGTATTTTAAAGGCCTGTGATGTTATACAATATTGTTGTCTAAAATAGTAGTGAATTCAAGGCATTCAAAAAAAATATTACGGAATTTCTTTGCTAAAATACCGAAACCGACTCGAAGGACCAAAATTATCTATCCTTAACTAAAATTTGTCCTTTCATTTCGTGCAACAAAATATATGTATACAATAACCTCTTTTTCCTATTAGCCATCTCATAACAAAGCACTACAACAAATATTGGTCTCTTCTTGCGTGCTGTGCCGATCCCTACATTGTTTAATGAAGCATGATAAACATTGCTTAGCGGTCCATCCGCCATCCTCGAGGCAGCCCTTGACTTGTTATCTTATTATCTCTATTATTAGCTAATGTTCCTCGCGTGTTTTGATCTTAAACGTTTTTAAAATTAATATTGAGAAACCTTCGACACAGCTGGTAACATCAAACGCCTGAATAAATCTTCATTGAATAGCTATTGAAGGATCACCGTGGATTTTAGTCAGTGCAGTCCCTCGTGACCTGCCCTGTGTTGGAGGACTCTTTTGGTAACTTTCATCATCATCATTTCAGCCTATTGCAGTCCACTGCTGGACATAGGCTTCTCCCAGGGAGAGGTGGTAACTTTACCAAGAGATAACAAAATCAGTCCACGTTTAAGAGTTACGAGGCTACAGATTGACACATAGACTTAAGGCAGTGTTGAATCTTATAACACCCCTGTTATTACGTTGAGTGAGGGCTAAAAATAGACAACTACGAATCAGATTTAGTAGTCAAAACAGGATTTCCCGAAAGTTTCGGCAAACTGTATTTTGATATTCGAACTGGTTACTAAACTATTCAATTCGTACATAGGTAAATAATTCTACGAACATGAATGAATTTTAAAGTGTGAAAATAATTTACGTCTTCCATCCATTATTCATCATTTAAATGTATAGCACGGCGCGTAGCAACCTTCTAACGTTGGAATTACACATTACAAATATTGGCTAACTCTAAGGGTTTGTCCACACTGGAAGCCTAGCGCGGCGGCGGTGGCAGCCGCGGTGGCGGGCGCTGCGGCGGGCGCGATACGTGTCCACACTGCCGATCAAGAGTTTGTTTTTGTTGCGGCGACTTCAGGTGTTGCAAACCGGTGGTCTAGGTACCACCGGTTTGCAACACCTGAAGTCGCCGCAATAAACTCTATAAAACTGGTTTAAAGAAATTAATATTATTATTTTTTACAGGTTATTTAGGATTGAAAACAACTAAATTATAAATCATTCTACATTTTTCTACGCAAGTACGGTAAAAATAATTTAAATATGTATAAAAACATCCAACGTTAGTATTTTAGTGCATGTTCTGGTAACTATATGGCGCTACTAAAAAACCGAAAAGGTTTGATACACCTGCCGCCAGCCCGTTGTATCGGTTGTTGCCTAGCAACGCCTAGGCTCGCAAAGTCGCTCGTAACCACCGCGCTAGGCTCCCCGCCTAGTCAGTTCAATGTGGCCACAAGCGGCGATTTCATACATTCATAATATCGCGCCCGCCGCCGCCACCGCGCTAGGCTCGCGGTGTGTTTGAGCACTAAATACGTTAAATAATTATAATTAAAACAAAACTAATAGGTATATTAAGACACCGGATACCCTTTTAATTATTTTTAAACATTTTAATATTTATGTATAGATGTACAAATATAACATGGTTTTACTATTTACGTCACTACAATGCATATATTGGCTTAGAAAATATTGTAAAACCCTCAAGTACAGGCGCCAGTACGTATCTCAAACTTTAAAGTTTTCCCAATCGAACATGAACCTTCTCGTTTTGTGATACAGTTTAAAATTAATTAAAGCTTAACAAATTAGGGTAGCTTGATGTGCTATCACACAGCTTAAAAAACGTACATGTCTATCAAATAAAAACAATTTATATAGAAAAAGTTGTAAGTCGAAGCCAAGCATCAGTCTATTCAACAAGCTTCATGAAAATGCTTATCGACTTTTGATCGCCACTGTACGTAATGAAAGCTATTTGAATTGGTTTAAGGCAATATCACACTTAAAGTATCGGAATAACGTTCAACTTAGTATGATGACGTATATGTTAATTATATGATCATCTCTTTAACAAGATTATGCAAATTATCATGTTTCAATGTTGATTGACAAATTACTTAAGTGGTGGGCGTGTATCACCGTCATAGGTAATTAAATACAATGACTAGATAACCATAAATTAATGCCTAAGTATGTAAATGGTCATTACCTTTTTTTCTTTGAAAATCCGATTAGTTTTCTCAACATTAATTTTAAAAAAATCACCAATTTTGACAGGTGCATAGGGTTATAATTTATAAATCCAACCGCATTGTTGCAAGATATGACTTTGACGTCACTGTTGACGCAATAGTTATGTTAACAGTAAAATTACAAATCTAATTAGACCGTCAGTTAGAGTGAGAAATAATGGCTCCTAATGCCCGGGCTACACGAGGCTAGTTTTTCAAGATAGGATAGCAAGTTAGTGTCAGTAAGCTAGCAAGCTAGTACTTCTGGCTTCGTGTAGACAAAAAAGCTACATTCTACGCTAAGAAATGGAGTTAATTAGCTTAGAAATGAAGCTAGTTGAATGAAGCAGAAGTACTGGCTTCCTAACCTACTGACACTAGCTTCGTATTCTATCTTGAAAAACTAGCCACGTGTAGGCCGGGCATAACGCATACAGGAGTAATTCCCAGTGTGAGGCAAAGTTTTAAAAAACTTGCTAATTACGGTCGATAAGGAAAAGTCATGAACGGACCTCAGATAGGCATTCACTCCATGTTAAATACTTATATTCAGTTACATACGTCAACAAAGGCACAACCCGAATTTCTTAAAAATGAGTGTGAACAGGCTTCTTCTGGGTAAGCTCGCTCCATCGTATTATGTCCCAGTCAACTTTGACCTAGACTAGAGTCAAGAGCACACACAACATTTTTTATTATTTTTATTTATATAGGGTAAAGTACCCAATTGCCGACCTCCCACCAACTACTGACCTCTTAACAGTTTTTATCAAAAATAATAATAAATCTTCTTGCAGTGCTGCATAAAGAATACAGAAAATGAAAAACAATTTATCTTGTAATATATTAGCGTCACAGAAAATTTAAGTAAAGCAATATTGCGTCCGTAAACCTAAGATAATAAAATACCCTGCTAAAATCATCAAGAAATTTAACAATTTGCTAAGCTGACGGCTGTTTTCAATGGCAATTTATTTCAGTTTTACACGATAGATTCCTTAGATTTTGGTATTTTTTCGTTATTTAAGACACACATAATGCTTTTCCACAGGATTTTCACGTTTTAATGATCATTAACTTGTTAAAATGATGGGGTCAATATCTGGTACACTCAAATGTATGAATAACCATTTATTTGACATGACATGTCAATAGCTGGTCATTAACCATATGTACGAATATACCAGTTACTGACACCACGTTTTATACGTATAGCTCATTTTTAATGGTGAGTTAGCTTAACTTTAATGCATCTGTATTATGCCCATGGGCGTTGGCACCCCTAAAAGTGTATCTGCATAATCACAAACACAAAAAGATACCTTACGTAGTAACCTGAGAACCTAGTTGAATAAGAGTGAGGTACTTAAATAGGTCAACTGTCACATTCTGAATCCTCCTGAATATTTTAAACTTACTACTATTATAGGAAAAATGAACGGCTGAATGGATTTTGACACAATTTGGCAAGCAGATAATTTTAAAACCTGGTTAGGTGGGTGTACCTGGACGCAGGATACTTTTTATGTCGGTATATGATCCCTTGGGACAATTGTCGAACATAACACGAACAATGCCTTAGCCATAAGTTGGTTTAATGCATACAATTCTGACAAAAGTTACTCTAACCTGCATGTTTGAGCAAACTGACTTAAATCATATCCGAGGCAAAGTGTGAGCTGGTTTTTGATTTATAACTATGTTCTCTTCATCTGTGAGATCTTCTACATAAGTTTAAAAAGTTAAAACCGTCTTATGTAATTGGGAAAATATTAATTCAAACTTTTTTAAACTCACTTTGTAAAACTAAAGCCGTATTCTTTCAATTGGTTTTGCCGGCGAGCATTTTTATATCTGCTGCATAATACAAAACAATGAAATAACTACTAATAAAGAGGAAAAATTGGACAAAAAGTCATAAAACTAAAACAAAACTTCAAAAATAAATGCAAGAATATTATAGGCCGCGTTGAAGACTGTAGACCAAAATTGTGTGAAAAAAGAAAATAAGAAGGGAATAAGACTACCTTTGTTTTTTTTTTATCAAATAAAACCTCGTATCACAGTCCTAATAAATAATATTTGAGTTTATTCTTATACTACTGGAGGTCAAAAATTGGTCATTTGCATGTTGAAAATTTGGTACAGGCATGTTGATAACTGGTCAAATGGCCTGTTCTTGCTAAACTCGAGAAAAAAAACACGATTTACCTTTGTTTGACTGTTTATAATGTTTTAGTTACATTCTCCAATGTATATTTTACCTTCGAAAAACATTCATTTCAACTTGCAACTAATGCATTAGTTTATTTTGCGAAAAAAGCAAGAAAAACCGCTTAAAGGGTCAATAGTTGGGTGTTTTACCCTAGGTTAATATATAAATTTTAAAAAAATGTTGGGAAAATCCTAACAGAAAATGATCAATTACCAGCTTCTCTGGTTTTCCGTTACTATGTTTACCTAAATACACGTTTTTGTCCAATATTTCAACACGTGGGAACCAATATGTATGACGCAGTGGTCTTCAGATATGTTTACCCATATGTACATAGTACATACTATAAGTGCTAATTGAACATGTACACAAAGATACCAGATGTTTCGTGAATTTCCCACTCCTTTTGATTTTGTTATTGTTTTTTTTTTCTTGTTGATATTCTTCGAATTCGCACAGAACGTTTCCAAACATCTTTCATAATGAGCACAACGAAGGAGTACTATCTACACTAAGCGCAGTTGAATGCAGAGCTTAGGAATGCGGTAGTGCTGTTGACAAGGATGGCAAAGTACTAAACTGCAGGCGCGTGAGGTGGGGCGTGCGGGTAGCGGGGGGCTCTTCACCTCAGACCCCGACTGCATTCAACTCGCGCACTATCTGTAGTTGTCTCTGTATTTCCGAACGCATACAAATCGAATCTCTTAAAAGTGAGAGTAAACAGGCTTTCTATCGTTGACACAATAACAACTAATTACCTTTATCACTCAACTTTTCCTTCTTCTTCTACTTCCACCTTTAGTTAGTACAAAAGAATACTATATTGTACACCAAGTCTCGCGGGACTGTCTCATTAGGTTACTGTGACCCTGGAACGTAAAGGGCTGTTAAAAGATCACCGTGGATTTTAGTCAGTACAAGTCTGACAGTGGGCAAGAGGACCCATTTGATGACTTTACCGAGATCCAAAAAAATAACACCAAGGTCTTTCATATTCGTTACATTTTTATACTTATTTTGTCTTCGAATTCTGGACAAAAGCCCTCCTTTCTCTTTTCAGCTGCTCTGCTTTGTTCAATTTCACAATCATAACCAACCTTCTTTTTGTCCACAGGCATAGACAACGCTACCTGTACCTTCGGCTCTCTAGTCTCCTTCAAGAAGGGCAGCAAACCTCGCCACTTAGACATAAAAATAGACCTGCGAGTCCTCCTGGTAGACTCCCGCGTCTCCAGGGAAACTAAGGCCTTGGTGATGAAGGTCGCAGCCTTGAGGTCGAGGAACACAGCGACGGTGGACCATATCTTCGAAGCTTGTGATCATATTGCTCATACAGCCACCCAGGTTGGTTTTAAGCTTATTTATTCACCATCCACTGCTCGGCTCTTATTGGTCTTAGCACGATCTTATACAGTCTATGTGTATAGCCATCCTTGATAAATGGGCTATCCAACACAAAAAAAAACAATTCGAACCTTTGACATCCCGAGAAACGACGAAAAGAAAAACGCTCTGTAGGTTTTAATAGATTTTCAACTTTATGCTCTAAAGAATAAAGTTTTAAATCTTTTACAGACTACAGAGCGTTTATCGTTTGCCACTTTGTCTGGCTGGCAGGACTTTCTTTCCGGCACCATTGACCTCTGAACAAAGTCCCCCAAGCAACGACGATATATTACTAGACTCCTAATAACAGGCGACCGATGTCTGTCAACACATTAGGCAAAAAAGTCTTATATCCGTCTTATTTCGACCACTCCTGTGAGCCGTAAACATACCTGGAGACAGAACTGGTTCTTCTGCAACTCTTTGGTCTTTGAGTCAATACTGTTAACTATATTTTTTCCTAGCTGCAAAGAAAAGGTGCGCCCCATCTTTCAACACGTTCTATACAATGTTATGAATTCCATTGTAATGTCATTCTTGCAACGTGTGTTAGAAATCAATAAAATAAGCAAAAGATTGTTTTGATTTTAAATCGTACATTTAATACCAATGAAGTGTCCTAACTGTCTATTTCTGTTAGTCAAAATGACGGCGCGTAATTTTCAAATAAATTAATACCTAAGTATTGCATATTATGCTGTCGGCCGATCGTTGAATTAGTCAAATTGTCATATACCTATGTATATCGTGATACTCACTTCATGATAAAGTCTGACGGAACGACGACGGGAACAACGTATTTTGATCGTAAATACGACTTCGGGGATTCCGAGTTAGTTGAAAACAAAATGGGGCACGTCGTGGCTTAAAATAAAATAAACAGGAAGGGACACTTTTAACTTAACCTGTTCTAGTCGGATTGCCTTCAGTCAATACAGAGTACCTACTATCGACAAATATGAAGATCCGATTACTTTTACGACAAAAAATACTGTTCTTGTCCACCCGCCCGGCTGTGTTCTGGGCACATCTTGAAAAGCCATATATAAAGCCAGATATGCCTAGGCATATCACGATGTGGCTAATTCAACAATCGGTCGGCGACATAAAAACAGGTTGTTTACCTCGTGGGTAACCCGTCCCTCTCCGTTTGATACAACTTGCGTAGTGTTGTGAACATTGACACACTATTGAGCTGCTAAACAGCTTTTTAGGTGCTAATGTTTACTTGTAGTAGAAACTTATTTATGCTACTAACTTCAATTTTTTTAAATATAAGCACCCGACCTCTACGTAATACGGCAAGAATGAAAAAAATAAATAAACCGACTTCTAAAAATATACCAACAAAAACGTATAAAATAAATTTTGAATGAAAAGTTATTATTGAAAGTCGGTGTCTTTGTTTCTTATTTTCTTGACTAGGAACTACTTGACTAGCTGGCTTTTTAAACCTTATATGCTCATCTATAAACTCTAATCTCTGAACATTTTCATAATTTTGTCTTTCCTTATTTCTAGGTTTTGGAAAAACTCTCCAGTGGCAAGTGTGAAATTGATTCCGAAGCGGAATATCAGCATTTAGCAGTAAGTATTATTATCAACCATCTTATTACCATTAGTATACCTAACATAAAGTGGAAAGGCAGGATACCCGCTCGAGTCGAGCGACGAGCGGAGCGGGGCGTGCAGCGTTTGTGTTTAAGCACTCACGAAAACGCTCTCGAAGGTCCTGACTAGCACGTTCACCGTTTGCACGCTCCGCTAAACGCCCCGCTGGACGCTTTTGCCACCGTGTTCATACTCATACGATTTTCAAATACTCAATAAATTCTACAAAGGAAATTCCCCCTAGAAATCAATTATTTTTAATGGACATATTTAACAGAATTACACTTCTAAAGTTGACATAACTCATTTTACAACAATACCTATTTTTAGTTTTTATGAATCTTAAGCAATATCCGACAGAAGTGTGCTACAGTAGGTAAAATATAAGAATTTTCCATAACACTTTTATGGATCGATAGGAAAGGTGATGAAAATTGTTGTAAAAGTTGTTTTAACAACCACAAAGTAAATATACCTAGTGACGTCAGTCGTACTAGACAATCTTTGTTGTGAAACAGTACTACACTCGCGAGCAAAAATGAGGAATAACTTAGACTGTGCTTGATTTAATTGATAACTAGTTAAGAATAATAAAAATGGTACAATTTTAAAAGTTTAACTGTTAACTTTAAATTATGCCGCTTATGCCGATCTTCCGGGTTAAGCCGCGCTTGCCGAGGTTGCCTCGGAAAGCACGTAAAGCAGTTGGTCCCGGCTGTCATTAGTAGATCTTTGACAGTCGTTACTATTAGTGAGAAGTTTGTCTGATAACCTCTTACCATGGGGTATGGTATTCAACCAGTCTTACCATGGGGTATGGTTTTACCCCAGTTACTGGGTTGTGGAGGTCCGACAGGCAGTCGCTCCATGTAAAATACTGATATCCAGCTGAATCTGGTTTGATTGGAAGCAGACCCCAATATAGTTGGAAAAGGCTAGGCAGATGATGATGTTGATCATGAACTGTTAACTTTAAATTGATACCAAATTCATTCAAATCATGCCATTATTAAATGCGCTATCCCGGATCAATTCCAAGTCAGTGATTCAATACTTTTGCACGCTAGTGTAGTACTAAAAATATTTTGTCGACGCATCGAAAGAGACGTATTTCGAACGCACGTCACTATTTATTACGTGATTTTTTTTTATATTACGAAGCGATTTTTAAGTGCCTAAGCATTGTAATATGACTATGCATAAGCGCTTATAAAATATGTAGGTACAATTAAAAATAACGGTTGTATTTAGTATTATGACAAATATTTTGCTGTTTTCCGCATTCTTTTCTCGTTAGTTCCTGTGTCTTTGGAATTTAAATAAACGTTTAGCCATCTTCAGTTAACGTTTACTGAAAAGACAATTTGATTTTGTATAATCTCAAATATCTGGATGACCGATCACGGTGATCAATTGATCGATCACCATGTCATTTCGAAGAAAGTTATATGATGATGACAGGTGAAATGATACAAAAGTTTTCAAGAAAGTAAAAAAAAATATCGCTTTTAAGTAGGGTTTCGAAATTTTTAGCCCTTGCGAGCACACCATTTTATTTGTGTTCTATATGTCTACACTTTTTTTCGTTTTGGGTTGTAAAATCATCAAATAAGCAGAAGGGAGTGTCAGACTCAGTGACTAAAAATCCCATTTTCATTTTACTTGGGGTCAGCACAACATGTATTTTTCTTTCATTCTCCCCTATAGCCTATCATTTACTCCTTTCAATTTCATATAATACAGTATCTTTCATATAATCCATACGATGATCAAATGAAGACATGAGTGGATGAAGGTGATATGTAACATTTTGTTATTTTTTTACCTTATAGCATAAATGAAGATGCTATGTCCCTACACGCATTTTGTTCTTTCAATAAAATACACAACATTATTGAGTATATAGTCCAGTATTACTAACCAAAAGTAACTCATATAAACAAATATCCACAAATTAATAATGAGAACTTTAAACTCTAAATCATGATCATCTAAATATATGGCGTTTAGACTGGAGTTGGCACTTTCCCGCACTCTCAGAGCAAAGACGCAGATTTCTATCCGAACATAATTATAACTTCATTCATCAATTGTTCCAGGAACTTTGGGAAATGAACCACTGCCTGCTGTCAGCCTTGGGGGTGTCTCACCCCGCGCTCGAGTTGATCCGGGCAGCCGCGCGAGCTAAGGGACTCGCCTGTAAGCTTACCGGCGCCGGCGGGGGCGGGTAAGAAATAATTTTACAATATTACTATGGTTATTACTTTCTTAATCACCATCATTAGCCTATAATGTTCCCACTGCTGGAACACAGGCCACTTATCTGTGAGGGAGTGGGCCATTATCCACGACGCAGGTCTTTTTAATACTACATACCTTCCGTTCTTTTTTTACTTGGTAAAATCATCGAATGAGTCCTCCCGCCCTGGGTTCATTTCATAAAATAAGTTAAATAATATCGGTTTTTCTAAACGGTTCAGGGTTACCTGTTTAGGAAGTCTCGCTAACCCGGCAGGCATTTATTCCCCTGGTACGTATTCCTTTCGGAGCGTTCATTACGTGAGACGTTTTGGGGAAGGGGGTGAAATCTCAGCAAATATTTATCAAGTATTTGTTAACAGAGATCTAAATTTGGATAATGTCCTTTATACCACTACGTTGGGTTGTGGTTAGATTTGCAATAATCCGTCATAATATACAGAAAAAAGTTTAATGAACTCGCGAAAGTTGCTTAACCAGTTTTATAAAAGACTCGAATTCTATATTTAAGTCGGTATTAAAATATTATAAACAAGTCAAACATGAATACAGAACTCTTTATTTGATTTTAAAAATTTGTATTTTTTTTTTTATAAATGTTATGGGATTTATCATTTTATTCTTAGACTTCTATGTTATTTAGTGAGCATTGTTCTGTTCTTATTATTATAAAAATCATAAATATACTCTAAGTGCTCATTGTTGAAATTCTTAAAACTTTAAGAATAATATTAAGATTGATCGTTTTAACTAAAATGTTAATGCACTATCCCAATTTTGTAAAATATTTACATAACCTAATTATAGGTTAAAAGTCTTTGGTTTCCATTGTTAGTATAACATCAAACCGTGCTTAAACAAACAATCTACCCAGGTGTTTTAATTTTTACCATCCTTGTTACAGATACGCAATGGTATTGATCCCGCCGACGACGCCTCGCTCCGTAGTCGACTCCCTTTGCGGCCAGTTGTTAGAGAACGGCTTCCGAGTGAAGGAGACCCGCCTCGGGGGCTCCGGCGTCTCCATAGAGATGTGACGCCGCGCGCCCGGCAAGCGTCCCCGCATCGCATAGCCACGGTCACACTCCTTATGCTATATCATTTAAACAAACAAGTGTCGCACGACAGTTGCGCAACAGTCGCGCGATTTCTCAACGATTCTCGTGCGACACTTGCTTTCCTTATGGCAGCGGTAGTTTTAGTATTTAGTAAGCCAGTTGCGTAATTCAAGCTATTGCTTTTTACGACAACTGATGGACTGTCCGGGGAAGGGAAACGGAAACATGTACCTGGGTTCGTTTAGAATGTTTGTAGTCAATACAACTACAGTATTATCGGCAGGAGGAGGTCGGGAAGAGGGTTATAGTGTTCCAATGCGCAATGACTGTGTGACTGTTGTATTCCTCGTGAAGTAATCTCTTTTGTAGATTCAAGGGAAAAGAAAAATGAACGCTTGAATCAATGAAATCGGCTATTCTATTATAGCCTTTATAGAATTAATATTTAATTCAACACTGCGAGTTTACTAACTCGAATGAGAGTGAATTGAAAAAACTGGATGTGTGTACGATTGTGGCTTTCCAATTTATGTTGGAAAGTACATAATATATGACAAAATATTGTCAATGGTCTGTGTAAACTATGATGCATGATATTTTCTACCTCTAAACTTTTTAAAGGTTTTTGCATACTTTTTTGTGGTGCCACAGTTGCGCGACTTTCTTACGTAATAAAAGTAACTGTGTGAAATGTAGCAGGCAACAGTGTGGCTACAAAAATGTCTGCGTAAACCCTCAAACATCTTGCATTTGAACTTATCACAATTTTCAAGAGAATAAACACGTCTTATAGACTCTAAAAATATCGTTATGTTAAACAGGTTGTATTTATATAATATTTAGGTACACAGTACAATACGTAATTATTATTATTATAATTTACGTCAAAATTGTCACTGCCAAAGCGTGAATTGTCATCGAAATGTTTTTAATCGTATTTTTTTTATTTTCCCCATATAATTGTTTTCTCTTTATAAATATTGAGAATATTTCCAATTTAAAACCTACAAGTCATTATAAACTCCCATTTTAGGAATTATAATAAATTATAAAAAAAGGAAAAATAAAATTATTATTTTTTTAAGAAAAATCAAAAGATAAAATGAAAGTAAATTGACATCAAATTAATGTCAAAATGTGGTTTGATTCACACAAGCTACTTACAATTATATATAATTGTGAATCCAACCCATTTTATTTTAATCGTGGCAATTTTGACTTCACGTCGAAATACTTCTGTTCCAATTTATTATTAATTATGATTATAAATGATATTATATTTATTGTAGAATAATAATTATTATATTACTTATTAGTTTAATTCTCTATAGTACCCACCTTTTTTTCTTCACATAATTTATTATTACGGGTGTTTAATGTAGAATGTTTGTGGACTCAAAACTGCTATTTTATTATACTTTTACGTTTCGGTTACAATTTATAAAAATTTAATTAACATGTTCTATTTTCAAAATTCTTTCAGAATAAGCTTAAAATGTTTTTTTTTTGTTGTGAAAATGGCTTTTTGAGTCCACATAAATCATTTTACAAAATATGAGTGATCATTTCAAAATATATTGTTACCTATTTAAATGGTTTCTATATATTTGTGCTACATTAAATATAATTGAAGATGAAATTAGATGTAAATAAAAATCGAATAATAATTAAAATATCATGATTTCATTTTACATAAGTGGCAATAGAAAAAATTGAATAATCGTAAATATGCCGCATATTTTTGAAAACCAGTATTTCGAAAAAAAAATCGGTATACTATTTAATTATATTATTTTTTATGTCAGAAATTAATTTGCAAGTGCGAACGCGGCAAAAATATAATGTGTTGTTCACGGAAAACAGTGTGATCTACTTATAAATGCACACATGGCATTAAAAAGTATATAAATTGTCTGTAGCGTATATGTAATGTTAATATTTAAAAATATCTCAATGTATGCATGTGTGTCAATCGGGATTTACTTAAAACTGTATATTATTATATACCTGTCTTCCAAGACTGCTTATTCGTGATTATTCCAGTGTAATTGTGATAAATCATTATAATTGATTATTTTTGTCTCCTCCTCACCTTAAGTTAACAAACCTTTTTGGTGTAAGGCTAGTGTTGCTATCTCAAAAATGTCTCATTTTTCCCGCGTTTTTTGAATTTGTGTTCGAAATTGATCGTAGTATTTTTTTTTTATTTGGCAACACTCGAGATAATTTTCTGTCTCACAATAGGACATTCCTATAATATCAAAAGATGTTCAATCTTGGGTATTAGCGTTTCATAATAGTTTGTATTTAATTACATTAAGTAGGTATGTGTTTATATTGTCGCGCTCAATAATTTAGTGTTAATTGGTGCTGAATAAAATAATGAAAATGTATTTTAGAAAAGTTGAGTAAATAAAAAGTTTAGTAATTTTGGAAACAGAATAAAAAATGTTTGAATATTTATACTTTTTTTATTTGTAACACTCTGATCTACTACAGTCCCTTCACGATATTATTTTAGCTTTGATTTAACAGCCAGATATCGACCATAAAATCACTGAATTTAACAAACTTGTAATAGCAACCTTATTGCTACAGTAATAAAGGCAATTTTGATTTTAGCTTACTGTATAACATATTTTCATTGACAAATAAAAATTGATTGCATATGGCGTTATTTTTTCACATAACTTTTCATGATTAAAATAAAAAGCAAGGCATGTACTTAAAAGTGCATTTATTCATAATAAATTAACACATCTTTACAACTACAGTTGCATGTCAACAAAGTGAGTTCTAAAACATTTCTATGAAGCCAGTGTCGCAAAACTCATATATTAATACTGCTTGACGATATTGAATCTTGTAGCTTTACAAATAAAGACTTAAATAATTTTATGGAGGCGCTAGAATAATAAAAAAAATTGTTTAGAGATAAATCACAGTTGAAACATTTAAACATGGTTGAAAAAAAAATTGGAAGACAAGATAATTTAAAAGGAAATATAAAAATATAAGGAAATTATATTTGATGGAATACAAATGGAATGAAAGGTAAAATTATTTTTAAAAGGAAAATGATTCTAGCAAGAAATATCTTTGAATTATAAACCCTGCATTTCCTAAATTCTAATAGCGTATACCAAAAACGGTCTTGACACAGAGCGTTCGATTTGCAAAATGTCAGTTAAAAATAAAAATCATTAAAGTCATTGATCTAACTTTTATTTAAGTATTTTAACGTTACCCTACACTATGAATTTCTCCTGAATCGTGTAGGTATGCCTTTACGAACATAGAAACTCACCTATACGAAACATCCAGATCCGGAACAATTATTTGTAGGTTATACAAATATTTGTTCCGTTCGGAAATCAAACCCGTAAGTAATGCGCAGCGAGTGGAACACTCAGCCACTGTACCAATCCTGTCTTCAATATAAAAAATTGCGATCATAATTTTGGTTTCCACCTGACATTTTGCAAATCAGACATACTGCATCGAGACAAAAATTAATAATACAATCGACTGGCCATCTAATCGTGTAGCTAGATAAAAACTAAACACTGCAACTGTTTCTACGTACATTTCTATTTTATTTGGACAATCAATGAGCATCACAAAAACAATCAGATCACGATTTTTTTGAAACAGGACTTGCGATAGTAGCTCCCTCTATACTCTGTAGAAAAGTAATTTTATAGTAGTAAAAGTCCAGTAAATTCAAAATGATTCCAGTTTTTTTTAAACGAAATACAAATTCCTCAGTTTTTAAAGCTTTGGTAAATATTATGCCAATTATCTGGGCCCACGTCTTGCAATAAGGCTGGGGTCACATTAACGGGAAATGCCGTGAATTATCGCGTTATTAGACGTTTACACGAACTGATTAAGTCCATTATCGCGACAGTGTGGCCCCAACGTATTAGGGAAGCGGGCCGAGCATTTTTAGCTTATTATAAAGAATGCTTGAATATTCACCAAAGCCTTAAAAACATGAAAACAAGCGAAGTAGCAGACTTTTATCGCTTAGTCTAACATTAAACTATGAATTGTCTAGCTAACTTCGAAATTGATCGTACAAGCGAAAGCACCATTTAATATCATACCTCCTTCGCGTCCCACTAACTTTAAATGTGAATCTATTTATGAGCTATCACACTAAAGACCTCTTTCACCACAAATGGATAGATGTAAACCTGTAAACTTTTTGACAGTGTGGGAATGAAATGGCACTAGACGAATTATATATCTCTGTATGACAAAAAATGAAAATCGACCTTGCCACTTAAAAATAATGATGCATTTCGATTGACTTGTTTTGTTTTTCACCCGAAGACAACCGCACGTTTTATGTCATATTATGCCGTAGTGGTAAGGTTGATTTTCGCTTGTAGTTAAAATCAGTCTAATTGCGTCGCATCGCGTCACGGGGAAGCTCTATAAGGTACGATTCAGATCAACCGGCCGGCATTTTACAATGCGGTAAAGAACATTGAAATGAATCAACAGTAGGGACACGTAGCGACGTGTCCCGAATGCTGCCGAATCCCGAATGTCCATGCATGCAAATATGAACTGTAATTACTGTTGATACATTTCAAAGTTCTTTACTGCATTATAAAGTGCCGTCTGGTCTGAATCTTACCTAAGTGTCGTGGGCCCCTTTTGCTATCAACCCTTATTTTTTCTTATCCAAAGTGGTGAAAAGGGACTCAAAACAGAATTCTAACTTAAAATATGCTATATTTGGATGAGGGAAGTGAGAGAGAGGACTTGTATTTTCTACAATTATGTAACATTTTGTTCAATATTTACAGAGACTTCACAGATGCGGGTTAGGGCGGAGACACATTGGTGGCTAATGGAGTGTTCCAATTTTCTGATGTTTGTTCTTATTGGAAAGACTTACGATTATAAAGGATTATTTATCGAAAAAGGATCAGTTGTTTGGTCAGTAGGCACAAACACGTTTGCCGCCTTACTACAAAAATATAAACATCCATTGAACGCCTGGCTAAAAAAAGTGTAACTGCAAAATGACCCTTATATCAATGCGAAATGTCGTTTTGACATTGACAGTCTTTTTAAGACAAGTGTTCAACTGTGTTCAACAGATGTTTATCTTTCTTGTGATAAGACGGTTGTTATTTATTTATTTTAAGTAATTGTTAGTTTAACTACTGATTTAACGACTCGCCCTTCATAAGAAAGACGATCAAATCATTTGAAGTGTAATTAATACATTTTTTTATCTAGAAAAAGGAGTTAGGTAAGATTATCATGTGCCTATACCCTAAAATAATTATTTCAGTGATTTGCAACTATTTGATTATTATTATAGAATTAAAGTTTATTTTCATATTGGTAGACATTTATTATCCATATTATTTATCTGAAATTCGGTTTATCTATTGTTCTTCTAATACTTACAGTTTTTATTTATAATTAAAGTTTTAATTTAAAATCAATGATATTAACAATAATTACACCGGTCGACAAATAAAAAATAATTTTTTGTGCATGGGTTTAACTTATTATATTCTGATTATACAAGCATATTTACTTTAAAAAATGTGATAAAAAATCAAAAATATTTGCTTTAAGAGTTTTTTTTTCAAAGCTTTCAGAGGCGAAAATTAAAGATAGAGTGTCTGTTGGCGCTCAAATAAAAAAAAAACCAATTGTGATATTTTCCTGACATTACTTAGCATTGAAGAGAAAGAAGCCAGGAACAGTTTTAAGGCATTAGTTCATGGTTTTAGTGTAAACCCTAGAGCTAAAAGTTATGTCGAGCTGATCACTGACACGATTACGATTTTTTTCCATCATCAGAAGTAGAATGTCTCTAAAGATACACTAAAGATACATATGCTACATTCTCATTTGGATAAATTTAAAGATAACATTGAAGCTTGTACGGAAGAACAAAAGGAACGCTTCCATCAAGACAATTTGAGATTTGACAAGCATTTTAGAGACGTTACAAATGCCAGTACTGAAAGGGACATGATGGGAGACTATATTTGGGAGTTAATAAGAGAAACTTCTACTAAAAATAGCAGGAAAACTAAAACAGTTATTTTTTAAATAATTTAACTTTATTTTAAAACTTATTTTGTAAAACAAAAACGTGAATGGATGTACGGTTTCCTTTGTAATAACTCATCTCTGTGTCATTTTTTAAGTATTTTCAATGAATTTGATTTACCCATTTTTTTCTCACAAAAGCAAATTCAGAACTTTTTTTTGTTCATATTCTTACTTCTAGATATACAAACAATAAAAATAACGTATGTAGAACCCATGCACAAAAATGCTGTTGACCTATGTTATAGGTGTTACATCGAGATGCCAAATACATTAATAATACTTAGAAATAATATTTCGATTTCATTATTATAGACTTCGCTTAATTTAACTAAAATAAAATTTCAAAATTAAACATAATTATAAAATTAAAGAATTCTCAAACACTTAATACTGAGCAGAAAAAAGAAAAACATCACAAATAAATATTTGGTTAAAAAGTAAATAAAAATAAATTAGGTAAAGCGTATAAATAATTCGATTTATGGTCCATATTTTTAGTTATCACACTATAAAATGTCTAAATGACTATTTCTCTACACTTTATGTACAAATCTTCAAGGCTTTAGACCCAAGACTCAAGCAGCTTTAGTCCAAGAACGAATTTCTGAACGATATATCAATGTGTCAATATTCCATAGAAATTTTATCAATTTTCTAAACTCTTGTGCATGAACACAGCACATTCTATTTTGACTATCATTGGGAAAATTCGGCCTCAATAATTTTTGGATGATGATAAATAGGTTACCTTTTAGGATATTTGCGTTTGCTGCCTCTCAAAGTTTTAAATGGTGTTCAAGATAGCTAAAGTTTTATGAAAAATAAAAGACTGTTTAAATATTAATATAACTGCTCAAGAGATAAAAATAAAACAAAATGGCTTCAAACCTCTTTGGCAATACCTACTCATCTCCAAAGACTTATTCATACGACATTGTATTTAATGTATAAACAGTTTGATTTTGTTATTTTCACATTGCCAATTTTAATACTTGCATTCAAACCATAAGAAAAAATAATCACCTTTTTTCATAATTGGTAGAATTTTCTTGTCATGCCTTTAGTTTTATTTTTAAGAGCCGATACCTTTTTCAACATTTCTACCTAACCTACGAAGGCGATTCATTCATAATATCATTAATTTGTCGACTCCACGATTTATTATATCGTAATCATGACAAATATGTATTTATAAAGTTAATACTACAAGGGTAGACATCGGGTCAAATTATGTTTGGGTATATAACAACTTAAATATTAAATGTACTTTCAGAAAATTATGCTTTAGTTTATCTATTTAAAACAACCGAAAATGACACAACCAGAAAAAAATTAAAAAGTCAAAAGAATAATTTAAATAGTCAAATCATAACTGTATTAATTCTATTAGTCGATATAATCTCTCGCTCACACACAGTATCTGCGAGAGAGAGAGGAAAATATCTAAAGCTGACATTTTTATTTTAACTTAAAATTGTAAGTTATCGATAGCTATTTCACAAAGCCAGGTCGTTTTGAAGTAAACTATTATAATATTATATCTAGTCTAAATGAAAACGACTAATCTGTCTTTCCACGCACGAGTACAGTCGAATACACTCTCATAATTAATTTCATAAAATTCTATCACAGATGTTAAACTAACTCTCAGAATATATTAATAATTATTAATTTAGTTTACATACTACTCGGTAATAATGTCCTAACTGGCAGAGTATTATTTATTAGCTGGCGGGTAGGGATGAATCTAACTATAACGATTAGGTACGCGCTTACATAGAATTCCTACGGGAAAATTCTAAAATAACAATTTGGAGTACACATAAATATAAATCATCACTTAAACCTTGATTAATTAACATTAAAAATGGAATTTCTTTGGTATTCCATTCACTTCAAAAATACCTTTGTTCGTTTACAATTAAAAACTATAAAAACTATGGAATAGTTCGTTCGGAAACGTTCACAAACAAATCACTGCATTAAACGTCAAATCCAATCTGTCATCTGTCAATTCCATAAACAAAAGTTTTTTTTTTCTTTACCCCGACAGTTATGTTTATTCAGCGTCCTGTACCCTTGGTCAAGCGTGTAGCCAGCTCAAGGCCCATCCTCAGAAGGCCCATCATAAGCTCTTGAGTGCGTCCCAGATGAACATTAGCCTGTGGTACAGCGCTAATTGTATTATGTTCTACAACTGGTAGCCTGTTCTCACCTGGTGGTTGTTCTCACTGTCAGGCTGGTGGATGAGGGGAGGGGCGAGGGGGTCTTCGCTTGAGGTTATTGTCGTTGAGGGGGGTACACCTGGAAAATTGGATTACAGAATTTATATCTTAAAAACAAACGGCCTAAGGATTTTTTTGCCTCAGCAGTTCAGCTTGTCTTGGTATACTAACCTTCATTTTCGTCCTCCTCAGCAAGCCACTTCTGTATATCAGTCTGGTACATTCTTCTCTGTAGCACCTCCTTCGTACGTGGACGAGATCCAATGAAAGTTACCTCCACCTGCAAAGTTTAAAAACACAACTTAAATTTTTTACTCTTTCCGCCTAGAATTGCTTGCTTGGGCATGTTTCTCTATAAATAATTGGTGATTGTGATATTGACCACAAAAGCGACGGAACTACTTAGATTAGAATAAAATTCAGGATCGTATTCATCATCATCATCAGCCTGTAATGTTTCCAATGCTGGGACACAGGCCTCCTCTCTGTGAGAAGGAGTTGACTATAATCCACCACGCGGGCCCAGCGCCGGTTGATAGATGTCAAATCTCTTCGAATTTTTGGGTCTAAGACTTGCTGGTTACTCACGATGTTTCCTTCACCATTTTGAAAGCAGTTGTGATGAAATAAATTAAATAAAGTAAGTTGGCTCGATTCTACTCGTAAGTCGGGGTCGATACCACTGGACCACCACTGCTCTCGCCTTATTTATTATAACAAAATACAGAATCTTACCCCAGGTGGTAGATTCGGCCTCAGCTCATCAGCCAGGTCACCATTGGCGCCCAGTCGTTGAGCTTCCTCCCAACTTGTGTGCACTTCTTCGTGAAGTAACTTTTCCTCTGTGGATTTGAATACAAAGACATTCATATCTCGCAAACAAAATTGAATATGTCATCTAGATAGGTATAGTTGCAGTCATTTTCACAGTTATTTTAGCTCTTACTAGGCTCACAATTAACAACAGTGATCTTTACAAAATGATTGCTAGTGAGTTACGTAATTTTTTTCAATAACCTTGTAGCGACTTACGCTAAAAGAAAGTTTCCTCAATTACAAATGGTCAAAATCTTTAGGGAGATCTAATTTGACCATGTGGAAAGTAAGAAAGAAAACACCTTAGGAGATTAAGTGTTCACCAAAGGTAGTAATAGTGAAGTAGTACTTACCGTCTCTCTTGGTGGTACTCCGTTTGTACTGTATCCTGAATCTAAAGGCTTCCAGCACACTCGCCACCACGATCGTCAATACCACCATCGTGAATAGATAGAATACCTGAAAAAATAACGTATTGCATTGAAACTCATCAGGAGACATCTGGCCCGTTCCACTAAACTGGTCCAGGCGAATCTACCCATGCAAATTTTAAAAAGGGGACATCTGGCCTGTGGGCCAGTTTTCGTGGGCGAGATGTCCCATAACCCACTACAATTAATCTTACCATAAAATAAATCCTGCTGAACTGTCCGGCGACTGTAGCGTAAGCATTCATGAGGATAAACCAGTTGTTGACGACGGTCAGCTCGAAGAGAGTCACGCCGCTGGTGACGATGTTCTCGAAGTTGTTCAAGTAGTAGTAGCCGAGAGCCGTGGAGCTGTTCAGGGAGTACTTGTAGAAGTCTTCTACGGTTGTGTTCCTGAAATGTAACAAGACAGTACTTAGAAAAAGGCTAAAACGCTGAGGAATTTGAATAAATAACTAGCACATGAGACACTTTATAGCCAATAACACCTGTGGTACTAAACGCGATCGTCACTTTTAAACGGCCGGTGTTTAGTACATTTTGAACACAGATTCACTACAATTTCGTAGATCTTGAAATGTTACAGATCGGACGACTTTCTATTCCGACTTGGCACTAACAGCTACCCTGCGATAGCCCTCGATTAATCTAGGCAGGTTAGCAATTGAAGAGGCCCATAGGACGATATTGCATAAGATTTACGATTGGATATGCTTGGCTCATGAATATGTTGTCTTTCGTCTTCGGAAACCTAAAATACAGTAGTCCCTTCTCAAGATCGTATATCTACCTATTAAATCGTGAAGAAGAAGCCAAAGAAGATATTTTATCGTGAGGTATTGATCCAAAAAGTATACTTACACGCAGCAGTTCTTTAAATCATAGCCAGCGAACAGCTCCATGCCGACGATGGCGAAGAAGTAGTACATGACCAGCATCACGCACCCAGCGGAGGACATGAGAGGAGATAGGAGGACCAGCGTACCGAACACGTCGCGGTAGCGCTTCTTCAACTTATACAGGCGCATTAATCTGAAAGAGACGATAGTTGCAAATTGATGGCTAAGGTGGAGTTAGAAGAACTAAGAAAATTACTAAAGTAAAGACAGATTTACAAGAAATTTGGATTTACTGAAATACTTGGTATTTCTAAACCGGAATGTGATGCTAAGACAGGAACCTTTAAACTTCAAGCAAGATATTGTTTCTTAGCGTTGGCAACATAGAATTAAAATCTTTTAAAGAATACGCAATTTTACTATCTTAATTTCAGCTAAAATACGAGTACAAGAATTTTACGATTGAGATAAACGTAGATGCATATGCAGGATACCAAAAGGACCAATCACAACAAAATACTGTGGTGGTTGGTCTTTTCTTAGTTAGTTCTTAACTTAGCCGAGATCAAAAATAATATAGCCGAAACCTACCTCAGTGGCCTAAATATAACAACGATGAAGAGTTTAGGTGCAATACTGAGCAGTACAGCTCCCATGAGAGCCAGCAGCGTCACGCTCAAGTCAAACACGTTCCAGCCGCTCTCCAAGTAGACTTGCAGACCTGATGCCATCATGCGAAGAGCTGCTTCCAGTAGGAACACTGAGGACAGACAATAAGTGAAGAGTTACTGCAAAACTTGGAACTTTAAATACTGTATATGACTCCTGTTTCTGAACTCTTCGGGGAAATGTAGGTCTGATATTCTTCTTAACAGTCCAAACTATCCTACTATTGGCGATATGGAATGTCTTTGTCATTGTGGGACAGCCGTCGTTGTAAGCAAAAGAATTTTGATAGTGGAAAACAGGTGGCCTACCATGAACTCTTAAAGCTTTTAGACTTTGGGCTGTGGGCAAGAGATGGCGCTAGACGACTTGTGTAGCTCTATCTCTTTCCCACAGCCTAAACTGGATCGCGTTAAGAGGTCGTGGTAATGCCTGAGGAGTATTTCGTGCAGTCATTAGAAGAAATGAAAATGATTTCGCACAGTTAAGTTGATCCGCCACTGTTTATCATCCACCCAGCGATCGGTCATGGTTTCCCAAAAATAAACCACCACGGACTTCACTAGGTAACTGGCTTACTTACATGTAAGGAACAACCAGGTGTCCCAGGATGCGCACAGTAACCGAGCACTGTCCTGCAAGTCGCCAGCCGCCTCACACACGCGGAGCACCATCGCGACTCCGTTGCCAATAATGAGAGCATCTAGAATCCAAAAAAAGGCTGGGTAAGTGTTTGATCTTGTCAACGGTCTTCAAAATGGCCACTAACGAGTTTGCCTTAATTTCCGCACATGCTGTCTAGATTTAACAAAGCTCTTTTTCTGCTCAAAGTGGTTGGTGCGTATAACCTGCAGAAGTTGTAAATTTTCTGCTAAAATCACACGCGGATTGAGCCTAGATTATTAGAGCAATCTAGGCTATAATTGCTGATTCTGTCATGAAAAGTTGAAGGCAAATAAACTACGCAATCGGGAAGAAAGGCACAGGAGATCGTCCAATTCATTAATTGCACCACATACCTTGACCAGCGATCCCAAGGGCGCGCAGGCGACGGCCACGTGTCCGCTTTCGGGATGATCAGCTCACAGGTCTTTTCTGGATACACTATGCTGGCCAGCAGTACACAACACACTATCATAGGTCTGGGGTAGGCCGATAACAGTTTATATAGGTTCAGTTCAGGGGTTTTAGGGCGCGATGGGACTACTTAGTGTCACACATAGCATGCGCATCCATACGATCCCAAGGTTAGAGCGAGACTGCCTATACGGCGCGGCGCGGCATCGCGCGCGCGCTTGCACAGCACAAGGAAATCACCGAATCAACGATATATGGCACAGATCAATAAATTGGAACAGTAAACCCATGCCTTTCAATCGCCATTAGGTGATTTTGAAAAAAAAAAAAATATAAGGAAAACTATAAGTTACGAAGCGTAACCATTTTCCCCGGCTTGAAAGTTCCCACTTTCGAAACACCAAGGAGAAATAAATAAAATTGCATATCATCACAACTCCACAAAGGCTATAAGAACGGTTGCGACTCTAGATAACAAATAAGAATACTTAACTAACTATGCTACGCGGTAACTAAATCTAATACTGCACATTGGTGCACGGTAAGACTTAATATTAAGGTACCTAAACTTATTGCGTTGGCAAAGGGCACAACTTTATTACCGGGCGACTCCGAAGGATCCCGCTTTGAGTCTTAACAGATGCGACTCTACAAACTCCGTTTTTATCGGGAAATATCTCGTGAATTACTCCTAACGGCCAATGCAGAGGCATCACATTGTCCTGCATGGAGACGACAACCATACCACCAACCCGTATTGGATTGGCAGGAGTGTTCCATTTTTGTTTGGATTGTAGGGTGTGCAAGTACTCTTGGCGCCACCGCTTCCAAAAAGATTGAACCATCCGATCAGTCAATTCATATCGCGAAATAAGATGTAACCGGGTTTCATTGACTTCGCGAGCGGGAAGACATAAAAGAGGTTTCGTATGCAAGAAGTGCGCTGGTGATAATGGAGTGGGCTCTGACGGATCTGAGCTGATCGCATACAGAGGCCTCGAGTTTAGTAAAGCTTCTACTTGAGTTAGCAAAGTGTTAAACTCGTCAAAGCTAAGAATTTGCTGACCGATGACTTTGCAGAGATGCGTCTTGACACTCTTCACTTCACTTTCCCAACAACCACCAAAATGTGGAGCTCTACAGGGGATGTGTTTGAGTGTGATTCGATGCTCTGCAAGTTCTCTTTCCCACAAGGGGCGATACTCTTCAGCCAAGAAATGGTAGAGATCTCGGAGATAGGATTTGGCTCCAATAAAATTGGTAGCATTATCCGTGTACAAACACTGAACCGGACCTCTACGCGCCAGGAAGCGTTTCAATGCAGACAGAAAGCTCGCAGTGCTAAGATCTGAGGCAATCTCAAGATGCAGAGCGCGAGTTGTCAAGCATGTGAAAAGGCAGATGTACGCTTTCCTGGCCCTTTGGCCTCTAGCACGCACCGGCGTGACCAAGAAGGGTCCCGCGTAGTCGCAACCTGTATGAGAGAAAGCCTTAGGAGCCGACTCAACGCGACAACGTGGTAAATCCGACATTATAGGAAAGGTAGGTCGTGGCTTTGCTCGAAAGCAAATGTTACATTTAAAGGTGATGTGACGTGCAATACGTCGCGCGGACAGGATCCAATACTTTTGTCGTAAGAGCGATACGAGCAAGGTTGGACCTGTGTGGAAATTTGTCACATGATAGTGGGAAACTAAAAGTTCCACTATGTGATCTTGACGCGGAAGGAGGATCTGATGACGAGAGTCAAACTCTAGCTCAGAGTTTGCTAAGCGACCTCCAACGTGGATAAGTCCTTCGTGAAGGAAGGGACTAAGCCGTTGTACTGGCTTAGAGCACAACTCATTGCGGGCTAAACGATCGAGATCAGATTCAAAGTGAATCCTCTGCACAGATCGCCACACAATAGCTTCAGCGAACTCTAAATCAGACGCGGTAACGGGCCCGCTAGGGAGCCGTTTGATAAACTTATAAACTAAGCAGATAGTTTTTAAATATTTAAACCAGGACGAGAACCTGGTAGAGCAAACGTACAAAATGTTGTCAGAAGGAGGACTTCTGTCAGAGCATTCGTGCGAGAGAACAGGTAAAGCCACGGGCTTCATTTCTGGAAGCTCTTGCGACTCGCCTGAAACGAATGGTTTTATCGGCCATTCAGAGCGGGGAAGTTTAAGCCACGACGGCCCATTTAGCCACAACGGATGATGCACTAATTGGGCAGCCGTTAAACCGCGAGAGAGGCAGTCACTGGGATTTTCAGATCCTTTCACATGGAAGAAGTGATCTGCCGAAAGATTCTCATGAATCTTAGCAATACGATTGGCTACGAAGGTGTGCCATCGATGCGGTGCGGAATGAATCCAACTCAACGTTACAGTTGAATCCGAAAAAGCTACGACTACCTCAATGGCGTGTCGAGCTGCGAAAAGGTTATATACTCGCTTTATCACACTTGATAAGAGGAGTGCGGCGCATAACTCGAGACGAGCTAGCGAAACGACTTTCAGTGGTGCGACTTTAGATTTCGCACACACCAGCGAGACCACGATACTACCGTCAGGTCTGACAACGTGGGCATAAACCGAACCACCGTAAGCCTTCTCACTAGCGTCGGCAAAACCGACGAGTGAGAGTCTACAGCGTTCTACGACGCCAACATGTCGCAAAAATCTCAATTCAGAGATGATTGGCAGTTCAGATTGAAACTGTTCCCACAGACGAACAATGCGAGGGGGTGGGACGTCATCCCATCCAAGTTTGACAAGCCAAAGCTCTTTGATGAGAAGCTTGGCGTATAAAATTATCGGTGCAACGAGGCCCAAAACGTCGAAAAGACGTGCGATGGAAGAAAGAATATTCCGTTTAGTGCAAGTGCGAACATCAGGATTAACCTGGAATACGAAACAATCCTCGTCAGGGAACCAACGAAGTCCCAGTATTTTCTGGGTCGGATCTTTACTGAGGTCCACGCTCTGTGAAAGTCGTAATGACTCTGGAATAGTTCGAAGAACATCGACATTGTTGCTAGACCACTTCGTTAATTGAAAATCACCGAGAGAGAATATTTTTATTAGTTCACGAGCCGAGTCTATAGCTAGCGCACTGCTAGGTATAGAACTAACTATGTCATCCATATAAATATCTCGCTGCAAAATGTCCCTGGCGAGAGGCAACCGAGCTCCTTCATCCTGACATAACTGTTGGATAGTGCGAATAGCTATAAAAGGACTACACTTTAAACCAAAGGGAAGCACTGAAAACTGATAAATTTGAAGTTCTTCTTCCTCGTTAAACCGATATAAGATACGTTGTAGTGAACGATCTTGTGAGCGTATACCTATACGTAGGTACATAGATTTGACATCTGCGGAAATAGCGACACTAAAAAGCCTAAAATTTAATAAAATGTTGAAAAGGTCAGCCTGGAGGACTGGACCTGCGTACAGGATATCATTGAGCGAGGTACCGTTATCTGTACATGCACTGGCGTCTAGGACCACACGCAATTTGGTGGTCACCTTATCCTCTCGAATGACAGCATGGTGAGGAATATAGTATTCCATTTCTCGCTCCTTACAATTTCGTTTGGGCAACATACATTCAGGTGCGATATTCTGCACCAAAGAAATATAATTGTTTTTTAAATAATCCCGTATGACGTCATCATAAAGAAGCTTGACGTTAGGAAGGGATTTAAGTTTACGTTCAAGACTATAGAATCTCTTGCGAGCCATATTAAAAGAATTTCCCAATGCTGACGCGTCTGTTTTCAGTGGTAAAGCTGCAACATACTTGCCATTTGAAGCGCGAGTAATTGTGTTACAATAAAACTCTTCACATCGTTTATCATCCATACTCCCAATGGATGAAGCAGTAACATCTTCAATCTCCCAAAACTTACGAAGATCGAAGTTGTCAACAGAACTCGCAAAGAAAGACAGAGTGTCAGTTGGAGGTTCGATGATAGGTGCTTCTCCTAGAAGTATGTAGCCGAGCACAGTCTCCAATGCGTCGGGACAACCGGGTACGCTGGTCACGTGACCAGGTCGCAATAACTTAGCGAACTGCTTGACCCCAAGTAACATATCAATATTACCTGGCACACCCCAGCTGTCATCCGCGAGTAGTTTCGAATCAATATGATTTAATACGGACGTATCTATAGGACCCAGTGGAAGCCGTCCGGTTATTTGGTCCAAAACTAAAGCGTCTATTTCATACTTAGGCTGCGAGCAAAACCGCGAGCTAAACGTAAGATTCACCGAGCCGCGAACGGGCTGCGACGTGCCACCAATACCACGAACGGTAGTTATCGAGTCAGTGTGTATAGTCAGACCAAGCATACGGCAGCAACGCGATGTTATATAATTCTTTTGTGACCCAGGGTCCAAGAGACATCTAACCACCACGGCCTTACCCTTCCTACCCGCCACCAACACCTTGGCAGTAGCCAACACCTCCGTACTACGTGTGGCCTGGACTTGAGCAGAAGAATGCGTACACAACGCCACACGATCGGAAGCAGCTGGATCGGTTGCAGAAGTGGAGGCGGGGGCGCTAGCGGGCGTCGGCGCAGGGGCTTGCGTCGATTTCTCGAAATGCAATAAGGAATGATGCTTCCCGTTGCATTTCCTACATGTTGACTTAGATAAACACTTAGAGACAGTATGTTGGCTACTTAGGCAATTACCACATCTGTTATTGTCTTTTATAAACTTAAATCTATTATCAACGCTCAACTTTTGAAACGCTTTGCACATAAACAAGTTTTTATGCGTGGAATGACAAAGCGAACATTTTGATTCAGTAGCCACAAACACCTGCGATTCTTTAGATGAGGCGCGGAGACTACCTGCGGGGGCGGACTTACTAGCCGCAGGAGAGGTGCGATACAAGATTTTTACTTGTTCACGAACAAACTTTACGAAATAATCATAATCTAACTCCTGTTGATTACGAAGCGACATTTCAAAATGTTTTGCGATATCAGAGTCTATTAACTTAAGACCCCAATGAATAAATATAAAATCAGCTAAGTTATTTATTTTCAATTGTTTCAGTCCCGCAACCGTAGAAGTTAATTTATCGAAACCCTTTTCAATATTAGCGGGTGTCGATCCGAACGATTTCAATGAGAACAGCTGATTTAGATAATTAGTAGCGAGCGCGCGAGTATCCAGGTACTTGGCGATAAGCGCCTCCCAAACAACAAGGTAATTATTGCCAGAAGGTACAATACCTTCGGCCACATTCTTAGCCTTTCCTTTCAAACAACTTAACAGATAATGAATGCGATCCGAATCTGATAAATCTGTGTTGGTATGTATAATACGGTTGAACGTCTCATAAAAGAACGGAAAGCTCTGAATATCACCGTCAAAGGTAGGCAGCTCGATTTTAGGAACCTGTATATGGTGAGCAGTAGGGCTCGCTGACGGGCCAGGTTTTTGGAAATCATTTGCCTCAGTTAATGAAGATAAACTAAACTTTATTTCGCCGACCAAATCATCAAATGAATGCAATGCGCCATAGCTTACTTCACAGGTTGGATCCAATGTCAAATTGAGCATATTAATCTCGTCCATTAGTCCATTGAATTCACTACGCAATCCATCAATTTGTTTTGCCTGAGCAATGAAAGCCTTGCGTAATCTTTCGGTAGTTAAAGATTTAGTTGAATCCAAAATCCTTTGAGCCCGCGCAAAGTATGCGTCACGTTTACTTTCCAATAATCTAAGTTTAACCTTGTCACTCATTGTGAACAGAAGTTAAATATGACACTAAATAATAATATTAAACCAACTTTTATCTTCTACGGAACCCCAGTGAGTGAGGTTAGGGGCAAATGAAACCGATTACTCAATTAAAGATATTATTATAAGTTAAGATAATAGTACGGAACGAACTTTCCGTACACGCGAAACCCTAACAATATTAAATTGAAAGGTAAACCAATATAAACTACCAACGCTTTAACCGAGTGCACGTAACAAAACCTAATATAAATTAAAATAGTAAGCACGCCAAATATCTTATGAACGTACCCATCTATACTATATATATGATTAACTCAGATTTATCTACAACCCGATAATAGCATTTATGTCGGATACGCTGCGATAAACTTGTCTGCACTAACTTCTACTTGAATGAGATTAACTTACTCAATACAAGTAATATGAAGGTTCCTACAGCTTCTTAACTAACAATAAGTTAAGTGTTGAACTTAGAAAAAAAATAAAAACTTATTTTCGTAAGCGATGCGAGTGTATTCTTAACGAAATAATTTCGTAAGAAACAGTAAGTTTCCTCACGAGTAGACGCGTAGATGACTATTTGAAATAAGTTATATATGTATAATTATTACGTTTACAAATGTGAGGTGCGGGTGTGATATGTATAATTATACGGCTGTTTCCATTGAGGAGAATTAACGCGTAAAGTTTATACACATCTGTTATTTTACCTGAAGGTTTCTGTCAAGAAATCAAGTTACCTTACAAAACAAAACAACAAGCGACGCGATTATAATATGGTTAATTGCAATAATTAATCATATGCGGTTGAGTCTCGCTATACATATAAGCATACCTGCTCGTGCAATACGAATATAACAGGCGTAAACCTAACGAACCTATAGGTACATGTGTATCATACCATAACAATCAATGTTATTCGTTTAGAAATTTCGATTAGTACCAACATAATAAGTATGTAGAAGTTTCTAATGCGTAACTAAATTTAATCGTGGGTACGCGGACCAAGTTCAGAACTAGAACATTCCACAGTCAACGTACGACGATTTATACCCACTACCCACAATTTTTACAACCGATCAAAAAAATATGTAATTACTTCGAAAACTAACAGATTTATAAAATAAACGTATTTAGCGATATGAAATTAAATGTATTCTTCGGAGCTTTAAATAGTGAACTTAAAGATTTAAACGGTTGACCTATTGCAAACGCAAGGCAGTTTGACCCTTATTACTGAAGCATTAGAGATGAGAGTTGTGTGACGATATGCAATTAACATTGAAAATTCCTAAGTTTTTTGCTCAAAATCAGACTTTTAGGACTTAACAATAGGCCGTAAAAAGGCCCAAATTTAATCTATCCGGCTCGAAGGACCAAAATGGTGCGTATAACCTGCAGAAGTTGTAAATTTTCTGCTAAAATCACACGCGGATTGAGCCTAGATTATTAGAGCAATCTAGGCTATAATTGCTGATTCTGTCATGAAAAGTTGAAGGCAAATAAACTACGCAATCGGGAAGAAAGGCACAGGAGATCGTCCAATTCATTAATTGCACCACATACCTTGACCAGCGATCCCAAGGGCGCGCAGGCGACGGCCACGTGTCCGCTTTCGGGATGATCAGCTCACAGGTCTTTTCTGGATACACTATGCTGGCCAGCAGTACACAACACACTATCATAGGTCTGGGGTAGGCCGATAACAGTTTATATAGGTTCAGTTCAGGGGTTTTAGGGCGCGATGGGACTACTTAGTGTCACACATAGCATGCGCATCCATACGATCCCAAGGTTAGAGCGAGACTGCCTATACGGCGCGGCGCGGCATCGCGCGCGCGCTTGCACAGCACAAGGAAATCACCGAATCAACGATATATGGCACAGATCAATAAATTGGAACAGTAAACCCATGCCTTTCAATCGCCATTAGGTGATTTTGAAAAAAAAAAAAATATAAGGAAAACTATAAGTTACGAAGCGTAACCAGTGGTCATAAATCAAATGCCCACGTCTCGCAATCAAAAATCTTAACATATTGAATTGATTGCTGACTTTTATGGTAAGTCTTGGCGGAATATGCGGCAGCAAGAGTTAATGAAAATAGGTCATGGCAGTCCTCAAGACTCACAGATAAGGTATTCGAAGTAAGGCCACCGCACAGCCGCCGCAGCAGCCCTGCCAATAGGTTCCAGTGGTGACTGCGAGTACCACGGAGCCCTGGACTGCTGGCCTGCCCAGCGCAGCGCGAACACCTCGTACAAGTTGGCGAACTCGCTGCGGGAGAGACCGCCTGATGATGACTGGTTTAGCTGCTTGAACATCAGGTATACGTCCAATCCACCTGCGGAAGAAGACCATGATTGTAGTCAATCGTTTAAACATTACATACAGACGGTGGAAGTGTTTAAAGCAGAGTCTGAAGTTTGACTTCTAAATTGGTCAGACCAGAATGGTCTTTTGATAGAAGAATTTGGATGGTCGAAGCTGAAGATGTCGGGGGTTCTATCATGACTTTTAAGCACGGTCTTCAATATAATCAAGAAACCCAATCGCCTAAAGTTTAATTTACACCGTTTGTCTTGCCGTATCGGAGCGCATTTTATAAACTAGCAAACCCATAGACTGCATTGGTACTAATAAAGGAAAATTATTTTATTTTATAAACTCACTATAATGTGGTGCATAATGCCTCATGAGGCCGGCAAAGTGCCTCAATCTGACAGCATGTGGAGCTCGCCTTGACACTAGCAGACGGAAGGCATGTCGTGCAGCGCGACGTCTGTGCAGCAGAAGAGCGCGACACTTTTCACGCTCGATGCGAGTAAACGTCTCATATACTACGGCTAACATCTGGAAAACGAGAGATTATGTCTCAAAAGCAGCCTATATGATAAATATAGTGAAATTAATCTATGATCATTTTTTTAAGATAATTCATAGTCAGTTGTGGATCATAGGCCCTTTCAAGTGTAAAAAAACTAAGAAAATAAATTGGTCCTTCGAACCGGATAGATGAAAATTCTGCTCTTGATTTATAATGTTTGTTTGTATGTAGGTGTAGACTTACCAAATTCATAAGCACGTAGAGGACTGTGATGATGTACAAAATGAAGAACACGGCATACCATTTAGACTTGGCGTATGAAGGCATCATCACGTCTGGGAAACTGGAAGTAAAGAAAAATTACATTTAGAAAAATGAGTCGTCGTCGAGTTGTAGTGTTTATCCTCATAAGCTCTACGGATTAGATAAATTAATGCTAATTGAGAACCTAAGTTTGTGTTTGATATCTTAAGACATGGAAATATTAGGTACCAATAACAATAAAAAGTTTGAAATGAATAAAATCTACACAGTTTGTCGACAAACTTATGGCCATATTGTAAAAAATCAATTAGAGAAATACGAGACACTTTTTAAGCGATCAGCTTTTCTGGGACCTCTGGTATTAATCTGAACTACACTTATTTTGATTTAACGCGATTCAACTGGCTTCCAGGAACATTGAAAATCCACAGTCCATGAAATAAGGAGGATCAAATTAATAAACACACTTACTTGGCGGTAGTTAGCAAGACGAACATGCTGACGAAGGAGTCACTGATGGTCTGGAAGTGTCCATTGTCCACGTGTTCTGAGAACAGGTAGTAGCCCAGCAACGAGTATGTGGCCACGAAGAACATTAATAACCCTGGAAAAATATAGACATTTTAGGCATGATGACGAGATTGTCTCTGAACAGCTATATTTCCTAGATGTTTTAACGTTATAGAACTAAGATAAATTAAGTAGATAAAATGAGTCTTCACAGCCAGTGTACCTACTTAGATCCCAAAAGGGCTTACCCCTCTCCCAAAACACAGAAAATTATAGATTCATATTTTCTGTTTTCTCTAGTTTTATTTCTACGTTTCCTCTGTATGCTTCCTTTTTGCCTGGAGTTTCTATTTCGCATAGAAATTCCGGAACTCATTTGGGAAATGTGAGTGTGATACCGTCACCGGTCACCTCTGCTTCAGGAATTACAGACATTGCATTACGTTTGTTTTATGCTTACCTAACATATCAATAATTGGTGGAAGCGACTGCAAGATCTGTCTAATGAACCTCCTGACTCCTCCACAATGTCTGGTGTCCACCAAGAAGATGGGCCGCAGAGCCCTGGTGACGCGGAAGTGGGAGGACTGCCGGCACAGCACCACCACTGCTTCTAACACCATTATCAGTAGTGTTATACCCTGGAAATAAGAGACAGAGAAGTTTGAAATAAAATATTGGCTATTTTTTCTCCCGGTTGTACGATTCCATCTACCGAATTTCAAGCAAGCTAATGAGAAGGAAAGGGAGTGTCCCATATTTTTTTACCGCTATAATACGACAGAGGTTTCGAGAATTAAACCTATCATATTTTCAATGTCGGAATTTTCATGAAACTACGAGACATACGTGTCAATGCTTTTTGAGGGAAGAAAAATTCAGCTTCGAGAGGCACTCTCCAGAAGACGGGGTACGGTACGCGACAGCGACACAATAGGCGTTAATGTATTTATATTAAAAAAAAAACATAAAATGATGTTTACCAAATTGGAATTGGCATAAAACCTTACGACAGAACATCTTCGCAACGAAAATGCCCTTCACGCCCAGATAAAGTCAAATTAAACAAGCTACACCTGTTCCAATAAGACCGTTTGCAAAGTACCCTCACCTTAATCATGGTCCTCTTGTGTTTGAGTATGGTGCCCCATCCGATCCACTTGAGCTTCAAGTGTAGTTCCACGCCAATCACTGTCAGTGCCAGTAACTCTATCGTGCCGTGTGCCCATACTGGTAACTGGAATTAGGAAATTAGAACATTAGGATTACAAACACGAGTATTTGGGTTGCACCAAAGGACTTTCGATGCTGCTCCGGTTTAAGTATCACTAGTCGTCTTAAGGAAACCAGTGTTCTTAGGTTTGCTATTATGGGTTTCCATTCTTTAAATTGCCTGTTTTTTTACGTAGTAAAATCATACAACGAGCTCTCCTATCTTAGGTTGAGCGGAAGGGACTGTCAGACTCGTACTGTTTTAATCCATGGTGTTCCTTCAATATCCCTTTACGTCTCAAGATCACTGTTACCTATTAAGACAGTGTTGCGACCCTGGCAGCCTTGGGCTTTCTATGGTGGTCCCATCAGATTACCGACAGCTTTTTGAGATGGAACACGACATGCCGCCGACCCGGTCATGATCTATAGTCGGACGGTGAGTCACTCATTACTCGTCGTGTGCTTTGTATATTTTGGTGCAACATTAATAGATACACTGTTCTCGTCAATCCGACTTTTTAGTGGGCATACCATGAAATGTCGACGTTTCACAAAGTGCCTAGGCATCTCACGATGTAATTAAATCAACCTATGGCATAAAGAAGAATCATTAGTTTACCTCAAAAGTAGGCACAGCGGGATCTTCAGTAAAAGCTAAGAGGATGAGGACTAGTGAAGCCAGTAGGTCCAGTCCATGGTACCAGGGATTGTGGACCCTCAGGTAAGCTGGCAGCTCTTCGGGACTCGACGGGTGAGAGTCGAATTTCTCATTGTTTAAACCTTCCTGAAAAGAAAAGAACTTGGTGTTACTGTCTCCCTCTATATATTCTTTTGGGATGCAAACAGGGTCATCTTTCTCGTTGAACACTTTGGGCAAGTCCCGGGCGTCTCAGCAGTCGTTCCTGTAGATATCCGGGTGCTATAAAACCTAACTTGTTCCAGATGGGTTCTTAAATCTTCTTCATCCTTCATGGACCTCTTAATCCTAAAATGTCCTGGGCGTCTAATAGATCAAAGACTATCCTGATTGCAAGGTTGTAGCTGACGGCTGTGTTACAAACAAAATTATAGGAAAGTCAAATCAATCACGTGGTTTTTCAAACGACCGAATATTCGTTTGGTCGACATATTCCATAAGTAACTACTTAGTCATCTACGCTATTGTATTGCTTATAGAATGTAACTTTTAGGTAAATCATAAACGGCAATGGACAATTATTATGACTGACGTGAATGTACGCAGTTATGAATTCTCCGACGGTCGTAGCTTATGAATAGGGGCTCTATCTTGATTTATCACGGCCGACAAACTCTAAACTAAGGTAAACCAAGGTACCTACTTATAGTTCTCACGTTATACTAGTTGGTTCTACGGGTAGTACAATTTAAAAATAACCGTTCTTTTTAAGTCTTGTATTATTCCTTTCAACTCTCCCGTTTTGGGTTGATTAAGTTATCAAATGAGTTCTCCCGCCTGCCTCATTGAAAATCCACTCCTTCAATTGCCCTTTACGATCAGTACCCATACCATGAGTTTTCATTACGATACTCGATCATCGATATCAACCGCGTTTGGAGCTCTCTTTGACCCGCTCCAAGGTTGTATTATGAACTCTCAACCAATGAGAGCGCCAAACGCGAGCGATGCGTATGATCGAGTCTTCGTAATGACGACTCATGGTAGAGGCTCTGAGTCACGGTAACCTGCTGAGGCAGTCCCGCTAGACTATAAAAAAGGCTGTAAGCATTTCCAAACCGCCTGACCAGATGTACTAACATCAGTCCACAACCTTGTATTGCAAAACGAGCTTCACACAAAAATACATCAAAGAAAGTAGGTTATTAGGTACAATTTCAAACAATGGTGTGAAACCAGACATTATTTACATGACCTTATATACATAGAACGTTAGACTTTTGTATTGTCTGCATTTAATTCTAAGTTACATTGATGTCTGCCACAAACTGCGTGGTTAAAGGCACTTCGTCGACTGCTAAATTAATGGCCTTGTCATTAGTTTACCAATTTATCTGTGTCGGTTGAATTTATAACTTTCGAGTGTTTTGCCACAAAATCGTTTTAAATGTCGAAAACTAAATCTAGTTACACTTTCTATGAAATTTTCAGTAGGATGTTCTGCTGTTTAACATGTAGTGAAGTCGGCCGATCCCATAAGGATTTGGCATAAGAACAAGAGAGGGCTGATGATGGTTCCTTTTCATATCTTAACGGTGACAAATAAAAGCATACGGCCCGCCTGATGGAAAACCGTCCCCATAGTCTATGGACGCTTGCACCAGAGGTATTGCTTGCACGTTACAAACTTGCAACTTTTCCCTTAATGAGGGTGTAAAGAAAGTTGAAAAAGAACGTTATGCCAGTTTATGGGCAGAAGTTTCGGTAAAATGTATGCTATTCGTATAAAAATAAGCTTCCTTTTATGTAGTTTATACGCATTAGAGAAATGAAATCTCTTATACCTAAAAACATTGTGCAATCTAAGTTTCTAAATTCTCAAAAATCCTGGCATGACAATTACATCATTATTGTAGAACATTGTGGATATTCCGTCAAATTACGAAACATTACAAGGTTTAATTAGTTAGGTACAACATTCACTGAAAACAACGGCCCGTAAACTATTTAGTGTTTCAGGTTTCAATTAATTATTACCTGTAATAATGAGTGATTGCAAATAATTAGTTAAATGTAACCTACTAGATACGAACGTATTAAAGTCACGCTACATAATTGTTTTTGTACATCCTATAACGAAACTTTGATGTTAGAAAAACCATATTTTTGCGATTTTTGACTTCGTTTAGCACTGCCTTCAAAATGTTGATGATCGTAGGTATTTATTTATCTAAAGGCAGCTTCAGTAAAATCGAACTGCAAATTAGTTACTTTTATTTCCAGCTTATCGACCATAATTGGATTTAAGAAGAGCACAATTTGAGAAAAATACACGGATGTTAAAATGGCGTGACTTAAACCTTTGTTTACCCCTGTATGATCCAATAGCAAGCCAACGGAGATTCGTGTATCTACCTCATTACGTCCCATAAAAGTCTTAACGACCTATACAGTTAAAACAAGAAGTAAAACCTCACCTCTAAATAAATAGCTGCCTCATGGTAATTCATCTCCCAATGCTCATCCTCGGACATATTGAGGCCAGTGTGCAGTGAGGAGCGGCTGCCCATGTCCAGGGTACCGGAGTCGCCAGCGCCATCTGTGCCGGTCCGGGTATCTGCACGACACATGATGAGAAACCGTTAGCAAATTTCGTCCTTCGAACCGGATTAAACACACTGGATCGTCCAAAAAGGTTTTATGCTAAGTCACAACACAATCAAGGTCAGTGATTGATGAGTCACACAGTCACACACTTTGTTTAATAAATCGTTAGAACTAGACTGTGTTCTGATTTTAAATGGAGGTTTTAAGTAGAAACGCGGTCGGTAAGGTCACTACAAAATGAAATAATGCAGTGTAAATATAAATAAAACTGACTTCACTCTGGTTGTTGACTAAAATTCTGAGCGAACGGAATGGGTGGGAGGTGGACTGGTTTCAACCGGATTAAAAATTCAGACGTTCAGACCCAGCTCAACGGCTTAGAGAGGAACTTTCGAAAATGGATGATGATGAACTTTGTTCGTTGCACTAAGGTATTCATAATTTCATGGATGACCTACTTAGGAAGAGCGCTTTGAAATTATCGTCATGCAATTTCAGACAGGCCCTTCCCGGGGTGGGAGGACTCATTTGATGACTTTATCACGATTAAAAAAAAATGCAAATTCAGAATGAATGGTATTTGTTTATTTTTGTATATTGGCTTATTTAGCCTAAAAAGTAAGTGGTAGAGTCTTCTTGTGGTCCTTAAACCGCTTTAATACAACCAATGATTGTAGGATATAACTATGTAAAAAATAAGTTATGTTTTAATAAGATCTTGACCTTTTAGACCTACTGGGTACAGTGGGTACTAGACAAGGCTACATTTAACGTCATTAATGTGTCAAAAACATAAGAACTTTATTTCACAGGCTGCAACGCAAACGATGTTTCTTAGCAATCTTTTATTGAATACTAACGGCCCGTCTCGGCAACACACGGGTGTACATGATGTTTAATGTCCTCTAAAACCTGGCCCTGATGGTTAAAAACGCAACATAAAAATAATTAGCCGAATCGGTTCAGCCGTTTTCGAGTTATGAGCTTAGCAACACATTTTGCGATCCCTTTTTATGTTATAGAATAGATATCTTACCATTCTATATTATCATAAGTAAATAGAGCGCTATGGTATACATATTGCTTAAACAAGGATATAAACTGCATAAATATAATGTGTTCAACAGAACTACTTTATTTTTATAACACGACACACTGTAATGGCCGATATTGCATCTGTCCGATTTGTTTTTATCCGTGACTTCTAAATGTACGACATAGACAACTGTATGCAAAAGAATAAGCGCACAAAAGTATTAAAACCAAATTAAAGTGTCTTCGACACATTATAAAGTCTATTTTTAATTAATAAAATCGTACCTTTCTCGATATGTTTGTCCATAAGTCCGGTACGTAGGACATGCGGCAGTCAGCTGGCATGGAAACGGAATGCATCGCTCTACTGAACCTACTAACCGACTTACGACTGCCTGACAGGGCTGTCACGACACTAAAGTTGTACGGAGTAACAGTGATCGTACGGCTACAACATAACATTTTATACTTATTTTTTATGCGTGGTAAAATCATCAAATGAGTCCTCCCACCCCGGGCAGGGCGGGAGGGACTGTCAGACTTGTACTGACTAAAATCCACGGTGTCCTTCAATAGCCCTTTATGTTTCGGTGTCACGGTGATGGAATAAGTTTCGCGACCAAAATTTTATACTTATAAAGGGTTTTTAACCCTTGCAAAACTACCTCTTTAGATAAACTCTCGTGATGCGAGTGTAGTGTACGTGTAACTTGGCAAAAAATAAACAAAAGAAACCTCTTATGTTTTTTGTTTTTTTCTGGGGTCAATGCCCGGTATTGACCTCGTAACAATAATGAATCAATGGTTATAAGCGTTGCGAGATTATCTGGAAAAACTGCACAGAGGGAAGAGTGGAAGACTATGGGAGAGATCTTTGCCCAAGCAACGCAGAGGTTCAAAAATAAATTGGACATTAAAGGTTTTTCTAATTTATAATGTTATTATAGTTATGTAAATGACTTGATAAGGTTGTTAGGCGCTTAGTGCATGAATTCTGGTAATTGCTAAACGGGTTTCATAATTTTTTTCTAAAATTAGCAATTATGCCATGACGTCCACTAACGGACACTTCATAACTTTGTGAGTCATTTGGCGTCAACTTCTTTTATGGCAATTTTAATGTCCATTCTAAATATCCTCAGATTGGTTGACTAGATCAATCAATAGGGTTGGATCTGGTTTATCGATCGTTTTAACATAGAAACAGAATATTATATATTTAAAATTACGTGTTTTACGGTGCAGTTTATTTCATAGCAACCCTTGTTTACCCAAAAATATTGGTCTCGCAATATTTCAAACTTTTAAAAACCAAACAATACGGCGGAGGGCCCCATGTTAAATATTTATGTTGTCTATGTCCAAAATGCGCGCGCAGGGAAAATATTAGCGCATGGTCAACAGGCGGTCGTAACTCCATTGTCTGGTTTTACGATCAAAGACAAAATAAACATTGTAGGTAGGTACTTCTAGCAGTACTTACTTTCATAATCAAAAGATCTTTTTTTGTTTTGAGCAGACAGTCACGGGATTACACGAAACTCGAAAGATAGAAAATGGAAGTTCTAAATAAAACTATGGCTGGCAACATAGACTTCAGAGAAGTCAATGTTGCCAGGGTCACGGTTACTTGTACACCGTAGATTTTAGTCACGAGTCCGACAGTCTCTTCCGCTCTGCTCAGGAGGAGTCATTTGATGAGTTTACCACGATTAAAAAGAGAAGTCAACGGCATAATATCGTAATAATAATAGTACAACTCGATAAAATACACATTGGAGTGTTATACCTAGAAGTTATCCCAGTTCTTTAAAATCCTTCGAAGAGTTATAGAAGTATTGGAGCTTAGTATTCAGCAAGATTCTCAAGTAAATCAAGCCCAAAAGGGTCGCACCGAAAAATGAGCAACTTAAAAACCAAAGAAACGATACTTGTCAAGGATCTAACGCGGTTGAGAGCCTGTTTTGAGCTCTTTTTGTTTAAAGTCAAAAACACTTACATTTTCTTGACCTTGTGGTACTTAGACACAAGAGGAGGCCAAAAAGAGGCGCACTCCGATTGCCACGAATAGGCACATAAAAATGATGCTTCTATAATTCGTTCGTAATTATTGTACATTTTTAGTAACACTAAACGAATCTTAAATAATTCTATATTATTGTACTTAACCATTTTCTTTTCGGGCTAAATGTCTACTCTCTTATCATGAAAGCCATAGATTCAGTTGAAGTTTCGGATGTTTCCTACTCCGTAGCACTTACGGACATAAGATTAAGTTAGGAGCTCGAGTTGAAAATGTTGGACAACACTTTGGACAGCTGGTCATAAGTCATGAACTCGAAAATAATAGGAAAGTATTTAGTGAATAGGTTTTTTCTGTGAAGGCAAGCGTGCTTCACTGTCGACCACATCATCGTTAACCATCAGGCCGGATAGTGGTTAAACGCGAGCTTACCGCTTAATAAAATAAGATAGAGTCATGTGGGTCAAGTGTGCGCATTTTTTTTTGATGCTTCACAAACTCGAATATTATTAGTAGAATGAAATAAAACTGTATTATTTAGAAAGACTGTTTATTTGTAATCACTTTAGACACAACACTAATATTATCAGAAGCTTATATTTTAAGAAACTAAAGAAAACAAAGACCCTTTCGTATGCGCACTATTACCCCAGTATCGGGGTATGTGTACGCAGCACTGTGGGTAAGTGTGCGCAACAACAAAAAATATGAAGATAAACCATATTAAATTATAATTTTTTTCATCATAGGCACTTAAAGTAATCAACATAATAATCATCTTAAATCAAAATAAGAGATCAACTTCGTCATTACATGTATGACATGTATCACAAATAAAAATGCCGTTTTCGGAGCTGGTGCACTGTTCGTGCCACCAGGCTAAAGGGCTAAAAAGGCCACATTTAAGTTAATCGTTCTTTCTTTATACCTAATTTCTCTTCCTGCTCTTCTTTCTTAACTTATAACTCAGATTTATAGAGACTTCCTTCCAGCGTACATCTGTGACGATCATAGGTATATGTGGTGACGCTACGCACACTTAACCCAAACCATCGAAACAGGATTAGATGAATGTCGTTGATTATTGCGTCATCACAACAACTTAAAAACTGGCAAATAAAAAACTTGATATTATGTTGCACTCGATACCAAAACGCATATTTTCAAAAAAAATACATGACTACAAAAGATTACGTGTCAAATGTGACAAAATATCGTAAATATTCTAGCAAAAATCTTCTTCTACTTGTCAATCCAAAATGGCGCGCGAGAAGCAGCTGTAATACGAACGCTTCGCAGGACATCCCGCGGAGTACCGAAGAGAGGGGTTGCCGTTCCTGGCCGCTTTTTAATATTCGAGATATTTAGAATGCGCACACTTAGACGCTGCGCACACTTGACCCACATGACTCTAAAGTTCATTCCGAAGTTTCGAGTTACTTTCGGACTTTGAGAATAGACCCAAAAAAGGAGCATTGTTAAAACAGTGTTATTAAAACGAACATTGTGAAAACAACAATGTTCTAGTGGAGATAAGCATCAAAATTGAACATTTTTAGAGTATGACAACCCTGTAACCAAGTTTAATACAAGTTACGTTGGCCTTATGTCAGTGAAAATATTATTTAAAAACAGGAAACTGCAATGAATGAGTACAATTCATTGTTAGGTAATGCTGAGAATCAAGGTTCTAGCAATTAAATGTAAGTAATTATCTCAATATGTATGCACATGCACTTTTGAGCTTCCTTGATCATGATTGGAGGAATACTATGTTGTTGATATTGTTTGCATATCATTATATTATTATTATCTGTGCTGTATGCGCATCGTTTTCTAAGGGTAATTAGTAATTCATACTACCATATCTACTGTGATGACGACCCATAGATAAGTAATGAAGAAGAAAACATATCCCTAACGAGGAATGAGGGCAGTAGATCGACGACTGCCATTTCGAATATCTCGACGCATTAATTGCGAAAATGTCTCTATGATTTATCAATTTGTTACTTTTTTAAGCGTTTATTACGAGGATGTGATATAGTTCATCATAAAGAAGGTTTAAGTCTATGAAAGGGACAGATACAAATCCTGCAATTAAAAAAAATGCAATTTTCAATGCTCTCTAAGTTTTCCAACTATTCCACTAATGTGCTTGAAGTAACATTAAACAGAAATAAAATAACACACATGGACTATTAAGCAGCTGAATAAACAATAACAAACGGTAAAACACGATCTACTATCACAGACAATACTCCCCAGAGAGTTGTCATAAATATCACGCTTGGCCGCTTGGTGATCGATTCAATCGACCATAGCCAATCGGTTATTAATACGATATAGGCTATCTAGGACTGGATCTTGAGGTATAGACGGGACTGTCAGATTTGTACTGACCAAAATCCACGGTCCTTTCAATAGCCCTTTACGTTCCGTGGTATGTAGCTCGTTAGTCCCACGACCCCAGCAGGCTTTGGCCCTCTTTAAACTCACTTCACCAATCGAACTCATTTCTTTCAAGGATATCAGCGCAGATTACTCTGGGACCAAATTAACGGGAAATGCCATTGATTAATAATAATAATATTTCACAACAATCACACAACGCCATCTAGTCCCAAGCTAAGCAGAGCTTGTGTTATGGGCACTAAACAACTGATAAACATACTTATATATCTCTAAATATATACACATTATAGATAAATTACACCCAGACACAGAATAAATGATCATGCTCACCACACAAACATTTGTCCTGGGTGGGAATCGAACCCACGACCTCCGGCACAGCAGTCAGGGTCACTAACCACTAGACCAACAGGCCAGTCAAAAGTGATGATTGATTATCGCGGTAATGGATGTTTATTTGAAATTTGAAAGACTACTATCCCGATAATCAAAAGGACGTTCTCGAATGGAGACCACGCACCGGCAATCGTGAGACGTCCATCGCAAGGTGGACAGACGATCTTATGAAGACCACAGAATCGCGCTGTATGCCGCTTCCAACCGGTCCTATTAGAAATCTATAAGGTAGGCCTATGTTCAGAAGTGGACGTCCTACGTCTGATATGATGATTGAATCAATAGGAAATGCCACTAAGATATAATATGGTTCGACTATTATGAAATTCGACCGGGGTGTCTTGTTCCGGACCTCGCAATAATGATTTTGGCTACTTCAGAAACTAAAATTAAATTCTTTTGCGAGACTCATTGCCTTCGATCTGTTCCATTACATGTGTAATTGCACAGGTAGCAATTCAAAATTGTTCATTACAAGACATTTTAGCTACCATCTAAGCAATAAAATCACTGTAAATCTAGCAGTATAATTAATAAATTATTATGTTTCCGGCAATTACGAATCCAAAAGTACAAGTTACACAATACCACAAACCGCTAAAGCGTAAATTCAACTCAATTTTACTAGTTGGCTTTGCCGTTGGTTATAGTGAAAAAAAGTGTATGTTTTATAAACTTTTTAAAATAAAAAATAATAGGTTCAAAAAAACGACGAAACTCTTCGAGATAGGGTAGGTAGTGCCCTTGCGCTTCGCTTGGGTCGTCTTGGCGGGGGCACTGCCGTTCCCCCAGTTCCTGAAGTTGTTTACGTGAGTGACCTCAACTAGTCCGTACACACCGGTTTCAGGTACTAGTACTACACACGAAACCCGTAGTATCGGTAGTAAGGCCACGGAAGTTTCGTGCGTACTTCATATCACAAGTTTAATATAGGTAATTGAGGTTATTGAGGTTGTTATTTTTTTTTTCATTACGTGCACAAACCAATAATCCCGATGATTTGTCAAAATTTATGGATTTAAAAGTAACAGGGAGTAGGGTTGAATCAAAAGTTTCGAAATACCCTTGTAAAGACCTTTGACGGACAACTAGAGTAGACCCCGCTGATTTCAGCGAACTTTTAAGGTGCGATAAAAGTTCACACCGACACACGACACTACGCCGCACATTTCAATAGAGGGTTTCAAAATTTTACTTTACTACACAAAACACATCACATCACTTATCCGAACACAGAAAATTTATTAATTCTGACTCAAATACTTTAGTATTTGACCATCTAAAACCGGGTCCAGACTGGTGTAATGTAACGCGAATCCACCGTGTAATGTAACGCGAATTGTAGGTGTGGACGGCACCGCGAGCGTTACATATAACGCTCGCGGCTGATGAACCGGCTGTCTGGTTTTCCAAAAAAAAAAAAAAACTTTTTATTTCGTTATTCCACAAATCATTTTATAACAGTTGGTGACGTCTCCTTTTAAGCATATAAATGCCTGTGTCAGGAGGCGCTGCTCTTTCATATTGTACACTTTTTTTTTTATCAATTTGTGCAATTAATTTGCATTGAGACAAAAACTTAGGGAAAAGTAACAAAATAATAAATCAACGAACTAAATTAATATAACATACTTTTTTTTCTTTCTAACTTTAATCTGTTGGTGTATTGAGCTGGTGTCAGGTGAGTTTTTGCGCGAACAAATAGGCGCACGCACAGTATGAATCGCGTTCTCAAATCGCTTTGAGTTCTTATGTCGTCCACACTGTTGAAGCATATTACATGTAATTGTTACATTCGCGTTACACTAGTCTAGACCCGACTTTAAGCTCAAGCTTGATTAAAGTTAAATTCCTGCAAGTTTATTCCTTAAATTCTCGACTGGAATTAAATTAAATTCGGATTACTTTGACTATGGCTGAATTAAATTCAATACAAGTCGAGAAAACCGGTAAAGGAAGAAGTTTTATACGTAGTTTGAAATACTTTCCATTCCTTCGAGATCTTTGTTATAAATTGGTCCCTAGTTTCACGATATGAGGAATTCTTCCCAGTATTGGATTCTTGGTAGAGCGTCGCGAGTTTTAGGTACCTACTGTATTTTTCGTTTAATATTCTGGTAATAAATGTTACAATGTACAAGTTTGTACATTGTAACATTTATTACCAGGTCCACCAAAGGTCCATCCCAAAGGTCATCAAAGTTAGTTACCGATATTACGTATCTGACCTACACAAACCAATGTTACGACTACAGAGGTGGCGCCCCTACCCCCTACTTCGCACGATTTTAACGAATTAACAAAACATCATAATTTTTTCTAAAGCATTAATAAGTTACAAAAGTCTAACATCTCGATTTTTGCTGAATACAGCATCTACTTAAATACTTACACAGTGCATTCAAGAAAATCAACGCAATCAGAGATAAATCAAATCAAAAAGTTTATTTGCTCAAGAAATACATTTTGTTCATAAGGTAAGAAATTAAAGCCTAAAGGTCATTGTATTCTGCCTGCAAGCAAGCGTGCAAATCATTACAAAAAAAAGAAACATTGGAATTAAAAAGACACACATAGACACATTCAACAAACTGTCAAATTACCAACGCGAGAAGGAGAAGTCACTTTATTTTATAACCTTTTAAATAGCTAAAGATACAATTCAAGTTTATCTTGATTATACTGGACTTTGAAAATACCCTGAGTGTAAAGCATTCGTACAAAAACCTTTGTAAGGTTCCATTACGAATTTAAGGGCAACAATACGCTTACACGAGGTGTTGAAGATCAAAGGGCATTTTTGACCAAAGGAGAATGCCTAATTTTGTATGATAATTGGGCTGTTCTTGTATCACGACTAAAATAATGGAGAAATATAATAAATGTAATCGGATATTTTAATAATATTATTATTTACGACCTTTATGCAATTATGACCTTGTTTTTGCCACGTGCTGCAAAAAAAAAAACAGATTTTAACTTAACATATATTCTTTTCGTAAAGCCTCGTGAACTATGAAAAGAATATGATTGTTTTGCTAGAGTCTAGAGCTAGACTCTTATGAATGGGAGAGGAAAAGCTGTTGTATGCAACAGCAATTCCCAAAGGAAATTATGAAACAATAAAGATTTAATGTAAGCGGGTCTTGTGGAGTGTGGTACCTCTAACAGGTATCAAAAATATTTACTATTTATTTCTTAAATTTTAGTAAATACTAATAAACATCTAAGCACACGGTGTTAATGTAGACATGCCAACAATGCACGTTTATTTAGGCAATACCTAATGAAAACTCGTTGTGTCAAGTGTACATAATGTGGTATTATCCTAGTATTATGAAGAAGGGTTTTATTACAAGTTTGTTTTCTTAAAAGTAACGTTAATTAATTATCTGTTATAAATAAACCTAATCAAAGAAAACATGGGTGCTAGCCCTCTGTGCCGGCAGCTACACAAGGACGTTCTTATATTTCCAATACAAATTAATATTTTTAAAGGTTGATCAAAAACGCCAGTACTACCTCGGGGGGATTAAAAAGAAAAAGTTTAAAACAAAAAAATGAGAACATGGTTTATGCCTTTGAGCTCTCCCGAAGTTCACCCAAGACCCTGAAGGAAAATTACTGTAAAAATATGTTTCAGTTACGTAATTTTCGGCATGAGACTTTGCATATAAAATTGTCTCCTGATTTTCAGTACAGCTGCCTGTGGTCCGTAATTTGTAATCTAGAAGGTGATATTATTATATTAAGAGTATATTTATATTATATCTTATTTTAGTTTGACTGGAACGGATTGGGGTGGCCACACAGATAATTTATAAACTGGATTAACACAAAGCATAGACTTTATCCCGATTTTATTTTCCCGTGGGATAATTTGGCCACTGGTAACGGATAAATTCTAAATAAGTCTGGAAATAAGGTTTAAAATTGCAGATTCGCTTTAATAACTAAAACTTACCAATAAAATCATTAACAGTCAGATAAACACTTCGCGAAACACTTCTAACACCATTCACAAATTTATCAAACTTCATTATTACATTTAAAAATAAAATAATAATTATTGATAAATAATAACTGTTCATATAATAATTAAATATTTTTAATTAAAGTCACACGAACGCAAATCACGCGAGAACTGTGTAATGGGCACATTAGAAGCAGTAGTGTTTGCAAAGTTGTCACAAGATAGGAGTGAAATGTAGGTGCTGGTGTACGGATAGCAAAACAAGATTTTAATTAATGAAGTAAAAAGAGGATATAAAACATAGCAAAAAAAGAAAATTCATTTGGAATTTATTGAAAGATTAGAGACCCGCGTTTCTACACGAAATATTATCGGACTAAATTATGAAAGTAACCACTTCATCCGGAAATAAGTATTTTCAAATGATTGGGACTCCAGCACCATAATTGTGTACTATTTACTTGTTTTATGACAATTCAAAAGCGTAAACATTTTTACGCTGACCCGAGCGCGAGCGCTAGCTGGAATTTCAGTAGTGATTCGTTTTCGTTAGGTATTTATTTAGGTACCATCTAGATTTTATGAAAACGGACTTATGAGTATCACATAACTATCGTTTCCTTTCAAGTTCCGTCCATCTTGAGTAAAGTTTTCTCACAAAGGTCAAAGAAATGCTTAAATTCAAGTTAGATTTTCTCTCAAATGTCAAACAAAAGGAGAATGTCCATGATTACTTGTCGTCAACTTGCAAACTATGTCCTTATCTCGGAACCAGGGTTAACTTATTCCTTATTCACTAAGTTAGTTCTAAGTTAAAGTCTGTTTTATCAGCTACAGACGATTCTACTACTTTATAAACATTTGATGATATCACAAGATAGGCTGAGTGGAAATCGATATATTGATAAGTTCTTTTTTTGTTGTAGGCGCAAAGATTAACTGTTTAGTTTAGTCTGTAGACTGTAAGGCTGTACTGGATAATTGGCTACGTAGGATTACAATTACGAAAAAAACAAAGACTTTTTGTTTTTTTTTTTATGATGGCATGACGTACGAATAGTTATCAACGTCGATTTTACGAAAGCTTTTTGTGTATGCCCGGGTCAATTTTTTTATGTTTAATTCACGCTGGATTTTTCTCAGTTATGGTTATTTTATCAGTCGTCATTCACATGAGGCTTTGCCCATTTGGCAAATAGATAGAAAAAAGGCACTACCTATCTCTTTCTGTAAGACAAAGTACGACACAGAAAAAGACAATTTCTATCATCTAGTTCTCTTGTCTCTCTAACACTTTTCCCGCGTTTATTTGACATTTAAATACGGAAGGCTCAGTTCAACCTTTGTCTATGGATGTGACATTCTTCTTTAACATAAAATTCCTCAAAATGAAGAATAATGTAAAAATACCAAATCTGAATAATGCATGTGTGTCACAGACGTGAGCATTCGACGAAAGGTGATGCTATCGACCGAGGCTGATGTCATTAGACGCCGGGGAGCCATGACAGGCTTCGCACTGATTCAGACAGGAAAGTGCTCATATAGGTATCTTGTTTATGGTACTACTTTATAACCCTCTTGTGTAAGGGTGCGCCTAAATGAAAAAAAAAAGAAATTCTTGGTTCGGCGGGCCTGACAAAAAATAATGATTTGGTTTCTTAGCGCTAATTTTTCAATAGTCAAATAACTTTTATCTGAGGAATAAAAATAGCGGTTTGACATATTTTCTATAGATAAGCTGACAACCGCCATTCTTATTCCTCAGATAAAAGTTATCTGACTATTAAAAAATCAGCCCTTAAATAAACAACTTAACACATAAGTACACGTTTTGAGGTTAAGTGAGTCAGTTCAGACTTCAGACGGTAGACAAATGCGTGACGCGTGCAATATTCAATTCAGCATTCTTACCACAGGTCATTGACCGAAATTCATATTTACGATTTACAAAAATAAAACAAAATGTCAGGTCTGTATTGATTTCATAAAAGCGCCACGTATCCAGATTCGGGTATAATCCTTTTTGCAATAGTACTCTACTTAAAAGGTTTTAATGGACTCATCTTTTCACTTAGGTACGCAATCTTCGGGGGAATCGAGTGCCAGTAAAATATAGCTTCAAAAAGGTATTTACCCCAGAGACTGTAAAATGTTTGACTTCGAGAAACACTACCACACTCTATCTTTCGTTTACATTAACATCTAGAGGCATTATCTACGACTTACAGGAAAGAGGTAGATGGTTCTGTAATTGCTCATCCCTCACTTATTCAATTTTAGACCGGATAGTACTCGATCTACGCTCTAATATGTATTTGGTTCTAGGACATGCCATAGATTTTTTAGGGGGACATTTGGTGAGAAAACTAGGAAGAAAATTATGCGTATGTAATTTTGGGCCATTTGCCAAATCAATTGCCATTCCCATTTTAGTCACTGAAAATGTAGCTTTCTGTAAGTGAAAGTATTTTGGAAATTGGTCCTGAATTATTAAGGTTTTGAATTATTAATTTAGGTACACATTAAAAAACTAATCTTTTCTCTGCATAATTATATTGTAGGTACATAAACCTCGTAATTTATATTACAGCATTATGTAATTCGTTTATTAGGTACGTAATTATTACATAATGTAATTTAAAGTAAGCTTTACACTAATTCATTGAAGTCTATTTTTGTTCTAAAACAAGGTTTCAGTAGCCTAATGACCTTTATCTATATTTATGAAGGGTCAGATAAGTAGTCGCTTCATGTTAAAAATATATCTGGATCCGGTCTGACAGGAAGCCGTCCCCAACATAGTCGCGCTAGGTAGATAGTGATGATGAATTGATGAGGGAGAAAGAAACTCATGTTTTAAACCCATGCCAAAGAAAAAACGGGAAAGGCCAAACAGGGTAACTGTTTGCCCTTTCCCCTTTTTGTAAGGTCACGGGGTTTAATCGAGACGAATCTGAGAAAAGTACTTTTTTTTTATTGAAAATTATTTGGTACTATTTTTTTTTATTCAATTAGAACAATATTATTAAATACTTCATGTACCTAGTTATTATTAATAGTGTGTGTACCTACTATATACCTACCTACTTACTCAGAAATATATAGGAAGTAGGTAATAATAATAATAATGGCAATATATGTATGGCAGAGCAAGGAGCTTCACGGACGCTATTACCGGGCACTACATGGACCCGATGTCGACTTTTTAGCGTCCGTATCCTGGCTGCGTTTTGGTGACCTTTTTGGGGAAACCGAAGGTTTTGTCTGTGCAATAATGGATGAAGTTGTGATGACGAATAACTACCGGAAATACATTGTGAAGGATGGTACGGTTGACATATGTCGGGCATGCCACCGTCCGGGAGAATCTATCCGACACATTATTTCTGGGTGTTCTCGTCTGGCTAACGGCGAATATTTGCATAGACACAACCTCGTTGCCAGGATTATCCACCAGCAACTTGCTTTGAAGTACAACCTTGTGGAATCGGAAGTGCCGTACTATAGGTATGCGCCCGACCCAGTTCTCGAAAATGGCAATATCTCGTTGTATTGGGATCGACCTATCATCACTGACAGGACTATTGTTGCTAATAAGCCTGACATTGTGGTGATAGATCGACCGGAGCGTCGCGCAATAATTGTTGATATAACCGTCCCACATGACGAGAACCTCGTGAAAGCGGAAAAAGATAAACAATTCAAATATCTTGATCTGGCTCGCGAGGTTGTTGACATGTGGGATGTGAATACGGCAGTTATTGTGCCGATAGTCGTATCTGCCAATGGCTTAATTGCCAAGAGCCTCGACCAACACCTAAGGAGGCTCTCGCTGGATGGCTGGATCAAGCGCTTGATTCAGAAAGCAGTACTCATGGACACGGCGCGTATTGTTAGGAGGTTCCTCTCTCAGGAGCCCTGACCACCGGTGGCCCGGACCCTGTTCCCGGTACTGGTGGATTGCTATTTTTTATATTTTTAAATGTTTTTTATTTCTTTTTTGTAAAAATATTTAAAAATGTAATTTATAGGGTTTTAAGATGAATAAAGGAATAATAATAATAATATTCCACAACTATCACACAACGCCATCTAGTCCCAAGCTAAGCAGAGCTTGTGTTATGGGTACTAGACAACTGGTAAACATACTTATATATTTCTAAATACATACATATTATAGATAAATAACACCCAGACACAGAACAAATGATCATGCTCATCACACAAACATTTGTCCTGGGTGGGAATCGAACCCACGACCCCCGGCATAGCAGTCAGGGTCACTAACCACTAGACCAACAGGCCAGTCAAAAGGTAAATGAATATTCGACGGTCATACCTACCCCTTCAATATTTCGTCCCTTTGTTCTTATTTACTCCATTTGACTATAATTTTAATACATACACCTATTTTTCTTCTATCTCTACAACCAAAATGGCGGCATTATTTTAGAGGTGCAGTTTACTTAATAAAGCCTACTTTGTAGTGTTATCTTACTGCAAGATAATTTATTATGTTGATAACGAGGAGATGAAACTACCAAACTATTTGACATCAGTGACTAATTAATATGTATCTTGCGTACCTACAATTACAATTAGATTATATTTTATAGGCTTTAATAAGCGGATAGTTTTTGTGTAGGAGATGCAGGTTTTTCCATGCAATTCTATTCTATCTATCTTCTGTAATATAATTAAAAATTTAAAAAACCCCCGACACAAAAACCAAGTTCCCTTTAAAAAGTAAAAAATAATAAAAATACGTCGCGTTGGGGGACTGCTCCAAATTATTTATCATCTCCTGTCTTTTTGCAGTCCCCCAACGCGACGTATTTTTATTATTTTTTACTTTTTAAAAGGAACTTGGTTTTTGTGTCGGGGGTTTTTGAAATTTTTAATTTATTTTTTATTTTATGCTTTTTATAGGTACCTACATACTTATCTATTTTTTTTGTTGCTAAGAGTACTCCTGATTAAGTCAAAAATATTCCCATTCAGTACGCTTTCATTTGATACCCAACTCGAGTATATTTGCAGACCCTCGGTTACCTTTTTTTTTTTTTATCGTGGTAAAATCATCAAATGAGACCTCCAAGCCCGGGCAGGGCGGGAGGTACTGTCAGACTTGTACTGACTAAAATCCACGGTGTCCTTCAGTAGCCCTTTATGTTCCGGGGTCACGGTAATAGAAATAAGTCCCGCGACCCCGGCAGGCTTTGGCCCTCTGAGAGGGGGCCCCGTCATTTTGCTGACAGCTCTTTGTCGTCGACCCGGGCATGGTCCATGGTCGGACAGCGAGTTGCCCTTTACTTGCTGTCCGCATGCCCGCGCCTACGGTGGCCGGAGATCGTCTTGCGACGTACGGCGCCGTGGGCGTACACCACTGCGGTTGGGGCGGAGGGAGGACGCTGTCCTCTCTCTCTCGCGGCCCGCCGCCTCCTTCACGAGCATTACTGCCTCGCAGAAGGCGGCGACCGCTTCCCACTCCGTCTCGCTCCGCAGCATGGCCGAAACCAATGCCGGGCGCGAGAGGTCTCCGCCTATCGCCGCCTTGAGGACACGTCGGTGCTCTGCCCAAGCTGGGCAGTCTTGCACCGTATGCTCTACTGTGTCCTCCGGGACCCTCGGTTACCTTACCCCACTTTCACCCCCATAACTTCTAAACGGCTCAACCGATTTTCATCAAACATGTCTAAGAACACTCGCAGGTAAGTCACCTTTCATACAAAAAAAACTAAATTGAAATCGCTTCATCCGTTCGGGCTCTATGATGCCACAGACAGACAGACACGTCAAACTTATAACACCCCTCTTTTTTTCCGTCGGGGTTTAAAAATGGATCGCAAAATGTGTTGCTAAGCTCATAACTCGAAAATGGCTGGACCGATTCGAATAAGTCTTTTTTTGTTGTGTTTGTAACCATCGGTACCAGGTTTTGGAGGACTTCCACCCGTGCGAAGTCGGGTGCCGCCGCTAGTATTTAATAAAATACGCAAGTGAATTTTCTTGTGACTAGAGATGAGACGAAGGAAAAGTATTGAGGCGTCATTGATATAGCGTTTGCTAGTTCTGCTGTCTAACAAAACTAAATTCGATTCCTGGATCAGAAGGTGCTATGGCTTTTTTACAACGTTTCTATTACTGTAGTAGCCCGGATACTGATACTCAAATAACTTGGGACTCCAATATAACTTGTAGAAATAAGTGTAGGTACTATATTAAAATAGTTACCTACACATTCGCTATCCCTACAAAATTACATACATGTTGAAACAACAGAAATAGTCCACTTAGCAATACACAAAGTGGTCTGAAGCCTTTCACAGTGTACGTGGTTAACTGAAAGAATTAGGTTACCGCGACAGTGTCGCCTGGCGGGCGTCTACGGTCTACAATCTAGTGTCTATGTCTAGTGTCTACGTAACAATAAGACAGGCGGAAGGAGATTAAGTTGAGGATGATATTAAACTGCTTGCTAACTTGTGCTAATTAAAAAAGGGGCAGGTCCCTAAATAGAGCTAGGTTGGTAAGGAATTAGATTACTGCGACAGTGTCACCCAATGCGGTGGCGGGTGTCTATACACAAGCGGGTGTCTAATCTAATAGTGTCTAGACGCAGGATTACGATGAGGATGATGTAAAACTGCTGGCTAACTTGTGCTAATAAAAAAAAATAGTATAATAAGCAGGCAAACAGAGCTAGGTTGGTAAAGAATTAGGATCCCGCAACTGTTTCGCCCGGCGCGGTGGCGCATAGTCCTGTCTACTCTACAGTGTCTCTGTATACGTCAAAATCTAGACAGGCGGAAGGAGATTACGATGAGGATGACGCGAAACTGCTTGCTAACTTGTGTTAATCCTAATTCTTACTTATTTTAAATACGAAAGTAAAATGTTCTTTTTTGTCTTTACAGACCTACGTTACGATTATGTATCTCGCATAAGAATGAAGTTCCATTAAAAATGGTTCTCATTTCGAAAAATAAGGAATTGAAAGTTTGATGAGCTGAATTTGCAATAAGTTTGAGGTTTATACTGCCTAAGCATTATGCCGTTTATCCCTATACTATTGAGTATCATCATTATCAGCCTAGTAATGTTCCTATTGCTGTGACACCGGTCTCCTCTCTGTGAGACAAAATTGGCCATAAACCACCACGCGGGCCCAGTATTACTGGGCAGATGTCACATGTCTGCGAATGTTTGGTTCTAGGACATGCCGGTTTCCTCACGATGTTTTCCTTCACCGTTTTAAGAGCAGTGGTGTTGACATAAATTTCACAAAGTAATACGACCTGCCTGGGTTCGAACCCAGAACCTACGACTCGAAAGTGGGGGCAAGTTGGGGGTATGAGGTATACCATCAACCTTTATTTTATACCTTTTAAGTAAAGCATAAAAACAGTAGTTACCTTCAGTAAGTCATATAGGAGCACATTTAAATGCAGTTTCCCCACTCAATACAATTTATAAATAGAATTCTCATAACTATTCTACTACGCAGCATCAACCATTGTATGATGGTGACCATGACTATCTCTGTCACACTAACCACAATGTAACTAGTGTGAGGGAGACAAGACAATGGGAAGCCATTCTGAGGTGCAAATACTTGATTAGACGAACTTCGGCGCGACCAAATGGCCCATAAATTGGAAATTGCTGTACGAATGTGAGATTCTGACCTGGTCAAGGTAAGGTGTGGGTTTATGGAATGTAATAAAATGTGTAATAGAGAAAAACAATATTGAGAAAATTTATACGGTTACCGGTTCGGCCTAGAACCGTATTTTTGGGTAGATGTGAAGTCACCTTAAAACTTTTTCTGAGAAAAAAAAGCGAGAGTTGTTCAACTATAGGAAAGAGACAGAGGTATACAAGTCTTCTAGCGTCATCTCGTTTCCACAGTGGAAATACTCTAGCCTTAACACGTCATGGTAGGCCCCCTGTTCCAGGTGAAGCGTAAGGGAATGTCAGGCTCGTATTCAGAAACCCATATTAGTCCTTTAGTAACTGTTTAGAAAAATAATGGACACGTGTGTTTTCTCTGCGTAAAGGCGGAAACACATTATTAAAACGCGACGCGACCCGATGAATCGCGATGCGTGTTGACTCGAATCAAATGTACCTATTGTTTTCTATAGACCAGGGACCAGGATGAACATCCAACGCGACGCCATGCACATTTGATTTGAGTCAACACGCATCGCGATCATCGGGTCGCGTCGCCTTTGAATAATGTGTTTCCTTCTTAAGTATTATAAAGACAAAACGCATTAAAATTCGAAAGTGGAAGCTTGTGATGACACACAGAAAAACGACACAACGGCCGCGGCATGACGGTTTGTGAATTTTAAAAACTTATGTCAATTTTGTTGTATGCAGCAAAAGAAACAATACCAGTTACTGCCGCTTTTTTTTCAATTATCTTAGTACACCACAATAACAGTTCCAGTAGTTAAAACATCGACAAAGTATCAGTCTTCAACTAACGGCATCACAAATTCCCAGGACACTGAACTGTCGCAATCTACTAAGTGGCTTCTTATGAAGCCCGTGGGAGATGGTATGGATTGAAGTATTGTATTTATCAGACTTTTTTTTTATCGTTGTTTTAGCAAATGAGACCTAGCCCAGAGCGGAACGGGAAGGACTGGACTGTCAAACTTACTGACTAAAATCCACGATGTTCTTTCAATAGTCTTTTTTTTTTCGAGGATCACGGTCTGGTAAGACAGTCATACCCTGGCAGGTTTTAGCCCTCTAAGGGGGTCCTGTCAGAATGCATCAGATTCAGACATCAATAAATTAAGTATTGACTATTTACTTTATGTGCAATGACAGTGATTTCTAGACCACATTATTTTGGGGACATGAGATCTGTCAATTCTTGTTTACTACATTACGGCTTGATTTTCATCAAACGTAAAAAAGCGCTTAAAAATAAACTTGAAACGTACGTCGAATCACTCCGCGGGTGTCCCCAGTTAGTTCACATCTTTGTCACATCGCGCGCTGCGATCGCACCGGCCGGCGAGTTCGCAAAAATAAGTATGTGCAACAGTGTATAAGTATCAAGTTGATTAAGTTATATAATAAAATGCAAGTAACCGTAGAACATGCCTACGTCGGAATTTACTTATCATTTATCGATGAAATAGATTACGTTGCAAGTGTAGCATTAAGGTGGTCGCGGGTCTTATACCATCACCGTGACCCCGGAACATAAAGGGCTATTGAAGGACACCGTGGATTTTAGTGAGTACAAGTCTGACAGTCCGCCCTGCCCGGGGTGGGAGGCCTCATTTGATGATTTTACCACGTAAAAAAAAAAAAAAAAAAAAATGTAGCATTAAGGTGCCTTTCCACCAGAGATGTGCTGTGTAGCTGTGCTGCGAGGATGTAAAAGCTGGGCTACGAAACTGTGTGACCGTTTCCACTGATGCTACGCTATGTAGCTGTGCGAGTAAGATGTGTTATGAAGATATGCCGCCACAAGGTAGCTGCGCTCCGACGATGCGCAGCTCGAGCTATGCGATGTATCGATAGCACGCCTCAGCACGCATGCCAATGAATATGATTGGTGGATATCAAACGCATCCACAGCAACGTAGCATAGCGCATCTCTGGTGGAAAGTAGAATAGCGCATCTCTGGTGGAAAGTAGCATAGCGCATCTCTGGTGGAAAAGCAGCCTTGAGTAATGAACCTAGGTAGGTATATGTTATATCTGCGATACTTACCAGGAGTAGGTAAGTTATCAATAAAGTTTGAATTTTCTTAAAACAATGCCTAAATAAAACAGTGGTTGAACCTTTAAGACGTGAGGGACTACTTTGCCAAGGTTTTTTCTTGCCATGGACCACCCATTTGGTTTATTGGTATGGTGGTTTATAAAACACCTTCAATTTCAAATCGGCCTTTAACCGTTTCTAAATAAAATGGTTTTGTTTGACGAAACCTTACACAAAGCGAGTTCATAGCACAAGGTCACGGACTTGATATTTAGCGAGAAATACTTTTACTTTAGCGCTCTTTTCAATAGACAGACATTATGAACATTTATTAGGCTATAGCCATAAGTCATCGTTCGGTGTAATGCCAGGGGAATTCCATCTTTTACCTCAAAGTAAAAGACTTAACAAAATGCAAAATGCCTTAAATTCGAACGGTATAGGTACAACGCGGTAATTGGATTTCCAATTTTAAACGACGCAACGTTGGAAAATTAGGGTTACCATGTCTGAAAACTCTTAATAAAAAGTATAACAACGGGTATAAACGCAAATTAAAATCAATATTCCTAATGATTCACTTCGTGAATGAATAACAGAAAAATATCCAATAACGTTACTGGAAATGAATGAACTGGATCATTAGGAATATTAATAGCTTAAAGTGGCCGTTTTAGACCCCTTTTTCCCCTAAAAAAACTGCCAGAGCCGGACTAAGCACGGCGCAGAGGGCAAAAAAGACCGTAATGACCGAACAAATCTGGAAGGCTATCAACTGAAATGAAATCGGGCTCACGTATAAGTTCTTTCTTCGGCAGTTGCCAGTTGAAAAAAAAAATCATAGATGCTCAAAACTTTTTACGAAGATCGACAGATCCAATATTCGAGGTCATTTGTTATAAAACTTTGACAGAATGTTATAAGCCCGGACAACTTCCGATAGTTTCCATTGTGCCTTTAGTTGAGCAGCCGGGGTAACTTTCACTAGGCATTCTGTTGTATGTAGGCTGCCTTTGTTTACTCCTTAGGGGAATACATATAGTGTTTAGAAAGTTTATTCGTGCTGACATGACGTAAATCCTAGACTGGCCTAACAAAGACTTAAGTAATGAGATGCTAATCAGCAGATAGAATGCATAATTTATAACTAAGTAGTGCAATACAATGTGGTTACTGTGACACTTAAATAAACTTGTCAAGAGGACGCTATTGATAAACTTCGGAAAATTAATTTGTCTCTGGAAATTGTATTGAGTCTTTGGTCAAAAAAAATGGCTAATATTTCAAAATATTGGCATTGTACTTACGATTGCTTGAAAGCATCAGAAAGTAGTCAATAGTGCGAAGAAGGCATTTTTATCGTGGTTATTCAAATGAGCCCTCACACTCAGGGCGGGACGGTAGGACTTTTCAGACTTGTACTGACTAAAATCGACGGTGTCTTTCAATAGCTCTTAACGTTATAGAATCACGGCTACAGTGGAGACAGACCCGCAACCCCGTAGCTTTGGCTCTCTAAGAGTGGGCCTGTTCACCACTGCGAGGAATGCCCGGAGGACACGGTGGAGCATATACGGTTCAGCACTGCCCCGCTTGTACAAATCACCGCCGTGTCTTCACGACCTCTCGCGCCAGGCATCGAGGTCATGCTGCGGGCCGAGAAGGACTGGGAAGCGGTCGCCTCCTTCTGCGAAGCACTCATACTATGGGAAGCAGGGGGCCGGACGTATGAGGGAGAAGACAGCGTCCACCTCACGACCCAGTCGCACTGGGAGACGTCACCGGCAACGGACGATCTCAGATCTGTTCGGACGGCGAGTCACCCGCGAAGTAGGCATAAGCGCGTCAAAACCGTTGTGACTTGTCACACGAGCGAAATATCTTATAAGCCTACACAAATATCAAGTAAGCATTTCATGTGGGTTCTTCAATGTTATTGCAACCTTGCATAAAACGAATGTAGACAATACATAGACAACGAATGTGTCTACGTTACGAGCACATTTTAAAACCATGTAGTGATTTGTACATTGAAGGAAAGGTGTTAACAGAAACAGGTAGGTGTAAGTAAACACGTTGAGAAAATGTAAATCAATACAGTGCAGTATGACTAATCCAAGATAGGATGATAAATATTAACCAGGCTCGATTAACATCCAGTCTATTCTAGGTGAAGGTCAATGTCAACGGTTACGAGTGTAGTTGAGTATTTAATGAATTTATTTTTACATTACAGTCTGAATGGATGCAGCCATATTACAAAATTCAAAATATCTTGCGTTTTTTGCAATTTTGCAGGCCAGTGCTAGGTTGTATGTTGATTAAAATATTATTCGCGTCAAATCGCGTCTGTAAGACGTATATGTATTTACAAAATTATAATCATCAAAATCGCAATCGCAATCAAACAACCCTCGCAATTTCATAAAAGTGTTGGAACCAAAAAAAAACAAAAAAAGTCATTCCTCCACGTTTGGCGCAGTGGCTGAGCGATCGACTCGTGACTCGTGCACTCGCAGAGTGTCGCGGGTTCGATTCCCGCACGGATCAAATATTTGTATGATCTGCAAGTAGTTGTTCCGGGTCTGGGTGTTTGTGGATGTGAATCTTTATGTTTTAAACGCACCCACGACACAGGAGAAATTCTTAGTGTGGGACTCTACCTGATCATACGCGAGGTGATGCATCCGACAAACATCAGAATTTTTCTGACAGATGCGGTCCCGCTTACTAACCTCTATCATTTTAGAAACGCTTAGTATCCGTGTAAATTGTCTAACTAGTTCTGTGTAAGAGGGGCTTAACATAGAAACTATTAACGCCATTGTTTGGCGTGGGGTAACTCCGAGGTCACAGCCATTCAGCCTCGAGCGGAGTTAATATCGCGAACTTGCTATGCCGAACAATGTCTGCTAATTTTTTCTCTGGCTAATTCAGCGTGTTGGCTATATTAGATAGATAGACTTGTTGGGGGCTAATTGATTTCAATTAAGAGCTGTGTTGCAACACTTACGCTTCGAATGTAAGCATTGCATTGGTGTTATTTTAATGTCGTTTTAATATAACGGATTCTTAAGACAACATTGCAAAGGTTGGGACTGTCTCCTTTTGTAATATAGACGTTTAAGTGCTAAAATATCAGCCTATTACTATAACTTTTTTTTTTAACGACAGTAATAACTTACTTTAGTAGCTCTACAGGCACTTCGATAATAGACTTATGGCAAGCCCTCGTTTCGCAAAGAAAAGGTAATTATTCAGTTCACACAGAATTCTGTTCGGCTTCGCTCTTTTCGCTAATACAATGTGTTCCCTTATTAATATTTTTACATAGGCCAGAAGAGTCTCTAGTACACTAGTAGACATGTGAGGTTTTACTCATATCCTAGAGAAACAATCTACAAAAGTGTAGAGATTTGAAAGAGACACTTTTAGCATTGGGTTGTCTAAGTTGAAGAATAAAACAGACAGATGAAAAGAGATAAATACTAATCTACCAACGTCCTGGGTCCGAACAAATGATGGTCTAGATTGCAAACATCCAAATTCGTTCAGCCATTTAAGTGTAACGTTGAATCACAAGTTTTGACCTAATATTTTGTATGTTCCGGTGAATGTTATGATACGAGTGTGGACAAAGGTAACGGATAATGTCAGATGCAGTTATCCGCCAGAACCAGTGAATGCTGATGACATCATGTATCGGTCATCGCTCGGAGCTGGTGATTTCGACACACGCTTTTCAAAATGTTTTCGCTCGTGTTTTGTTAATTAAAAACATGAATTTTGTGTTTGTTCTGGGTAGTGTATACATGGATGACTTATTGTCATTTTAATTAAAGCAACGTGCTCCAAATATGGGAACATTATACGCTGATTATGCTTAGGTACCTACATAAAATATATAAAAATCTAATCAGCCAAACCACATTGATGACGCGTTTAAGAGTACCCCTGCCTCTATTCGTTACTGCCTAAGAGATTTAGCTTTATTACACTCCCCTTAGGCTTAGGGGCAATACTCAGGTAAAAAGATATTTGTTTATTAGATACTCATAACGAACAAATTGCTCATAAAAACATCCTCCAAAAATACTCAGAGTAATGAGACTCTAAGCGTCATAAAATACTCCTGAACATTTTATGATTCACGTTTGGAAACGCCTAAATAGGTAAACGCTTTTCCGGGAGATAGAAATGAAGTATTAATAAATTATTATGTGGAAATGAATGAGTCATTTCACGTCAGTGATAATTAAATAGTTTTTGCAGATAAGGTGGGAATCTCTCATATCAGTCGTCACTGTCGTCAGTTATATCACCCCTGGGTGCAGTGACTGGGCTTCTGATTACGTACAGTTTCGACATCCGGGGATCCACAAAAGCGTTACTAATTATTTACAGACATTGTACTGGAAGTTTCTTTAGAAGCAATTCCTCCTTTCAGGAATTCCAGTTAATATATCAGCCCCCGAGAATCTCGCAACAAATTGATTTTGTCTCAAAGTCATTACTCAATGTTTCAGCTGTAAACACTGAAAATTGGACTGTAAATGTTTGCAAATAGGTATAATTTGTCGAGTAATAAATTTTGAAGCTCCCAGAATAGATTATTGCGTCTTTTAATGGAACAGGAAGCCATTGTTATTGTTTATCACTGTTCCAGTGCCCAGGCAATCAAGGCAGTTTGAAACCTATCAACATGCCAATCATGGGCCATCGTGTAGAAGCCACAAAGCAGTAATTGTGTATCTACAATCGCTTTCACCCAGATTGTCCGAGCGACCTTGTGGATGTTGCAAAGTGCTTTGTGTGGAAGCTGTTCGCACGTGGTGGCAGCCAGGTGTAGTCGGAGATGTAAAATAAAAGATGGTCTTCTAGCTTTGATGTTTGCACGTTTATTACTATAAAATAAACGATGACAAGCAAATTGAACTTCATGAAAATACTTAAGATAATTATTAATTAATCTTGTACTAGACCCGGACATATATCAGAACGCTAACAGAACCACAGACAACTTAGAGAGAAGAGAAATAACTCGTTCAGGAAACGGAACAAAAAACTATTTAGTGTTGTCAGATCTAAATAAATATAGTGATGTCATGTTGTGTTAAAATACTATTCCAACATGCTCTCCTTTTTACTCAACATGACAAGTCAACAGTTAAAAAACATTTCAAATCACAATTGCACAGCGTTCTTACCTATTTAACATTCATTATCTTATTTATAAAATCCTTATGTTTAGTGGAACATAAAGCCTTCGTCAATACATCAGCAATCATATTATGAGTTGACATATACTGTACATTAGCAAACTTATGTTGTATCAGATCTTTAATATAGTGATATCTTAAGTCTATGTGTTTAGTTTTCTTATGACAGTATTCCTTGGCTTGTAACAGTTTGAGGGCACTTTGATTATCATTGAATAACATTATGTCTATTTGAACATTTACAATTTCTGCCAAAAAATTCTTAAGGAAACTTAAATCTTTACACACCTCACCTATAGCCAAATATTCCGCCTCAGTGCTTGATAATGCTATGCACTTTTGTTTCCGTGCTTCCCAGTTAATGGTATTCCCACCCATCTGAATCACAAATCCAGTATAAGACTTTCGGTCTACAATATTATTAGCCCAGTCGGCATCGGCATAAGCAGTAATATTTAAACTACCAGACCTATTAAAACATAGGGAATAATTTAAAGTGCCTGCAAGATACCTTAAAATTCGTTTTCCCGCGAGCCAATGTTCTCTGCCGAAACAATTATTGAACTGGCTTAGCTGACTGCATGCATACGTTATGTCAGGCCTAGTGCATACAGATAGGTACATAAGGGAACCTAATAATTCTCTATACTTATACACATTATCATCAAGCACTTCCTTTTCAGCTTTATCCAGCTTTATATTTAGTGCTAAAGGTGTAGACACAGGCTTACAATTTTCCATGCCATAGCGAACCAACAATGTTTTTATATACTGTGATTGATCTAATCTTAATACACCTTTTGATACATCATGAGATACATGCATGCCAAGACAAACTTTAATAGGGCCTAATTTTTTAACATTAAATTCCTTTTTTAATAAAGTATACAATTCATCTATGGATGCCTTATGAGCAGAAAAAACATAAAAATCATCCACATATAATGCAATTATTGTCAACACACCTTTATCTCTCTTAACATAAACACAAGGTTCGCATTTACTTTGTGAAAAATTGTTACCAATCAGTAAATTATGTACAGTCATGTTCCACATACGGCTTGCTTGTTTTAGCCCATATATGCTTTTTAAAAGTAGGCACACTTTACTTTTATTCTCAATAAACCCTTCAGGTTGCTCCATATAAATGCGCTCATTCAAACTGCTATTAAGAAATGCTGTATCTACATCCAAATGTTCTATGTTCATATTCATCTCAGTAGCTAGCGCAAACAAAGTACGCAGAGTGCTATGGCGTACCACTGGCGAAAAAGTATCGTCATAATCAACCCCATAAGTTTGTGAGAACCCGCGGGCAACAAGACGCGACTTATAGGTACGGTTGCCTGAAGTGTCATTTTTAATCTTATACACCCACTTGCATTTCACTACGTTTTGATCCAATGGGCGATCGACAAGCTTCCATACATTATTATTAGTAAGAGCATCGAACTCTCTTTTCATAGAACGCTGCCACTCCTCACTACTAGGAGAAGATATGGCCTCCTCATAAGATACAGGCTCCAACTCTGCATGTGTAAATAAAGAATAATCTTGGTACCTTATGGGCTTCACTCCACGCGTACCACGCACGGGGCGGCTAGTGGTAGCCACTGATAACTTAAGTTCAGAGCTGGCCACGGCTACATCCCTACCAGTAGTCGACACGTCGGAAGTACTCGAGCTGCAGTCCCCGGCCGCAGGACTCGAACAGCTCGTGTCCTCCTCACTGCCCGTACAATACTCAGAGTCTGAGTCAGGAGCTCGGATTTGTTCTTAAGCAGGTAACCCCAGGTTTTCCTACTGTAGTCATCTGTCAGTGTCAACAGATATCTGGCTCCACCCCAGCTACAGACAGACATCGGGCCACAGACATCTGAATGGATCAGCTCCAGCGGTTGAGTAGCGCGCTTTGCCTCGCCGACAGGAAACGGTTTTGCAACGAGTTTCCCCTGCAGGCATGCAACACACTCATCCAAGTTACTTCCAGGAACTTCCTGAAACATTAACTGTTTATTTCTCCGCAGAGTACATAATCCCCCATGACTCAAATGACCAAGTCTCCTATGCCATAAAGATTCCATCTCAGTAGCAACCATTGCACTCTGTTCACTCTGAACTAGATTCTTCAGAGGGACTGAAGAATGCTCCTCACCAGAACTTTGACACACAGGAATGACACAATTCAATCTATAAACACCATTATGGTTGTTAGCATAACCTAAGGAATTACCTATAATCTGAGGATTTTTATAAAAGTTACAACCTCGTTGATCAAAGACAACAGAGTAACCAGACTTCACTAGTTTGTTTACAGAGAGGAGATTTGTGGACAACTCAGGGACAAACATAGTGTCCTCAGCAACAAACTCATGCTTATTACAAACAAAATTAATCTTACCAGTGCCCTCACTGTTAAGAAGATCATTATTTGCTATTGTAACTTTAGTTATATTATTTTTAAAGTCCATAAATAACTTTTTGTTGTTGCACATATGCGCTGTGCATCCTGAGTCCACTATCCAATCATGGTGTGCAGCTAAACAAGCAGATTCTGTCACAATAAGAGTTTTTTCAGAAGATTGCTTATTGTCTTTTTTCCACTTATAACATTTAGATTTAATATGCCCTGGCTTTTTACAATAATTACACACTTTTAACACTTTCTTGCCAGCAACATAAGCCGCACTATTAACACCATTACTTTCTGAAGAACCATTCTTCCTATGCTCCTCCTGTAGCAAACGTGTCCGCACCAACTCGCTGGAAAGCACACGGCTCATGCAGGCCGTCTCCAAACTAGATACTAGGACATCATACTCCGCAGTCAGACCACTGAGCAGTATCTCGGCTACCTCGCCATCCTCTATAGTACGCCCAATATCTGCGAGTTGTTGCACAAGCGTCATAGCTGTCGAAATATACTGTGACATGTTTGTAAATTCACACAGACTGATTCTGTGCAACTGACGCAGCAACAAAACACGCCTGTAAAGGCCTTTATCTTCGAAAACAGATGCCAGATTATCCCATGCTTCCTTTGCCTTGCTTGCTGTACGCACATATTGATGAAGATTGACATCAATTGTTAAGCAAATGCGCGCAAGCGCACGTTGGTTGCGATTAACATCCAGGTCCACTCCGGTCACACAACCCCACGTTCCGTCCAAGGTCAGCAACATTTTCATAATGAATTTCCATGTGGTGTAATTGGAAACACCTTCCAGTTTTGGAACATTCATGTTATTGAAGTTAGCACCCGGCACATGGTGCATGTCGCCATCTTGTGCATGAGCAATTGGATTTTCATGCGACATTTCTCCGACTATTTATAGGTTATAATTATAATAATATTTCTCACCAATTCCTTTGCTTTTTGCTTCTCGCTGCCAATCCCAGATAGAACGCTGGGTGCAGAACCTGTTGCAAAGTGCTTTGTGTGGAAGCTGTTCGCACGTGGTGGCAGCCAGGTGTAGTCGGAGATGTAAAATAAAAGATGGTCTTCTAGCTTTGATGTTTGCACGTTTATTACTATAAAATAAACGATGACAAGCAAATTGAACTTCATGAAAATACTTAAGATAATTATTAATTAATCTTGTACTAGACCCGGACATATATCAGAACGCTAACAGAACCACAGACAACTTAGAGAGAAGAGAAATAACTCGTTCAGGAAACGGAACAAAAAACTATTTAGTGTTGTCAGATCTAAATAAATATAGTGATGTCATGTTGTGTTAAAATACTATTCCAACAGTGGAAGCATTTCTTGTGCTCATTGCAAACAATGGATTTCGTAATACTACGCTACCTAAGTATATCGATTGAGATGTACTTGATATAGTTAGGTACAAGCTTAATTTAGATCGTCGATAGAGTACAACATTACACATGGTGTGTTTTAATTGCCATGTGTCTACTATCAAGTTCACAAATTCTTCCTGATTTGATTTAGGTACCCCTGTGTCCCTGTTAACCCCAAAACTGCATACTTACTCTCCGAAGGGTAGGTGATTGAGAGATTTTGACTAGAGACACGTTCGTTATGTCCGTCCTAGATACAGGACAAGTCTAATGCTATTGCCGGGGCTGTTTTGGCACGAATCCAACCCTCAGGGGCTGCTTCTAAGAAACCCCGGATCTTGACAACATAATATCACAAATCCTGTAATCCATTGGTCAAGCATGGTTGTACCTTCTTATAGCTCATACTTAGATAGGTCAATAGGATAGGAGAAATTGGTAACAATATCAGATCTTTTCTACAAAATTCCTCATTGATATACCCAATAAATAATGAATACCTTTGTTAACAATTAATTACTTCTTTTAAAGTTATTAATAAGTCATCAATGTGGTTCGGCTGATTAGATTTTTATATGTATATTTTAGGTATTTTAACTTTGGTGGTTGTAGCCCTGGTAGCCACCGAAGGCGCGAGCATGCGGACGGCGAGTAACTTAAAGGGCTATCGCAGGAATACCGTCAATTTTAGTCAGTACAAGTCTGAGAGTAGGGTCCCGGACTCAATTGATAAATAATTTTAAAAAAAGGTGCAAAACTCATTATGCGTCAATTTTGCAAATACAGAACTGACTGGCTGGGACAAACCCACTACACTATTCCCAAACCACTGCAACTCCTGAGAGCCAGAATCAACAGTGACAACCACCAGAAAAGCGCCGAGACAATGAAGCTCGACGTGCCCCGGAGAATGAATTTACCTGTCTTGGATCCTGCAACGAAATTAAACAGAAAAGAATAGTGGAGTAGGAAAAAATATGTTTCAACTGACTGGCTGCACAGAAACCGTGTTTTTATGGTTTAAGATGTTTTTAGCTTTGAAATGAATTGGCATATTTATGCGACCAGTGTAGGGTCAATGTACCGGCTATTGAAGTTAACGAAAAACGAATTTGGCGTGTAAAATTGATCCGGAACACCGGAAGGGCGATGGGTCAGTTACCAGGCAATGGAAATAATTTATTCATGCTAAGCTGAAAATGTGGTGTGGATTAACGTTGCTGTACAAAAAATAGCCTTGGATTTAGGTAATGACCTTGAAGTTTTGCCTCCAAATTATATGCGGCTTTAAACATTTGTACTAAGGTTTAAAAAAAAAAAAGCAAGTAGTTTTAAGCACAAGTCTGTGCTGTGTGTCTGTGTTCTACCAAGATAGCTAACTATAACAAATCTAAACTATTGCCCAAATCAATATCACTACAACTATGTATAATAAAACAAAGTCTTCCACCGCGTCTGTTTATCTGTCCTCGATGAACTCGTAAACTACTGCACCGTTTTTCATGCGGTTTTTCCTAATGGATAGAGTGGTTTTCAAGGAAGGTTTTAGTATAAGCATAAATTGTTCCCGAGCGAAGCCGGACCGGGTCAGTAATTCATACTAAAAGATGCTCCGCATTAGGAATTTCTCGTCAATCGTGTATGCGCTTATAAACATTTGAACTCTCATACACAAACTGCCAGACCCGGAACAACTAATTGTAGTTGTCGGTCATACAAATATTTTTCCGTGAGGGAATCGAACACGTAGTAAATCAATCACTTAGTAACTGACTCACAGCTACGCCAGCCGTGCCATCGAACTAGGTACTTACTACTGTTTCAGAAATACTGCATTGATTTTTTGGAGACATAACATGAGTGTTGCCATGCATTTACATTTCACAGACAGTCTGATGTCCTTATTCGACTATCCGACCCCTCGCTGGGTGCTCGCCAAAAAAACATAAGTACAAGACAATGTGTCTGTGCGTAGCGTAATCATTGTTATTTTGATGTAAATAAAAGTATGCTACAACTAGAAAGAAGAAGACCAGTGAGTCAGACTAATGTTTCACATAATATCTACGAGTAATGGTAAAGATATTAAGAAGAATACAAAAAGAAATTGTAGATATTAGGATGGAATTACAATGACAATCGTCATCATTCTGGAGTCCATAGACAAATTCGTTCAGAATCGGCACAGTTGGGTGCAGCAGTTGGGCTTTCTCTTTACAAACTTCTCTACTATTTGAAAATTTTATGTTATTTTCCAGTTTATTGTGAAACAGTACTAGGTACAGAAGTCCAACGCGCGGCGAGGTATGATGTAAAATGCGAAATGCACTTACCTAGGTACTTTCGGAACGCATGAAAATAATATATCTACATCTACCTGCCTAGTATATTGCTTCTCTTGCTTCTCTGCGTATATTGATTAAGTAGGTATGCTACGATATTTAGACCTTGACCCAAAAATAGGCCGAATCTGTAAAATCTTGCTGAGATATTCAGAAGTTTTAGTATTGAATATAACTCACATGACTTCAGTCTATACCACTGGTTTCTAAGGCTATAATACACTGAATCCACCATATTTGTCACTGTTTTCGACATTTGATCACACTACACTCACTGCTATTGATTTTAACTAATTCTAATGATTGATTATACAAGACACTATTTTCTTATGTGATTTCCCACTGAATCATTATGAGACTGAAATACAGACTCAGATAATGAAACCAGGGGTTGTAAATTCTAAATCCATTTGGTTTGTTAATAATAAATATTTTTATTTTAAAACTGAACTTTAAAAACCTCATGCCTTGATTTATACATTAATAAAATGTTTTTAATCAGATTTAAATCATAAATAGTAAATTATTTAATAATTTTTATAAATTTTATAACCAAGCTCAGATCACTCTGTCAACAACCAAGTGTTGAACATCACTGGCTGATAAAAAGCTGTCAATAATGATATCAGTGATAAAATATGTATCTAATATGTGGGACAACTCATGTATTTGATAGTGTTGATTATATGATAAATATATAAAGATAGAAGTTTACAGAGCTAAGATTTTCTTCTCCATTTTTTTTTCTTTCTGTGATAGGTGTATATACTTTAGGTGTATATACTACAGCATTTCTCAGAGGCAAATATTCCTGGCACTAATTTTAGTGCACATTCTAATCTTACTCAAAGAACAGTCTTTTTAAATCTTCACAAAAATAAGAAATAAAATAAAATGTGTATCATAAACAAATAAAACTCCAGTTGAATGTAAACACACAAATTAAGAAAAATAAAATAAATCTTGTTGGCATAACAAATGTTTACAGTATTAGATTTTCAGCACCAGTTTGTTATCATAGGAGCAAATGTTTATTGTTGAGATAGTGGTTCAAATAGGATCAGTGCAAGGAATCAATCAGTAGCATTAGCTACCACTGGATAAAACTGGATTGATTAGTTATCTTGATAACTTTGATTGGGGACATCTCAAGCAGGCCAGCAGGACACATTATTTTAAACAGTTTTTTTTTTTTAATTTGTTACATTAATTTTAATACCTACGCGCGGTTTGTAATTATTGGGACAAAATCACGTAATCCGGTACACAGTTTGATCAAAATTCATCAATTTTAAATAATATAGGTTTAGGTGCAACATTGATACATATAAAAAATATTAACATGCAAAACAAGCAACTACTACTAACTACCTAGGTGTAAAATTGTTTAGAACAGAAACGGAAGACAAAAGCTTTAAAATTACGTATTTGGGGCAAGCGTATAGCATCTTACTGTTTATTTTATGCATAGGTTAGTGTTTAGATAGCTTTATGAGTCATTCCAATGCGTCATATATCAGATTTAGCATCAGCATAACAGTTAATCGATCTTTAAGAACCGCATATGGATGGATATACAACAGTTAATGCTCAAAACAAGGTGAAATAAATTAAAACAAAATGTTAAATGCATCACAAAATGTATTGTTAATAAAACAAAAGCGTACACATAATCTTGCGGCTACTGTGCATATAAAAATCATAGCTTCTTGTTTACTTGTGACGTTCGAGCCGTAATTGTTGATGCTGGTGTTTGCGAAATCATCACTGAACCTTTTATAACCGTCGGACGGCGAAGACGGGCTCCTCAAAGAAGCCATTTTTCAACACTGACATTTTTTGACATTTGCATAATTTGACATTCAATTATGGGCGCGTTCTTTTTGATCGCGTTCGTATCATTTATTTAACCATAGACAAGTTTTTGTCTATCAATTTTTAACAAAATGATTATTTTAAATTGTCGAAAAAATATAAAAGGAACAGAAACACAGTCATTATGTAGGTAATTATTATTGCAAGCAGATCTCGGCACTATTGAGAGCTTTACTGAGTTTTCCGACTGTTGCATTGGAAGTGTTTTAGTTTCCTGATTAATTTTTTTGTTCAATCTCCGTTGAGAATAGTTATCTAATAGATAGAAACACGATAGAAAAGATCTACTAAACCACATTTTGTTGACATTGCAATGGTGTAAACATGGTAGAAACTGTGGTAGAAACTAATCTTATAAAGCCAAAAGACCAATAGTCAATCTATAGTTTTTATACTCTACAACCGCCATAGACAAATTCTTCTATGACAATTTCTTTTTTTCTTGATCCCGGTTGGAATGTGAGTTGATGTTGTTTTCGATGAAAATAAATCCAAAGGAATAGATACATATTTAACTAATTTTGTCCATTCCATGTAAGAATTAAGAAAAGTATCCTACAAACAAGTGATTGTGCGTCATATTTTTGTTTTACACAAACCCAACCCCTTCTAAAACTGCATCGAAAGTTTTGACGTTCCCACAGTGATTGTGATTTACCAGTGAACGGATAAGTTATTCGTGTGTAATTGTTAAAGTTCCGCAGTGCAAATACTAAGAAATCGTGGCCAAATCACTTGTTTGTGTGGAGAAGTTTTGAAACTCAAATAACCTCAAAGTTGAAAATCAGGTGGTGAGTTTGTTGTTAAAAGTTGTGTTTCTGATTGTGCAGATTCTAAATGGCTCCACCACAGCCTAAGGCGGCGGCTAAGCCCGCCGCAGCGCCCGCTGGCGGCGTCACCAAGGCCAAAGTTGGCAAACCAAGGAATTACGACCTGGGAAATGGAGTAGTTCGCTTCTCCAAGTCTAAGATGTTCCACAAGAAGGTAAGCTGGTTTTCATGTCATATTTTAGGATAAGCAACTTGTAGACAGTGAGTTGCAGGTTTCAAAAGCCAAAAAAAAAAATGCAGTGAGAATAATGTAAATACCCATGTGTTTAAATTGTCTTGCAACCTAATTCAGGTCCACCACAAGCACTCCAACATTCATTTCTTTCGTCGTCATCATGTTAATGAGTACAGGCTTCTAACTGCAATTGTACTGGCTAGGAACTTGCTTGTTGTGCAATGTAATTTATTTGTGGTTAGGATGTGTTGAAGGTGTGGTAAAATACATCTTAAAAATATGTTGATCTGTGGCAAACTACTGCACATATCACAGTAGAAATTAAAATACAAGCTTTGCAAGTGCAATTGTGTTTACATTTCAAAATCAATAAACATTTACTCAATTCTACTAAAAAGTTTGTATTTCAAACTAAAATCTTTTTTATTCCTTTTCCAGGCTAAGTACAGGTTTGTGGGCAAAAAGAACCCCAAGCCAGAAAAGCCCAAGAAGCCCTCCGTGGCTGTCAAGCAGATTGGTGGTGAGAAGAACGGAGGAACCCGTACTGTGCTGTTGCGCCGCAGAAAGTCCTTCTACCCTACTCAGGACAAGTAAGTTTACTTTTTTATTACAGTGTAATTGGGTGAATAGGTACGCAGGAGTGAATTGGGACAAAACTTTGAAGTGGATTTTAACATAAAATAATAATGGTATGTTGCCAGCACAGTAACCAACATAGCCCAACAAATTAGAAAGTTGAAATGGCAATGGGCAGGCCATATAGCACGCAGAACTGATGGTCAATGGGGCTGTAAGGTTCTCGAATGGAGACCACGCACCGGCAAGCGCAGCGTAGGACGACAACCCACTAAGTGGGCAGATGATCTTATGAAGGCCACAGGATCATGCTGGATTTCCGCTTAATTTTATTTTGATGGTGTGCACAATAAATAGTATTCTATTACTTGAGGTGGTTTTATAAGTAGCTCTTGTTTTTCAAAAGCTGGTGGACATCCAACACCCTTTCTGCTCTTTGCAGTATTTTAGAAACTGTCTCAGTTAATAATTAAGCCAGTAATACTCTAAATTTGCTTGCTGAGGCCATTTCTACTAGTAATACAGATATCTACAAATCAAAAAAAGTGTTTGTATTTGATTGACCTGTAATGATCTAAGAAAATAAAACATAACATTGTGTTTTTGTGTGCTATTTGTCATACTATTTCAAATTATGATGTGACATTCAACATTGTGTTGCTGAATTGATGATTCTATTATGGTTTTGTCAGTGTAATGGATTTCAAAATCAACTATTTGAATTGTAATTTGTAACTTTTTTTTTAAATGGGTGAGTCATCAACAAGCTCCATACAAAATAGTGATATTTATTTCTAAGAGCTGATTGATGATTCAAAACATCAAGTTATCGTAATTTTCAGCTAAACAATAGTCTTTTGATAACGCCATTCGCAATTAAATGTTTCAATTTATATATATTCCAGTAATCCCATACAAAATCCAATTGCTAATTCTCTTTCCTTATCTCCCCAGGATCCGTACTCGTCCCCACCACAAGACCTTCAGCAAGCACGTCCGCCGGACAAGGCCCACCCTCACCCCCGGCACGGTGTGCATCCTGCTCGCTGGTCGCCACGCCGGCAAGCGCGTCGTGCTCGTTGGTGTACTGCCCAGCGGACTGCTGCTTGTCACTGGACCCTTTGCGGTGAGTTCTTGTCTTGGAAAACAGGTTATGAGTTAAAGGAAGAGGAGGAGGTTTATCCTGAAGGATGCAGGTTCGAGTCCTTGCAGTCTAATTTGTCTTTTCGCTTTTCCGCAAAAGGAGCTTTACCTTTAAAGCAGATAATTTTGATATTGAAAGTCGAATCATAATATAATTTTGCACTTCACACAATAGTTAGTCTGATACGGTCTCCACATCGCTTGCCATGTTAGCATTATTGTAGTATTCTAACCATGAAGAGAGAAATATTTTGGACATACCTTTTTATGTCTGATGTGTATTTATCTACCTATTTAGACGTTACTATATCACTGTATTGTCTTGTTGGGTCTAGTGGTCACAAGTGTGTCTGCTAAGTACGAGGTCCCGAGTTTGAAGGGTTGGGCAAGTTGCTAAACGGGTTTTTCTGAGTCTGGATATGTGCCCAGTTGATAGCAATAGGCTCTAGCCTATCTTAGTAGGTAGGACTTAGACATAACTGGCGAAATTTAGGTGTAGTACTAGGTTTTCCTTTGCATAACCCTTCGGCTAGTAAAGGTGTTATGTCATTTCAGAGTGTGGACAAATAATATAATAATAATATTCCACAACTATCACACAGTCCAAAGCTAAGCAGAGCTTGTGTTATGGGTACTAGACACTGATTTTGAACTAAACAACTTTTGTTTTTGTACTAAAACTTGAATGTAAAGTTATGTAGCTTCTGAAGCATCTGTAATCCATGCAAAATCATTTGAAATCAACAGAACTTATGTATTTCTTTCCACTTTGATCATGTGCATGTTTCATTTAAAATGTCCTACAACCAATCATCACTTCAACACAATCAACAAACAGCTCAATAATAATAACAATCTTTTCTATTTCCAGTTCAACTCATGCCCGTTGAGGCGCATTCCCCAGCGCTACGTCATCGGCACGTCCACTAAACTGGACCTCGGTGACTTCAAACTGCCCGAGCACCTCAACGACGAGTACTTCAAGAAGAACAAGAAGAGCGCCAAGCGCAGCGTCAAGCGCAAGCAGGGAGAGGACATCTTCGCCTCCAAGAAAGAGGTAAATTATATTTACTATAACTAAACTGTACCCAACCTCTATCGTGGTAATCATCAAAGGAGCCTCCCAGAGCAAAGTGGGAGGGAATTTCAGACTTGTTCTGACTAAAATCCATGGTATCCTTCAATAGCCCAAACTTTTACTTTGTTGCTTGTATGCAACGTGCGATAGAAATATCAAAATAGCCTTGAAAAGATAATTTTGTTACATAAAACCAATATTCCATTAATGATTAATTATTTATCGTTACTCAAAATTATGCGGGAATAAATCTTTTGACATTACATTTTGGCAGATACTATCTTCTCTGTGTAAAAAAATGAGCAGTCTCAAACAAAGTCTAAAATGAGCAAAATTAAATAACACGGAAATGAGACGAAGAACGAAGTGATTGTTGTAAACAATTCCATAGTATTAACCAATCAAAATGCCGAAACATTATCGAAAAAAAAACGTAAAATTATACCCATTTTCACAAGCTTCAGGTAAATTAAAAATTTTATTTTCCCTTCCTCCCCTTCATTTTATATTCCTGTCATTCAAATAAAAACTTATCATGGGCTATTCCTTTTTTCCAGAAATACGTTCCATCTGAGCAGCGCAAGACCGACCAGAAGTCAGTTGATGACGCTGTTGTCAAGGCGATAGGCAAGCGCGCCGACAAGAAGGTGCTGCGAGGATACCTCAAGTCGTCGTTCGGCCTCCGCTCCAGCCAGTACCCCCACAGGATGCGATTCTAGTTTATAAGACACAATAAACATCTGTGACTAAGACTTGGCTTTTATTTATTTGCCTAAAGTAAATTGAAGCCCTATTTAGACAATGCAAGAAATTGCATGCGAATCGCGCTTGCATCGTCTAAATAACGCTACTAAATACACTCACACTATGACACCATATTATTTATTCTTTGACTTCGTTCAAAAGAGCCACTAGAAAATCTATACTTTACTTCACGAAAAGAGACACGTACCAGTACTTTGACACGTCGTTTCTCGTGATTTGAACGGTTTGAACTGACCCTACTAAAGGTGACGGTTCGCGCACGAGACCGCGACAGTACTTAACATTAGGCAATGTATGAGCAGCAGTTCGCGAGCGAGACGTTGACAGGACACGGTAGTAATCTTCGGTCGCGGTCTCGCGCGCGAACCACCTTAAAATCGTCCAGACGTCCATACTTGCCGTGGGCGGACGGTTAGCCAATATTACAGCTTGACTTCGTACTCCATGGAAACATTCAGGAACTAGGTAACTAAAAATAATACAAAGCTTGTTGACGCAAATGTTTATTAATTTATCATTTGTACTTGTTGGCGGGCTGGTGCTGCCGCGGACGTGCCGACACGGCGTTGCGTGACCGCTGACCGTGACGCTCACGCCACTCCGACTCCAGACGAGCGTATACGCCTCCTAGAGGAACCAGACATGTGAAACAAAAGTATGGATATCGATACCAAATACGATGAGGCACTTAACATCAAGCCCTATAGACTGTTCGCCACAGAAGCTGATAGACGTTTGAGAGCGTTAAAATTCTGGCTCAGTTCCGGGTTGATTGAATTTACATAGGCATCAACACGCTACGGAGAACTAAGGATATCAATTATCAACACAAGTTGCGTGGAACTGGTTTCGATTGAGTCCCTCACTTTTTGGTAGCTAATGAAAAGCTCAGATAACCCAAGTGTAAAAGAACCAATCTGGAAGGCAGCAACAACGCTATAATGTCCTATGAAACTGCGCAAAAAGTATTGAACGAAAAAAATTGCTGGTGGATGCGTTGAACCTCAAGTCTTGCATCTGGACTTCATTAATGATGTTTACCCCCGTAAAACTTGAGTCGATATTACGTTTAAGACGTGGAGATCATAAAGGGAGCAGACGGGCTGAAGGCGGCAATTTGACGGCTAGAAATTTCAATTACCTGGTGGCATCTTGGCCTTGTTCTGCTGCTGCAGGGCAGCGGTCTTGGCGAGGGCACTGCGCATCTGTCGGGCGGCCCGCTCCTCGAACCGTCGCTGTCCGTCCTGGTTGCTGCGCGCTGACAGGCAGGAGATCCACTGACGGCCCACCACGCGTGTCCGTCTGGCGAGGAATATGTGTAAAGATTTTAACATTCCCCTACTCTAGGACTTTTTACTGGGTCGTGGGTGAGTTTATAAACATACCTATAAACACATGTACACAAAGCCAGAACAACTACTTGTAGATCATCATACTAATATTTGTTCCGTACGGGAATAGAACCCGCGACCAGCATCACAGCATTGCTATTGCTCAGCTACTCTGCCAGGACCCAGAGGTATCTTCCAAACTCGTGGATCGCACCATTGTTTTTCAATACGGAGTGTGCTAAGAATCCTAGAAGTTATAATGTGACAATAGAGAAAATGTACGCGTAAGAAAAATCTGTGGCCGTTTTCCCCTAAACCGCTGATCTAGACAGGCCCTGTAGCCAAAAAGCAAGCAACAAACGTTAACGCTCAGGAGAACGCTCAATAGATTTTCAAGTTAATAGCCAAGATCATAGAGTTCAAAATCCATTAAATACTACTGAGCGTTAACATTAATCTCTTGGTCTAGACTTTTTAGAAAACTGCGCTTACTTGGAGGCAGGATTAGTGTGTGAATGCGAGTGTTTCCTGGCGACGCGGTGCGTGGCACGGCGCGGAGCGCACTCCTCATCACTGGGCGCGCTGGCCGAGCTCTGTTCACTATCATCCGAGGTGCTGGACTGCTCGCCGCCCGACTCCCCCGCCGAGTCGCCTCCTCCCGGGGTGCCTTTCTTTGTATACCAGCAGTTTTTGTCATTTACGTTTGTAGGGCCGTAAACCGTGCGATTTTGCGAGTTGTGGTAGGCATATCCTTGGTTTTCAGTTTGATGATGTCTAACGGCCCATTGACTACCATTCATTATTTTACATGCAAATTGTAACTTAGTTCTTTTTTCAATCGTTTTATTTTCGCTTACGAGTAAATTTAGGATGCCCACCACTACCCAGTCAACACTTTTCGTTGCGACACGGATCGTATAATCGCACTGCTTACGGCTATAGTGCCTGCTGTATTAATTACTGCAATATTAGGTACGTAGTATTACCTACGAAGAAAACACTAAAGTATTATGTAGAAAGCACAATATTACAGCAAATAGTTAAACAGGCTTCAGAGAGTGAGAAAAATCGAATCACAAAGCTCAATGCATAAAAAAACTACTAAAAGCAGGACTCGAACCTGCGCCTGCGCTGCGCTCTTCTGGATAAGTACACCGAAAAACGTTTAAAAATGGAATAAAAGATTCGACCTCGCCGGGCAGGGCTACTATAGCTTAGTTTGTTAAAAGTCTGGAGTACTACTTTGTTATAATAATAAAATTGTAATTCGAATGATGAAGAAATTAATTTACTGTGATTAATAGATAGATTGATTACTAAGTTAATAGAATAAACACATGAATAAGAAGGTATCGTTTGATAAAAAAGACTAGTGTCTATACAACCAGATTACCTACTATCTTATGTGCCTATCTGATCTGTAACATTCTAAAAAAATCATCAACAGTGGCTAAAGTTGCATGCAAAATTAGTTAGCTACATAATCGTTTTATCTACTTAATGTCCAATTAAAATATCTACTTACTAATACAATACGTGCGATGCTCTATAATAGTCTATTCTATGTAGTCTAGGCATTGTGAATTTTCAAGCCATAGATACAAGAAGAATGTGCAGTTTTTTTTAATGATTCTAACTAATTACCAGCACAAACAGTAGATAGCAGAACCTTCAGTACCAGAAGGCCTCGAGGCTGCCCGGACGCATTGTCTCTGGTCCTTCGGCTTACCTTGGTCTTATGAGGTTCTTCCTTGGAATCTTTCACAGCGGGGGGTTTCACAGGCTTCACCTCTTTCTCCGGAGACACGACGGTGCCCGCCGTGCAGTTCGCGGAGAGAGACTGCGCTGACACATGGGTTGGGCCCAATGCGGGCGAACCAGGCCTCACGTTGGCTGTGTATTCGTTCTGATATGTATTTCTGATACTATTTCCCCCTTCTCGTACGTCCCCAACAAGTGTGTCAATTAATGTAGGCTTTACAAAGTTTTCTGTGTAACATCGTTAAGAAGCAAAATTGATAGGTTAATATTGTACTGAGGTAACTATAGTATTGTGTTAGTACTTATGATTAAGTTACCAATGTAATAAACGATGTCTAATCGCTGACCACATCGTTGCAGACCTTCAAACAAAAATGATAAAAACCAAAATGTCGATGCGACTAAACAGACATGTTATTTGATTCTTTGGCTCTCAAAGTTGGCGCCATTTTTGCTTACATCTTTGAATACTAGTCTTTTGAGCCAAAGAACTTTAAATTATAGAATTTTGTGTATTTACAATAGTTACTGTTCAGAACTATATTTTCAGTTGCCAATTGCAAGGGCCCTATAATTTTGCAAGCGTGTCCCCATGGCCGCTACATGTATTGCCAATTAGTTTAGCGTATTTACAGCGGTTGTTCCATTTCTTGTGGTGCAGTGACGTGTGATCGCGAAAGGGTTAACCAAAGTTGGTAACGAGTACCTATAGATTTTATTGGTTTCTCAAAATCTGGTGGAAACCCTTATCTTACGATTACAATAAAATACAGTACGTAGCTCTAAAATAATATGAGGAACTGTTGAGAGACATTCTTGTCCTCACAGATTCCCTCACGTCATTGCACCAACTCCCGCTCTCTACTCATCAACAAAGTGCGAGTCTCACGATTGAACTTGTTGTTGCTGGTGTACAACTTGCCCAGCAGTCCCAGCGGTGGGCGAGGCGGCACCAGCTGTATGCCGTCCCACCAGAACACCTCCTTGCACTGCAGACGCCCGTTGCTATCCTCACCTGGTTCTAGGGCGAAACTTAGAAGCTGGCCTTATGTACAATTCCGACGTAATTAGTTGCGATTGTTCAAAATTAATTAATGGATTGGACTAACTGCTGTGGAAAACCAAACGTTTTCATGAAGAAGTTTCAACTCCAAAAATACGTGCAATATTAGTGATTAATCCACTGTGGGAACGAGATGGCGCTAGACGACTTGTCTCTGTCTCTTTCCCACGGTGGAACTACTCCCGCTTTAAGACGTCATGGTTTCTTATAAATGTAATTTTTATATAGCAGTCTCAATATATTATACCTATGTACGTACTTTAAAATGATTACGATTGTATTTACACACCTAGAATAATAATTATAAGTAGGTATTTACATTAAAATTTTTGTTTACCTCGTATTTACAATTTAAAACATTGTGGTGCTATTTACAAAACATAAAATGATTTTGGTGCTGTACATTTACAGTTAGTACTAAGAAGACATAGAGTGGAAGTCAAAACTTTACTTCACTATTGTGACGTAAAATCAAAACTTTGATAAAACGTACTACCACAGCAGTGATTTCTAACATACAACAATTTAAATTAAGAATTAAAATGGCGGTTCATCATCATCATCATCAGACTATAATGATTCCCACTGCAGGAAGACAGGCCTCCTCTCTGTGAGAGGGAGTGGTCCATAATCCACCATGCGGGCCCAGTGCGGATTGGTAGATGTCACATATCTTCGAAATTCTTGGTTCTAGAACATGACGGTTTCCTCAAGATGTTTTCCTTCACCATTTTGTGAGCAGTGGTGATTAAATAAATTACACAAAGTGATACGCCTGGCGGGTTTCGAACTCGACCTACAACTCGTATATCGGAAACGATACCACTGGGCCACCATGGTTCACATGAATCACAAAAAAAAAGAGTACCAATGGACCAAAGACAGTCAAATAAGATGCTGTACATGCGTACCTCTGCCCACAAGTCTAGTGAGTCTCTCAGGGAACATGAGCTGCGGTGGTCTCATGGAGATAATGTCCCGGAACTGATTGTAAATCTCCATAACTGAAGAATCCATCGCCAGACGCTCGTCTGGCAAATGCTCGCGGAACTGGCAACCCTGATGACCATAAAGAAGAAAATTAACGATGATGATGATGATAGCCGATTTCGGCCACAGTGACTGGAATCGATAGCTTTTAGAGTGCTTGGTGGCTTTGATATGTTGCCCTTTTGTATGCACTCAAGTGACTAGCATATCCAACGTATGCCGAAAAACTCCTGTCCACTTTGTACACGTAAGAACACATAAGTTTCTACTTCCTACTTACAGTATTCCTCGTGATGGTTTCGAAACGGTAGGCCCTCTCTCCGCAGCAGGGGTACCTCCCGGCCGGCAGGGAGGGCCTGCCCTCCAGGGCGAACATGTGTGCCGGCTGCTCGTGGTGGGAACACCACTCCATCTGTGCAATAGGAGAGGAAGTACAGGTACTTAACTACTTACCGGCCGGAATGAATGAAAACGCTCTGTAGTCTTTAATAGATTTTCAACTTTATTCTTTAGCAGATAAAGTTGAAAATCAATTGAAGACTGCTGAGCGTTTACATTGATCACTTGCCATAGAATTTAGAAACTTTTTGGCCCACTATGACGTCTTAAAGCGAGAGGAATTCCAATGTGGGAAAGAGACAAAGCTATACAAGTCTAACGCCACCTCTTTCCCACACTGGAATTCCCTACTCTCAAGACGTCATCGTAGGCAACCTAACGCTATCATTGGGTGCGCAGTGTTCTATCTTGCGTCAGTACGATGCACAGAGTTACTATTTCTCCAGTGAGAAAGAGTAACTCTATGCATCATAAGTATTACCTGATAGGCCGGGAAGTAGCTGTCACAGAGCTGACAGCGCAGGAAATGGCAGTCGGCCCACAGACGCCAGTACACACGGCGCCACGACCGCAGCTCTCCGTACAACCAAGTTATGTACTCATTCAGACTCCATGATAGATCCCTGAAGAATGGGTAGGTAAATTATAGATTCAGGCTTCACTTTGCAGAGATCCATATGATATTATTTAAAATTATTATTGATATTAAATGTTATGAACAAATCTAGGTTTAATTCCGCGACAAAAATGCAGGCTCGGATGCAGGAGTAATCATGCTTAAGCACACAATAAGCCACGCGGGCCCAGTTCGAATTTGTGGCTGTCTAGAATAGGTTTTTAAGTATTTTATATTTTCGCCTTATGTACAGTCAGCATCGAAAGTTGCTGACCATATTCAGATTTTCAAAATCACTGTACAACGTATTTTTACGTATTATTTCGTTGTACAAAGATTTTGTAAATCTGAATGTGGTCAGCAACTTTCGATGCTGACTGTACCACAATTGTACATGAAAGTGTAAATAAATAAATAAATTTTCCCAGAGACCTAGTACCACAAATCTAGGAGTACCCAGTACCCAGACCAGTACATCCTTTATTCATGAGAAAATCATAGGTATGGGTAATAATGCCGTCGCCTTACTTCGTGTGGGTAGAGATGACGTTGCCTCGTCGATCTATCCGCATACAAGCAGGTTGGCACGGCACCTGCTCGGCGATATGACGTCCTAGTAGCTTGTTGCATCTGGTCACAGAAATTAGAAAGGGGTGGTGAGGAAGTATAATCTTCTTCAAGCCTAGTCGATGGAAATCTTCAAAAAAATCTTGTTGTTTAATCCTACTATCTTAAGCTTTGAGATCGTCTAATCACGAAGGGAGACTGTTCGCGTCGCACGTTTGGATAGTTCCGCTGTCAGCAGTTTAGAGCATAGCAAACTGTAGTCCTAACAACGTGGCGAGAACGCTGTGACCGCGCGGTCACAAAGCTATATTCTCCCACAGGAACATAAAATCGAGATAAAAAGTATCCTGTACCATATTTCATTCTAATCCGTTCAGAGGTTTTTGTGTGAAAGTGTAACAAACATCCATCCATCCAAACAACCTTTCACGTTTATTTATTTATTAGGAGGTAACTAGGATATCATGCTCTGCTTGGCCTCATAAAGGATAAAGACGGCGCTAAAAACGGTCCGACGACATCATGAGAGTCGCGGGCAACCCGATGGATGCAAGTGGTGAATTGTCGTTCGGCGTGGCGGTCTAAGGGGGAGGCCTATGTTCAGCAGTGGACTTCTTCCGGCTGATGATGATGATGAAAAACGGTCCAGTGTTACATACTTGTTGCATTTAAAAAGCGTGGCGAGTGTGGAGTAGTGTCCCCTGAGAGTCTCGGGCACAGGCTCCGCCAAAGACAGGATCATCTTGCAGTACAGACGCGACTGGATCTTATCCTTGCGGTCACGGATGGCTTCCAGCTCCGCATTCGTGTACATGGCTGCCAACCTAGTTAGTATTGAATCAATTAGAATATTAATTTTAAGGAATATTATAAAGCTGAAGAGTTTGTTTGTTTGAACGCGCTAAACTCAGGAACTACGGATTCGAATTGAAAACATATTTTTGTGTAGGATAGTCCATTTATCGAGGAATGTTTTGAGCTATATTACATCCCGCAACAGGAGCCTTATGATCGACGATAACTGGTGGCCTTACTGGATCACTCTGACTTTAAACGCGCTCCCTCACCGCGAGCATTCTCATTACACCTGTAATGTAACGTTAACGTTACAGATTCGAACATTTCATCAGTGAGAGAAGACAATAGGGCATCACAATGCGCACCTTGTATCAAATCTATACTTACTAAATGTACGCGAATGCTCGTCAGCCAGGGAGGTAGTACTGTAATGTTATGCTCAAAGTCGAATCTATAATATTATATGCGGAATGCTCCCGGTGAGGGTGTCATGGTAGGCCACCTGTATCTACTTCTGCCTGATGTAGTCTATACCTGGTTAGCAACACGTCGCTCAGACAAGCTAAGTTGGTGGAAGTCTTCACGATGTCGTTCATATGCGCGTGACAAAAGATCAGGCAGTCGTGAAGCAGTGGCTCCATCTGCAAAACCAGGATAATCAGCAAAAATTTTTGCACTGCTGGGACACAGGCAATTATGGCTCCTTGAAAAGGCTGTACTCTATCAGAGGCTATTTGTATCATGACTTTTCCCGTTTTTGTGACGTAAACTGCAATTTTGACGTTAATTGAAAGAAAAATTTAGTTCCTCTTTCGTAAACTAGATGCGTTTTTCATTTTTCCATACAATACCTAAACGCAGTAAATATTTAAAGTAAGCGGTAAAAAATAAAAAAAAAAGCTTGTGATGTCCTCTGGGCAGTATGCTGTTTGGCAGATATGTCTTTGTCACACACATGTCTTCGAGTTTTTGGTTCTATGACAAATATTATGCCAATTTTCACGATCCTTCAACGTTTTGAGAGCAATGCTAATGAAAGACTCGTATTTACATGTAGGAACGCGCCTACCTGAATTGGAACTGCAAATCGACATCGTGCAACTCGTAAAGTTCAGTTTTTCAATATTTCGTACTGATATAATTTGTGATGATGGTCTTACCTGTAGAAATGATGCGGACACCAGAATAGGCACAACATTGTGAGGATCAAGCATGGGCCAGTCGGCAACCAAAATGGTATCCCGTTTCACCCAGCGCATCAACCAATCGAAGATCTGAAAATTAACAAATTATTAAAACGCTGATTAATAATGGAATATCTTACTCTACTGATAATCTCTACTACATTCCTACTTATTATTATAAATGTGAAGATGTTTGAGATCTTTGTCTCTCAATTCCGTAAGAACAGCTGAACGAATCTTGATAGAATTTGGCTCAGCGATAAGTAAATAGTATTAAAGGCTACCTTAATCCCACTATTATGTGCTCGAGTGATTTTTTAAAATTCTAAACGGGCGAAGTCGCTGGCAAAAGCTTGTTGGTAAAATCATTACATACTAGTATAAAACAAAGTCGCTTCCCGCTGTCTGTCCCTATGTATCCTTAGATCTTTTATAACTACGCAACAGATTTTGATGGGTTTTTTATTAATAGATAGAGTGATTCAAGAGGAAGGTTTATATGTTGGTTTATCACGCATTATATAGTAGAGTTGCAATCGTGCGTGCGGAGCCGGGGCGGGTCGCCACATTTTATTGCTCCTTTACCAATAAAAAAAAAGTTATTATTAATGGCTTGACACGGCATTACGTGGTTAAAAGAAGAATACCTAATTTACCTGTATATCGCAATATACAGATATATCCATATCTTCCAATCTTTGCCCTGCCGTAACATCAGCAAAATATCCCATCTTTGAAACCAACAATTTCTGCGGGCATCTAAAATCTTTTTTTAAACTCTTCACTTCGTCACAAACGTGAATTTCCACGTCTCCCCTAAAAAATAAAATTATTGTTCTTAGAAGTATTTTTCAAATGCAAAACAATACAAAAAGCATTTTCCGATACCGGGAATCGAACCCGAGCCTCCTGGGTGAGAGCCAGGTATCCTAGCCACTAGACCATATCGGATATTGAAGATATGGTTGAAATTGTTCTATAAGTCACAAAATGTAACATTTTGCTATTGTAACGAAATTATGATAAAAAAATGACAATAAAACAGAAAATGAAGACATTTCACTTACTCTTGTTTTGTATTATTGCGTTCCTGCGCAATGGTTAGTGAAGATTTACGCCTCCCCAGGCGATCCCTAGACTCTTTTTCATCCACAAAACCTTAAAATATTTAAAAGTAAACAATTTTTGTAAAAATTGGATCAAAAATAGACTCTATAAAGGTGGACATAAAAGTTGTTTTGCTTTATTCGTTACTTACCTCCAAAACTCGCAGGTTTCTTTACTTCAACAGTTCCTGATGAAACCTTCTTAATTATTGGAGTATAAAGACTTGATGTTTTTGATGATTTTTTATATCCTGCTAGGTACGGCAAAATTGAATCCAAAATGCCTTCGTTTAGTACCTGAAATAAAATTGAGTTCAGCGCCATCTACATACTCTTGTCATGAATTAAAACTACCATTTCTCTGGAAATATTTTAAAACTTACATCGTTAAGTTTGCAATTCAGGTTGGCTTCAGTCCAAATACCAAGCATTTCCACTCTTGCTTCAGGAGGTAATGACCGCCGTCGTCCAAATTTTCCTGAAAACCATCGTCACATTGAAATAGTTCTCCTAATCGAAACTAGATGGCACTAGTTCACAGTTAACGCTAGTAGATTTTGTTGTCGAAGCCGAATGGGAATCATAATGATGGAAAATATAAGATTTTGAAGAGGATTGATAAGACTTGCTCGTATTCTCGGTATATGTTGATGAATCTTTAAATAATTTCACGAGAACTTCATCAGGTAGGCATGGACACATGGCACTTTGAACGTGCTCGTCAAAAGAACATACCTTCGAGTTCGCTGCAACTATATCTCTTTTCAAGTCGATCTTCAGTGTTCTTTGGTTCCATATTAGCTTCGCTCTTGCTAACCGTCGCCTTAGCATCAGCGAAAGTGGTCTGATAAAGGAGATCGCGTTCCTGTTGTTCGATAACATGATTTAAAACAGTTAATTTGGTCAATTCTTCCCAATCTATCTTCGTTGATTCGTCTTCGTCGCCTTCCAAGTGCTCGTAGACTTTATACGCAGTTTTCATAAAATCAAAAAAGTCTTTCACGGTAATCGTCTCAGATGTCTCACTTTTCCTTGGTGACGAATTTCTTCGTGCCAAAGATTCTGATGTTGATGGACTTCTGCTTCGTTGTCCATCGCGCCTTTGCATAAACATGGAATCGGACTCAGGTCGCTGATTAGACATCTTGAATCACGGCAATCACGGATTACATTTGACTGAGAATTTCATGTGTTTATCGATCAAATAAGCCTCCTAGAAACAGCCTGATATGAAATTATTGATAAGTAACCATCAAAGTATGTTTGAAACTTGGTCGCAACGAACACACAAAATTGATGTCGTTGCAAAAGTAAAATAAAAATAAATTAAATAGGTATACTGTTGTTAAAACTGCAAATAATTTAAAATAAACTGTCTTTGCATAATCGTAAGATATCAGAGCATTTATTGTTTATCAAAACCAAAAAAAAAAATCCGGCAGAACCTAATATTTATTGCTGAAAGTGTTTTAATATTTTTGGCTGACATCACCAACTTGACAGAAATTATTTTTAATGAAAAATAATAAATTGTCTTTGATCAAAAGTTGAAAATGTGTGCACCAAGTGTGCACCACCACCGTTTTGTTCAAATATTTCTAGCTATTTACGGACAGCAACAAAGGTCGATCGATCGATTCACATTTCTGTACGAACAACCTATGGTGCTAAACTAAGCGGGTAGGTAATACCGCCTACGAGGGAAAGATTGAGATTCGCAGAAATATTTAATTTAGTATGACTATTCAGTGATTTTGTTGAGTTCAGTGACCTCCTTGACCTCTAACCCCTACAGAATGACCTCGGCTATAATGAATACTAGCAACATTGGTTTGTGTTACTACTATTATTAAGTAAAAATTAAGTTTTAGATGAAAGCAGATCAAAGTCTTAATTACTAGTGATTAATCTGTTGATTTATCTGGTGATATTATGATAAATATATTTAATTTACATCACAAAATAAACATCGGGATTCATAGTGTCACAAACTGACACGTTTAACTCGCATGTTTGGCATACTAAACGGAACGTTTCATAGTCTGTCTCTCTTTAATTCAAGTATTCAGAAAAAGACAGATATACGGGCACGTCCCAAACAGAAGTAGAATAATTTATTCTGTAGATATAGGTTGGAATGCAAATTGTCTTTGGTCAGTCTAGTGATATGTCATATCAACAACATTTTCACTGTAATTTTTTGTTGTCCAACAAAGTTATTTAGAATGTTCACGGCTGTATTTTATTATGGAAAGCTACCAACCCGAATATGACAAGAACGGATTATTGTCTGACACATTCTGGAAGACACCACAGCGTGCGATCCCGGGCAGACCTTTTCAGACGGTCAAACGGACCGAGGTTATGTCTGGGTCATCGTATCAACAGTTCCAGGCGTCTGTGAACGACGCCTGGGACCTGGGCGACGACGACATCATATCTGGAATCGCCGAAACTAAAATATCGAAGGCCATATCGCAAACTGCTGCTTTGAACGTGATAAATTCGCATAGAAATAGTAGTAGGAACGTAAACAAAAATGACGTAAAGGTTGAGAGTGAAATTGTGAAGCCAAAGGCTGAGGCGGAGGAGGTGAAGAAGAATGAGGTCCGTAGGATTGGTGCGGGGAGGTCGGGTCTGATGCGGCACTATCCTGGCAGGCCGCGGCCCGTGCGTCTTTCAGCCTTGACGTCGCGCGAGGAGAGCAGTGAATCCAAGCTCGAGAGGTTCCAACAAATGCATGACAGCGCTGTCATAGACCTGGATGACCTCAAACAGATCAGTTGGTCTGGCATCCCTGTGAAAGTAAGTCATAAAGGTGTCTGTTTCAGATGAGTCACTCAATTTAATTACGATTGGTTATGCTAGTTGCTTTTGGGACAATTGGTTTAAGTATGACATTGACATGTATTTATTGTTATTCTAATATTGAGTGGCCTGATTGGAGTTTACTTTGGTATTACATCACAGTCATAATATAATCAGTAAGCCTCATTATTCAACCTATTATTGGAAACAAAATTCTATGATTCTTACACACTTCATATGACCATTAATTTTATTCTTGGTTTTAATTTATGGTGCTAGACCACTCATCCCTGTTGTAAATTTTACTTCAATCCTATTAACCTAGCTCTGCACCACTTGACACTGACATACACATAATAACCAGTGGCCATTTCCAAGACGGGGAAAACCCCTAGCTCTGAAACGCTGCAGGATGCAAACCAGTTGGATGAATCATTAATCTACCACTTTTTGTTATGTCAACCTTCTTTCCTTCAGCACTTGTGGTTGCCAATTGCCATTTGTAACTAGATGAGGCCTGTATTTCATACCTGACTACTCTGAGAAGAAACAGCTGAAACAAACTCAGAGGTCACTTATTTAAAGTCCAGACCTTATATTTGTCATATCATACGAGAACCATGTAGATTAGTGTGTGATATAGTATTTTAAAGAAAGAACCGCACAGATTTCAATGGACCTATCCAGTTCAAGCATTTGTAAGTTAACTTGTAGCTCATGTATGGTAGAATGATTCTCCATTTAGTGTTCTTTTTTTACGCAACTAAAAAGATTTAATGAATTATGATAGGTAATCTTAATAACCTTGATAGTAAACAATTCATTTGTTTATCTTGGCTCTTATCAACTTGAACAAGTACCATTGAAGGTTGCTGTCTTAGACAAACCCTAGTGTGTTAGTGGACTTGGTCACTGAAAACTACTTGAATTAATCTGATTAATCTTCAATTTATGGGAAATATTTGAGTATTATGTTAATTAAAATTTACTTCTGGCCATGCCAAACATCAAACTTCAATGCAATTCTTATTGAATTTTCGCATTTCAAAGGGCCTATAAATCAGATACTTATAGGATATTTATGAAGATAATATAAATATATCATAATCTTTATTTCTCATTGTTATCTATTTTTTGTCACTACCATGCTAACTTCAATTATCAACACATTTTATTCTAATTCAAGGCCTGCTAATTGTAGGTTCTATTACATAAAAAAGGTGATCAGTATGTATTGGCCTAGCATTCAAATCCGTTCAAACTTGTTTGATTTTTTAATATGAATAGTTAATTATCAGAAATTTAAAAAACAAACAAAACGAAAATTCAGTATTATTTCTAGACACATAAATTAATTTCAAGAAGTCAATGAATGAAGTAAATGAATTATTCATTGGTCATGAGCACCTAATATTATAATTATGTTCATAAGTTGTACAGCATCATTAATACAAGGCTTATTTACATAATATTCAGAGTACAAGCTGATTTGCCTTGCAAATATGTGTCTTAATGTAATCTATACTAAGAACATTTTTGATAAGAAAGTAAAACAAAACAAATACAAGAATATTTAAGTTGTTTAGTTGTTCTGCTCATTTATTTTCAAATTATAACTAGCTGTTGCCAGCGGCTTCACCCGCTACAACTCGAAAATTATCCCACGGGAACATAAAATCGGGATAAAAACTATCCTATGTGTTAATCCAGGTTATAAACTATCTGTGTACAAAATTTTAGCCAAATCCGTTCAGTGGTTTTTGCGTGAAAGAGTAACAAACATCCATCCACACATACAAACTTTCACGTTTATAATATTAGTAGGATAATATGACTTACTATCTTCTGCCTGCGTCTTCGTTCGCTTGAAGTTATGGCCCGCGCTATTACTTATTCTTCTACTAAAAGATTGTGATAGTACTGCTAATATTCCTGATACAAGCTGTTCTCCGGGGTTCACCCCCCACTGCTTGGCTCTTATTGGACGTAGTGTGATGTTATAATGCTTATTGCCTTTCTCAATTGATTGGACTATCCAAACCAAACATTTTCAATTCGAACACTGGTTCATTCAAGAACTACTGAGTTCCTGAAATCAGCATATTCAACCAAACTCTTCAGTCTTTTAATATAGGTATAGATTTTATTTGTATATTGAACCTTACCAAACAGCTGACTAGCCTTTTTGCTTATCAACCGAGCATAAATCAAGTATTTTGTCCCAAGATCCCCTAAAAAAAAACCTGATAAAATTGCTCAACCGAAAGTTGTTATTTCTCTTCAACCACAAACAAAATCAGCAATGCAGAACAGTGGTAGGTATCGCCCGCGACTTACGAGTTGTAGGTCGTGAGTTCGGACTCAGCCTGGTACATTAGGTACTTTGTGTAATTTATTTAATCACCACCACTCTCAAAGCGGTGAAGGAAAATATCGTGAAGAAACCGTCTGAAGAGAGAAAATGTCCTAGAACCATCAAATTCGAAGACAACTGCCAACCCGCACTGGGCTCTCGTGCTGGATTGTGGCCCACTCCCTCTCACTCTCTTGTGGCCTGTGTCCCAGCAGTGGGAACATTATAGGCTGATGATGATGACAACCAAAATGTAACCCTACTTTTCCTTCGTTCTTCAGGCTAGAGCAATAACATGGCGACTCCTGGCAGGCTACCTGCCGCCCAACGCAGAGCGACGGGTAGAGACCCTGGAGCGAAAGAGAGCGGACTACAAGCATCTAGTGCGGCAGTACTACGATGCAGAGAGAGACGACGATACTTACCGACAGATCCATATAGACATACCTAGGATGAGCCCTCTTGTGGCTTTGTTCCAGCAGATTACTGTGCAGGTTGGTGTTCAGATTTGTAAGAGTTCTATTCTTCTGGACCGAAGATCCCGAAATTAGCGGATTAATTCCGGTGATTTATTTTTGTTCTCAGTCTAGATTTCGTCCAGCCATGAAACTTTACTGGTCTATTAAACTTCGGCTGTATTTTTTAAAGAAATTAACAAGATGGTTTTTTGCCTGGACTTTCCATAATTGAACATGGTAACCCATTGGCCCACTAAATGCAGTGATTTTAAAACGATTTAGGCATCATTACAGTTACGAGAATCAGAACAGCCTTCGACACTATATCTAACCTTATTATTATTAGGAGAAAGATGGATAGGTCACAACATGTCATGTATGTATCCTTTCAAACAATATCTCAATTCAAATCCCGATCAGTTTTCCTTGACGACTACGTTTGATTGGTCAAATGAGATAGGCAAATTCGGTCATTGATTGGTTACAGAGCAATTTGGGCATCAAGATTACAACAGAGATGGATTGTTATTTTCGAGCATTAGATTATAAGTTTGAAAAAGTCAAGCCAAATCAACCCATGTATAAAATAAGTATCAGAGATGTTTTAAGCTTATTTTTAAGGAGTCTTTCCCATATTTTTTTAAAAGTGTCCTAAAAACCTTTAACCCTAAATTCCAGGTTATGTTCGAACGCATCCTGTACATCTGGGCGATCAGGCACCCTGCCTCCGGCTACGTGCAAGGCATCAACGACCTGGTGACTCCATTCTTCATGGTCTTCCTGCAAGAAGCCGCTCCGGGCCAGGAGTTGGACAACTTCCCCCTGGACAAGCTGACTGAGGAACAGCGGGACATCATTGAGGCTGACTCCTTCTGGTGCCTCTCGAAGTTCCTCGACAGCATCCAGGATAATTACATATTTGCTCAACTTGGTATTCAATATAAGGTAAGTAGAATTAAAAAAAAAAATTGATACGTTTTCGCTCGCTGCTCGCTTCTATTAGTCGTATCCTATGCCTATGGTCTCTCTTGATAAGTGTGCCATCTAACACAAAAAGATTTTTGTTCCTGAGATTCAACCAAACAAACACTTCAGCTTTATTACAGATGCACACAGCAAAGGACTAGAACTCTGCCTGCGTCTGTATTTATGAACGCATACAACCCTAATCTCAAATTAAATCATATTTGTTTCTTCTCAAACATGAGTGTGATGAGTATTTTACATATTTTTTCTACTTTATAAAAGTTCTCCATGTTTTGCCGTCACAATGATCAGTATGCAATAGTAAAGTGTTGTTATTTGCTTAAAAAACAATACAAGTAGATTACGCAACAAGGGAGTAAAGCATTGCCTTACGTCACGGGCGTATTGAATCCCGAAGCGACACTAAAGGATACGAGGGAATTAAGTTAGGAATCCGTGTAACGAGGGATTCAAGTTAGCCCAAGACAATTCAGCTTTACTCCCGAGGAGCGTACTCTGCTTTTCACACCTTCTGCGAGGAAAGTTGCGAGCGGTTTCACTCGCTACGTGTTAATCCAGATAATAAACAATCTGTGTACTACATAAAGAACAAAAGAATAACAATCATCCAATGGATGGATGTTTGATTGATGAGATGATTGTTACAAACTTTCACGTTTATAATGTTAGTAGGATCCAACCGCAGTGGTCGGCCCACGGCGTCGGATGTCGGCAGACGATCTCCGGCCACCGTAGGCGCGGGTATGCGGACAGCGAGTAAAGGGCAACTCGCTGTCCGACCATGGACCATGCCTGGGTCGCGTCGTGTTCCACACGCGCCTCAAAGAGCTGTCAGCAAAATGACGGGGCCCCCTCACAGAGGGCCAAAGCCTGCCGGGGTCGCGGGACTTATTTCCATCACCGTGACCCCGGAACATAAAGGGCTATTGAAGGACACCGTGGATTTTAGTCCGTACAAGTCTGACAGTCCCTCCCGCCCGGGGTGGGAGGACTCATTTGATGATTTTACCACGCAAAAAAAAAAAGGTGGTATTAGTAGGATTAACAGCGTAAATCAATGATGTACCCATTAGAGTGATCACTTGAAATTATGATAAATGTACAGGTATCTGTGTCAGTAGCAATAACTTATCAAATTATTGATAAGCATTGATTATAAGTAAATGATACACGTTGCTATGATAGATAAGTGATAATTTAGCTGGCTTTTAGTTAAATGTGGGATTACTTAATTGCCTCTGATTTTGTAATGCTTTTTTATACGTCTTATCTTAGTTAGCTCCCCATGGGGCGCCCTATGGTGGCAGTAAGCGATTAAATTATTATCGTTTTTTACAGGCTCATAAGCTTAGAGTAGAGTAAAAATAAAAGGGAGCAAGTTTCTTTTTTTATCATTTTGCCTTTGGTTGTTCAGATATTCAACAAAAATCGAACCACCAACAAGGTGGCGCTAGACGACTAATATAGCTTTGTCTCTTTCCCTCACAGGAACAAGTCTGATTTTAAGACGTCAAAATACTGCCACAGGGCTCTTTTTATAATCATCGCCTCTTATAATGCGCCTTCAGAATACGCAATAACGGATCCAGGTGAACGATGTCAGGATCCAAAACTAATATTCCATTTCATTTCAAACCAGGTCAGTTATTGTGGCAGTTCTTTCTGACTGGACATATTTAAGACTACTATAAATCGGTAGTTAATTGATTACAATAAAAGGTATTAAGATTGCAACCGAGATAGATTGTCTAAGTCTCATGCGACTATCGCGGCAGTAAGCCCCATCTTTGAGAAGTGACTGGATAGGCGTCACGCCGTCCTGACTTACCGGTCGCCTCCTCTGCGAAGCAGTCATGCTCGCAAAGGAGGAGGTGGGCAGCGTGAGGGAGAGGATAGCGTCCTCTCACCACCCCAGCCGTAGTGATAGACGCACACGGTGAATTCGGCAGACGATCTCCGACCACCGTAGGCGCGGGCATGCGGGCGGCGAGTAATGAGCGATTCGCTATACTACCATAGGCCAGGCCCGGGTCGACGGCGCATTGTGTTCCACACGCACCTCAATGATTAGATTGCCGAAGCCTGCCGGGGTCGCGGGACTCACGAATTACCGTGAGCACGGAACGCAAAGGGCTAATGAGGGGCACCGTGGATTTTAGCCAGTACGAGTCTGACAGTCCCTCCCGCCCTGCCCTGTGTGGGAGGACTCATTTGATGATTTTACCACAATAAGTCTCAGGCGACTAAAAAGTTGGACTCGGGACTGTCTTGAAGGGCATCGCGATTATCTCTAGATTGGCTACTACTGGATAGCTTAACCGATTTTGATGCAACTTCAGCAAAGTGTGTGCACATGACAATGTGCGACTACCTTTAGTGAAGTCGAATATTTGCGGTCGAAATTTGTAGCGCTGTGATTGGTTGACCTAATTTACATAGCCAACTGAATCACTTGATTTGATACAGTAAGCTGTCTACACACCAAAGCCACCGGCCGGCCACCCGGCACAACCCGGCGGGCAAGGCTGGTCCACACCAGCCTTGCCCGCCGGGTTGTGCAAAATCGTTAAAATCAGGCCACCCTGATTTTAACGATTTTGCATGGTCCAACTTGCTAATTTGCTGTCTCGCAACTTCTAAAGCCGCCTTCGGTTTGTGCTAGCGGGCAGCTTTATGTCGAGGAATCTATAGTCAGAAAATAAACATTATTATTATTATTATAATATTCAGTTGTCCACCCAGCTATAGACCACATACATATTTAACCGATCCCATTATGTCCAATAAGGAAAACCATATTTTAATTCCTCAAAAAGATTAGGTTTCGTTGAAACGATGTCATTAAAATGTAGCCCTAGTAACACAATGTTTAATACAAGTTTACGAGTAATAGTCGACCAACTTATAAAACGTACTTGGATAACATGTTTTCCTAAACAAAATGTATCGGAGAACATGTTTTTCAACTGCAAATGTAACTTTGTCAACTTTAATTAATTAAAATTAAATTCAGCGAATCAGTTTAGTTAGTTCGAATAAGTATTTTGATAGGCAACGACGGAACCCTAACCCTTGGCCGGTTTTTATTTCTTTGTAACAATGAAACGATCTTTATTTTTTTCGTGGTAAATCAAACGAGTTTTCCCTGTTTTCCTTCGACTGTCAGACTCGTACTGACTAAAATCCACGGTGTTCCTTCAATAGCCCTTTACGTTCCAAGTTCAGGGTTACTTGATAAGACAGTCCCGCGACCCCAACAGGATTTGACCTTCTAAAGGCGGCCCCATCAGTATAAAAGGTGCCTCGGGTCCGATCCGAACGTCCTTTTACGTATGAAATTGATTTGGACGGAACGGCATTAATAAATATTGTTGCAAACATAAATAAAGAGCTAAGTGAGTTTTTTTAGAAATAATTTTATTTATTTCTTACGGATTTTCTCCTGTTTAATACGTGCTAAATGCTCTGAAGCTAAGAATTAAAACAAAGTAACTGATTGGAATGTATAATTTCAAAACGTGACTTATCCATCGGTGACTATTGTAACTGATATGTAGGTTCGCATACCAACCATTTTACGCCATCCATGTGTCTTTGTGTCCAAAGAACAAAGCCAAGATCGAATCCCGACTGCTGAGCACGTCTCAGATTGGGAAAAGTGTTAATTGTGTTTTTCCATTAAGATTTTCTTGTTAGAAGCTTCGGAATCTAGATTTGTGTTCCGGCGGCCCGGCGACCATTTTAAAACACACACTTAGCAATATACCTAATAATTCACTTCGTGAATGAATCATAGAAGAATAGCCAATGACTGTCGTTACGCGGTGCGAGATAGGCGTCGTTGCCGAGGGAGGCCTAGAAAACGCTGGCGTGACGATCTAGCCGCATTTATGATAGGTTGGCCGGAGAAAGCCGCACAAAGGGAAGAGTGGAAGGTTATGGGGGAGACTTACCCAGCAGTGGGATAATATACAGACAGTGGTTGAGCCATTGGACAGCTGCGATGTGTGTCGCGGGTTCGATTCCCGCACTGAGCAAATATTTTTATGATCTATAAGTAGTTGTTTCGGGTCTCGGGCATTTGTATATGTAAGTTTATATTTTTGTAAACACGCCTACGACACAGGAGAAATTTCAAGTGTGGGGCAAAGATTTAAAAAAAAATAGTTTAATAAATAATAAAAGATTTTTAAAAAAAAAATTTAACCGCCTCACAGAGGAGTATTTCAACTGAAAACCCGCTCAAAAGTCGAAAAGTCGAAATTTGTTATATTGCTTTACAACTATTTTATTGTGAGAGCCCAATAGCTATTACGTCACATAAGGGTCAATTTGGCAATGTACCGTCTCTCTAGTAACCGTAGCAACAGTCGGAACCCAGTCGTTGCGTGAATCGTATGTCTTTGTTTTCGGCACTGCAGTTATAACGTGATCTTTAAATTGCATTTAATTTGTGTTTGGTGAAATTGTGTGATAACCATTATGGATATTTTGGAAGAAGGTATGTCGTTGATTTATAAAAGCATGTTTATTTTGATATTACACTTTATTTAAGTGTCGTTTTGCACCTTTAATGTACTCCATAAAAAATACAACGTTTTTTTTGAAACTTCTGTAATTAAAGGTGTTTTTGTTTATGAGTTAAGCCTAGTTAACTTATGATTTTGGAATTAACATATAGTTTCATTATTCTTGATAAGGATTTTAAAGTAAAATTACCCGCATATACACGCCATTTTTTATAAAAAATAAATTACGAAATTTGTCGAAATCAGCTTTTACAGAACAGTGTTTTATTTTTCTTTTTCTTTTCCAGAATTTTCAATGACGTCGATGGAGATGACTAGAAAATCACTCTATGAAGTCCTAAAACTATGTACAGACCGAAAAATTGAGCAAAAGTATGAGTTTTTGAAAATCGCCTTAAAATAATCACGAAATTCCCTGAAAATAAAAAAATGGCAGACAAGAACTCGAGAGCATAAAAATATAGTGACAGAAAGAAAGAAGAAAATTCAAGAGGCTTTTAAAGAGGAAATGTGGCTGCTAGTGGATATTTTGAAGGCAGGGTTTGGGAACACCAATGATGGGAACACTGCAAGGAGGTTTTTCTCAAATCCTGAAACTTCTTCCCGCATTACTGGGACATCAATGTAATAAAAAAATACAGTGTCATATTGGAGACTTTGTCAAGTGGACTCTAAATTGATACGCACAAATTTGAAAACTTTGCTGAACAAACTACAAAGCTATATGTAGATTTGTATGTGTGGCACCCCATGTCGCCTACAATGTACAATATTTTAAGACATGGCGCCACAGTCATTAATCACGCTATGCTGCCTATTGGCCAATTGTCGGAAGAGGCGGCTGAGGCCAGAAACAAACAATTCCGCCTGTATAGGCAGAATTTTTCCAGAAAGTTTTCGCCCGAAGTCTGTAACAAAGATAACTTAAAATGTCACTTACGGGATATCTTCCGTGATTATTTATACCAAACCGTGATAGTTTAAAAAAGTGTGTAACAAAGATGTGTTAAACAGACTTCTGCTAACTTCGGATCCTTTTTTGAGCAGTACCAAATGCAACGAAAAAAAAGTAAGCCATTTTCCTTAGAAGCATTAGAACTCTTGCTCCCAGTGACATCGTACGTGTTGTCTACAGAGTTTGACAATGAGGAGGAAGATGAATCTAGTGAAGGTGATACTGATTGGAAGATTTGTGATGGAAAAAAGTTTAAATAAAAACTTTATTGGCAGTAGTGGTACATAGGCGGACCATTTTCTACTTTAATGTAAAATTGTACATGTGTCTGGTGTTTTAAATACAAAATTATCACATTAAACTACTTTTTATTTTACACCCAACCTATAAAAATCGCAAAATAATTTTGATCGACTTTTTAAGTGAAATACTCCTCTGTGCGCCTTCAAAACCAACCACTAAAAAGGGTAAAATAACCTACAAAATAACTTTTCTTTCGGAAGTCGGTGGTTTTTTTTTTCATTGTCTTTTTTCCCACCGACTTCGGAAAGAAAAGTTATTTTGTAGGTTATTTATTACCCTTTTTAGTGGTTGGTTTTGAAGGCTGTTAATTTTTTTTTGAAAAAGCTTTTATTTTGCTCTTTTTAGTTTAAATATTCAACCCAAATTCTTGTCAAATAGTGTACATCATTTTCTTACATGTGCACTAGAATTTTGTAATCCGTAGCACCGGTAATAACATCGCTCATGTACAAAATTAGCTAATTAAATTCCCTATCTCAAAAACTACTGAACCGATTTTGATGAAACTTGCAGTGTTCACTCAGTTGTACGATACCTAGTATAACAAAAAAAGAAGAATGACTTAAATCGGACTTGTAGTTCCGGAGATAAGCGAACTACTACTGTTAAGGAGTTGTATCTGCCATCATCAGCTCAGCTACATGAGATTATGATTACCATACGCAAATACATAAATTACTTCATAATATTTGCGAAAAACTATATAAAATTTGAGGGTTGCCCTCGATTTCTCCAGGATCCAATCATCAGATCTTGACTTGGTAAATATGGGACCAATCCGGAAGCATCTCCTTTCGAACAAAAAAAGAATTTTGAAAATCGGTCCACAATCGCCGGAGAAATCGCGAACAAACACACAAAAAAAACATACCGTCGAATTGATAACCTCCTTCTTTTTGAAGTCGGTTAAAAACTAGCTAATGACATTGAGGTTTCAAAGTTTTGGCCGAAACGGCTACGTGCCCTTTTGATTTTGTTTGAAATCGCGGTTCACAACAATAGTTATTATTATTTAGATAGAGGACATTTAAACAGACAAAAATAAATATCGGATATAATATCCTGACGAGATTTCAGAGTTTTTTTTAACTACAAACTTAATTATAGGTAATTCAATTCTGGCTTTCAGGAGTTGTAGTGGTTTATAGTGTTTTGGGTTTACCTACCATCGCAAACCTACCATTTTAAGCCATTATCTATTGAATAGAACATTGATGGTGAGGAGCTCGTGGCTAAATAATTGCAGCCGCAGGCCGATCTTCCGGCTAAGCCGATTGGCGAGGTTGGTCTGTGGATGGGTGACCACCTGTCATAGCGAATTTTCTCCGTGCCTCAGAAAGCACCTAAATCCGTTGGTCTCGGCTGTCATTTGTAGTTCTTTGACAGTCGTTACTGTTAGTCAGAAGCTCTAAAGTCTCATAACCAGTCTTATCACGTGGTATGGTATTACCCAATTACTGGGTTGTGGAGGTCCGACAGGCAGTCGCTCCATGTAAAATACTGATATCCAGCTGCATCTGGTTTGACTGGAAGCGAACCCGAATATAATTGGGAAAAGGCCAGTCAGATGAGATGATCTATTGAATAGAACATTGAGCCCTTTGATCCTACCAAAATATTCTAGAATATTCTATCAATTAGGTTTGTGTGACACCAAAACGCCGTTGCAACTTGTTTACCTACCAAACAAGGAAACAGATACATAAATAATACCGTTTTCCCTCTTGCATACCGCTTAATTGGATACTATCACAGACCACAAACCTTGTTATTTACCTCAAATATTATGCGCCATTTGTACCGATTGTAATAACAATTAACACGAGTGACTTCAGGATAATGACCCAAAATAGACATACCAAACAGGTAAATGTGACCTGAAATGGGTACATATGGTGCAGGCATTGTGGTTTTGAAATAGGTTAGGTATGTTAGTTTGTATATGTTTTGGAGTTACTAGGCCACTGAGAATTAAAGCCAAAAACTCAGAAGAAAAATTAGCCCCGTCTTTCGATTCCTACGTAAAACAAGTGAACATTTCCAAGGAAAACATTTAAATGTGTGCGTAGCGTCACTCACACATTTATAAAAAGTTGTTTCAAAAACAGAATCTGTATATTTTTTAATCTTTGCGCTTTGGAATTGGCAAAGAACTACAGTACTTTCAGTTATAATGCCTTGTAGACATATAAATTTAACTTTTTTTATATAATAGGGGTGAGGAATTTTCGACAGTAGACAGAGTCCAGATCTGTGCTCGCGGCTTATGTAAATAGACCCCTGGCCTTTAATGTGAGATTTTAAAATATCTGGTTAAATGGGAGTGTTTCATTAGATACGCCTAGCCGAAAAGTTACACCAAATAAGGAGGATATTAATTCGGTTCTTTTGTTCATGTTTTACCTAATAACCTAATGTCTGCTTGCAGGTGAATCAACTGAAGGAGCTCATACGTCGTATAGACCTGCCTCTCCACGAACACCTGCAGACTCACGGCGTGGACTACCTCCAGTTTTCATTCAGGTGGATGAACAACCTCCTCACTAGAGAAATACCTCTTCCTTGCACCATACGTCTTTGGGACACCTACCTCGCTGAGTCAGACGGGTTCGCCACCTTCCAGCTCTACGTCTGCGCAGCCTTCCTACTACACTGGCGGGAACGACTCATGCTAGAAAGAGACTTCCAAGGCCTCATGATACTCCTACAAAACGTCCCCACTCAGAACTGGACCGATTCGAATATAAGTGTGTTGGTAGCTGAAGCCTATAGGCTGAAATTCGCATTTGCGGACGCGCCAAATCATTTACACAACGCCGGGAAGTCGGACAGATGACCTGGGCGGTAGTCTGTTGATTTTAGCCACAGTTGCGGAACGACGTCTATATGAAAGTTGTAGCAAAAGAAGCCGCGCGGCATTTTCAAAGGCTTGACGACCCGCCCATTTTGTGTCAAGCTTCGCGACATGATCGCTGCGTATTTAACAATCACATGGCCTGCTATTCAAAAAATATCAAAATGACGTTCGTAACAACATGCTGTGATGTAAAAAACGTGATAAAATTACAAAAAAAAAGCGTTTGTTGTTTCCAAGACCATTTTAGGTTAGGATTGTATGAGAATTTTTAGAGAAACTTATCTCTGGTATAGACTTCCTTCCGTGACGATGTGATCGACCATGTTGACATTATCAAGCTTGTATACAATTTTGGCTCTTTAGTCTATGATACAATGTTAAGCCAGAATGTCTATGCCGACTGTGTGTGATCAGGGTAAACGGTTTCCATTGCTTTTCGCGTCCAATGCTGGACTATGAAACACTATGGTTTTAGAAGACTTGGCATGATTGTGTTGGCAAAGTTAAAATAATAATAAAATACTTCGTGCAAATGAATTTTCTCATAGTACATAATAAAATATCCAATGCAACAATAGCTCCCCAAAAATCAAACAATTATGTATAATTTCATCCGTTGTGTTTCATAGTTTTATATTCGGGCATCGCATACCCACTCCCTAGATTGTAAAGTTGGCTACCAACACGCCATATTACTTGTTTTTGCTATATAAACGGCCTAATGGATTTAGTTATAAGTTGGTGTTGCGAGCTGGTATATAACATTAGGCATTTTCTACACAACACTGGGTTTGTTATGCACCATCGCATTAGGCTCGACCCTTAATATTATGGGCCTTATGAAGTGTAAGCTATGTGCGAAGTCATTGCTTGACTTGACTTACAACTATTAAATCGATTGCAGAGGGCAATGTGACAGAGATGTGAAACTAACTGAGGACCAGCAGAGTGACGCACGTGTCAAAATTAATATGCACCACGACCTACTTTTACGAAGTACTTTTTTAGGTTATATTAAATTTTTAATGAAAAACAAGCCTAAAATGTGCATCAAAACATATGTATAGTTGACAAGAATTGGCAGATCTTATGTCTCGAAATAATATGGTGTCTAGAAGGCACAGTCATCACTCATCGCGCACATAGCGCATAGATGGATCTCTGCAGAACCTATCGGGGAGTAGAGGCGTCATATTTTTGTTTTAAAAACGTTTGTATCCTGTCACATGTAGGAAACATTTGTGTTGCGTGTAAAAAACCAAATAACTTCTCCCAGATGGTGTGGAAGGGACTAACTGACTAAACACCCTCTTCTTCTTTCACATACCCTTTGCATTCCTTTACCACTTTGTTTAGCCCGTCTTGTGAGTTGAAAACTTCCTAGTGTTGTGTTTGAAAGACCTTTTTTATTATTTAAAATGATGAAATGTTAAAAGATATCGCACACCATTAATTTTTGTTTAAAAGGCAGCTGTTTGCTGATATCGGCGGATTGCACCATGCGTTAACCATGGTTCACGGCATAAAGTACGATTATTAATTGTAGTCAGTAAAATGACATTTCCAGTGTTGCAGGTTTTTCGTCCCAAATAAATAGTGATGTGGTTAATCGAGATTTAATAATTAAAAGTTAATCAAGATTACATTGTTTTTAATTCAATATGAAATTGCCTTTAAATAATAAAAAAATGTAATTTACGCCAATTAAACAGAAGAAAGCGTGTATCGGTAGGTAATTAAATCTATACTAATATTATAAAGCTGAAAAGTTTGATTCTTTGTTTGTTTGAACGCGCTAATCTCAGGAACTACTGTTTAGAAATGAAAAATTATTTTTGTGTTGGATAGTCCATTTATCGAAGAAGACATATGTCCATTTATCGCCTAATAATTTCACATATAGGCAGTGATGAAGGTTTTGTAGAAGCCGGTTTACTTATGTTTGAATCGTAGTAAAATTGTATGGACTATCATGAAGAAATGAACTCGGAGTGTTTTGAGGAATGGCTTAAAAACATTTTGCCAAATTTAAAGCCAAATGCGATGCTGGTTTTAGATAACGCAACGTACCATTCAAGAAAAGTCGAGCGTATCCCTACTTCAAACTGGCGGAAGGCTGATATTATTCAGTGGTTGGATGAAAAACAAATTCAATATCAACCTAAAATGATAAAGGTTGAATTAATAGAAATAGTAAAAATACAAAAATCTAAATACGAACGCTATGCTGTGGAAGAGTTGGCTGCTGATTACGGTGTCACAATCCTGCGTCTGCCTCCTTATCACTGTGAGCTCATTCCAATAGAGTTAGTTTGGGCTCAAGCAAAGGGGTGCGTCGCCAGGAACAATAAAACTTTTAAAATAAAAGACGTAAAGCAATTATTTGAAGAAGGCCTGAAAGAAGTGACGCCTGAAAATTGGAGAAAGTGCATCAACCACGCCATAAAAGTCGAAGACAAAATGTGTCAACTCGACCACATCATAGATGAATATGTGGATTCATTCATTATAAATGTAACTGATTCCGATTCTGAATATACCGTGCAGAATCGGAGTCGAAAGTCGGAATCAATGACAACCGTAATGAATAAAAACGTATAAAGTTACTTGTAAATTCCCGACTTTCTAGTGTTAATTCCTCTGAATCTCAATACATTTTTTCCAGCTTTTGTAATAATTTTGTAGTGAGAAATGTTAATATACTGGTATATAAGGTCCATAATTCTAAAATCATATTATTTAATACGTTAAGTATTAAATATTTACAATAAAAACGCTTTGACAATAAAATAAAGCATGACTGAAAATGTCTAAGTCTATTGATTGCCGAACATCACTATTGTAGCGGGTCACCCTTTTTTGTATCAGTGACAGTTGCACCTGTCATTTTACTGACTACAAATAAAAATCGTACTTTAGAATGATTATTTATTTAATTTTACTTTAAGTCTGTAGATGTCGCGGGCATCTGATGGTTTTCCACGTTTTTAGATAAGTACTCGTTAGTTATTATTCAGATGCTTTGTAAATATTAACGTCCTTGTAATATTTTGAGCTGTATATCCAATAATGTTATGAAATATGTGTAAAAATTGTGAATAATCTGATGTCCTGCGACATATTGCACTATAACTTACCAAAATCCGCGCCACTACCCATGAACTGCGGATAATTCGTGGTACACACGGCTACACATCGAGGTATACACAACCAGTATTAGCTGATCGTTTATTGTGTGTTAAAATCATACAAAGTGAGACCAAGACTAGCTGGTTTTCTAGCTTGATGTGTAGCCGTGTATACTACATTTTTTAATGCAATTTGATGTAATATCTATCTATACTATATGTAATAGTGCCGCGTCAAAAGAACTGGAGTGGTGGCCTGGACTATACTGTTAAGATTGATTTAAGTTCACAAGCAGGTTGTTTTTGTTTTTATTCGCTTATTATATCGAATATTATCCTTTGGGGTCTCATAAATGTTATTCATTACTGCTACGTGGACATTATAAACTTAGCCACCGACTTAAACCAACGTTAAGCGATCATTGAGTGTGGTGTAATCCGCCCTGTGTAAAATATTTTATTTGATTTATTTTTGTTTTTGTGACCTCCATTTATGTACTATTTGATTTTATTACTACGTTATTTTACTTAGATTATTATAGCATTATACATTATATATTTACGAAGTTTGTTTCATTTGTATAATAATAATCCTAACCGCAATACTTCATGACATAAATTCTATAAATAAACAAATTAAAATTATTATTTCCTACCTCATTGGTGGTTACAACCGCGCCTTTTGAATTCGATCTAAAATATCTAGTCGAGCAAGCTTGCCTTCCGTTTCATGAAATTTTTGGCGAAACGTTTTACAGGCCCTCCGTTTTAGCAAATACTATACACGCTATGTGCGAAGTCGGTGGTGATGACTATCAAATCGATCGCAACATACATTTTAGGTTTTATTTAATTTATAGAGTGCCTCCGGTACCGGCGCCGGCTACCAAAAATATCACTATTAGGAACCGCCGAACCGGCGGTAACTATACTGTCCACAGCCGAGATTTAAATACAACGGCTGCTGGCGCCAGCACTCAAAATGGGAACCGGTGACAATGCGCAAAATGCTGGGCAATTTCACCTAGGCTCAACTAGTTCGTGCGAACTCGGGACTTGCTGGCACCAGTTAGATTTTTTTTTAAACCACCCATGTGTAGGAGCCTCGCGAAACGGGGCTCCGTCGACCTGTCGAAGAACTAGTTTACATTTAACAATCTCGCGAGTAGATTATATTCAAACGAAATTTTTAATTTTACGGACGGGCCGGCAATCTATTCGGCAGCGGAGGCAGTCCCTAATTTTCAATGAAAAACAAGCCGAACGAAAATGTTTATCAAAATATCTACGTAGTTGGCAAGAATTTGCAGATATTATGGCCCTTAATAAAGTAGTCACTAGGAGGCATTGTCATCGCGAACACAGGAAACACCTCTTTTATACAGGCATTATAAGACTCTGTGACTCTGTCAACCCCTTTCAGAATACAGGCATGATGTTAGATATGCGAAAAATGGTGATGGATGGGAAATCATAAGCTTGGATGGACGGGTGTTTGTTACTCAATCACGACAGAATGACTGAACGGATCTTGCTCAAATTTATTCAGAGATAGGCTCAGGATAAGTACCGTTTTTTCTGTTTTCTTTTTTACCTTCTTTTAGCTAGCAAAAGCTAGTTATTTAATACCTACTCATATCGGCATAGACAGGACAAAATTCTTGACCAAGAATGTTCATCTGTCGTGGTGAAATCATAAAATGAATCTTCCCGCCTTGGCCGGGACGGGAGGGACTGTCTGTAACGGTGATCCTAAAGTTTGCATATAACGTCATCTAAGTACTTACACAACTATTTTGGGACCGCTACGTTTGTAAATAAAACCGAATGGTACAATCTTATTGTGTCTAATTTTATCCCTTTCAAATAAGACAACTTGGGTATTTAAACCTCAATAACCCCACACTGAGTCATTAACGCCTTTTATCTCCAAATAAGCAAAAAAAAAAAGATTTACTTCCTAAACAGACTGCTATAAAACCAAATTCAGGCGCTTTCCACAATAAACTGGCAACATTCCCCTGATCGCACTGCGCAGGTCCTCGTCTAACCTTCACCTAGAACTTGACATCCTACTGACCGTCATCCCAGCATCCTTGGTTTCATAAACAAAAACCCATTAATCAAAACAAAGGAGTAAAGTTCCTGTATTGAAAAAAAAAACTAGTGTTCCATGGTTCCATGTTCTTTTTTTGAATTTGAGCGGCCATCTGTATTTTTGGTAAGTAAAATCGATATTAGATAAAATAGGTAGGTATTAACTACGATCCAGAGGAAATGTGACCTTGCCCTAGATTTTGAAAGCTCGGTAAGTAGAGTAGGTAAGTATTGTGTTGCATTTTTTCGATAGGTGCTGTAAACTTTGATGTTATTTTGTATTTTGGTAATATTTCTCAATTAACTACTTACTTTTAGCAAAAACGATAAATTATGCCGTCTGTTCTTATATATTTTACGAAATTATGTCCATAGGTCATAATTTGGCGCGTTTTTTTGCTTCTAAAGAATATCATTATGTGTTGCGGATAGTGTGCATAAAAATGACGCCAAAATTTGAAAAATATGCCTTATATACAGAGTGTTTCTTTTAAATGGGCCAAAAGGGAGAAATCCTTATCCATAAGAGATACGGGAAAACTTTCTTAGGAACCTTTAGCTCTTTTTTGATGTTGACAAATTTGGCGTTTTTACTTTTTTGGTCAAGTGTGAGTTGTCCCCAAAAATGAGTAAAACTGACCAAATTTTTTTTTAAAGCCTATCGACTCTGTTTCGTGTAAGGATCATTTCATTGTATCGGAAAAAAAAAATCGGGACGGCGGAAGTTGGTCAAATTTAGCAAAATATTTTTTCATACAAATTGTATGAAGGAAAAAATGACCTATTTTTTTTAAGATGTTTTTTGATTGAGTGTCATGTAAGGATCATTTCATTGTATGGGAAGGAAAATGTATGGGCAACAGAAGTGGGTCAAATCTGAGTACTAATAATACGTGTTCATGCTGTAAGAAGGAACATTACTGTATTTTTGACTAACTTCCATTGTCCAGACATTTTTCTTCCCATACAATGAAATGATCCTTACATGACACTAAATCAAAAAACATTTTTAAAAAAATCTGATTTTTTTTCGTTCAAACAATTTGTATGAAAAAATATTTTGCTAAATTTGACCAACTTCCGCCGTCCCGATTTTATTCTTCCGATACAATGAAATGATCCTTACATGAAACAGAGTCGAAAGCCATTAAAAAAAAATTTGGTCAATTTTACTCATTTTTGGGGACAACTCACACTTGAAAAAAAAAGTAAAAACTCCAAAATTGTCAACATCAAAAAATACCTAAAGGTTCCTAAGAAATTTTTCCGGTATCTCTTATGAATAAGGATTTCTCCCTTTTGGCCCATTTAAAAGAAACACCCTGTATATCAATCAGAAAATACGAAACGACAGACGTATAACTAAATTGCGTTGTGAGTTAATTACTGAACCGATTTAGATGAATTTTGTCAAAGAGATTCATAGGACATTGGAGACTGGAAAAAAATGTATTTCCACTCTGGTTGAAGCGTAACAGATTGTCCAAAAACCACCCAGATCCCCCACCTCTCTGTTACCCTTCTCTGGAAACTCCAAAATATTAATGCGTTTTCTGAAGCATTTGTTTTCGAGTCTATACAGGGTGAATTTTTCAACTGGGCGTGGATGGCTACTTTCGAAACTATGGGGAATATCGAAAAACGTTGAAAGGAGTCTCGAGGCCGATTTTGACGAAAACTAAAACTGCATCATTGGATTTTAGAAAAATCAAATATCCTGGCCAGGAATCGAACCCGCTGATTTTGGAAAAAAAATCACACCCTGTATTATTACACCGTTCGATAGTGTTGCTAATGACGACCAAATTCTGGGAAGTAATCCTAAACGGCAAACTTAAGGAAATGGCAGATTTTTATGAAATTGCTATTTTTCCATGTTACTTTACATCTAACTGAGCCATAATTTATTCGAAATTTAAAATTTCATTGTTTTCAATGTCTCACTGGATTTGACGTTTCAACAATCCCACTGTACTTAGCAATACGACATTATTGAGTTGAACTAAAAATAGCATTATTTTAAAGAAGAAACGGTAACTTATGTTTCAACTACAGTCTTTGCCTTGAAAATTAATCAGTTTTTTTGTAATTATACGTTTTCCTTAAGTTTGCCGTATATGATTACTTCCCATAATTTGATCCTTATTAGCAACACTATCGAACGGTATAATAATACAGGGTGTGATTTTTTTTCCAAAATCAGCGGGTTCGATTCCTGACCAGGATTTTTGATTTTTCTAAAATCCAATGATGCAGTTTTAGTTTTCGTCAAAATCGGCCTCGAGACTCCTTTCAACGTTTTTCGATATTCCTCATAGTTTCGAAAGTAGCCATCCACGCCCAGTTGAAAAATTCACCCTGTATATTATGGTATCTGGCATTCAGAAGGTCTAAAACGGACACTTAGCTAGCATAGTTTTAGACCCTCACACTTAGTAGCTTCAATTCTGCTTACCTACTACATACAAACTAGCAAAATCATAGGCCGGATTATGGCTCTTGCATGCAATAATGGTGCAAAATATCGGAAAGTCTTATCATGGGGTATCGTAGTATTACCCAGTTGCTGGGTTGTGGAGGTTCGATAGGCAGGCAGTCTTTCCATGTAAAATACTGATATTCAGCTGTAGGTATCAGTTTGAATACAAGCCGATCCTAATATAGTCACAGATAGTTTTTTTTTTTTATCGTGGTAAAATCATCAAATGAGTCCTCCCACCCCGGGCAGGGCGGGAGGGACTGTCAGACTTGGATTGACTAAAATCCACGGTGTTCTTCAATAGCCCTTTATGTACCGAACCCTTGGAACGCTGAAAAAACCCGACAATACATATACACTCACAGACCTGGAAACCAGTAAGGTCCTTCTTGAGACTCACTTCCCCGACTGTAAACTCCTAGAGGACAGGACATGGGAGACAGAACCAGACTGGACCCCTACGGATATGGACTGGTCCAGAGCCCACAGCATGATAACGGAAGACCGGATAAGGTGGGCCATTAACACCTTTCAGCCCTATAAGTCCCCAGGACTAGATGGCATCTTTCCGGCCCTACTACAGTGGGGGGTTGCACACCTACTACCATGCCTGATGGAGATCTATCAGGCCTGCATAGCACTTAGACATATACCCCTAGCATGGCGGGAGGTAAAAGTCATCTTCATACCCAAACCTGACTATATGACCTCAAAACGGACTATACCCAACCCAAGGCCTATCGACCTATAAGCCTCACATCTTTCCTACTGAAAACCCTCGAGAGACTCTGTGATAGGTATATCCGAGACGGACCTCTTCGGGAAAAACCACTTCACAAACAACAGCATGCGTACTCCACGGGCAGATCAACGGAATCCGCGCTACATAGCGTAGTATCCAAGATTGAATGTGCAGTGGACCACAAATGCTCAGCACTGGCCGCCTTTATTGACATTGAGGGCGCCTTCGACAAAACCACGTTCAACAGCATCAACATGGCCTTAGACAGGCACAACATATACCCGACCCTGAGCGGATGGATCAGCAACATGCTCAAGCAAAGAGCTGTACAAGTTACAATAAATGACACTACAAGGGCCATTGTGGCGAAAGGCTGCCCACAAGGGGGAGTCCTCTCACCGCTACTATGGAACCTGGTTGTAGATAACCTCATTAAAACACTAAATGATAACGGCTACTTCACTGTAGGGTATGCCGACGATATAACCATAATAATAAATGGCACTCACGAAAATACCCTGTGCAACCTCATGCGCCAAGCATTGAAAATAGTGGAGAACTGGTGCAACAAACACCAGTTATCAGTAAATCCCTCAAAAACCGAGCTGATTCTCTTCACAAAAAAGAGGAAGCTGACGACCCTACAGCTTCCACGTTTCTTTGGAACCACCCTAAGCCTATCAACTGAAACCAAATACCTGGGCATCTTTTTGGATAAACAGCTTAATTGGGCAAAACACATCAACTACATCACTACAAAAGCCAGCATTTCCCTGTGGCAGTGCAAGCGAATGCTTGGCAGGAATTGGGGGATCAGCCCCAAGACCACTCACTGGCTATATACCACTGTCATACGACCGACAGTCACGTACGGCTCATTGGTCTGGTGGCCCAGAACAAACCTGAGCACAACCCAAAAAGACCTCGAAAAGCTGCAGCGATTCGCCTGTATGGCAATTACTAGCTGTATGAGAACTGAGAACACCTCATCGTGCAGAAAGAGGCGGCCCTAGCCGCCTTTAGGCTTCACGCCTTGGGAACCCTAAACAAAGACTCAAGAATTAAACACACGCGAATCAAGAATGATGCGATCGAACAACAGCCAATGATGGCATCACCTTGCGACAAAGCCCCAAGACAATACCACTTTGCAAAACACTACAGTATCACACTTGCAGAAGAGCAATATGACTACTCAGGCCCGAAAGAGCTGAGGATATACACAGATGGATCAAAGAATGATTCCGGAACCGGGGCTGGAGTTTTCTCACACGACCTTAACATAAATATATCCAGCCCGCTGGGAATGTACAACACCGTCTATCAGGCGGAATGCATGGGCATTATACAAGCAGCATATGCGATAGAGGCCAGAAGAGTTACGGACACCCATATACGTATACTCTCTGACAGCGCCTCAGTTCTTCAATCGTTGGAGAAACGATATACCACTTCAAGCTTAATACTAGAATGTCACAATGCACTAGAACGTCTAACGGTATCTAAACGCAACAAAGTGACACTACAATGGATTAAAGGACACAGCGGATCACTGGGCAACGACGCGGCTGATGAACTAGCTAGGAGAGCATCCAGCGCATCAGTCTGCGGACCTGAACCCATTATACCCATCCCCTTCAACCAGATACGTAGATGGCTGCAGGAGCGCATCCTTACACAAGCGGAGAGATGGTGGACCTCGACACCAGGCTGCAGGCAATCCAAGGAAGCTCTGCCATCCTTAGATGGCAGGCTAACCAGACGTCTTTTACGCCTGGACAGGACCGGCATGCGTCTGCTGACAGGGACCATAACGGGACACTGCTCCCTAAACAAACACTTCCACACAATAGGCATAACGGACAGTCCCCTGTGCAGGGCTTGCATGGAGACTGAGGAAACCGTTGCGCATGTGCTCTTCGAGTGCACAGGTGTCACCCAGATCAGGACAGAGACCCTCGGGACGCCCAGGACTTACACAGATGTTCTCCACAGACCAAAGAACCTGATCAACTTCTGGAGGGAGGTGGGCTGGTTGGAATAAGCCACCAAAGGCCACTATGGCCCACGCACAATGGTCCACATGAAGGACTAAGTGCGGAAACCAAAACCCCTAACAGTAACAGCCCTTTATGTTCCGGGGTCACGGTGATGGTATAAGTCCCGCCAAGTAGGACCAGATAGTAAAAAGCTAGGCAGATAATTAAAGCTGCATTATTAATATTAAACTTATAATAATATTGTCATAGTTTAAAATTAGTGCATATGTAAAATAATATTTTTCCTCAGATGGGATTTTCCGACCCATGCTACAGTTTCAAATTGTGGTTTTCCTTGCGATGATAAACTAAATTACGGCCTGCTAACTTATTACTTATTTGTTATTATGACACAATAATTATAATATACGTTTAAGATTGCTATGTTATGTTTAATTAACTTGTATTTATAGGAAATTATGTCATTATTATGTATTAGGTAGGTAAAGACAGACAACTAAACATGAAGCGATACAAATCCATTTTATCGTACTGCATGGTCTCGCTTTATATTCGACGGTCAGCTTATACTGGTTTTAGATACATAGCTTGATGTAGTGTAATGTAATAGTCGTGTGTACAGACGCCAACACATCAACCAACCCCAATCTCTAATAGATTCTCAACTTTATCAAAACAGTAGAAGGTTCGTAATCGATTGAAATTTGACAGATTTGGGTAGATTGATGTGCTGGTGTCTGTACAAGGTACAAGTGTACATAACATTAGATAACGTGCTTTTTATTATTATGACTTACATATAGGTACGTGGTACATTTATCAACCGAGTCCTGGCACCCTGGGCAGGGCGGGAAGGACTGTCAGACTAGTACTGACTAAAATCCGCGTTGTCCTTCAATAGCGCGTCGTTCCAGGGTCACGATAATTCGATGAGTCCCGCGACCCCGGCAGACTTTGGCCCTCTAGAGGGGGGGTTATGCTGACACTCTTTGAGACTCGCGTGGAAAACAACGCGCCGTCGACCCGGGCATGGTCCTTGTTCGGACAGCTCAACGACGATATATTACTAGACTCCTAATAACAGGCGACCGATGTCTGTCAACACATTAGGCAAAAAAGTCTTATATCCAACTTATTTCGACCACTTCTGTGAGCCGTAAACATAACTTGAGACAGAACAGACCATGAATTAGCCAATCACAACGCAGTACCCCGTCCCCTCGCATACGTAGTACCTCAGCGAGTAGACGAATAGTTTTTGTTCCTTAGATCGTGCATGCGGAGTCTAGTAATATATCGTCGTTGGGACAGCTAGTCGACACCAGGCCCTTCTCGGGGACCTCACTTTTGAATATTTCTGAACATTTAAAAACCAATTTCAATATTTTCACTTTCAGGAAAAACCTATCAATTTGGGCTCTTGTATCGGTTGCTATGTCAGACTTTTTAAAAGTTAGTTAGATTAGGGTAAATTTTGCGATTATTTGTTTTGTGTTAGGAGCTATTCTGTATCGGCCGTAGTCCCGTCTTCCTGTTACATTTCCTGTGCATTTCGATAACGAATTGTGTTCGTTGTTGGACTAGTGAGGGGAAAATACGGGATTTATATTTTTATGGTCGTACTGTTTCAAAATGATTTTGGAGTTTTTTGTCACAAATATAGGTACCGTTCTTAGTGTAGTAGCAACTACTATCTATTTTGTTTCTTAATCTTAGGTCTTTTCTAAGAATTTCTTCTTTAGTAACGCACACTGTATTTACAAACATTCAAACCACAGACTAGATAGGTCCACACAGGGCACCACATTCAAACTCTTATACACGAACAGATAGATCCAGAATAACTGACTTATAGGCCAAACAAATAAATTTGTGCTGTGTGGGAATCAAACCCTTCTTAATAACATTGAATAAGTATTAGCGGTACACAGTACACACTTAATGCTCCCTGTTTGAAGAAAGAAACAATGTACAAGTTTCTCTTCAAAATGTAAAATCTTAGTAGATAAATGAATTTTGATTAGATAACCCTTCTAATTTTCACAAAGCATATTTTATGAACTCCCAAACATGATCCCATCAACGTCATAATAATCTTCACAGGCATTACTAAAATTCCCGGGTTTTTCCGGGATTGTAGCCACATCACTACGTCCACCATTTTTGTATAATATTAGTCATTTATTCGTGCCTCAGTAGTGGTCATGAAATAAGTTAATTGGCTCGCTATAATAAACACGCGGCTTTCCTTGTAGATAAAATTTAGTTTATTAACAACGGAATCCAGGAAAAATTGGTATTAGTGAACCAGTGTTATGAGGAGCTGTGTCTCCTGAATCCCATAATTCATGGGTAAGTAAAAATTGCCATTTTATTCCTATATTACTTTAAAACGTCCATGAAATTTCGAAATTACTGTCTCTTGGTACCAATTTAGTTCTTAAAATAATTATGTGTTAACATTGACTAACTAACTAACACTAATTGATTATGTTAATTATATTTTAAACCGTCGATACTTTATTTTTTCTGTTATCGTTGTTCGTTCGGTCATAAATATGGGTTCGAATCCAAAGGTGGACGCTTTTACATTTAAATTATTAACGGTTATGAGTTTGTGATTGCGCAGGATTCGCTGGCATTTCGTTTTTAAATGCTTTCTGGTGCATTTTTTAAATCGTGTTGGTGTATTCCTAGTACCTACAAAACTTTTATTAAAAGTCAGGAATCGTCTATTGACAAAAAATGACTACTACCACAATCACGTTTACCTACATTATTCGTCTGCGTGGAGTCGTGGATTCATAATTTTTATATTTTTTCATTCACGTTCATTTTTTTATTAGATTCTATGCGTTAAAACAGGCTATGAACCATCTATGTGTACTGAATTTCATCCAAATCCATTCGGCCGTTCTTGCGTTAAAAAGTAACAAACACCCGATTATCTTCACAAACTTTTGCGTTATTGCGTCCTGTGAACTTCGTCGTGAAGAATTGAAGAAGAACAAAGAAGAATATTCTTCAAAACTCTTGTCGGTTGCGGCTCATCGTATGGCAGTTTGCTGTGTGTTATTGCCAGCTGCCTAGCGAAGGGCAACAAATGACTGAGTTGTTCAACGGTCTACATAAAGAAGAGAAGAAGATGAATAATCGGAATTTATGCGAGAATTATTTATGGTGTCGGATTTTTTTAAATTTTGTGCGTCTTTAAGGTTTTCTAAACCGTTGGCATTTACCTAGGTACTTGTGTCTTTTTACAAAGGTACAGTGTGTTTGCAACTTATTTACAGCTAAGTTTTTAGTTGGCAAACCATATTTTTGTCAAATGCGTTCTTCTGCATGGTTTTACAAATCTAGATTATTCAGATCTCAGTATCAGACTTAGCCACGAAGGAGCAAGTCAGCAAGCAGTTTACCATGACATTGTCATGTTACTTCTACCGCTATTGAGGGCTTTTACATTAGTCGACAACAGTAACAGTACGATACTAGAATATTGTCAATCTTCGATCGACATAGTGTGAAAGCGTTCCCAATAAAATCTATGAAATTACGAGTCCCACCGATATCGTGTCATTATCATTTATTGTAAAAGTACACATTACCATTTCCATAGATAATTTCACAAATGATTACCAATGGGACGCTGTTGATAAACATTTGTAAAATCATCTTGCCTGATAATGTCATCCAAGCTTCAACCGCGCTTGTACTTTGGTGCTTTATATTTACGATTAGGTATGTATTTGAACCCTGTCTATTTTTCCCAAAACGTCGTCGATAAAAATTCACATAATATTTAATAAATCTTAATTAAGTTGTCAGTCAATTAACAAAACGTTTGTCATATAACGTTGCCCGTCTGAAGTTATCCCGCGGGAACGTGATACTGGGATATATGTAATCCTATATGTTAGGTAACACTGGTTATAAACTAAGTTATTCCGTAGTAATCCCACGGGAACGTTATATTAGGATAAAAATAATCATAAATGTTAATACTGGTTACTAGCTGTGCTTTAATTTCATTTAAATCCGATATATTCGTTTTTTTATGAGAGAGTCACAAACTTTCATCACATTTATATATTAAACATCATTAATGTTTCTTAACGATATTAATCTTGTCTACATGATAGATAATCAATCATCAATAAATATTTAAAAAACCAATGCCACTTTTCGTTGTAACTTATAACAGACTCAAGAACGGGCTCACCTATCCAAACCAAATGTTTAGGCTTTGAAGGACTATTTAGTAGATCGATGGATTATGTGAAGTTTGCACAAAATCGGTCGGGTTGAGCGGTTCTTCATTTATCACATTTTTTGTATACGAAGCAAAACACATAACGAGCCGCTAGTATAATTATATAAATAAAAAAAAACCAAGGTGTGGAGGCAAGTGTCGACTAACGAGACAAAATTAATCGTCTATTGTTCTTGTCCTGGGAGTTTTTACTTAGTAAATAATAACTAAGTTCATCTTAATTATTCAGGTTTAAAACACACAGCGGTTTTGTTAATGCTTTATTATCCGTAACAAAGATGCCATATTTTCATAAGCATAAGTATTTACCTCTTAATTGATTCCTAAGTATTAACTAACTTAGGTAAACTCTAAAATATTTTATTAAGTAACTATTTTTCCCAGAATTTATATTTCAGTGTTATCATACGTTTCATTATAATGGGTCGGTACGAAATGACGTGAACGATAACTATGACGATATCAGTACGGCCATTGCAGCGAACTACCGATAAGTTAAGCTATTCAACAGTTAAAAGCTTCGTATTTTCATCAAAATAATATAAAGTGAAGTAAATGAAGTGTGGTGGTTCGTACTTTTCTTTTATCTTGGTAAAATCATCAAATGAGTCCACTCAGGGCAGGGCAGGATGGACTTTCAGACTTATACTGACTAAAATCCACGGTGTCCTTCAATAGCCCTTTACGTTCCGGGGTCACGGTATTAGCCCCGCGACCATCGTGGTTTGTACTAAAGTATAAGTTTTTAAATGCATCCGCAAGCATATAGATTTTTACTGATTCACTCATACAGTAGTTTGGGATCTGGCTTAGGGCCTTATCACACTAGCGGTTTAGAAGCGGTTGCGGGGCGGAGCGGCCGCACAGCGAATGCGTTGCGAACACGCCGCGGTTGCGCAGCGAATTCGTTGCGGACGCGCAACGGGATCGCCGCGAACAGCAAAGTGGACGCCATTTTGTACTGCCTCGAACAAACGCCAAAACGTCCGCCCCACTTCAGATCAACGAGGGATTTTTTGCATGAAGACTTTCGAAAAATTCCTCCAGCGCAGAAATTTGGCATAATATGGTAAGAGTAGGTGATACAGATTATAGATGCATAATCACCCAAATTTTTTTTAGCCGAGAAGTTTTTTTTTACCAAAACATGAATATTGCTTATAACTTTCTCCGAAAAATTCCTCAGCCTAATCTAATAATGGATCTTCCCAAATTCGTCGATGCTTTCGTTTTCGTTTTCGACGTTTTCGAAGTAATAACGTCAACAGCAATGTTTCCTCGTCGGAATCCATTTTGTTACTGAGTGTACAAACACGCGACGAAAACGTAACGCATTTGCCACGCGTCCGCGACGTGTTCGCGACGGATGCGCGGCGTGTTCGCGACGGATGCGCTGCGCGTCCGCTCCGCCCCGCAGCCGCTTCCAAACCGCTAGTATGATAACGGCCTTAAGCCATCGATTGAGCTCAACATACTACCGTCATTAAGAATGTAAGCCAAAGTAGTATCTAAAATAATTAACAATATGAACTTAATAACATTAATAACTCAGTGAACAATTAGATTGTAAAGATTTCAACCCTTCACGAACTTCCGTATGACGTGGGTACTTGGGTATACCGCAAGGGTTGATTTTAGGTCCGCCTCTAAGATTTTATGTTTTGTAACATTCTGCCGTTTGCCGAAAAAGTGTCCTTAATAAACAAGAACTTTGCATTGTATTTTCATCCGAATAAAATTTTATACAGACCAAAAGTGTTTATTTACTTTAAGGAATGCTTCTGATTCCTCTTCAAAAACGTGCAAAAAGAGACTAAATTAGTTCATTCACATCGATATTTAGGATTTAACCGTTATTATTATATCTAGCTATCAACAGTTTACGATTAATAGTCTCAAAAACGTAGAATATCTAGATTATAAAACAAAAAACAAGTGAATGACCTCCTATAAAGCGATACACATTTTGATTTTAACATTCTGGTATTACATAAATAAATTAAAAATACTGGTTATAAACGTTTTGTTTTATAAAAAAGCTGAAGAGTATGTATGTTTGGTTGAACGGGCTAATGTATTGGTTCGAATTGAATAAATCTTTTATGTTGGATAGTCCATATATCCAGGAAGGCTATATAACATCACGCTTAGACCTTTAGGAGCCCAGCAGCGGATAAAAAGAAGTTTATATACTGAATGTAACGCCTATATTTTACGGAAAAAACCAAGGCAATTAAGTTTTTTTCTATTAGCGACGCACACATTTTATAACATTTGGAAAAATAATGTATAATACTTGGAATTCTTAAGTTCGTATTCGTTTAGGTGTGATTATCCTGTTGACTATATTGCAATGAATAGGCATGGTCTAAATTTTACGTAGGTTTTAGCTACCGATCAAAATGAATTCATATATTTAACCATTTCATTAACTTCCTTGCAACAGACCAAAGTAAAATAACATTGTGTTTTGTTATCGCTTTACAATATGGTTTAGAACGTACAGACTTCTAACCTATTTTCCTGAAACATGCGAGTACATATAAATAACTGAAGCTATCTATACCTTGAAATACACTGTGTTTTTCAAATAATAACAGAGCAAATGGAGGACTATTAAGCCAAGTATTTGATTGTACAGAAACGTTTTTAACGTTACGTTACGTTTTTTGGTACTACAAACATTATATTTTCATGATCTCTAAGCAATTCTAATGTACTAAGTATTGGTCGAAATCGCAATAACGCTCAATAGAATGCTTGCTAAAACATTCTCATTTATTTCCTTTAACATTCGCAATAATGCTCATTACAACTGAATACTCAAGTTTACACGCACATCTCCAAACAATCGATTATAATTGCGTGTAGTTTATTTATACCTATACAAACACGACCGGTTTTCATTTCCATACGTATCGGCCAGTGAGTAATATATTCGGAAATTGGCTAGCAAGTTCAAGGCAGTGCGTCCTGTCATAACCTGTGTATTGTGAACAAGGGCTGTCTCAATGCCAGCCAAGTTCAGCCGCAAGGACAGCAAGAGCGTTCATACAAGATGATTGCGTTTCTCCACTATGTAGAATAAAATAAATGCATATGATCGTTTTGAAACTTATAACACTCGATAATGTAGATTCAAAACAACAACCTATGCCTCGCATACAACTATTGACAAATTAAACGTGTAGGTCTACAGATTAATCATAATAAATTCAGCTAGGTGCGTCTAGATAATGTCGATGAACTTGGCAGATCATTTCTCAGCAGAGCATGAACAAATGTGAGTTCTATTCGCATGCGGCTGATTTCTAGAGTTCCCTAGCAGCAAGGCATATTGAAATCCAAGGATTATCACTGAGGATACTGGAGTTGAGCTGGTTTTTATTTTCCCGCAGTAGGAGGAATATGTATAGTAATGCCTTTGTTTAAAGCTAGCTTGAAAAATATATGCTTTGTTTAAACCCCTCGTCGCTACGCTCGGGGCCTCATGAGCCGGTCACGTGGCGCTCGGGCCGTCGTTGCCTGGAGTAGACCGCTAGGAGATGATTCCACCCGTTATTAAATTAATTAAACCATTATGGATATGAGATTCATCTATATCTATATATCTATACATATAATAAAACAGTAAAAAAACTGTGTCTGTACATTGAATAAATTAAAAATATTATAATTGAGGGGGATTCAGAAACAGTAATAGAGCACGAAACGAAAAAAAAAAATTGTCTGTTTGTCTGTGTGTCTGTTTGTCTGTTTGTCTGTTTGTTTGTACACGCTAATCTTCGGAACTACTGGACGGATTTGAATGATTCTTTTTTTGTTGTATAGGTATTAAGTCTGGCCAGGACATAGGCTATAATTTATTTTGGAAACTTGAACACCTGGCGCAGAACCGCAACAGACCAGCTAAACTATAAGAGATACAAAAATGGTACCATAGCAAAAACTGTTTCACGTGATGAGCATTTTCTGCTAAGACAATAAATTTGAAGATCTGGAACACCTTATGTGGAACTTCAACAGCCCAGCTGAACTATAACATATATAGGAATAACGTCTTAGCAAGAGTTGTTCAGCCTGATGAGCACTCTCTGTTATCGTATAAAATTTGAGGATCTGGAACACCTGATGTGGAACTCCAAGAGCCCAGCCACACTATAACATATATAGGAATAACATCTTAGCAAGAGTTGTTCAGCCTGATGAGCACTCTCTGTTTTCATATTAAATTTGAAGATCTGGAACAACTGATGTGGAACTCCAAGAGCCCAACTATACTATTACATATACAGGGTGAATTTTTCAACTGGGCGTGGATAGCTACTTTCGAAACTATGAGGAATATCAAAAAACGTTGAAAGGAGTCTCGAGGCCGATTTTGACGAAAACTAAAACTGCATCATTGGATTTTAGAAAAATCAAAAATCCTGGTCAGGAATCGAAACCGCTGATTTAAAAAAAAAAAAATCACACTCTGTATTATTATACCGTTCGATAGTGTTGCTAATAAGGATCAAATTCTGGGAAGTAATTATATACGGCAAACTTAAGGAAAACGTATAATTACAAAAAAACTGATTAATCTTCAAGGCAAAGAGTGTATTTGAAACATAAGTTACCGTTTCTTCTATAAAATAATGCTATTTTTAGTTCAACTCAATAATGTTGTATTGCTAAGTACCTACAGTGGGATTGTTGAAACTTCAAATCCAGTGAGACATTGAAAACAATGAAATTTTATAATTTCGAATAAATTATGGCTCAGTAGATGTAAAGTAACATGGAAAAATAGCAATTTCATAAAAATCAGCCATTTCCTTAAGTTTGCCGTATATGATTGCTTCCTAGAATTTGATCCTTATTAGCAACACTATCGGACAGTATAATAATACAGGGTGTGATTTTTTTTCAAAAATAAGCGGGTTCGATTCCTGGCCAGGATTTTTGATTTTTCTAAAATCCAATGATGCAGTTTTAGTTTTCATCAAAATCGGTCTCGAGACTCCTTTCAATGTTTTTCGATATTCCTCATAGTTTCGAAAGTAGCCATCCACGCCCAGTTGAAAAATTCACCGTGTATAGGAATGACGTCTTAGCAAGAGTTGTTCAGCCTGATGAGCACTCTCTGTTGACGTATAAAGATTGTAGATCTGGAATACCTGATGTGGAAATCAAAGCAGTTACTAATTTCACTGTATAATTATAAAATAACATAAGCTACACGCGGTGAAGGCGGTAACAGCTTGGACTGATTTTCGATAAAAATTCTATAAATCATTCAAAATTTGACTCTACTGGCTAAAATTCCCATTTATTATTTTATTTTATCGAATAAATATACTTTCGGGCTTATGTTATTTTAGTGTTTAATTTCCCTTTCCATTTATCTTCGTGACTCGGTAGCCTACCCGGTAACGCAGGATAGGCTACCGTGAGAATGTGAATAAAACTATAACCATGCCTAGAAAGAGGTCAAATCTTTCCCAACGTTCCAAAGGAGCTAAAAGATTGAGGATCATAAGATCCCAAGAATGTACCAAAGAGCGTCAGGATAGACTTGATGCTGTTCGAGAGCATCAGGCTGTAACTCGCTCCGTAGAAACCTCTTCGGATCGCGAAGCTCGCTTGCATTCTCAGCGTATTTATGCATGTACATCCAGGTCTCTGGAGACCAGTGAAGAATATGATGCGCGACTGTCCGCTGATCGTGAACGTCACGCATTGTCTCGCGAGTCGGAGACGTTCACTCATAGAGAATTGTGCTTGAGTTTAAGATTTTTTTTAAAAGTTATTTGCAATATATATTGTTAATTCAGTGTATCCTTGGGATCCGCTGCGGAGTAACGGAAAGTTTTTTTTTTTTTTGTGCATACAGGGTGAATTTTTCAACTGGGCGTGGATGGCTGTATCCGAAACTATGAGGAATATCAAAAAACGTTGATAGGAGTTTCGAGGCCGATTTTGATGAAAACTAAAACTGCATCATTGGATTTTGTAAAATTCAATATTTCTAGCCAGGAATCGAGCCCGCTGATTTTGGAAAAAAAAGTTCGATAGTATTGCTAATAAGGATCAAAGTCTGGGAAGTAATCATATACGGCATCCCGTTGTTTTCCCGTCCCCGGGCCTTCGAATTCTACATCAGACGTTTCAGATCTTCGATTTTGACGACCCCGTTGTCTCTGGCATAAGCAACAGGATCCGCGTACGAAGTCGCGGGCAGAAGCTAGTGTTTAATAAGTGTCTTTTTCTTAGCTTGTAACCTAGGTCTAGCATGTAGTGTCCAATATGAGGAGACTATTTATATAATAAGAAGAAAACATGTTCCTATTACGAAGATTCCTGACTAATTAAGTAATACATTTCATAGATATTTATAATTAATCATCAACCATTCTGATAACCTACCGACATTAAGTAATAAAACTTTTAATCTACGATACAGATCTCATTTCCCAAGAAAACCAGTTTTAAATCTAAAGCCACATTAATTACTCCATAAATCTGTGGCTCTGTTTGATGATTGGAACTTAGCCACACTCTTTTTGTAAATTGTTTGATCGAAAATAAGTGCTAACTTTTTGAGAGGCACTGTCCGAGTTTTACCTACATTAAATTGTTCCAGTTCCGTACAGCCACTTTGTCGTGATTGAAAAACATACTGAATTATTATCAATTTTACCCGCAGTTTTACCATTTTCATGACGTGTAATGCACCCATTATTATAATGGTGACTCGCCGTCCAGTTACGAACCACGCCCGGGTGTCGACTCAAATGGAAAACTTCAATTAAATAATTACTAGTGCAAGGCGAGCGCATCTCGACAATGAATAAATACAAAATGAACAAACAAGTTTATTTCCTACCGTTTATATTACAAGATAAAACTGGTGGATTGAACTCCATCGACCGCCGGAAGATATGAAAGCCTTCCATTTTTTGTGGAGCGTACTCAGTTTTTTTTTAATACGGCTCGTTTACGACTTTGATCTATGCGGTGAGCGGTGCGGCGAGAGGCGCGCGCGAATAAGACAATCGGTAATTATAACTTTGGAAGTAGGTACGCGAATCCGCCACTGGCGGCTCGTTGTGGCGTGGTTTTAACTTTTCTATATATTTTGATCGTACCGGTCGTCCCCTCGCACTACCTAAGTCATTGCTCTGAGCAGCAAGGTTGTGTAAGGGCCGAAAGAAAAGTATCGTAATTGATTGTTATCTGTCTGTGGTAGTACGTAATCTAGTAGTCTACTAAGTCAACCTACAATGTTGTATTTTAAAATTAGTCATAGTGTAAAGTGAGCAATATTAATTCCATTTTTAATACACATTAAAATATTGTGCATAGTACGAAACATGGGATATTTTAAAATTCATGAGTTCAGTCGAAAGTGCTATCGACTTAACTGACAAGTTATAAATATTGATTGGTTCTTTGGCCCCCTAGTCATCTTGAATTTAGAAGACGGATGCATCTAGCTAGATTCTAGCTTCTCGACCAACTTTTATCAACAATGAAAGAAAAAACTATGTTAATTTAGTAATGCTCTATTGCTCCTTAAGCTTTTGGTATAAATGGTTGTTTTGTTCTAAAAGTCCCAACATATTGTTTCTTGTATTTTCGCATTGTTATAAATTCTTGTCTATTCCGAAATCTCCATGATTACAGTTTTTCTCTTCATCACGCATCTTGTTTACTGTGAAGAAAAAATTAGGTAATTTAAGGGATAATTGATTTTATTATGTTACACACTGATGTCAGGGGCGACTTCTGTGTAATGATCCTGCTGGGACATAGGCCTCATTTCTATGAGAGGGACTGGGTTATAACTCATAAATCCATCAAGCATGCCAAGTGCGGGTTAGCAGAGTCACATATCTTCGATTTTTTGGCGGAACACGTGGTTTTTCTCACGATGCGCTATGCATGTATTCTTTCAACGTTTTGAGAGCAGTGGTGATTAAATAAATTCCACAAAATAATGAGCCAGGCTGGGTTCGAAATTGGAATACCGGTACCACTGGATCCAAATTGCTCTCAGTAAATATCTATGGTTGAATAAACAATTCGCACCGTCCACTTTATAACTTTACCTCGGTTTTTGTTGCCATACTCTTTGTAGCCACATCAGCGTCGGCGGCGCCTGCCAGAAGACTTGCATCGCCTTCTGTTATATTTCCGAGCTCGTGGTGTTGGAGAAGAACAAGATGCAGGTTCCTCTGTCCTAGGGCACTGCCAACGCTTTGACCCATCCCCAGCTCCACACCAAAGTCTCTTTCCAAAAACCAACACCAGTATAAATAATAAAATTAACAAGCCATTTACTAAAGGGCAGCCATTCCTCAACAGGTCTAAGGTTTCCGGGCAACTCCAACCTCTAGTCACAGTTATTGGGATTTCCTTTCGCAGACTAACTTGTTTTTTAAAATTATACATGTTTTTGGTACACTTTTAACCCATTGTTCGTTGCGAAGAGTTACTGTATTTTTCTATGGATTGTATTTAAAATATTTCGAAGAATTCATGATTTGACGGAAAAAGTTTATATTGAGTTTCGTTTTGACATTACTATCTGTTTTTGACACTGACTAATATCTAAAGACTTTTTTTCCAGATTTTTCCTGATGTCATTCAAATTCCAAAAGAAGCCGTTGTTCTAAAAAGGTTTAATTTTTGTTATATGGTAAGATGAGAAACGGCTTTTAGTAAATATTATACAAATAGAAATCAAGACAATACGGGCCGGCAAAATCAGGTCAGGAAAAATAAAATTATGTCATGCCCAACAAGGTTCTTTAGTCTTCAATGGCAAATACCTGTGGAGGTCGTGGTGTCAAAAACAGGGAATTGAAGAAACCTCGTTCAGGGTACGGATTATGTGGGTTTTTAGTTGCAGACCTATGGTACGCTCTCACCAACCAGGGACGTGGCTACTCCAGAATCACAGCACAGGTTTCAACCGTTTCTACCAGTTGTTTCAGGGGTTCTAGAAAGTGTGAAAAGAGGTCATACGCTGATCGCTCGCACGCTATCTGGCGTTGTCTAAATTAGGTGTTTCTTGAGATAAATGATGAGTTGATAGTGATCAACTGCTATCTCAAGAAGCACCTAATTTAAAACCATAATGGAGACCACGCATCGGCAAGCGCAGCGTGAGACTTTCATCTACAAGATGGACAGAGGCTCTGATGAAGACCACAGGATCGCGCTGTATGCAACCCGCTTCCAACCGGTCCTATTGAAAATCTATGGGGGAGGCCTTTATTCAGTAGTGGTCGTCCTACGGCTGATATGACGATGACGATAATTGACGGAAATTGTAATGTTCACTTAAAACCACTTTTCGGTTTGAATAATATAGATTCTTCTGATATTCAATAAACTGCAAGAAATAAACAAACAAGTTATCACGTTATTTATTATGTCAGAATTACAGGCATTTTAACAGTTTTATTTATGAAAAATCTAACCAATTCCCGACGACATTATTCTTTCATTTGACCTCCACACTGCTCACAGCGATCGTCACCTTTCCGGAATTCCCAGAACTTCCAATCCTTCCAATCACGATGCTTGAACAGGAACCAAACGAACAATGACAACAGGCCGAATCCAAAACCAACCACGGAAATCGCCGCCAAAGCACCTGTACCTGCTATTTTTGGTCCCATGTCAACCCCAATTGAATTCGTAACCCTTCTCCATGACGATGTAGAGGTTATAGCGTCATGAGGAGCGGCTTTGTTGTATGAATTGTGCGTGACGGTTCGTGGAGCAATTATATCACCTTGTGAGACCCTATGAGGACCACTCAAGGCAAGACGAAGAGTGTATATGATACTATTTCTCTCTTTTGCTGCAGTCTGTTTTGGAACATGCAACTGAAACTTGGGTTTAAGCGCGAATTTTGATGCGGTTTTAAAGCCGTATTTATTAAGCCATAATGTAAACTTTGTCGGAAATTTGAGAAGCATTGTTTTCGTGTTTTCTACCAAGTTAACTCATGACGAAGAAATTATATCTTCTGCATTATTTTAACAAGTATGGCTTAGATGCATTACTTGTATAGGTAATGAACTTTTGGCAGAACTTTTGATAAAGGTTTATATTCTTACATTTTTATGCTTTGTTTTGACATTTTTGCTTCTGACAAAAGATTTATCAGGATTTATCTGTAATCTATGATCAGATAAATGTCTAAACAGTTTCTATGCTTTGAGTTGATACCTTATTATAAATTCCAACTTTTCTTATTCTGTTTTTCGTTTTCACGGACACCAAAGTATTATATTTCTTTTTTGTGCAGTTTATGAAAGCTCGTTTTTTAAGTTTTTTATTTATGTAATTTTTGTAACGATACTTAATTACCAATGTTTTCACTTATTTATAAAGTCTGGCTCGTCTTTGCGTAGTTTTCTTCAGTTCCAAAAAGATTATGTTCGGATAATAGTTACCCGTTGGCAATTTATGATGGCCATTGACCAAATAATGATGTTCCTGCTATGGCCTTGCATTGAGTCCATAATAAATAATGTTATGGGCTGCCCACACGTATGGTAAACCAAGTTTGCAATTTATTTTGATGAAAATATTAACTGTCTTGAAAGAATCCAAGCAGTTTATTCTCAAGTTATGTATTTTTCGAATTTTAGTATCGCATCCGAATGATTCTTGTCAGGGCATTGTCTGAAAACTTAATAATTAGTAACTCCGATGAAAATCACACCTAAAAAAGAAACGTTTAACTTTACTTCGTCCTAATACCGACATAATCCGTTTAATAATTTTTAACTGGCTTCAAAAAGGAGATTTTTAGAACTCAAAGAAAAAACAAAAATACTGCATAATAACAGTTTTTGTTTTGTTTTTAATTTTATAAAGGTACGTCCCATCCCGCCGTGTGAATCTTGTCGTGAGTTTCTTAATGTTAACTTGAACAATATTATTAACGTACGGATTACAAATTTCTATTGCGCAGAAGAAAATTATATAGGTATTTTCATTCATTCGGACGTTTTTGATCCACCAATAAATACTAAGACAACGGCTAGATCAGCCTACATACGTACGTCTTGGAACCATTAATCTTACCCCGTTACCTACGGGTGCCAACTCTATCAGTTACTTGTAGTTCCGTTCTATTGGAACAGGTCCAAATACCAGCTGGTAACTGTTGTAGACAGTATACTTTATGAACAGTAGTGCTGGGAACCAAGTGTGTGTTTCTATGTCACTAGGTTTGATCATAGAACAGTAAAAGCAGCTAGGGTGCAAGTTGGTGGGCCTCGCATAGCCCTGGGGGCCTACCATGACGTATTAAAACAAGAGTAGTTCCGCTATGGAAAATAGATAAGTCGCAAGCTATACAAGTCGGGGTGATAAGACAGGTAACCTCCACGTGCGCCCGTGGACTGGAGTTCGCTCTCGGATACGTCCGGAGGGAAGGCCAGTTTTTCGGGCCGGTGCACCCTGGGATGCGGGCAAAACTCTTCGCGAATAGCCTGTCGTGTGGACGCTCCAACGCGTGTCCCTCTGATCAGCAGAGGGCACAGCGGCGGAGCTGGCTTGCGGACGGTGAGTAATGGGTAGCTCGCCGTCCGACCAAGGACCAACTTGGAACTTACTCTGGTTTTGCAGTGTACTGCAAACATAGCTGCGCTTGTTGGTTTGATTGTGAATTGTGATCCTTCAAATGGTCAAAAGTGTTCATCACTTTTGTTCTATGATACCTCGTCTTGCGATGGAGAGGGGCCGTTTTTTTGTGATGGTAAAATCATCATGATTCTTGACGCCCTAGGTGGAGTGTAATGGGCTGTCAGACTTTTACAGATTGAGAATTCAGCCTGTTCCTTAGATTGATCGCGTTTCAGAGCCACGGTGTCCTGTTAATTAAATGCATTCGTTAAATGGTTACAAACAGACAATTTACAGAATGTGTCCCACAAAAAATTGCGGGCAGCTATTTAAAATCAAATGGTGTAGTAACAGTTAGACCCGGAACTTGCCATACAAATATTTGTTCCGTGCGGAAATCGGACACACTGCGTGGAAGTCAATCGATCAGCCACTGCGCTAACCGTGTCGTCAAAAATAGTTTACACATACATCATAATTATGTAGGCATTTCAATGTCAGAAAATCTTGTTTACATTGTCAACATTTTCATTTGGCGCCATGTTATAAGTACTGTCGAGTACAGAATGCAAACTGTTAATAAAATTACTTTTTATAATTTCTATATTAGAAGGCCTTTTTCTTTTTTTTTCGAAAATATTCAAACTTTGTAAGAATATAAGCTCGTCCAAAATGCTGTATAAATAATGTGTATCGGTCCCGACTTACGAGTTGTAGATCGTGGGTTCGAACTCCGCTAAGTGCACTACTTTGTGTAATTTATCTCATCACCACTGCTCTCAAAACGGTGAAGGAGAATATCTTGAGGAAACCGGCATGTCCTAGAACCAAAAATTCGAAGATTGTGACATGTACCAATCCGCACGGTGATGGATTATAGCCACTCCCTCTCTCAGAGAGGAGGCCTGTGTCCCAGCTGTGGGAACATTATAGGCTGACCAGGGTTGGGCAGTATTTGAATTACTTGTATTTAAAATACGTAATTGAAATACAAATACGTATTTTGTATTTGTATTTCAATTACTTCCTTAAAATTTGTAATTCGTATTTCAAATACCTGACGACGAAGTATTTTGTAATTAGTATTTCAAATACATGAGGCTCTAAAATACATTTTAATAAAATACATTTAAACTTAATTTACTGTCATTGCACTCTCTGCATGATGGTAAAGCAGCTAATTAGAGTTGGCAATACTGCACCTGTTATGTACCGACGTCAGCACATCAAGCTACCTACCACAATCTGTCAAATTTCATTAATAGATTTTGAACCTTATCACAATAATGGAAGGTTATTTTTTGATCGGTAAAAATTGACAGTTTCGGGCAGGTGGACCTGCTGGCGTCTTTATACTGTACGCTATGACTGTACGTCGAACATGGCGAAAAAAACGCAAAAAAATGAACGCTGAATTGAGAACATTCCAGGCAGACATAAAATGACATAAAATGTAATTTGTAATTAGTATTTTGTATTTCAATTAAAAAAAGCTAAAATACAGTATTTTGTATTTTATATTTTAAATACTTTACTTAAAGGTATTTTGTATTTTATATTTTAATTACTTGCGATACTGTATTTTGTAATTTGTATTTCAATTAAAGCAGAGCATGTATTTTGCCCAGCCCTGAGGCTGACGATGAAAGAAAATTACAATTAATACAAAACAAGAAAATGCTTGTAATTGTATGAGCTATTGGTTGTTTATTCTGAGCTGTTTGTTCATCACACCTCTAATAACCATGGAATCTATCTATGTTGTATTACTTATGTATACATAGAAGAATCTCTGCCAGATTCCTAACACTCATAGAGGCATGTATAAGTTACCATTAGTTGCGTAACATTCATAATTAGCCGACAATGATTACCCTCTCTAATTATGCCGTGCAATATTTACAAAACACATTTTACGAATAATTCGCGACATCGCGACGCGAGGAAAAAAAAATCATGAGTACTGTCACGAACAATAGGTGACAAACTTTTTTTATTTAAAGGCCTTTTATTTATTTATATTACTCTTTTTGTACACACGAAATACAACACAGGACATTATTTCTATAGAAATTTCTGCCAGCAGACCCGCGAATGGAGAAATGAAAAAGAAATGTAGACTATAGTGTGTGAGAGTAGGAATAAAAACCGTCAAAAGTGGATGCTAACCTAATCTTACCTAACATATAACATACGAATGCATACATAATAATAAATAAATATTATTACTTATACATACACTTATAAATATATATACCTAATACAAAAATTTATATAAGTATAATAAATATATATATATATTATATATAAATAAATTACAATTGTGATGATAAATAATGCCTTTTGTCTTGTTCGCCTTTTGTGTCCCACTTCGCTACAAAGTGTATGGAACTGAGAACTGAAAAGAGCCTTCTCTAAATTATTTCTGACTACTGTGGATTCTGAAACTTGCGCTATGTGCGAAGTGGGGAACTAATGGATCAAAGTAAGATGTGACAGTGACTGTGAGCCACTCTCTTTAAATAAAGATTAAAAAAACCCCTTTTTTCCAATTTTTATGGGACCTAGTGCCTTAAATATTATGGTGTGACGATTTCAACATGTAACAATTGGCTGTGATTTGAAACCGCACGTCAATAGGTGCGTCCACACAACGAAGTACTTTTTTCTCCTACTTTAAGCAGGAGTCTTACCAGTCGTATACATAAGAGGATTGTTTTGTTTTAGGTACTAATAAGTATACTGGGATCAAAAGTTCTCAGTACTCGTAGTCCTACTAGTAAGACTATTGTGATGGAAAATCCCAGTTGTACTCAATAATAATATAAACAAAAATTATTATTTTGATTGTACTACTGTAAGACTACTAGGAAAAGCACACTTTTTAAGGTTTTATTTAATTTTTCATGATTATCAAGCGATTTCAATATCAAAAATAGGACACACGTTTTTTTTTTTCTTTCGTTAAACTAAAGAAAAAATACGTGTCCATTATTTTTCAAAACTTTAGCTGACGGACTAATTTTTAAAACTTATTGATGCTGTCAAAACTGCCTATTTGATGTGTAATCGTCACCCATCCATAGACCAACCTAGGCAAGCTTGGCTTAACTTTGAATATCGATACATGCATGTTTATCTATGAGCTCTTTCTTCCATTGTTCTGACTGTTATTATGTAACTGTGTCAAAGAAAAACAATTCTTACGGTCTTATATTTTAGCACTGTTTACATAGGGAGTAGCTATTACCTAAGTAATGACCTTAAAAACAATTCAAAGTCATGTATTTTAGCAGTAAGGCGCTACTTAGCGACCTGAAAAAATTGAATACGTATAAAAATAAGGTTCGTTTTTTCAGGCATTACCATCATTGGATTGTTCTGGACCACACCTGGGATTTTTTTAACTTACCTTACCTAAACTTTTGAAGATCGAAATTAATCTATGGTGGATGGTTCAACGTTTTCACACTTTTTTGTTTTATAAATGCTTGTTTGAAATTGTATAATTTTCATAAAATATACCTATATCCTGTTATCCTATAAAGAGAAATTAGTGGGTATTGACTGCTTTATTTTGAGCCCTACGGTAACCGTGGTTTTGGTTTTCACACAGAAAGTATTACTTATTTCCCAATAATCATTTTTATTAGAGTTTTATGTACAGGATAGCTACTTTGTGGATTCTGGAATTGTTTAGTAATTTTAAATCATCAAATTAAATCCTCTGGCCCCTCTGGCATTTGGCAAAACAATCCTAAAGTATACAAAAGTCGAATAGAGGTTTATAAAACACAAATCAACTTATCATTGATAGATAATAATATCCTCCCACGCCCTCCCATTTATTTCTTCTGAGGCTGTACGGCCGACTGCCTTCAGTCGTTTACCGTTTGGCGCGAAAAAAACATACGCACTCCGTGGACTCCGTGGTCCGCAGATTGGGTTGTTTACAGTGTCGTTTTGTATAAATAGGTTGTTTATAAGGTGTGTGCCGCATCTCTTGTCGTTGTGTACCGTGAATCGCACGAGAGAATCCTTGTTATCCGAACTGCGAATTTCGAAACTATGTACCGGTTAGTGCACGTTTTTATTTATTTTAATATTTATGTTTACAGTGATTCTTAAATTTTAAATAGTTCAGTTGAGTTCAAGTTTAAAAGGCTGTTTTGTGATTGTCAGTGCCAGTTTTTTAAGTTTTTTTTTTAATGGTCTTTGGTAAATACCATAATATTGTATCTTTCGTGTCGTTCCCAGTTTTGAGGATTTTTAACAGTATGATCCTAGCACTGGAATGCAAAAGGCAACAAAAGGACTATGGTGGACTTTCAGTCAGTAAGAGTCTGGCAGTTTCTTTCGCTCCATACATGGCGGGAGAACTCAGTTTTGAGTCCGTTTGGATTTACAATAAGCATTTTTGTTGCGAATTATATTCAACTGGACTTGTCTTTTTCTTTTCAATTTTTGTATTTAATTTTTGCCCTAAATATGCAGTCTGGGACCGTCATACCGCGCCGGGGTTTGACAATTATCCCATTTGTTAATCCAGTTTATAACTATCTGTCTTTGACGGGGATCAAAACTACTACTAGTACTAGCGGGTAACCGTCGCCCTGGAACGTAAAGGGCTGTTAAAGGACACCGTGGATTTTAGTCAGTACAAGTCTGGCAGTCCCATCCTGCGGACCCCTGCCCTGCCCTGGATGTGACGACTTATTCGATGATTTTACGACGTAGAAAAAAAACTCTGTTAGCCAAATATCATCCAAATCGTTTCTGTAGTTTCTGCGAATTTAAACAATAACAAGCATCTATTCATCCTGACAAAAGTTCGCTTTTATAATATCTAAGGAAGAAAGACTAACTTCTTTTACGTGCTCGAGTAGATTCCATGAAATGGGTCACCCATGGAAACCCCAACCAGTTTTGTGTTAGATAAATAAGAATTGATGACCATTGGAATTATTACGAATACTAATTTCCATAAAGAATTGCGTAGATACAATAAATGTTTACTTTCCATTCATTAGGCATCTAAAAATAAAGTGTTTACTTATATTAAAATAAAGATCCTGTCCATCAGGAATTCATAATATGTAGATAAATAGGCAGAATTATATTTAGTTTGCACACTAGCCGTTACTTAGTCGCTTCGTTACGCATATATGTTAATTATATACATATATCATAGACTAAACCTTTGCTTGAGAATCACTCTATCCATTGGTAAAAACAGCATGAAAATTGGTGCAGTAGTTTTTCAGTTTAACGCGAAAAGACAGACGCGGTGCAATGAAGGACTTTTTTTTTATAAGACAAGTGATATACTTTATTTAGGTACTTTAAATATTATTAGTTACCTATTTATATATATTTGTAGTTTTCCTCTCGAACATATAATACTCGTAAATTATCTTTATCATAAAAATAATAAAAAAACTTAAGTAATATTTATACATTTTCTATTGTTTTTATAAACTACTCCCAGGAAGTACATAGGAGACATTTATATCCGTCTTATTACCGCAATTGCGGTCATTCATTGTCAATTTAACATACAAGGTATTCACGACAAAACAGTTAGGTAATCAGGTAGGCAAACAGTAAACATCTGGGGATGCCCTTCACATAAATTATCAGCTTTTTATTACACAAGATTCTCTTAGAAAACTCTGACTGAACTTGTTCAAACATCTTTGTCTTTTTTGTGGACCACAACTAAAATTTTAGGATAAATGCAGCCGTCCAGGAAAAAACTGTTATTTTTTTCCGATTTCCTTAAAAGTAAACTGTTAAGGTACTACAATTTTAGGACCTGATTAGCTGGGCCCGCGCCACCACTCATAACTTGCGGAAAACTCGTGGTACTTACTACATTTTTTTAATGCAATATGATGTAGGTAATGACAGACATTATAGCGCTGCGTCAAAAGGTGGTCGCGCGGACTCCACTGCTACGTAAAATATTCTTCCTACCTGACTTCAAATCAATTTCGTCGCCAGTACATTCGTAACTACAGTACAATTAAAAACACGCGTTCACAGCTTAGTGCGATAAAACGCAACATGATTGTATTAGTAAAAAACTATTCATTGTATTTCACACAATACAAGGGGAATGGCATTATGCGGTAATTAAAAACAGACAGAATGATTAACTTACTGATTTTTAGATACTATTTCATGGCTAAAGCAGCACTGGGTGGTTAAACAGGTCTTTTTTTTATTCTAATTAACAGGAAATTACATTTTACTTGTATATTACGCAAATTGGTGTTTAAAAAAACTCCGCTAGTGTCTTCAAACCCGGAAAACTGAACCGACCGATGACACTATTGGCGCATTGATTCTATTCCCGCACGAAACAAATTTTGTAGATCTATGAATAGTTGTTTCGGGTCTGGGCGTTTGTGTATGTGAGTATATTATGTTTGTTACTGAACTCACGATACAGGAGGAATCCTAGTATGGGGCAACATTAAAAAAAAATGTTTCTGAAAACCGCATCAAAATCGCTAAACAAATAATCTGAGCAAGGTTGGCGAGGGATCTATAGGAACATGTGAGGAACTTGAAATGTCACGTAATAAGTGACGAATCAAATATGAACTTTCTGAATCTTTTGTGGTTGATTTTCATCATCCGCTGCGCAGTGAGAGTTCATAATCATCACATAACTACCAATAACCACAAAAAAGGACTTAATATCTATATTTTTCGTGTTATCGAGTTAAGTTGCCTGCCTAGGCTCGAAAGTCACGCCAGAAAAATTTATTTCGATTCCCACCCAGGACAAATGTTTGTGTGATGAGCACGATCATTTGTTCTGTGTCTGGGTGTAATTTATGTATAATATGTATGTATTTAGAAATATATAAGTATGTTTATCAGTTGTCTAGTACCCATAACACAAGCTCTGCTTAGCTTGGGACTAGATGGCGTTGTGTGATAGTTGTGGAATATTTATTTTTTATTATTTATTTTTTTTATTTGACCATGTATAATTAGGTAAACTACTTGTAACAAATAATAAAAATCATGGAATATTCAGTTGAACTCTTGTATAATGTGTTTCGATCATATCTCTCGGGTTTGCTGCACATTTAGTGAACAATGCAAGGTTAACTTAGTTAAAAATTATATAAGACTGCTGTAGTCTTATAATTGTTGTTAAATATTACATAAAACTAAGTAGGTATGTCAATTTTGTTATGTTTGTAGGAAAACAAAACTTGGCCATCGCATTTAAAAAAATAAAACAAATGTTTTTTTTTCGAGAATCATCAAATGTTTCTTCCCATTCAGGGAGGGCGGAAGGAACTGTAAGACTCGTACTAACTAAAATCCACGGTGATTCTTAAATAGCCCTTTAGGTTTCAGGACCTGATAAAACAGTCCCGCGACCCCGAAAGAAGCGTGGTTGTATTGTATTTCATACCAGATCTTCCCCGTGCTTTCAAATCTCCGTCTCTTATGGTGGTGGCGCGATGTTATAATTATATAACATGTAGCCGGTGCCAGAATACTTAATAGTACCTAGTAAGTACTACTTGTCGCTATGCACATCATGTAATGTATACACTGGCCCACGCTGGACACTCTACGGCCACTCATTCTTCGACGACTTTCATCAATCTAGTCCATCTGAGCTTGTTGAAGCGAGACCAACTGCAGCCATTGTTTCAGCAGCTATAGTAAAACCTACCTACTTACCTAGGTATAAACAAGAACCTAGATGTCTTTCATTCAATAATACATCTTGAAACGTTGTTTGTGTAATAGAAAATGGGAAATCTTCCATAAAGATTTGTACAGTCGGCAAAATCTAACTAAAATTCTGTCAAAAACTGTCTTATTAGGTAAAGAATTTAAATCCATCGGTCTTGATCTAAACCCTTCCAAATGTGAAATTTTTCTTTCTGACACGACTGACAGACTATCTACCCTTGATAAATTTAATGCAATAGCTCCCCAGATCAAAATTTTAGACAAAAATTCCCTACACCTCCTAGGTTCCCCTATTTTCGAAGACAGTTTTTCATCATTCATCGACGAAAAAATTAATCATTTTAACGACATTTCAGATCGACTTTCCCAAATTAATTTACATTCAGCTTTCACCATTATTAGGTATTGTTGTTTTGGTCCAAATTTTATGTACTTTCTCCGGTGTTCTCCTCTGTGGAAACACACACATATTTTGGACAAAATTGACCAAATTATTCGAGAAACGTTAACATCCATCCTCAATGTGGCCCTGGACGACCGAGCGTGGCTGCAAGCCACCCTCCCTATCCGATTTGGTGGACTCGGCGTCCGCAAAATTTCTAGTGTGAGTTTACCGGCGTTCCTGTCCTCTGTCCACAGCACTGAAGCCTTAACCAGGATGATTTTAAGTCCCTCCCTGGTTGACCCTGAAGTGCCGTGCTTGACCGATGCAGAGAACGCCTGGAAAATGACTTGCCCGAATTCAGATCGACCCGTGAACCCATCTTCCCAGAGGCAGTGGGATGAGCCGCTCTGCAGGTTGGTACGGTATAATCTTATTAATACGTCAACCAATTCTGTAGAGCGTGCCCGCCTGCTGGCTGTGGGCGAGTGGGAGTCGGGTCTATGGCTTCAGGCACTACCGTCACCCAACATAGGCACACTGCTGGGTGACGAAACCTTCCGGATCGCTACATGCCTGCGCCTGGGCGCTCCTTGCGGGGCTCCACATCGTTGTCAGTGTGGCGAAGGCGTCGACTGCCTCGGGCACCATGGCCTTTCCTGCAGCAAGAGTGCAGGTCGGCTAGCACGGCACGCTAGTTTAAATGACATTATCCGTCGTGCTCTTGTCACCGCCGGGGTGCCAGCCGTTTTAGAACCCAGTGGCTTGGCACGCGACGATGGGAAGAGACCAGATGGGATGACTGTAATGCCATGGAAGTTGGGTAGACCTTTGGTGTGGGACGCAACATGTGTCGACACCCTTGCGCCATCCCATCTTCCTGGTACTGCATGCTGTGCTGGTGCAGCTGCTGCAAGTGCCGAAAACCTCAAACGGCGCAAATACAATGGCTTGACTAGTAGCTATGTGTTTGAGCCGTTTGGGGTTGAAACACTAGGGCCATGGGGTCCGAGCGCCCACCAACTTTACAAAGACATCGCCAAGCGAATAGTCGACGCCTCGCGTGACCAGAGGGCTGGCCTATATCTTGGTCAAAGGATCAGCATTGCAATCCAACGAGGCAATGCTGCCAGCGTTCTGGGCACTTTCCCCATTGACAACGATGTGGATGAATTTTTCGACGCCCTGTAACTTTTTATTTCAATCATTTTTGTAAATATTTACGTTTAAGTTTAGTTTTTAAATGTAGTATATGTATATATCCCCAATATAGAATAATGCTTTATTGAAAAAAAAAAAAAAAAGTAAATGTAAAAAAATGTTTGTCAAAAGATTTCTTATTAGGTAACCATGACTTTGGAATGTAAAGGGCTATTGAAGGACACCGTGGACTTTAGTCAGTACAAGTCTGACAGACCCTACCGTCCCGTGCTGGGTGGGAGGACTCATTTGGTGATTTAAAAAAAGCCTTTGCCCTCTTCATCGGCCTAACCATTTCCCAACTATTTGGGGTCGGCTTCCAGTTAAAACGCCTGCGACTGCCTCTCGATCGTCGACAACCCAGTAACGAGGCAATACCATACCCCATGGTAAGACAGGGTGGTCAGACTTTAGAGCTTCTGACTAACAGTTACGACTGTCAAAGATCTACAAATGACAGCCGGGAACAAAGGCTTTACATGCTTTTCGCGTCACAGAGGAAATTCGCTATGACAGATGGTCGACCGTCCACAGACCAACCTCGGCAAGACACAAATCCTCGCCCCAAGACTTCCAATTTTATAGGTCAAAGTGTTTGGTAGTAAGGTTTTTTTCGGGACGTCCCGACAGCTACAGTGGTGCCATAGGAATTTAAACCATAAAACAACTAATTTTATACCATTCCCCCTCGAAAAAGCTACTTTTACTCACGGAAAACAGTGCGTAAAAGTAGTCTTTTACGCACTGTTTTGGTGTTTGAATTTAGAACACTTTAGTACATTCGACATCGACCGCGATGCTGGACAACCCCCTTGCTAATATGAAAATTACTCTTAATTCAAATCATTGCTCCGATTTTAATGTCAGCTTGTTGGCGCAGTGGCCGAGCGATTCTACGCGAGCAGTCTTATTAAAAAAATCATTATTTTGTTTCGTTGAATATCTTTTATCGCTCAAATCTTTCTTTTTCTCGTAGTCATGGTATAAAGTATCGTTTGCAACTCTTGAATAAAACGGATTTAAATCGAGGGCCTGAATCACTCGCGTCGCTCAGGATTTAAATACTTGAATCACTCGCTTCGCTCGTGATTCAATCATCATGAATCACTCCCTACGGTCGTGATTCAGTAATTAAAATCCTTCGCTTGCTCTTGATTCATATAATGGCCCTCGCTTTAAATCCGCTCTTTATTCAATCGTTGCAAAATATACTATTAGATGTAGGTATTTTATTTTTGCACTGATCGTTGAAATAATGCCATTTCACCAATAATATTCGATAGACCAGCCGTAGACCAGAGGCCAAGACCTGTAAAAAAAGAAGAATGTTAGTAAACGATAATTTTGGTGATAGTTCATGTCCTGCCATGACGTCATATAGCGAGAGTAGTTCAAATGTGGGAACGAGATGACGTTAGACGACTAGTACCTATAGCTCTGTCTCATTTCCACAGTGTATCACCCTCGCTTTAAGATGTCAAGGTAGGGGTATATGACTGAAAAAATCTAATTAGCCCGCCAGCTAGATTATCAAAAAAAAATGACAGTTTGTTGTTTTTTTAACTGTCGAAGTGATCGAATTAGACCTCCTATCCAGGGCTAGATTATCAAAAACAATTGACACGTATTTTTATGTTGTTTTTAGTGATCGAATTAGTACTCCCCACCCCGGGCAGGGCGGGAAAGACTGTCAGACTTGTACTGACTAAAATTCACGGTGTCCTCTAATAACCCTTTACGTTCCGGGGCCACGGTTACTCGCTAGTCCCGCGACTCCGGCAGGTTTTGGGCCTCAAAGGCAACGTCAAATCATTTATTTCAATTAGGCCATCAAAGATCGAGGCACTTTTAAACGTCGGTTATTAAAATTAAATTAAACGAAATGGAATAGGATGGAAATGATTCTACACCCATTCGCAAAGGTAGGTTGTATGAAGAATAATGGGCAAGAAACTCGTCTAAGGACCCCGTCATTTTGCTGCCAACCATGGAACACGACGCTGTCGTCGCGCCGGGCAGCGTATTTCCAAAGCCGATACTAGTTCAGTCACGCGAGCCAATATGCATAATAAAACCAAAGCTCATCTATTAGAGTTTGCCTTGTAGTCCAGTCATTAAAGCCAAAACCCGAAAATAATTAGTAACTTGCTGAAATTTTAAGGGGTTTTTAAAGAAGGTAAAATAACTTACCGGGTGATTTTGCAGCGTTCTGGGGTGTACGGAAAGGGTTTAAAAGGGGTGAAAAGTGTTTTTCGTTAATAACATTGCCAAAAAAATTAGTAACACGCTGCAAATTTGGAATTAGGTTGTTCTTACCGTTTTATAACGTGTATCAAATTTGCAGCGTTTTGCAACATACGGAACATTGTTTATTTTTAAAAACAATGCAATTTGTTAATAACAAGGGTAAAAAAAATAGTAACACGCTGCAAATTTGGAATTAGGTTGTTCTTACCAGTTTGTAACGTGTATCAAATTTGCAGCGTTTTGCAACTTACGGAACATTGTTTATTATTAAAAAAACAATGATTTTTTTAATAAAAGGGGTGGAAAATATTAGTAACTCGTTATAAATTTGTAATTATGTTGTTTTTACCGTTTTGTAACGTATATCAAAGGACATTGGGAAACCGATGTATGAAATCTGGGCTCACCCTCAATAGTAACATGTGACACACCGTTGGATAGGGCTAGCGGAACATTAGTTACTAACAAACATATGGTCTAACGATAGTACTTTTTAAGATACGACGTGTTAAAGTCGTCTCGGTAAAACATTTTTTCATAATTTTAATAATAATCAATGTTCCGTATGTTGCAAAACGCTGCAAATTTGATACACGTTACAAACCGGTAAGAACAACCTAATTCCAAATTTGCAGCGTGTTACTAATTTCTTTACCCTTGTTATGAACAAATTGCATTGTTTTTTTAAAAATAAACAATGTTCCGTATGTTGCAAAACGCTGCAAATTTGATACACGTTACAAAATGGTAAGAACAACCTAATTCCAAATTTGCAGCGTGTTACTAATTTTTTTGGCAATGTTATTAACGAAAAAACACTTTTCACCCCTTTTCAACCCTTTCCGTACACCCCAGAACGCTGCAAAATCACCCGGTAAGTTATTTTACCTTCTTTAAGAACCCCTTAAAATTTCAGCAAGTTACTAATTATTTTCGGGTTTTGGCTTTAATGACTGGACTATTGTGACTGAACTAGTATAGGCATTGGCAATACGCGGTACTTTATAAATGTCAAAACAAATGCTAATCTATTGGAGTCATTTTTTTACTGAGCTAGATTAGGTATTGTTGAGTAATATGCTTATACAAAAGCTCATCGTGACTGAACTAGTATAGGCTTTGGAAATACGCCGCCGCCGGGCATGGTCCATGATCTGACAGCGAGTCGCCCATCTGGCGCAAATAGCCGTTATAAAACCTTTGTGGTGCCTACTTACCGGTGCTGAGGTTTCCTTATAACAGAACTAGGTTTCGAGTCGAAGTTCAAATCCTTGGCCCTGACCTTCTGAATCTTTTTATGTTTGCGGTCTTTAATCCGCTGCAAAACTCTTTCATATGCCGCTGCCTCCTTTGCTATAGCTGCTTCCTGTTCAATTTCTAAACAATAAGGCAGTAATGTTAAAAATACTGACGGCATATAATCTACAAGTAGATGTTCGTATGTACGTATCGCGATACAGGAGAAATTCTGGAGAATTTGTATCAAAAACTCTAAATGAAAAGCATTTATTTCAAGTAGACCAGTTCGAGGCACTTTTGAATTGTCAAAGACATAAAAAATGTAATGAAATACTACAAAGTTATGGTGCTACAGTTGAAAGTACCGTAGATGCCCATTCCAAGAAGTATATCTCTATGGAAAAGAACGGGCAAGAAACTCCTCCTATTATGGGGCAACGTTTTTTTTTTATGTACCCTCTACTGGAACACAGGCCTTCTGTCTGTGATGAAGCGGGCTGTTAGCACCACGCGGGCCCATAGATATATCACATTTCTTCGAAATTTTGAGGTGGCTTCATTGGCCGCCCGCGACACACCCATACTTCACCGTCCCCCCACCCCTAACGACGCACGGTTCTGGAGTCTAAAATCCGGGGTTTTCACGCGTCTTGTCCTGGTATCCAAATTTTAGAGATGGCAACCCTACCATAAGATAGACTGGTAGAAAATGTCTAGGTAAGTACGGCATTAAGTCCGCCGTTGCACGAAGTGTTATTTTACAATATACAAGCTATGCATAAAGTTTTATAAATAAATAATATTAAGATTTTATTTTAAAACTTACTGCCTTTGTCCATCAACGGCAAATGGTAGTCTCCCATGATTCCTCCAGACACAGGCTTGAACTTATACTTTTCTTCAATCTCAGTTAGCATATTACACAAATGCGCTATAACCTTTCCCATTTCCAGTACATTTGTGTACATATACAGCATGTACATGCTTGGCATACGTTCTCTCATTTGAAAATCGTAAAAATAACTAGTGGATCTGTTAAATAATTCTAACATTCTCTGATATTTCGATATTATTTCACTCACTAAATAACCAATTTCAAATTCTAAACTGTTTCGATAAAATATTCTCAATGTGTAGTATTTCTGAAAATCTTGAAGTCTGTAAAATGAGACAACATTTTTTTTTTAATTAAAATAGTTATACATCAGCACCTAACCCATATACCTTGTAAGTACGACATCGTTACAGGTAGCTCTTATTTTTTAATACAGAGTTTTTTTTTATGATAGACTTGTAAGCAGCCTGATGGTAAGCAAGGATTTGTGTTCGATGGTGAATGACGCTTACCTAGATTCGCTCCACGTAAAATACTGATATTCAGCATTGAGCTATTATTACTACGTATACCGAAGACACCACGCATCACCACTGTGTCCCATCCAGGGTGAGTACGCGCGCCTAGAGCACGCCACAGAGCTGTCAAACAACTGAATGAACTTGTGCGCGTTGTCTCATCCTGGATGGGACACAGTGGTGATACGTGGTGTCGTCTCTATACGTAGTAATAATAGCTCAATGATATTCATTTGCACTTGGTTTGACTGGAAACCGACCCCAATATATTAAAATTGGGAAAAGGCTCGGTAGATGTTGATGATCCAAAGTTTGACCGGAAGATATCGCTATTTTCTATTAGCGATAGAACCAGCGTTGAACCATAAGTTCTCAAAAATATCAAAAATGTGAAACCTCGGCTCGTGGCATAAAATTAACAATATTTTGAAAAGCTGTTTATTTAATTTTGGTGTTCAATAAAGTAGGTATATTCTATTACCTAAATGACAAGTAAGACTCACGCGCTGATGTATGTAGTTGCAATACAGTAGCAAGCCCTGATTTTCAATTCATCGGTTCCTTTGACCTCTTTCCTTGTTATAGCATTCATCATCAACATCGTACTCTTAGAGAGGTCACCCCATCTACCCTCCTGCCACTCGTCCTTTGGCTTTTGTTCATCAACTAAAACAATTTAAACTTTTTGTGTAACTTTTAAACTGAGTAAATCGAAAACACGGGGTTGAATAGTGACAGGTGAGAATCGACAATGAAATTAAATCAAACAGTCAATACTACCAAAGATTCTTCCGCCGCCGTCGCGATTTTTTTGTTCTCATACTATGAAAAAACATGAAACAGAGTCGTATCAAAAACATACAATTTTTTTTGGCCAATCTCATTCATTTTTAACGGCCGCGTAGGATTAACTGAAGAACTGAGTTACCGTGTCCCCGGAACGTAAAGGGCTATTCAAGGACACCGTGAATGTTAGTACAAGTCTGACAGTCCCTCATGCCCTGCCCGGGGCGGGAGGACTCATTTGATGATTGAACCAAGCTAAAAAAAAGGCCAACCGTTACTTGGAGGGTACACGAGCTGCAGGCCCTACAGACAAAGAGCAGATGACAATCTTTATCGCTCAGCAGTCACAAATATATTTTCTACTTTATACCCTAGCCAACTCTAACACACAAAGTTGAAAATCTATTAAAAACTGCTGAGCGATAAAGAACGAAACAAAAGAAAACGATCACTAAACTTCAATAGATTTTCAACTTTACGCGTTGGCGTATAAATTTGAAAATGCTGAGCGATAACTATTGTCGTCTGCTGTTTGGCTAAGGCTCCAGGCCTCGTTTCTGTGTACATACTTACATGGTGGCAATAAGGGCAAGTTCCACGCCTCCGCTGGTATGTTACGTCGTGTTGTAGTTCTAATTGTTGTTGTTACGTTCTTTTGTCGCAAGATCGGGTGAGAGGTCGCGGCCCACATTCTTCTTGCTAAAGTCATTTTTTGTTGACGCTCATCTAATATTTGTTTATTGTTATCAACTTTTTCAATTCCACCATTCTGCATTCTTCTGCTATTTATCATGCTTCTGCCACCTCGCAATGTTTTGTCTGTTTGTAAATTTTCGTTTTGTAATAACCTGTCAATTTTCTCTTTTAAATTATTGTGCATTTTTCGGTCCTCTTCCAATATTGTATCTATTTTTTTGTTTTTGTGCTTGATTCTGTCATTTTGTAATGTTTTATCAGGGGGAGTACCTTCGAAATTTTGTAATATTCTGTCAATCGGTATTCTTCTGCCATTTTGCAATGTTCTTTCAATTTGAATTTTTCTGACGTTTTGTAATGGATTTGGTCTGTCAAATGGGTTTTTTCTGATATTTTGCAAGGTTCGGTCGATGGGAATTCTTCTGTCATATTCTGATATTCTGTCAGTGGGAATTCTGCCCTCATTTTGCGTTTTTCTGTTATTGTGTAATGTTTTGTCAATGGGGATTTGTCTGTCAATTTGCTGAATTGCGGTTATCTGCGTGTTACTTACAGTTGGAATCCTTCTTTCACTCTGCAAAGTTCTATCAATGGGAAATTTTCTTTCATTTTCATTTCCTGGTTTCCATATCGGTTTTTTTCCGTAACTGAAGTCAATACTAAATAAAAACGTGACTGTAAGCAATGAATAAGGCATCTGCTTAATTATATGAACATAAATGTTATGAGTATTGGTTTGTTTGCACGCCATGTTTTTCCATTTTCTCGCATGTGTGCATATGCGTGAAGGCGAGAGGGTGCTGCGTCCTTCATCTAAGCCTGGATTTTTGTCGTGGAATTAAAACTAGATATTTTTCATAACATCTAATGTCATGGGTCTTCGCAAATTAACGCCTGATTCTATAATTTATATGAACATACTTTACATTCTATGGTCGGAAGTAAATATATAATATAATATTTACTTACGCAATAATATATCAAGAATATTTAATTTTAATTTCTGGTGCCACCTCATCTTGAATACATTGTATAATGTTTACATGTAGGTACTGTTTAACAAACTTTTACAGTGCTATGAAAAGTTTACGGCCTACGTTATGCAACCATTTTACAATTACTAACTGATTTAATTAAGATAATGGTCTATTATTTCAATTTGCTGTGAATTGCCTCTTTTTATTAAGAAAAAAAAAAACCCAAAGGTTTACAAACATGGAAACCCATATAATACACAAACACCCAGAGCCGGATCAACTACCTGCAGGCCAAACAATTAAGTATTTATGCCGTGCGGGGATCAAACTCTCGACACGCAATGGAGCAGTCGATCGTTCCACCACTGCGTCAACCGTGCTGAAGTCTATTTTAAATAGACGACTCGGGCAGTTTACGTTAGAAGCGGATGATGATAATCATACGAAAACTTTACGATGTGTGCCTGAAACTAAACAACAACAAAAAATTTAAACATTCCCTTTTTGTTTTCCAGAACACTGATCCCCCTGCTACTGTGCGCGAGCGCAGTATTGCCCGCGCCTCAGCAGAACACCAACATCACGTACATCAAGCAACTTGACCAGGAACCTTCGCAATCAGAACTGAAGACACAGAGAGAATCTAGAATAGAAAACATCCCTCTCACTATACCGGGAAATAGTAACAAACCAAATGAAAATACCAACAAAAACGAAGAAAATACTCGGACAAATCAAAGTCAACCAACTTACAACTACTCAGACAGAATATATTCTATCAAGACAAAACCTAAAATCAATACAAGCGTAGAAACAAACGTTCCAAAAGAAGAAATTGAGAACACTGAAAGTAATACAGAAGATGTAGTTCTCCCAGAAATTAAGAATTCTGATATTGTGCCAGCAGAAAGCGTTATAAACGATAGGATCGCAACAAATGATGATCCTGAATTAGAAGCCACGCAGAGCGACGATTTAGTCACGGAGAAATATGAGGAAGAAACGACAGTGACTACCGTAGTTGAAGAAGAAACGACAAAGCCCCCAATCCCGAGGCAACAGGCTAAACTAAGATACTTCGGAAAGTCCACAGTTGGATCATTTTCGCAGAACTTGATCGCGCATCCCGAAAAGAGGAGATACCGGACCCGCTGTCGATGCGAAAAGATTTGGAACTGTGCTAAACTACAAATAAGTGTACCAAGATGTCCTTCGGAGGAATTCATGTGTTGTTCATAGACTTGCAACTATTTGTACAAAGGAACTGATTTAGTGTTAAACCCACCGAACTGTTTAGCAATATTTGCTAATTAGGTATGTGCATGCGCATTGATTCACATCTCTTTTGTGACACGTTGCGATAGATTTGTTAGCCCCACTACCGACTTCGCACATCTACACTAATGTTATAAATAGGAAAGATTTGTATTTTTGTGTGTGTTTATGTTTGTAATTAATTAACTCAAAAACTACTGGACCGATTTATAAAATATTTCAGCAGTTGAAAACTACATTTATCCTGAGTAACATAAGGCCACGCGTGCGAAGCCGGGACGGGCCGTTAGTAGCGTATAATAAATGCAATCAGGCGTCTCACAGGGTGGGTTACTAAGAAGTGTGATGAGTTGTGTCAACCTATGTATTATTACTAAGATAATAAACAAACTTTCAGAATTTACACAGTTTAATTCGTCATAGTATAGAATTACAAGTTATCACAAAAATGTACAACGTTACATAAACAGTCATTGTTCTAGAAGAATATAAACATCCACTATTATATAATCATGCTTATTGTTATATTTATTTTATTCTGTTAATTTTAAGATGACATATTAACATTTCAAAAAATCGAACAATCAAACAAGACTCAGAGAAAATAAATAACAAAGGTATCTAAATAAAAAAATGGTAGATTACCGTCATCATGAAATTAACGGAATAAAATATCTTTAACCTACACAATATTTGATATAAAGTAATTCTATACACACTGAAATTTTGATACGGTAAACATTTTTTTTTTATTTATGTACAGAATTAGCCATAACGTGTGCCTGAAAAGAGTGACGTCTAAAATATTGTAAGATGATTGCAAATAATTATGATAAATATTGAAAACTATTTGTAGAACTTTTGGGTCTACCGAGACAATTCAGTTTTCATATAGAAACAAATTAAATCATGTTAAAGAAGATCCTCAGAAGTTATTATCAATAAGTAAATTCTAGAGTTTTTTTGACCTGTCAAACTTAAGACTATTTATTAGACCAACATCGTATAAGTCTTCAAAAATCCAGAGTTACCCGGATTTGAGACAAGCTTTTATATTTAAAGTTATTGGACTACAAGGTATAAAAGAAAAATTGTATCTGTAAGAAAATGGTTATTGATTTTTAGGAATCAAAAACCCTTGAGACTGCTCTGTGCTTCTACTTTAAAAAAAAAACTGCTTTTCAATGGCTATGGCTAATTCAATACTTCTTCAGATTATAATTATTATCTACAGCTCAAGCCACACTGACAAGAAATTCGCTAGCTGCCTTCAAAATTTTATTCATTTTATTATAGTCCCCGCCATATAAGTCTGGAATAAAGGTCATTGATCCTAATAACGCATCGTTAGAATTCCATTATACCGTCGTTCGAATTTCAAAATAAAATGTAAGGTCACGGTCGCCTCTTACCACGATACGTTTATTTTGATCGTATTACGAAACTTTCTTTACATTTTTTCGAATGGTTTTGAATATTGGAAAACATTGGTACACGGGGGTCAACGAATTTTATTCCACACTTATCTGGCTGAAAGTATAGCTATGATAGACTTCAGGATCGTCGCAATCGCTCAGCAGTAAACAAAATGTGTTATTTAGAACTAAGTTGGTAGTTAGGACATTAATTTAGGTTTTCAAAATAATTATAGATATGTCCTGCCGTGATTTTCAACAAGAAATCGGCCTTCAAGACTAGGCCGTCCTGGGTAGTTGTCCAACATGAACATTAGAAAAGATATCCCTAGCCTTAGTAGATTACACAGATCGACTCACAATAAAGCAAAGAAATGTAAACTTTATCTAATGTTGGTTATGGTAGTATTTTCAACGTTATAAATGGGAGTATATGCTTGACTCTACCACGATTCTTCTGACAGTGTGTCTTTAGCTCCAAATATTTTTATCGATATGAATAATGGCATATACGTTTGGTACGCATCGTTTTAGGCTAACACTTATTAAAATACAATAATACCTATTTAATACTATTTTTTATTTACTTGGTTTTTTTTAAATTTTATTTTTCACATTGATATTTTCTATTGACACCGAGAATGCAAACATTTATTTATTTCGATAAATAATTACGTAGGTATTCTTATAAATAATATTTCAGAGTTTATAAAAGTAAAAAAAAATGGTACATGTATGAGATTTTAACTTAACAAAAATAAAATAATAATAAATATTAACATGAGGAGTATTCAATCATTTTTACAAATTATTATTATAAGAATTAAAAACAGGATAATTACCATGTTTTATATTTGTTAAAATTATAAAAAAATAATAAATAAAATTTTAAAAGTATTTTTAAATGCTTGAACATTCTTTATTTCCTATGTAGTAACGTTCAGACAGTTTAACATGTATAAAAAGGTTTCTAATATTAATTTTCCATAGAGATGGTTTCAGTAATTTTTCTAAAGTACCGAATTTCAATAGCAAAACTTTTAAGAACCGTTTTAAAATAAAATTTATTTTATATATATTTTTAAATGGGTAACAAAAATTGCACAAATGCTTTCAGAATTTTCAAAAAATATAGATAACAGTATTTGCACCCCTAGGAAGCAAAATATGAGCATCATAAGACTTTAGTTACATAAGTTCAACCATATTATGTGCAGGCGCATTTCGACAAATACATAACATATTACACTTACATTCAAACAGCCTTTTTTTGGCTAAAAAACATTAAGTCCTAGGGCAAAACGCAAAAGCTTAATTTTGACATTCGAATATCATCATTACTCGCACAGAAATAAAGTTCGAATTCGCTTGAAATTTTTTTCACATTCGTATATGCGATAATGAAGTTTTAAAACATACATATAAGGTCTATATTAGTTTAAATCGCTTTAAGCTTGTGTATTTTGCCCTTTATATGCACAGTTTATTTAAATAAATGTAACATTAGAGTCGTTTTGATATAGTTTTACATAAATTATAGTTAAAAAAAACAATAGTAATAATATAGTACTAAAGTTGAGCTTTGCTTTTTATTGTCAAACTTAATAATACTATCAACTCCTAAAGAAAAAATATTTAAGGGTTTTCAACAATGAAACTGTTCGCGATCAGCTAAACACGGATTTGTCTTTAATAGATTTTCAACTTTATATGCTAGAGTTTAAAGTTGAAAATCTAACATAGACAAACCGCATTTTTTGTGTATGGAACCATAAATTTGACTACAATTATGACGCTAGCAACTTTTGACAGCAGTGTAAATGCCTTGTCTCATTGTTGAAATTAACCCTTATGTCTTAAGACTCTTGTATCACTTGTGTTTTAACATTTTGGCACTTTCTTAGCACTTCAACATTTAAGGCGGCACTCCACAGCGAATACGGCTAAGCTACGCTTGTATTTCTTGCTTTGTATGAAGATTTATCCAAAGTCACCCACTGAGAATGTGTGGCTGCTAATCGGAGGTTGCAGCTTACTCAGTAAGTCTAATCAGCACGCCTAGCATTTTTACCGTCGCTCGTTTTAAGCATGGCCATGTTTAAGAAAGAAAATAATAATAATATAGAAGAAAATAATCTGTTTTTCAGTGATGTACGGATCGTGCCATATTCATGCAAAAAATAGTCGAATTGTTTAGCAATAATGATGAAATAACTTTGTCTATTCTTCTATAACAGAGTTAGAAATTGATCATAGCTACACGTGCCGATAGTCGATTTAAAATTTTAACAGAACATTCTGATGCAGAATCAAGTACCGATCAAAAATAACTTTGAAAATTCAGTCGCCATAGCCTAATTTTACGCCGGAAATTAGTAAAGTATCTCAGTTTCAATCTCGGTCCCTTCTTCTCCAATCTCGGTCAGTCTGTAATTAATACGAAGATGCCAATACAAACCTTTAAAAAGTCCAATCAAAAGCAGCCCTCAAAGATCAGGATTTGGACTGAGATACAATATTAATTCCGACTTTAGCTATTCGGACGAAACTAAATGCAACAACGGTGAAACATCAGCCCAAGTCTACATCAATTAATTGAATTTTATTTTAAGCGTGCTAATAACAATAACTTTTTTTAACTTAAAATCCCCTTTTTAAATGCGTGAAATTCAAATAACTGACGAACACAGTTGTGAAACCATCATTCTCAAAATATTTGCGTTTTAAAGCCACTAAAAAGTCAACTCTCTGTTTCACACAATAAAGTTGAAATTTCAATACTTCTGGAGAAGTGCTACCATATCAAATTTATCAAATTTTTAACATACCTGTATTATCCTTAAAGGGTTGACGTTATTCACTAAGTTTTTGGCGTTAAGCTCGTAAATTCTACAGAAAAATTAAATACATCTTTCATACCGTCGACGTTTACGAAAAAGTCGATAATTCAACAAACTCTACTGTTTAATTTTAAACATTTACACAACTACAGTCGCGAGCAAAAGTATGGAATCACTTACTCCGATTCCGCGTGCTCTTGAGTACTTAATAACTAATTAAGAATATTTTAAAGCAATGGCTGCAATGGCCTAGTTGGTTAAGGCGTCTGGATTACTTATCCAGAAGACGCGGGTTCGAATCCAACTTGCAACTGAATATTACTTTCCTCAAAAATCATCTTTAACATTTTAACCGACGAACCCCAAAAAGATTTTCCATTTGTTTAACGCGTGTCTAAAAAAAGTGTAACTGAAAAACAACCCATAAATCAACATCGAATGCCTTTTTCACGATGTTAGTTTTTTTAGACCAGTGTTTAACAGATGTTTAAGTTCTTGTGGTACGGTTTAACTTTAAATGAATACCAAATTCGTTAAAATCACGCCATTATTTATGGAGCTATTTCGGATCTATTCCAAGTGTTTCCATACTTTTGATCGCTAGTGTAGTTTGAAGTTCAATATTTTAGGCTTTTGTAGACTTATTGACTTTTCTTTCTACATCGACGATAATCCCTTTACTTTCAAATAATGTTATGCTCAGCATAACTTTTTAAAACCACCGGGGTCTTATACTTAGCCATTCATAAGGTCATTTTAATAAGTCACTTCCTTCAAGTCTTTCTATTCACTTATTCATTCTTTCTTTCTTTCTTACTTACTCTTCTTACCTATAGGACGTCCATTATTTAGTTCCTATTCTATCTACCTCGATTCCTTTCAAAGAAATAAAGAGATCACATTGTCTTTGTACGGAAAATGACAGTTTTTTTAAATTTGAAAATAGAATTTTAACATTTCGTAGATATTGATGTGTTGATTGGCTGGCAAAGTAGCCAATGGAAATGCAGTAGGTACTTCTTTCGAACAAAAAATATAGGGTTGTAAGATGAAAAAAATAATAACCGTCTTACAACAAAACAAAGATAAACATTTGTTGAACACTTGTCTAAAAAACTGTCAACTGCAAAACGGCATTTGACGTTGATGTAAGGGTCATTCCCTTACATTAATTTGCAACTTTGTAGTTACACGATTTTTAGACAAGTGTTCATATACTTTTTGTTTTACGACGGTAAGTTTTTAAACTAACTTGATTGTTAAAATGGCATATATCCTGGAATTATTGCACTTACAGGAGTGCAAATATCGAAAATTAAAAAAAAGATATCCAATTTAAGATCTAATGATGAAAACATATTTTATAAAAAAATGAAATGTACAAGTATTAGAAACTAGCACAAAACTGTTATTTTCTATACAAAGACAAAACAATTTGTTAAAACTTTGGCTGCTATAAAAATCAAATAGGTCAGTGCAACTCAAAATAGACCTTAGAACGTAAGAAATAGAGAGACAATTTAATAAAATTGTCTTAAGAATGAACTAAATGAGTATAACTTATATAAAAAATGGTAAATACTTTAATTAGGAAGACTATTTCAGTCGGGGTACAGCAGATTGGCTTCGCGGCCACAGCGCTCCTGGAAAAAAATACTTTATGAAACTTATGTCCTACGTTTTGGGTAATAAAGAAGAATCCTTATTATTATGAAGATAATGTGCATAATCAGAGAAATAATCAAAAATAAGGAGATTCGTAGACGAACCAAAATTGCCATAGCCCAGCGAATTAGGAAGTTGAAATGGCAGTGGGCAGGCCAATATAGCAAAACTAACGGACGATTGGGTCGTAAGGAGAATGGAGACCACAAAAATATACTGAAGTAATTTCAAAAAGCTCAATTGGATGTGATTAAGTTGTAAGTAGATGTCGCGGAACCGTGATCATGCATCTGTGACCTCGGAACGTAATGGGCTATTGAAGGACACCGTAGATTTTAGTCAGTGCGAGTCTGACAGTCCATCCAGTCCCACCTTGAGTAGGACGACTTATTTAAATTCTACCAGGTAAAAAAAAAGTAGTCAGTAAGTACCTGATGCTCGCTGATGAGGTAGAGCGGCAGCGACTGCGCACAGAACTCGCAGGGGATGACGGGGTCCTGGTCGAGAGGGGCTGCGGGAGACAGTGCCGCCGCGCCCGCGGGAGACGGGGAGCGGGGTCGGAGCTGGGCCAGGTCCGGCCGACAGCCCGTCTGAGGGGACGACACTCATGCTATTAAACTTGCGGGTATAAATGTATACTTATGGCAAACAATTACCATTTAGCAAAAATGTCTAAAAATGAGAGAGAGAGAAAAATAAATGTATCGTTTATAATTATCCTTTAGATAACGTCTATCATGTTAATGCGCAACGTCACTGCAAAACATTCAAATAAGACAATGAAAGATTAAGCCTCGACGAGTACTGCTGCGATGGTCTTACTGTTAAGGCGTTCTGGTGGCTTTAAAGATGGTCTTAAAGCCAAAGTAGTTCGAGTGAGTGACAGAGACAGAGCTATACAAGTCGTCTAGCACCACCTCGTTCACTCAATGCAACCACTCTGGCTTTAAGACGGCATAATACGGCCACTGGAGTACTTATTTGGGAGGATGCAAGATAAAGTCTATGCGAGAATAATAATAATAAATTAATCAATCAATCAAAATGTTTATTTCAATTTGGCCATAACCGGCCACTTTTAAACTGTCAAAAGACAAAATAAAACTAGTACAAAAATAGTTATGGTGCTACAGTCCCAGTCACAAGACATAAAAAATGTGAAAGTACCGTAGGTGCTCATTCCAAAGCGTAGATCTCTATGGAGAAGAATAAGCAAGAAACTCCATGGACACTCTTTTTCAATCGCCAAAATTATTACAGATCTTTGGTTACATCATTCATCATCAGGGGCCTAAGTCTACTAATTTATAAACGTTACAATGGTCTCTCAATGGTGTGTTTTTGACAGTTTTTGTATGGCAAATCTGTCAAAAACTTACCATTGAGAGACCATTGTGACGTATAGAAATTAGTAGACTTAGGACCCTGATGGTAGATACATTATGTGAGAACGATGTGGCAAGTTATTAGTGTCCATAGCAAATATAAAAACGACAATTCAAAAATAAAGTTATTCATTATTAAAATAGACCATGGCAGCTAAGAGATGACCAGTCCCAACTGACAGCGCCCGTTCACGAACATGACACATATATCACCATTCAGCTCAACCATTTTGAAGGGAACTAAATGATCCGACGCACATGCCACCATCAGCGAGACTTTTGAGTGAACATCACATACTCTCAACCGCCAGAGTCATTCAAATTCAATTTCTAGTTAAAGATAGCTCTGAAGTACATGGTACTCACACAATGCTGTATATCGGGTGTTTATTCAATGCACCCTATCCAGGATATAAACCCATCTCTTATCAAGAGTAAAACTATATCTTAAAAAAGAAATATTAATGTGTATAATATCATTAGTATTACCTGATGCTGTACCAGGTTGTGTGCCGGTATGAGTGAGTTACAAAACTCACAGGGCAGTCGCACGTCTTCATTGGCGGGAGACGCACGGCCGCCGCGCTCATTTCTATAACAAAAATAATAGGAGGATAAATGTAGAATTCTTAACTTTTGTTTTAGGGCCCCGGTTGGGTCGCGGGACTTATTCCATCACCGTGACCCCGGTACATAAAGGGCTATTGAAGGACACCGTGGATTTTAGTCAGTACAAGTCTGACATTCCCTCCCGCCCTGCTCGGGGTGGGAGGACTTATTTGATGATTTTACCACGCTAAAAAAAAGGGCCTAGGTTGAAACAAAAGCGTTCCAAGATGAGTGGGACTTAGGTCGAATTCAGTTGTGGCGTGGAGAAGTATTTATAAAAGCTAACTTTTTTGTAAGTAGATTCTTTTCCGGGCACTTAGCTAGCTACTTACTCAAATGACATACCAACATTTCTTACAATGTTTGTTCATGGGTTCGCAGTTGAGGTTCATTCGGCAGACTATGAAAAAAAAAATGTTGTCCTAGTCATTGGAATATTTATTTGTTTTCATCGAATTTTCAAGGAGGCCTGCGCCTTATGGAAAATTATTTTACTGTTTAAATGGGTATACTGAAAAGGTAGTCTCATGATCACCAGGTCAGGATCTGATGATGGAATTCTAGAAAAGTCGAGGGAATTCTTCAATAACTGTCAGAATATGTACCGTGATTTGAACTGCTATCGCATGTATTGTGCAGTCACACAACATAATATCATACCTTTGCCCACTAAAAAGGTCAACTTTTTTTTTAAATAACAAACGTCTATTACTACGCCTAAAAGCATTTTTTTTCATTATATTTTGATAAAAAAGAGGAATTACAGGATTTACACTTACCCATTGTTATTATTATTATTGTTCTGATTTGCGCCGCTGTTCGGATTCGAATGGTATGGAGCAGTTACCTGGAACAGATAAGGCAAAGGCATTGTAGTATAAAGTTTGGCCAAACAACATCGTTGTTAAAAATTAAAATATCCTGTCCGACACCTAAAGATAGAATAGAATTATATTTATTTGATATAGGACACACACACAGAAATAATAAAAACAAAATACAGTTAAAAATACAATAAGAATTTTGCTGAGCATGTCCACACCAAAAGGGATACCAACTCAGCATTTGCTAAGCGAAAGACACCCAGCGCTGGTTTTCATTTGGCACCACGCAGTTACACAAGATCATGATGGAACAAAGTGACAGTTAACTGACCTCATTCAATCCCCTCCGCAACTCCCTCAACGACGACTTGATCTCACTGAACCGATCCCCTCCCTTCCTCCCCTCCCCACTATTCTGCTGCCGCAATTCCTCATCCTTCCTCAACTGCATCTCACTGAACCTTTCCAAGAACTCCTGAGGAGTCATCGGCTTCACGTTCTTGAACATTTGCCGTCGCCTCTCAGGGTCTTCATTAGCAGTTCCTAAGACATGACCTGGTTGTACCAGGTTCTCCGGACTCCTGTTCATGCGACCTCGCATGCGGTTCTTGTAGTCTACGTGGGATTCAGGGTTCTGGAGAGCGTCCATTTTGCGCAGTTTCTCGATCTTCGCTGCTGGGGTTAAGACTGGTGGTAGACCTATAATTGACATGATGAAATCGTGAGGTCCTGCGTAGCTTAGATAAGAAATGAATTACGATCCTGTGTATTATGTTATAAAGTTGGGTATCCGCCGTTCATAAGTAAGTTATTATCAGTAAACATTACGTAGCGGTACTGTTAAAATGGTATCTACCATTTTAACAGTACCGCTTGTGTGTTAGACTAGTAGAGTTAATATACCTAAAACTCTTTTCTCTATAATCTGCAACTTTTTATAACAATTTTTGAAAGAAGTTTTTAATAAACGAACAATGAATAAGAATGGACTCAACATCGAACCTTGAAGTACACCTAACTGGTCCGGTTTCCCAGATGATATCACAACATTTAATCAACACACATTGTAACTATTATGTGAAATACAATGAGTTACATTCCGAGCGATACTTAGAACACAACAAAAACCTAGTTTACGTAATAGTTTAGCATGATATACACGATTAAAGGCTTTAAAGAGTTCTAAATATATAGTTTATTTCACTACGTCGAGATAATTTACGTTGTTCAGAGTAAGAAAAAGTCTGAAATGCGAGGGTTTTGCTAATCAGCGGGCACAAGACCTCGGCACTCCGAGGTCGCTCCAAGAAGCTTGTGAACATCTTAGGAGACTTGGAATGACTTGACTTGAGTTTCTGGAAGGAGCTGGGTTGGCTCATATAGCCAACCGTCCCATATCACCCATAATGGACCATCTGCGAGTCCAAATGCGAAACAGATGGCCAATCATGACATCTTAAAGTGTGAATGGTTCCGCTCAGGGAACGAAATAGCACTAGAAAACTTGTATAGCTCTATCTTTTTCCCACAGCTTAAAGACTTACGCTTTAAGACTTCATGGTAAGCCACCGGGAAGCCTTTTTTTAGCATAGTAAAATCATCAAGTCAGTGCTGCCACCCAGGGCAGGGCGGGAGGGACTGTCAGACTTGTCCTGAATAAAATCCATGGTGTTCTTCATTAGCCCTATACGTTCCCCTAACAATACATATAAGTGCTACGACTCACCGACTGATAAGTTATATGCGTTCTGCTCCTGCCTCTGACGCTCCTCTCTCTGTTGGCGCTGCATCGCGCTGTAGTACGGCATGTCGCGCACGGGAGACGCGGTCGGCGGTTGACTCGGCGGCTTCGGAGCCGGACGCTTCTTTACAGCACCGCGGGAAATGCTTCTGGAAGGTAAGGGAAAGGTAACGGTGAAAAGGGAATACCAGTTAAGGGTGTCCTGGATTACGGATTAAATCGACTAGAGGCATGGCTATTGGTCGGTTGCCGCGCCATTAGTGGCGTCATTCTAGGCGTGTTTATATTAAAAGTACTTTTATATAATTTTTTTTATTTTATCACACACGTTTTTATACTATAAAAATTATGGATATGATTTTATTTAATGTATTTAATACACTTCACTTTTCCTTCACATATATATTTGTTTTTTTATCAAGAAAATTTAAATATTTATTTTATTTGCCTACCCTCGTCCGTGTGTCACTGCGTGGTGCCAACTGAAAACCAGCGCTGGGTGTCTTTCGCCCAGCATATGCTGAGTTGGTAACCCTTTTGGTGTGGACATGCTCAGCAAAATTGATGTATTATTATTATTTTTTTAATTATTTCTGTGTGTGTGTGTCCTATATCGAATAAATGATTTTCTATTCTATTCTATTCTAATTGGGTAGGATCATTTTCAATCTTTTAAATCTGAGTATGTCGGGTCAATTTTTACGGTTCAGAAGTTAAGACCTTTTCTATTTTTCAACTTGGCGACCAATAACTAGATTCTCGATTCTCCCAAAGAATGAATATGCCTTGGGGAAGTTGTTCTAAAACGTGGTAAATTTTCACTTGTTTTACTTTTTCGAATGAATATATCGCTTGATTATCGAATATATTGTGCAGGACCTATATTTTTTTATTGAACACATATTATCCAGCTACGTAAAAGTATAAAGAAAAGATAGGCCAACGCTTGCACAATGTCCTGAAAAACATTACATTTGTAACGCACCGCCAACCAACCAAATGCCTTGAATCTAGTTATAAGTAATCCTTGAGTATTGAGGGACGTTTTGTAATATGGGCCTTAGTAAGAGATACTTACAAATCCTTATCCACTTTGTTAGTAGCTGCCACGTTGATGTTAATCTGGGGCTGATCATTGGTCCTCTTCTTCGAGCCATTGGCGAGATTAGCCTGGACCGTCCTCCAATCAGTGGACGAACCCTCGCCAGCCAAAGATGATGAGGATGAGCTTGAACTACCACTGCTGTAGTGGTTTGGACTAAAAAGATATGGGTTTATTTGTGATTAAAATTAAATTGTGCTACAACTGGGAAATGTTATACTCTCAGGGGATCTAATATGGCTACTTTAGTAGCGCATATCAATGTTGCAAAAATTTTTCTTTGTTACTCTTTTGCTTCCGCAGATCAAAAGTAAGATAGATATTAACAATCCTTCTAAAGTGGCTATTTTAGACCCGCTGGTTATGTACTTTTCTAATGGTGAAAAAAGTAATGGTGAAAGTTGATCCAGTATATTTTGAGTTTATGCGTTACACGTAACAAAATATTAGTGGAGACTGAATTCATAGTGCCATCATATGATTTCAAAAACACCCTTGAAAACATATCTTTCACACATAGATAGGTACAGTTAAATCAGAAAAGGTTAATTCTTCGGTACATTTTCAAACCTTAATTATGATTGCCAGCCAACTTCCAAAGTCCAGGCTACTACTACAAAATTTGGATAGCAGTTTTAGCTCGAACTGAGATCCAAATGAGAGCTCTGGGCAAATATGTACCATATTACATGTAAATAAAGACCAAATGCCATTCAAAAGTTACCTCGTATGTTGAGAACCTGAAGTCCTAGTAACATCAGGCCGAGACAAGTTGATATTCTTCAAGCCATTAGGTCTAGCATTGATATTGGATGTGGTTGGCCGCGTCAACCCATTGTTAACATTCGCCGAAGTGGTTGGTCGTGAGAAACCATTAGCCGAGTTGGTTGGTCGCGAGAAACCATTGTTGCTTGTTGAAGGTAGGTTGGTATTCCCAGCATTTTGGTTGGTGTTCGTTATTTTAGCAACCAGTGGTTTTGCTGGGCTTTTTGGTATCTCCTTCTTTGGTACTGGGGCGGGATCTGAAAAGAGTATTTTTTTTAAATTAATAGATTTTCAACCTTATCAAAATAGTGGAAGGTAAATGATCGATTGATATGACAGATAACCTGCTGGCGTCTGTACAATATTTAGCATGGGTGTTTTAGTTTTAACCTGGTCATTTCGTAATGATTTTTGAATTTCCTATTTCATAAAAATGTTATTACAACAACCATTAATTTGTGTAATGTTTTTCATCACCACTGCTCTCAAAACGGTGAAGGAAAACATTGTTATAAAGAAACCGGCATATCCTAGAACCAAAAATTCGAAGGCGTGTGACTTTCACACTATCCACTCCCTCTCAAACAGAAGAGTTCTATGTCCTAGCAGAGGGAACATTATAGGATGATTTTATCAATGTCTCTGAAACGCCGAAAGATTCTTGTAGGAACCTATTTGTACTATATTGGTTACTTCTTCTGGCACTCCTACACTTACCGTCGTCCAGCCGAATGAATCCATGGTTGGAGTCAACGTGCAGCTGGCGGTACTTGATCATGACCCATTCATGGCAATCGGGGCATTGCTCAGTGCGCACCCCGCAGTAACTTTCGTGCGCCGGCAGGTCGCGCCGGGGAAGCTCTAACTCGCAGAACCTTTGGAATAAGGGGGAAAACAATGCCTAAAAACAAATTCGAATAGAGGTATTATGGTAACATTCGTCTAAGTGTTAAACTGTCCACATGTCATTATGTAAAAAGTAAAAAGTTTGAGAACCTCTTCCTTCAGAAGTCAGTCATTTTCATAATTGAAACGCAATTTTCCCTTTTTTTCATAGCGTCTTTGTGATTTGTCACGAAAGTCGATGAAACGAAAAATCGACTCTAAAAAGAGACAGACAAATAAATTCATAAGATTCACATGGGAGAAAATGAGATAGAAAGCATTATATTTTTCAATCGTGCACAAATCTAGTGTTCGTGGAGTGGTTGGTCTTTGTGGCCTCTACTGAAATACTCTATTAACTTTTTTTAACTAGGAAAAATCATCAAATGAGTCCTACCACAAAGGCGGCGCGGGAGGGTCAGTAATACTTGTACTGACTAAAATCCACGGTGTCCTTCAATAGCCCTTTACGTTCCTTTACCCTATGTACCAGGGAATCGCAGAATTCTACTCAAAATCTCTTGGTCAGCAGTCGAATAAGAATAATTATTATGTCCTTGACCGCCTTGACGTAGCCATATTAAGGATAAGGAACAAAAAAAACTCTAATAGCCTTCAACAATTCCTGATAAGTTACTATCAACTTATCCAGCGATAATAATTTTGTACTTCTGCTCCATTTTTGCATTAATTAGTAGAAAAGTGCAAGGCAACATTGACCGAACCTGTCTATACGCTCGTACATAATAGACACAGGTTAAGACTTGGCAGACTTATTTTTACCTGTATCGATCTGTACCGATCTGCTTCTTTATTAAGGCTCTTTCTTAACAAAAATGTAAAAAAAATAATGTTAAATGTTACCAAATGTTAAATCTTCAAATAGGTTCCAAATCAATAAGTAGTAAGCAGTGTAGATAAGTTTAATATTTCTAAGTAATTACGATTAAAAAGAGCAAAGAAAAACTTATAACACCCCTCTTTTTCCGTCGGGGGTTAAAAACCGGCCAAGTGCGTGTCTTTTCACACAAAATGTCAGAGTACCTACAACATTTTCCTACTTTTTATGAATTCACCCCCTGTTAGTCAACTTAAAACAATTAGGTACTCTTTATAACCTTTTTTTTTATAAGGAAAGTGTGGATAATTTCGAGGACAGTCTCTTGATATCGAGGTTCAAGAACTTGTGATTATATGTTGAATTTGAATAAATGACTTGATTGTTAAGAAATCATTTGACCCTAAAGAAGTTACGAAATTCCGAAAATACTGTCCCCCGGTATAAAAAACACAATGAACAGTATACGTTGATATGTTGTACACCTCCTTATAATGAACACAATATGTACAGTATTTTGTACAACGTACAGTAGGTTATTGTTCAAAATATAATGGTAAGCATTCATGAATGTGATTAATTTTGATAACGGACCACTAGTTACACACTTTCAATGTTGCATATCGGCCTTATTTTTCGGGTAGGATGTCATTTCAAAGAATAACGAAATGACTACAGTTGGTACTATAAACAATAATCATTAACAGAGCTATAATGAACTATCTCTTGCCCGCTGCTTCGCTCGCGATAATAAGAATTTGATTTTCAATACGGGATGTCTTCTTACTAGTCCTACTAATATTATAAACATGAAAGTTTCTTCAGTTCGTTTGTAATGAACTAAGTAAAACTGCACAAAAATTACACGTTTTATATAACGTGAGACAGTCCCGCGACCCCGGCAGGCTTTGGCCCTATTAGAGGGCCCCGTCAGATTGCTGACAGCTCCTTGAGGCGGGCGTGGAACACAACGCGCCGTCGACCCGGGCATGGTCCATGACCAGCCCTATGCCCTACCCTAGCTCAACTGCTTCACTTCGTTCACTTCATAAAAACACACGTTGCAAACCTACTTGTAATAAAATTGACGTTACCTGCATGACTTGATGGTATGTGCGCAGGAGTCTCGGATGTGATCTTCTAAGTCCGTTCCGCACACGCTCTCGCCGCATTTCTTACATGGTACTGATGGCAAACAAACATACAATAAAGGTAAAATTCACAATTAGACAGGTAAGTAGTTGATTGATGGCACAGGGGCTGAGCTATTGGCTGTTGCGATACTTGCCGCAGGTTCGATTCTACGCTAGAAACAAATATTTGCATAGTCTAGAGGTACTTAGTTGTTGCCTACATAACTATCAGGAAATCAATCTATGATAGATACCTCCCGTATCTTCAACCCTAAATTGTTCGCGTGTAGTGAGCATCTCTTTGAAAGTTTAAAACTTTTCAAATTCTATATTTTGAACAGTATAACGCTGCTTTCACATTTGGGCAATAGTCGCGCGACAGACGCTGTGAATGTGCTTATGCCGCGCTACTGTCGCGCTGCTAACTTCCTAATGTGAAACGGCCTAATACCCGCTAGCTTCTTGATGAAAACAAGTTTTCATTGTGAAAAAGTATCAAGTCTTGAATTGATTTTGTATGGATTCGTATTTTATTTAAATCGCCCCCTGTCACGCAACCCGCACAACGTGACCGTTTTATGTAACTTTTTGGAAGCGACCAAAATTAAGGGTTAACTTTGAAATTCAAAACCTTGTAAGAAAAACATTTGATTGTTGGGTAGGCCTGTATTAGAAGCCAGTGAAATCTTTTGTTCTAGATGCCACAAATAGCTCAGTTAATGTTGCCAAACAAGAGACGGATTCATGTGCGTACTCAGTAGATAATTATAATGGCAATAAATCATCTGTATAAATTATAATCAGTTATTTAGACGATATCTAGTTGTATCTTTGTGTTAGATGGCGATGCCTGTATTGTTCGAATGAGGGATCCACTAAGGAAATGAAATAATTGACTGAGCTTTAAGGAATACAGTTTACCGTCAAGCTAGCCCAGCATGACAAGTCTACTTGATAGCCATACAGCGTCAAGTTTACTGAACGCTGCGCTGATAATTTGACGGTACACTGGACCGTGTGTGGCTGGCATTATTCTGTAGACAGGATATGGAGATCAGTTTTGGCACGCATGGCACGTAAAGAAAAACAAAAGCTAGCTTTTAATTTAAGTATTTAAATATAATAATTATTTAGTTATGTATGTGTGTAAATAAAAAGCTAGATGAAGTCGACATTTTCTTTTTATGACTACACCTGAGAAGAGATAGAGAATGAAACTCATGGGTCAATCAAAATACATCTGTCATCTGGCTTTATGAGTAAAGCAGCCAAGGAGTCTAGATATACTCCGGGTTGATGGCAATAGGCGCGGCCCTCGTTACAATGGGACTTAAAAAATAACCGGAGATAAATGGTTCACCACTGCCCAAAATCTTCGGGAATTATGCGTTATCTCCTACAAGAGTTGACAGGAGGCCCCTTAAAAAGAAGCAAAATCACCCGCATTTCCTTATTACGTTATTTAGCGACCGGGAACAAGCAGTGTGTAAAATTGGCGGATACAATCATCGGTGACACACGGACACAAGAACTACGTGGCATGACGGTGCGACTGCATCCGTGACACTTCACAGACCGACGTGCTTCCACTATCAGTAATTGCGTCTTAATCGTAGATTAGATGCAATTGCTTGACACTTCATAAGTCCCCGATTTCAGGGTTACAGTTGTGAAATTCCTTCTTTATGCAGTTTTAAATTAATTTGAGAAGCGGAAGAATATTTAACGACTTTTCGAGCATGATGGGTTGCTGCGGAATTTTTTTATAGAGTCAAAAATTTAATCAGAGCAAACTACAATGTTTGTCAAGGGACTACGACGGACGGCTAGGATATACAGGGTGAATTTTTCAACTGGGGTGGATAAAATGGAGGGTGGAAACTAAGAGGAATATCGAGAAACGTTGAAAAGAGTCTCAAAGCCGATTTTGACGAAAACTAAAGCTGCATATTGGATTTTAAAAATTCAATAACCCTGGCCATGAATTGAAACCGCTGATTTGGAAAAAAAAACACTAACTTATTGCACCATTCGATCTAGCGTTGCTAATAAGGATCAAATTATGGGAAGTTATGATATTACAGTTATACAGTTGAAAAATTGTATTCAACTGTATAATTGTTTAAAGGAGCAGGGTGGATTTACTCAGTACGAGTGACAGTATCTTCGCTCCAACCAGTATAGAACCTTTTATGGAACCTGGACTTATTTGAAGATCTCTACAGTCCAATAAAAAAATACCGCAATGTTTACCAATAACCTGGTGAAGATGGTAGGAATCAAATCGCTGATGAGAGCAGGGACAGTAGAGGTTACATAACTGCTCCATAAAAATACTGGTACCCAACTTAATCCGGTAAGACTGGAAAAGAAGTTAGTAGTATAAGATACTTATGAATTGGTACTTACGCAGCTTGTGCAGCTTCTCATGGTGTTCCTTTAGCTCGGCATAAAGCACGGGCTCCTTGCAGACGGGGCACACGCGGATGTTACGCGCGCAGTGCACGCTATGGATCGTGAAGTTCACCTCAGGAATCTCGCGTTTGCTGAAAAATAAATAAATTTTTACTTCTGCGTAGCCTTTACCCCACAATGCACAATGGTAGGGTCGGCTTAAAGTCTGACAAAATGCAGCTAAATATCAGTTTTTTACATGGAGCAACTGCCTATCTGACCTCCATAACCCAGTAAGTCAATAATACGATACTTGGTAAGACTGGTTATTCGATTTTTTGAGATTTTGACTAACAGTAACGACTGTTAAAGATCTAACAGCTAGAACCAACGGCTTTGCGTGCATTCTGAACTCGGTAAGCTTGGATTAACTTGGAAGATCGGCTCGTGCGGCTGTATTTTCAGAATGTAGCTTATTTGGCTACCAAGGGGGGTATTACAACGTCTTAAAACCAGGCTTATTCCAGCGAGTGAAAGTGACAGATTTATGCAAGTCGTCTAGCGCCATCTTGTTCACTCAATGGACCAAGCCTGGTTTTAAGACGTTGTAATACCCCCAGCTCCTAAAAACAAATGCAATAAAAAGACTATCCGTTTGACAGACAAACTTTGGAAAGATTGTTTGTTACTCAATCACGCCAGAACTGCTGAACGAATCTGGATGTTTAGTAAGTTCATACAAATTCCGTACCGTTTCCATTCATTTTCTGAATAAAGGTGAACCGAAAACAAGTGGTGTCAAAGACCGTGGCAAACCTACTAATAATAGAACCGCCTTTTTGACCTCCACTGTCGCCTAGACAACAGCACGCTCTACGCAACGGAATTCAGGCTAGATACTAAAAATAAATCTTATTGAACTTCCGATAGGGTCGAATGTCAGGTGTGTTATGTAATTTTTAGGTCAGTCGTTCAGGGCAGCGTGAGATGCAAATAGATTACCTATTGAAAGGGGAATTAGAACTCGGGAATACGACAGAGAGCGATGTCGTAGCAAACAGCTTGGCAAACGCTAGTGAATAATGGACCTTTTTCTAAGGCTTGTTTTACATACATAATTATGTACCATTACGGCACTACCCCATCACATCGCAGCGAATCATCGATTCGGCTACCAGTTCGTAATGTTCCTGGTGATTGCCTTGTGGCTGTAACGTGACTGCGATGTGGATGGTATCTCACATGCGGTCGATAAGGACGGCTTAATGTGATCCATGTGAATTCCATTATTTATCTTCAATACAAAACATGAACCGACCTAGATATTGTGGTATATGTGAAAAACCCTTAACCACTTCTAAACAAATTTTCTGTTCCCCTGTTTGCCCGTTTATACTTTTCACCTGAAGAAGCAACCAAGCAACAGTCTATGCACAGATTATAGCGTCCTACAGTTGTTGCAAACATGCGGTGACGGTGAAAATCATGAATTCAGTACCTGCCGAAGGCCGGACTGTACCTTGCACCTATAGTAAATATGTACATGATTATTCACACATTCAGAATGTTAACCTTTGATCTTCATGTAAACAATGAAACAGTTTGCCGATACAATTTGCGAAAACTATTAGTTTAGCTACAGAGCGCAGTATCTTAGGTGTTGAATACCAGATCATGTGCGGAACACTGCACTGCGCTCGAAAACACAGATCACTGACGTGATTCTAAAGGCTGCCCAACTTAACTGGGACTGGGCGGGATGGGATGTCCGTCGCATGAATGAGCCATGACAGGATGCCCTGAAACGGCGAAGCGGGGTCGAGGCAGACCACAAAGGACATGGCGGGACGAACTGTGGATACCTCTCTTGAGAGTTGGAAGGAAAGAGCGCACAATCGAGACCGTTGGAAGGAATGGAGAGAGGTCTTTGCCTAGCAATGGGACAGTAAAGGCTAGTAACAATAAAAATAATAATTAGTTTTGCAAAAAATAGGGGATCTTTTTTCCGAATTCATGTCTTGATTGCTAGTCACACTGTCACAGTTACCAAGCCGCATCGCTTCGACGTAAATCAGTATTTTCAATGCTGCTGTTCAGTCGTTTTCAGCCATGTCCTTCTGAATATACGGACGGACAGAACTAGTAAATATCAACGGTCACGGCCCGGGCGTGTCCCTGACACGGTCAAATTTGATTCAGCATTCAAGTTACAGCTTTCCACAAAGCTAATCGATTTGTTGCCACAACACAAAACGTCACAATTTCCCAAGAAAACGTGGGGCTTTCTTTACTTACACGTTATTTGAGGTCTTTTGCCCAACTGCGGCGAATCTATGGGAAGGGTTATGATTTTGATATTTTGTAAATAAAAAATATTTACCACCAGCAGAAAATTATACCAAATCATCACCATCATCGGTCTATTAAAGTTCCCACAGCTGGGACCTGGGACACAGGCCTCCTCTCTGTGAGAGGGAGTGCCCCATAATTCACCACGCAGGCCCAATGCGGATTGGTGAATGTCACACGCGTGTTTTCGAATTTTTGGTTCTAGGATATGCCGGGTTTCCTTACGATGTTTTCCTTCACCGTTTGAGAACAGTGGTGATGAAATAAATTATACAAAGTAATGCGCCTAGCTGAGTTCGTTCGAACCCATGACCTAAAACTCGTAAGTTGGGGCCAAAACCGCTGGGCCACCACTACTCTCGACTGTACCAAATACTGTAGCGTAAACAATAGTTTCACATTTTTGCCTGGTACGTTTGCGTACGTATCATCGTAAAATTACAATTTATGACCAGTTACCAGTAACTGCATAAATACTGGCCGTGTCAAGGACATGACCGGACCGTGACCGTTGATATTTACTTTTAATGAAGGAAATGGCCGTAAGAGAGAGATGAGAAATGTTATTGGATGGAGAGGGAATGGTAGAACAAGGAATAGACGTATTGTCTGAATAATTTTATGAAAGAAAAAAAAGTAAATGATAGCGTTAAGGCCGTTAGAAGAGAACGGAAGACGAAATCGTGAGTGTCGACCGCACCATTGAACAATGGCAGCAAAATGACTTGATATAATTAGCCCCTCCATAATCGTAAACAAAGCGACACAAGTCTCCGATACCTTTACGACTTTGGTATCGTATCATGCGTGCTTGTATAAGAAACTCTATGGATTTGTATTGCAAACATCGCTTGGATACCAAAGTCGTTAGGAACTGGAGACTTGCGACGCGATGTGTACAAATTAGTCTTGCTGCTAGGTTCTAGTCTATAACTGGGGATTCCCCAATCTTTGTTTACGTTGCGCATTATCTTTGAATCGATACACTATTTCTATAAAAACATTAATTTATTTATTTGCTCTCATGCACATCATACACTTGACATTGCTGTCGGTTCCAGTACATGAACCCTGTCAGGGCACTGCAAAGCTCGGCGCTGGTTTGCCATTGAGTTTTCACAACAATTAAATTAACATTAGAACTGAGTCAATCTTATAACAAATAACTACTAAAGTCGATTTAAATAATAACAATGATAGGGATTATTGAACAATAATAATTTGAATAGAATAACAATTTAGAACGAATCATGTTATGTCAGTATAAGTTAATAGTATTCTTAGACTATGGAAAAGAGTAGACATGAAATACCTTCGAAAAAAACGTGCCTGCCTACTAATGTGTCTGGCACAAAGATGGCGGTTTGCCGTAGAGCTGCGCGCATTTTATTATCGATAGTTGAATTGCACGGTGTTTTTCGACAATGAGTTTCTAATAGCTTTCTATTGGCTTTTTCCTACTCCGATATTTTCAACTTTATCACAAAAGAAGGTTTATGTTGGATTGGGAAAAATGACAGCATTATGAAAATGAAACCAGAAAAACATTTTACACAGATTTAATAAAAAATATAATAGCCGTTGGTTCCGGTTAAAGTCGAGTTCTAAAAATGCGTTCTTTGAATAAGTATTTTTTCACAATAATCAAATGTGAGTTCATTTAACCGTCGATCTCAATCATATTCAAAACGTGATGTTATCATGTTCATTTATCTTCAAAATGTAGGGAACGAATAAAAATATGCTTGGTAGTATACAAATTTTCAGTCCCAAGTATGCCACTGTTCTTTTCTGTTTTACATGTTGGCAATCTGAAATCACAAAAAAACAAATCGTGTTTAAATAATATCCACCTATCGATATATTGTCGATAAATTGAAAATGTCGAACCGAAACTCTATTTATTAGGGATAACTGATTTTCTTAAAAAACACTTAGTATTAATAGTAAAACAGTAAATGATTACAGAAAAGCAAGTATATCCTTATGAACTTCCTCGCAAATAGCAAAATCTTTTAAAATAGTAGAATAAAACAAGATATTTTGAATGAATTCGGTTACTAACCTGTGCAACGTTATATTGGCATGTTTTTTGTCGCTTTTCATGCGGCAGCCTGACACACTGCACCTACCCATAATAAATACAGTATTATGCAAGTTCAAACACTATAAACAAGCACAATTTTCGCATAATATCACTAAATTTTCTTCAAAACACCTAAACAAACAAGTTGCGATGACAACTGATGTACTTGTTGTTGGCTTTGACCACAGATTAAAAAGCCGTGACAAAACATGGCGACCGGCCACGGGGGGCCGCTGCGATTTTGTTCGTATAGATTGTTTACGCCGAGTCCATTCTTTTTTCCATAGTCTAAGATAGTATTACATTTGCATTTGTCATTTCATTAGTCAATAGTTTCGATTATAATATTATTTTTCGCGAAACCAGTTCTTAAAAATACGTGAATAATAGTGTGAAACAGGATCGAATGTCTCCTATGTGGCCAATGCAGTTATTTTAAAAAGAGTATTGATGTAGGTACCTACCTAGTACAGTGGTATTGGCTGAAACTACCTACTAGAAGATCATACAAATATTTGTTACGTGCAGTGATGGAACCTGGGACACGCGCAGCAATCAATCGCTCAGCCACTGTGCTTATCATGTCGCCATGGCATGAAGCTTCTTCCAATTTGGACAGAACTTGTCCACGGTGCTTTATAATAAATTTAAAAAAAAATTACAAAGGAAATGAAAGGATTCGGCAAAGTCTATCGTTGATTGGTTAGAAAGCTAGGGATCGAGATTGCGACCGAGATACATTTTAAGTTTAGACAGTAGGTATTTAAAAAAAAAATCTAGAAGGGTGTTGGGAATAGACAAGAATACGAATATTTCAGGACAATGTAGGCATAAAAATGGGATAATAATGCTAAAAAGCTGACGTGATTTTCGTGACGTGGTCACGATTGAGGGGCATTTACCTTCCTACCTACAAAGATAAGGTAGATACTTACGCGATTGTGAAAATTACCTGTTATTTACCTACATCAGGCCTAGGTACATCATAAGAATTTAAATAAAAAAAGGGAAGGAACTGTACCTAGATAATTATTCTAGTGTTTGATAACTTGGTTCACGCACAGGTTCAACTATGTACCTACCTACTACCTACGTACGTAGGTATGTAGGTACATTACATACCTAATAAGTAATTAGCTAATCTTAGTGTTTTTACAATTTCTTGTCGTGCGGAATATTTTCGCAAAATGTTTAGAACAAAGGTAAGTAGGGTAAGGTACCTACCTACCTATTTCTTTAAAATTTTATTTACACACTTTAATTTCTTTTTTTTTATGTTTTCGTATAGTGTCAATTTCGATCATTTTTAGGCGGGAAAATCAACGACGCAAAAAAACTATAATAAAACCAATTTAAATAACTACATTGACGATTGACTCTAGTTAAACAATGTACTGTAACTCTATGTAAAATTAAATAACGTAGCTAATAGGCTTACATAAAAAAATGCAATCTACCTATTGTTCATTTTATTGAAATTCCAGGGACCGCGCGCGGCCCGGCTGGCCTCGCCAGCAGCCATTTCCTAGAATTCATCCCCCGGCTAGAGCATAAATTGATTTTGAAGCCTGCAAGATAGGTCATCCAGGGCAAAATAGGTCATAAAGATCATTGACCCGTACTTACACTGGTAAAAAAAGATAAAATAATAACAAATGAATTTAATTTTTCGCAGTCTTACTCCATGTATAAAATTCTTCCTTGAGGCTAAACAAATAAACACAGAGTGTAAGGAAGTTTTTCACAACAATAATTCCGATGTAAGGTAAACAAGCTCTCTCGAGACAGCTGCGATGTTCGCAATGCTCCAAATAATCTAAAAATAGCCGGCTAACGTGTGTACTCTAAAATAGAACTAATATTGACAACATAACACGCATATTGCACATTAAACTTACCAATTCTCACACAGTTTTGTCTCGACGTCTTCCATTTCGCGATTCATCCTTTAATTTATATCTATTTTGGATCACATACGCACTGTTACAAATTACAATTTAACCTATTTCACAATTTACCGTAGTAATATTTTATTCCGCGCTATTATAGGCGGTAGTTGGGCGTCAACTGTTGAATGTTACTTATTTTATAAATCGACCTTATCTACTGATTTGAAATAAAAACATTTTTTGTGAACACTTTTCGGTGAATCCCATAACCACAGACTATACAATATTAATAATAGCGAGCACAGCTAACTTCACTCATGTCTGTGACAGCGGGACTGACGGAGACAGATGATAAACTGTTCAGTAGTGATGTCCAATCACATTGTTGTGTAGTTTAAATCGATAATATTCTAATGGCTCTCCCACACGGATTTGATTTACTTTGGTTTATTTAATATTTTTGCTTTTACCTAATTTAGGACGTTTAAGCGAGTCTGTTCGTTTTAAAGCAGCACTTTACTCTAGGGAAAGACTTCCGCAGTGACTATTAGAAATGAATCTAGATTTTAAACCATTTTGCTCTGCAATTTAATCCACAATCTACCATCAATGATTCCTGCCATATTCCTAGCTATTAAATTGATAAAATAATTTAACATTAAAATTAACTGAAAAGCCGCTAGCAGGCCATCAACTGCCACAGCCCACTTGGGAGACCTTAAACGAAGCCAGGTTGGTCGCTGCAAATATAACATGGTCCGGTGGGGGTACTGTGATGAGGATAGGTGTGATTGCGGAGCCTTACCACGAACGATGGTCCACCTCCTTGCTTGTGCTTTGTGCAATTCTACCTGCACTTTAAGGGATCTGTCTGCGGTCACTACCAACGCCGTGTAAAAATAGGAGTTTTTGTCGAAGCTCATATTTTAAGCCGAAGGAATAATCGAAACGACGAAGAAGAACATTGGGATAAAATTAATTGTTGTAGTTGTCTACTACTCTTATTTGTTAGACACGTGGCGGCCACTCCCATAACGGAAGACGCATGTTCGTCTGGCAGGCCTCTTTCACTGCTCTTTTTTTTTTTCAAAAACAAGGACATGAAGTTGGCAGTTTGTTATTACTAAATCAAACACAACATAGATAGGTATATATAAAAGGGTGGGTTTTAGCTAGATTTGAAACATATTTTATAGACCTAAAAATCCAGGCATCAGATACTACGGGATAACGGACTAACGTGTAACCGTGGCCCTGGAACGTAAAGGGCTATTGAAGGACACCATGGATTTTATTCAGTACAAGTCGTCTGGCAGTCCCTCCTGCCCTATCGTAGGTGGGGCCAATAAAACTTGAATATTTTAGTAATCTTTTATTGGCTTAAACAACAACAAAAATAATAAACATTGCATGGATAATTAAAATACTATACAAGAACACTAATCTACTTAATTGCAATCTATTTCAAAACTTAGGAACATAGAGGAAGATCTCGATGGATAAAATGGCATCCATACATTGATCATTATTTTCATCGTTTAACTAGTTAATTGAATAACATTATATCACACATAGCAGTAAATCTAGAACTTATTTTAAAACTTGAGTTCCATAGCTAGTTGAAACCATATTTTTTATAGTGAAATATGTCCGTTTTAGTTGACCAAAGAAACAAATCCGTCACATCATTTGACTTGAGATTGTCTACAGATTATAAGAGCATTCAAAATGGGGATTTACCAAACATTTTATATTACAATCAATCCTTATCATATCAATTAGTGGCAGCCTAATTATTGTTTTTTTACATTAATCATCTTATACATAAAAATCAATTACTGTTCGTTAGTCTCGCTAAAACTCGAGAATGGCTGGACCGATTTGGCTGATTTATTTTGGAAAGTCCAGAGTAGGTTTTAAGGTATTTTTTTTTTAATTCTTTCTGAGGCGGTACAAAGTTTGCCCAGTCAGCTAGTTGTGTATAAAATTTCACAATTCTTGATACGGTTTCTGAGGTAGCTATAGAACTCCACATTACATTGTAATTCTCCACCCACACGTCAAGCCCACGCGATTCGCGTGACGCAAATCTAAATGTATTTTTGAAAATATAATTCATCTTGCTACACGATACTTTTAGCAAGTTTAATAATTTAAGACAGCTTACTCACAATACCATGTCATGGCTATTTACAATTTATTTATCTAGGTATAATTCCGATGACAGATTAGTTAAATATTTTATGGACATTTATCTTGTTTTTCGTCAATATTATTTCCATTATCTATAGAAAGAAAAATTCGACCGCAATCAGGGTTTGAACCTGCAACGTTTTTTTCTTTCCACAGAAATCTGTGCATACGCATGAGTCAATGCGTGTAATATTTAAAAAATAATTTACATTTCTTGTGTATTATTAAAGCTATGGTAAAAATATGTTATTTTTGATGTAGCCTTTAATTCAAGTTCTTTTTTGCTACTGGCTACATTCAATTGATCCCAATCCATAGCTACATGGATTACAGAATCTATACTACTTGCAGTAGCCTTTCTAATCTCTAGCTAGTGCATTCCAGTACCCTAATATTTTAGAAACTACAACATCATTCGCAAACATCCTCTTTTCTGATTCCTCTAGCCAAACATTCATAAGTATGAAATACAAACATACATAAGTATCAACATTCATAAGATCAATTGCAGTTCAATAGGTTGTTGAGCTCTCTAAAGAAATATCTTTATGGCAAATAGGAGAACATAGCTTAAGATGAAAAAATTACGTATAGAATATAACGCAACATTTTTATGGACTAAATCATACAAAAGTGATAATTGACTCTGCTAAACTGAATGCATGCCACAAATAACACACATGATGATATTACAATACAATTTGGGAAAAAAAAAAAACAACAAAACAATGCAAGACAAAAGACCAGCTCACCATAATCAGAGCTCACTATAACAAAACCGCACTGTTCACCGTCTCTGTCGCACTAGGCACAATCAAATCGCACAAATGACGTCACAACACTAGGCACTATCACTATGAAGTTAGTTACAATGCAGTACAGCTAGTACTGTCCTCGTTGAAAGCCAAGTCCTACGCCGCGCATGGTGTGTGTGGTCGCTCTAGCGACTTCGTATTGCGCTTGCATTGCTTGAAAGAGTTCCTCTTGCTTTTTGATGGGGTCTACTGCTTTTTCTGGAGGTTCGGTCTTGACTGCGGCTGTGGGGAATAAATAAGGGTTAAATGTGAGTAAGCTTTAACAAACTATTAAATGTCATGTGTTGATATTCCTAAAATGTTGAACGCATGCAGGGATTACCTGTTTGGCAATCATTCAACCTCAGAATCTTTAATGCATGCAGTATATCCAATTTACAAGAATCATAGGTATTTTATGACACAAAATTAGAGAGTTGCTTTTTGCATCCATTCTGTGCTAGCCACCTTTCCCATGTAACGGTCCTTCCATCCTTCTTCATAATATTGGTACAGAACGGTATACTGGGCTCAGTAGTCCACAAAAACAACAAAAGAAATATTTTGGAACCACAGTTCTAGAAAAGATCTAGCTGTCACAACAAACATTCTTATTGAATGTCCAGAAAACCATTCCATATTAAAAAAAATCCTCACCTGGTTCCTTGATCCCCATGAGCCTCATGAACTTGGAGACCTGTTTCCCGTCCTGGTCCTGTGCGAACCGCGTGCCGCTCCACTTAGCAGCTTCTTCGGCTTCCGACTTATTCTTGTTAGACCAGAGCAACTTGCGCTTCTGTACCTACCAACAATGTTCATGAGTGAGAAAGATTGAATGTTTTATGGTCAGACGCGAAGCAACGCGACGTGACGCAACGATACTGCAACTGTGTATCTTTTCGTGTCGTAAATAAAGCTAGATTTTGAATAGTTCGCGTCACGTCGCGTCGTGGTTGAAGGATACAGTTATGTCTTGCCATGCCAAACGCGAAAAGTGAATGCTAAAGGCCCGTTCACGTTGCCGCTGTGAGCGATGGCATAACTCAGTATGGCGAGTGATAAGGTCAAATGTATAGAAAAGTTTGAAAGACACCACGAAGCGTCGCCAGCGGCGAATTCGCGTACTTAGTAATTATATTCTATTCGCGCTGCCCGCCGCAGATCTCACTGCTTAGACTAAAGTCGTGAACGGGGGGTTACGTGGTGCCCAATGTGGGACATTCAACGCGAACGCCAAAGATTCGCAGCGAGAATGGTACAATCATGCTCCAATACGATGGCTTGCGTGGTGCTGTGTAGCGATGGATAAAGCAAAGCGGATACTATCAGTTACTTTGATATTTTCGCGTAATGTTTTTTTATTCGTCTGTGGCAGCGTTTTAGCAAGCACATTGGACAGACTCATCGGATGTCGTCACGATCGCGTACGCGTTGAGTTACCTACGTAAAAGATCGCATTGCGGGGATTTCTTTCTTGATTCAACAGTATTTTTGTGTTAATGTAAAGTTTGGCAAAATTATCAATAATCATGATAATCTATGATTATTTATTTAATGAGTTATCCGAGAGATAGTTAGAATCTTTTACTGTTTAAACATTTATATTTAATATTTACTATCTAAAATGCAAAATCTAATCAACTTCTGCTTGCAATATTAAAATTCCAATCTAGTGTCTCTGCATTCCATCGCTTAGATAAGATATAATAACAAAAGTCTCACCTGATCCATAATCTTGTTAGCATTGACAGCGGTAGGGTTGTAGTATGACGGCAGATGAGATCCATGCGGTGGAACTTCACAGGCTGCAGCACGAAGCTGCTGTGCCGTGGCCATTGAACCGTCTGGAGTCTTGATTTGAAGACCTAGACATAGAAATCATATAAAAATCAATTGCTGTTCCGTTAGTCTCGCTAAAATTCGAGAACGGCTGGACCAATTTGGCTGATTTAGTTTTTTTTTCTTTACTTCTCGAAGTCCAGGGAAGGTTTAAAAGTTTACTCCGGGACGGTACGAAGATTGCCGGGTCAGCTTGTGTTATAATAAATATTTGAGTTTCGGTAAGCATTGTTATTACAGGGACTTCGAGGGACAAGGCCTGCTGGGGTTGTAGGACTAACAATCTACCGTGACCCCGAAACGTAATGGGCTATTGGAGGACACCGTGGATTTTAGTCAGCACGAGTCTGATAGTCGATCCTGCCCTGCCCTGGGTGGGAGGACTCATTTGATGATTTTAACACGATAAAAACAAGGTAGGCCTTGTTCTCTTTTTTCTCTATGTCATATGACATTGAAAGTCTGGTAAGAAATAACAGACATTTAACTTTTTCATAATCTTTTGGCAGCTATGGGTGTAGAATCAACAATCCCTTCCCATTTCTTTAAGTTTAATACGCGACGCCCAAAAGTGCGTCTTTGATGGCTTAAATAAACTAAATGATTTGTAAATCTAGCCAAGATAAGCCTCAAAAAGATAACTTTTAGAAAACAATCCAATATTGTCTCTTCAGCTGGTATGACGAAACGAATTCTATTTCACGAATACGTAAGCAAGTACACATGGCTACACATCAAGCTAACTTATACTTGCTTTATTATAATTATGATCTTTTCGCACATTTAATGGTCAGCTTAGACTAATTTTGCATAGCTTGATGTGTAGCCGTGTGTACAACTGCAACAAACACTATTTGAATATTAAACACTCACCCATTTTCTCCATAACTTCAAGTTTCTTGTTGACCTTGTACGAGGAAGGCCTGTAGTCGCCGGAGGGCGGGGAGGAACGGCGCTCCGATGATGATGAGTGGCCGCCAGAGTACGGAGCCCCGCGGGACTTGGAGCGCGAGCGGTCGCGACGGTCGTGGCGGTGGCTAGATGAACTAAGACAAGACAAAAGAAGATTTAATAAACACCACAAATATAATGCTTAATACTGGGTGTACCCTGGAAGTATAGATAAATTAGAACAGACGCATGGGCAAGGCATACCGTTTGAAGCGTAAAGACTGAACCCAATAAACTCAAAACTTTAAACTAGAAAAGCTGTGCTCAGTTGGGGTGATCAATTGACAGTATTATTATTACCATTCATAATAGATAGGGACAGAACGCTTGTAAGCATTAAAAGCACACACAGCATAGTCAGAATAAAATAAACTATAAACATCAAATATTTTATGGTGCTCCTTGAATCATTGACCAAGGCAAAAGGTTTGGAAATGATGCCCACATCCCAGTTCAATTTGATACACACTTCCATGAAAATCGTGTATATTTGAGGATAACCAACAAGAGAAACATACATCATTACAAAAAAACTATAATTTGCTTGCACAATTTACAAAAACTTGTAATGCACACTCAAGTTCAGCTAACCACAGCTTGACACAACAATTAGATGTTATGTACTTGTAAGTCAAAACTGGCAGTGGTAATGAGCATTTCATATTGTATATAAACATGTCCTTCCTAAACCGAAGTTATTTATCAACACATCTTTACATGTTGATAAATAATCTTCATTGAGTAAGGAAATATACAAGTTTTAGGAAGGAAATGTTTCCTTCCTAAAATTAATAAAACAGTGCAATGCTTGCGATGAACCAACACAATGAGTGAAATCACATTTACACACGCTAGTTCTGATAAAGCAATGACATTATATTTTTGTATTTGCTCTCTACTAGGAATTTCTCCTGTGTCGTAGGTGCTTTTCAAAATATTTAAACTCATATACACAAACACCCAAACACTTTAAAACATTTGTAGGTCAAATATTTGTGGACCTACAAATATTGGACTCGCGAGTCTAGTCTAGTCGAGAGTCGAACCCGCGACCCTTAGCGCAGCAGTCAATGTTTTAACCACTGTGCCAATCGTGCCTCAACGTCATTTACTCCTAACACAATTTGCAACAATTAATCTAAGGTATTGCAAAATATTAACAACATAAAATTGACAAAAAAAAAACAAAGATTTGACAATCGAAGACCTCCCGCTACACTAGCGCCTCTAGCGGCGAATTAATACTTATTGATTTCAATTCTTCTTTAAATCACACTGTGAAGCACAGGTTTCACTACAATGCTTACCGACTTTCCTCCGAGCGTCGTCCATGGCGGTCTCTGTCACGTTCGCGTTCTCTGTCTCTTTCTTTATCGCGACGCTCGCGGTCTATGAATCTAGAACAGAATATAGGGTTGATGAAATAAATTTTCAGGTTGTGTGTTAGTCTACTGATCGCAACCCCGACTGCTGTCGCTTTCAATTCCTAGTTAGGCTCTTAAGCTAATTACTTACTAAACTCTAGTATTGATACTACATGATTATGTATATGCATATGTATGGCGGGATATTTTGTGTTTTTTTCTAAATAATTTCCTTGGCAGCCACGGCGCCTGGATTTGATGGGACCCCTTATTGTATGACTTAAAATGTGGGGGGTATACTATTAGTTATTCTATGCCTCTGGAACTACTAAAACTTAGGGAGTTACAAGCGTGATTTTATGTTATAATGTTCTATGAAAAGAAACCTTACATCTTAAGTTCAAGAATATTTGCTTTACCTGGGCGACACAGCATCCCTCGCATCGTGGGACCTCTTATCAGGTGGTGGCGGGATCTCGCTGCCGTAAGTTTTGAGGTCCATCAGTGCTGGCACTTTCTCGCGGTCATCGGGCCGGTCGCCTAGCAGACCGCGGCGGACGGGCTCGTGTGCACGCCCGCGGTCACGGTCACGCTCACGGTCCGATCTATGATGGGGTAGGAGTGGTTAGAATACTGTTTAATTCGCAGTTACGTCATCAGCAGTGATCTCATTCATAATTTTTCAAGAGTAGAAATCTTTTAAAGTAGCAGCGACGCTCAAAATTCATCCAAAAGTGCATTAGTATTAAAAAGAAAATCAACCATACCTGTATCTGTCATCTCTGCGCGGTGACCGTCGATCGGAGCGGTCTCGATCACTGCGTGCACGCACTGGCGATTCGCGGCGCTTGTCGCGACGCTCGGGCTCACGGTCACTGCGGTCACGGTCGCGATCACGTTCACGTTCTCGCTCGCGCTCGCGGTCACGTTCACGACTCTCATCTGTTGACAAAGAAACATTTCTTTTAAATATGGACCTTCAATTTGACAAAAAAATCATAACTAACCTGTTAATATTATTATAATACGCAAAAGTGTGTACTTCTGTTTGTACCATTTTCACGTGGAAACGGTTAAACCGAATTCCATGAATTTAAATACAAAGATAGATAGGATAGGACCGACAGTGATAGTAGGCTATGCAATATGTAAACGGGGATGAGAGAGACGCCACGGGCAGCAACTAGTAAAGAATAATTCATAAGGCATAGCTTATTAATGGAACTACTTAACGTTAATTTTGATTAAACATGCAATATTTAACGACTCGTGGATAATTCACAATACAACTGTTGTGAATCAAAATTAATTACCAAGGTCTGTGTCTAATTGATTATACTGTTGAATAATTATGTGAGGTAAAGGTGAGTCTACACTTAGGAGACGAGCTAAAGTTTGAGCTCGTCTCGATTATAGAATGTCTAGTAAGCCACTAAAAAAATATAACCCCTTCATTCGATCCCTACGTCAGATGCAAAGGATAACATGTAAACGTGAACGTGGCGCTCGCTCATACATCTATAAAAAAGTGGCTTCACGAAATATTAAGACCGCTGTACACATTGGGCCAAAATAATGAATTCCAAATGTCGCTGTTTACACATTGGGCCAACGTGTGAACACTGCTTGCGAAGCACGCCAAGATCCTGTAATTGGTGCACGAAAAACGGACAAGATTCGGTTGGCCAGCCAATAAAATAGACCCCTTCGTTCGATCCCTACGTCAGATGCAAGGGATTTCATTTTAATGTGAGCGTGGCGGTCACTCATCTATACTAATATCATAAAGCTGAAGTTTGTTTGATTGAAAGGGCTAATCTCAGGAACTACTGATTCGAATTGAAAAAATATTTTTGTGTTGTTTAGTGCATTTATCGAGGAAGGCTATATAACATCGCGGTACGAGCAATGCGAGCAGTGGGAGTGAAACCACGGAGAACAACTATACTATATAAGAAAGCGGCTTCAAGAAAAACTTTACGTTTTATTTTGAACACAGAATCTGAACATTTTATAACTTAAGACTCCACACACTCAGTTCAAGTTCTAAATTGCATTGCATAAGATTACAATATAGCTACATAATACGACATAATAATAGTCTGAGCATAACATTCTTTATACGCTTTTTATAAAATGTTACATTATGTAACAAAAAATAAGTGGGGCCTTGAATTTGGAGCATTCTAAATTCTCATTGATGTGTCATGGTTCGTGTGATCATATCTATTCAAATCTTGATTAAAGTATTACGACTCAAAAAAAAAATTGTTCTAGCCGATGTCCGCAACTTCGCTAGCGTGTTCTTTAAAAAAAAATTATCCCATAGACAAGCAACGAATTTGGACACATTTTGGTACACAGATTGTCTATAACCTGGATACATGCTAATCCATTCAGTACCTAGATTTTATATATTATCCTTTCATCAATAAATTTTCTCATATAAAACACTAGTAAGATGCATAAATCTCTTAAATCAGATACACATTATCATGTCATCATAGTGTCTATGGGTTATAAATCTAGTGCAAACTTCTTGAGCGAGCAAATAATCGATAGCTAATCACTGCCTCGAGCGCGGGCGGTGGCTTAGTTGCTTAGCAACCAACAATAATAATGATAGACGGTAGTAAGTCCAAAACAGACTCACGGCAGGAAACAACGAGAACACCCGAGAAGCGTGAATGTGAAAGCTTTCTCTAAGTCTCTTTTACTTTCAGTGGTAGACACTAACGGCGTCGGACGTCGGCAGACGACCTCCGGCCACCGTAGGCGCGGGCATACGGACAGCGAGTAAAGGGCAACTCGCCGTCCGACCATGTACCAGGCCCGGGTCGACGGCGCGTCGTGTTCCACGCGCGCCTCAAGGAGCGTCAGCAAAATAACGGGGCCCCCTCTCAGAGGGCCAAAGCCTGCCGGTGTCGCGGGACTTATTTCCATTACCGTGACCCCGGAACATAAAGGGGTATTGAAGGACACCGTGTATTTTAGTCAGTACAAGTCCGACAGTCCTTCCCGCTCTGCCCTGGTTGGGAAGACTTATTTGATGATTTTACAACGATAAAAAAGTCTCTTTTCCTTTAGTAGAAGTCTCAGGGAGATATCTAGCCCTAGCTTCCGACGTGAGTCTGTAAAGGCCATTAAAATAGCAACAAACTTACTAGATCTGCGGTCATCGCGCGACGGCTGCGGCGGGGGCGTAGGCTCCGCCGGCGGCAGTTCGGGCTCCGACTCTGCCTGCGAATCCTGCGACAAGAAACAGGACACTTTACACTATAACTCTCTACATTATAACTTGTCATGGCGTCTGTATTGTCTCTGTATTGCTACCAAACACGATTGCAACACAAAAATGTCAAGTGCATTCAATTTGTATGCGTTAACTAGAAACATGGTTGCATACACATTGTAGTTTAATATTGGCTTAAACCTATTATAGATAAGAAAACTTGGTATTTGATTTTCTTTTAACTGAAAAAATACCATGCCAGTGGCATTGTAATTTCAAAGTAGGTTTTTTTTATCAATGGACTTGATTCTTTTTAGTGAAATAATACCATGCCAGTTGCATTTCAATTTCAAAGTAGGTTTTTTTTATCAATGGACTTGATTCTTTTTAGTGAAATAATACCATGCCAGTTGCATTTCAATTTCAAAGTAGGTTTTTTTTTTTATCAATGGACTTGATTCTTTTTACTGAATAATAATACCATGCCAGTTGCATTTCAATTTCAAAGTAGGTTTTTTCTTATCAATGGACTTGGTTCTTTAGTCACATAATTAGGTTCTCTTTTCAAATATATCCATATTTGCACTATGGTAAAGAGTATGTTGAGGCATTTTCTAGATTTCAGCCTGTTTTCCAGAATGTCCCTCAATCCTAAAGCGTTACTTAAAATTAGTTTCAACCACTTAATTGGCATGAATATAATTTAAAGTAATACTTGAGTATTGAGTGTTTTTTTTTATATAGGACTTAGTTAGGTTTTCCAAAACAGTCTTGTAAAAAAAGAATGTCCACACACTGGACTACATGGCCTGCTGGCCAAAATGATGAGAGCCTCCATTATTTTGATAGCTTGTTGTATACCTACTTCTGCATCAGAAAATTCTGCTTCAAAACTACATGTTTTGAACATTTGTAGTTAGCACCTGAAAACCAAAGAGGTCACCGCAGCATTTTTTAATGATGCTGCTTAAATTCTGCTAGTCGTTTTTTAGACACAGTTTTCATATATCCATTTATTGCTGTGGTCATTTTTTTAATTTTTACACAAAGAATACCAATCAAACCTTGTGTTCTCAATTTGAAATTCTGAATCTTGACTTCCAATAGATGCGAAGGACTTAAAAAAAGACATTGATATAAACCCAGTAATTAGTAAATTATTTAACAAATTATGACAAGCTTTAAATGTAATTTTTTTTTAATGATATCATTACTCAATATCATTCCATGTTTCAAGGAGAAAATGTATGCAGGAAAAATTCTGATAACTAAAATAGATTTAGATACTACACTATTGACCCCTCAGTTCATTGTACTAAATATAAAAAAGAGGACATCAGAAACCTATGTGATGTTGAAATAAACGCATGTGAGAAAACATTCATTGAATTGGATAGATAATAAATTCTATAGAACTTACAATATTTATAAATAAATTATGACAATTTCATGGATATTAAGAAACATTTCTTCATGTATTCAATAAAATTACATACTGTTCTTTTATTAAGTTTAAAACAGTTCTAAATTTAAAAAAAAATGTGGTTATGAGTAAATCATGATGCCAAAGAGGGTTATCTTATATCTATGTACTCACGTGAGCCTGATGTTAAAGGGTCGCAGTGTGCATGGACTCGGACGGCCATCTTGAAGCCTCGGCACGTACTCAAGGGGTATTTGACTTTTGTTTTGTGTCAATTTACAAATGGGTAACATATAAAATAATAAAAGTGTTAATATCATCGTTGAAAACAGCATAATGCAAAATTGCTTTTTAATTTGACTCTATTTTATAAAAGTGTACTATTTATGGTAATTATTTAATTACTACGAAAACTTAACGACTATTTAGAATGCTGTGAAGGATATTGGCTCTAAGCCTGAATAAAGATGAAGAATAGACTACTAAGTTAACAATATTTCTACTGATTAGCTTCATCAGATGAAAGAGAAGATTTTATCAGTGACGGGCCCCATCTAATAGTCAGTTACCAAGTCAACTGGGGTTCTCACTGTACTTGCTTATGTGATGGTTGTAGATGTACATATGGGACAGTTACCTCGCTCATGTCCATGTTGACGTCATCGTAGTTGGTATCGTCGTCTCTGCGGCGGCCTCCAGCGCCGACCGCAGCCACCTATAATATCATTCTATTGTCAAGCAGAGAACGCAGGTTAATATCCATGATTCTCATATATATTGCATCAAAACATACTAAAAAACACTCAGAACACAGCAATAAGAAAAATTGTAAGTATTAAGAAAAAATATTGCCAAGGACGCCAAAACTTACCGAAGATTGTTGGCTTCCATATCGCTCCGATTCATTTTCATCTTCGCTACCGTAACCAACAAGACAATCCATGACTATTCGTTGTTTAATTTGACACTGTATTTCTAGTGAATCAATCCCAAGCCCGATTACAATATTCAACTAATTATAAATCTAATTTTGCAAAACAGCGAGGAAAATAAAATTCATTTGACAATTTCTCTTTGTCTTTACTTTTTTAATATTTTTTCTGACATGGCTTCAAGGTCTTTGTGCAATTCTCTTTGTCTATGAGCGACGTTTAAAATCGCAGATTATTATCAATTACATTAACAACGCCGTTCCCATACGTTATATTTACAAAACTATTAAATAGCTTCACATAACCAGATAATATTCTGCAATATATGAAATATCCCAATGGATTGATCCAGACTACGCGCGGATTTTAAACTCGTGTACTATATTTTAGTCAAAGCGCGTTTTTCAGTGCGCGTTTCTTCACGCAATCCAGTAATTATGTCACAGACTTGACGCAGGTTTCTGATTGATTGGGAAGGAAGAAACGCCTGAGCGTCATGACTGTGTGAATCCCCGGAGGTTACGGTGCAGGTCTACCACCTCACTGAGGCGATAGTGGCCATTCATTAGTGGTGAGACGAAATGGGAAACATTCATGTCATGCTAGCGAAGGAGGGACTAGCGCATGTGGGAGAGGACAGCCTCCAGCTCATGACCCGACCGCTGCGGGAAACGCCCAAGACAAAACAGACAGGCGCGGGTATGCGGACGGCAAGTAATGGGTGCCATGCCCAACAGAGTCGCGACGGCGGCGACGCTTTATTTCCACTGTAACGGGGCACCCATAGAGAACATTTGTAGGACTGTTTGTGATTTGTTTGACTGCCGGGGGCGCGGAAATGTCTCATCAGGTAACTACTCTGGAACGTAAAGGGCTATTGAAGGACACCCTGGATTTTAGGCAGTCACGCAGTATAAATTGATGAAAGATAATTACAAATAAATAGCCCAGTCGATTTGATTGTACTAGTTTATATTCTTGCATAAATATTTATGTACAGTATTTACAATGCACCATGAAAAAACGGTACTACACCACAACAATAAATTTTACTCATGATGACTAACAATTTCCAACTAAAAAGGCATGATGACGTATTTTGAAAAACTGGTCTATTTGAAATTAGTACTATAATTATTTAAGAATTCTATTAATTTTTTTTTTTTGGTGATTCATTTATGCTCGTAACGTCTCAGCTCGTGACGTCACTTCTTAACACGACGAATAATTTAATAGAAGTGCGATCATTCGCTTCCAATTGATGTTTCTATTCATATATTTTATTTTGATATGATCACTAAATTTATGTGATTTTGTCTCAGCTAAAATTTAAGGTTTGCATATTTATTATGTTATTAATTAGACGTCTACAATTGTTTATATATAAAATTGTCAAATGATACCATAAATGAAGTGATTCTTCGATATTTTCAACAAGCCTGTATGCAATTTATGACAAAACTACATTAATAATCAAATAATAATAACTCTATTCTTATTCTGTATTTGCAGTGGTTTCGTTTTGTTTGAGTGACGTCTTATCTTGATCATAATTGGAGGTTCCCTGTGATACGAGGAATATAAACAGGAGTACTAAACCAAACATAACGAAGATAAAAGCTTCTTGTTGATTTGAGTGATTTATGTCCACTGCCTTCTCACGCTTTTTTCTTAGAAATTCTTTTTCATACTTCGATTTTTCAAATAGGTTTCCATAGTGGCTTTTTGACCTAAAACATAAATTATCGCATTATTAGATGGAGTGAAAGGTTGCACTACCTGTAACACTTGTTTCGTGTAATTACATATTACACTTTAATGTAGAAAAAATACAGCTTGGAGTGAACTGCATGTTGCAGGTTTAATTATCGCAAGGTACTCCTCAATATGCGTATAAGATGTGGAGTTGCAGATACCAGCCTGTTATACAATACAAGATACTCCTCCCTGTTCAAGGTTGAGTCCCAAACCCACAAGCAACCAGTGCAAGATACTACATTGGTTCTCAGCCATACTAGATTTTTCATAATATTTCTTTAACCATTTTCACATACATTTATAGCTTGAAACCTACCATGTGTCAAAATCATAAATAGGTTGCCTGCCATCCATAGTTGGGACAGCAGAGCGATGTATACGAGATTTATAGAACTTCAGAGTAGGGTCCGTTGGCTCTGGGTCTGGCTGATATTCTGCCGTTACTCTTCGACCTCCTAGAAGCCCTGGAATAGACAAGGTTGTATGTTACAGTACATATTGTCTATTTTCTGTATAGTTATGTAATCAGTTTCTTGGCAATCATTTCATTTATTTGTGGACAGGAAGTGAATCTTATATATGAATATTTCCTAATGATTCAAAGTCAACTATTTGTATCATTAAATCTGATTAAAAATTACTACTTTCATTGTAAAAAAATATTTTTTTGACATTCATTTACGATCGCAAATAATGGGTTTTAAGTAAATTTATGAAAACTTGTTTTTAGTGAAAAATACCAACCTTTATCATACATCTTTTTTAATTGTATATTTCCTAACACCTCATATGCTTCAGATATAGCTCTAAACTTTTTGGCTGCTACTTCATCCTAAAAAGGCAGTGTTTTGAACATTAGACGGAATAATTTAAAAATATATTCATACATTTTATTTTATATTCATTCTAGGATGCCTTAGAGCATGAATAATTATTTTTATAGAAGTAATATAGTTAATGCTGTGTGAGAGTTCAGAGCTTACATTATTGGACTTGTCTGGATGGTAAACTTTTGACAATTTGTAATAAGCAGATTTGATATCGCCCTGTGTCGCTTTAGGAGTGACTCCAAGTACGTCATAGTGGTTCGAGCCCCAGTGAGACGATGAAGTGCTCAGTAGCCGCGAAACGACACACACTACTCTCGTAGGGTTATAGTTTATCATCTAAAAAATACAATAACTTCATTATAGACATGAATACCATTGAAAGCCTACAATGTTCTCTTATTGCAATTTACATACCATTATTGAATTGAATTAACGTATGGAATGCACTACAAGGCATTACAAATATTGTCATAAAGGAAAATTAAAGATCGAGGTAGAAATTATGAACAATTTTTGACATTTTGAACTGAAAATCTTCCGTCAGTCAACAAGAAATGTCAACATATCAAAATAATTACATAATCTGTTGTTAAGCGATCAGCTGGTTACGTGAAAAAACCATTAAAAAACGATCAATTTGTAACACAATAAATAGTGACATATTTATTAATTAAATATTTAATCAATTATTTAAATTACCAAGAATTTAATAAAATAATGAATTATTTATTCCGTTTTCTCAGTACCACGATGTCAACTTTAACTCCACTGGCAATACAAATGAAGCGTTCCGAAACTTGTTGATAGGATATTGGAAACTTGTTGGAAACAATATAATCCCGATAAAAGTAATAGTTAAATCAGAGCATTACTATTTGATAATTGTTTTAGATTGACATAATCATCATTGACAATAAAACTAAACAAAAACAGATTGAAATACATGTTGTAATTTTTTTAAATATATTTATATACGATGAAAATCTGTGTATGAAAACGAGAAGTTTAGATTATACAGTTTTCACAAGCACCTAACTGACGTCAAATGAATTAGTCACCGAGTAAATTAAAAGTTGATATTCGTTTAATTCAGTTACGAACCGTTGTTTTCTGTTCTGTTAAGTGTAAAAATACAGGTAAACTTTATTTAAAATCAAATCAGTTATTAATAATGCTTATTTTGTAACAGATGTTATGTGGAAAATGCATGTCCATTTATGGAAGTTCTTGCCTCCTTGGTGTTGACACCGTGTGCCCTAGATAAACTTCGTTACTAATACTGGAAGGCGGTTTTGGCAATGAGTCACTTTCTCGTTAGCGCAAGATACTGACGAATTGACGAAAAACTGAGTGACACCTCAACTTCATTAAAATTTTATTTATAAATTTATTATTTGGTGCACGTAAAGTGTTCGCACTCGGACGTTCGCTAGCGGGCTTATCAGCGTTTTCGTAACAAAAGGAAGTTTATCCTCATATCTAAATAAAGGTACAATTAAAAGGGTCTAGTGACAAATTCTTTGTTATGCATTTATTTTTGTCCCTTTAAGGTCAAAAAACTGTGAGTCATGCACAATCATTTAGAAGTTTGACCATCTGTTGTGTCCATTACTGATTTTAATTTATGTTTTAGATATCACAATGTCGTCCCGCAAGACAGCTGGTCGCCGTGGCACCAACAAGAAGCGTGCCCAACGTGCCACTTCCAATGTGTTTGCTATGTTTGACCAGGCCCAGATCGCCGAGTTCAAGGAGGCCTTCAACATGATAGATCAGAACAGAGATGGCTTCGTGGACAAAGATGATCTGCATGACATGTTAGCTTCTCTTGGTAAGTAGTTAACTGACTATTTTTAAAATATTATCTTTAAATTGTGAAAAATACCTTACCAGATCCTCATAACTAGTGCATTTTAAAAGAAAGTCTTCATATTTTAACTAATTTAAACAAATAGGGACTTTCCGAGGAGTAGTGTCTGAGTGATTGGACTGCGTGTTGGGGGTCAATTACCTCATAGAGTAAATATTTGTATGATCTAAATGTAGTAGTTAAAGGTCTGGGTGTTTGTGTATGTCAGTTTATGTGATTGGAAATGTGTCGAGGATACAGGGAAAATACCAACTTTAAATTACCTAAAACTTAACAGATAACGTGTTTTGTATGCATCTTCTATAATATAAAATCGATCCCAAAATGTGTTGCTAAGCTCATAACTCGAAAACAGCTGGACCGATTTGGCTAATTCTTTTTTTGTTATGTTTGTAACCATCGGGACCGGGTTTTAGAGGACTTCCACCCGTGCAAAGCCAGGACGAGCCGCTAGTGATAAATATAATAAAAACACAACACTAAAAAGGAAACTGTTATTTTTTCTCTGTATTGAGTCAGTTATTTATGAGTTTCAAAGAACTAGATAGGTATTTAACAAAGGTGTGGTGTTCAAATAATTGATAAATACTTAACTGTCATCAAGTACTTGATGCAAAGGATATGCTATAACTGTGACTCTGCTGTCCCCCCATCTGTCACCAGTTTATATCTTTTATGAACCATGATAGATAGTTAAAATTTCCACAGATTATTTGTTTCTGTTTTGCTTCTTTAACAACAAAATACTAAGCAACAGAATTAAATAAATATTAAGTTGGGTTCACATACACTAACCATGATTTTTTTTTGCCGTTTTTCATATAAATAGTACAGAACCCTTCATAATGAGTTTGACTTGCACATTGCTGATTTTTTTAAAATTTGCATTAAAGGACTCCATCTAGCCCAGAAGCCTTAGAGACACAGTTGCTAAGATGAGCAGCTAGGAGATAAATCCCACTCTCTTCAAACTATTGGTCAAATAGACAGCTGCTACTTGTATAAAATACACAGCATGTAGATGCAGCCATATCACATTTCATTGCAAACCAAGCCCCATACATACACTGCCTTATTGTCTATTGAGTTCAGTTACATGCGACAGAATGGCACAGTTAAGGCGCTAGACGGCGTCATTCTCGCTTCACACAATTTTCTTTCAGTTAGATGATGAAGAAGAAAAGTCTTGTTAGATCAGCGTTTCCCAGTACCGGCGTTAGGGTAAGGCGCGGTTAGGCGACCGCCCAGGGCGCCAAATACGAAGGGGCGCCGCAGGCCTATTATTTCTCCGGAAAAAAAATTGAGTTTGAATTTTTCAACTGTCTTTTGGATACTTCTATAATTTCTCAACGAGTATTCAGAATATTGGTCTTATTGTACAAAATGAAAAAGATTCCGGAAAAACCTGACCTTCGAAAACCTGTGGAGATCTCCAATTAAAATTAACTGTAGACTCTAAATCCGATTTTTTTTTACTTGTTACTATCATCAAATGAGTCCTCCCGCCCCGGGCAGGGTGGGAGGGACTGTCAGCCTTGTCTGACTAAAATCCAGGGTGTCCTTCGGTAGCCCTTTGTGTACCGGAGTCGCGGTATATGTATATTCGTATGTCCCGCAACCCAAATCCGATATAGATCAGAATGTGACTACCCCCTGGTTTTGAGTTTGTATTCGGGCACGCCGCAATCGCGGCGATAAGAGCCCTCTTTGAGGAGTGGCTGGATAGGCGTCACGGCGTCCTGACCTAGGAAGTTTCGGAAGGTACCTGTGTCTGATGAGGAAGGAGGAAACGCCTGAGTGTCACCACTGTGAGGATCACCCGGAGGACACAGTAGAGCAAATGGTGCAGGACTGCCCCGCTTGGTAAGAGCACTGACGTGTCCTCACGGTGGCTATAGGCGGAGACGCATTAGTTGCTGCGGGACGAGACGGAGTGGGAAGTGGTCGCCTCTTTCTGTGACGCAGTCATGCTCGCGAAGGAGGAGGCGGGTCGCGTGAGGGACACGATAGCGTCCTCCCTCCACCCCAGCCGCAGTGGAGACGCCCACGGTGTCGGACGTCGGCAGACGATCTCCGGCCACCTTCGACGCGGACTTGCGGGCAGCGAGTAAAGGGCAACACGCTGTCCGACCACAGACCACGCCTGGATTAACAGTGCGTTGTGTTCCACGCGCGCCTCAAAGAGCATCACCACGATGACGGGCCCCCCCTCTAGAGGGCCAGAGCCTGCCGGGGTCGCGGGACTTATCTTATTACCGTGACCCCGGAACATAAAGGGCTAATGAAGGACACCGTGGATTTTAGTCAGTACAAATCTGATAGTCTCTCCCGCCCTGCCCGAGGTGGGAGGAGTCATTTGATGACGTTACCACGCTAAAAAAACCGGCCAAGTGCATGTCGGGCCTCGCACAGTGTAGGGTTCCGTAGTTGCCCATCAAAATACTTATGCGAACTAACTAAACTTATTCGCTGAATTTAATTTTAATTAATTAAAGTTGAGAAACTTACATTTACAGTTGAAGAACATGTTCTCCCATACATTTTGTTTAGGAAAATATCTTATCAAGTACGTTTTATAAGTTGGTCGACCATTACTCGTAAACTTGTAAAGCCATGATAATTTTCCTTTAAACTACGTTATATATACCATATTTTTTTCACAACCCCAAACATAACCGCTTAGCTGGTAGAGGGAGGCACGACACTCGAGTCGAGGAACCAATTTTTTCATTGAAAATTGTCAATTTGAAGTAGTCAAAGTTCCAGTTTACTTTACGTCTCATATACTGAAAACTCTTGCTGACGGTACAGGAGGTACCCTAAAAAAATATTTTACAGGACTTTATTTTACCACTTTTTCGGCACAACAAATTCGTATATTTACACCAAGTTACAGCTTTCTAGTACTGGGCGTCTCTGAGCTAAGCTGCGGACAGACGGACGGACGGACATTGCGAAACTATAAGGGTTCCTTGTTGACTACGGAACCCTACAAACATGGGTTTGTATTGCACTTAGGGGGCGCCGTAGAAAATCTCGCCCAAGGGCGCTGGTAGTGCTAAAACCGGCACTGGCGTTTCACAACCTTTTTCAGCCACGGATCCCTAGGAAATCAAGCGCAGTTTTCACGGACCCCCTTAATAAAATAAAAAGGGAAGAGTTACGGCCCGGCGCCCGCACGCACATTCAGTCCCACTCACCGCACTTTGGCGCACGTACGCTGTGCTGACTAAGCGTAGCGATTACGAAACATTAGCATTTATCCAGGTCAAGAGATGACTCCGCGGACCCCCATACATATACTCGCGGACCCCAGGGGTCCGCGGACCACAGGTTGGGAAACACTGTGTTAGATAATGGATCGTCAAATTATTAAACCACTTTAATTTCTTCAGGTAAGAATCCAACGGAGGACTACTTGGAGGGTATGATGAATGAAGCCCCAGGACCTATCAACTTCACCATGTTCCTGACTCTCTTCGGTGAGCGTCTGCAAGGAACGGACCCAGAGGATGTCATCAAGAACGCATTTGGGTAAGTAGACTCAATTACAAGACATGTAATGTGTATCGCAAAATACTTTAAGTCGTGACATAAGCTATGATAATTTACATTCTGTCCTTGTTGAGGTAGATAACAATGGCTTAGCTAGTGCCATACTTGACTGGTGAAGTATTTATTTATTCAAATATAATTTTGTTACTAACTTCAAGTTTAAAATGGAGTATATGCAAAAGTGTCATCAGGGGTCTAATAAGGGCATGCGGACAGCGAGTAAAGGGCAACTCGCTGTCCGACCATGGACCGCTGTCTGGAAAATGACGGGGCCCCCTCTCAGTGGGCCAAAGCCTGCCGGGGTCGCGGGACTTATTTTTATTACCGTGACCCCGGAACATAAAGGGCTATCGAAGAACACTGTGGATTTTAGTCAGTACAAATCTGACAGTCCCTCCCGCCCTGCCCGGGGTTGGAGGACTCATTTGATGATTTTACCACGCTAAAAAAATAAAAAGGGGTCTAATAAGACTACTTTATTTAGTAGAATCTTATCAGGTTAGATAGTATAAAAAAAAAAACAAAATCTTAGCATCTGAGGGTTGCAAAACACATTTTCAGGTTGACAAAAAAGGTTGTTGCACCTCAAAGTCGTAATGCCATGAGTCCCGCAACCCCGTGCCGAACTGACCCGAAAGTGACCTGATTAACTGTAGTACATAATACGGTATTTTACTCAAAAAAAATTATTAGTCCGAAATATAGATTATTAAAAAATATTAGACCCGTATTTTTTCTTTTGTCACGTAAACCAAAATTGACGAAGATACAACGCTTCTAAAAATCACAAAACGTCACTCGGTTGGTACAATTTTACAAGCGCAATGACGTCACAAGCCGACTCCCGAATTTGGAAGCGTTTTATCTTTGTCAATATTCATTGATATGAAAAAATAAAAAATACGTGTCCATTTTCAATATTATTACTGACGGACTAAATAGATTATCAATTTATTTATGCAGTAAAATACCCTATTGTTTCAAGTTGATCATCAACAAAATAGTACTATCAAACAAGGTTGTTCGAACCTGCAGAACCTGAATTTGTGCCAAAAATATTTTTTATACCGTCTCTTTCTCGTATATCCGCAATTTCGCACGTAAACGTGTTTTGACGCACGTTTAGGAAAAAGGTCAAGTTTGTTTCATCTTCGACTTTACGCGCGTTAACTTGTGCTGACGCAAGCATCTTGTTGGAATTTGATGACGAATATCATAGTTATTCATCAGAAATTCGTCCACTGTTTGACCTAGCTCAAGATTTTCCTTTACATTTCATAGCCAACATATTTTTACTAGCTAATCTATGATGATCTAAAGATGCGATGGTAATGGTGTGCGGCACAAATGTACGCTCTGAATATGTTCTCGTAAAATGTGCTGCACTGTGCGCGAACAAAAGTGACGCACAGCCTTCGGGTCGTTGGGTCAGGTAACGGTGTCCCTGGAACGTAAAGGGCTATTGAAGGATGACTATAGATTTTAGTCAATGCAACTCTCATCCCGCCCTGGATGGAAGGACAAACAAAAAAAAGTTACGCAAAGCCTTGCCTAGTACGCGCACTGCTAAAGTGCGCTTACAAATGTGCCGCACATTGTTTTGGTAGAATCGTACTTTAAATGATAGAGGTGAAAAAAGCACTAATTCACAAACTTACACCTGCAGATGTTTCGATGAAGAGAACCAGGGTGTGATCAACGAGGAGCGTCTCCGCGAGCTCCTGACCACCATGGGAGACAGATTCACAGACGATGACGTCGATGAAATGCTTCGGGAAGCACCCATTCGTGACGGACTCTTTGACTACGTGGAGTTCACACGTATTCTCAAGCATGGAGCCAAGGACAAGGATGAGCAGTAAGGTTTTATAACAAAAAGGTGGGTAGCAATTAGAGAGCGATTTTAAATCATGTAGTTTGATCAACGAAATCATAGATTATATCATCCTTTTTGGTCTGTCTGTTGTCTATTCCAGTTTTTTTTTTAATGTAGCAAAACATTGGTATAGTTTTGTAGGAATTGTAGTCAAGAAACTATTTAGAGAAGACCTTAAATTAGCTATTCAGAAGAAACTAATAATTCAAGCAATAATGTTGAAAATAACTGACTGGATGACAATATTAAAAGACAGACTATAATATCGTATGTACTTAAATTTTTGAAACGCATTTTTTACACTACATTATTCATAGTTTTCTCTAAAGTAGTCAGTCAGAGGTGTATTTAGTAGAAACATGATTTAATGATTTGTGGAAATTATAAAAATCATTTCTCTGACTGAAGCACGATACCCGCCTTACCAAACGCCATTTTATAATTATATTGCCAAACCAATAAATTGGTAATCAAATCGGTAGAATATAAGTTAGATTCATATGGATTTCAGAATAATCTCTTAAAGATACTGAGGTGCTAAATATACCCTAGTTCTTACGAATTTTGCATTTCCAATGTTGCATTTTGCTATGAAAAATTGTAATTCCATAATATCGGACCATCTTAAGTTTAAGTTTGGCTTGTGTTTATTTTTCTTTTATCGTATATTCATATATTCAGAATCTAGTATAAAAAATGTTAGTATTACTGGCAACACTGTTATTTATCATCTGTAAAAAAAATTGTATTCTGATATCCAAAAATTGTATTTAAAGATTGATTCATACAATTGAATTAGATATTAAATACGGAAGGCTGCTGAGTGCAATATTATTCCATTTTGTCATTTATTGAATAACCTAAGAAATTTTTGAGAAAACTAAAAAATGTAAATGTTTTTGTAAGTTTTGTAACAGTGTAAACTACTCCTTACATTCAGTGTTGCCGTTTAATTCAAATCTTTATTGGCGAAGTATTAATATATCATTCCTTGATTAGACACTAACTTTCTTCTTTCAAAAATGAAGTTTTTTTTAAGCTTAAATGACAATGCTATTTGTTTTTAAATTATGAATTGTTTAGTCAGTAGGGTTCAATAAAATTAACTTATAGTATTAACATAATGTGTGTATAAGTTGTGTAATCATGTATGTATGTATTTGTTTTCATTTATTTACATTATAAAATTATTATCTCTCAATTTATAGTTTTCTTTTTCCTTCCTTTAGACTGGTGTTACTAGTATCAAAATCAAAAAGTTGGTATACAACTGGCTACACCTTGGTGTTACTAGTATCAAAATCAAAAAGTTGGCATACAAATAAAATTTAAAAATATAAATTCATGAATATTCAACATTTATTCATAAAGTAAGAAGATTCAATAAAGCACAATGTGTATTATATGTATAGTGAGATATCACATAAGTGTCACAAAGGTAGATAAATCTATTTATTTCCAAGTTTCCTTGATGAAGTGTGCTCCTCTTTCGGCGACCGCCATGATGGCTCCTTGAGGGTTGCCAGTTGGCTGAGATGGCATGGCGCCGGCATCAATTACTCGGAGACCTAGAAAAAAATATATATTGCAGAACTTCAGCAGTGCTACGTATAGCCTCCGTACCCACGGCAAGCCTGCGTAACTTTTGTTCGCGCACAACTGGGTTAACCCTTAATTTGGCAAGACCAAAAAAGTTGAAGTAGAAAGTTGGCGTTAATATATTGCGTTAATATGCATTCAAACTTTACGGGAAAAATAATAAAAAAAATATTACATGAAGGGTTTCCTGAAAACAGAACGTAAAGTATACTTAACAAAATCCTATGGCTAAAGAATTAAAATGTATATAATATTATATAATATGTATATAAAAAAATGTTTACATGCAGTATTTTTATGTAGTAAACAATTTTCAATTAGTTAACACCCTATGTAACCATTAGTTTTGGCACAAATTTCATCAAACAGATTGTCAGAACTGAAATCGATGAAATAATTGAATTCTTTCTTTCTATCGGGACCCTAGAGCTTTCGCACTTTTCTGGATCTACTTCCGCACAATGAAGGACACTTCTATGAGACCATTTAAACCTGATTACATTGTCGTTTACGGTACAGGGGTTATCTGGATCAGGTAAGTGAAGTGAAGTGGAGACAGACCACGACCTTTCTGTCTCCGACGATTTGCTAATAGCTGTGGTACATGTTGATAGTGGCACTAGTGGCGCAAAAGCCAAGATTTGTGTAAATTGTAGAGGGGCATCAATTACCTGACTGAGAATGCATCATTTCAATTGAAAAAGTGCTGAAACTGCTGTTTCAATAAGTCTCACCATGCAGATTTGTTGAGTACACTTTACATAACAAGATTACTCACCATCGAATTTTGTTGAGTATACTTAACAATCAAATTCACTGACTCCTCGTGTTCATATCCAGGTAAAGAATGGATTTCTAATATTTTTAACGTATTGATTACACAATAAATAAATATAGATAAGCAAAATATGTATCAAAACTAGACCAAAACCCAACAAAAATAAATATTTACATTTATGGCTCACAGATGACATTGTCTCATTGTGCTTTCTGGTTCGCTACTGTCAAGGAAAATATTGACAGGCCGGTAGAAACTTTTTCCTACTAAAATTAACTATCATTGAAATATTCCTAGCCCATAAAATTTGAAATCACGGAAGAAAAATTGACATCTAGATTTTTTCAAATGTTATGTTAAGTATACTTTACGCTGCCAAATTAAGGGTTAAGGAATGTCCGCGTAAAAAAGTGCTGCACACTATTTGATGGAATCGTACCATTACAATAAGTAGTAGTATTAAGTAGTAACAATAAGTAGCAGTAGCTAGCTTAGTCTAGTTTAGCTTAGTTTAGTAAGAAAGAAAATACGTTTTCTCGACTCAAGCCATGAGATTTTAAAAAGAATACTATATTTAATAGGTACTATGAGCCTCAGGGCTGTGTGTACTTGACACAGCCCTGAGGCTCATAGTACCTATACATAGGTTGAGGCCGTGTAGAAAAACGACAAGCGATAAAAGTGAACGCTCAGGAGAGTTTAGTAGAATTTCAACGTAATATTCAAGTGCATTAAGTTGAAAATCCATTAAAGACTACTTAGCTATCGGATCGAACGAACACGCTCTGTAATCCTTTTCAACTTTATGCACTATTTAGTTGAAAACTGAACGTTTGTCAAAGAGATCTCAGAGAGTTCAGCTATGCCTTTCTCTAAGACGAGCTTGTAATAGATTTTCATCTTTATTCTCTGTAACATAAAGGTGAAAATCCACTGAAGGCAAACCATGACTCCACCGATGCCTGCCTGCCTACTACTATTACAACGAAAACGCCAGTCCGAATTGAAATAATTTCAAACTTACCCTCAAGGTTGTACACCCTAAGTTGTGTGTCAACGACCTTTCCAATGGCGCAAGTACCGAGCTGGTGGTTCTGAGGGTCTGTGTGCACTCGGATCATGCACTCCATCCACTTATCAGACCAGGCCTTGCACTTCTTATCACAGACCTTCGTGTACTCTGGATCCAGCTTTACTTCGTATTTATTTTGCAATATCTGTTGGATAGAAATGGTTAAATTAACCGGCTGTTTTCCGTGGTTTCATATCTAATGCTAATGGGCTCCCGCTGGTCTTAGCGTGATGTTATAATTATACCCTATAGGCTTAGCCTTAGGTACGATTCAGATCAACTGGCTCGCATCGCGCCGGGCCAGACGGCATTTTTAATTCGATAAAGAACATTGAAATGTATCAATAGTAATTACAGTTCATATTTCTTACGCATAGACACATCGTGACGCGTCGCGGGATGGTAACTATGCATAAGTTGCATGCAAACATGACCTGTAATAACTGTTGATACATTTCAATGTTCTTTGACACATTGTAAAATGCCGCCCGGCCCGGGGCGCGATGCGAGCCGGTTGGTTTGAATCGTACCTTCCTCGATAATGTTGTTTGATTTCGAACCAGTACTACCTGATGAAAACCTTCAGCTTTATAATATTAATTAAATTAGTAATTGTCAGCATGGAGTGTCTCTTTGCTCTAACGGTTGCTAGTTTGACGCCATGTAAATAATTGTAATATTGACTACCTCCTGCGGGTTTGATTCACATGTCGAGCAAAAATGTTTGGGTATTCTTAGAAGAAAAAACAATAAAAATTAAAAAATGTGGTCAATTACTTTTAAAACTCGCTGGTAATCAAGCTTACATCCCAACGAAAGAGTGGTTGTTTTGATATTTATAGCACAAAAAAGGTGTAATATTTGCATCAGAATTAAATACTGCATTATGTAACCGGGAGTTCCACGTGACACACAATAACATAGTTTTACCGATCTGGGAATTAAATAAGGACATTCAGAGGAAGGAAAAATCATTAACAATTGACTAATAATAAACCGGAGCGCAAATAAAATGACTAATACACCCCATTAGTTGAGTGCCGTTCGCTGAGTGAAACAGACGTGTAGTGTAAAAATATTGTGCAATGAATCAAACGGACCTATTTACTAAGGTCCTGAAGAGTGTCTTCAACACTGGCTTGATCTACACAGACGAGGATCCTGTACCAATAAACATTGACATTGTGGGACCTATCGAGACAGGGCCTTACGCACCACCGATCAACTTGAGTCCTACTTTAAGATCGGTCATCAACTGGACACCGTCTTACAAGGAGCGAGCCGTAACACCGATCATTGAGAGTCATACCGAAGCGCCGTTCAAGAATCCTGCCGAAGCACCGATCTACAAGGGTCCACCGGTAACAACACCTACCACAGAATCAATTGACAGAAAGTCTACCGTGAGACCGTATAAAATAGCTAAATGGGGAATAAACTGGGGTTATCAAACACCGACACAGCAAGAGGCTACCCCCAGAACGTTCTTCAAAATCCCTTCCATAAGAGATCGCTGGCATTTGAAACCGCCCGATAAAGAGCACAAGCCAAGAGAAAACGTATCCTCTTCCAATGGGTCATCCTCGAATTTGGAGAACTTCCTCTGGGTGGTGCTCGGGGGCATCGTGGTGTTGACGTTGATTGCGATTTTCATGAAAATAGGTAAACCTATTCGCCGAGCAAGGAGACACCGACAACGGTTGAACGCACAGCCTGCTGTTGCTGCGACAACCCGTAGACAGGATCCTGACGACCGCTATTTGGACATGGGCTCTCTACTGCGTTTGACTGACACTGATACGGAACCCCTCTGCGACGACTTGCCACCGCCTTATTCCGTCTGCGTGCCCAACACCAACAAGCGAGATACTGAGGATCCACCACCGCGTTTTTCTGCCTGTTTTGTTACGTACACCAATCCCAAAGGTAAAGAACCAAACGTACATATACCAGAACAGAAGGCGAGTTTTGGCAACGACCTCAGAGATGTGTGTATTGCTATGGATGAATCTGAATATGTTGGCGACGCAAAAACAGAACTAATACTAGTCAACGGTAGAATAGTTGAGAAACCGAAGTTACACCTGAATGGAAATAATGAGACGATATTAACCAGTGATAATAATGCAGAAGAGCGTAGCACTAGGCGTACAGACTTAAAAGGTAGAGTTGTGCGTATCAACAATACAAATGATACTGTAAGAATTTATTAGATAGAAAGAGAGGGATACATGGACAATGTCGTCACTACGACAAGCATTTCAAAAAGACCAAAGTATGTAAATTAAGTTTTAATAATAAGGATTTAAGATTTAATGAAGATCTTGACATTGTATTTTATAATATAGTCTGATGTGTCACTAACTAGTTCTCATTAATATGTGCATTTATGATAAAATTAACATATCCTAAACTTAAATAAAGCTACTAAGACGACTTACTACTTAATGGTATTGCATCATGGTTCCTACAATTACAAATTATGGAATCAAGCGTTACTATAAAATATAGAAATCTATGACATTAAATGTTATGCAAAATATGTATTTAGTATTATTTCCGCGAGGAAACATCCAGATAATATGTACAAATGTTGTTGAGTTGTCGTACGGATTCCGTTATAGGATTTTCCCAGCTGACTCGAATGAAAATCCACTGAAGAAATTATAGAACGCACTGAGATGATGATATAGATGATGATGATGCAAACAAATAGCAAACTAGAATACGTATAAGAAGATATAGTATTCAATAAACAAATGACTCACCGCGTTCTTTAACGGTACGATTGGAAATTCCGAAAACTAATGAAGGCCATACAGGCCTGTTGGTCTAGTGGTTTAGTGACCCTGACTGCTATGTCGGAGGTGAGGTCGTGGGTTCTATTCCCACCCAGGACAAATGTTTGTGTGATGAGCACGATCATTAAAATTTGTTCTGTGTCTGGGTGTAATTTATCTATAATATTTATGTATTTAGAAATACATAAGTATGTTTATCAGTTGTCTAATACCTACCAATAGCACGAGATCTGCTTAGCTTGGGACTAGATGGCGTTGTGTGATAGTTGTGGGATATTATTATCATTATACACGTTAGGGTTTGCACGATGGTTTTAACCTTGCACGCATAACGGTCAGGTAACTTTTTTTAGCGTGGTAAAATCATCAAATGAGTGCTCGTACCCAGGGCAGGGCAGGAGGGACTGTTAGACTTGTACTGACTAAAATCCACGGTGTCCTCAATAGCCCTTTACATTCCGGGGTCACGGTAATTCGTTAGTCCTGCGACCCCGGCAGGCTTTGGCTCTCTAAGGGGTGGCCCCGTTATGCAGGCAAGTCATAGACATAGACTGTCGTACCACAAAAACTTTTAAACGTCTGTTGAACACTTGTCTAAAAAAATGTCACATTATGACGTTGAGATAAGGTCCATTTTGCAGTCACACTTTTTTTAGGCAAGAGTTCAACAGATGTTTAAGTTTATGTAATAAGGCTGTATGTGATACTGTTTGTACAGTTATTGGTGCATGTATGTATGTGCGGTCGGTTATGCATGCACTGTTAAAACCATCATGCAAACCCTAACGTCTACGGCCTCCATAAGAATGTTGCCTCTTACCTCACTATCGAAAATCTTGCGCAGCTTTTTGAGACCTTCCTTGATAATTTTCATGTCATCAGGATGTGAGAAAAAGTTGGGGTAGAACAGTGCTTGCTCGAAGGGGTCCGTTGAGTTGATGGTCATCCAACCAACGCTGCGTGGGAGAAGGGCCACTGCGTTTGCACTGGAAAACGAAAATTGTTCCGTGAATTATGTTTTTGGCCTTATGAGATCCCTATAGGCTATACCTACTCTCCTGCCCTTGTGGCCTACCATGGACGCATTAAAGCTTTAGTAGTTAAGTTGTGGGAACGAGACAGCTATACAAGTCGTCTGGCGCCATTTCGTTCCCTGAGAGTGCTTTAAGACGTCACCTGTTATTTTCATGGACATCCTTATTATTGGACAAGGAAAACTACTCTATATAGCGAGCAAAAGTATGTTATTAAATAATGGAGTGATTTGAATGCATTTGGTATCAATTTGTGGCTAAAAGTTAAAACTTTAAAATGTTACCTACCATTTTTAACTAGGCACGTACTCAAGATGTCGCGGAATTGGAGTAAGAGATGCCATTCTTTTGCTCGTGAGTGTAATTAACAACGTCAACGGAGGGATTTTTTGGAGTTTGTAACGTTTCTTCTATAGTGCGGGATTAATTGGCAGCCCCACTACACACCACGGTTTTTTACCGTTATCCATTTATTGAACAGGAAAATTGAAGTAACTTACAATTTCCGAATTATCTGGTAGTGTTGCCATGTCTGATTTAATAATAATTTACCTTGTTTACGACAATCGTTTCTGTGGAAGTGATTTCGTGAAATGTAGGTAGTAGGTACCTAAAGAAGTGCAACAGGATTGGTCAGGTCAGGCCGAGGAAACTGAAGGTTAAGGTCATAGCGATTGTTACCGAAATCTGTCTTTGGGTAGGTTAGAAAACTTTAGCAACGCTGGTCAGCTGTCTTTATAATGGGTTACCAAAGTTAGAAAATCGGCGACGGCGAGCTAAGTATTTCTCGCCGTCCGCAGGCCAGCTTACGGTGGCCGGAATATTCCTTGCGATACCCAAAGTACAGATTAAGAACTTTGGAATATACTTACGATACGTTGTATCCAGAGTTTGGACATTCTCCAGCCTTTTCACCAATGACACCAGTCTTAGAGCATTCGGCATAGAGACCGTTGAAGAAGAACTGTAGGTCTGGTTGCTTGAGACTCTTGTCGGCGAAGCTCGAGTATAAAAGGCCTGTGAGCTGTGGAAATGAGAGTGCTTGTGTTATAACTTTGGTGTTAACTGCGTCTCCAATCTTTCCAGAAGTTGACTACCAAGAAACTCTATCAAGTTATACAGAATGAAATAAGCCTATGATGCAATAGCCAGCGTAGCGAGCTATAAAACTGACTCTTTCTGTCTTGGATAGGTTTGGGTTCTTTATAGTTATCTGGGGTTTCTGGGGTTTGAAATAAAATATGTTTTCGGTCCAGTTTATAGGACCGCTACGACTTGGTGCCCTAAGCAATTGTTTATTTGCGCTTATGATGCGGAAATATCGACAAAATGGCGCTTTTAGACTCATTGATCATGATGCTTACAACAGTGCCGAAATATCGGAAACTCAAATAATAAGTATTTGAAATTCTAATTTTACGTGGGAATGACCATATCAGTTCAAAAACTTTACCTGAGTAAGTCCAGTAGAGGTCATGGGACCTTCGTTCTCAAGCAGGTACTGGGTCAAGACGTTCCAATCCAAAGCTGCAGTGTTGTTGACTGCACTCAGGATGAAGTACAAGGTAGCCCCGCAGTGGTTCTTCAAACTCTTGCCGACCGGCAGATCAGCTATCACAGGAATTCCTAAGGGTTCTAGAACTTCTTTAGGTCCTACTCCCGAGAGCATCAGGATTTTGGGGCTGGTTAAAGCGCCTGCGCTTAAAATTACCTGCAAAAATTAGATGAGTTTTAATTTGAATACTCGAATGTTTTTGAAGTGAGAACTTCTTTAGGGGCATTGTGCGGTTTTTTTTAATGCGCATCTATGTTACGCTCGTCTGGATAAAGTCAGCTCGAATAAGCAACCCTGTTTTCATTAAGGCACATAATATGTCCCAGAGATATGTTGTTGGACTTTAACATTACGTGTCATGTCCCCGCGTTTGTATGACAATGTCTCTCGGTGTTCGTCTTGTTCACACTACCCAGTTTTTATTAGCGTAGACTCGGGATAAGTCCCGCGACCCGTAGATGTCGCAAGCAACATCTAGGGAACAAATAACTATTTTAAAGGCGAGAGTGTTTTATGAACCCAGAGCGGAGCGAAGGATTCTAAAATGGAATCCTGAGCGGAGCGAGGGATTCAAAGTACTTGAGCTTAAAATAGTGTTACTCCCGAAGTGGACACTACTTTCACCCTCAATGAGATACTCTGACTGAATCTATCTGTGACCCTGATAGACTCAGTCAAAGTATCTCGTTTTATTTTTCACTTATTGTTTTATTATTTGGCTCGGGCACCTCAAATTCAAAACATTTAAGGTAGAAAAAATATCCACATTTCAAATTCATAGTATTTTCAGTCCTGTTTAAAAAGGAGGGCCCTTACCTCTTTGGTGGCATTAACAGTTTTGGTATTTCCTTCTCGGTCGACATACTCCACTCCGTATGCTCGTGTGCCGTCGAACAGGACCTTGGTGACGAAAGCGTATAGCTTGACGCTCAGATTGGGGTTCTCAGACTTGGGAGCCAGGTAAGCACGGGCGGTGGTGTAGCGCTGTCCGTTGCTGGAAGGTAGATTATACGATATTAGATAGAAGTTGAAGGGAAATTTAACGCTTTTAGCAAGCGCTTTCTTTCTGCTTTGGGGTTTTCAACGTAAGTATGTTATAAGCCGGTAAATCATTGTTAAAAATGATGAAAATAAAACATTAAAGATTTTTTTTATCATTAATCTTCCTAAAAAACCAACATAGCCATTATATGTATTAGCGAAATAAATCGATTCGTGGGAAAAAGTTCCTACATATTTTTTTTATTCCACGAGATACCTAATAGCTGGAGAGCTGCTGAACCTTCGACTAACGGTCGTTCTGTAAGGCTAAAACTTTGTACACTTATAGTTTATAGCATATTATGGGTAATAGCGACGACCTGGCAGGCCTCAGCCGTGCACGTCATCAAACCATTTAGTTTTGAAAGTGTAAAAAAAAAAAAAAAAAATTAGTCGAAGGTTCAGCAGCTCTTGGGCTATAAGGTGTCTTTTGAACTTTTATTTGCTAAAGGTAAATGTACAACAGCGTAATTCTGTTTAATCACTCCAGGAAAAATATAAGACATAGAGCGTAACCTCTATGTACGTAAGTAGGTTATGAAAATAAATAATCATGACAATTACTAGTAATATTAATTACACAACAAGTATGACATTTTGTTTAGTTTTGGCGAAAATCACAATAACCTATATGAATCCATACAAATATCACTTATCACTCTTTGTTTGGTTGAGGGGTGGCCAACTTGATTAACAGACATAAGATCTACTATTTACTAACGAAACCCTGTACGATCTACCAACTGAGATGGAATAGCGATGTAATAATGATACAAAATGATGCTGCAGTAATTACATTTCGCAGTTTGGTCTACTTATTTATATTCTGGTCTTGTCAGAACGACTGGACTAATAGTCGCGATCGACCGGTCGGCCACCCCTGAACATCACGATACGACTAAAGGATTCGAGCAGCGAGGAACAGCATGTAATTATAAATGCGATAGTTTATACAGTTTTATTGCCCACAAGTATCTATTTGTTTCGGGTCTGAGTGTTTGTGTATGAGAATTCAAATGTTTGTAAGCACGCCCACGATACAGGACAAATTCCTAGTATTACCATTTATACCTAAGAAACTTGGTTAGATTATGTGACGACACAAATACCTACTTTAATAAAAGCTTTTTAAAAAAAAATGTAACCGCCTTCAAAACCAACCACTAAAATAGGGTAAAATAACCTACAAAATAACTTTTCTTTCGGAAGTCGGTGGTTTTATTTTTCATTGTCTTTTTTGCCACCGACTTCCGAAAGAAAAGTTATTTTGTAGGTTATTTTACCCTATTTTAGTGGTTGGTTTTGAAGGCGGTTACATTTTTTTTTAAAAAGCTTTTATTTTACTCTTTTTAGTTTAAATATTCAACCCAAATTCTTGTCAAATAGGTACATCATTTTCTTACATGTGCACTAGAATTTTGTAATCCATAGCACCGGTAATAACATCGCTCATGTACAAAATTAGCTAATAAAATTCCCTATCTCAAAAATTACTGAACCGATTTTGATGAAACTTGCAGTGTTCCCTCAGTTGAACAATACCTAGTATAACAAAAAAAGAATGACTTAAATCGGATTTGTAGTTCCAGAGATAAGCGAACAAACTAAATCAGTTGATGCCTACTCCTTACTGTTGAGGAGTTGTACCTTCCATCATCAGCTCAGCTACATGAAATTATGATTACCATACGCAAATACTTAAATTACTTCATAATATTTACGAAAAACTATATGTGGGCCTATAAAATTTGAGGGTTGCCCTCGATTTCTCCAGGATCCAATCATCAGATCTTGACTTGGTGAATATGGGACCACTCCGGAAGCATCTCCTTTCGAACAAAAAAATAATTTTGAAAATCGGTCCACAATCGCCGGAGCAATCGCGTAACAAACACACAAAAAAAAAAAAAAAAAAAAAAACATACAGTCGAATTGATAACCTCCTTCTTTTTGAAGTCGGTTAAAAACAAGTGACGCATGGTTACAACAAAAATACTTAATAATTCCATGAATTAACTCAATAAGATTAAATAAATATTGTATTGTTGTAAGAAGATAAAAATCCGCCACAAGTAACATTTCCTTGTTTTCTTTTTTATGCTGTAAAAATTAATTTACGATTGTTGTCTGAAGCTCTATATTATAGGTATGTAATTATGGATTTAATCCATAGTTCATTGCACATAATTTAATTATTATGTGTGTAGTCTTAGTCTTATCGTAATACTCTTAATTACAGGCATATAACATTCTTATTTAATTAAGATTTGTACGTTACGAGGTGTCACTGGCTCTTTTTCGTGCCAAATCCACAATACTTACGCCAAACGGGTAAAAAAAAGAGAAAACTATCCATGTTGGGATACATCCCCAACGGAATGATTTTTGTATGTCCTAACAACGGTCAGAATATGAGTATTAATTTTTGTAAACGCACCCCTGAAACTGAAGAAACAAAAGTGGGGGGCAAAGATTTTAAAAAAATGTCATAATATTATTTATTCTTTGAAAATGTGGAGGGTGATCGGTCGGATGACGTGCTCACGTCTGTACCTAAGTCGAGACTCAGGTACAGACGCAGCACATAAACCTACCTATCTCAAACTGTCAAATTTTAATACATTTTCAATCTTGTCACAAAAGTGGAAGGTTAGAGTTCGATTGGTAAATTTTGACAGATTGGGGTAGGTTTACCTGCTGGCGTCTGTACTAATACCTACATTATAATAAATGCGAAAGTTTATAAGGATGAATGGATGGATTCTAGTTACATCAGATGGTTTAATAATCTGGATTAACACATAAGATATTCGACATCTCAGCTTTACTTTTTCGTGGGATATTTTTTGAGTTGTAGCGGGTAAATTCGCTAGTTGTTGCTAACTAATATTCAATAATACTTACTCATTGAAAGCTTGAGCGATCGTGAATCCTTCGGGAGTGTTCGGGTTGTTCATATCAGCGATGAAGGGGAATCCCGTCTGGTTGATGGCTTCTATCAGATCTTGCAACGCCCTGGGTTGGTGACGGAACTGGTGAACAAAAGGACACATGACTATCAATATTTTACCCCAAAAACCTTGTGTGCATGAATCATCATCATATCAGCCCGGGATCAGCCACTGCTGGGTATAGGCCTCCCCCTTTTTTGCCATATTTCTCGGTTTTGTGCGTCTCGAGACAGCCTTGAGATCGTCAAATCAAGCGTGTGTGCTCGCTTTAGAGAAAAGATACTTCCCTTTCGTAGTGACGTCACTACCAAAGATGGCTGCTTTTCTCTGAAGTTGATTCTACCTATGGCAGGCTCCGGCTAGCGTCATCGCTCTGGTTAAAAATATGGGACATTATTCTGCGTGAACATCTAATTTTCGATAGGTACGTGCCTACACAAAAGCAATACATAACTAGTTTGTCTTGGTCTTGCTTTGAATCATCTTTCCACATAAGCATAAACTACTATGCTATTCTCGATAAAAAATCTCATCGGAGGACTCTTCGACGAGGCGGCTCGCGGCTTCGAGATTGTGCAACCGTGCAGCGCGAACGTGAGCGCTAGTGTCTCTGCCTGTATAGCAAACTGCTTGCTGGATAGCAAACTTTAGTCTCAGCGTGGCGCGAGCGCTGCCGTAGCATTGCCATAAGGCTGTGTTTATAAACAATAGCACTGCAGGTTTGTCAAGGTTGCTCGTACATACCCTCTGGATCGGCATTCTTCCAGTAGACGAATGATATTCCCCACTAACAAGTGTGCCAACTTCTTTGTTGCCTTCTGCCATGTCCATGAATGGTCTGAGCTCGTCCCAGGACCATCCCTCGGCCCCTTCTGCCACCCAGGTGTCGAAGTCAGCGGGATGGCCTCGGTGGTACATCATGCCGTTCAGCTGGCTTGTTCCTCCTAGAAATGGGTAAATGAATTGTGTTTTATGGTAATGATGGGTTTCTGGGTAGAACAAGGAGCTTTTTTTTTAGCAGTACGTAGTGCTAAAGTTTCAAAATAAAAACAGCACGGCGCGTGCAAACACGACATTATACGAATACACAATTTTTGGATATAAAAATCTAAAGATCGAAAATTTTAATTTTTTATTTCATGAATTTTCAGCAATGTTATTGGTTATTCATTCATAAAGTGAATCATTTGGAATATTGCTATGATTGCCCTTTTTACATCCGCAGGCATTTACAATGCAGGTCCAATTGTCAATGCGGGCGGCGAGTAAAGGGCAACTCGCCGCCCGACCATAGACCATGCCCGTGTCGACGGCGCGTCGTGTTCCACGCGCGCCTCAAAGAGCTGTCAGGAAAATGACGGGGCCCCCTCTCAGAGGGCCAAAGCCTGCCGGGGTGCGGGACTCATACCATCACCGTGACCCCGGAACATAAAGGGCTACTGAAGAACACCGTGGATTTTAGTCAGTACAAGTCTGACAGTACCTCTCGCCCTGCCCGGGGTGGGAGGTCTCATTTGATGATTTTACCACGTAAAAAAAAAAAAGGTCCAATTGTCAAACAAAGTAAGTTCGCTGAATCATAACGCGAATGGATCACTAATCGAGTCCATACACACACACAAAACAATAAAACCCCCTTTTTTTCTTTTTTATCGTGGTAAAATAATCAAATGAGTCCTCCCACCCAGATCATGGCGGGAGGGACTGTCAGATTCGTACTGAATTAAATCGACGGTGGCCTTCAATAGCCCTTTACGTTCCAGGGTCACGGTAATGAGATAACTCCCGCGACCCCGACAGGCTATGGCCCTCAAAAGGGAGGCCCCGTCATTAAGCTGACACTCTTAGAGGCGCGCGTGGAACACAACACGCCGCCGACCTGGGCATGGTCCATGGTCGGACAGCGAGTCGCCCAAGCAAACCCCAAGTCGAATTATTCAAAATAGGTACATACCTAATCCTTTACCCAGCGGCCATTGGCATCCTTCTCCGTCTTGGTCCAGGCAGTAGTTATCAGGTACAGTGCGGCCTCGCCAGTCCACATCCTCATTACCCCAGAAAGCTCTGTAGAAGGACGGGACTCGCACTCCTAGTGGTTCTGGCCCGCCAGCTTCCAATAGCAGCACCTTCAAGGAAAAATATACTGTATTCTGTTTATTAGAAGGTGTTTTTGAGATTGATAGGAGTGATTTTGAACGGTCTAAAAAAGTGTATGGGTATACCCCGGTTCTGGACCAGGGGAGGGAGTTAAGTAAGAGGGCTCCAATTAAAATGTTTTCAAGCCGGGTCTCTCCGTTATTTCTAATTCTATAAACCCTACATAACTTTGACGTTATCGACTAATTAGGACACCACACCACTGAATTATTAAGTTGTTTATTAAAACTTCGTTTTAAATTTTTGAGGTTCCCCTTTTTCATAGGGGCAATAGTAGATAGTAGGGATATATGTAACCCAAGGGGGGAGGCGGCCGCAGCTGCCCTCCCCTGTCCGGCACCCAAATTGGGTACATCCAAATGGTTTTTTTTTCGAGAAACTTAGAGTTCAACTACAAATTCTACCTAACAGACCTTCAGGTCCTCAAACAGTATATGGCGACATGCTCAATTGCTCATGCGTCACTTGATTGTTACCTTTACGTATCCATTCCGCCGCGTCGCAGGCGCATCACGCAGTGTCACGCACGAGGCGTACCCTAATTTTTTTAATTGTTTTTATCCGTAGCTATATCTACATCCTGTCGCACACTTGAATGACAAACTTAAGTATTTTGTAGTATGACTGATAAATACGGACAATATTGTACCTTCTTTCTGTGCAAATAAACAATTATTATATCACTTACTTTATAAGACGTATTTTCACTCAATCTCCCAGCCACAATGGATCCGGCAGAGCCAGCGCCCACAACGATGAAGTCATAATCATCATCTGTTTCTTTCACCGATTCGATCCTCTTGCAGGGTGTGGAGATGGCACAACGGCCCCACAAGTACTGTTGTAGAAGCATCATGAACAAGAAGTTGCCGCTGCATACTGGGGAGTCTACTAGACTCGGCCCTTCTTCCACGATTGGGCACCCACAATCCTGATGAAAAGAACGAGATGGGTCATTATTTTTATCATCAGCGTGTAAGGTTCCCACTGCTAGGACACAAAGCCTCCATTCTTCAAGAGGGAATTGGGCATTAGCCATAACCCACCACGCGGGCCCAGTGCGGGTTGATAGATAGATAGATAGTAGATGCTACACGTTTTCGATGCCTGTTCCCTCACGATGTTTTCTTTTGCCGTTTTGTGAGAAGTGGTGATGAATAAATTAAAGTAAAGCTGACTGTGTTTGAAAGACCTGCAACTCGTAACCTCGCGCTTTTTTTTAAGTATTCTTTTCATGTGAGAACACAAAGTATCATCAAATATTTTTTTAAGAGTAATAATTATAATGGTCGAGTTTCTTGCCCATTTTTGTCCATACGATACGAATCAAGTGTTTCAAATGGGCTTAGAATGAATTTCATTGTCTCTAATTTAAATACTCGTAAGAAATAGGGTAAAACACCCAACTATTGACCCTTTAAGCGGTTTTTCTTGCTTCTTTCGCAAAATAAACTAATGCATTAGTTGCAAGTGGAAATGAATGTTTTTCGAAGGTAAAATATACATTGGAGAATGTAACTAAAACATTATAAACAGTCAAACAAAGGTAAATCGTGTTTTTTTTCTCGAGCTTAGCAAGAACAGGCCATTTGACCAGTTATCAACATGCCTGTATCAAATTTTCAACATGCAAATGACCAATTTTTGACCTCCTGTAGTATAAGAATAAACTCAAATATTATTTATTAGGACTGTGATACGAGGTTTTATTTGATAAAAAACAAACAAAGGTAGTCTTTATGCCCTTCTTATTTTCTTTTTTCACACAATTTTGGTCTACAGTCTTCAAACGCGGCCTATATTATTCTTGCATTTATTTTTGAAGTTTTGTTTTAGTTTTATCACTTTTGTCCAATTTTTCCTCTTTATTAGTAGTTATTTCATTGTTTTGTATTATGCAGCAGATAAAAAAATGCTCGCCGGCAAAACCAATTGAAAGAATACAGCTTTAGCTCTACAAAGTGAGTTTAAAAAAGTTTGAATTAATATTTTCCCAATTACATAAGACGGTTTTAACTTTTTAAACTTATGTAGAAGATCTCACAGATGAAGAGAACATAGTTATAAATCAGAAACCAGCTCACACTTTGCCTCGGATATGATTTAAGTCAGTTTGCTCAAACATGCAGGTTAGAGTAACTTTTGTCAGAATTGTATGCATTAAACCAACTTATGGCTAAGGCGTGTTATGTTCGACAATTGTTCCAAGGGATCATATACCGACATAAAAAGTATCCTGCGTCCAGGTACACCCACCTAACCAGGTTTTAAAATTATCTGCTTGCCAAATTGTGTCAAAATCCATTCAGCCGTTCATTTTTCCTATAATATTAAGTTTTAAAGTAGTATAGTAGTAAGTTTTAAATATTCAGGAGGATTCAGAATGTGACAGTTGACCTATTTAAGTACCTCACTCAAATTCAACTAGGTTCTCAGGTTACTACGTAAAGTATTTTTTATGTTTGTGATTATGCAGATACACTTTTAGGGGTGCCAACGCCCATGGGCATAATACAGATGCATTAAAGTTAAGCTAACTCACCATTATAAATAAGCTATACGTATAAACCGTGGTGTCAGTAACTGGTATATTCGTACATACATTCGTATATTGGTTAATGACCAGCTATTGACATGTCATGTCAAATAAATGGTTATTCATACATTTGAGTGTACCAGATATTGGCCCCATCATTTTAACAAGTTAATGATCATTAAAACGTGAAAATTCTGTGGAAAAGCATTATGTGTGTCTTAAATAACGAAAAAATACCAAAATCTAAGGAATCTATCGTGTAAAACTGAAATAAATTGCCATTGAAAACAGCCGTCAGCTTAGCAAATTGTTAAATTTCTTGATGATTTTAGCAGGGTATTTTATTATCTTAGGTTTACGGACGCAATATTGCTTTACTTAAATTTTCTGTGACGCTAATATATTACAAGATAAATTATTTTTCATTTTCTGTATTCTTTATGCAGCACTGCAAGAAGATTTAATATTATTTTGGATAAAAACTGTTAAGAGGTCAGTAGTTGGTGGGAGGTCGGCAATTGGGTACTTTACCCTACCTATAATTTTTCACAACAAAACCTACATTTTACTTTTCAGTTGTTAAAGATAATTGTACTTGCATAGTCGTGCAAACCTTTGCGTTTGTGAAAGTAGTCTTTTTCAAGTTTTTATGATTACAATTTCAGAGACAAATTCTGAATCACGAATGAAAAGCAGTATCAGCGTTTAAAAACTTCATTATTCTAGAATTTCACGCAACTCTTTGTTTTATTTCTGTTTTCCTCTTATTATAGTGAGGAAAACGGTTATCTATATATGTAAAAATGAACACGTTTTCCGTTGTCACGACATAACATGAAAACGGCTTGACCGATTCGGATAATTATTTTTTTGTTGTGTTTGTAACCATCGGGACCGGGTTTTAGACCGGGTCCTCCACCCGTGTGAAGCCGGGACGGGCCGCTAGTAAGCCAATAATTTAAAAACATTTTAAATAAAAATTTTCACTCACCTGGGCTGCTAAAACCATGTTGGTAATTTACTAATAGCTGCTCCAGAAAACCTATAGACAAAAAAAAACAATTTATAAAGGAAATTAAAAAAAGAATAATTAGGTAAATCAGCTCATTGCGGTAAAGTACCTACAGATTATTTCAAATTATAAAATATATAAATAAAATAACCAGCACGCGTGGCAGACTACACCGTAGAAACGGCTTTTGTCGACGAAAGAATAGAAAAAGTGACAGAATGAACATAGATTTCTATCGTCCTTAGCATGGCGATGATTTATGAAAAGTAGAAAATTGTCAGTCGCCGTGTACTGGTAGTTACCACACGACCAGTACACGGGAAAAAAATCGAATCGTATAGAAATTATATTGTCTATTTTAGGTTGATAGACAATTAGGTCTTCCTACACTAAAAGGTCGTTTTAGAAGAACCAAATTATGATTCACGATAAAGGACATGAAGTGGTATATTCTATTGCTTATGAAATATAATTGAGGAAACCATTTTACGAATTATTGTTGCCATTCATATTTTATCACATTAATTTTGATAAAATACTGCTAAAGTAAAGCAAAAAAAAATTTAATCTTTAACTTTTATTCGATTTGTCGTCAGTCGTTTAGAGCTTGTCGATTGCACTTCAACACATTACCAATTACACGATATAATTAAGGCATTTATAGAAAAGCATTGAAATAACACCTTACACGCGCTTCAGAAGACATACAGACGCTAGTAACTGGGGTAAGTTGCTAGCGTCTGTATGTCTGTATGTAATCTGATATAATTTTACCAATCGAACATAAACCTTCCTTTCCTTTCCTTAGGTTTATTGGGATGAGGTATAAAATCTATTAAAGAAATCTGACAGAATGAGGTAGGTTCATGTGCTGTATGTATTTATGTAGGCTATTTAACATTAAGCTATGGCCAGAGGTTTTTTTCATCTACCTAGTTTTTTCCGAACTATATTGGGGTCGGCTCCCAGTCGAACCAGATGCAGCAGGATATCAGTAGGTACTCTACATGGAGCGACTGCCTGTCGGACCTCCATAACCCAGTAACTTGGTAATACGATACTCCATGGTAAGACTGGTTGTCAGTCTTTAGAGCTCTGACTAAAAGTAACGACTGTCAAAAAAATACAAATAATAGCCGGGACCAACGGCTTTGCGTGCTTTCCGAGGCACGGAGGAAACTCGCTATGGCAGATGGTCACCCATCCACAGACCAACCTCGACAAGCGCGGTTTAACCCGGAAGATCGGCCTGTGCGGCTGTAATGATATAACCACGTTTAGTCAATTACTTTAGGTAAATAAACAAAACAAATATCCAGGTAATTTGCCTGGGGCTATAGCCAGTAGGGCGAAGCCGCGGCCATAAGCTCGTATAAAATAAATTGTTAAATCACCTTTTCCTTTAAATTATTATGATTCTTGGAACGCAATTTCCACTTTTAAATTCTTTTTGATTCTGATGCTAGTTCCACCCCGAATTAACTCAGAATGGTTCTAATTTTCCAAGATAGGCTCTTTAAATACAAAGTTTTAGATTGCAAAGTAGAATGAGTAGAAAAAAAATTTATAATCATTCTAATAAAATCATCTAGTAGTACTAAAAAGATAAGATAGATGTCTTTAGATAAGTCTTTCAAAACAATCGTAAACCATTGTTGTCATCAGGCATATTATATTTTTACATAATGATTATGTCTAATCTTATTGATATGCGAGTTTGGTACAGACGCCAGCAGGTCAACCTACCCCAATCTGTTCAATCCAATCAAACATTAACCTTCCAATATTGTGATATAAGGTTGAAAATCTGTTAAAGTTTATCAGATTAAGTTTCGTGTGCTGGCGTCTGTACATCAGCACTTCTGTAAAGATGACTGTACATTATCATCGAGACACTCCGAGGCAGGGCGTGCGTGCGACTGTAGACGAGTACGCCCGCCCTGCTTCGGAGTGTGCTTAAGGCTTTAGTCACAATTTTAACCATTCTACTTTTGGACTATGCAAAAAAGCAGTAAAAGAAAAATCTAGATGCAGCATAATAATTTTACACTCGCATTTGCTTTAGATCGAGTAATCCGCCACTGAGAACATTAACAGGTCATGAAAAGCATCATCAATGATTAAAATTATAATATTTTTATTATTGTAGAACACTTAATGATATGGTTCACAATTTCATGAAATAGTCCAGTTTTTATAATGTTTAGTTTAACCTGGATGGACCCTTTGATAGGGGAGAATGGAAGAAAAAAACGTGTTGCGCCGACCCCAAGTAAAATGGGATAAGGGCAGGAAGATGATGTGTTAAACCTGGATGGCCATTTATTTATTTTTTAAAGTAAATTGGTGTGAAGAGCCACACAATCGAGAGAAGTGGAAGGAAGGGGTCCAGCCTTTTGCTCAGAAGAGGGCAGGGCTTTAAAAACAAACTGCCCCATCCCATGTTTAAAGGACCTCACGATGAAGTGATCATTATCCACTACGCAGGGTAATGGTATACATTATGCATAATTTGCCCACTAATTCAAATATTGAATTAATTAATTGCATTTCTTTTAGATATAGCCTTTTTTACGTGTCTACTATTTTTTTTTTTTTTTTACATGGTAAAATCATCAAATGAGGCCTCCCACCCCGGGCAGGGCGGGAGGGACTGTCAGACTTGTACTGACTAAAATCCACGGTGTCCTTCAATAGCCCTTTATGTTCCGGGGTCACGGTGATGGTATAAGACCCGCGACCCACGTGTCTAGTACTTGGAACACAAAAAAAAAACAATAGAAATCTGACTCATAATGCTGTCCATTGAGATAACACCTGCATCTGGAGTTGAAGTGTCATATCGTTTGTATTGATTGCGTGACCCGACATTTTTTTTTATCTCCTGTCACCTTTTGTCGTCACAAAGTTCACGTCACGTTTACGTAGAGACGTCACATTCATCATGATTGATTCATGATGATTTCATTGGCTTAGTCGGGAAATTCTTCCTTTTCCCAATTCTTATAATGCCCAACTGAGCTATTACTACTACGTATAGAGACGACACCACGCATCACCACTGTGTCCCATCCATGATGAGTGCGCGCGCCTAAAGCACGCCACAGAGCTGCCAAACAACTGAATGAACTTGTGCGCGTTGTCTCATCCTGGATGGGACACAGTGGTGATACGTGGTGTCGTCTCTATACGTAGTTATAATAGCTCAATGACTATTTCGTAAAATGTTGTCTGATTATGTTACTCGTCGGGACCAAAGCAACTTTCAACTGGTGAAAGAATGTTTGAAATCGGTCCAGTAGTTTTGGAGTTTTCAATACAGACAAACAATCAAATAAGTATTTCTTCTTTATAATTATTATTGTAGATGTTATCTACCTACTTCATCTGATTATTATCTACTACTAATATTATAATTTATAATATTAGGTAGTGTCTGTAGATAATTACTTCATCTGATTATCAATATGTTTGGTTGAACACGCTAATCTCATTTTTGTGTTGGATAGTCCATTTATCGAGGAAGGCTATAGGCTATATAACATCACGCTATCACCAATAGAGCAACAATGAGAATGTTACATAATCGAGAGATTGCGTGTGCGTAAACGGTTAAAAATACGCAAAAAATATTTATTACGGAATCCGTCATGAAAAGTTCTAAAATAAAAGTCCGTGAGAGCATAATTATATTCTTTTGGTTAAGTCACTTATGGAAATCTAATTAGATTTTAAAGTAATGCATTATTTATTTGCCAAGGTATTTTCAAAATCCTTATTCAAATAAATACATTAATTATTTAATTTTGAACAAAATTGCCCTTGACAAACTTTACATCGTTTGATTTCAATGAATATCTAAGGAGATATCATAGTTTCAAAACAATATATTACAACAAAGTCAAAGTGAAGTCAAAATTGTACATTATGAATTAAAAAAGACGCCAGGGGTTTGAACTCGCAACCTCATATTCGCTCGTCGAGCTGCAATCGATTACAAAATCAGAATACCTTTACCTATAATTAAATGAATTTAATCTATTTTTTCAAAATAAATCAAAAATTATTTTTGAAGTATCATAGGTATTTGTTTGCTTGGTTAATTAACCTTATCTACCATTTATCTTAATTACAATAATTAATGAGTACATCTTGATCTTAAGTCACTTGTTTATTTTGATGATTATTATTTTTTTTTGTTTCTACGTTGTTTTGCACACGGATAGTGTGGGCGTGTGCGATGATGTTTGCAAAAATTGTGTTTTGTTACTACCGCGAAGAAAATGGGTAGGTATTATGATTAATGATTATACAAGTTTTTTTTACAGCCTCATCTATGCATGAAATTGCATGCAAGGTTGTCTACATTTTTTGGAATATATTAATAACAATAAATTCATTTGATCAAACACAAACGCCAGCATCTGATCTTTCCTATAATACCTACATTTTCAACTTTGACCTTCACTTTATCGCCAAACAAGAAGGTTGCCGTTTCGTACAGGGGTAGGTTGATGTGCGTCTGTACATCCTAATTAAACTTGCAGTTCTTGAGGTGTACAAATAGGAAATGAGGAATTCGGTATTTCTTCGACAACTTTTCTTATGTAGATTTGTTTATGATTGGCTATTCCCTGCGGTTTCACTCCCGCTGTTCGGGTCTTTTTGGTCGTAGCGAGATATTATGTATATATATTATACCTTATAGCTTAATTAATGGGCTATCCAAAGCAAAAACATTTTTTCTATTCTATAACCAGCAGTTCCTGAGATTAGCGCGTTTTTAACCAACTTTAATGCTTTAGCTATATAGGGCGTCTCACGGCTATGCCGCATATGGAGGGATATTGTAAATAGAACATTTTACAGAAAGAAGACATTATTTTAACTTTAAAACATAATTACATGGTTCAACCGGGAATCAAACTAGCAACACGAAAAAAAAAATAACTTGTAGTTTTATCATATACCGATCAGAAGGCTTTATCTTAAGGTTTATTTTTTGCTAAATAACATAGGGTCAGAAATAAAAGGAAGACCATGAATTTTAACATCTATTAAGAGGATAGTATACCGGCTGCCTTTTTAAAAAATAGGTATTTAGAAAAATTCTATGAATAATGAAAAATCTGACCCCCCGATTGTGCGATAGAGAGCGCGCGACTGACTGTAATTATATGAAATTGGTCTCTCGGGAGAAAACGTTTTTCATATACTAAATCACGACCAATCTCTTAGATTCTGGCGTCAATCGTTTCAGCATATTATAAACTATTAGGTTTGTAGGTTTTGCTTTTTTTCTAAACTTCTTTGTTGTTAAAATATCAATAATCAGGTTATAAAGCACTTATGTCTCTAGTACGGGAAAAGGGCCTTATAGGTCATACTTTTACCAGCAAAGAAGACAAATGCTACAGAATTGTCATTAAAAATTTGCATCATACTACACCCCTCGAAGCTATCGTCGAAGAGATAGAAAAAACTGGAAACAAAATTAGAGGTCAAATCATTAACGCAAAATACGGTCCAGAACGCCTGCCCACTTCAACCTTTTTTGTAAATCTTGAACCAAGTGAGAAAAACAAAGAAGCTAAGAAGATACGCTATATTTATAACACGTCAGTGGTTATTGAAGATCCAATAAAGAGAACCACAATTGTTCAGTGTACTAGATGCCAGCAATATGGTCACACAAAGAACAACTGTCTAAGACCCTACAGATGTGTGAAGTGCGCTGAAGCACACAAAACATCCGAGTGCCTAAAGAAAGACCGGACCACACCTGCTAAATGTGCTTTGTGTCTAGGGAGCCACCCTGCCAACTACAAGGGTTGTCAGGTATATGTAGAAATCGCCAAAAGGAAAACTAAGAATAATCCTTATATAATAAAACCTATTAGCCATGCACCGGCTCGACTGACACCGCAAATACCATTACTGGAAATAAAGAGCGATACCAAAGTCATACCGCAATCTAAACTACAGAATATCACTGATCAGGAACATAGGCAGCTCCAGCAAGAACGATCACAACCCACAACAGAACAGAGCCTGCAGCGTCAACGGTCTGCTGCTCAAATGACACCCAACCCAATGAGTTTACAAATCTCATATGCCGAAAAAGCTAAAGTGAAACCGCCCTCAACAAGTAATGGAGATGAAAAAATTCCATTTTCCATTCAAGAAATTATGATAAAACAAAGTGAAAAAATAGAAATTCTCCTACAGCAGATAAGCTCCCTCCTAGGGCTTATAACAAACCTCATGGCTAAACTCCCATGATGGGTTCACTCAGGGTGGGGGCATGGAACATAAATGGACTCGCTCCCAACAAGCGAGAACTAGAAACTCTAATAAAGCTCCACAATCTGGACATCGTTTTTATATCAGAGACACATTTTACATTACGAAGCTCCATAACAATTCCCGACTTCAATATATACAGCACAAATCATCCAGACGGCACATCACACGCCGGTTCAGCCATTATTATTAAAAAAACAATCAAACACCATCGTCTACCAGGCTACCAGTCGGAGCACATACAAGCTACAACTGTGGCCGTCGAAGATAATAAGGCAGGCTACTTCAACATATCTTCTGTATATTGTCCACCCAAACACAAAATTAGTGAGACCATGTTTACACAGTACTTCTCAACCTTGGGCAGTCGTTTCATAGCAGGGGGAGACTGGAATGCAAAGCATACTCAATGGGGATCGAGGTTGGTCACAACCCGCGGAAGAGAACTCAAAAAGACAATAGACAGTGCAAACCTTATCACATTGTCAACAAAAGAACCTACGCATTGGCCAACAGATCCGAATAAAAGACCAGATATAATAGACTTCTTTATTGTTCGTGGAATGTCCCGACATTATTTTTCCACCGAGTCGTGCCTGGATGGATCTTCTAACCATACGCCAGTAATTTTGACCGTCAGCACCACCGTGATCCACCTCAACAAACCAACCTCACTCTATAACAATAGAACTGACTGGAATGACTTTAGAAACTACCTAGAAAACAATATAAACTTAAAGATAAGGCTCAAAACAGAAATCGAAATTGAGGAAGCAACTGAATATTTTACAAAGTTAATTCAAGAAGCTTGCTGGAAGTGTACACCCGAAATTGATAAAAAACCCAGAACAACAAATTTGCCTATGGAACTCAAAGCTATGATACTGGAAAAAAGGAGACTTCGTCGTGTATGGCATACAAGCAGGCACTCGGATGACAAGAAAAACTACAATAAAATGACTAAAGTGCTGAAATTGGCACTCAAAGAAGCAGAAGACCTCACCATGGAAGCACAACTAGAAAACCTAACAGCCACGTCCGCCACAAACTATTCTCTATGGAAAAATACAGCAAAGTATAACCAACCCCAAGAAGTAAAACCGCCATTAAAATTGAACAACAATCAATGGGCAAGAACAAGTAAGGAAAAAGCAAACGCGTTTGCTAAGCACCTGGCATCTGTATTTATTCCAAATGAGCCGAGGAACCAGACTAGTGACACGGATATAGATAACACACTAAACCAAGACTTCCAAATGGAACTGCCACCTAGACCAGTAACACCTCAGGAAGTTAAAACACAGATTAAAAGACTCAAGGATAGGAAAGCACCAGGTTATGATCTGATAACAAAGAAGGTGCTAATAGAATTACCCAGAAAAGCCATTGTTTTCTTGACAGTCCTCTTTAATGCTATTCTAAGAGTGGGCTATTTCCCCTCTCGGTGGAAAGTTTCCCAAATTAAAATGGTGCACAAACATGGAAAACAAGAGAATGACATCACTTCGTACAGACCAATTAGCCTACTGCCCATTAGCTCAAAATTACTGGAAAAGCTTATTCTGGATCGGCTTAAACCACTGCTAGCACAAAAAAAAGTGATACCAGATCATCAGTTTGGATTCCGAGAGATGCATTCCACTGTAGAGCAGGTACATAGAGTGTGTAACAAAATAAGACTGGCTCTTGAACTAAGAGAATATTGTGCTTCTGCTTTCTTAGATATACAGCAGGCTTTCGATCGGGTATGGCATAGGGGCCTTCTCGCCAAAATTAAAAACAATCTGCCTCACAGCTACTTCAGAATTCTTGAGTCTTATCTCACGGATCGCCTGTTTCATGTAAGAGAAGAGGATGATTACTCCGACTTCTACGAAATAAGAGCAGGAGTCCCACAAGGCTCTGTTTTGGGTCCTGTTCTCTACACTATCTTTACAGCAGATATACCACGCATCCCAAATGTTACAATTGCTACTTTTGCTGACGACTCAGCCATTTTAACCAGTAATAAAGACCCAAAAGAAGCTTCTAAAAAGCTGCAAGAGGCATTAAACCTAATAGATGAGTGGCTTGGAAAATGGAGAATTACGGCAAGCGCATCCAAATCTGCACAAGTAACATTTACACTCAGAAAAGGCGACTGCCCTGCAGTTAAGCTGGGAAGCAATTACTTGCCTCACAAGGATGTTGTGAAATACCTGGGTATGCACCTGGACAGGCGTCTTACCTGGAACACCCACATCAAAGCAAAAAGAGACCAAGCGAACTTCAGATTTAGGAACCTGTACTGGTTGTTGGGAAGAAAGTCTAAACTGTCAATCAACAACAAATTGCTTGTTTACAAAGCCGTGATAAAGCCAATATGGACATATGGCATACAGCTATGGGGTAGTGCCTCGAACTCAAACATCAACATCGTTCAACGCCTACAAAATATGATTCTGAAATCAATCTCGAACGCCCCATGGTTTATCACCAACGCTGAAATCCATGAGCATTTAAAAGTGCACACAGTCAAAGAGACCACACTGCTGACAGAAAAAGCCTACAAGAGCAGACTTAAAAATCACCCAAATCAGTTAGCCACAGACTTGCTACAGCCCAGTAACATCAAGCGCCTCAAAAGGCACCACATCCTTGAGCTGAAATAAGTATCAATAATGTTTGCTGTGCTCGCTGGAGCCCTGCATTATGCACGTCAAGATACGAACAGTAAATTTGTTCATAGCCGAAAGGCTGATTGCAGATTAATAGAATACAAAAAAAAAAAAAAAAAAAAAAAAAAAAATAGAAAGGTTTTACTTCAATGAAGATTTTGTCGTGAAAATAGTAACTTTTAGGCGCCTGTAGCTTTCAACTATTATAAATTTTGAAAAAAGAAAACCTATAAACCTAGTTTTTACTGTGTCAGAAGCATTCTAAAAAAATATTGAGATAGGATAACATTTAGGGGCAGGAAAACGTTTTCTCTTTTAGTATGGACGAGCGCTCGGTAGACGATTGTCTTAAAAGAACTGCATCAAAATCCGTTGCTCTGTTTAAAAGATCTAAACATGCATAGGGACAGACAGCGGGAAAGGACTTGATTCCTTATTAGGTAAAAAGCAACAGTCGGATTTTATATTAAATTAATTAATTTAAAAACAGAAAGATTCGTTTTTAACCGACGAAAAAAAAGGAGGAGGTTCTCAATTCGACATGTATATTTTTTTACGTGTCAATGTTCAAAATCAAGGTCTGAGAGTAAAATATACTCACAGGAAAGAACAAAAATTTATTGGCCCGGTGGTTGATCGAATGGATGCAATGCACTGTTGTCACGGGTACGATATCAGTGCAAAAATAACTAAGTATAGGTGTTATCTGTCGTCTGTGGTCCAGTTAAAATAGACAAAAATAGGTCGTAGGTAACCTAGGAATACTGCAAAATTAAGGTTTTTTCCCTTTTTTCGAAAACGGTAAGGTTTATATCTAAAGGATAAACTTTACGTTTTCGAGAAAAATGTGGAAAACCTTAATTTTTTACGTTTGACCCTGAATATTTTTTTTGCAGTTGTTGATCGATGGGGACTTTGACTTTTTATTTATAGTGATGTTTTTAACGTCTCTGCCAATTTTCAGATCACTGCGAATTATTCCTAGGTTGAGTGGCGTAGCAAGGCGGGGGCGTAGCGGATCCTAACCCCCAGCTTCGCAACTGAAGGGGCCACGCGCTCAGAGAAATATTTTTAAGGTGATGACGTTTAAGTAAAATCAACCAGTGAGTTTCATTTCTTTTGAAATGAAAATTACCCACAGTTATATATATATTAAACCTGTGGTGTCCGATGAGTGGGAACTGAAAGAAGATAATAAGAGCCTCGCAATACCGATGTCGCGGACGATCACGTTTAGGTCGATAGCGTTTCCACTGCTCGCGCGAGGCCCTATGTTGCGAGATGACTTGGTTATGGTTACGTTTTATTTGTAACTGAGAACTGAGAGAGCCAAAAGGGCCCGCAAAATTGATGTCGTTGACAATCATATTTGGTGTAGATGAATCCCCCCACCCAGGGCAGGGCGGGATTGTCAGATTCGTACTGACTAAAATCCACGGTGTCCTTCAATAGCCCTTTACTTTCTGGGGTCATGGTAATGAGATAAGTCTCGCGACTCCAGCAGGTGGGTGGTGTAGAAGACTTGGAGGAATCTTGTAACAGGGGGGCCTCGCGCGAGCAGCTGGGGCATGTCATATTTTTCGTCCTCGCCAAAAGGGCCTCGCAGATGCGTCTTGCCACCTTTAAGACTCGGTCTCGTTACGTCACTGCCTAGGTTACGACTTATTTTAGTCTATTTAGACTGGGCTAGACTAGGAGGCCTGTCTGACGTAGTAACAAAGTAGGTAGATAAAATAAAACAAACAGTACTTACCTCTTCCAAACATCATTGTCATTGTAATTAGTAGGTAATAAGCAAGAATTTAATAGTTACTAGGGTGAGTGGGGGTAAGTCCGAATGAAAATGTGATTAGATTAACAGTGGATAAATGCATAAAATAATGCAAATGCATAAAATGATGTTTTGGGTAAAAAAGTATGGTCAAATTGTTTCTATAATGCTGAAAGACATCTTTTTGAAACAAACTGTTAATACAATTTTTATTAACAGTTTGTTTCAAAAAGATGTCTTTCTCTACATATTTTGGAAAAAAATATGTAGGGGTGACTAAAATCGTCTCTATGCTAATGACCATAAAAACGATTTTAGTCTTGTATCAATTGGGGTAAGATTAAAATTCCTACATATATGCGGTTAAAAAAAAATGTCCTTACGAAAAATGTCAAAAAACACACGAGTGCTCTCACTTAGCTACTGACACAGTCTGGCGGACCAGACGAAAGTGTCTACAACTAGGTATGTTAGCAGCATCAAAAGAATTCCTTGATATTCGGAGTTATTTTATTTTTATTATCTTTCCCCGTTTTTAGGGTTCCGTAGTCAGCAAGGAACCCTTATGGTTTCGCCATGTCCGTCCGTCCGTCTGTCTGCAGCTTAGCTCAGAGACGCCCAGTACTAGAAAGCTGTAATTTGGTGTAAATATACGGATTTGTTGTGCCGAAAAAGTGGTAAAATAATACACGACGGTGCTTTGCCAAGCGAGGCAGTCCTCCACCGTGTCCTCCGGGCGATCCTCGCAGTGGTAACACCCAGGCGATTCTTCCTTTCGAATACGACACAGGAACCTCCCGAAACTTCCGTGCCCGGTAAGGACCTATGTCAAGCGGAAGGTGAGGACGCCGTGACGTCTCTCCAGCCACTTCTCAAAGAGGGGTCTTACCGCCGTGATTGCGGCGTGCCCGAACCTAATAATAATAAATCGCAGGGCAGCTCGTGGCGAGCTGTTGGGCAGTTGCGACCCACACGGACCTGATCTCCAGGGAGATATCTCGTTCCTCATCTCTGGCTTGCCTTTATTGGCCGGTCAGAGTGAACACTGACGAGGAACAGACCTCCCACCTCTTTCTTGCCTTAACAGGCTGGCTAGCTCGGAGGAAGGAAGTATTTCAGTAAGTGTTTGTAGGGATCGACCATACTTCCGGGTTCCTGGTCGATTCTGAGAACCGTGAAATACCTATCCACTCCTCAAGCACCCCAGGATATGTTTGCCCCTTGTCGCTACGTCACCTAGTGCTAGCGATATGTTTGGGGGCCCATTTGTTGAGTGTGCAAGTCACCCCCTGCCAGCGTATCTATGTATATTAAACATTGATTAGGCAGGGGCCATAGTTTTTCCATAGTTATATATAACCAGTCCACCAAACCTACCAAACGCCATAACCCAGTCTTTTGTTCCCACATTCCGCAATAGTCTAACTCTAACCGGGGGTTGTCCTTGGGTATACTGGCATAGTGCATAAAGGAATAACCGCCGGTTTAAGCCTCATTTCATTTAAATTGCGTAATGGGCCTCTGCAAGATGGCTTCGGCTCCTGGCACGCCCTTCAAAAGTCCGAGATCCCATGATCACGAGATCTTCAAAGTATAATAATAATTATAATATTCCACAACTATCACACAACGCCATCTAGTCCCAAGCTTAGCAGAGCCTGTGTTATGGGTACCTACTAGACAACTGATAAACATACTTTTATATTTCTAAATACATACATATTATAGATAAATTACACCCAGACACAGAACAAATGATCGTGCTCATCACACAAACATTTGTCCTGGGTGGGAATCGAACCCACAACCCCTGGCATAGCAGTCAGGGTCACTAACCACTAGACCAACAGGCCAGTCCTACCTAGTACCTAGGCTGCGACAGTGGTTTCCTCCATACTGCCCTGAGATCGCGCCGGAGCTCTTCCCGCCGCGCCTCTTCTCTGATCTTTTTTTTGTGTATTTGTATTGTCGAGACACACATCCAGCACATCAACCTAGCACAATCTATCAAACTTTAATAGATTTTCAACCTTATCACTATTATAGCGGAAGGCTAAAAATTTGTTTTATTTTTTGAACCTCCGCCCGTCCACTTTGACATTTATAATACGAGTATTAGTAATAGGGGAGGATTTTTCGAAAACAGTATATTAATGATATGGAAGGCTTTTAAAATTGTAGTAGTTACTTTAAAGAATATCTTATTCGTACTTACCTAACTACTACGTATCCGATCTCCTCATTTATGGACTACCTACTGTTTTTTTATTACTATGGAATCATAATGCAGTCACTTCACGAAGTAAGTACTGATTCTACGGACACTTAATGAGAACGAACTAGACATAATTAACCACCTCAACGAACACAGTGCAAATTACTTGACCATTCATAATCCAAATTATGAATGTGTATGGAATTAATTTTTCTTATGGTTCCTTCATTGAAAAGTGAAGGATTTATTTAAGACTTACGTATGCTAGAAATGTCGTTTGCTAGAAGAATAATAAGCATATTGACTGCATAATTAATTGCAGAAAATAGTCCGTCAGTAAGAAATTATTAAAAAAAGTTTTTTATCGAATGTTCAACAAGAACAGAACCGATCCCTGATGTAGAACACCGCATGACATCTCCTGCCGGTTCCATTCTCCCCGGTAACCGGGGTAGATGATGGCTCTGTCCGTCAGGTAGTCCTCGATCATACGAAGGAGGTAGGTCGGCACCCGGTAATACCAGAGTACCTCCCTGTTGCAGCTCCAGGGCAGGCTGTTGAAGGTGTTTGTGATGTCTCATGACACCACCAAGACGGCCCTGCCCAATCTTAGTGAGCACTTACGTTCTAAAAAGAAACCCCCATGCAAAATTTAGAACTCCTATGCACTTGTAGTTTCTGAGATTTCAAGAATGAGTCAGTCAATGACCTTTCGCTTTTAAATAGATATTATGTACGCCATATTTTATTTAAATCATTTAAGTAATGGCGCGTCATGTTCCACTCTGCAATTAACTGCTGGGGCCACGGGACTGTCTTATCAGGTAACCGGATCACCTGGAACGTAAGGGGTATTGAAGGACACCGTGGATTTTAGTCAGTACAAGTTTGACAGTCCCTCCCGTTCCACTCTGACTGGGCGAACTGGTTAACGAAAAAAAAGGCAGTATCATTTGCCTATACTAAATGAAACCTCCAAAATTAAAGATGAAGAAATTCCTAGGTTCCAATTTACTCAAATAATTGCTAATTATAATGTAGAATAGCCACAGAACCCAAAAAAAATCAACGTAAACGCGCATTTTGTGATTTAATCATCGAAACACCTGATGAGATTAATTAACCAAATTGACAGTTCAATGAATTGCATCAATCACAATTTTTCAACGATATTTGTTTTTTGATAAGAAAATTTTACATCTTGTTAACGGCGATTAAAATAATCCACATCGAAATTGGATGGAGATCTTAGGCTAGTTGTGACTTCGCAGACGTTATCTCTGTCGTCACAACGTAATCACTGAAAAATGGCTAATTTAATGAAAAAAAAATCCGATATGGCTGACTCCCTAATTTGGAAGCGCGTACACAAATAATAATAATATTCCACAACTATCACACAACGCCATCTAGTCCCAAGCTAAGCAGAGCTTGTGTTATGGGTACTAGACAACTAATAAACATACTTAAATATTTCTAAATACATACATATTATAGATAAATTACAACCCAGACACAGAACAAATGATCGTGCTCATCACACAAACATTTGTCCTGGGTGGGAATCGAACCCACGACCCCCGGCATAACAGTCAGGGTCACTAACCACTAGAGTCTAGTGGTTAGTGACTAGACCAACAGGCCAGTCAAATATGTCCACTTTGTATGCACTGACTGACTTGACATTTTTAGGGTTTTTCATGCGCTCTACGAGCCGGATCTTCGAAGATCTTATCATAGATAAAGACATTTTATTCGTAGAATTTATTATAATAGGTATACAGTATGTCGGTAAAGCGGTATTCTTTATGCATGGCCAGTACCTAGCCTTTCCCCAGCTATATTGGGTTCGGCTTCCAGTCAAACCAGATGCAGCAGATTATCAGTATTTTACATGAGCGACTGCCTGTCGGACCTCCACAACCGTGTAACTGGCTAACTGGGTAATACCATACCAAATGGTAAGATTGGTTGTCAGACTGTGTAGCCTCTGACTTATCTATAAATGACAGCCGGGACCAACGGCTTTACGTACTTTCCGAGGCACGGAGGAAACTCGCTTTGACAGATGGTCACCCATTCACAGACCAACCTCGGCAAGCGCGGCATAACACGGAAGATCGGTCAGTGCGGCTGTACATATTTAGCCACGAGCTCCTCAGGTGTATGGCCGTGGTGCACACAGCATTATTATGCTCGAAGGTTTAACGTGTGTCATGTCATGTCTATCACCTGAATAAACTTAACCAATTATTATATCTTTAAATAGACGTTCTATAAATAATACCTTCTTCAATAGGAATGAAAAACAGATGAAGAATAACATACGATAGGCGTTTCTTATCAGAGTGAGAAAATTAAAGAAAATTTTCGTCCTTCAGAACCTGCTCCATGTATTGCAACACGATAAGCGCAGTGGTTGACAAATTGGACTGCTGCGCTGCATGAGGCGGGTTCGATTACCGTTAGGAGCAAATATTGGTATATACAAATAGTTGTTTCGGGTCTGGGCGTTTATGTATGTTATGAGTTTATGATATGTATGTCAACTTATCCACGTTAAAGGAGAAAAGTATCCGAATCGGTATGGCCGTTTTCAAGTTTTGCGCTTGACAACACATTTAGTGCATTTTTATTATGTAAATAAATTAGATAACAACTATAAATTTTATTCTACTTTTTAACGATGAAATGCATGCAAATATATGCAGATAAAGCTAATTAATATTTAAATTAATTTTAACTCAAATAGTAAAACAACAGCAGGTGCATCAATAACCTATAGTTGACATGTCTAGCCGCAGTAGTAGCGCCCACGGTAACGGACGTCGCAAGACGATCTCCGGCCACCGTAGGCGCGGGCATGCGGGCAACGAGTAAAGGGCGACTCGTTGTCCGACCATGGACCATGCCCGGGTCGACGGCGACTTGTGTTCCACACGCGCCCCAAAGAGTTTCAGCACGATGACGCGGCCCTAGAGGCCCTGCCGTGGTCGCCGGACTAACGAATAGCGTGACCAACCTAACGTAAAGGGCTATTGAAGGACACCGTAGATTTTAGTCAATACAAGTCTAACAGTCCCTCCTGCCCTGCCTTGGGTCACCTGGGTAGGAGAACTCATTTGATGATTTTACCACGCTAAAAAAAGTTTATAGTTTATTAGTCGTGGAGCTAACGAATTACCGTGACCCCGGAACGTAAAGGGCTATTGAAGGACAACATTGATTTTAGTCAGTAATAAATCCGACATTCCATCCCGCTCTGTAGGGGGTGGGAGGACTCAATGGTTTTAGCACGATAAAAAAAAGTGTAAAGTATACTATAATAGTCAAAGAAACAATAATTATGGAATGTATGAAACTACATGTTAATATTTTCAAGTTTGATGGAAGGTAGTTGAAGTTTTATATCATTTTCGGCATCCAGTCTATTGGGGTTTTTATTTTGGTAGTACGCATAGATCGTAGATGAGGTGTATTTTTTCTCATTATTAGTATATCTACTAGTATTCTCGCGGAGCCGCCATTGGCTTAACAAAACCCCAGGGCTCCATGAAGCACACTTTGAGAATGTCTGATCTACGCTGATAAACTGTCTATTACATATTAGTTACGCTAAGTGCTACATTGGTCTACGCAGTTCGTAGCTGTATGGCCCTTCGCCAAGTGCCATATTGGTCTACGCAGTTCGTAGCTGTATGGGTCTACGCCGCTAGTAGTTATATGTGGTGCCACGCCAAATGCTACACTGTTCTACATCTCTCGTAGCTGTGTGTTTCTACGCCAAATGCTACACTGTTCTATGTCACTCGTAGCTATGTGGTTCTACGCCAAGTGCTACGATGTTCTACGCCGCTCGTAGCTATGTGGTTTTACGCCAAGTGCTACGTTTTTCTACGTCTCTCGTAGCTGTGTGGTTCTATGCCAAATGCTACACTGTTCTACGTCACTCGTAGCTACGTGATCCTACGCCAAGTGCTGCACTGCAGGCGTAGCATGGCGCCGTAGAAAGGGGTTTTGTCGACGGAAGAATAGACAAAATGACAGAACGTAGAAATATTTTTATTGTTATATGCATGATAATGTTAAAAATATGGAAAATAAACGTTCTTTTCTTCAATAGTGTAAGAATGGTGTCATATTTGTGCAAAAAAACAATTGACTTGTGTAGAAATAACGATGAAATAACTTTGTCTTTTCTTGGTAGAATAGACATAAATAATAATTATTCCAGAACTATCACACAACGCCATCTAGTCCCAAGCTAAGCAGAGCTTGTGTTATGGGTACTAGACAACTGACAAACATACTTATATATTTCTAAATACATACATATTATAGATAAATTACACCCAGACACAGAACAAATGATCATGCTCATCACACAAACATTTGTCCTGGGTGGGAATCGAACCCACAACCCCCGGCATAGCAGTCAGGGTCACTAACCACTAGACCAACAGGCCAGTCAAACGCCATGCTACGCGTGCTGTTCTACGCCGCTCGTAGCTATATGTGGTTCTACGCCAAGTGCTACACTGTTCAACACCGCTCGTAGCTATGTGGTTCTTCGCCAAGTGCTACACTGTTCTACGTCACTCGTTGCTATGTGGTTCTACGCCAAGTGCTACACTGTTCTACACCGCTCGTAGCTATACGTGGTTCTACGCCAAGTGCTACACTGTTCTACGTCGCTCGTAGCTATGTGGTTCTACGCCATGTGCTACACTGTTCTACGCCGCTCGTAGCTATACGTGGTTCTACGCCAAGTGCTACACTGTTCTACGTCACTCGTTGATCGGTGAGCTCAGCAACACTAATATTGGATGTTCCATAGACGGTGTGTGCATGAACAATATAAGTTATGCGGATGATATGGTGTTGCTGAGCCCTTCGATCAGTGCCTTACGTAAGCTTGTGCGCATTTGTGAGACTTACGCGGAGACCCATGGGCTCAGGTACAACGCTAGAAAGAGTGAATTTATGGTTTTCAAAGCCGGTACCAAATTTTATTCCTCTGTACCTCCCGTCACTCTTTGCGGTACTCCTTTAAAAAGGGTGCAACACTTCAAGTACCTGGGCCACTGGGTCTCTGATGACTTGTCTGACAATCTGGACATTGAGAGGGAGCGCAGGGCGCTGTCTGTCCGGTGTAATATGTTGGCTCGCAGGTTTGCACGTTGTACTCTGCCAGTAAAAGTGACTTTATTCAAGGCATACTGCCAATCGTTTTACACGTGCAGCCTGTGGGCCAACTATACGCAGCGGGCGTACAGCGCACTGCGCGTACAGTACAACAATGCTTTCAGGATACTGGTGGGGCTGCCGAGGTTTTGTAGTGCTTCAGCTATGTTTGCGGAAGCACGAATCGATGATTTTTACGCAATCGTAAGAAAGCGGAGTGCTTCATTGTTAAATCGACTACGAAGCAGCCCCAACGGCCTCCTGAGAGTGTTGTCCGAGCGGTGGGATCTGTCCCTTATACAAAGGTGGATGAAGCTTCATGCTAGCGCCTCTCCTCGTGTTTTTTGACATTACAATGTAATTTAATTTATTTTAATTGTAATTTTGTCTCAATATTATTTTATTTCAATCTTATTTTATTTTATTTTATTTTGATTATAATAATTGTATTTTAATTTTAATTTTGTTTATATTTTATTTTAATTTACTTAATTTTTTTTTTTGTATATTATTTTCAATTTATGTCTGTGTTTAATTTTGATTTTTAATTTCAATTATTAATTTGTAATTTAATTTTAATTGATTTTTTGTTGAATTTATTGTAATGTGTCGTATCTTTGTTTTTAATTTTCTTTTGTAAAAATATGGACTGTGTCTGAAGTAAATAAATAATAATAAAAAATAATAAAGTTGCTACGTGGTTCTACGCCAAGTGCTACACTGTTCTACACCGCTCGTAGCTATACGTGATTCTACGCCAAGTGCTACACTGTTCTACGTCGCTCGTAGCTATGTGGTTCTACGCCAAGTGCTACACTGTTCTAAGCCGCTCGTAGCTATGTGGTTCTACGCTAAATGCTACACCGTTCTACGCCCCACGTAGCTATGTGGTTCTACGCCAAGTGCTACACTGTTCTACGTCGCTCGTAGCTATGTGGTTCTACGCTAAATGCTACACCGTTCTACGCCCCACGTAGCTATGTGGTTCTACGCCAAGTGCTACACTGTTCTACGTCGCTCGTAGCTATGTGGTTCTACGCTAAATGCTACACCGTTCTACGCCCCTCGTAGCTATGTGGTTCTTCGCCAAGTGCTACACTGTTCTACGCCGCTCGTAGCTATGTGGTTCTACGCTAAATGCTACACCGTTCTACGCCCCTCGTAGCTATGTGGTTCTTCGCCAAGTGCTACACTGTTCTACGCCGCTCGTAGCTATGTGGTTCTACGCTAAATGCTACACCGTTCTACGCCCCACGTAGCTATGTGGTTCTACGCCAAGTGCTACACTGTTCTACGTCGCTCGTAGCTATGTGGTTCTACGCTAAATGCTACACCGTTCTACTACGCCCCTCGTAGCTATGTGGTTCTTCACCAAGTGCTACACTGTTCTACGCCGCTCGTAGCTATGTGGTTCTACGCTAAATGCTACACCGTTCTACGCCCCTCGTAGCTATGTGGTTCTTCGCCAAGTGCTACACTGTTCTACGCCGCTCGTAGCTATACGTGGTTCTACGCCAAGTGCTATACTGTTCTACGTCGCTCGTAGCTATGTGGTTCTACGCGAAGTGCTACACTGTTCTACGCCGCTCGTAGCGTTGTTGTTCAAATATAATTATGCTCTTCAGTAGATATATTTATTTATTAAATTAGTTATTAAGTAACTTGTCACTCAAATGCGTAGGCTGAATGACGAAGGTCGCGGAACTGTTGGAACAAGTAACCGTGACTCTGGAACCTAAAGGTCTATTGAAGATTCACCGTGAACTTTTAGTATGTACGAGACAGTAAGTTCTTTTCGCACCACCTAGGGCGGGAGGGGTCATTTGAGGATTTAAAGATGCTGAAAAAAACAGTGTGTCATAAATGGAATCCACTTCAACGTAACCTTGTTTAGCTCGATATTCAACAAAAATCTTCGTATAAATCTATAGTCCTCGCCATATAAGTGTGGAATAAAATTCGTTGACCCCCGTGTACCAATGTATTCCAATATTTCAAAACCATTCGAAAAAAATGTAAAGAAAGTGTCGTAACACGATCAAAATAAACGAATCGTGGTAAGGGGCGACCGTGACCTTACATTTTATTTTGAAATTCGAACGATGGTATCTGAAAAAAACGATGCGATATTAGGATCAATGACCTTTATTCCACACTTATATGGCGAGGACTATAAGTAAGCAAAGACGGACCTCCAGAATTTAACGAACTCTTTTCTGAGAACCGCATAAAAATTGGTTCATCCAAACGCATGATTATTTATTACTAGCTTCTGCCCGCGACTTCGTACGCGGATCTTGTTGCTTATGCCAGAGACAACGGGGTTGGCAAAATCGAAGATCTGAAAAGTCTGATACCCAACTCCAAGAGCCCGGGTAAAAAATTCATGGGAGTTTGGCCAATAGAATAAAAATTGTATAAATATATATTTATCGTCATCGAAAATCAGTCCGTGAAATTAGTGATAGCTTTGATTTCCACATCAGGTGTTCCAAATCTTATATTTTAATACATCAATAGATAATGCTCATTAGGCTGAACAGCTCTTTGTAAGACGTCATTCCTATACAGGTTGAATTTTTCAACTGGGCGTTGAGTTGAACAAAAATAAGCATGATTTCAAAGAAGAAAAGGTTAACTTAAGTTTCGAATACAGTCCTCGCCTTGAAGATTGATCAGTTTTTTTTCAATTATACGTTTTTCTTAAGTTTGCCGTATATGATTACTTTCCAGAATTGTTGAAAGGAGTCTTCAACATTTTTCGATATTCCTCATAGTTTCAAAGATAGCCATCCACGCCCAGTTGAAAAAAATCATCTTATAGTGTAGCTGGGCTCTTTTTTTTTCGTGGTAAATCATCAAATGAGTCCTCCCACCCCCATACTGTCAGACTTGTACTGGCTAAAATCCACGGTGTCCTTCAATAGCCCTTTATGTTCCGGGGTAACGGTGATGGTATAAGTCCCGCGACCCCGGCAGGCTTTAGCCCTCTGAGAGTCGCCGTCATTATGCTGACGCTCTTTAAGGCGCGCGTAGAACACGACGCGCCGTACATGGGCGAACGGCGAGTTGCCCTTTAATCGCCGCCCGCATGCCCGCGCCTACGGTGGCCGGAGATCGTCTTGTGACGTCCGACGCCGTGGGCGTCCACCACCGCGGGGTAGCTGGGCTCTTGGAGTTCCACATTAGGTGTTCTAGATCTTCAATTTTTATACGTCAACAGAGAGTGCTCATCACGCTGAACAACTCTTGCTAAGACGTCATTCCTGTATATGTTATAGTGTAGCTGGGCTCTTGGAGTTCCACATCAGGTGTTCCAGATCTTCAATTTTTATATGTCCACAGAGAGTGCTCATCAGGCCGAACAACTTTGCTGAGACGTTATTCCTGTATACATATGTTATAGTGTAGCTGGGCTCTTGGAATTCCACATCAGGTGTTCCAGATCTTCAAACTAATTCTCTCAGCAGAAAATGCTCATCACGTGGAACAATTTTTGCTATCGCACCATTTTTGTATCTCTTATACTTTAGCTGGTCTGTTGCGGTTCTGCGCCAGTTGTTCAAGTTTTCAAAATAAATTATAGCCTATGTTTTGACCAGACTTAATACCTATACAACAAAAAAAGAATCATTCAAATCCCTCCAGTACTTTTTGAGTTTATCCCGGACATACATACAGACAAACAGATAAACAGACAAAAATTCTAAAAACTATATTTTTGGCTTCGGTATCGATTGTAGATCACACCCCAAGTATTCTTAAAAAAAAAAAATTCAATGTTAATATAGATAATTGCGGAAAAACATACATACAGGTCGAACTGATTTTTTTTTTAATAAAAAAAGGCTGAATAACAATAATTTTATAGAGACTTCTAAACAAAGATGTATTGAAGACACAAACAAGTTGCACGTACCCTAATAATTGAAACTGTTGTGTAATGCTTTACAAACACCTAATATATAAAACGGCCCCGTTGATGGTCTCGTGGTCGCAAGCGCAACTGGTAAGCATGGGGTTCTGGGTTCGATTCCCAGGTCCGGCAAATACTGCTATGGGGTTAATAACAATGTCACAAAAACAAGCAGCCCGGAGTTTGAAAGTTGGCGGAACGCACATTTAGCCTTTGGTACTGCGCCTGAACTTTCGTGAACGGTTCCTGAACAGTCGTGTCAGATTGCCGTCCCAACGGAACTATGAGAGAAAAGGAAAAGAGAGTATACTTGAGCCTGCGCACACATTTAGTGCACTATCGTAGTCCCACGTAAATGGCTAATATCCATTGAGATTGGCCGACGTGACGGCAATCGGTCAGGAAGACTGATATTATTATCTTCTCTATTATATAAAAATCAATTGCTGTTCGTTAATCTCGCTAAAACGCGAGAACGACTGGACCGATTTGTCTGATTTTGGTTTTTATGGAAGTTACTTATGGAAGTCCAGGAAGGTTTTAAAAGGTGAAAATATTAATTCTGAGGCAGTACGAAGTTTGTCGGGTCAGCTAGATTAAAATAAAAACTAAATAATTTACTCACATTAATACGATCTTCTGAAGCCTACAAATTAAAATTCACAACTTATTAATTTAGAAAATCGTCTTACACACTGCCTTCTAGAAGTAGAAGGTTTCTAATGACCAAAATTACACCTATCAAGTCTCATTACTATGCTGACACGTTTAGATAAACCATTCTTGTTTTACAAAACCGAGTTTCTTCAAACATGTGCAAATGTCTGTCTGGGACTAGTATTCGTATCTTTAAGCGATAAAATTAATTAGTTCTAGCACTAGTTCTTCCCCGGGTTCGTTCGGACACGAAGTCTGGGCCTAGCTATTATTACTACGTATAGAGACGACACCACGTATCACCACTATGTCCCATCCAGGACGAGTGAGCACGCACAAGTTCATTCAATTGTTTGACGGCTCTGTGGCGTGCTCTAGGAGCGCGCGTCTGGGCAGGGTTTTTATTTCTACTGTGAAAATTGTTCTTATGAGTCCTTCCCACCCAGGACAGGGCAGGCTCGCGAAAGGTCGCCGCCTATCGCCTTCGTGAGGACACGGCGGTGCTCTGCCCAAGCGGGCCAGTCCTGTATGCTCCACCGAGTCCTCCGGACGATTCTACCTGTGTCGGATGAGGAAACAAGAAACGAGAAACAGGTAAGTCGGTGGCTTTGTTTTTTTTATTTCGTTGTCTTTTTTGCCAGCGACTTCCGAAAGAAAAGTTATTTTGTAGATTATTTTACGCTTTTTTGTGTTTTTTTTTAGGTGGTTATTTTATTAATTTATTTTTATTTTAATCTTTTTAGTTTAAATATTCAACCCAAATTCTTGTCAAAGACATCATTTTCTTACATGTGCACTAGAATTTTGTAATCCGTAACACCGGTATTAACATCGCTCATGTATACAATAAGCCAATAAAATTCCCTATCTCAAAAACTGCTGAACCGATTTTTATGAAACTTCCAGTATTCCTTAAGGTAAACGATCATAACTATAAAATAAATAGTACAAAAAAAAACAATTTTGAAAATCGGTCCACAATTAGCTGAGCAATCGCGTAACAAACACACAAAAAGTAAATACCGTCACACATCATCGACATAGCAGAAATGCTCACAAAATCGATAGAGAGAGAAAATCGAGAGAGTGATCGGTGTACATACATAAAAAAATGAGAACCTCCTCCTTTTTTTGAAGAGATCCCATTATCCAATTGTTGCACGATATTGATAAAGGCAACAGGTAGATGCTTGAATCGTTTACAGAACAGTTAATTGAATTTTCACAAATGAAAAAAACTATTATCTAAATAAAAATCGAGTCGAGGCCGACTCGCACTTGGCCAGTTTTTTTTTAGCTGTTTATCTTAATTACTTTTTATCGTATAGTTGAAAATTTGCTATTAGCTTGTTAACCTAAATTAAACACAAAAATAAATTCACTTCAAAAATTTAATTTAGAAAACGGTACAACAGTTTTGACTTGGGGTCTTCGCAATGCATTTACTTGAAGATGGCTATGTCTTGTTGGTTGTAAATATTTAAAATTAAAAAATACATTTTAATTTTTTTATCAATTAGCATTTGTTATGAGGGCTTTAACTGTTGACCAACGTAAACGACGATTAGAATAAATTGTTAAATCAAAATAGCTCATGTGTAGCAGAAGCTCATCATATCTCTAGAGAGAGCAGCCCATTCTAACACATGGTGCAGACGCATGTGGGGATTCTCGTTTTTAACTGAAAAAATAAAAGTATTATCTTTCCGTCTTAATTTCGGTCAAAAGTAAGTTAAGTGGAAAATAAGTAAAGTAGGTAAGCGGAAAATATCGAAATAAATAGCAATAGGAGCAGGATACGTCTTTCGCGGTCCATATCAAGCCAAAACTGTAATTTTGGTATACGTGCTGAGCGGGTAAGTGCCGGTACACGACGCCATGGCGCATGCATTGAGCCGCGCCGTCCGCCGGCGGCGGTGCCGTACCGTTGCACGGCAAACGACGTCGCACCGTATACATGGGTCCACGCCCATAGAGTTTGATAGACTGCTTACTCCCACATTGTCACATTCTCAATCTCTGATGCTGGGTCTACTACTCTGCTTATCGGGCAGGTGGTGGACTAGCTAGGAGTCGTGGGACTGTTTAGATTACCATCACCTTGTATCGTGAAGGGCTGTTGGAGTATCACCTTAAATTTAGGCCTTTCCGCTGCACCTAGGCTGGGAGGGCTCATGCATGGTCGAATAGTTGTTCTTCATTGCTGTGCTGTAGAGATTTTTTTATTATTTAGATTAACTTCTTACCAACAACTCTCACGAACAGCTTCGTAGGTCGATCAAGGATAGGCCACTTGGGCCTGCCGAGTTTAAAGTGAGATGTCGATGATATGCCCTTGTGGAATTCCTGTTAGAAAATAGTTTATTTATCAAGTGGGCTCATACGTATGCAGTAGTCAAAATCTAATCCGAAATGGAGATTCTAGAAATCACCATAGAAATAGTTCTATGGCTACTACGGACCATATTCTCACGGGTTCGGATCGGATTCGGATCGGGCATAGTGCGAAACCGCTCTTAGGCTGCGGTTCCACTTAGGCGGAGCGGAAAAGAGCAGAGACGAACTGTGTCGACATCCACATCTCTTCTCCACTCCGCTTCAAATGATTGGCGGAGAGGAGCGATTTTTGTTAAACTATCTCGTAAACAGGCTACATTAGGCTAGCGCAAAAAGAGGTAACTGTTACTACTGTCAGAATGTGTCATGCCACTGTTGGGCAAAGGGTTCACCCCATGACTTACAACTATCTCGATCTAGTACTAATGTAAGCCACAGGTTAGTTTTGTCTATCTCATCTCGCAATCTTCTGCGAAGTCTGCCGCGACAACTTTCGATTGTGTCAGGACTCTTTCAATATAATTAAATACTAGTTGTTCCCCGTGGTTTTATCCTCGCTGTTCGGCTCCTATTTATCGTGGCGTCATGTTTTATAACGTTCCTCAATAAATGAACTATCCAACATAATATTTGGGCACGCCGCAATCGCGGCGGCAAGACCCCTCTTTGAGAAGTCTCTGGATAGGCGTCACGGCGTCCTTATACCTACCGCGTGACGCTGGTCCTCACCGGATTCAGAAGTTTCGAAAGGTACCTGTGTCTGATGAGGAAGGAGGAAACGCCTGGGTGTAACCACTGCAAGGATCGCCCGGAGGACACAGTAGAGCATGTTATTTTTTAAATTCGAACCCATAGTTCCTGAGATTAGGGCGTTCAACTAAATTAACTCTTCAACTTTATAATGTTATAAGTAAAATTACTTGGTCCCAAATATTTCTCCGTATGATCTGTGGTTCCTGTCGATCCGTACGGGCAGCCTTAGGGTTGTAGTCGGGAGGATGGTACAGCATATCATAGGCACACAATGGAGCTCGCTTTGCCTTCCACTGAGTATTAAAATACGTCCCACTCGACGTAGGGATCACCATGGCTGTTCTCATCCTGTCCGGGAGTTTCAACGTCGTGGTCAACGTCTTTTCATCATATTTGTCAGTCATTTTATTGAATACCGCTAATAATTTCTAAAAGTAATGTTTCGATTACGTGAAGTTTTGTGGATGGTAACAAAATTGCTGAATTACTCATTTGATTTGAACACGGTATAAAATATTAGCTAAAATCTTTGAAACAGCATGTTTGGTTTACTCAGTCCCTGACATAATATGACATGTGTTTCCTTATATGTGTCCCTATATACAAATGTACTCTATGTGTGTGTCTGTGATGTGTATCACAGAGCTTAATGAGACTAAAGCGCCGTATTCACGTTCCATCTGCTGTACGTCCCGCCAAGGCCATGCACGATTGCGGAGCGAGACGGAGTGGGAAGCGGTCGCCGCCTTCTGCGAGGCAGTAATGCTCGTTAAGGAGGCGGCGGGCCGCGAGAGAGAGAGGACAGCGTCCTCCCTCCGCCCCAACCGCAGTGGTGTACGCCCACGGCGCCGTACGTCGCAAGACGATCTCCGGCCACCGTAGGCGCGGGCATGCGGACAGCGAGTAAAGGGCAACTCGCTGTCCGACCATGGACCATGCCCGGGTCGACGGCGCGTCGTGTTCCACGCGCGCCTCAAAGAGCTGTCAGCAAAAATGACGGGGCCCCCTCTCAGAGGGCCAAAGCCTGCCGGGGTCGCGGGATTTATTTCTATTACCGTGACCCCGGAACATAAAGGGCTACTGAAGGACACCGTGGATTTTAGTCAGTACAAGTCTGACAGTACCTCCCGCCCTGCCCGGGGTTGGAGGTCTCATTTGATGATTTTACCACGATAAAAAAAAAAAAAAAAAAAAAAAAAAAGGCCATGCACGATGCACGACGCAAAAACACCGTGAATAGGCTTGACGTACGTCAATAATTATTATTAATTGTTTGCTGGATGTGCACGACCCATTTTTCATCCAGCGAGATCCAAAACCTCTTGCTATTTTTTTCCTCACTTCTGTTGTTGCTGATAACATTAAAAGAACTCCCATTTTTTGGCGTTTTGTTAAAACAGCTGGCATTTTAAATTAATAAAACACGTTCTCTCTTTTAATTCGTCCGATATATTCTGCTCCCTGGATGCGCGCACGATAGTGTGTATGCTACATCCATCACAGCGACCTTGGGCTGACGTACAGCCGTGACAGATGGTGAATACGGCGCTTTAAGACTTTTTTTCGAGATAATTTCATTAAAACCTCTTGACATACAATTGCATTTTTCTCTATTTAATTGTCAAAAAACGACAACAACTAATGCCAGTGTTGACAAAGTCATGATCATTGTCAAAATTTTACTCCCGAAAAATGTTGTTTCGTAGCGATTTTTAATTTAATTTTAATTAATTATTAATGCAGCCTCGAAATTCATTATGGACTCTTACAGCGGAACGTCTGAATTTATCGGTCTGATTTAATTTTTGTTTAATTCGATTCAAAATTATTAGTTTTTTATTCTACATTTTTATTTATATTTTTTGTTTGTTTAGAATCACTGGACTTTTTAAGTCCGCCGGTGAAACGGCTGAGCAGCAGCAGGCAGGCGTTTGGTAGTGGTTATAACACGAATACGAACGACGTACACTTGCTAAGAGATTTCCGCAATAAGCTTATCAGACGAGCACCCTGCCTCACAGGAAACTCGAGACCCGTCAAACATTCTGAATCGTCTACATCGTTGATACTGAAGAAGACATCGGAGGGACAGGTTAGTAAATAATGGTATTGTTGGTGAAGTAACAAACATAACTGAATTTTACTCGTTTAATTTCGTTCGATAACGTAATTTTCTCGACAGATACTAGGACAGCAGTATTCATTTATAAGTTTCCCGAGCTTACACCAAACGAAGAATAATAACACTTCTTTACTAAAATCAGAGAACCCAAACTTTTCTAAGAAACCACTTATAAAAGTCACAGTCATACCAAAAACGGACTCGGTACAAGCAGCAAAACTATTCAGAAGACGGAGACACATACCGACTAAAGTTCAGAGCACTTCGTCTAATCACGAGAATTCAATACAAACGAAAAACGTTTTTCTAATAGTTGCGGGACGAAGGAAAGAGAAAATATATGAGATCAAGACGACGGGCAGCGCGAAACTATCAAACGACCACGATAGCTACTCGAAACATGAAGACATACCAAAAGTAGAATTGGCAAATTTCAAAAACTTCATCCAATCACTGAATATGGATAAGAAGAAGAAGAAAGAAAAGAAGGCAATAGTGGATACCTCAGAAGTGCAGCAGACGAAGGAGTGGAATCGTTTCCCGGAATGTAACAATTGTGTCTGTGTGCCAGATCCTCAGGGAGCGCCTACGAAAAGTCGTTTGCGAATATTTGGACAGTTCGGGATCTCGGAAGATGACAAATACGTACTGAAATATGGAGCTACTGTTAACGATAAACAAGGTATGATAAATCCATTAACAGACAAAAATATAAAGGCAAGTTTTGTGTGATCATGAGATACAAAAAAGTCGCGAATGCTTGGTTTGCCTTGCCGGTTGTTCATTTTTTCTACTGTTGCTGTCTGGGACCCTCATAATACCTCACAAAGTTGTATTTCAGTATATTTAGATTTGCTCTTCGCTCATCTTAGATCTTTCTTTAGTTTCTTGATGCTTACTATTTCATACCAATTATCACCTTGTGCTTTCTTTTCTTTTTACAGTTATGTCTGATGTCGCTCAACTGGCCCCTGACTTTTCACCTGTTATAGCCAACACTTCATACGGGTCTAATGAGGAACCGCACATGTAAGACTTCACTATATTAGTGCAATGAGATGAAGATAATAATGTAGATGAGGCGAAATTAATATGTAGGGAACCTCCTTAGCAACCCTTTACTTCGATCGCTCATAAAGTTTGAAGAACCAGACTTCATCCAGATCTAAATATTTTTCAACATTGAAGTGTTTTCATTAAAATTTTCTTCAGGCTACAACAAGATTCAAGCCTACAAGCTGACTATAACTTTGACTTTGACGTGGAAAAGCCTCCAGTGATCAACATAGTAAGGTAAATACATGATCCTTAATCATCATTAATACTTTTTATGTTGATAAGATTGCGTCTAAAGTAGCCTTTGCTTGCAGTAAGGAATCACAAGGAACGCAAGTCAACTTTAATGTCCAAGTAACGTCGAACCAAGCCAGGTGTGCTACATTTTCAGACAAGAGAACTCAGTGCAGTTGTTGTGGCAACAGGTCGGAAAATAACACCCTAAAAGACTGTCAAAGTCCTATGGTCATTATATCTGTTTATCCTAAACCAAGCCCACAAGATTTTATGAATATTAATTGCCCCACCACAATTACACGTAGTCCAGAACCAGTGGAAACATATACGGCCAATCAAGTTTTAAAAACAGAGAAAGCTCCTAAAAGTGATACAAGGAGAAACAACAAAAGTCCTCTTAGGAGTCGTTCAACATCACCTGCAAAAAAGGTATCAAGATCGAAAGTGCCAGATGACTACAATAAGAGCCCAATTAACGAAAGAAGAAGTCCTGATCGTCAAAAAGCGCTAAAGTCTATAAAAGACAAGATACTAGAGAAAGATAAATTGAAACGAGAAGCTAGTCCACGAAAACTGCCCATGAAATCGAATATGTCTAATGCGACACAGGTCTCCAAAAACCTTCAGAATGTAACTGTGTCGAATGCTACTCAAGTTTCTAAAAGAAATCAACGACTAAACACAAGATCTCATGGTACACAAGCGTCAGAAATAAATGATCAACCAGACAATACTGCTAATGCAACACAAGTTTCCGCTAAAAGAATAAAAAATAATACAGCGACCAATGGCACCCAATATTCTAATGAGAATAATGCAACGCAATACGAGGACGGTTCTGGCACTAGGCACAACGTAGCTCCTGTTAAATATTCGATAGATGAAGGGATGGCGCCTAAAAATTATCCACAACGGAAGTCTTCTTCTGTTAAACCTGTCAGGACTCAGGTCTCTAATGGAACTCAGGTACCTAAAATTTATCTTTTCATCTCATGCAACACAAGTATCTAGAAGTGATCCTTTAATTAATTCTTGTGCGACACAGGTCACAAAACCTCATCCAAATGTCGCACCGCGCATGGGAAAAAATCAAGAAACATTTATTCCCAAACCACCCCAGGGTTTCAAAAGGGAACAAACAACGAGAATTGTTTCAAAACCAAAGGCCGAATCAGGAACTAATACGGAACAAGCTCGGGCAAAAAAAGCTCTAGTAGAGACGTATACGAAGCAACTGACTGAGCAAATGTATCAGAGTGATTATATTCCAGCCCGGCTTGACAATTCCAAAGTCACAATAAATATAGACGGCGACAGAGAATATTACAATGTTTTGTTTAATCAAGATAAATTAACAACTGATTTGACGATTAGAAAAACTGTAAAAGAAATGGGTGTCCCAAAGGGTATCGATGAGTCATCTTTGGGAAGTTTGTTGGGCTTACCCGATTTCACGGAAAGAGAAGGTTATTTACCTGGAAATAATTCGCCGATAAGGAATCCGTCACCTGTGCTGAGTAATAACGTAAGTATTCTAAAAATTAAAGATCATATCATCATCATCATATCAGCCGTAGGACGTCCACTGCTGAATATAGGCCTCCACCATTGATTTCCTATAGGACTGAAAGAAGCAGATCTCAGAGAAGAAGAAGAAGATCTTGTGATTTTTCATCAGATCTGCTGTCCACCTTCCACGTCCCACGCTGCGCTTGCGGTGCATGGTCTCCATTCGAGATCCTTACCACCCCATTGGCCATCACTTCTACGTGTTATATAGCCTGCCCACTGCCATTTCCAGTTGCTAAATCGCTGGGCTATGTCGACAACTTTGGTTCGTCTACGAATCTCCTAATTTCTGACTCGATCACGCAGAGACGCTCCGAGCATAACCCTCTCCATAGCTCGTTGGCCTATCTTGAGCTTACTAATGAGGCCCATAGGTTTCACTGGTGTAGTATACTAGCATTTCCGAACGCATTTTTAAAAGATATTTTGTGAACGTATCCGATTGACGGAACGCAAACAAGGCATTGCAAGATGGAGCCTTTTTTCTGTAAGCTGTTTGTAACATGATTTTTCAATTACATTATTATTAATCATCAAACAGTCTTTTATATTAGTCCTGGAAGGCCCAGGACACAACAACTGGTAATACACATAGGCCGAAAACTTCCAACTTGAGGCACTGAGGTTTTTTGGAAGAGAAAACGTTATGCAGTTTCCCGAACGCCACCCAGCCGACTTGGATTCGGCGGTTGGCTTCTTTCTTGAAGTTGGAACTACCTAGTGCGATGGTTTGTCCCAGGTAGGACAGTACGAGGTTATTTATTGTGATAATTTGGGGCCGTAACATTTTTTATAAAACGTTGCCCCGCTCTGAGAATTGCTCAGGTATCGGGGGCGTGTTTACAAAACTCTTACAAACAACCACTCCCGGAAGCCGGAACTTATATCTGTAAGCCACATTTTATATATCATCATCAACCTATAGCAGTCCACTCTGGACATAGACCTCTCCAATCGTACGCCATTTCGCTCCATCACCGGCTACTCTCATCCAGCTTTTACCAGTCACTTTGCCAAGGTTGTAGCTCCACCTTGCCTAAGTGTGTCCCATCTTACGTTTGCCTAGTCGCAGTCTTCACTTCAGCTGATAACACATCTACCCCAACGGTTATCGTTTCTACGACTAATATGGTCAGCCCGTTGCCACTTGCTTATTCTCTGGGCTATGTCGATTACTTCTGTTGTCTGTGGGATCACTTCATTACTAATTCGATCCCGCAGAGAATCGCCAAGTATAGCGCTGTGGTAGATTTTCTCTTGACCAAAGCGAGGAGCAGAGATGTCGGTTATACGCACCATAGGGCGAGTCCTATAGGGCGAGTTTATATTATGAAGCTCACCATTTGTAACACAATTAATTCCTGAAGGATTATCAATTAAAACTTCGATGTTTGAGTTGACATTCAATCTGACATCTCACTTGTCGCACTTGTGTGGAGCAAGGGCGGAACATTTAACCTGATACTATAGGACATCAAAACAAACACCATAAGACCATGCACTTCAGGTACGTATGACTTACTACTTCCAAAATCTCTTGCTTTTTGGTTTCAGCCGTCAGATGAAGTGTTACCGTTATCCAAACATGGCTCAAGACTTACCATACACGATATACGAGATAGTATAGAGATTTGTCACAGGTAGATTTATTTTTTATTGCTTTTCATCGTTTCGCGTGTTCCCATAACTTTACTATGTGTTAAATCTGTACATTGAATAGAGCAGGGGTTCTTTTGGCGCTTGAATGAAAACGCTTGTCGGTAGAAATTGTATTAAAAACAAAATCATACAGTCGTACTGTTAGTTACGACTATGGGACACACGCCAAAAGAACTATGCAGCACTTTATATACTAATATTATAAAGAGGAAAGGTTTGATTGTTTGTATAGGTTTCGAAACTACTTGACCAATTTCAAAAATTCTTTCACCAGTTAAAAGCTTCTATGACACTTATTGCCTATGTCCTGACTGACATTAGGCAATAGGGAGGATGGGGGTGAGCTGCGGGCAAAGCCACTAGCAAAAGCTAGTATTATAAATAAAGCATAAATTCTTCCCTTTTTACAGGCGAGAAGAAGAGAAAAGTAGTAGTAATTTCAAGAACACGCAAGCTTTTTTCACGGCTCAAGTTGGCGAAGCTTCAAAATTTTCAGGTGGTGTTTAATATTTTATAGAATAGAGATCGTAGACAGGAAAAGATAGTTTAAGAGAACTGTCTCATGAGATTAATGATCGTATGATACGCTATTACCCAACAGTGGACTGCTATGGACTGACCATACATGTTTTTCAAATGAGTACGGGCATTAGGTGCAATGGAAGGTCCGGGTCTTATACCATCACCGTGACCCCGGAACATAAAGGGCTATTGAAGGACACCGTGTATTTTAGTCAGTACAAGTCTGACAGTACCTCTCGCCCTGCCCGGGGTGGGAGGTCTCATTTGATGATTTTACCACGTAAAAAAAAAAAAAAAAAAGTTGCAATGGAAGTGCGTTTTTCGAAAGAACTGATTTTTACTGACAAAAAACGACCCTGCTCCTTCCGTTGCTACGTCCTTCCGTTACAATTCAGGGCTGCGAGCCCTGTTTCGATAGTCCCGTGATGACAACTACATAAGTGCAGGTCCGGTCAAACTTGTACTTACAAACTGTGGACGCAGCTTTGATTTGAAGTGACAGAAACTATAGAGCCTCCTGCTACGATCCTGAATACTACCTTTATTTAAATAGCATTATTTTGCAGCCCCAATGAAGCACTTCCCTGGTGATGATTGTTCCATCTGTGATCCTATTGAACGAGATAAACAGATTCGGGAACTTCTTGGAGTTGATAACGTTAAAACCAATTTATTTCAACCAAGTCAGGTCAGTCACAGTCTCTAAAATATTTTGTTTTCTTCTGTAGTAAATGAAAGCATAGGTTGCCATGTCAATGTAGCTTTAATGTACCTACTTATATTTTGGACGGTACTTTTGTTTGATAACGCCAACTATAGCATCATAATTTTCTTTTTTCTTTTTATTGTTGTAGGGTCGTTGTTGTGTCAAAGGTGTGGGAAATCCGTTTAAGTGTATCTACCGACAACGATGGTTCTAAACTTTCTTTTCTATCGATTTGTTTGTTCAATATTTATTTTTATCTTATTTACAAGATTTCTTTTACTTTTAGCAAAGAAAGTCAAGTCACAGAAATTAATTATGGGTTTCATAAGGTGTGTCCGTGTTTCGTACCAGTCGGTTCAAAAAATACAGCAACTGCATCCGTACAGTGTCAGAATTTAAATTGTAAGGCACATCCCCAAAAACAAATCAGTACGGGAGAATCTGCCGTCTATCAACAATTAATACTTAACCGAAACATCCAACTGTTCCTGCAATTGGAACAGTTCTCGAAGCAAAAACCTATCATCCTTTCTCGGAAACAATACGACAAGGTAAAAAAAACAATTCAAAAGGCCATAAGTACCAAGAAAAGTCGTCACGTTAATCGAAACACATTGTTGTCAAAGCTTGATAGTAGTGAAATATCTGTCGGGGAAGTGAGAACTAAGAAAGTCAAGAGCCCTGGGTCACCTCAAGAAAAGGCCAAGGACCGGAATAAATTGACAAACCACGTGTGTCAATGCAATCAAACAGCAATACAAACTGATCCGGCATGCTGTAAGGAAGATTGTGTTAATGTTAAGAACTCTACAGAACAAATAGGCATTTGTAGAACAAAAGCAGACGTCGATATGAAAGGCAATCACTCATCAGACGACAGTTGTAATCAGTTGAAGAAAGAGGAAAAAGAAAAACAAGAGCCAAGAGCAATTGTCAAGCAGCAAGAAGTTGGCGTAAGCAAAGGAAAGGGGAACGCAGACCCTAGCAATAAAAATAAAGTCAAAGCTGAATCGTGTGAATGCGATGACGTAGAAGTGAAACAGACGGAAGTTGAAACGTTTGTCTTGTATAATGCTGAGAATAAAAGAGATTTTAATGATGCTACAGAGACAGAGCCTGTTGCTCATACTAGAAAAACAATGTCTTCGGTTCAGATACGTTATACAAGCGTTGCGTTTATGAAGCAAGCGCCATACTCATCAACAGATGTAGGAGCCATTTCAGACTCTAGTATAGACCGTTTGAACTCATTTCAAACTTTATTTAGAGGTGGGTAGATGTTAGAAAGTTTCAGGCGGATACTCAAAATCACTACCGTTTTCGGCAGCTGCTAGCCTGCTTGCACATTTTTGGACAGCTTGCTTGATTTGATGTCACAATTATTCTCAATTTCATACATTTCAGTCTAATTCCTGGTAGACTGGAAATGATCCAACCGTTTCTATTCATATATTTTTTGTATTTCAGGACGCAGAAAATCCGCAACACCAAACCTAGGAACCTCAGCTTACTCGTTATATTCAGAAGACGGTAATAACTCAGAAAACAAGTGTACTAAATTGGACCCGCAGGATTCTAAACCCAAGAAGCCATTCTTGAGGAGACTTATGTCGTGTCTGGTCATGAGATCGACCAGAGACTCTGAACTTAAACTGCCGGTTGGGCCGCCACCCAAATTGCCTAGCCTCAATAGCTCTATTGATTCATATCACATCAGTACTTCACTTGGTGTGAGTATTTCGTTATTAATATGAATACATAGACTACGAGCGAAACGCACATGCTCTGTCAGCTTAGTCACTCCGCTCAAATTGGGTCTTAGTATCGTTTATCTTCAAAGATATATCTGCCGTCTTCTCATTTGTTTCAGTTCTCTTCAAGTTTATCCATGTCGTCATCCAAGTTATTGAATTCTTCACTTTCACACTTCTTTTAACCAATTATTATGCCCAAGAGTTCTTTCCAAGTGTTTCGTTGGTCCTTCTTTAATTTTACTTGTTACTCTTCCTAAAGTACTATTTGTATTTTTCAGGCTGTGGAAGTGAGCTCATCGATCTATGACACGTCTGCTTCCTTCTACAGTAACCATACAATATTTCCAGTAAACAGTAAAATCAAAAGGGGATTCTTCAGTTCTGTTAGGGGATTCCTCACGAACAGGAAAAGTTGATGCCGTTATGTTTTTTTATGAGTTTTTATTTTTACACATGAATGAGCTTGTTTTTTCTCTTCAGTGTGATTGTCTACTGTTTTATGATGAGAGAATTTTAAAGATGAGCTTGGGTTTTTTTATTGGATTACCTACTATGAAGTAACATGCCCACAGAATTCCTATTTATGAATGATAGACTCTTACAAACTGCTATTATTGTAAAGCACTCTTCGCTGATTCATTCTACCTGTCTAGTGGATACTCTTGATACTTTCACTATAAAATCCCGTGTTTTAGTGGCGTACCTAAAATAATGTTCCCAAAAAAATTGGAAGTTACCCAAAAACATCTTACTAAATTAGTTTCTTCTTGAAAGCTGATACACTATTTTTGTTAACCATTTCTACCAATTATCAAGTTGTTTAGAATGCTTGCAACATTATCAATTAAAAAGTTAAACTATGGCACAAAAGCCCAGAAGCCATTCCAAAAGATTATAAAAAAACTGAACTAACCTCAAAAATCTGACATTTGTTTTGTGAATCCTGTGAATCTTGCTTGCGATGTTTTGAACAGTAATAATTTGATAATAAATAGTAATTTGTTTTATATGAACATGGCTCTTATAAGACGTTGCGTGCCGCTATTTGCGAGGGTTGTGAAGATTCACCCCGTAACGATACAAAGTAAGTTATGTTTCAAATATAGTTTGTGTTACTTAACACTTTTGTTTGTAAATTTTGCTTATTTAATTGATGATTTTAGCTCAAAAGATACATCGATGGGTGGCTCCAACACTGATGGAGTTCAAACGTCGTGAGAATAGGCTCGGTGGGAAAAAGGCCAACCCAAGAAATACTTTTCTTGAATGGAACTTGGAGGCTGAACTTTACGCCTTTGCACAGCGACTGAATGAAGACTTTGATTCGGATTTGTTACTACAAGCCTTCACAGACAGATCTTATGTTATTAAGGAAGAGATGAAACAAAAAGAAATGGAGTTTGATATAAAAATGAAGGATAATAGGGAGCTAGTTGAAATAGGTAATACTATTTAGACTTTTCACATAATAAGCTTATTTTTACTATAATGGTAAAAGTTTAATTAATGAAATACTCATGAAAATTCATAGGTTAAATTTAATAAATATTGTACGACCCAATAACTGGTACATGGAAATCAAACAGTTTGTTCCATGTAAAAACTTTGGCATCTGGCTATACTGGAAGCTATCCTGTTATGATTGTGAATCTTGCTTGCAATTTCATGTGCCATTACAATACCAAACATTGTTACCCTGTATGATATTTTCTAATTTTATAGGTAGCTATTTTACAAGAAACTAGTTTTCAATGGATTCAGTGCTAAACATTGCTAATTTCTCACAATAAGGAGCTTATAGTGTTTAAATAAAAGGGCAATATCATCACATTGTCAAAAAAAAGAAAATTGTATTTTACCAGGCATACACCCAACAACTAGTCATATTTTTATCTCATTGCCAAAGGTAACATGTTTTTGCCTGCCTTTTCAAACAAATATTTATCTGTATTTTCAGGAGACCAGTTTATAAATGCCTACATCCAAAATTACCTTGAGACAGTGCTGCCAAAGTTTCCTATTGAAGGTGTGAAAGGAGCACGCAAGTTCCTCACCAGTGAGGCTACATTAGCAAATGTTTCTCTGCATTTAGGCACCAAAGATATCATACTAGCAGCTGTAAGTACCTTTTTTATTGTTTCTATTAAAATTTGTATTTAGGCAACTTAATTTTTACCCAATTGCAACAGATATACTTATTGAACACAGTAAATTTTTATTTACTAAGTTTTTTTTTTACAGCTTCTTTTGGTGTCCCAGTGAAAGGCCTCCCCTTTTTCCTTCCAAATCTCTCTATTTTGGGCAATTTCTGGCCAAAATAGAAAATTATGGCAAAAAAAAAATATCTTGTTAAAATGAGGAACAGAAATACAATTGCTACTGCTGAGAGAGGCTATTATATCTACAACTATTTAGCAATTCATACAAGAAAACAAATATTGTTAACCTTATCATTATGACTTCTAATATACTGGCAATTTTTACTACATACCTACATATTTTGGAAATGGACAGCTGTGCATGATGCACCTGATAGTTTTTCCCAAACAAGATTTTGCTTGAGGATCTCAAAAGGTTTTAAAAATAATCATATTAAGAATTGTGATAAGTATTCTATTATTTTAGCAATAGAATATAATATTCCATTTTACGAATTTTAGACAGCTACTTCTAAGAATTTTGGGTAGGCTAGTATTTATGGAGCAATCTTTTAAGTAGTGAAGGCTACATTTTTTTTTTTTATTTCTAGGAATACCCAGTAGACAACTTCATTCTAGCTAATACATTCAAGGCAGTGGTTGGTGCATTATTGGATTCCTCGGGAGAGGAGAGAGCCGCACACTTCGTTAGAGACTTTGTCATCACGCAGTTACAAGGTTTGTTATTTAAATGAGTTTGATAAACTAAGGATTTAATTGATATTAAACATTAGTTTAATTCTGCCTATGAAATGGTTACTTGCAAACCAGGTTGTGTCTGTGTTTTAGCTCGTAATTATGTGGAATAATGTTATTATTGATAGAATTTTCGGAATCACTAGCAAAAATCTACCAAACTTTATATTTTTATAATAGAAAAACGCTCAAGAAGTTTTTTTTTTGTGTCTCGAAATTTAATGTGACCACCAATTTGAATAGGAAAAAAAACTGATTGTTGATTATCTGAACACTCGCATAAACGTTACACATGACATCTAAGGGAGCTTACTCATGATGCGATGCGATTGAAATTCGACAGATTCTAACTACAAGCGTAAATCAACCTTACCACTACGCAGATTACAGTACATGGAAAACAAAACACGATAACCATGACGGGGTCAAGTCAATCGAATTGCATCTTTATTTCTTAGTAGCAAGGTCGATTTTCATTTTCAGTTAGTAGAAATTGCATATCGCACGAATCGCGTCTTTTAGGGCCTTTACTCAAGGCCCTAACAGAAAAATAGAAATTGCAAAAAAACCACTACCCTCATTGTTTGACTGCTAAATGTTTCAGGTCAAGACGTCAACGAATTCCTGCCAATCGAAGACCCCTGGTCAATGCTGACATCTATAGCACAGAAGGACGGTAGTAAGATAGAGCCTCGACTGATCGGTGAGACGGGCAAGAACACCCTGCTGGCTTGCTACAGGGTTGGACTTTATGTGGACAAGAAGATGGTGTCTTCTGGTGAGACATTTTTTGATCTTAGTATAGTCAAGTCGAAGACCGTCTGGCGGGTAGGACCGTACAATTATAAGCAATACAACCAACGAAGATATATTACTAGACTCCTAATAACAGGCGACCAATGTCTGTCAACACATTAGGCAAAAAAGTCTTATATCCGTCTTATTTCGACCACTCTTGTGAGCCGTAAACATACCTTGAGACAGAACAGACCTTGAGTTAGCCAATCACAACGCAGTACCCCGTCCCCCTCGCTTACGTAGCACCTCAGCGAGTTGATAAAATAATTTTTGTTCCTTTAGATCGTGCATGCGGAGTCTAGTAAGATATCGTCGCTGAATACAAAAACTTAGGAAAAAATAGTTAATTATAACAGTTCGGGTTGTCATTGCTGTGGTTATTCAGACTTTGTTGTATTGCTTATTGTACGGTCCTACCCGCCAGACGATCTTCGCCGAGTTGACTAGCTTGTTTATTTTTAGCGTGGTAAAATCCTCAAATGAGTCCTCCCTCCCAGGGCAGTGCAGGAGGGGCTATCAGACTCGTACTGACTAAAATCCACAATGTCCTTCAATAAACCTTTACTATGTCAACTATGAAAGTGTCAGCGCCCGGAGGTGAGGTGAGGAATATACTGTTATTTTTACCCAGTACTAAAATTCATTAATTAATATTCCAGGTTTCGGCGAAACAGTAGCGATCGCAAAGGAAATGGCGGCAAGAGAAGCGCTGAAGAAGATATTCGGTACAGAAGACCACATGAAGCCAATAAACTTTCAACTAGAGGGCATACCTAAACCAACCTCGCAAACACGCTACCAGATATCTGCCAGTTGAATTAGAACTCTATTGTAGTGTAGAATTAGGATTAAAGTTGTATATTATTTAATTTGGTATTTTCTTTTGTTCAGAAGTCAAAAGTGACGAAATGATGGATAATGTTGCCTTTCAAATGCTAGAAAATGTGTACGATATACAGCATTGCCAGAACGTTGGAACGAAACTAATATTTTTGTTTGCTGAAAACGTTTTAAAATCTTTGACATTTGATGTAGGTAAACAAAGAACGCAGGTTTGTTAGATTTATTATTGTGCTATAAAACTAACGTAATAAGTGAAAAAAAATATTCAAAGTGCTGGTAGCGAGAGCACAGTGGCAACTTCCGGTTTCCTACTCTAAGCCAAGCTGTAATTAGTAATCTTGACTTCTCATTGGGCGAACAATGTGCACTGTTTACAGCGACAAGTTCGAAAACAGACTGAAACCTATAAAACAATACATTTACGTAAAATATAACATTCTTTATTAAATCAGACGTTTTATCTTACAAAGGTTATGATGACAAACATTTACAACTTAAATAAAAACATTCCTATATATATTAACACTGATCATTAAAATTAATCGTATAAACAAGATGTAACTATCACAATTGAAACTTAAAAATTGTCACATGCACAATATACTGTATTACAGAAAGAAATAAAGTTCTAAATCAAATAGAAAAGAGATACAAGAAGTATAGAGTTCATCTACAAAATAATCAAAAATGGAGTACAGAAAATGCTAGAAAGTATCGAAAGAAAGAAGAAAGTTCAATTCATTCTATAGCTCAAATTACAGTAAATAGCATGTAAAAAGTAACAACTTCTCAAGGCACTTCATTACAATATCAACATTAATAAGGTACAAATTCACCTAACTTCATCCGGGAGCCGAGTCCATGATCAGATTGCCGTGTTTATCTTTGATGCGCACGCGTCCTGATGCGTAACGCGTTTCAGACGTTCCGTCGTTGTAAACCAGCTTTACCGTGCCATCGGGGAACTCGCGACGCTGAAAAGGAGATACATAACATAAAATGGATTATTTAACAATGTAATATTTATTAGGCTTTTTATGTTTTGTACTTTGTGGAAAAAACTTCAAACGCAAATAACATAATTAATTATGGAACTAGTTTTCTCGATCCATCTATATTGGATAAGTCAGCCGGTTAGTCCAACAAGAATCGATTTCTAGGCACACAGCATAGTTTGAATTTCTGAAATCGCCGCCTCGTAGCGATATATGAGCCACCGGGAATCCAAATACATAAATAAAAAAATTAAAGCACCACACTGCAAGACGATCTCCGGCCGCCGTAGGCGCGGGTATGCAGCGGCGAGTAAAGGGCAACTCGCTGTCCGACCATGGACCATGCCCGGGTCGACGGCTCGTCGTGTTCCACGCGCGCCTCAAATAATGACGGGGCCCTCTCTCAGAGGGTCAAAGCCTGCCGGGGTCGCGGTACTTATTCCATCATCGTGACCCCGGAACATAATAATTGAATAATTGAAGGACACCGTGGATTTTAGTCAGTACAAGTCTGACAGTCCCGCCTTGCCCGGGGTGAGAGGACTCATTTGAGATTTCAAAACAAAATTTACCATGAAAAAAAAGCAGTAGGTACCACAACCCCGTCTCCCCTTTCGCCTTGTTCTAAATACAATAATGTTAAGTTGACCATCAAGTTACCTTATGATCCTTAGCATGGACTTCAACCTGTCCATTACTGAACACGATGCGCTGTTCCCCACTGGCGGCCACGGTGAGCGCGGCGCCGTCCGGAAACCGCCACTCCTCGCGGACATGCTCGTTCTTCGGGTCGAAGTACCGGACGCTGCCGTTCGGTAGCCGGATCTCCGACGAGCCGTCCTTGTAACGCTTTTCTACTTGACCACTGTAAAAGATAGGATAATAAATACAAATAGAATAATGAGCAGTGGTGGCACAGTGTGTTATCGGCCCGACTTACGAGTTGTAGGTAGTGAGTTCGAACCCAGTCACGCAGGTTGTGTAATTTATTTCATCACCACTGCTGTCAAAACGGAGAAGGAAAACATTGTGAGGAAACAAGCATGTCTAGTTTAGAACCAAAAATAAGAAGAAGTGACATCCACCAACGCATCATTGGGCCCGCGTGCTAAATTATGGCCCTCCCCCTCTTACAAAAAGGAGGCCTGTGTCCCAGCAGTGGGAATATTTACAGGCTGATGACGATTTAGAGAATAGTGAATGGAGGATGTTTTGCTTTCTAAAGACCTAAAGGCTAAAAGCTACGAAAAAATAATTGTACAATGGGTTTCCTCATAGAAAAAACTGTTTGGCGGCTGACTTAAACAGTATGGTGGTCGCAAGCGTGACTTGGGAGTATAGACATAGAGGAGGTAGAGGAGATCATGAGGAGTAAGGATTGTAGAAATTGATGTTCTGTAGTTTTACCTTCCTTTCTTCCCTGACTGGAAAATCATGTGTGTTAGGACTATATGATTGTCTGGGAGACATCTTGCTTAGTAACCATTCATTTATGGTTGCTAAGCAATATACATATTTTTGGGATACTATTTATATATTTTTGCTGCATCATGAAAGATCAATTACCCAATAAGATGAAAGTGAATGAAAACAAAAAAGGATATTCTAAATGAAGTTGCTAAAATAAAATACTTACTCTGGAAACTCCAATACTTCCAATCCATCAGCATGAGTAGTGTGGTAAGTTTTAGTCTCAGCATAAAAGTACTTTATTCTACCCTCACTGTAAAAGTTCTCCTTGATATCTCCATTATAGTACACAAACTTGCTGTATTTACCATCTGGTGATATATACTTCACATTTCCATTCGAAAATCTCAGTTCCCTCGAACCATCTGGCTTTTTCACTTCTGTAGGATTCAGACTATTTCTTGAAAAATTTGTTTTGCTTATAGAAGGTTCTGGACTTAAATTCATCAGTTTATCTCTGTATTGTTCATTATGGATCACAGTAACCGATTTTAGAGAAGAATGGTTGAAAGCAGATGTCGGTGACTTAGATCTGTTTTGTGAGACATTGGAACCGGAGTAATTGGACAAGTAATCAACAGAATTATGTGTTGATTTATTTGAATTTGATCTGTTAGTAAGAATGGACACAGGCGATTTTGATCGGTTCCCATTAGTTTCATTATTATTGAAACATGGAGAAATAGTCCTTTTTGGAGATTTAGAATTTCTTGATGATCCTGAGTTGGACTTTTGTATGAAGAAGCCTTTTGCATTTTCATTGATATTCGGTTTATCATTCAAATTAAGTTCAAAATTGAAGCTTGAACCACTAGACCTGCTAGAGCGATTGCTTTTAGGTGATGCTGTTTTGAATCTTTCAATGTACATCTTCTCTAAATTATTTTCTTCGTTTCTGTCATCATTATCATCATCAATAAGAGATTCGTTAGATATAGTGTCATTGTCAGCTCCCAAGTTCTCATCGTCAGAGTTTTCAAACCTTTCTACATTTCCTTGTCTGCTTTGTTCTACACTGCTGATGGTGTCTCTTTGACTAAAATATTTAGCATATCTAGAAGTGACATTCAGATTAGGAACACTTTTAGCTCTAGGCCTTATAGTGCCCTTAGCAACAGGCTCAACCCTTCTGCTCCTGCTCTGTCTCTCAATCTCATAAGCTTTATATTTCACGTCGCGGTCAACGCTTACCTCTGGTCGCGAATCTTTATTGGACATGTTTGTCAACTTTTTGTTTATTTCCTCAAGATATTTTATATTTGTCAATCTTCTGGTAACTTCATTACTGTGTTGGATTCGTCTGTTTTGTTTTTTTAGTTTCTCAACCTCTTCCTGAAGGTTTATCTTTTCTTTTTCCATTATTTTGATTTGATTTCGGAGTCTGGCTATTGTGGAGGTAGACTTTGCGTCTTTGAGTCTAATCTCATCTTTGAGGTCATTTATTTCCTTCTTCAAATTAACAACTTCATCTTTATCTTTCTTGTTAAGTCTGCCTCTCATCTCCCTCACATATCTTTCGTACATTTGCTTTTGTTTATTTAATTTCTCTTTTTCTTCTGCTAGATAGTATTCTGATAGAACTTTTTCTTCATTGAACTTCTGTTCAAAAGCTGCCTTTTCTTCATAAAACTTTTGTCTGTCTAGATCAACTTCTTCACGTAATTTAGCCAAACTCGCATTTTCCTTCCTAAATGTTTCAATCTCGTCTTCTAATTCACATAATCTATCTTTTAACAGTTCACTTGTGGAAATTAACTTGGCATTCATTTCTGCAATATTTGCTTTCATGGCATCAGTTTCTGTCATTGTGTCATCATGACATTCTTTGTTATCATTATCAACCTCTTTTTGTTTTATTTTGACTCCTTTACTATTTGGATCAATACTCCTTCTTTTCTTCTCTTTATGATTTTGTGGTGAATCCTGAGTTTGTTCAACAGTTTTGCAAGAACAACATGAAACTGAAGAGCATGCATCACTGCAGCAGTCTGTATAATTACTGCAACAAGTTTCAGCATCACTGTGAGAGTTCTCATTTCTAACTTTGCCATTGTATCCAGGTAAAATATGTATCAAATCAGGATTTTTGGACAGACATTTTTGTAGTACTAAAGGAGTGCTTTCCCCAGAACATTCTAAGTTGCTACGAAGGAAACGGTTGAAAAATGAGTTCTCTAAATTGAAGCTCTCATGGGTGACTTTATTTTCTAGCAGCTCAAACATATTTTGTTCTGCTATTTCTCTCTCATTCCTCAATTTTGTCATTGTTTCATCACAACTAACATCTGAAACCACACTTTTAGTGGGTGAAGCAAAGTTTTTGTAATATTCACTCTGTTTTAATTGGCTAAGGAAATCATTTTGTTCTTTAGTCAGTACTGCAGCCCATGATTTCCCTTTGTTCACTACTAGGGGATGTTTATTTTTGGGGAATTCGGATCTTCGTCCCGGTTTATTTACAATTTGGTTATTACTACTGTTAGTGCTTACAGAATCTATAGTCTGGTGTTTATTTTCTGTACAGGTACTGACAGTTTCTGATGGTTCATTATAAATTTCTGAAGGCGTTTGAGTTGGCTGACTCTTTCTGGTTAATTTTGCTTGCCTTATATCAGCTGTTATCAATGAAGGTTCAGATGTATTTGTAATCTTCTGTATATTATTATTCATGACTTTTTGTGCATTATTGGTGTCATTCTTCTGAACACTGTTAGAATTATCTTTCTGAATATTGGTTTTACTCTTCTGAACATCTTCCTTTTTTTCCTTTAGTTTTTTCAGGTTTAATTTCAATGGAGATTCTGTTTTGTTCTGGAAAGATTTTCTTTTCCATGGTAAAGAATTTGTATTTTGTATAACAAAGTCATTTTTCTTAAGTCCAAGTCGAGCTATTCCCTCACCACGTCTTAGGAAAGGTTTTTTATTATGAGTTTTGATAGAATTATTGCAGTTTGGACTCTTCTGCTTAGGTACACTCTTTTCATTCTGCAGTTTTTCTAATAGCAATGCCTCAAAATCTTTTTTAGGAGATAAAATAGGCATATCATCAAGTGATATTTGTTTTTTAAGTAATGAATTCTTGTTCATAGAAGAGTTTACAGATATTTTGTTACTTGCATTTTGAGATTGTTCAGATGGGGGTGCCTCAAGTTCTTGAATAACAACTTGGTTCCTTGATGGGGCTGATGCTCTGCTTCTACTTGATAGTGGAGAATTAACGATAAACTCCGACTCCTGAGAGAGGTTAAGCACTGAAACACCTTCAATTAGGTCTTTTTCATGAACTTTATGCGATAAACCACTGGTGTTGGTTCGCGGTGTACCCTCGTTTGAATTATCATTAGATGACTGCAACAAACTACGAAATGTGTTATAACTAGTGGTGTTACTGAAATGGCTGACTATTTCAGTAATACTTGATGAAGTTTCAGAGGTTTCTTTATATTCCAAACGTTGTTTTTGTAGCTTCCCGCGCTGTAGTAACTGAAGTTGTCGCAACACTTGCAAACGTTCCAATATTTGTGACGGAGAGAGCGACACGTCGCTTTCTGAGTATGTTTCATCCATGTTCGTTTAACAGTTAATTCATTATTTGAAACAAACTCAAAATTATTCGAAATAAATAACGAAAACACCAGCATCAAAAAGTTTTTGAAAATTGACAACTATGACAGCTACTAATTCACAACAAAACGTGCTACCAACATAAGAATCCAAACTGGCGACAGATAAAAAAACGAAACTATTTCGGGCAAATCTATGGACCCATAAAGTTCAATGAAATTACAACTACAGCCCGTAAACTAAGTAAAATGTTATTGTTTTTATCTTATTACTTTTTATGTTATAACATAAATAACGTAATACATAAATAATAGTAATTTTTCTACCATGTGTAATAGTAGTAGAACGGGAAATGGTAGAATTTTTAAAAGGTTTCGCTGAAGTTGTAACACTAGCACATGCATAAATGTCAAAATTCTTGTCCATTTCTATTCAAAAAACATCTGGTTATCTGAGCACAAATCACATAATACTTGCGATGTCTAAGAGAAGCAGTTTCCACAAAACTCCTAAGTTTAAGCCCGAGGTGAAGCTGATCAGTTGCAAACCCAAAATAGCAATGAACATGTCGATAAGGAACGAGAAAGTTGAAGTGTTGCCTGAGCCTATCAAATCAGAGGCTGATAAAAAGCTATACAAGTGAGTTAAATCAAATAAATTAAATACAAAAATCTCAACACGCGTTAAAAATTACATGAGCTGTATTGTGTCAATAAATACGTGCTACGTTTATTTATAAAAAAAAAAATAACCAACTAAAATATTTTGGGACACTTCTGCAGGACTATCCGCTTGCACAATGGTCTAACAGCGCTGCTGATATCAGACCCGAGCCGTCCCGCGTTGAATGATACCAGCTCCAGTGAGGAGGAGACTAGTAGTTCTGATGAGCCTAGCACAGACCCTGAAAGTGAGAGCGGAAAATCAGGACAGTCAGCAGCCAGTGATCACCATGGCACAAAGAGACGCGGCGAATTCGATGAAGAGAAACTGGTGAGTACCAGGAAATTCCAGAGCCATTACAAGTATTTTTTTTAATTCTGTAACTCTCCGTACCAAAATGTTTAAGTTGAATAATTCATAAAACAAATGTTTTGGTTGAGCTATCAGTTACGTAAATTCAAAATAGTGGCTTGTGTTACAATTTTTTATGACACACTAAGACATTTTGTTTATTTTCCTACACAAACTTAAAAACTCAGCTAAAATTAATAATTGACCAAATATCAAAGTAAAGCAGAATTGCTTCAATATTTAGTCTTTTAATTATTTCAAACAATTTCAATCCATATTCTTTTGTAAAACTTTTTAATTATTAACTTTTTCACCTTGTTCTTGATTTCACAAAACTTTATAATTTTATTAAGTTTAAAAAATATTTAATCTAGCAACTAGTATTTAAACAAAAGGAGAAACTTTTATTGTGCAAGAAAGCAGCTAACAAAATATTCTTTTCTTGAAATTTTGTTAAAATGTCATACTTCTTTTTATAACTAGATTGTATTGATAAGTAAAATTCTGGCATTTCAAAGCCAAGTTATAGGACCTTATCGTATAAAGTAAACAAATACTTAAAATCTAATTCTAACTGGAATATTTATGAAAAATTCTCATTTATTTATACAGATAATAGACCAAATAATTTAAAGGTATTAATTTAGACCATTTTCTAAAAATTACCTACAGTTTAACAAAATTTTATGTAACTTAGAGAAATTTTGTCACTGTACTGTATGCACTTCTCTGAAATGGGATTTATTAATTTCACTGAATTAATTTTTGCAATTTAATACATTATAAAGCATGTGTCACCCACCTCCCATCACTCAGATGGGTCTTGTAGTAAAATATATTATAAGAAAGTATCTGTATAAGCAAAAATGATCCAATATCTATTAACAATAGCCATACGCCCTGAACCATAACACTTAAGAAATCACATCATTTTTTACCTAGTCTTTTGCCAGTCTTTTTTTAAGTATGACTGTAACATGTGTTACAGTTTAATATACTGCAGCTACCTGTATTTTACATGGATTTGTTGCCCATTTGACTGTCAGAATCCTGTTAAAGTTTCTGGGTACAAACCAAAATACCCTTATTTACACAAATTATAAAGGATTATTAAACATGGTTGAAGTGAACGGAGTATGTAAGGATAGTAGCAGGTAGTTCCAGGACTGTTATAAGCTGGTTACTGTGATCCTGGAACGTAAAGAGTAATTTAAGGATCAGGTTGGATTTTTAGACAGTAAAACTTGACGGTCTGCTTCACCCACAGCAGGAGGACTCATTTGATGATTTTACCACACCAAAACAAGCATAGTAGCAAGTGGTGTTTTTTAGTTTCCGACTACCCTCATGGGAAAAAGGCGAGAGCTTATGAATGTATTAAAAAAAACACACCATACTATTTTAGGTACTTACTTGAAACATCAGCTTGTAGTACTTGGTATAAAAATAACTTTAAGTTTCAACCTTGTGTTCAGACCTTGACTTGTAAGTTTGCATCATATTACAAGCCTATGTTTGGCCTTGATTCAGATCAATTGTATTATCATAATGTGCGTCCTTTGCACTGTTTGTTTCTTTAAGTAGAAAGCTAGAAAGTTTCACTTTTTATAGGTATTCATTATTGAAAAATGAGATCAAGGTTTGTTGCTGTACTGATACATCAGAATTCATTGACATCAATGAATATGCGATTCATCTTTTCAGCTTCAATTGGCGCTGTTGTACTTTAACATCATAATATTTCCTTTAAATTTACGCTACGCCAAAAATTCAAAAACAGTTTCGGAGTACCCTGTAGACACCCACAGTTGACCTGTTAAAATCCCTAATGAAGATTGGATTATCCTTTTGCCATTGCCATCAACTGTGCAGGTACAACTCCAAGCTGCTGCTCATAAATTCCTACTGAGAAAACCCGAAAACACTGCCCGAATCGGTAATGGAACCATCTTCGATACCAGAACTAGATACGCTTTCCAGAAACCAATTACCGACTTCTCGTAACTTTTCCGCCATCCATCATTTCTGGCAAACCATTGCCTCACCAACTCCTCTCTTCCTTAAACAACTTACAAACTCATAAGGAAAAGATCCTAGAGATAGTTTCATCAAGGTCCCTGCATCATATCAACCCACGATGTGCATTTCTGTGAGCCTTGTCACTCTTGCCACGATGTCTATTAATTCTTTGTCAAGTGCGAAGTAAATTGGTAATTGCATTGAATCACATGCTAAGGGCGTTATCATACTAGCGGTTTGGTGGTTGACGCGCAGCGCATCCGCCGCGAACACGCCGCGGCTGCGCAGCGAGGACGTCGCGGACGCGTGGCAAATGCGTTACGTTTTCGTCGCGTGTTTGTACACTCAGTAACAAAATGGATTCCGACGAGGAAACATTGCACGTTATTACTTCGAAAACGCCGGAAACGAAAACGAAAGCATCGACGAATTTGGGAAGATCCATTATTAGATTAGGCTGAGGAATTTTTCGCAGAGAGTTATAAGCAATTTTCATGTTTTAGTAAAAAAAAAAACTTCTAGGCTAAAAAATCTATAATCTGTAACACCTACTCTTATCATATTCCAAATTTCAGCGCTGGAGGAATTTTTCGTAAGTCTTCATCTCAGACCAACAAAAAAAGAAAGACGGCGCGCCGCGAACATCAAAAGTGAAGCCACCTTTTTATCTATGTGTGTATCGAAGGGTTGCCATTTGTTCCATTTTTTCTTTGTTAAATTTTCTTTTTTTTACTTTCTATGTGATTTGCTGATGTTTTTGCAACGTTTCACTACACAGGAAAGGCATAATTCTATGTTTTAAATCTAAATTTACTTGACGACGACTCGTGACGTACTAAGAGCGATGAGCATGGTTTTAGTGTAGGTGTGTGCGTGAGCGTGTATGTATACTTGCAGGAGCACGGTTTCATGGCTTCACTTATGATGTTCGCGGCGCGCCGTCTTTCTTTTTTTGTTGGTCTGAGGTCTTCATACAAAAAATTCCTCGTTGATCTGAGGTGGGGCGGACGTTTTGGCGTTTGTTCGAGGCAGTACAAAATGGCGTCCACTTTGCTTTTCGCGGCGATCCCGTTGCCTATCCGCAACGAATTCACTGCGCAACCGCGGCATGTTCGCAACGCATTCGCTGTGCAGCCGCTCCGCCCCGCAACCGCTTCCAAACCGCTAGTGTGATAACGCCCTAAGGATCGGGATAGGAGAAGTCCGCTGTTTAAATGACACGGTCATGTCAAATCGGTCTTTCCAAGATGAGTAATCGAGGTGGGATAAAGACAGGAAGATATTAGTGATTAGACGGTTAGTTGTATGACTCTAGTTTGGCCTTTTTTGGGAAAATCCATCCGCACTATTTGGCTTTTCTCAAGCCTCTGCAACTGCTGAGTGCCAGAATTGACAATGGCGGAAAAGCGACAAGACAATCAATTTGGGAAGTTTAGATTTCAAAATCATAATTTCGAGTCGACTTAAAGTACCTTCTGCACAATTGTACATGTTTTGCTCGTCAGCAAGCTTCGTATGGCATCGCTAAACTACGGTCGTTACAGCTTTCTGTAAAAATCAAGCAGAGACGTGCGGCGTTTTTTTGACGTATTTCTGCAAGTATTCCATTTATCTACCCGGCTGTGGCGTATATTACCCGAACAGGCATTTAGTCCCTGAAAATCTCTATCCGTATTCATCGTCATCCACTGCTGGATATACGCCTTTCTCTTTGTGTATCAATCCCGGCAATTCCTACGCTTGGCTTCTAAACTTGGTTGTCATCTTTTTTGAGTTGCCGTCTAATTACGTATTTTCATACTCCTCTTCCCTAATTTCGTTGAGGTTTCCAAGACATTGCATTGTATTGTAGGCAGGTGCCAGCAATTCTACGTCGATAGCGTGAATAATGTGTGTTGGTGGGAATTTTTCTGGTTTGCAACCGACAATGATTAAATAATGATATAGAACGTATTAACTTGCTCAGAGGATGTGGTTACTCGCAGTCATAATAAACTGCTCGGTTCACGCCCGAGTGATCCGTCAACACGTGAATTGTGGCATTACTGGATGGGTATGTTGTTGATGAGAAACAATATAATTGAGTGCCATTGAAAGTGTGCCGTTCTTCACATATTATGATGGCTGAAGGCTTAGATAAAGATAAAAGTATTGGTGATGACTGTGATGTGGATGATGAAAACTGAATCGTTATAAGCCTGTGTCATCCCTTTTGCAGGGCAAAGGTCTCCTTCCCGGCTTTCCACCTTTTGCGATTGTAGGATAATCCTATAATAATGAGTACAGCTTTTTCCAAAAACTAAATGACAATAACAAATTGTTGAGCCGGTTCCGGAAATTGGATAGCCGATGTCGGATGTCAATCTATGTCATCATCAGCCTATAGCACACATCCACTGCTGGACATATCTCTCTTGATCACCGGCTACTCTCATCCAGCTGTCAGTCTGTCCTTACCTGTTATCCAAAATTTTGTAGAGAAACATCAGGTGCAACTGTGCAAGCATAGCTTCATATCCCGATACTACAGTCTAATATAAAGTTTATAAAAATTATTCAAAGTATTCTAATAGCAGTAGAAAACTGGTCTACATATACCTACGACAATTTAATAAAAGCCTTGACCCGGTTTACCGGTCATCGACCCAGGCCATGACCCACATAATACACGAGTGAATATAGGTTATGAGCTCCGAACTGAGACATAATCTATTTGAGACTAGAAAGGGGACAAACTTATACCGTCTTATACTACAAAAAGTTAAACATCTGTTGAACACTTGTCCAAAAAAAGTGTGACTGCAAAATGATCTTTATATCAATGTCAAATGTCGTTTTGCAGTTGACAGTTTTTATTGAAAAATGATCAACAAATGTTTAACTTTTTTATAGTAAGACGTATATAGTCTCAAAATCAACATTGAAAAGAATCCGTCAAATAAATAAAGTGCTAAAGAGTAAAGATCTCCGGTCTATGGCCTTGTGCCTGTTAGAAAGTGATCGTTAGACAAGATTCACACTTAAAAGTTAGTACATAATGCTGTATTGAAGGAGAAAACATTGCAGACTTAATTTGAAACATTACCACTTCATCAATTCAAGCACTAGACAAACAGTAATACAAAAATAAATAGACATTGTGGGCTACAGAAACGTCCATTGACTTTATCCATCTCGATGTAAAAAAGTCATATAAAATGGTACTTGCTTCACTTCTATCATCAATGTCCTGCCTGTATTACTCCAGTTTTTTTTAGGGTATTTTTTTTCTATACTTTTCTATAAGTCGTCAGCTATCCCTTTCTAGACATGTCATCTTTAGAACAGTTCATCATTATTTGATTTTTACACACACACTTTTTTTTTGTTCCTGGCAAAATCATCAAATGAGTCCTCTCGCCCCACACTGTCAGAGTCGTATTGGCTAAAATCGACGATTTTCATTCAATAGCCCTTTACGTTCCACGTTTACCTTATAAGACAGTCCCATGACACCAATCTTTCTTTACTCTATTGCATTGCTTTGTTGTGAAGAAAGTTATAATTATATTACTGGAGTAATTAAATTATCATAATTATCATTTTCCGTAATAATTTTACAATTACGTGATACTAATCGTTTATTATTCTGAACTATCGCGTTATTATAACATCAATAGTTATTGAAGAAGTCATAGTTGTTATGGTTATATGATTTTTCCACGATAAAGAATATTTTCTCACGATATATTTACTATTGTGTAGTGTGTTTTGTTCGGAATAAAGAGGCCCATTTTGCGTCGATTCAAGGTGAATACAAAGCGTCGTTACGTAACCGTGAAGTGCATATATTTGTGTAATAGTGCACGAAAAACGTTGACATCGATTGTATGTGTAATTGCATGTTCCATTGAACACGTTGAGGCCGTTGACTGACACAAAAACATGCTCTCAGTAACACTAACAGGGAGTAATGGGTCCAGCTTCTTGTGGTCCATCCTGGACAATAGGGGATTTGACTAAAAACATCTAATTAGTCCGTCAATTAAATTATCAAAAAAAGTTTGAAACATATTTTTCTTTTGTTTCTTAAACCAAAATTTCACGAAGATACGACACTTTTCTAATTGACAAAACGTCACAAGTAAGTACAGTACTCCCAAATTAATAATGCGCATGCATATCTTCGTTAATTGTCGTATTCCCGGAAACACCCGAATCATTGAATCGGAGAGAGCCCTAAACAATGCACTTGCATTTTGCACCTTGTTCGAAAGAAAAAGGAGTCAATGTCATATGTCAAATCATGTGAATCAAATGAAAATAATTCGGGTGATCGGCGGCTGTCGCCGGTCATTCAAAGGTCCGTCAGTCGTCTTTATATATTGGTGGTGACTGCACGTGTTCTCACTGTGTGGAATTATATAGAGCTGCTATTACACACCCTTCTTGGTTTTGTTAGATTGTAGCATATTCGCAATCGTGTCGTTTTCCTCGCTATTTACTTACATCCAATTATCGAATCAATTTCGTTATTGATATATCAATATTTCTCTCTTTTACCACAAAACACATAATTCTACTAAATTATGCATGAAGAAAATGCACTTAACCACTCTAATAACATATCGTCTTCCAACGTTCGGGGAATACGACTGTTGCCGAACAGTGACGAAGATTTCTATGCGTATTACTAATTTGGGAGTACTGTACTTGCTTGAGTGTCACGAGCCCTCACTCCCGAATTTCGAAGCGTTATATCTTTACAATTATTAATATAAAATACCTTATTGGCTTGATATAGTTTTTTTGTCAGGACATGTAGAGTTCGCCCTTTGAAGTAGGAACAAATCGCTAATTCAGTATAAACAGTAATTTAGAATTAAACCACTGTTTATTTTACAGTGCACAAACATGCATCAAATTATCCCTGAATCAAATGATTTCAAATCATGAATAGTAGTCGTCACATAAATGATAATAGCTTTGCATATAACAGAAGTATACAGACCTTGGAAGCAAGATTACTTATTTTAATTTTTGTTGACAATTGACATGCTTTAAAACTATTTACATGATTTGGTCGTATATTGGATTCAATTTTAAGTATTGTTTGCGTAGAATTTTAACGCATAAAGAATTGTCATGTCATCGAAGATCTGCTTTGATAAATAGTAAAAAAGGTACAAGCCGTACAAGTTGTTAGCTGACGACATGAAGCTGCAGCAATCGACGTGTCGCAGTGACTCTACTGGTTTCTACGTATTTCTATGAAATTCCCTCCGTAGTTAGCGACATGTCGTCTGCTGCCGCTGCGTGCAGTCGGCTACCAACTTGCACCTTTAGAACTTTAGAATGACCACAGAGGCGATCCTTCCAAGCTAAAATTGCCAGCCAGAATTCGCTGCAGGTACACTGAGTTATATGGAAATATTCGGTAACGGGAGAGACCAAAAATGAACGCAAAATTACGCTTCAATCTATCAAAATGCCCCCTGAATTTTACAGATCTATTCGAATTGCTAAGATTAGTTTTTGTTTCATAACTCGAGCGAGTTCTTTCATTGTCTTAATGAGGCTTTATGCCTGTAATCCACCAAAGCGAAGAGGATAGGAGATGTGTTTGAATAACCAATCAGATGTCAACTCCAGTCAACTGAAGCTAAGCAGAAAGGATATGTGGACATCTGATTAGTATTCATACACATCTCCTCTCCTCTCCGTTTTGGTGGATTACGAGTCTTACTTAGCTGTGGCGTGTTTCAAACATTTCTTGAAAAACACCCACAAAAATTGTTCATCGGGCTAAAAGAAAAGACCTTCCTCAATTTAAGATGCCAAAAACAAAGCGTAGCCTAATAAATTAGATAGTACAGACATCCTTGGCTCTTCAAGTAAATCTACAGTCAAATAATGTTGGTAAAACAGTATTATTAAGTGTTGAAAGTTTTAAATTGCGTCAGACTGTCGAAATATACTCACGACGATGGAACAGTTGAATAGGTTTACAGTCTGTTTGCGATCTAGCACGATGCTGTTATTTAATAATTGTTCAGCGAAGCCATCGTGTTACCTGTTTGTCACGTATTTATGAAGTTACCTGAACAACCGGTTTATACGCCAAAAATAGCATTCAATCAGCTTAGAAAATGTAGGGATGAATATCGAAAAATTCTCAAAGGAATAACATCTGTCAATTTAATGTTAGTGACCAAGCGATCTACTTCTGTCGCATTTTCTATTCCTACACATAATATATAGCTAGGAATGAACTGAAAAATTCTCAAAGGAATAAAAAGCCTGTTAATTGTCAGTGGCCGAGTGATTGATTGCTGCGCTGCATGCCGCAGCATCGGTTCCTGGAGCTCGAAGGGACAAATAGCTACAAATATTTTTTCGGTCTGAGTGTTTGTTTATGTTAGTTCTTAATGTTTGTAAACGCACTTCATCATCAGCCTTTTCCCAACTATATTTGGGTCGGCTACCAGTCAAACCGGATGCAGCTAAATATCAGTATTTTACATGGAGCGACTGCATATCGGACCTCCACAACCCAGTAAATGGGTAATATGATACCCCATGGTAAGACTGGTTGTCAGATTTTAGAGCTCACAAGTCGGTAACACGCCACAAAAAAAATTGAGGAAAATGTAAAAAGGGTCATGTACATAAGAAGTTGCCATCAGCATCCCATAGTTACTTTCAATTTCTGGAATAATATCTGTAAGACGATCAGTTTAAAAGAAAGTGATTTCTTTCGACCGATAGTTCTTCTGCACATTCAGCCCAGAAAAAATCTTGATAATACTTACCTAACATTTTTTTTCTTTAGGCCGGTAAGAACGTGACAAATCGCTGTGACTGGAATCGGGACACGCGCTATCAGTCAATCACGTAGTATTAATTTGTGGTGAAATTAGTAGTTTCAATTAATAAAGATAGTACCGATCCAATTAATCTTTGTCCAATAGTTTCGCGAAATCATTAATCATTTGGAAGTCAATAGAAACAGCGGTGAAACGCGAGCCTAACGCTAAAGAAAAGAAATTGAAGGATATTCAAATCAAAATATTTATTTCAAATAAGCCAGTTAAGCACTTTTGAATTGTCAAAGACAAATAAAATAATATTAAACACAACAAAAATCATGGTGCTACAGTCCCAGTCACACGACAAAAAAACTGAAAGTATCGTAGATGCTCATTCCAAGAAGTAGATCTCTATGAAGAAAAACGGGCAAGAAACTCCAATGGATGAAAGGCCGTGATCATGCAATACCTAAAGTGCTATGGTTTCCTTTGGACATTGGTACACTTATTTCTTGACACTGTACCACTGTCCAATTTGTCCTGTATGTTAATCCATGTTATAAACTATCTGTGTACCAAATATCACACAAATACGTCCAGTAATTTTTGCGTGGAAGAGTAACAGACATGTATCCAAACAAACATTAAGGTTCCTTGCCTCTCTTGACGTATCTCACAAGGTTTGCGCAGTTTTCGCAGCTGAGTAATCGACTACGTGTTGAGGGTCCGATCATACTAATAGTTCTAATCTGGATGCTTGTTTTTGTAAAGTCAAACCGTCGCGCGTCGTACCACAAAAACTTTTAAACGTCTGTTGAACACTAGTCTAAAAAAATGTCAGATTATGACGTTGAATTAAGGCCCGTTTTGCAGTCACACTTTTTTAAGACAAGTGTTCAACAGATGTTTAAGTAAAAACTTACTACAAAAGTAGTAAGGCTTAAAATGTTTTTAAACGCCCACGATACAAGACAACTTCCTAGACGGGGGAAAAGTTACAAAAAATAGTTTTCTTCATTAACTAATACAATATGCTTTCGACAGGACATCGGTCACACGAAAAGAAATTTGATTAAAATGTTGAAGAGCGCGTACGAGAAACTGTCTTTAAGAAAGCGATGCAAGTTGTTCATGAGTCAGCTTTCACTTGATACGGTACGATATGTCTTGTAAAGTTGTATTTTTGAATAAAATGTATCGCTTTCCATTAGTTAGAAGGACGTATCCGTATTTGTAGTTACGCGGTTAGTTACATACCCTGTAGGTAGGAGGTAAGGAGGTAGAAAAATTGTAAAGGGTAACATAGGTAGAGGTAAAGCTGATTGTTTTCGACCGTATGGACAGTTGTTTTCTTTTTTGGTTTCCAGGATTTCATCAAATTTACATCAATGTTGAGAGAGAGATATAAACCCAGCGGGTATAAAAAGCCACTTTAACAGAAATATAATAATAGTATTATAATATGAATCTTAACACTAAACATATTCCTGTCACAAAATTCCTCCTTTTCAAAGTTTTGTACTGAGAATCGTATAATGATCCAGAAAATACATAGACTGAGCATTCACCAACTATGACTTGTAACTGTTCTAAGAATATTAGAAGAATAGCTTATGCTTTTACTGGGAATTCATTAAGTGAATCACATAGAAGAATTGCTTCAAGTAGCTCTATTAGGGCCTATGCAAACCACGTTTTTTAAACGAGCCGACGACTTGCGTTTTGGGAACCCGCGTCGGCGACGGCGCGTTTTTGTCAAACAGAGCAGTTTGTTGTCGCGATAAAAGTGCCAAACGCGCGTTTGCATCGCGTCTGTATCGCTACAAACGCGCGTCAACGGCGCGTTTAATAAACGTGGTGTGCAAAAGCCCTTAGATGTGCAACTCTTAAGACAAAATACAATAATATATCTAAGTGTATTCTGATTCTGTATAACGTTTTACTTATGTAAATCCTTTAAAGGAACAACTTAAATAAATATGTGAAAGCAAATCTTTATGAAATCTTTCAACAACAGCTTTCTCTTTTTACAGTTTGTCGTAAAAATATTTTTGCAGCAACAATATTCATTGGTCAGTATTGAAATAATCGTAAAATGCACATTGAATTTAAAAGGACGGCTTTTGTAAAGGGCCTTATATTATTGGTCAACTTTCTTTGAGAGATAAGTATAAAAAGCTTGTAAAAATAACTGATATTGGTTGGTCAGTAGGTCGGTGACCATCTGTTATAGCGAATTTCCTCCGTGCTTCGGAAAGCACGTAATACTGTTGGTGCCGGCTGTCAATTGTAGATCTTTTACAGTCGTTACTATTAATCAGAAGCTCTAGTGGTGGTCTGATAGGCAATTGCTCCATGTAAAATACTGATATTCAGCTGCATCTGGTTCAACTGAAGGCTAAGCAGATGATGAAATGCCTCTGGGGGCACGGCAGTGCCCCCCGCCAAGACGAGCCAAGCGAAGCGCAAGGGCACTAACTACCTTTTCTCGAAGTGTTTCGTCGTTTTTTTGAACCCTCATAGAGTTGGTTTCTGATGTTCCAGATAGTTCATATTCACAGGATATAATGCCTATAATAGACTTAGGGCCTTATCACACTAGCGGTTTAGAAGCGGTTGCGGGGCGGAGCGGCCGCACAGCGAATGCGTTGCGAACACGCCGCGGTTGCGCAGCGAATTCGTTGCGGACGCGCAACGGGATCGCCGCGAACAGCAAAGTGGACGCCATTTTGTACTGCCTCGAACAAACGCCAAAACGTCCGCCCCACTTCAGATCAACGAGGGATTTTTTGTATGAAGACTTTCGAAAAATTCCTCCAGCGCAGAAATTTGGCATAATATGATAAGAGTAGGTGATACAGATTATAGATGCATGATCACCCAAATTTGTTTTTAGCCGAGAAGTTTTTTTTTACCAAAACATGAATATTGCTTAAAACTTTCTCCAAAAAATTCCTCAGCCTAATCTAATAATTGATCTTCCCAAATTCGTCGATGCTTTCGTTTTCGTTTTCGACGTTTTCGAAGTAATAACGTCAACAGCAATGTTTCCTCGTCGGAATCCATTTTGTTCCTGAGTGTACAAACACGCGACGAAAACGTAACGCATTTGCCACGCGTCCGCGACGTGTTCGCGACGGATGCGCGGCGTGTTCGCGACGGATGCGCTGCGCGTCCGCTCCGCCCCGCAGCCGCTTCCAAACCGCTAGTATGATAACGGCCTTACATACAAAATCTTTGCATACAAAATCTCAATGGAATAGCTCTAATAGTTTAGATTTTATTGACATCTAAAATACACGGATTTCGTCACTGATATATTTATATATTGACACACTGACTCACTGACACACTGATGATCATGAAAATGTTTGGCTAGTTCCTGCAGTGCTAGAGAGCTGAAATTCGGTATGTAGTCTAAGTTTAATGTACAACCAACAAGAAAATTCACAAACTTATAAATTTCGCACCCATCGCCTAAAATGGGGGGTGGATGTTTGTATGAGACCTTAAGATGTTAGGATACTTCCTGCAGTGCTAGAGATCTGAAATTCGGTATTTAGTCTAAGTTTAGTATACAATCAACAAACAAATTCATTAACCTATAATTTTCACCCCACATCCCCTAAAATTGGGGGTGGAAGTTTGTATGAGACCTTAAACCTTATTCAGGTGGAATCGAAAAGTCGAAGAAGTCAAAAAAGTCAACAAATTAACAAAGTAAAAAAAGTCAAAGTCAAAAATCAAAAATCACTTATACAATTTGGGTTTCAAATGAAAGGACTCATTCAGGAGAGCAACTCGAAAAATAATGTAACGTCATTATAAATCCAATATGGCGGACCATCTAAGACGGTATAATAGTTTATTGTTAATGCACTTCTACAATGTGGGTATCAAATGAAAGGGCTCGTTGAGGGCAACTCGAAAAATAATGTGACGTTATAAATCCAAGATGCTAGCAACATACAAAAAGAACTGAAATCCCACCAAAAACATTTCATGTAAACTGTTGCTAAAACGAGCACATAAGGTTTGTCCTACGAAAAAGATATCAGATCTCATGTACAACCAAGCTTCTGAATCTACACGGCCTAACTCTAGCAATCCTAACTTAAATTCTACAACTCAATAAAATGTATGGCTTGGCTGTTTCGTTACTTAGGTACTTCAGAAACTAAATATTAGCATCACCTCTACAACGGTAGCGAAACGGTGAAGCCATACATTTTACTGATTTGTAGAATTTAAGTTAGGGTTGCTAGAGTTAGGCCGTGTAGATTCAGAAGCTTTGTTGTACATGAGATCTGATATCTTTTTCGTAGGACAAACCTTATGTGCTCGTTTTGGCAACAGTTTACATGAAATGTTTTTGGTGTGATTTCCTTTTTTCTTACCTTGGGGCTTGGGGTAAGGCGCAGTAAGAAAGTAATAATAAAATGCTAATTTAAATTAGAGCTATTCCTCATCAACTTCATCATTTTGCTGTCCTTATATCAATCAATTGTTTTTGTTACTGTAAGTGATTACTTCTATTTATTTCTGCCTAAGATTCTACCGATATTCTTTTAAAGAAAATTAAGATCGAAACCGGTTTGGTTACTAACCGTATTAAGTAGATCGACACTGTTATAATTTAATCTTTCTATTTATAAGGCTCACTCACATGGTCACGTGAAAGGAGAAAGTAAATGGAAATATTGCCAAGGTCAATGTTATATCAAAATTATCATATAATTAATTATCTATGACTACATATTCCGGTTGTATTCCTACAGTGTTGCATCTTAGTAAGCGATGAATACGAAAATAATAGAAATACAAAACCATATTGAGATGGACTCCTATGAGCAGTTTGTAAAGGGCCGTCTTTAACCTATTGGGGGCCGATATATTATAATCCCATTGCGATAAGATCCTTACTTTGTTTCTCACAAAGATTCAGGGGTCCGAAGGAATGCCCTGGGCAACAGGTCAGGCCCATTGGGACCGCTCTGAGTTTGTGTCAAACATGACAAAAGGGGTGGTCAAAAGCTATGATTCGTCAACTGCGATTATGAGACAAAAAACCTATCTACAGATAGACCTCGGCTATCTGTAGATAGGTTTTTTGTCTCATAATAATTTATTCACAAAGTCCTCCCATCATTAAACCCCTTATTTTCTTGTCACAGGCAGCATGCGCGATATGTGTTGGTGTGGGCAGCTACAGCGACCCCGCAGACATACAGGGACTGGCGCACTTCGTAGAACACATGGTCTTCATGGGCAGCGAGAAGTACCCTAAGGAGAATGAATTTGATTCATTTATCAAGGTAAGATAATATTATGATAAGTATTTACAGATCAGATGTGAGTAGTGGTGGCCACGTGGTATCGGCCTCGACTTACGAGTTGTAGGTCGTTGGTTCAAACCCAGGCGCATTACTTTATTTAATTTATTTCATCACCACTACTATCAAAACGGTGAATGAAAATATCGCTAGGAAACCGGCATGTCCTAAAACAAATAATTCGAAGACATGTGTGACATCTACCAAACCGCACTGGGCCCGCGTGGTGTATTATGACAAACTCCCTCTCACAGAGAGGAGGCCTATGTCCTAACAGTGGGAACATTTATAGGTTGATGATGATGATGATGATATGGGTGGCAATATCTAATAAATCAGGAGCTTCTTCTATCGATGAATCTATATGGAGCGACTGATCTCTTTCCGATCTTGTCAGATTACCGCCCAATCGCTCTATGAGAGTAAAGGAACAGAGAATGCAACTATGACTGCACACATATATGTACTTGTGTACTATAATATCTACTGCACAGATAGCTAGTTACCTCTAAAATTGAAACGCTTGAATTAATGAAAAAAAAAAGAATACGGAACAGAGGTTAGGAGAATATCATATGCTTGGATATGTTAAGGTTAAAAATATCCATTCAACTTTTCCAAGTAGCGGTGAAAGTAGACCATCTGGGCATATGCGAATGGAGTTGTTGTTTACTATATTTTGTTAGGGCTGCTACTCAAATAAGCGGGTCGGCATTATCGGTTCGGTTGTATTTCCTGAAAAACACAGCAGACTCCTAGCAATTACTGAACTTCATCATCATAATTTTATCAGCCGTAGGACGTCCACTGGTGAAAATAAGCCTCCTCTATAGATTTCCAACACACAAACACACACACACAATACACAAAAGACCGGTTGGAAGCACCTGCATCCATAATTAGAAATGGGCCCATGTTATCTTATGCGCTTGGCAAAGCTTGTTGGTTTCTTTATACAAGTAAACCTACAATGATCAGTACCGACCACCGACCTTTACTGACCTACCGAAAACCTACTGCTTTAATTAACGCAATTCAAAGAGCTGTAGCAATCAGTCCGGGCCCCATAGAGGGCCAAATGCCTGCCATTTACGGAACTGTCCAAATAGGCAACCGTAGTTTGTAGTAATTAAAAGATTGACAGTCGCTTACGCTCTAAAAAGTCCATTTTTTTATTTCCCATAGGCCCAGGACAGCACTTATAAAACGTCGACAACAGGTGTTCGGTTCGGGTTGGTCGTTTCCATGGAGAAGAACCGACAAGAAACTCCATGGTTAATCTTTTAAACTCGGGTGTACTCAGGACGGGAGAACTCTTTTGGCGATAAAAAAGGCATCCTATGTTTGTGTCAACCCTGAAAAATAACCGCGTCTCGTTTCCATTTCGAAGCAACGATAAATATGTAACAAGTAATACAAGTATTGTTTTGCAAGTAAACCGACATACTCGTAAACAAGCATTTGTTTGTGTATTCAATAAAATGTAGCAAACATTGGAAGTTAAAGTACACAGTGATGGAAAGTAAATAAAAATAAAAGAATCCCTGACTGTGGACTATGTGATGTTGATACTGTTTCCATACCATGAGTTGTCATTACGATACTCGATCATAGATATCGACCACGTTTGGCGCTTTCATTGACCCGCTCCGAGGTTGTATGAACTCCCAACCAATGAGAGCGCCAAACGCGGTCGATGCGTCTGATCGAGTATCGTAATGACAACTCATGGTAGAGGCTCTGATACTGCTAGCCTGTATCATCCCACTGTTGGGCAAAGGCCTCTCTCCATGACTTCCAGTTTTCACGAATCATGGACAACATGGACTTCTGGTCGTTGGTTTTGTCCAGCTACACCATCTTTTATTCTACTAGGTCTGCCGAGACGCCTTTTGGCTGCGTCAGGGTTCCAAAAAGTTCTTATTTTGGTCATAAGTGTAATACCTATAATATGCGACTATCTCATTGGATTTTTCACTAGTAGTTTCTCAGTAGCAGCGACGGAGTCTGGATTTGTGCCAGGCTGATGACAATCGTATTACACGAGTATTTTTTTTACGTGGTAAAATCATCAAATGATTCCTCCCACCCAGAGCAGGGCGCGAGAAATCGTCAGATTCCTACTGACTGAAATCCACGGTGTCCTTCAACAGACCTGTACGTTCCAGGGTCAAGGTATTTTTTTAAGTCCCGACCATTACATGAATATTAGAATAAAAAAAGGACTGTTTTCATGTCGATGTACAACTCAGCCCAAGCCTTCGGGGATGGCACCGTTGCGTTGGCGCAGTGGCTGAGAAATTCATTGATACGCAGCGTGTCGTGGGCTCGATTCCCGCATTACAAGAAGTTGTTCGTATATGTGTGTTTCAAGTTGTTTAATTTTATTGTCTAGAAAAAAGGTGGTTCAGACAATGCGTCGACGGACTGCGAAGTCACGACCTTCTATTTCGAGATCCAGGAGAAGTATCTGCCGGCAGCCATGGACATGTTCAGCCAGTTCTTCGTCAGCCCCCTAATGAAAAAGGAGGCCATGCAGAGGGAACGGGAGGCTATTGAGTCAGGTCAGTTATTTTTAATGATCCTCTTAGTTAAGAGCGCGTATTCTGAAAGCTGGCAACGTCGCAAATGGCTGTCAAATATTAACAACTTTTAGGTAATTTTGCAAATTTACTGTATGAAATTATGAAATATCGCTTTGTAGTGCACTAAAAAATTGATTAGGAAATGCAATAATTAATATCGTTACGCCGAACACATAGTTTTAGACGAAGAAAAAGCATTTGGAAACTTTCCAAATGCCTTTATACACCTTAAACGGTTAAAACATCAAATTCAGTGTTTTATTGCATTCCTATATCAATTTTCTAGTGCACTACAGAGCCTTATTTCCATACAGTAACATTGCCAAATTATTTAAAACTTGTAAATATTTGACAGCTATTAGCGACGTTGCCAACTTTCTGGTTACACGCCCATAAAACATCTGATTGTGAGTTCAAACCCGGGCAAGTGCTGTATTTTGTTATTGTATATTTGTACCTACTTTCTAAGTTCATATAATGCTCGGGCAAAAATAACACAACCTAAGGCGAAATGCCATTAATTATAGACTTTTATAGGAACATTTAAAGTCCTAAATCGCAATATGTTAACATTTCATATTAGTGTGACCCCGCATTAGAGTTTACTGCCAAATATGAAGTAAAACATCGTAAGACATAATCAATTTATGGTAAGTCTGTAATCATGGCAGAGGCCCGTGGGGTTCTAAGGGGCGGTTTAATTAACCAGACCAAAGGTTAGCCGCAATGCTTCACGAACAGAAACTGAGTTTTTTGGGCCTACTGATCATTCTAGTGCGCGAGCGCATTGCGACCGCAGATTTTTATACTAGTTCATTTATGTCCGAGTTTCTTTTCGGTCCATGGCAATAACCATATAAATCTTCATTCATAAAATTAAAAAAAATGAAATCAAACTCATTTGCTAAGGTATTTTTTTACTCTAAGAGAATTAGGCTTTAGCATCCTTTAAAAAGTGTCAAATTAATAGAATAACGTTCAGTAGTATTTAATAGATTTTCAACTTAAAGCTCTTAAGTATAAAGTTGAAAATCTAATATAGGCTAATAAGTGATTTCATTTATCGCTTGCCACTTGTCTAGAGGGGCTGTAGTCCTGCCAAAATGTGTGTGCACTCGTGATATGTGTTATATAAATGTATTTTCTTCCTTTCTGTCCAGACTATGAGTAGTACACCAATGCCTCATAAAGAAGAAGGGTCATCTGTGACCCAGCCCCGGCGCAAATGAAATGTATCTCAGTTTTTTCGTTTTTTATGTACATTAAATAACGGGTTTCTTTTTTTTCAATTTCAGTGGCTAACTTATTTAAATTGCTTAAATAAGCATTAGGAAAAATGTTGATAATTCTAGCTGTTCTCCGCGGTTTCACCCGCTGTTAGGCTCCTATTGGTCGGAGTGTGGTGTTATATAGCTCACAGTCTTCTTCAATAAATGGACCATCGAACACAAAAATATTTTTTCAATTCGAACCAGTAATTCCTGAGATTAGCCCCTACAACCAAACAAACAAACTCTTCAGGTTTTTCAACAGGCGTGGATGGCTATGTCCGAAACTATAAGGAATATCGAAATACATTGAAAGGAGTCTTTAGGCCGATTTTGACGAAAACTAAAACTGCATATTTGGATTTTAGAAATATCAATAATTCTGTCCAGGAATCGAATCCGCTGGTTTGTAAAAAAATCAGATCTTGTATTATTACACGATTCGATAGTATTGCTAATAAGGATCAAATTCTGGGAAGTAATCATATATGGCAAACTTAAGGAAATAGAAGATTTTTATAAAATTGCAATTTTTCATGTCACTTGTGCCTTGTAAATTGATGATGAAATGAACAGTTTTTTTTTCAATTATACTTTTTCCTTAAGTTTGGCGTATATGACTACTTCCCAGAATTTGATCCTTATTAGCAACACTGTCGAATAGTGTAATAATACAGGATGTGTTTTTTTTCCAAACCAGTAGGTTCGATTCCTGGTCAGAATTATTGATATTTCTAAAATCCAAATATGCAGTTTTAGTTTTCATCAAAATCGGCCTAAAGACTCCTTTCAACGTATTTCGATATTCCTCATAGTTTCGGACATAGCCATCCACGCCTAGTTGAAAAACCAGAAGAGTTTGTTTGTTTGGTTGTAGGGGCTAATCTCAGGAATTACTGGTTCTAATTGAAAAAATATTTTTGTGTTCGATAGTCCATTTATTGAAGAAGACTGTGAGCTATATAACATCACACTCCGACCAATAGGAGCCTAGCAGCGGGTGAAACCGCGGAGAACAGCTAGAATTATCAACATTTTTCTTAATGCTTATTTAAGCAATTTAACTAAGTTAGCCACTGAAATTGAAAAAAAAGAAACCTGTTATTTAATGTACATAAAATAACGAAAAAACTGAGATACATTTCATTTGCGCCGGGGCTGGATAAATTTTGTATGGACCGTGACCCTTCTTCTTTCAACCCTAATTCCTAAAAATTATGAACCAGGAAATTGTATGTTAAACCTGTCATTGAAATCTAAACTAAGTCAAACCAACACCAGCTATGTCAAAGAAACCCGGAAAAGCCGGATCCGAACACATACCATATTATGTACACAAGTATTAGATAATATACTCGTACACACGGCTACACATCAAGCTATACAAAACCAGTTTGTCTTGGTCTCACTTCGTACGATTTTACACACAATGAATGGTCAGCTAAAACTGGTTTTGCTTAACTTGATGTGTAGCCGTGTGTACAATTGTACATTCGCACGTCGCCGTCACTCAGCTGTTTGAAACGATGTAATGAGTAAATTATGACATATGGCAATATTTTTAACGTCATTATTACATTCCACGTTACGGACTTGTGCACTTTATAATTATGTTTTCATTATTCACTAATTACACTATTGATGGCACGGTTGGCGGAATGGCCGAGTGATGGACTGCTTCGATCCCCAGGAATAAATATTTGTATGATCTGCAAGTAGTTGTTCCGGGTTGGTGTTTGTGTATGTGAGTTTCTACGTTACGACACAGGAGAAATTCCTAGGGTGGGGCACAGTGTTTAAAAAAAGTATTGTTGCCTGTGGTTTCATCTCTATGGTGGTCTTGCGATCTGGTTTGATAGAGTTACCGTGAAACGGTCTGAGCAGTTGAAAGAACAAGGTGGATTTTAGTTAGTATAGGTATAAATCTGACCTCTCTTCCGCTGCAACCAGGGCAGAAGAACTCATTTGGTCAAGTCTAGGACCCAAAACATGTAAAACAAAATATTTATTTTACTCTAAGTAGAATATAATAGAAAACATTTACCTATTCGATGTTGTAATTAGTAATGGAATAATAAGTATTTCTTTGGTTAGTAGTTTCAATGATTAGTTAAACCAGTAAGATGTTGAGCACAGCTGGTTTATGTTAGGATTAAGTGATCAGACAATGGTAATCCACTTATACTAATTGCCTAAATTAGAGACACATCAACAGGTTTTTTCCGTGGCATCGAAAGGAGATTAACTAATCTACGTTTCGCCGACGACATTGTCCTTTTTTCTTCCTCTGCAGCTGAATTAGGCACAATGCTCGAACAACTGAGCCACGCTAGTCTTCAGGTCGGGCTATCCATGAATATGACCAAAACGAAAGTGATGACGAACAGTACCGAACGCAACATAGAAATTGGGGGTGAGGCGATTGAATATGTCCATGAGTACATATATCTCGGCCAAGTAGTCTCTTTCCAGGCACGACAAGACAAAGAAGTTGCTCGACGCACCGAGAATGCCTGGAAGAGCTATTGGTCGATGAAGCACTTTATGAAAGGTACTCTTCCTCTGTCGCTGAAACGAAAGCTCATGGACATGCGCATTCTCCCTACCCTCACCTATGGAGCGCAAACATGGTCACTCACACAGTGTCAGAAGTCCGCACTTGGAGTCTGCCAAAGAGCTATGGAGCGAAGTATACTGGGTGTCAAACTTTCGGACCGCATCAGAAATACCATACTTCGCTCCAAAACCCAAATAGCTGATGTTGGCCTCACAGCTGCAAGATCAAAGTGGAACTGGGCTGGCCATATCTGCCGCATGCCGGAGGAGCACTGGGCTAAAATAACCACTCAATGGAGCCCAACGGGCAGGAAACGTCTACGCGGCAGGCCCAAAAGGAGATGGCGGGATGAGTTAGACTCATTTTTAAAGGATTGGCCTACAATCGCATTAAATCGCGAGATATGGAAGGAGGGAAGGGAGGCCTTTGCCCTGCAGTGGGACAACGCAGGCTTTTAATAATAATAATAATCAATATGTCTGATAGACTATTTTTTTTGCCTTTCGTTGTCTTGCATTTATTAATTTCATGTATTTTTTACGCTTGGATTTAGATAGATAGATACAATACACTTTATCGTACACCAAAATTGTTACAAAAAACAGTTTTACAATATTTCTAATACTATGGTTACAATGCGGTCTTATCGCTAACAGCGATATCTTCCAGACAAAGGATATTGGGAAAAAGTGGGCCCACCTCTCAATAGGAATAAGATACATATGAATGAATAGGTATTTTTATGCTGAATAAAACTTAGTATTACGACTAAGATCAAAAGTCTGTACTTTCGGAGTTATCTATAAAAATTAAAGATCAGGGTACAGTCGTAAGACTCTCCTACAGCCTAAATCGCTAAACGTAAAAACATGTTTTTTTTACAATAATTACAGTTTATTATGTAAGTGGCCACTAAGAAGGGATTTTGCGAAAATCTTCCTATTAAGGGTTGAAAGGGGGCGAAAACCTTTGTATGCAAAATCTTTTTCCTTGGGTTTATAAACTTGAAACTTAGCATGAATACGAGGATAAGTAAATGAAAATGATTGGCGTCATTAGTTTTTTAAAACTACCCTCCATTGGTGATTTAGATGATGTTAAAGTTTGTATGGGACATTGATAATGCGTGAGCCCATGAATTTGAAACTCAGTATATAGAAAGACGATAAAAAATAATTAAATACGTATTTTAGGATTTTTCGAAAATCGCCCCCCAAGTTGGTGAAAAGGAGTAATAAGGTTTTAACGGAAGGATTTTACTGCTTACTTCGATGAGCTCAAAACTTGGCATACATTATCTCTTAATCAATTAAACGATGCGTATTTATCTATTTTTAAAAAGCCAACCCCTAGTAGTGTGAAAATCGCAAAACTCTTTTTCTTTTAGTAATTGATTAAGGTTATTTTAATTAATTTTTCCTTGAAGGGTTGTTAGTGGGTTAACGAATTTAATCTTTTTAAACCCAAATTCAAATGAAGTGACACGGTACGTATTTAGATTTTCCAAAAGTATCCCATAAAGAGTGTTGCCGGAAGTTAAAATTCACGAGTGTGAAGTTCGAAATACGCACGGACGAAGTTGCGGGCGGAGTGCTAGTACACACGGCTACACATCAAGCTATGCAAAACCTGTATTAGCTGACCGTTCATTGTATGTGAAATTCGCAAGAAGCGAGACCAAGACAAACTGGTTTTGTATAGCTTGATGTGTAGCCGTGAGTACTAGGCAGTGGCGGATCCAGGGGGGGGGTCATGGGGGTCATGACCCCCCCCTGGGCGGCAGGCTGGGTCATAGGTGGCTTCTGCAACTGCGAGTGGTTCAAATATAGAATCCTGAGCGATCGTAGCGAAGTTTTCAAAGATACGAGACGCAGAATAACTTTATCGTCGTTGGCCTCTGGTACCTTTGAAAACTTCGCTACGCTCAGGACTCTATATTTTAAACCGCGATGGAAGAGGCCTTCCCTTGCTTAATTTTTAATTCAAGTAACTCCTCGCGCCAAAAACAACTTTGCAGCCTTGCATAACAAGTTACTATTGTTTACAAATAGTATTATTTACTAGATTTTCCGGTAACTCCGTCCGCGGCCAGGTAACTTCGGTGCAATGGAGGACCAATGCAATCGACCGCATGAAATCTTATTTGTTTAGCGGTTTCAACGTGAAAATTGACAAACACACTTTTGCGTTTCTATAAAATATTAAGTATATCTATATCTCAGGCACGTCGCAATCGCGGCGGTAAGACCCCGCTTTGAGGAGTGGCTAAACAGGCGTCACGAGCGACGTCTTGACCTAGCGCATGACGTAGGTCCTCACCGGACCCCCGAACCGAGAAGGTAGTGGGTGCATTGCATAGACTGCTGCCCAATCTCGGGGGATCGATAGTCTTGTACGGACCGCCTGTTTGGTCGGGTAGATTGTCAGGCGTCCGGCGCTGCAGGACTAAAATAAACAGCCTGCAGCGGAGGATGGCCATTCGTGTTGCAAGAGGATACCGAACCGTGTCATTTGAGGCGGCAACTCTCTTGGCACGCTTTCTACCTCTGGATATCCTGGCGGATATGGACAAGAGGATCTATGATCGGATTCATGCCATTCGCGAAAGCGGCAACAGTTTACCAGCAATCGGTTTTCCAAGGCTGAGGCGGCAGGAACGGCGACACGCGCTTGAACAGTGGCGCGAGCAGCTAAAACAGCCGCAATTTTCGCGCCGTCTTGCCGCACTTCGAAGCTTGGCTGGAAAGAGAGGAGCGCATTTCCTACAGACTCACTCAGGTGCTGACCGGGCACGGTTGCTTCGGCGAGTACTTGCACAGGATTGGGCGAGAGGTCACAAATGGCAAATTGCCACCACTGCGGCGGTGATCTGGATTCAGCACAACACACACTCGAGGAATGCCCCACATGGGCTTCCGAGCGGCGGATCCTGGTCGCCATAACAGGGCAAGATCTGTCTCTGCCGGCAGTGGTAAAGGCCATGCTAGCAGATACAGAGAAATGGAGAGCAGTGACTTCCTTCTGTGAAACAGTTATGCTCCAGAAGGAGGCCGCCGAGCGGAATCGTGAGAGAGTCGATCCCGCCCGGAGAAGAAGACGTCCGGGAGACAACCGCTGTGGCGCCTAACACGCCGAAACCCCGTCTGCATAATGTTTAAGGCAGGCGGGCCTTTGAGAGGAGGTAATGGGCTACTCGCTGACCGACCATGGACCATGACCATGGTCGACGGCACGTCACGCGCCCCCCAAAGAGTGTCAGCATGATGACGGGCCCCCCCTTCAGAGGGTCGAAGCCTGCCGGGGTCGCGGGACTTATAACATTACCGTGACCCCGGAACATAAAGGGCTTTTAGTCAGTACAAGTCTGACAGTCCCGCCCGCTCTGCCCTGGGTGGGAGGACTCATTTGATGATTTTACCACAAAGTATAGCTAGCTACAGAGACAAGCTGTCTGCGTCATGGTGACCCCCCCCTGATGTAAAAGCTGGATCCGCCCTTGGTACTAGGTACCATATATTATCCCGATCTAAGCAATTAATGATCGTAGTTTAATTCATTTTGAGATAAACATTATCCGGACGCATGACGCTCCACCCAAGGTGGGTTGGGAGGACACATTTGATATATTATGTTCTCGGGCATGTTCTCCTATCTGAGAATTTAAGAGAACTTAAAATCGGAAATGTATTCTTTACGTTTACACAACACCTAAGTTATTCCAACTGTCTTAACTTTGAATGTTGACAATGAAATTAAATAGTGTAACAATTAACTTGTATTAAAAAAAAAACTAAAACAAAGTACACTGCATAGCGATTTGCGAAAAAAAAACGAGCTTACCCTAGAGCCAGCAGCCGCTTATGATGAATAACATGGGGTGGATTGTTAGTAAGTAGAAGTCGTACAGTCCCTTCTGCTCCACACAGGGCGGGAGGACTTGTTTAATGTAATTATCACGCCAATCGAGTTTTCTTCTAAAAATAATATATGCCGCCAGGACACTGCAAGTATGACTGACTCAGAGACTCAAACGTCTTTACCGACTAGGCGCCACATCTGTACTTTTTATAATTTTGTATTAATCCCGGCATGGCACAGCTTGTCTCCGTTCCGCTCCAGTGGAACCGCAGCCTTAGTCATTCAGCTCGTACACTAACAATATCAACATTCTAAATTCAAATCACTTTCACTCTAAACAAGGATGTTCACGAAGAATATAGCCCTTTTTAATTAAATGTGAAACAAATAAAATGTTAGACGAGACAACTTTAAGACCTCATATCTCCGAAAGTACTAACGTTAGACCATATGTTTATTAGCAAGAAATGTTCCCCTTAAAGAGCCCTATCCAACGGTATATAACATGTTACTATTGAAGGGTGGGCCCAAATCCCATACATCGATTTCCCAATGTCCTTTTACATAAGATGTATGACTCTTAAATAAAATATGGAGATTTATAATTTATATTTTATTTTCTGTATGTATAGAATGTTATTCGCACTTGAATGGTTGCACTGATTATGTTCAAAAGAAAACTTATAAGTTATTATAAATCCAATAGGTGTAAAGGTCGTACATATTTGACACGCGATTGAGCTTAGCAAATCGACTGACTTAAACTGCTGACTTATTATAGTTTTGTAATAGGCTTTACTAAGAGGCTTTTTGCTCGCGGCGTTACCCGCGTGAAATGGGATAATTTTCTGTCGGACAGGATAAAAAGTATCCCATGTTTTAATCCAGGTTATAAACTATCTGTATACCAAGTTTCATCCAAGTCTGTTCAGCAATAGGGCGAAAGCCTGCCGGGGTCGCGGGACTTATGGATTATTTGACCCCGGAACGTAAAGGGCTATTGAAGGGCACCGTGGATTTTAGTCAGTACGAGTCTGACAGTCTCTTCCGCCCTGCCCTGGGTGGGAGGATTCATTAGATGATTTTACCATGATAAAAAAGCCTTAAAGCATAAAAATCTATTAAAGACTGAACGTTTTCCTAATAACTTGACACTTTTTAAGGATGCTGAAGCCCAATTCTCTTAGAACTAAGCCTTGCTTTAGCAAATGCATACGATCTAATAGTGTAAGGGTATCAACATAATTCATAAGTAATGATTTAGTTTACAAACGCGTGCGTTTCCAAACGTCTTTTATAATGCGGACAGCGAAGGAGTGGAACTCTCTGCCTGCATCTATGTTTCCGAACGCATACAACCCTAATCTCTTCAAAGTTAGAGTGAACAGGCTTCTTCTGGGTAAGCTCGCTCCATAATCGACCTTTTCTTAGTCATTCCTGACCTAGACTAAGGTCAAGAGCAAATCCATCTCACATTTAAAAAACAGAAAGTCGTTTCAGTAGTTCTTGTGTGACAAAGAAAACAACATGGCATTTAAAAGTAGTAAGAACTGAAATAGGTAATGCATTGGAGTAGATGTGAGACCACCCTGGGAGAGCCTAAACTAACCTTATTGGTGGGGTTCTCCAGAAAGTTCACGTTCGTAGTCCGTAGTCCTTGTATAACCATTATGTGTAAATGGACGAGGCGAAAAGAGCTATCTTCTCGCTAATAGCTATGTTCTAGACAACCTATAAATAGAATACGAATTTAAAATGAAAAAGAGGAGGTAGTCATTGGTGCATTGAAAATACTTATCTTGTACACCAAATATTTAAAATAAAACAAAGGTTTGAGTAGCTGTTCTTTAGTTTCTGTGTATTATGAAACGACAAATATACAATGAAAAGCAAACGTTTTCTATCAATTAATAAACTTAGCACGTAACTACACAGCTAAAGCATATAAGGTTTGGACAAACGCTTCATTAATAGTAATGAATGAGTTGCTAGATTGGCGTTACCTTCATACTACCCATAGCTCAAGAGCTGCTGAACCTTCGACTAACGGTCGTCCTGTAAGGCTAAAAATTTGTACACTTATAGTTTATAGCATGTTATGGGCAATAGCGACGACCTGGCAGGCCTCAGCCATGCACATCATCAAACCATTTAGTTTTCAAAGTGCAAAAAAAATTGAAAAAAAAAACTTGTTCCTGTAAGCTTAAAAATTTAATAGCATGTAGTTTATTTATTGTATATCTTAGAAAAAAAATGACAGGCGATTACAAGGAGCACAAGTGTGTGACAGGCGAATTTAAAAGTGCACAGTTGATGATGAAAAATAAACTTTCTCCTGTAAGGTTAAAATTTAGATATGTTTTTAAGTACCCGTTTTGGAATGAGTATGTAAAATGACAGGCGGTTTGGAAGAGCATAAGACCTTGCCAGGCGAGGGGAAAGTTTTAAGGGCGTGCTAGTAAGAGATGTTACGTGAACGCATATAGTTAATGCAATATGTGTATTTTAATAGTTTAAATGTGTGCCGCTTGTCCAGCGAATTATCGTGACCCCGGAACGTAAAGGGCTATTGAAGGACATCGTAAATCTAAGGCAGTATAAGCCTGACAGTCTCTGCTGCCCCGCCCTGGGTGAGAGACTCATTTGATGATTATACCACGATAAAAAAAAAATTAATATCAGTTTTACTCGTCATCATCCGACACTTCACTACTATTGTTTTCATCATCATCTGACTCTACGATAGTGTTTTCCTTTTCTGTAAATAGAAAAATTAAAAAGAACAATAAGGTTTAATGATATAATCTATATATATATGTATTTATCTATAAAAAGCAAAAGGTCACTCACTCATAGGAAGTTTTAGGTTTTAAAATTTTGCATAGGGGTTCTTTTTAGGACGTAGGTATAGCGGATACCTACGTTTTTGGATTTTACGCCCCTAAGGGGTTGGAGTTGAGGTTAACAGTTTGTATGAAACTTTGTTGCTATAAGTTCTAGGAGTTTTAAATTTTGCATGCCGGTTCTTTGTACGAAGTAAATGCTACTTACTACAGCGGTTTTTCGAAAATCGACCCCTAAGAGGTTGTGTTTGATGTTGATAGTTTGTTTGAAATGTTGTTATTTTAAGTGCTAGGAGTCTCAAATTTTGCAACGGGGATATGTTTAGATGGTAGATGCTTACTTAGACAGGATGTTGCGTAACTCGACCCCTAAGGGGTTGTTATTGCTGTTGATAGATGCAGGTCTCAAATTTTGCATGCGGATTCTTTTAATGACAAAGATGCTCACTAAGAAGTGATGTTGTGGAATTCGACCCCTAAGGGGTTGTTTTACGGCATGGATGTTTGTATGAAATTTTTTTACTGGAAGTACTCAGAGTTGAAATATTTCATGATGGTTCTTTTTAGGACGTAGGTGGTACTTAAGACGGAATGTTGGGAAACTCGACCCTTAAGGGGTTGTTTTTAGGGTTGATAGTTAGGAGTCTCAAATTTTTCAGTGTTGAAACATACATACATACAGACAAAAATTCAAAAAACCATATTTTTGGCTTCGGTATCGATTGTAGATCACACCCCAAGTATTCTTTAAAAAAAATATTCAATGTACAGTTTTGCCTTTCCTCCAATTTATTATATGTATATAGATAGTGTTGCTGGGCTCTTGGAGTTTCACATCAGCTATTCCAGTTCTTCGAATTTTATACGACAACAGAGATTGCTCATCAGGCTGATCTACTCTTGCTAAAACGTCATTCCTATATTATATGTTATAGTATAACTGGGCTCTTGGAGTTCCACATCAACTGTTCCAGATCGTCAAATTTTATACGACAACAGAGAGTGCTCATAAGGCTGAAAAGCTTTGCTAAGACGTCATTCCTATATATGGTATAGTTAAGCTGGGCTTTTGGTGTTCCACATCAGGTAACACAGATCTTCAATTTTTATATGTCAACAGAGAGTGCTCATTAAGCTGAACAACTTTGCTAAGACGTCATTCCTGTATATGTTATAGTGTAGCTGGGCTGTTGGAGTTCCACATCAGGTGTTCCAGATCTTCAAATTTATTCTCTTAGCAGAAAATGCTCATCACGAGAAACATTTTTTGCTATGGTACCATCTTTGTGTCTCTTATAGTTTAGCTGGTCTGTTGCGGTTCTGCATCAGGTTTCGAAAATATTGAAGATAAATTATAGCTTATATGTTGCCCAGACTTAATAACTATACAACAAAAAAACAATCATTCAAATCCGTCCAATACTTCCGAAGATTAGCGTGTACAAACAAACAGACACACAGACAAACAGACAGATTCTTTTTTTCGTTTCGTGCTCTATTACGGTTTCTAAATCCCCCTCAATTATTATTTTTTTAATTTATTCAATGTACAGACACAGTTTTTTTACCGTTTTATTATATGTACAGATATTTATATTTATTATATGTATAGATATAGATTTTTATCGTGGTATAATCATCAAATGAGTCTCTCACCCAGGGCGGGGCAGCAGAGACTGTCAGGCTTATACTGCCTTAGATGTACGATGTCCTTCAATAGCCCTTTACGTTCCGGGGTCACGATAATTCGCTGGACCCGCGGCACACATTTAAACTATTAAAATACACATATTGCATTAACTATATGCGTTCACGTAACATCTCTTACTAGCACGCCCTTAAAACTTTCCCCTCGCCTGGCAAGGTCTTATGCTCTTCCAAACCGCCTGTCATTTTACATACTCATTCCAAAACGGGTACTTAAAAACATATCTAAATTTTAACCTTACAGGAGAAAGTTTATTTTTCATCATCAACTGTGCACTTTTAAATTCGCCTGTCACACACTTGTGCTCCGTGTAATCGCCTGTCATTTATTTTCTAAGATATACAATAAATAAACTACATGCTATTAAATTTTTAAGCTTACAGGAACAAGTTTTTTTTTTCAATTTTTTTTGCACTTTGAAAACTAAATGGTTTGATGATGTGCACGGCTGAGGCCTGCCAGGTCGTCGCTATTGCCCATAACATGCTATAAACTATAAGTGTACAAATTTTTAGCCTTACAGGACGACCGTTAGTCGAAAGTTCAGCAGCTCTCCAGCTACCAACTGATTGTTTCCTGTCTGTAATTTAATGTTCTTAAAATATTAAAGGGAAGCCGATCTATGTATGATCAAATCGCGCGTTTCATTAGCCTATAAATGGTCACACTGTTGGGACACAAACCACTTCTCTGTGAGAGGGACTGGGCCATAAAAACCCACCACGCAGGCTCAGTGCGGGTTGGTATATGTCACATGTCTTCGAATTTCTGGTTTCTTCACCATGTTTTTCTTCACCGTTTTGAGAAAGTGGTGATGAAGTTATTTACACAAAATAATGCACTTGGCTGGGTTTTAACGCTCGACCTTCAACTAGGCCACAACTGGTCAAATTGCATTTTCTAAGTCTGAAGTCTAGCGCTGGGAACATGATGCCCTTTTAAGCGTTTGAGGAAAACCCTATTCCTGTTCCTCGACACTGTTGAAAGAGGAGGGTTTCTGCCCGATTATTAAGGCACTGGAATGTAGGAGGCAACTAAAGAAACACGGGTAAATTTTAGTTAGTTCAAACCTGACAGTCCCTTCCACCAAGAACGGAAGCAGTCTTTTGATGATTTTAAAACCTAAATATAAAACTCCATTTCAATCATTGTTTAGATTTAAAACGGGATATTTACCATGTTTACGATTTGTTTTGAGTTTCCGATATTTCGGCACTGTTGACATGATCACAGATGAACTGAAGATATTGTAAAATCCATTTCAATCGCAACCACATCAAAATCTTATGTAATAGTATGCTTTCTTCACAGAATTCGCAATAGCCTCTCCATCGGATTCCAACCGCAAGGACCAGCTACTCTCCAGCCTGTTCCCCGAAGGTCACCCAGCGCGAACCTTCACGTGGGGCAACCTTCGCAGTCTGAAGGACGATATAGATGATGATGAGAGGCTTCATCAGGCGGCGCACGCATTTAGGAAGAGGCATTACAGCGCGCATAGGATGACTGTTGCTGTGCAGGTTAGTAGTCACGTTCAAAGATACCTAAAAACAAAAGAATGAAAGAATCGACGTCGACGGGCAGGACTGAGATAGCTTAGCTTAGAGCTTAGCTTAGTTTATTGAAAGTAAGAGTACTTATCCAAAAGGACATTGGGTTCGCAGTTGACAATTTTCATTCCGCCAAAATGCCTAAGTTGCTGCTCATTTTTGTTAAGTAGTAAGAGATTTTGTCAAACACTCTACCGTGTTACCACAGACAGTAGAGGTAGAGGTCCGCTCCGTGTGTGACGAGCACCGCATTTTCTTCGTAGAGGCGATCGACGATTGGAACTGTTTGCCCCAGTCATGTTACGGAGCGAGGGTCAAGGGTGGATGGGAAGTAGTCTTCTCTTTGGCAAAGTAGTAAGGCTAGACAAAGAGGAGTCGACGCGTTAGGGAGAGGTCCTCGTCCTCATGTCTGATATGGTTGCCGGAATGTTTAAGCAAGTTTGCGGCACTACAATTATTGCGATTGAACAGGATGATTTCCAATCACAAATCAATGACAGACCATTCCGCTTAATCCAGAGCGGGATTATGCCACCTAAAAATATACGGTTCATAGAAAGTAGCTTCGTGTTAAATCTGCTTATCTTAACTGACCCTGCGTGATTGTTGGTACTGTAGAGAAAGTACTACGTTACCAATAACATTAATTATACATTCTAATTGTCTATAGCTCTAATACAAACAATCGAAAGTAAAACATTCGTTATCTATTATAGTATCGGACATAAATATTGTGTCACCAATTTAAAAATATTTTGTCTAAGTACAACGACCTGCATTAATTGTTTGATCAACATCTTTATTTTTCTTTTTGTATCGTGAATCGCGATACAACAAATAAAATGTGATCTTTGATTACAAAGATAAGTAAATAACATCCGTACCTATATGAAACTAAGCATTTTCTCAGGCAGCCACGAACTACTGAACTCTATTATATTAGCATTACAATCCATTTACACTCGTAGCATCAGCATGAACAATTCTATCTTTATTTTTCCAAGAATAGACAGTCTATTCATACAATTCGACATTTTTCATGCTCGAGAACGACTACTACGGTGTTCTCTCGTATACTTTCATCCCTTGTATTGAGGTGTAAGAAGAACAATATCTTGCCACAAATTGTTTCCTACTTATTAAGTTCTCCCTTTCTTCTTTCCTACTTATTAAGGCTCGTATGGACCTGTCTTCCCTTGAGGAGTACGTGGTGAATACCTTCGGCCACATCCCCACGAACAAGCTGCCTTCAGATGACTTCAGTCAGCACAGGTTCAATAATGACACCGTCACTCCGGAGTTCAGGAGCATCTACTACGTTAAGCCTGTGGGCGATACTACTGAGGTTTGTACTCTTTTTATACACCGGCTTGGTAGCTTTAGTATGGTAGACGCTATATCATATCATAATCTGCCTAGCCTTTTCCAAACTGTATTGGGCTTCTAGTCGAACCAGGTGCAGCTAAATATCAGTATTTTACATGGAGCGACTGGCCTATCGGACCTCCACAACCCAGTAACTGGGTAATACGATACCCCATGGAAAGACTGTTTGTTAGACTTTAGAGCTTCTGACTAATAGTACAGACTTTCAAAGATCTACAGATGATAGCCGGGACCGATGGAGCTACGTGCTTTCCGAGACACGGAGAAAACCTATCAACAGACCAACTCTGTCAAGCGCGGCTTAACCCGAAAGATCGGCCTGAGCGGCTGTTATGTAGCCACGAGGGATCTCTAATACAACATTGATTTGGCTTTAACGTCAACGTATTTGTTGGAAATAGTTAGACAATAATACAAGAGATAGCGCAATGTTACCATAATACGTTCAAACATGGGAATGTAAGATTCGGTCACCAAGAGCAGTTGTCGCTGAATCTGTAGTATTTATATAGAAGACGCGGGTACGAGTCCCATCTGCAGCTTAATTTTTCATCCCTTAAAAATATCTTGAAAAATCGTTTAAAACTAAACATGAGTCAGGATTTAATTATTCAAATTGTTGTTAGTTGAAGCAAACTTATGGTATAGGAATTTTTGGAATAAAAAGGGGAAAAATGTTCCTCCCGAGAGTAAAAAAATACCTATGGTTACTTTTTTCAGGTACATTTAACGTGGTGCATGCGATCTTTGCTATCGGAATATGAGTCTAAACCTCATCAGTATATCTCATACCTGTTGGGTCACGAAGGAAAAGGGAGTCTGCTCTCCTACCTAAGGAAAAAGTAAGTTTCTCTTTTATTTTACATCATCATCAACATCATCAGGCCTTTCCTATAAAATTCCAAAAGGACTGGTTGGAAGCGGCTTGCATGTTTATTACGAGTGCGAATAACTCTAGGATTTCAACAACGAATAGATTTACAATACGTTTGAGATAAGAAGAAAATTGTACTGGCGACATATTGTGACGTCATAGGTGTCAAATCATTTAGGTTATGTAGGGTAAAAAAAGTTTGTCGACTTTATTGTCAATGTTAGTTTTTGGTATTATTTAAAAACTTGCATTTTAAAACAATTATAATTGAAATCGATTTTTATTCTAAACTTTCTTGCTCATTCTTCTCTATAGAGATCTACACTTTGGAATAGCGATCTACGGTACTTTCACAGTTTATGTCTTGTGACTGGGATTGTAGCTCCATAATTTTGTACTATTTAATTTTATTGTCTTTTGACAATTTAAAGGTGCATGTAACAGGCCTACTCTAAATAAATAGTTTGATTTTTATTTAATGAATGTTTTATTGTTGTTTACAGAGTTTGGGCGCTGGGCATATACACTGGTAACTCGGAGAGCGGCATTGACTACACGTCCATGTACAGTCTGTTCTCGACTCAAGTTGTGCTAACTAAAGAAGGACTCGATCATGTCGATGAGGTGAGTTTCCGAACGGAAAAAGTCCTACTAATATTATATCCTACTAATATTATAAATGTGAAAGTTTGTTTGGATGTCTGTATGTCTGCAACTCTTTCACGCAAAAACCATTGAACGGATGTGAATGAAAATTGCTACACAGATAGTTTATAACCTGAATTAACACATAGAATAGTTTTTATCCCGATTTATGTTCTCGTGGGATAATTATCGAGTTGTAGCGGGTGAAACCGGTGGCAGCAGCTGTTATTTATACACGCCGTGCTATTGAACCAGTGGTTGTAAAGGCCCCGATTTACATGTAACTGGGCGTGTATGACCAAATCCGAATCTTTATGGAATATCGAAAAATCCTCAAAAGAGTCTTGAGGACGATTTTGAAGAAAATTCAAAATGCATTATTGGATTTTAGAAAAATCAATACTCCTAGACAGGAATCTAACCCGCTTATTTTAGAAAAAATACGCCACAGTACAGTGCATTATAACACCATTGAATAGCGTTGCTTATAAGAATCAAATTCCGGGAAATAATGATGTACGGCAAACATAAGCCTTTCAACGTTTTTCGATATTGAAACATGTGGGCTGCATAGTGTATTATGTCCCACTCCCTCTAACACAGAGAAGGCCTGTGTCCCAGCAGTGGGAACATTAAAAAGGCTGATGATGATGACTTTTGAAGCAACAAAAGACCCTTTTAGAACTGTATATTTTTCATTTTTTTGTTCTTTCCCAAAATTAATTGTTTATGCGTCTGGGCAACAGTTGAATTGACTGTAAGTTTTAAGCATTCATCATTTACTCAATGCGTATATATTTTTTTGTTTTCAGGTGCTAGAAGCAATATTCTCATACATAAATATGCTGAAACAAATTGGACCTTCAGAAAGAATATTCGAAGAAATAAAGGTAATTATTATTTTTATACTCACACAACATTTTCCGGCTGTTTCACCTCCTCTGCTCTGCTCCTATTGGTTGTAGAGTGATGGTATTCAGAAGAAAGAAAATAAGTTTATTTGGCACGCAGTTTTGACACCATATATTCAGCGTATAAGCTTCCTCGATAAATGGACTATCCAACTGAAAAGATTTCTTCAATTCGAACCAGTAGTTTCTGAGATTAGCGCGTTCAACCACACAGTCAAACTCTTCAGCTTTATAATATTTACTATGGATTTATAAGACACAATTTATAGGCTATTTTAATCAAGGAAAACAGTGGTCCAAAAACTACAGTATCAAAAAATTATTGACCCGTATTTTTTTTCTATTGGTACGTAAATTAAAACTACGAAGTTAAATAGATAAAAATCACAGGTACAGGCAATACAGGCGTTGTGACGTAACAAGCCCTCTTCTCGAAATTCGAAGCGTTTTATCGTTGTCAATATTCATTGATTTTGAAAACAAAAAATACGTGTTCATTATTTTTCAATATTCTAACCGAACTTTCTTTCTTTTTTTTGAAAAAAAAACGTTGCCCCACACTAGGAATTTCTCCTGTGTCGTGGGTGATGGACTAAACAGATTTTTAATGTATTTATTTATTGACCCTTCAACTCATTTCTTTGAACAGGCAATAGAAGAGACGAGTTTCCGGTTCGAGGAGGAGTCTCAGCCAGCAGACTACGTAGAGACATTGTCAGAAAACATGCACTTCTACCCGCCGCAGCACTACATCACTGGAGACCGACTCTACTATAAATATGATCCCAAGGTAATAAAGAACGCGGGCATGCGAGCGTCGCCTATTAGGCAACTCGCTGTCCGACCATGGACCATGCCCGGGTTGACGGCGCGTGAAACACCACGAACGAAGAGAGTCAGCACAATGACGGGGCCAAACTCTGCCGGGGTCGCGGGACTAACGAGCTACCAAGACCCTGGGACGTAAAGGGCTATTGACGCACACCGTGGATTTTAGTCAGTACAAGTCTGACAGTCCCTCCTGCCCTGCCCTGGGAGGACTTGTTTAAAGATTTTATCACAGTAAAAAAAAGTAATGAAGAAAAAATAAAACTATGTATGGACTAATAAATAGTAGATTGTTTACCGAGGAAAAACAACCATTTTTATGGCGAGAGTGTTGTTTTGAATCCTGAGCAGAGCGATGGATTTTAGAGTAGAATCCCAAGCGAAGCGATGTTTTATACAAATGATACTGCAGTCAATGCACAACTGAAATCGCCGGGTCTTTAAATGACGTAAGTGTGAACTAAGAACGGATTTTAGGAAATTCATCCCCTAAGAAGGTTTAAATTGGATTAATATTTGCATGAACATACACATTACAAGCATTTTGATGAAAAATACTTTGTATCAAGATTTTTTGAAATAACAACCCCAAATGAGTCATTTGCCTATCCAAGTCTTTATATCCAGTAAGGAGCAATCGTCAAAAACAAAACGACGGGATTTTTATTAAGATTGAATATTATTTTTGGGCCTAATTTACCTTCTAATTTACCCTCTCTTTCCCTCTTGCAGGGTATAACAGAGCTACTAGACTGCATGCGTGCCGACACAGTCAACATCATGATATTGTCCAACAAGCACTCCACGCCGATCAACTACGACGCCAAGGAGAAGTGGTTCGGAACGGAGTACAAGAAAATGGGTGAGTTAACTAAAATATACCTTATGAGTTTGAGATAAGGTTTCAAATTCAAAATATTAAAAAACAAATGCTGTTTCTGTGTGCGAGTTAGCTAAAGTGTACTTTAAGGCTGGGTATTAAGGTTTCAAATCCTAATTATTAGATGACAAGAGCTGTTTCTATGATGTGTGGCGTAAAGTATACGTTAAAATGTAGGAGATAAGTGTGAGATTGAATGTGCCAAAGAAAAGTAAACTTTACTATTACTCTTTACAATTGAATTTGGTTAACATTGTCTTAATAAGTGGTCATTAATTACAGAGTTTTTCAATTTCAATTTATTTTTAGTGATGGTTTTAACATTAAAACCATCCTAAATTAACTTTTTGTACATTTTGTTCTTTTAATTTATTTTTAACTTAATATAATATTTATTTTTTCTTTACTTTTAGCCATTTTTACCGTTAACCCAGGGAAGTACCTTTAAAAACATCTTAAACCCTAAAAAATACGGTTTTCTTTTTGTACTCTGGTTTTCCTGTAATTTTCGTTTTAAACTAGCGCTCACAGTTCATGTTATCATGCTCCGAAGCCTGTGTGAGTGGGACAGCATATAACATACTGTCTCACTCACGTAAAAACAGATGTCGAAATCCAAGATTTTCCATATTCTGCAACTGCTATCAATCTCCTCAAAATCGCAGTTATCATTTTCAATTTGACGGCACCGTTAGTGCAGTGGCTGAGTGATTGGACTGCAGCCCGTGTAACAGGTTCGATTCCCCACATGGAACAAAAATTTAAATATGAGCTACAAGTAGTTGTGTCGGGTCTTCACAGTTTCTTGTCAACACACGTACCCACGGCGTCTGACGTCGCAAGACGATCTCCGGCCACCGTAGGCGCGGGAATGCGGGCGGCGAGTAAAAGGCAACTCGCCGTCCGACCATGGACCAAGCCCGGGTTGACGACGCGTCGTGTTCCACGCGCGCCTTCAAGAGCGTCAGCATAATGACGAGGCCCCCTCTCAGAGGGCTAAAGCCTGCAGGGGTCGCGGTGATGGTATACCATTACCGTGACCCCGGAACATAAAGGGCTATTTAAGGACACCGTGGATTTTAGTCAGTACAAGTCTGACAGTCCCTCCCGCCCTGCCCGGGGTGGGAATCCTCATCCGATGTTTAAACCACGTAAAAAAAAACCCCTTAACTATAGGAACCACAACGTTTTTATTTTTAAAAAAACTCCCAAGATCACCACGTCGTGTCTCCTCCACAGAAATCCCCAGCAAATGGCTCGACCGCTGGTTGACCGTACAACCATACGACAGCTTCTTCCTCCCGGAGAAGAACGTATACATCACCACGGACTTCAGTCTCATACAGCCGGACCCCGCGTACATACAGAGTGCTGAGGAACTCGGCATAGACCTCAACAACTCCCCGAAGGATATACATAAGAAGGTCGAAGCTGCGAACAAGGATACTACTAAAATATTGACCCATGGAGATCTTATTGCTACTGTGAATCATTTTAGGTAATGTAAATCAAAGCTTTTGTATAGAAATTATTTCCAAATTCGAACCGCGAGCAGAATTTTAACTCGCGACCTCCGGATTCAGAACATCGGACGCTCTTTCCAACCGAGCCATCGAGGTCCATGCCTGCTACTCACGGTTCGAATTTTTCTGCTTTAAAATTTGCGAATTTAAAATATTAATTTAAATCAGTTCTTAATTTGACTATACACAAGCTGAGGATTTAAAAAAGCGAGGTTCTCATAGGGCCAAACCAAACGCCGAGGTTGTGGGACCATTTGTCACTTCAGCTCCAACCAGGGAGTAAATCGATTTTTCTAACTAAACATCCACTCTGTGCCTGCTGTTGCCCTTTGCGTTAAAGTTCACGGTTACTTATACAGTTTCGCTACAGCATTGTCAACTCTTCGAGTAAAAACCAAGTATAATACGCTATGACAACGTCTCCTACTCTCCTAGTATACATTATTGAAGGCATAACTGCTAAAATCTTGCTAACTAGATAGGTATTTTTATACGGCATTTCATTTTTTTATAGCCTAGTTTGTGTCCCACTGCTGGGCAAAGGCCTCCGCTTTTTCCTTCCAAACATCCCTATTTTGGGAAATTTCTGGCCATGTCTGCCCCGCGAACATGATCAGATCGTCACACCACTTCGACGGCGTTGTCCTCCCTCAGGCGTCCAGTCAGTGACGATCTTTGCCCACCTCTCCGGCCGCATACGCTCAACGTGGCACGCCCACTCTAACTTCAGCTTGGCTGTTTTTCCTCCTAAAAATTAAATAATGATTAAAAATATTGTGGTGCATATCAAACTTGACACGCACCTAACTCGGGTCTGCGATCGATTTCGTGTATAGGAAATGTGTATTTAAGATGGTGACGCGGGGTAAAATGGGGACACACACACTTACAGAAAAACTTAACACAATACTCAGGTAGCGCAAGCGCCAACAGGACGCCATTTTTAATGGCCGCTTGCAATTGGCCTGCTACATTATATTATTGTACTTAATAAAGCCTACTTCCCCAGACTGGACCAACCGAACCTGATCCGTAAGAACCGTCACATGGAGTTGTGGTACAAGCCTGACTTCAAGTTCCGCTTCCCGACTGCCTTGCTGTACTTCTACTTTATATCGCCGCTCAGTCTCAAGTCACCTAGAGAGTAAGTCAATTTATTTTGGACTTTAAGAGTATGAGGAATAGGGTGTAAAATCCTTGTATTCGTTTGATTAGATTCACTGGCTAGACTGGTGTTGTATAATAAAGTTGTGTACAAAAAACAATATCTGTGGGTTAAATTATTAAAAAATAATTGATCTGTATTTTTTCTTTTATCTATAACGTTAGCCAAAATTGACGAAAATACGTCGCTTTTAAAATTGACGATTCGTTTAGTCGTGGTGTGTCCTGACTCTCGAGTTTTGACATGTGATATCTTTGTGAATATTCACTGATTTAACAAATGAAATTATTATTTAGAACCTGATGTATATGTTCTTATCTTATTGATAACTTAAAATTTTTCTCATTGGAGTTTTAGATGCCGCTGCAGTACTATTTGTAGATACTATACCGCTAAATAAAGAAAACAAAATGGCGTTATATCCTTCGCCATCTTGTATTTCGCTCGAAGTTGAGTTTCTTTTAGTTCGTAGCTAGCGAAACTCCACAAATTGAAAAACAATATTCTTATGCTTGCGTAACTTGTTTCCAGTTCATGTCTTCTCGATCTTTGGACGGACGTATTACAACAAGGACTAAAGGTAATATCCACATACTTCTATATCTACAAAGTCTTATACAATATCAACATTGTTCTCATTTAAATAAAGTCTAAAATACAAAGAAGGGCTCATAAAAACCATTTGTTTATAGGAAGAAGTGTACCCGGCTAATATGGCGGACCTGTCTCACTCACTGTACGTCGGTGACAAAGGACTTACCATGAAAGTGACAGGGTATAGTCAAAATTTACATGTGAGTAATATTTTTATTATTAATATTTAAGACATATAACACTAGCTGTTGCCAGAGACAACTCAAAAACATCCACGGGCATATAAAATTGGTACAAAATCCAGATTATAAACTATCTGTTTACCAAAATTCATCAAAATCCTTTGAGTAGTTTTTGTGTGAAAGAGTAACAAATATCCATAATATTAGTATGTTAGTATGATATGTATGAAGTAAGATAACATAAAACCACGCCTGTAATCCCCGAAGGATTTGGAAAAGATGTACTTAATAGTATACCCCTATTATTTTATTTCTCGAAACTACGTTGAAACCTTCAACCAAATCATTGCTTACCATTAGTCAAGGTAGTAATCAATCGCGAACCCATTAAATAAATAAAAAATGCTTCATTGTCTCGGCGCTATTTTGGGTGGTTGCCACTGTTGATTCTGGCTCTCAGAAGTTCCTGTGATTTAGGAATTGCCAGATTTCTGACCTCAAACCTTGCCATTATTACACAGTTACTAGTGGAGCTGATAACTCGCGAGATGCGCTCGTCCACTCGGAACCTGACGCACGAGATGTTTGAGGCCGTGCGGGAGGTGCGCGCGCGCACGTATCACAACGTGCTCATCAAACCGCACAAACTGGCCAAGTAAGTATTTACTGAATTAATTTACAGATTCTCTGACAGTAGGGGTGGGGACTCATTTGATGATTTTAGCACGTAAAAAAAAGGTATTGGCCCCGACTTACGAGTTGTAAGTTGTGGATTCTGTGATGTGTAAGTATTAAGGTAGATATAAATTATTGTTAAGTATTATTATGAATATGTAGGTAGGAGTCTAAATGTAGCCGAGCGCTTTCGTCCTTGTAAGTGTCAGTCGGATTAAATACTTGTAACCGTGAACAGCTGTTTATTTCCTGGACTCTGTATCCCGACATTCCTTGCCACCACCGAATTCTCACACAGTCAGCTTCAGGAAAATTAACTTCTTTGCTAGTGACATCACTAGCAAAGAAGGTTAGTTTTCTTTTAAACCGACTATTCAAATTTTGAAATTGTCTCGCAATCCTATCATTATTTAACTACTCTTTTCCATAACAGAGACGTCCGTATGAACATCCTGCTGGTGCCGTACATATCTCCTCGCGAGAAGGCGGCCATCATCCACAACATCACTCTCAGCGAGCTGCAGGACTACAGCGACCGGCTGCTCAGCAAGATGTACTGTCAGGTGAGCAACAGAATAGGTAGATGACGGACCCCGTCATTTTGCGGACGCTTTATAGAGCTGTCAGCACAATGACGGGGCCTCCTTCAAGGGCCAAAGCCTGCCGTGGTCGCGAGACTCCCGAGATACCATGACCCCAGAACGTAAATAGCTATTAAAAGACGTGAAGTGAGGGATCTAATATACAACGGAATAGGCACGGCCAATATTACATATCGACCCGCGAAAGGAGTGTATCGGCTAGTTTCAGCTTTGTATAGCGTTCTCTCTGTTGCACGAAGCACAAACTGACCATAACGGACGACAAACCAGCAACAAACGTCTGATTTTTTTGATGTATGTCAGCTGATAGTTGAATTAGCCACATCGTGATACACCGACGCACTTCCACTAAACATCAACGTATTGGCCTATTTTTTGTTCGCCGAAAGTACCCCGTTTCGTTATTCGCATTCACCTACCGCACTCCACCTAGGGCAGGTTAGAGTAAAAGATGGGGGTTAATGGATAGCTTGTTTTCCAGCCCGTCTCCTTGCCCTTGTTGTTAAAAAGTTGCTTTGAAATAAATAAATAGCCGATTCATTGAGACGTCATAGGTGACTTGCAATGCAAAATCTATGGGAGCGTTTTTAACTCTTAAAAAGTATAATAATTGATTGGTGTGTTCACTCTTAGTTAATTTCAACATATAATGCTTGTTTGTTTTCAGATACTGATGCAAGGCAACCTGCCGTGGTACGAGGCTATCAGGATAGCAGAGAACGTGCACGCCAACCTCAAGTGGGACGCGCTCACGGACAATGAATTCCCTGAAGTAATATATAAAACGTTTTATAATTACTTACTTAAACTTCTAGTACAATATTGGTATAGACGCACAGTTCAACCTTCCTGAAATTGTCAATTTTGACCAATCGAACATTAACCTTCCAGTATTGTGATAAGTTTGAAAATCTATTAAGTAGTTTGACAGATTGTGGTACCTTGATGTAGACGTCCTTTGTAATGGTAAAAAAAAAACATGTTTTTTTTGGGGTTTCGTTAGCCAAAAGACTCGAGAATGGACATCTATCTCTGCCCCGACACACAATTGCCTGTGCCAAAATTAATAAAAAAAACCGCTGTAGAAAAGCGTATTTCCAGTACCGTCAGCACGAGTTTTCAGTATTTGAGACGTAAAGTAAACTGGAACTTTGACGACTTCAAATTGACAATTTTCAAGGAAAAACTTGGTTTCTTCTTCGCACACCAGCACGCGTAGCATGGCGATTCTATCTCTATTCTACCAAGAAAAGACAAAGCTCTTTCTATCCCACTCGATATGTCTTTTGTCCGAGCATGGCGCGGCCTGTAGACTCGTGTTTCTATGAAGACAAGACATATGATTTCTTTCCATAGCAACGGCGAATGACTGAACTGTGAATGAACTAAAACGTTTAGTTAACGAAAAAAACGTGTTAAATTCTCAAGTTTTCAATACACATTAAAATGATTTACTGGAATCAGACATAATTATCCATAATTCTAGAAATATGTGCATTCATTTGTAATAAAAATAACTTTTTGCACATAAATGAAAGCGACAACAAAACGCAAAAAGGATCCAAACCATAGGCACACAGTATGAGCCATGTATGAACACGAGTCTTTCCTAGCAAAATGTCAAATAAAAATAACATACTTTATAGAAAGAGAGAAAAACAAATGTACAACATTATCTATGTGTTATAGGAGACAGATATATGATAAATTATGAGTATGGTAATTTTAGGCAGATAATATTGGGTCTATGCTGCATGTCTATGACTCATGACCTTGCAAAAATATTTTTGTGTAATAAACTTTGGAAAGATTAGCTGTCTCCATTATTTCACTGAAAGTTTCTCATTTTATATTTTATCATGGAACTCGTATTAAAAAAAAAGTTTGATGCACTTTCCTTACAAGTTTATTCAGCCTTTTTTATTCTTTAAGGCTTAAAAACTAAAGCGATTGAGTTGGGAGGACCATAACTTGTTTTTAAAACAAATTTAAGTCGATAAACATCAAAAATATAATAAAAAGAAACTTGTCTAGGTCTGATTTGATGTAGAAAAGTTTCTCTTGTAGAGAAGAAATGTGTCTTCCCCCAAGTGTCAAAAGTAGAGAAAATATTGTCGGCATGCTCGACGTTGTAAACTTCTTTCTATCGTAGAGAAGAAACATTTCTTTTCTACGTGACAAACATCGCCGTGCTTAGGACGATAGAAATCTTTCTTCAATCTGTCAGTTTGTCGATTCTCCCGTCGATATAACTCGTTTCTACGGTGGTCATGCTACGCGTGCAGAGGCGCTGATCCATATTTTCATACAAGAAACGCTGTAAATACTGGAAAAACTCTGTAAAGTAAAATAGTGAAAACTCGTGCTAGGGGTACTGTTCTGTTGTAATATTCGTAACGTATTATGCAAACAGGTAAAAGTCCACCAGCTACCTCTGGGTGAACGTAAGATCCGTGTGCTGAGCCTGAACGAAGCGTCCACCAACAGCATCATCACCAACTACTACCAGGGAGAGGCTACTACGTCCAAAGACACGGCCACTCTGGAAGTATTAATGGTAAGGATAGACATCAATCTCCTGCTCTTATCCCGATTTATTTGTGGTCGCGTGTGGTGCCCCGCGTGGAGCCCTGCTATGAAGTAGTTTCATATAGAACCGTGCGGGCGTTTACGTATTGCAATTTCAGCTCATCTTCCAAACTTCTGTGACCAATAGTCTTCATGAGTCATGTTAAAAGATAGATTGACGATGAAAATTATACCAGGGGAACGTCATAACAGGATAAAACCTTTGTGTTAATTCAGTATATAAAATATCTATTAACAAAATTTCATACAGTTCTATTCTCTTAAACGATCATATTTTTAATATACTAGCGGCCCGTCCCTATGCTTCGCTACGTGTTACAAAAAATGTGATAAATGAAGAACCGCTCGACCGATTTTGTTCAAACTTCACATAAATTAATCTACTAAATAGTCCAAACAAAGCCTTAACACTTGGTTTGGCCCGTTCTTGAGTTATAAAGGTACAATGAAAAGTGGAATTGATTTTTATTTAATATAAGTAAGGAAACAAAATTTCAGTTCTCAAGACTCTGGTTGACTTAAAATAGTATATTTTGCAACGAGTGAATAAAGAGCGGATTTAAAGCGAGGGCCATCATTATATGAATCAAGAGCAAGCGAAGGATTTTAATGTCTGAATCACGACCGCAGGGAGTGATTCATGATGATTGAATCACGAGCGAAGCGAGTGATTCAAGTATTTAAATCCTGAGTGACGCGAGTGATTCAGGCCCTCGATTTAAATCCGTTTTATTCAAGAGTTGCAAACGATACTTTATACCATGACTACGAGAAAAAGAAATATTTGAGCGATAAAAGATATTCAACGGAACAAAATAAAGTTTTTTTTAATAAGTCTGCTCCACACACACGTGGGTGCGAAGTAGTCCAATCGCTCGGTCACTGCGCCAACAAGCTGACATTAAAATCGGAGCAATGATTTGAATTTAGAGTAATTTTCATATTAGCAAGGGGGTTGTCCAGCATCGCGGTCGATGTCGAATGTACTAAAGTGTTCTAAATTCAAACACCAAAACAGTGCGTAAAAGACTACTTTTACGCACTGTTTTCCGTGAGTAAAAGTAGCTTTTTATCGACCGCGATGCTGGACAACCCCCTTGCTAATATGAAAATTACCCTTAATTCAAACCATTGCTCCGATTTTAACGTCAGCTTGTTGGCGCAGTGACCGAGCGATTGGACTACTTCGCACCCACGTGTGTGTGGAGCAGACTTAGGTATTAAAAAAAACTTTATTTTGTTTCGTTGAATATCTTTTATCGCTCAAATCTTTCTTTTTCTCGTAGTCATGGTATAAAGTATCGTTTGCAACTCTTGAATAAAACGGATTTAAATCGAGGGCCTGAATCACTCGCGTCGCTCAGGATTTAAATACTTGAATCACTCGCTTCGCTCGTGATTCAATCATCATGAATCACTCCCTACGGTCGTGATTCAGTCATTAAAATCCTTCGCTTGCTCTTGATTCATATAATGGCCCTCGCTTTAAATCCGCTCTTTATTCAATCGTTGCAAAATATACTATTGTTATACAAGAGTGCAAAGTTGATTTTTAACCGCGTGCTCAATTTTGATGACCGAGCAAGCGAATGATTCTAAAATTGAATCACGAGTGCAACGAGTGATTCAAAATTAGAATCATGAGCGATAGCGAGGGAATCAAAAGAGCACAAGGTGAAAAATCTTTGCACTCGAGTGCAACACGTAACTTTTCATCCCACCTCAGCGAGGAAATGACTAAATGCAAAAACAAATAAAAACAGATGTACATTGTACAAACACAAAATAGGCTTTTATTTCAGTTTAGGTATTAACTTAGACATTTTTATAGAACAGAATAATTTTTAAATTAAAACAACTACTTATTTTATAAACTACTTATTTTTATCTTGGTTTGTCATCACATAATAATAAGACGTGAAAGGAAAACCGCACAAAGCAAATAAAAAAAGGTAAAACAAAGTACTGAGCCAAGAATGTTCCGGGTCTGAGATTTTAACAAAATAATTGTAGATTACGCTCCAAGGGAGGCGTATTGAATTCCGAAGCGATACTAAGGATTCTGGGGGTGAACCTCCGTCCGTAGCTCAGCGAGGAGGTTCAAGTGTTAACACCCGAAAGAAACGGGGGAATAAAGTTAAAAATCTTTAGTGAAGCAAAAGAAATTTGATGTTACCACATCAAATTTTAAAAATAGAATTTGTTTCCTCGAACGTCAAGTGGGCACCACAGCAAGCGATCAGCTGTTGCGGTCACCGGCCGCCATTACTGCTGCTACTCTTTTGTTCATACGATGTTCTAAATTCAAATTTACTTTATTCACTAGAGGATAAAAACGGCTTTTACTCACTTGAGGATAAAAACGGCTTTTACGGTCAGATATCGAAGAGCAAAAGTACCCATTTCCGAGATGGGGGGATGAAAAAAATATTTATGTTCGCTCACTTGGGTGAAATGAGTTCGTGAACTTTACAGAATACCACTTCATATTTCTTCACAATATTTTCCATCATCTTTTTCTAAAGTGACTGTCTGTTGTTATAGCTCCTGATGGAGGAACCAGTGTTCGACAGTCTCCGCACTAAAGAGCAGCTGGGTTACAGCGTGTTCAGTATGATGCGGTACACCTTCGGAGTGCTGGGCTTCTCCGTCACTGTCAACACGCAGGTCGACAAGTTCAGGTATACCTTCACGACAATATTAAGGCTATGATGGTCTTTTATTGAAATAATTATTATTTACTAGCTGAGCCAGCGAACTTCGTACCGCCTCAGAATTTGATTACTGGACGACTTTTAAGAATTGATTTCTGAACGACGGAACGAACATCAAATATTTGACAGATAGCGAAATCAATGTTTTACTCTATTTTTACCATATTTACTCACCTTTTATACACTCCCTGGACTTCCAAAAATAATTCAAAACCAAAAAATAACCTAATCGGTCCAGCCGTTCTCGAGTTTTAGCGAGACTAACATAATTACAGGAATAGATTTATATGTTCTAAAATTTTTTTTAAACCTACTCTCTTTTATTTTGGAAGTAAAATTATTAAATAAATGTTTCCGCCCTGTGTCGGGCGGAAGGAACTTTCAGAATCTCTTGATTTAAAAAATTGAATACTGGCACTCTAGAGTTATGTGATTGTGGGTGCATTTACCAACATTATTCACATAATGTAACTTTTAATGTTTTGCTGTGTGGTATTGAACCAACAAATAGTAATTTTTAGTAATAGCGAATAACATCAATAATTATAGGTCTAAGAGGATTTATAACCCTTTTTTGGGTGCTAAAATCATCCAAATGGGCATGGAATATCAGACTCTTAATGAATAAAGATCCACTCTATTCCTTCTGTTGCCCTTTGCATTCCAAGACCACGTCCTTTTAAGACTGTAGGTTTATAGCTAAGAACTAAATTAATCCTATTCTTCCAGCGTATCATACGTAGACGCCCGCGTAGAAGCGTTCCTGAAGAAGTTCACACGCGACATGAGACGTCTCACAGAGAAGACGTTAGCTGCCACCAAACACTCGCTGGTGCAACTCAAACATACCACTGACTATGAACTTAAAGAGGAGGTAAGTGGGTAACCACGCAACCTATCTTATTACAAAAGTCGAAGGTTCAGTTTCAATTGGGAAAATTGACATATAGTGGTAGGTTATACATGGCGTCTGCACGAAAGAGACGGTAGAAACCATAGAACGCCTCCTGCTACTTGTTGCAGCTGTTGTTATACAGGATGAATTTTTCAACTAGGACTGGATGGCTATCTCCGAGACGATGAAGAATACCTATCGAAAAACTAAAACTGCACCATTAGAGTAGAAAAATTAATAATCCTGGACAGGAATCGAACCCACTGATTTTGGGAAATCGCAACCTGTATTATTACACCATAGTGATGCTATAAAATCAAATTCTGGGTAGTAATTCACTGCAAACTACAAACTTATGAATAACGTATAAATACAAAAAAAAAAACAATCATCCTTGAGCCTCCTCTCAACGTTTTTCGATATTCCTCATAGTTTCTGATATAGCCATCCACGATCAGTTGAAAAGTTCACCCGGTATACTTATATCTGCCCTTCTAGACAAGTGGCAAACTAAAAATAGATTATGCCCTAACTAAACCACTAAGTTGAAAATCTTTGCTCTCCCTATTCAAGACTCAGGATAGAAGATGAAATCCATAAACTATAATTGTTTGTTTCAGGTGGAGAGAAACTGGAGGGAGATTATAAGCAGGGAATACATGTTCCACCGACTGTTCTTAGAGGTAACATTCATATTTTGACTTGACAAAAATGATTTTCCGTTTTCTCCTCTCTCTGTAGCTTTGGTGATTGGCTATTCAACATCTCTCGTTTCTGCTCCTCCGCTTTTGGTGGACACCGAGCCTAAGAAGTGGTGTTGATGATGTTAACCGTGATCTTGTTACCAGGCTGACGCGATACAGAAGATTAAGCTGGTGGACATCAAGACCTGGGTGGAGGACCACTTCCCAACCGGCAACAAGTCCAAGTTCAGGAAACTTTCTGTACAGGTATGTTCAAATTTATCAGTTTTATAGTACCCATAACTCAAGCTCTGCTTAGCTTGGGACTAAATGTCGTTGTGTGATAGTTGTGGATTATTATTATTTATTTTTTTCAGATCATGGGCCACAAAGCGAACAACGTGACGTCACAAGACGCCATCTCAAAGAAACACTACGAACTAACATACCTCGACGCGAGCCATCCAATAGGCGACACTAATGAGAACAACGCAGACTTCATACCGGATATCAACAGTTTTAAGGCAGAATTACCTTTTATTCATGTACCCAACAAGGTAGATTTAGGACAATGCTGAAATTGGACAAACCGGTTGAAGAAACTACTATTTAATATTTAATCAGCATCAATCATCATCATCACGCGATGCGATGCAATTCGACCGAATCCAACTACAAACGAAAATCATCCTTAACACTACGACATATGACATAAAACGTTCGGTTGTTTACGGGTAGATGAAAAAAAAAAACACGCTCGCCACGACGACGTCAAGTCAATCGAATTGCATCGTTATGTCGAAGTAGCAAGGACGATTTTAATTTTTAGTACGAATCGCGTCATGGGGAGTCTTTCTAACAGATTGTAGGTTGAATCTCTCAGGTAGCAAAAATGTAACTTTTTTTTTAATTTTATTATTGTCAGAAAAAGTGTTTATAGACACCAAATATTTGTAGGACTGACGTGACAAAATATGAAAATACTGTTAATAACATGCAGAAAATCGTCACGCTGAGTGAGCGACGGTTTTATGTTATTGAATAATGGACTGTATTTGTATGAACTCTAAGTATAAAATTGAACGCAAATATAAATATGTGTCTTCGAGAATGCGCGAGCGTCCAACTTTATTTTTAAAATCAATATAGAGACAGTTCTTTATTAAATAACACAAAGACATGCGGATATAGGAATCTGAACCTAATAGTAACTTCGGTACGGCTTATTTCAGTTTGGCTTCGACCAATTACAATTACATTTTTTGATGGAGTAGGGGATAGACCTGTGACACCTTATTTTGAACCTTATCTACTTATTACTGCCTTTTTTCTTATTACTGGGAATCGACATAGAATTTTGAACCTTTTTTTACGTGGTAAAATCATCAAATGAGTCCTCCAACCCCAGGCAAGGCGGGAGGGATTGTCAGACAAGTACTGACAAAAATCCACGGTGTCCTTCAATAGCCCTTTATGTTCCGGGGTTACGGTAATGAGTTAAGTCCCGCGACCCCGGCAGGCTTTGGCCCTCTAGAGCCCCGTCATCATGCTTACACTCTTTGAGGCGCGCGTGGAATAGAATTTTGGACCTTAGAGAGAATAAAGATAATGCAAAATCAGATTTAATTGTGTGACTGCTATATTTTTTTTACCGAATTCATAAAAGGAGGAGGTTCTTATCTTTTTAAATTAATTCCGTCCAACTTCTGTAATTATTTTCTTGTTTGACTTTGCTTGTTTTCTTTTTCACATTTTCTGCCTTTCTTGCATTTCGAGTGTTACCCTTTCGCAGCGTAGTTTAGCAGTTAAATTCGATTATAACTTTTGTTATTAAATTGATTAGGTACCTATTTTAAAATATGTATGTGTGTTACAGGGATTATGATATTTACATGACAAGTGTTGTTTGATAACAACCATCAAATAATCAAATTAGCGCTAGCGGCCGCCTTAATTTGAATAGGTCTATAAAAGAGGCAGAATGTTCACCCTACTTTCATACAGTTCATGTTTAATTTGTTACAGCAACTGTTAAAGAATCTGTATGTCACTGGTTCTTAAGAACGAAACTCGCGTGCACCTGCGATAGTCGATTAACGCATTTCATAAAGACATCGCTTACTAATCTCAAACCGTGTATCTGCCTAGATGCCAGACAAAAATCGCTAAAATAGTTCAAGTCCGGTCACAAAGCAGAAGGAAATTCGTACATTGACCTATTATTACATGTCTCCCTCACTCCCGCGTAAGTATGCAATGAGTTTCGCTTGCACAGAGCAATGACCGCCATCTGCGCAAGCGAGACACATTATGTTTACGCGGGAGTGACAGAGACAGATAGTGACAGGTTAACGTACGAATTTTCTCCTGCTTCGCGTCCGGACTTTTGTAGAAAAGCTAACTTATCGCATAAAGATATGTTTACAAGTATTTGACATGCCTGGCTTGTTACATCTACCAAAGCTATGTATAATATTGTTTAATATACACCTACCTTTAATAAGGTATATTGTATAAAAAATATAAATTAATTAAGGGGTTAGGTAATAACACCTATATTGTATATAAAAATATGAAATAGATACGTAAATAAAAAAATAGCAAAGTATATAAAATATCTAACCGATTGTAAATATTGTACTTAAACTTCTGCTCAACACCGCGGAAAAAAACTACAATATCTAGGGTTTCGTAAAATATTATTTTATGGAATAAAGAATGACTGTCAAATTTATTATTTATAGTTTTAAATAAAATAGTCTCAATAAGAAGCTTGTGTTTTTATTTTTACTTGATTCCCTATTCCCCCCTTGTTTTACTCCCCATTAAGATTGTTGAAGAATATAAGGTTTTTATTTGAATTAGGACCGAGTCATACCGGAATGGCAGCGACGCGGCGGGCACTTTCAGTGTTAAATAATTTTAAACTTTTACTACATACTGAAAAGACCAGTATCGTTTGATAAGGTCGCGATGCCGCTTGCGGCACCGCGGGTGGATTTCCCGTTTTCTTTTTCCTTTGTTTGTTTCTTCTTCTTCCGCAATAAGTGCTCTAGTAACCAATTCCATCATATTTACTCAAAAAACACGAGAGACCTTGTCGAATGTATAAACTAAACTAGTTAAGAAGATATAAGGCGCGCGGGGTCTGTAGGTCGTCCGCGGCCGCTGCCATTTCGGTGTGCTTTGGACCTTAAAGTATGGACTGCGCAATAACTGTGTAAAATAAAGTTGACCCCACTCAACCAGAAACCGAGGAGGATACAAAGAGAGAGCGGTTCCAATTTTCTGTAATAGGAAAGAGGTAGTGGATCTCCTTCTAAAGTATGGCCAATTTTTTTTTGGAAGGCGCGGTTCATTTTGAATTCCGTGATGTGAATCGCTAGCTGACATAATTATTACAACTACTGTTTATTAGATTATTTAAAAGGACAAGCCTATTATTGTATCTGCTCCAAATAGATATTACCTTAGCCCTACCTTTGCATACCGAAATGAGATATAATATGGTCTAGAATGGTACAATGATCCAGATTATGCTATTTATTATGCTGTATATTATGCTGTTTAAACCATAGATTTGAAGTATGGAATGAGCAATTTAGCATCATAGCACAAAGGCCCTGAAGCCATGCCAAAAATATAAAAATAAAAAACCATTTGACATTTATTACGATTCAGTTGGTAACATAAAAATTGAAAGGGAATTTTGTGATTGTGTGATGTGTTCGTAATATTTAATTTTAGCTTGAGATTACCAACGAGAGTTTAAAAATCGGTTGCGATGGCGACGTCCAGCGAAGCTTCCGATCACAATGTGAAATCCAGACGTCCTGCTGGTATGGTTTCATTGGCACACCTTTTTGTCCTTGTCGTATCGATTGGGGAATTTGACTGACTCAATTAATGTTTTGATTGTAGAGTCTGCGTTCAAACAGCAGCGCCTGCCTGCTTGGCAGCCGATACTAACTGCAGGGACGGTCCTGCCGACATTCTTCGTGATTGGCATTGCCTTCATACCTGTTGGAATAGGCCTGCTTTACTTCTCCGACGAGGTGCGCCCTAATGTATTACTAATTACTTGTGGAATTACTCACCAATCACCTTATATCAAAAACATTATCAGACATGGTTACACTGCTAACTTATTGTTAAAAAGAACTAGAGGTTCTTTGGCAATTTATGTATAGCAAATAGCTAGGAATACTTACTTGAAATCTGTCAATAAGTTCTTAAAATATTGTTATAAACTTTCCACTGGTTACTGACTTCCCAGTTTGGTATTAATTATCCTTATAATAATCCTATGCTATGACCGTAACACGTAAACCGTAATTTACTGAATACATACGATCTAAATATGTGTCTTTCTTTTAGGTAAAAGAACATGTAATAGACTATACGCACTGCATGAAAGACGGTGAGAACATAACGTGTGCTGACTACATAAAACAGACCTCCATGGACGAATGCTTCTGCCACATCCCTTTCAATCTAACTGAGGATTTCAAAGGAGACGTGTACTTCTACTACGGACTTAGCAACTACTACCAGAATCATCGTCGTTATGTCAAATCTAGGTAACAATGATTCAAATACCATGGTACTTGATTTTTTTTTTTTTTAATTTTTGTAAGGTTCTTGTTTTGGTAATCAATAAAAAAAATAACCTATTGGATATTGATATTTAGCTGCATCTCGTTTGAGTGGAAGCCCACCCCAATATAGTTGGGAAAAGGCTAGGCAGAATCTATTGGATATTGCTTATTGGCTGTCTGTTTATATTTGTCAATGAACAGAGCATGGCTAATATTCATATAATCCAATCAATATTCATGGTAAAAAACTATTAGCAGTTGCTCTTTGCTGCGGTCAAATTGAATAAAGAATATATAATTTTACAGGGATGACACACAGCTTCTCGGACGCCTGTCGCCGACACCTTCAACTGACTGCTTGCCATTTGCTACTGCAGTTGAAGACGGGAAGACAAAACCTGTGGCACCATGTGGAGCTATAGCTAACTCTCTATTCAATGGTATGTGTCCACATAAAATTTTATAAATATAGTATGCCAGGAAATGGCTGTTTGATTAAAAAATCTAATTAGTCTATTATGAGTTAGATTATCATAAATATATTTGACCCATTGTTATCCCTTTTCCGCATTTGGACTCGTAGGTGGTCTGTTATGAGTGAGGTGGGATGTTAATGACAACCCGGCTCCTTCCAGAGGCTCAGAAGTCTCTTGGGACATTCACAGACTTTTTGTAGCGACCTTGGAGTGCCAAGATTTTGTGCCTGTTATTTTATTATTATTTCAATATTTGACCCATATTTTTTTTTACAAAAGAAAAAAAGGTTGTTTGACTAGCCAACAGGAGCAAAAACAAAAAAAAATTGTTGAAAAGAAAATTAAATTTAAACAACAATAAAAGAAAAAATAACATTGTGTGGCCCATGGCTGCACAAAATAGATCCAGTTCATCAAATTGTCGAAATTGTTGTTATTTCAAATATCCTGTTTTAAATTCTAATAATGAAATTATAATAAATAATCCTGATCATGTTTTTTTTTTATTTGTTTCACCAGATACATTGACAGTCCGCTCTCAAGATTTGAACAAGGATGTACCCGTTCTTCGCACAGGAATAGCGTGGGAATCTGACAAGAAAATCAAGTTTAGAAACCCACCCGGAGATCTTGCTACCGGTTTGTGCTGTAGTTTCTTACTATTATTCTAAGAAGGGGCGCGAGAGGCAGAGGATAGCGTCCTCCGTCCACCCCAGCCGCAGTGATAATAGACAACCACGGCGATGGACGTCGCAACACTATCTCGGGCCACAGTAGGCGCCGGAATGCGGGTGGCGAGTAATAGGCGACTCGTCGCTCGACCATGGCACAGTATAATAATCATACAGTAACGTAACTCGGCCGCCAGACAGATTTAAATACCTACAGCCGCGCGGTACGTAAACATGCGTTAGGGCTACCCGTCTACAACATTTTAATAACATTTGCCTTTGCGTACTTTCTGTTTCTACTTTAGTTTTGTGATTGTAAATATACTTTTTTATATAAATAAATGAAAAACTTTGTATAATGAATAGGAAGTGTTCAATAAAAATGCGTGTTGTTTTTTTGATTGGTAGATTTCATTTAAAAAATCATGTTTTTGTTTGAAAAACAAATCGGGCTTATAAAGTCCGATATATTATAGAAGTGTTTGAGACCGAAAAATATTTGCGCCACGACTGAGTCGTACGAAATGCTTTATTGTTAAATTTTAAAGTATAATAAATCCGCATTCTAATATAAAACTTAATTAAACTACTCGTCTTATTAGATATGTACTCGAAAAGATTTTTAGAGATAAAAACACGCGGTTACTGTTAAAAAACCAACACACCGTCCGCTCGACACTGCGGTACAGCCGTGACTGTCTGCACCCCGAGCGCGCCCCGACATCGAGGCGCGTAGATATAGCTCGCTTTTCGACCGTTTGTATGAAGTTGGAGTACTTTATTATTATATTACCGTGACCATGGACCATGCCCGGGTCGACGTTGTGTTCAACGCGCACCTTAAAAGTGTCAGTAAGATTTTTACCTCATAGAGCCGAACATTCGAAAAATAAGCACTGCTTTTTCGGTTTACAAGAACTGCTAATTTTATTGGATTTTCTAATGCGTTTTTTTTTGTGAAAGGAATCTTCTTATAGCAAAACCTTGTTTCAGCATTCGCAAACTTCACTAAACCGGAGAACTGGCGCGTCAATGTTTGGGAGTTGGATCGTAACAATTCTGACAACAACGGCTTTCAGGTAATCCATTAAAACATTATATGACATCTATGGGCCCAAAAAAAGGTGGCAAGACGATCTTAATGCGTACCTTGAGGGCTGGTCCGAAGTGGCACTGGAAAAGACCATTTGGAAGGACATGAGGGAGGCCTTTGCTCAGCAGTGCTACGGCTATTAAAAAAAAAAAAATAACATCTATGTTCCTAAAAAACTTGAACGCGTCAGGTGCTATTCTACGGTTTTGCCACTTTTTGCTTATATAAAAGGCCAAAAGCTTTACACAATGCAATTAAATCTTACTAGTAACAAAACAAAAACTAAAGCATAAACTGTAACTGGATAAATCTAGGTAATACGCCCTAGTTGACAAAACGCCCCATCCTCCTAGAGAGCCTTAAGCTTGCCTTTTTTTTTTAATAACTGGCCATCACTAGGAATTTCTCCTGTGTCGTGGGTGCGTTAACATATAACTCACATACACAAACGCCCAACCCCCAACCACTACTTGTAGATCATACAAATATTTGCTCCGTCGGAAATCGAACCCGCGACACGCAGCGCAGCAATCCAATAGCTCAGCCACTGCGCTAACCGTGTCGTTAATTCTTGAACTATAGACTGACGGTGCGTTTTGACAATTAGGGCGTATTACCTAGTTTTAACCTACTATAACTACATACCGCTTAGGCATCAAAGAACTCCACCATATCGCGGACATCTGTAAACATGCCCAAAAAACTGGCAGAATTACCATATTGTATGGCAATTCTTAATCTTTGACCAAAGAAAATGTTTATAAGAGTGATATACTTGTCCATTCAGAATGAGGACCTCATAGTATGGATGCGCACGGCCGCGCTGCCGACGTTCCGCAAGCTGTACCGCCGTGTGGACCACACGCAGGTCGGGTTCAGCACCGGACTCGTCAAGGGACCCTACGTGCTTACTGTTGCTTATAGTGAGTGTTTATTTACTAGTTTTTGCTCTCCCTCCTCATTTTTTGCATAAAGATGTACCCTAAAACCGTCTCCGGGGTCCCATCTATCCTTGTACCAAAATTGATTCAGCCATCTCATGAGAAAAACTACAATTTGCATTCTTTACAATATTATTTTTGGAAAACTGTAGATAATTTGGACATGTTCTATTAATCTACCTTAGAGTGATCATGCCTATACCCAATGCGATACGCATACATAATAGTAGAACTCATATTTCGTTTGTCATGTTAAAATGTTATGCTTATGTTAAAATCTTAAAAAAATTGCATGCTGAATAATAGTAAGCGGAATATGTTGAACTTTTTAACATTAAGACCTATTGTACCATATTTCATGCAAATAAAGATTATTAAAATCTTATGTTGTAATTTGTGGCGAGCACACTGCCATCAACTGACAACGGACACAAATGAAGAGAATAAACACACTTTACCCGACATGGACATCGACTGCTACCACAGAGACCCGCGTCTCTCTTTTATTCCAATGACAATAATGTATGCATTAATTTGTTGAAATAAGGTCGAATTTTCTACGATGCGACTTTTGGCCAGTATGAAACCTTAGGGTACGGTCATATCTGACGGAACATCTGTCGAGCGGATCATCGAATGTTCTTTGACGCACTCACGGATCATCCGTTGAGTGTGAACGGTCAATTGTTTTTCTATACATTTGTCTGCTCTGGCCTTCCGCGACCGATGATTCGCGACTGATGTTCCGTCAGATATGAACCCACCCTTAAATCAATATTATTCCACAGACTACCCAGTGATCGACTTCGACGGCACCAAGTCCTTCGTGATATCGACCACATCGCTCCTCGGCGGCAAGAACCCCTTCTTAGGAGTGGCGTACGTGGTTGTGGGGACCCTGTGTCTGCTGCTCGGCATAGTACTGCTTGTCATACACGTCAAGTGCTCTAAGAGGTAGGTAGAACTTCAGTTACCCAATACCGATCGGTTGACGGGGCCTAGAGGGATCAAAGCCTGCTTGTGTCGCGGGATTCACGAATATCAGTGATCCCGGAACGTAAAGAGCTATTGAAGGACGAAGGCGGATCGAATCCACGGTGGATTTCAGTCAGTACGAGTCTAACAGTCCCTCCCGCTCTGCTCTGGGTGGTACTCATTTGCTGATTTTACAATCTGAAAAAATAAATTTACCGATCGATTTTATGGAGGATGGGTTTATTTTTTGTCGGTCGATTTAGCCGTTCGGCAAATTCCGGTAGCGGATCTCTAAACAAGTTACCGTGACCCTTTTTTTTACTGGTAAAATCCTACCCAGGGCAGGACAAGAGGGACCGTCAGACTTCTAATGACTAAAATCCACGGTGTCCTTCAAAAATAAAAGTTTATCAATATTATTAAAACCAACATTTTTCTAGATGTTTATGTTTAACACATATAACCTCCTCTAGATTCAGCAAACAAGCAACCTAAACACACGTCAGTGCGTTTGCTTTTAATTCAGTTGAGGTTCATTCTTGATGCTCTCCGTGTCAACCAGACACAAATGCCATGATAACTGTTACAGTTTATAGAAAACTTTAGGGTCAGTTCTCACCGAGACGCGACACGGCGCGTCGTGACGCAACGATATTGGAATAATTATCGTTTCGTGTAGTAAATAAAGTTAGATTTTGAGATGCTATTAAAACGCGTTGCGCCATGGGTGATGTGAATCTTACCATAAAGTAAATAGAGCGCGCGCATAGTTTGCCTTATATGCTGAATCTAGAAGAGGTTATATGTGTCTCATTGTGTACCTACTGTACTTGCATGTGACATCAGCAACACCCCTTCTACCCAATCCTACTTCCTAAACGAAGAGCCACCGACGAAACCCTCCGTTTTGTAAGTCTTTATTTCAATTTTTTTAGAACATATAATTTCTTCTCATAATATGCCATGGCAAAGTTGCATACAGCCGTGTTCTTTAATTTATATAGTGCTAGGATTTGTCCGCGGCTTCACTTAGAAAGCGAAAGGTCATTCAATCACTCGTTACGAAATCTCAGAAACTACAAGTGCTAGGAGTTTCTTTTGTATGGGGTTTCTTTTTTGGTCGTTGAGATGAGATTTTGCAAAATTTGACCCCTAAGGGGTTGATCAAATCAAATCAATCAAATCAAAGCGATTATTTGAATTAGGCCATTACAGGCACTTTTGAATTGTCAAAAAGACATAAAAATAGTACAAAATAGTTACCGTGCTACAGTCCCAGTCACAAGACACAAAAACTGTGAAAGTACCGTAGGTGCTTGATATTTTGTATGATAAACTAGAAAATAATAAATAAATTTTTTGGAAATAATAAATAGTGAGATCATTGAGTTAATCGTGTTACCCAGTTACTGGGTTGTGAAGGTCCTTTAAGCAGTCGCTCCATGTAAAATACTGATATCCAGCTGCATCTGGTTCGACTGGCAGCCGACTCCAATATAGTTGGGTAAATGCTAGGCAGATAAAACATACAAGCATGGGAGAATTATTGAGTTTTGACAGCTCATAAAAGTATGTCAATTGATTGGTGGTTCAAATAGTCCATTGTTGTAGCGACATGTGGAAACGCTACTCGGACCAAGTAGCCGTCGGTAGCTCAAACGAAGAACGGAAACCGAATAACAATAATGCGTATGTACGGCTTTAGTACTCTTAAAAAAAGTAGATTTTGTTATTTTCATTTTTCCTTCCTTTTCCTTCCTTTCCTTTTCCATGACTAACATCTATGATTTGTATTGTATAACTGATTTGTATAACCTGTTATTTAAATCAGTTTATAGACAGCTATATGATTAAAACTTAGGTTAAAGTATCTATGGCATAGATATGTTACGGATAATACCCGAAGTGCGGTTACACCTAGGTTTAACCGGCTAAACCTAGGTGTAACCGACCACATGCGGTTAAACCTAGGTGTATCCTTCCTTCACCGGAGCAAGATTGCGGGGCTCCTACTTCTGCGTGGTTTAAAAAATAACCATGAAATACCTACCATCCTAAATTGCCATCTTCTAACCTTAATTGTCCGAATAGGAGTGCCGGCTACTCCCGAGGTTAGACCTAGTTCTACCCGGCTAAACCTAGTTTTAACCGAAGATAAGTAGGATACACCTAGTTTTAACCATATGTGGTCGCGAGGTTTAGCGGGTTAAATCTAGGTGGAACCGCACTTCGGGTATTATCCGTAACAGATACATATTGCAACTCTAAAATAGATGGTCTTCTTTTTTCTCCACTACACGCCGGAAATTAATAATGTATCTCGGACACAATCTTGGTCGCGGTCTTTGTCTGTAACAAGCATTACTAAAACTAAATACAAGCCGTCTGATTGGTTTAAATTAGTTTCAAGTAACACGTGAGTGGTCGCGGGTCTTATACCATCACCGTGACCCCGGAACATAAAGGGCTATTGAAGGACACCGTGGATTTTAGTCAGTACAAGTCTGACAGTACCTCTCGCCCTGCCCGGGGTGGGAGGTCTCATTTGATGATTTTGCCACGTAAAAAAAAAAAAAAAAAGTAACACTTGAGTCGTGAGGGACGTTTTACAATATGGGCCTTAGAGAAAGTTCATATCTGACGGAACATGCGTCGCGTATTATCGGTCTCGTAACGCCAGAACAGACAAATGTATAGAAAAACACTTGACCGTCCACACTCAACCGATTATACCTACGTTAGTGCGTCAAAGAACGTGCGCCTGTGTACTGGAGTTCCCTCTCGGATACGTCCGGAGGGAAGACCAGTTTTTCGGGTCGGTGCACCCTGGAATGCGGGCAAAAACTCTTCCTTAGGCACTAAGTGCCTAAGGGGTCTCTCTCTCTCTCTCGCCGTCCGACCGAGGACCAAGCCCGGGTCGGTAGCGCGTCGTGTTTCGCGCCAAATGCCTGCTGGGGTCGCGGGTTTTTTCTTAACCCAGGATACCGCAGCCCCGGAAAGTAAAGGGCATCCGAAGAAACACGGGTGGATTTTAGTCAGTAAGAGTCTGACAGTCCCTTCCGCCCCACCCAGGGCGCGAGGACTCATTTAATGATTTTACCACCTAAAAAAAAAAGGGAAGGCCTTTAAGTTGTTTTTGTTGTTCATTGAGATACAATATTAATTTCGGGCGCGAGTAATAAGGCTACATCTTTTTAATACACGCTGTAAACTTAACCGGGAGGATCGATCGAAGATATAATTGTGCAATAGTGTATATCGAGGTATAATGTGGGTATTACTCGACGTCGATCGCTGTTATGGCAAATGTAGTTCTTTCTTCAACGCCGAGAGTTCAAAATCCCGTGTACGATAAAAAAATTAATAAAATCTTTTTTTTCAGTACCACGGAGATGATCAACGTGAATCCACGCACTCCTTACTCTTAGATGGCATCGTCTACAGGTAACTACGTCACTTTTCAGTTAGTCTGCCAAACTGCAAACGATCAACAACCTTAGTGTAATGAAAATAAGAATCAGTTTTATTAAACAGACTTGTTTCTAGTTACAAACGATAAGCAACCTTATTGTTACGACGATAAAGATCACTGTAATTTTTGACAGAAGTAGACTAACTTTAAAAGAACAGTACTAGTTATGAGATTACTTTTGTTTTATGTTAAACAAATATTTTGAAGGGAAGTTGATTTTCAGTTTGGTTATTAATGTATTTTCAGTTTTTGTACAGATTATAAACGACTTTAATACGAGCTGTATGTAATTCCAATTTTATAATTAATTTATTACTAACCTTTTGTCGAAAATACAGCTCTAGTTACGATTCCAACAACATGCAGTGTACAGCACATCAACCTACCTCGATCTGTCAAATTCTCCCAATCAAATAGGAACCTTCTGATATGGTGATAAAGTCGAAAATCTATTACAGAACGGGGTCTGAAGATTTTGGCCTTCTTATCGCATAATGTCAAATCTTCATAATTTTATATATACCTAAAAAAAAAGTTGCTTCTCCAAGGTTCAGTTTTTCGGTGAATAACTCTGAAACCTGATGTTTTAGGACATGATGTCCATTTCGGTTTGTCTAAGTGAAATCTATATAAATAAATAATAAATTTAAACCGTCGTTGTGCACCACGATATGTAAAAAAAAAAACAAAACGACTGGCGACCATTGGTCACCTTCCATACAAAAATCTTCAAACCCCTTTGACAGATTCAGGTGGCTTATTGAACTGGCGTCTGTACATGCACATTTTTTATATAAAACTTGCCTAAAACGAGTCTATGTAGTACGTGTTAGAATTTTATTGTGATAATACGAGTATATTGTTATAATTCCGTTTTATTATGTGTTATTGTTATTTATTTAATTACCGTAATCATTGTTAGTTGTGTTATAGTGAATAACACATTGAGTAGAGATAGTTTTTTAACATTTTTTTAAATGATAATATCATTCTTGGCTTTGAACAAACTTTTGAAATAAGAAGAAAATTAACCTACAAAATGTTAATATGTAGATATAATATATATCATTGTCTAAATATATATATTTTTAATATATAAATTTCTATGAGGGAAATAATCATAACTATCAGTACTTTCAGAGATAACGAAAAAACAATTATTTTACCTTCCTACATACTTATAATACTTATTTAAAAAGATCTATTTCGTAAAGAAGGCGTATATTTCACGCCAGCACGCGTAGCATGGCGATTCTATCTCTATTCTACCAAGAAAAGACAAAGTTATTTCATCGTTATTTCTACACAAATCGACTGTTTTTTGCACAAATATGACACTATTCTTACACCATTATAGAATAGAAACATGTCTTTTCAATATTTTAAACATTGCTTTGCTTAAACCGATAAAAATCTTTTACGTTCTGTCATTTTTTCTATTCTCCCGTCGACAAACGCCGTTTCTACAGCGCTATGCTACGCGTGCTGTAAAACAAACATTCTGTTTATGAAAATTTCTATAATTCAAATAATCTTTACCAACTACTTATCAATACGTTATCTGAGGTTTTCAACTCAATATGATCGACACTAATTTATAGCGGTTTCTAATGATAAAATATCAATTTAAAGTGACGTGAAATTACAGGAAGTATAATAAGTTAAAAAAAAATACAGATCTCGAGATAATAAATTCTTTTTCTTAAAAAATGAAAATTTATACAACGTGTAACGTTAAAAGCGCAAAACCTCTCGTGAGGTAACTCAGAACAATGTAAAAATATAAAACTTTAGGAAATTCGCGAAAAAAAATAGTTTTTCATACTGATGGGCTCGATCAATTTCTCATTTTGTATGAAAAATCTTTTTTTTTTTTTGCGAATTTCCAAAAGTTTTTTAACATTGTTCAGTAACATGTGCTGAGTTACCCCACGAGAGGTTTTGCGCTTTTAACGTTACACGTTGTATAAAAATATACGAATTGATAAATTCTAAGTGCAAACCTCAAGAAGAAATGTCAAACCCAATTCCGCTGAAATAATATTAGCAATACCTTTATTCTATGCATAATGCAAAGTTTTTCAGTGAATATCAGGTTCCTGAATTAACAGCACATAGTTTCTATCCCTTTTTCAATACTCTATTAAAAGACCATTCGTTTCTGAAGATCTAGAAAAGGTACTTTAGCAATGTTGCTAAAATAATTGCGATAAAATTGTCTTTAATCAATTATCTACTCTATTGTTTAAGCAATAGAATAGAATATTCCATTTTAACATTTTTATCGCAATGTGTATTGTTATTTTGCTAAAGTGGTTATTTTAGACTTGCTAGTCTTTAAACTTATAAAATCGTTTTAATAAAGACCTAGTTGCAGGTTTAACCTATAACTGTATTGTAAGGCGTCTGTACTACCGTTAGCGAGTAGCGTTTGGAGCTATCAATTAAAAAAGTACTGTGGAAGATAGATCTCGTAGGGAAAACAGCAATTTCTATTACTTACACGGTCGTTTAAAAAAATTTAAGACCTGTTTTTTTTTTTCAAAAAACGTTAATGACGTCTTGATTCATGACTTGAATTCATAGTAATTGTCAATCACAGATAAAGATTTAAGAAGTTGAAACTTGATTATTATGAAACTTGAAACTAACCCATTTTCTATGTCAAAAGTTCGATAAACAATATTGATCGCTAGTAACTTTATCTCTTTTACTCTTCAAGGACAAAATCATTATATACCTAGTCGCTTCTCGCTTACGGTGGGACAAAAGCCTTAGGCTTGGAATTCCTGTTACGCTAATGTCGCTTGCGCGTACCAAAACCAATATACACTGTGTTTTAAATATTACCATACTGAGACGCTAAAGTCAGCGGTGCATATAACGTTGCTGTTTCTCTCTAAAATACGTGACCGAGAGTTTGTGGCTGAATTTGCGCCACCGACTTTACGCCACCGAACAAACGCGTCCGATATCAGCGTAACTAGTAATTCAAGCCTTTTTTAGTAGTATTTCTAAAGTACTAACTGTTAGTTTAATTAACTAAGTGCCTTTATTATATGATATAATTAAACGCTTTTGTATCTCGTTGTCGCTACTTTAAAGTATTTTATATTATCTCACTTTTAAGTATTATGCTATTTATTATATTAAGGTACTATTTATGATGCATGAATGTTTAGAAAATCAAAAAAGAAAAAAATTGGGCTTTATATTTTTCTTTTTCTTGAAAGAAAAAAGTTTATCAAAAGACATTTTACAATTTAGTTTATTTCTATACAAAACTTGAACATTTGCGCATCCACTACAATATTATTAAAGATCACACACATTCGAATTAATTTTAAACTAAATGTAAAGCATTAGGATGAGTTCTTTGATCAGTAGTTAAACTATTTGTTAAATCCTATATAATTTTCTTCAAGACTTTAAAAACCGTTAAAAAGGTTCTGGTTTGGATTAAATTGTAGTCCAGATTCTTAGTAGGACACTGAACATCGAAGTAAAAAAAAATGAAGAAAATATAACCCCTCCTTTCAAGACCTCCTACGTCATGCCAAGGAATTTAAATGTTATCGTAGCTCTCTTTTGAGTCGTGAGTCGCAGAATTTCGGTCGCTTTCATACAAAACAGAAGACGTGTGATGCAAAACTTTCTATGAAAGCGACCGAAATTCTGCGACAAAATTACGCAAAAATGACTCTTAATAAATGTGTGAGAGCCTCGATAACGGCTCTTCGATCGGCTTCACCTTAAAAGTAGCTTCACGAAAAACGTTACATTTTGTTCTGAACTCGGAATCTGGAAATATGGTCCCAAATTGTCGATACCCAAAACCTGAACCATTATGCGAACATCCTTAGCTCTAATTAATTAAAAAAAAGTACTTAACGATGAAAAAATATGCAGTCGGTGTTGCTATAAACCATATCCTTCTAAAATATTATGCTTGTTTAAAATATTGCATTTATTTTTCTCATCTATCTATTTTCTATATTCACTTATTTTGACATTTTTTGTAGATATAGACCATTATTCTTAGCACGAAAATTTATGTGAACTTAGCTTAATAGTTAAATAAATGTTTAAAAAATAATTGTTTGTTTAATTTTAATCCTTTATTTTTTAATAGCCAATTTTTTTAATTCAATGGCTAATAAGATTAGTCGATGCTCGCAGAAGATTATTTTTTATCTTGAAATATTAATGTTTTTAGTGATAAATTTGTCACTATCACGCGTTTAACATCAATATATTTGTGTAATTATTAAATCTTTTGAAACCTATACAATTAATATTATTCTCTTACAAACGAATATCAACTTAATTGAACTTTGAATTACGTTGATTTTAGAATGATAGCTGCCTTAAAATGAAAAAAGCTAAACATTTTTGATATTGCATCGCATTCTGAACTGTAATTGTTTTTCTGAAAAACTCATTTTAGTTTGCACTTTGAAAGTTAATCTGGATGCAGTATACCTATACGTTGGCGTACTTCTTAGACATAATTAACGTTACGCGCCCTAAGAGATTTTAATAAAGATAAATTCGATGATAAATGGTAATTATATGTGATTTAAATCTTTTATAATTGTGATTTCCACTTTATCTGTGCATTCGCAACGACAATATGCAAGAATGAAAGTTATTTATTTTTAGATGTTTAAAATAAAGTTTGCTGCCATAATGAGCCAACACACTACCCTTAATTACCTTACACTATTGACTGCAACCCCACGTGTAGTAAAAACGATTTCGGAACGAAACAAATATTATTATGATCTTTATTTATGTAGTTTTCACGAGTCTAGGTGTTTGTGTATTTACATTTAAGGGCCGACATCCGTTTTAGTGCCGTAAAACAGTGACTTTATACAACGTGTAAAGTTAAAAGCGCAAAACTTCTCGTGGGGTAACTCGGCACATGTTACTGAATAATGTTTGTTCTAAGACATTTGGAAATTCGCAAAAATAAAATTTGGTTTTTCATACAAAATGAGAAATTGATCGAGCCCGTTAGTATGAAAAATCTTTTTTTTTATTGCGAAATTTCCATAAGTCTTAGATCAAACATAAGTCTTAGATCAAACATTGTTCAGTAACATGGGCTGAGTTACCCCACGAGAGGTTTTGCGCTTTTAACGTCACACGTTGTATAAGTAAACTCCTCCTTAATCCCGGTACCCACCAATGCGGAGAGGAAAGGACATGTGTTTGAATCAAACATCACCTCTCCTCCACTTTGGTGGATACCGGGCCTTAAGGGTTATGGCCAGCGTGTTAAAAAATTCACATGTATTTTTATTGATTTATGTACTTTATTTCTTACACAGAGTTTTTTCGGAGTGACTTAAAGTTTTCCTTTAAAAAAATATTTTACAACACGCTGTTCCATTCGTTATTTTCCCAGACTCCTCATAAACGGCTATGATGTTTTAATAGTAGATTACGCACCAAGGGAGTAAAGCATTGCCTTATGTCACGGGCGTATTGAATCCCGGAGCGACACTAAGGATTCTGGGGGTGAACCTCCGTAGCGCAGCGAGGAGGTTCAAGTGTTAATTCCCGAGAGAAACGAGGGAATTAAGTTAAGAATCCTTAGTGTAGCGAGGGATTCAAGTTAGCCCAAGACAAGGCAGCTTTACGCCCGAGGAGCGTACTCTGCTTTTCACACCTACTGCAAGGAAATGAATTCGATTTTTGAAATTTGATGTGGTACGACCACCTTCGAACGTGAAGTTGGCATCACTGCAAGCGATCAGCTGTTGCGGCCAGCGGCCGCCATTACTGAAACAACTCCTTTTGGTGAAAATTTTCATACGGTTTTATTTGAGGTTCCAAATTCAAATCACATTATTCCCACGGGAATAATGAAATTCAGTACAATATTATTACCCGGCTCGAGCAAGAGGGAACAATGACTTGCTTTACAGTACTGTTTGCCAGACATATAATTTGACATTTACGAGCAAGTGGTGTGAAAAATATTTTAACACAGACTAATTGCTTATTGCGGGTCCTTTTGAAGGTACATAGCTTATTTTAATCAAAGAATATTTTTCAAACAAAATCTTTAAATGTTAGTTGATCTAATTCGTCATTCGTGAGCAACGCGTGTCTGTGAATCTGAGGCAGGCGCAGCTCGCTTAATCAGGGCCATTGGCAAACAATACGCTTTAAGGTCGCTGTACACATTCGGCCAAGGCAGTGGGCCAGTATGTTGAGCCAAAATAATGAATTCCAAATGCCGCTAATTACACTTTGGGCCAATGTGTGAACACTGTTTGCGAAGCACGCCAAAATCCTTTGATTGGTGCACGAAAAACTGACAACATTCGGTTTGCCGGCCAATTCTGACGCCAGCTACCAACATACTGCCAGGTAGGTTAGTACACGCTGGCACAATGTGTACAGCGGTCTTTAACAAAAACGGGGGGGGCATACTTTCAACTACAGTGGGGGAAATAGGGCTGCCTATGATGGTGACAGGTACTGAATGTCAATTGCCATACAACTACGGGGTTATCGCGTTTTGCAGCCCATTATAATTACGTCAATGTACGGTTGCATGTTCACAAACCTTTTAAAACTTGCAATTACCTATTTTGACTTCATTTTCTACTCGCGACCTTGTTGGATTTTAAAATACGTGCGATTCAAATTGTCGCCATTATTTACACGATAGCACAACACAGTACTTGTACATTCGTTATTTTAATAAAAAAATACGATTTCGTGTTTCGAATTTCAAAATGGACAAAACCTAACGACGAAATACCTTTAAAGTCCAACCTTAGACTATCAAAGGTCGCGGGACTGTCTGTATTATCAGGTAACCGTGACCCTGGAATGTAAAAATCTATTGAAGGAACACTAGATTTACTCAGTACGAGTCTGACAGTCCGTCCCGTCCCACTAATGCCGGAAAAAACTGAATATCGCTTCAGAATCACGCGAAACCGTGAGGTAATAAGGCAATCTTAGGCGTTAAGATAATGTAATCAATAAGTAGTGGTATTATTTGATACGTTCTATTGTCGATTGACGCCGTGGTCGTGGGACTGAGTGGCATGAGCTGGACCAACATGGTGCAAATAGTGTGGGTGATCGTGTTTCTCGCCAGTGCAGTCCTAGCCCAGGACAGCGGGCTGTACGAACTTAATATTGTTCACTACAATGATTTCCACGCGCAGTAAGTATATTTTTATTTAATTTATGCTCCAATAATATTATAGCTACCACTAAAAGTTTCTTAAACGGGCGGGTGAAGTCAATATTTGCTTAATTGCGAAAAAAATGTAGAGTTCTCTAGGTTTAAACACGTGTCTTTTTAAGACGAAATAGGTAGGTACCTACTACACACATATTTACTTTTAGTACCAATTTAACACACTTCCATAGTAGGTACTTATTGAGAAAATGCAAAGTGATTATTGTATTTAAGTTTAATTCTTTTGAATTTTTTACTGACTTTAAAAAAAGAATGAGAAGGTTCTAAATTCGACTGTATTTTAATTTTAAAATATTTTTGCAATGTTGTATTGTTCCTTTAGTTAATACTAGCTGACCCGTGCCCACTTCGTTGGGCGGGTAAAATATGCATGATATATTTACAACCTATAGCACTCGGGAATAATGTAGTTTTCAACCAGTGAAAAAAATTTTAAAATTGGTTTATTTACTTCCGGATACACTCTACTCCCCTACAAACAAAAAAAAAACACATCTTTATAATATTAGTATAGATATCTAATATATAAAATTCTCGTGTCACAGTTTTCGTTGCCATACTCCTCCGAAACGGCTTGACCGATTTTGATGAAATTTTTTGTGCTTATCCGGTATCTATGAGAATCGGCCAACATCTATTTTTCATACCCCTAAGTGTAAAAATAATTTATATGGCAAAACAACGTTTGCCGGGTCAGCTAGTAGAAGTATAGATTACTAGCTTTTGCTCGCGACTTCGTATGCGCATAACGTTTTTTATCGTTTCTGTGGGAATTTCGGGATAAAAACTATCCTATGTCCATTCTCGGCTGTCAAACTATCTTTGTACAAAATTTCATCAAAATCGGTTGAGAGGTTTAAGCGGGAAAGCGTAACAGACAGACAGAGTTACTTTCGCATTTATAATATTAGTAGGGATTAGAAGGTAGGGATAACTCGTTGCAAGAAACTACAGTTGAGTCATAAGACGAGTAAATCAAGCGAAGTGGAAAATTGGTGTTTTCCGGAAGCTACTCGTAAATATGAGAATCTTTGTCGCTTAGTTAAATTAGATTTAGGAAATAATAATCCTGTCGGATTTTGCTCACTAGGTGGTAGATAAAATGAATGGGTGTGGGGAAAGATATATTTTTTAAATTATTTGCGTACTTTTCTTGTCGTAATACCGGATAATACCACGGTGATCCGCTATTACTGATATCTGTAGCATTTAATTATCTTTATGACTTTTAATTGATCCCTTGTTATTAACTGTAATCTACACTCCTGTGATAACAATGTCATTTGCACTTGAAATGAATAGAGAACAATCCAATGAGAATTGATAGTTTGATTAATACACTTACGTTACGTTTTCATAACGTCATATCATTGCTTATGAGACACGTATGTAGACATGTATTTTCAGTGACCACTGACTACGTCCCCCATTTTATTTTAAAGCCGTAGATCACTAAGGGGCCGTCTATTAATCACGTGATTTTTTTTTTTGCTTTTTTGTACCCCCCCACCCCCTTGGTGATACATGGTGGTTTAAGACTACCTCCCCAACCCCCATCCTATATCACCTGTATTTTTAGTACCTAAAAAAATTGTTACTGTTTTTAAATATTCACAAAATACAGGTTTGGGTATAATCCAATTTTATTAAAGGAAGAAATCTACCCAGTGACTTGTGAACAAGAAAAATGTATTGTACGCGTAACGCCGCTTTTTGGTGTATCCCAAAGAAATAAATACACGTGATATATTACTTCAACCCCCTAAACCCCCTGTGATATTTCGTCATTTTATATAGAACCCCTCCCCCCCATTTCGAACGTCACGTGATTAATGGACAGTCCCTAACAGGTTGTCTGGAAGACATAGCTAGCGATAAAACCGACATTGTAACCCTAGAATTAGCAATTTCACTCAACAGATGTGTAACAATTTTGGTGTGCAATAATAGTTATTTATGATACTAGTGCGGAAAGTTGGTTTTTACAAACTAATAGACAACGCACGCCCGAGGCGCCGAAGGCGCCCGAGGGCGTACCGTAGTCACGAGTGTTGTTTTTCAACACATTTATCCATATTAAATAAAATATAATAAAATTGTGAATGTTTTTCAACACATTTATCCATATTAATATCAGATTGCTCCCTTGAACTCAGATTAGTCGCAACAATTTTTGAAGTTCCTAATATGAAAATGGCGCGACTTTGAAAATGGCGCCACATGCACGTGGTGAAAATTAGAACTACATCTTTCATCTCATTTACTCTTTAGTATTAAAGTGAGACAACGAATTGAGCAAAAGCTCTTCCAAGGAGGTTCGATCAGTCAGGTTGTTTATTTTCATAATGTGAAACTCTTTGGTGGAATTCTTTTTTTTTTTTCGGAAATTAAAAAAAAACCGTAAAGAAAACGCACGCTGCTCTACAAGGGGGCGTGCGGTAAAATAGGTACTTAGGTGAGAGTACCTATTTTACCGCACGCTGCGTTGTATGGTCCGTAATTTTTAACTTTCGAACACTGTATAGATACAGGCTTGGTAAATGCATTTTACGAGCAAATGTGTTGAAAAATATATTTTATTCTTTGTAGCTCAGCCATTAGTTAAAGTATCCCAGAAAAAGATGAGTGCTTGTATGACCCACTGACCAATGCTTTGATTCCCCTCACTCGACTAGAATGCCTCCTTGGTCTGAATTTGAGGTCTTGATACTTTTAACTCTATGGTTCTTTTGCCCACTTGCTTCTCATTAGTAGCCAGGAGTTTGGATTTGTGGTCTGTAAAAATATCATTTGTCTTCGAAGCTCATTCGGTGCCAATTAGATAGGGCTTAACAGCGGATGACTAGCCTCTCCTTGTCTACAAAAAGACGTGTAATCTTACCTGCGTCGGCATCCCGCGACGTGCCACGACGTATCCACGCGTAAGTTGCATGCAAATATAAACTGTAATTATATAGTTTTGATACATTTCGATGTTCTTTACCGCATTGTACAATGCCGCCCGGCTCGACGTGATGCGAGCCGCGGGTGGTTTGAATCGTACTTAAGTGTTGACTTAACCTAGTTGCATAAATAAATATGTTATGTTTTTCTTTCTATTCCGCTAAGTTGCTAACCCTATCGAGGAACTGCATGATGTTATGATTCCCCCATTACAGTTTCGACGAGGTGAGTCCACAAGGCACAATATGCGTTCCCTCCGAGAACCCTTGCATCGGGGGCTTCGCCCGCCTATACACGGCTATCAAGCAGGCCTTCGAAGCAGAGCCCGACTCCATCCTGCTGAACGGCGGGGACACCTTCCAGGGCACCATCTGGTTCAACTTCCTGCACTGGAACGTCAGCCAGCACTTCATGAATATGCTGCCGCATGATGCTCATGTAAGTTAAAGCCATATAAATATGTTATCTGCGCGATGACGGCGCCTCCTAGTGACTAAATTTTTTGGGGATATAAGATCTATCAATGTTTGCCAACTAGATATTATGATAAACATTTTCAACTTGTTTTTCATTTAAAATTTATTGAAAAGGTTGTGGTCCACATTAAACTTGACAATGAGGGATTTTATTTTTATCACTTCCCTAGTCGATAGATAGATGGCGCTGAACTTGGTATGTTACTGCAATGAAAGGAACGTCACGTCATTTTTTGATTTTTTGAAACCTAGGTTTTATTCGGAAGCATATAAACCAATGAAAGTGTCAGTCAATGCAACGTCAATCGTCAACGAGCGTAATTCAAACCTTATTGACTTATAAAAACGCATTTTTTTTTTGCTGCGGCACCTAGTAACGTAGTCAGTTCAACGCCATCTATTGAGTTCTTGGAAACTACTTTTTTTTAATACTCAAAAAAGAAACTTCTCTTACGTCATTCCACGGGTGTCCTCAGTTAGTTCACATCGCGTGCTAAAATCGACATTAGCAGTGCTATTCTCTATAAACACAGCCCTATGACAGCCAAGCCGCCGCAGCACTCACATGACGCTAAGGCCCGGTATACACCAAAGCGGAGAGGAGAGGAGATGTGGACATCTGATTGGTTATTCAAACACATCTCCTCTCCTCTTTGGTGGATTCCGGGCCTTAGACTAAAGTAAGCTATTCACTCAGCTACACTAGCGTTCACCGCTCGAGCTGGACAAACTCTAAGCCGCTTCGTCGAAGACCACATCGTAGAGTCTAGCAAAGAGATTTCTTATAAAGAATAGCAAAACCGTATATCACCTCATCATGCGCCATGCAGTACAGTACAGTCCTACCACTACAGGTGCTAGGCAACCACGAGTTCGACAACGGCGTGGTTGGTTTAGTGCCGTACCTGGAGCGCTTAAATTCTCCGATGCTGGGTGCCAACGTCAACACAACGCTTGAGCCCAGCTTGACGCCGTACGTCAAGAACCACGTCATCATCACACGGAAAGGCAGGATGATCGGCATCATTGGCATACTCTTGAGAACGGTAAGTGAAGAGTTTTTAAGCGAACTTAGTCATGACGCGATTTGCGTGCAATTTCTACTAACTAAAAATGAAAATCATCCTTGCTACTACGATATAATGATGCAATTCGACTGACATCGTCGTGGCGAGCGTGTTTTGTTTTCCGGCGACCCGTAGATAACTACACGGTTTATGTCGTAACGGTATAAGTATGATTTTCACTTGTAGTTGAAATCGGTCGAATTGCGTCGCATCGCATAAATTTCAGCAAGCTATAGCTAACTATTGATGTTGTGGTGGTGGCCGAACGGCAACGGCTCTCGAACGAGTTTCGAACCCAGCCAAGCGTAGATATTACTGTGTGTAATTCTATTTCATAACTACTGCTCTCAAAACTGTGAAGGAAAATATCGTGAGGAAACAAAAAAAAAACGCAATGGGCCTGAGTATTTGATTAGGGCCCCTATTACGCCATAGAAAAACTGTGTTATAGCAGTGGGAACATGAAAGGCTTGTTATCATGATTTTATTGATGACAATAAGCTCGTCCTAAATCGTAGACGACTATTGAAAGAACAGGAGGGATTTTTGGTGAAGTAAGCCAGCCACCAAGTGTGGACGCATTTGATGATTTTATAAACCCAAAAAAAGGTTGGTGTCAATTATGAATTTGTAGGACCAGACCAATGTAAGTTTCGTATTTTTGTGAACCGTATCCATAGGTTGCTGGTTCATATCCGGCTCGAAGGACCAACGTTAGTGTCGTAGTTGTGGACTGTTTATTTTATTATTTTTTTATTACATCACTTTTATTCCAAATACGCACGCTTCTTCCGGTCTAACGGAAGAAAGTAAATATTGAAAGAATTTCCATAGATTCAATAGATTCTACAACTAAACATGTGTTGCCATAAACACCTTATATCATGCAAATTACGGGTATTACACGTACGTAAATCTGTATCCTAGCTTAATGCTTAATTACAACGACGATATATTACTAGACTCCTAATAACAGGCGACCGATGTCTGTCAACACATTAGGCAAAAAAGTCTTATATCCGTCGTGTTTCGACCACTTCTGTGAGCCGTAAACATACCTTGAGACAGAACAGACCTTGAGTTAGCTAATCACAACGCAGTACCCCGTCCCCCTCGCTTACGTAGTACCTCAGCGAGTTGACAGAATAGTTTTTGTTTCTTACATCGTGCATGCGGAGTCTAGTAATATATCGTCGTTTCTTAACATTACCACGAAAGTAAGTAACACATAATAATACACTATTCACACACACTATTTCAGTTTTCAGCACCGATCGGGCAAGTAATAATGGAAGACGAGTTGGAGGCTGTAAACCGCGAGGCGGCGCTGCTGACGTCTATGGGCGTCGACATTATCGTAGTCCTGTCCCATATCGGATATGACAGTGACAGGTGAGTGATACTAACAATATGCAAGAAAATGAAACAATTAGTTACATTTAAATAAAAACTCGCGTTTTAATGTCCTAAACATAAGAAAATAACCCTACGGGGCTGAGAGAGGGGCCTTTGATCCATGGGGGTGGATTTCAAACAGCCGGTCCGCCATCTTGGGGAGGCCGTCATGTATTGTCATCAGAAAGCAGAGCGTGTGCAAAATTTCAGCCTGCTAGCTTATCGGGAAGTGCCTCAAAATTGAGTTGCAAAAATCCAACCGCAACGACAAACAAACAAACAAGAAAAGTTAGTGTATAAAAACTTGGGAAAATAACAACTACTGAACCAAACTAAATGGAATTTTTATGGTACCAAATGACAGGTGGTTCTATATGGACGGACACATGGTACTATGTGCATGCTGCATGGAACAAAATGTCGTGTCCATTATTTTTCAAAACGTTAACTGACGAACTATTGTAGTTACATTTGCAATTAATCATGCCTTTCTTTCTTTTCTCCATTCTACTTCGTCGTGTCGATGATTCCTTTGAATTAAATGAGCTTCGACCAAAACTCTGCCTCATTTACGGTGTTGGTGGTAGCCTCGGACAGGTCCCTTAGGATGCTCCCACATTTATCGACGCGGAATCGGCTTAAGCCGATTCCTCGCCGAAACATTACTATACTTATCGCCGATCATCTGAAGGCGAACGGGCGGTTGCGCCGTGTCGTCCGAGCCGAGCCGATGCGAACGGTATTAGTAACACCCTTATTACGTTGACATAAAGGATTTTTTGACCGGCTTAAGCCGATTCCGCGTCGATAGATGTTGGAGCAAGCTTAAGGTGACGGTTCGCGCCGGAGGCCTCGCAAACGGTTATCATGTTATCGCTTATTATTAATCATTTGCAGCAACCAAGCATCTATATTTCTAATTCCTCGTCTTGATTAATATCGTTTCCAGACAATTAGCACAGCGCGTTTCCCCAACAGTGGACATAATAGTGGGCGCCCACTCCCACACGCTGCTGTTCACTGGAGAGACTCCCAACGGAGACACCGCGCTCGGAGAGTACCCTACCGTTGTGGACCGATCAGATGGACACAAGGTAAGAAACCATAGTCTACTAGCGGCCCGTCCCTGGGGCCTTACTCAAACAGCATACGACAGTAAACGACAATCGTTATCGTTCATCAGTCACCAATACATTTTCAACTTTATACCCCAGCGCGTAAAGTTGAAAATCTATTAAAAACTGCTAATCGATAACGAACGAAACACACTGGAAACGATCTGTGAACTTCAATAGATTTTCAACTTTATGCGCTGGGGTATAAAGTTGAAAATGTATTGGTGACTGATGAACGATAACGATTGTCGTTTACTGTCGAATGCTATTTGACTAAGGCCCCTACTTCACTCGGGTTTTTTTTTTAAGTGTGAGATGGGTTTGCTCTTGACCATAGTCTAGGTAAGGAATGACTAAGAAAAGGTCGACGATGGAGCGAGCTTACCCAGAAGAAGCCTGTTCACTCTAACTTTGAAGTGATTAGGGTTGTATGCGTTCGTTGCGGGTTGTATGTTAAACAAAATTATTAATTATTAACTTCTATTGGTAGTAGCCAATAGTTATAGTTACTCAGGGCGAAGAAAAAATGTGATAAATGAAGAACCGCTCGACCGATTTTGTGCTAACTTCACATAAACCATCTACTAAATAGTTCGAACAAAGCCTAAACATTTGGTTTGGTTAAAGTGAGCCCGTTCTTGAGTTATAAAATTCGATCGATGAATCAGCCACATGGTGATATGTCTAGGCACATCGTGGTACGCATGGTATTTCATGATATGACCAAAAAGTCCGGCGTATAAAATAAAATCAATTTATTTGTAAAACATAGTCATTAATATTTACACGAATCTTAAAAACTTGATAGTGCGCTATGTCTTGTCAATTTTGACATACAAACATTTATAAAAAAAACATGGATAAGAACGTTTGTCGTGAAAGTGACCGAGTTGACGAAAAGAAAGTATTTTACGTCCCGTTTTCTATGACTGCCTACACTCCGACTAAGAAAGGTTAGGTTAGAAGGCGATGGTGTAGTCCGAAAGACTCCGTCATACCCTTCGTGGTTAATTTTCCTAAACCACCAGGAAGAAGGAACCCCGCATAGCGGGACTCCGTAGATAGTTCTCCTTTTTTTATCCTACGTAGCTAATTGAATCCGTTTCCACCAATGCTATGTGTAATATGCCAAGTGAACGAAGGAATATGATTGGATATCAATAGCATCCATAGAAAACACCCTTTATCCGTAAATCATATTTCGTTATGGTGATGACCAGCATTACTTGACCCACTTCATCATTATTCTACCTTATAAGATGGCTCATTTAATGATGGGCACCGAATGTATTTAATATACTCGTAAATCCCCACAGATCCTGGTAGTACAAGCATCGTGTTACACGCGCTACCTCGGCAACATCAAGTTCTTCATTGACGACCAAGGCGTAGTCCAGAGCTGGGTAGGAGAGCCTGTCTTCCTGGGATCTTCTATTGTGCAAGGTACATCATCACAGGCGGCAGGCCTGTTGGTCTAGTGGTTAGTGACCCTGACTGCTATGCCGGAGGTCGTGGGTTCGATTCCCACCCTGGACAAATGTTTGTGTGATCAGCATGATCATTTGTTCTGTGTCTGGGTGTAATTTATCTATAATATAAGTATGTTTATCAGTTGTCTATTACCCATAACACAAGCTCTGCTTAACTTGGGACTAGATGGCGTTGTGTGATAGTTGTGAAAAAAAAAACCCTTACTACAAATTCTATCGATATCGTTACGGCCGTTTTCAGTAAAGCGAAAATTACGTTTAGTGCTGATTGATGTGTACTTTGGCGTTTCTTTATCCTACTTCAATAAATATTGCACGTTGATCTAAAGTTATGAGTAAATTACAGACCCTGATATACTGGCAAAGTTAGAGCCGTGGCGGCAGGAGGTGGACGCAGTAGGCAAGGAGGTGCTGGGAGTGTCGCGGGTGGCGCTCAACAGGGCGGCCTGCTCCCGCGGAGAGTGCAACCTGGGGAGCTGGGCCTGCGACGGCTTCCTGGACGAGGTCAGCTACCGTCACCATTATATCCTATGTTGCTTTGCTGCAGGACGAAGAAAAATGAACTTCCCTCCATCTAATTAGACGGCACGGTTAGCGCAGTGTGTGAGTGATTGGACTGCTGCGCGGGTTCGATCCCCGTACGGAAGAAATATTTGTATGACCTACAAGTATTTTTCCGGATCTGAGTGTTTGTGTATGTGATTTTTTATGTTTGTAAACGCAACCACAATACAGGAAGAATTTCCAGCACGTGTAGCATGGCGATTCTATCTCTATTCTACCAAAAAAAGACAAAGTTATTTCATCGTTATTTCTGTACAAATCGACTGTTTTTTTGCAAAAATATGACACTATTCTTACACCATTAAAGAATACAAACGTATCTTTTCTATATTTTAAACATTGCTATGCTATATTATTTTCCCGTCGACAAAACCCGTTTCTACAGCACCATGCTACGCGTGCTGGTGTGGACAATTCTGATAAAGAAAAATAATACAAGTTTGTAAGTTGTACATTACATTACAGCTGGTACCTCTAGCTCGGGGCTCGGCGTGGAACCACGCGCACGTGTGTCTCATCAACACCGGGGGACTACGAGTGCAGATCAACCCTGGAAGTAAGACTATTTAAATACTTGGTTTTCAATTAATTTAACGACAATTTTAGCATAAGTACTCCTTGGTCTGGGGCTTTTTTTTGTTTCTGTGTTCGTATTTACGCGCTGCACTATGGTATCTCCCGCGCAGATGTCTTATCTTCCACGAAATAAGCCGTCGTGTCCTTGTCATGATTATACTATATTCTGATGCTTTTCTTTGAAAAAATAAAATTTCTACGAGCAAGACTCTGAAGGGCGCAGGTTCGAATCCTCATCGCTGTCCAATTTTCTTTTATATAAAAAAGATCCTCTCGCCTCTTATTGGTCGTAGCATTATAGCTTATTGCCTTCTCCAATAAATGGAGTATCCAACACAAAAGTATTTATTTTTCAATTCAAATTAAACGTTTCTAGGATAACCGCGTTCAAACAAACAAACAAATTCTTCAGCTTTATTATATTTGTAAAGTTCGGTCAGAAAGCAGGAGGAATTTCGTACATTGACCTATTATTACCTGTCTCTGTCACTCCCGCGTAAATATGATGAGTCTCGCTTGCACCGATGCTATGGCCGCCATCTGTGACTTTAGTAAGTAGTATAGTTTTATTTTAACGATGTCCTACCTCCTACACTAGGAATTTCTTCGAAACCGCGACACGCTGCGCAGGAGTCGATCGCTCAGCAACTCTCTATATTTACTACTATCCTACTCTACAGACGTGACAACCGAAGCGCTGCTGATGGCGATGCCGTTTGAGAACCACGTGCAGGTGTACGAGTTGTCCGGGAAGCACCTTCTGGAAGCGCTGGAGTTCTCCGTCGGCGTCAACTGGGAAGAGAGCTTCAGCAGCGGTCGGATGCTGCAGATTGGAGGTTACTCACTTTACAACTACCAGGGGCTGTATTATGACGTCACAAAACCAGTGGTCCTACCTAAAGCAAGAGTAGTTCTAAGGGAAAGAGACGGAGCTATAAAAGTAGTCTAGCGCCATCTCTTTCCCTCTGTGGAACTACTCTCGCTTTAAGACTAGGCCACCTGGCTTGTTTCGGTGAGTGAACGAGATGGCGCTACACGACCTTTATACCTCTGTTTCTAAGATGACTCAAATTATATTTTTCAACGCTCTATAGTCCTTGATGGATTTTCAACTTTATGCCAAAAGGTATAAAGTTCATGCGGGCGGCGAGTGCGCATGGGGGCGGCGAGTTATGAGCGCTGTCCAATCATGGACTATGCCCGGGTCGACGGCACCTTGTGTTCCACGCGCGCCTCAAAGCGTGTTAGCACAATGACGGCCCTCTTTAGACGGCCAAAGCCTGCCGGGGTCGCGGGATACACGTATACCGCGACTACGGTACATAAAGGGCTACTGAAGTCACAGTCCCTCCCGCCGTGCGCTGGGTGGAAACTCATCATCATCATCTGCCTAGTCTTTTCCCAACTATATTGAGGTCGGCTTCCAGTCAAACCAGATTCAGCTGGATATCAGTTTTTTACATGGAGCGACTGCCTGTCGGACCTCCAGCAATACATACATACCTCATGGTTGTCAGACTTTAGAGCTTCTGACTAACAGTAACGACTGTCAAAGATCTACAAATGACAGCCGGGACCAACGGCTTTACGTGCTTTCCGAGGCACGGATGAAACTCGCTATAACAGATGGTCACCCATCCACAGACCAACCTCGGCAAGTGCGGCTTAACTGGGTGGGAACTCATTTGATGATTTTATCACGCTAAAAAAAAAGGTATAAACTTGATAATCTATTATAGACAACTGAGCCTTTCGGTCGGTCTTTTGAATAACGTCGATGGTTGTATTTCCAGGCATGCGCAACACATACAACGCGTCCCAGCCGGCGGGGTCGCGTGTGTCTGCGACGGTGCGCTGCATCACTTGCGACGTGCCGCGCTACTTGCCGCTCGACCCCGACCAGACCTACCGCGTGGTGTCGCAGAACTACATCGGAGACGGTGGCGGCGGGTACACGGTAATTCTACTTATTTTTTTCATTTTATCACTAACAGTAACATGAGGGGTGCTAAGATAGGAAACCTTCACGTGCGCTAGTGGACTGGAGTTCCCTCTCGGATACGTCCGGGGGGAAGACCAGTTTTTCGGGCCGGTGCACCCTGGGATGCAAAAACTCTTCCTTAGGCACTGTGTGCCTAAGGGGTCTCTTTACCCGTATGCGAATAGCCTGTCGTGTGGACGCTTCAACGCGTGTCCCTCTGATCAGCAGACGGCACAGCGGCGGAGCGGGCTTGCGGACGGTGAGTAATGGGTAGCTCGCCGTCCGACTGTTTCGCGCCAAATGCCTGCTGGGGTCGCGGGTTTTTTCTTAACCCAGGATACCGCGGCCCCGGAACGTAAAAGGCATCCGAAGGAACACGGGTAGATTTTAGTCAGTAAGAGTCTGACAGTCCCTTCCGCCCCACCCAGCGGGTGGACTCATTTGATGATTTTACCACCTAAAAAAACAGTAACATGAGCTTATCTAGAGATATTTAGAGGCTGGTCGCCATTGGTGTCTTAAGCCCGCTGTTCACATTGGGCCAGCATGTACAGACCTACTTGGCGGTATGTTTATAGTTGGCCGAAATACTGGCCGGCCAAACGAAAGTTGTCAGTTTCTTCGTGCGGCCTTTAAGCCCGCTGTAGGTATACATTAGGCCAGCGTGTTGGGCCAAGATAATGAATTTGAAATGTCGCTGTTGCGAAGCACGCCAAGATCCTTTGATTGGTGCACGAAAAATCGACAACATTTGGTTGGCCGGCCAATACTGCCGCCTACTACCAATATACCGCCAAGTAGGTCTGTACATACTCGCTGGCCCAATGTGTACACTTGTACAGTGGGCTTTATTAGAAGCGATGCTCCTTTAAAAATTAACTAACAATGAAAATGTTCACATGAATTAATTTACTATTTTACAGAGAAGCGCAATAGAATCTTTTGAGCTAGGGCAAATCAATTTATCAATAAACACAACCTATTTTATTTAAAGGAGAGGAAAAATTTATAAGCCAGATTGTTTAGTCGGGATTTACACTTCCCGACTTCGCCACGCATCAACTCGCACTGCTTAACTCACCTATATTGGACATAGCGCAATATCCGTGATGCCCGTGATTTCTGTGTGTTTATATGTCCGTTCTAAATCCGACTTTAAATCATTCAAATATGGTTTAATTTAATTTTTTTAAATTATGGTTTTTGTACGGGACTGTGTGTCTAGTCGTTATTAATGATCGAAGTAAGATTACATAATTTACTTCCTAATTTTCCAGATGATTTCGGACAACAGACAGAACTTGGAAACACTAGAAGAAATAGACTATGTGCTGCTGCAGAAATACTTGCGGAGACAACACGTCGTCACTCAGGGCCTCGACGGGAGAATACAAATCGTTTACTAAGCCCTGCTAATAGTTAACCTCTTCTAGATTCTGCATATAAGGCAACTAGTGCAGGACGCGCGTCAGTCTGTGTTCCTATACTTACGTTACTTTGGTCTAAGTCAACTGCGACGTGGCGGGGCAGGTGGTACGGCGGAGCGTGATCTACACCACGTACCCACCGCATCGGTTGGCGGCGGCTGCCGCACACGACGGTAGTAGGCAATTACCAACTGCCGTCGTTAGGCTCGCTCCATGTCGTGGCACCGCACTCATACACTTGTACTATCCTACGCCTCATACACTGTACAACCCACTCGAAAAAAACCGCGCTCGCGCTATGAGCGGCGTCACGTGGCGTGCTTCAAACATTTCTAAACATTAATGGGGCGGCGAGCGATAATGATTAACCGCCTCACCAGAAAAAGAGAAACATATGTTGAACACTTGCCTAATAAAACTGACAACGTCAAAACTACATTTTACGTTGATGTAAGAGTCGTTTTGCAGAAACACTTTATTTAGACAAGCAATCATTATCGCTCGCCCCCACGCTAAACCACAAGAACAAGGTCATGAATGGGTCGTTAGCCCAGCCACTAATTTAGATTTCTAGAAACTATTATTGTATCTGTTTGACACTGAGGGGATCCAACGAACATCAACTTAGGTGCAACACAACAAGTCTGACAGTTCCATCCGTCCTGCCTTGGGTGGGAGGAACAATTTAATGATTTTGCCACGTAAAAAAGGTGCAATTAATTGCAGTGTGGCGCGTATAGCTTGCCTTGTATGCGGAATCTAGAGAAGCTTACCTGTGGCCCTGCCACTTATGTTTAATATTTGTTATGTTTTTTATTTTATTTTTATTTATACATCCTAATACACTTTTTAAGAACACATTAGGTTTTTTTTTCTACTACTACTCCGGTAGTTTTAGGGTTCCATTTCCTTACCAAAATACTTACGTTACATGCGTACGATGTGACTTACCCACTGCAAATTCAACTTGCTAATTCGCTGGGTTATGTAGACAACTTTGGTTTTGGGTCATCTACGGATCTCCTCATTAAAACACACGACATGATTTACACGAATATAAATATTCATTTATTATACGTATTAAATAAGATACAAAAAGCGTGTATTCTCATCTAAAATTGTTTCATAAAATACGTTGAACTTCAGATTCTATTAGGCACTTGGTTTGAATACACTAGCGAGCAAAAGTATGGAATCGCTGACTTGGAATCTAGCCGGTATAGCTCCTTAAATAATGGCGTGATTTGAATGAATTTGGTATCAATTTAAAGTTAACAGTACCCGCCAACGTCGGATATATCCGACAAATATTTTCGGGCTAATTACGCCAAAGTCGGATATATCCGACAGAGAATATTTACGATTTTTGTTGTTTTCTATATCTCTCTGTTTATGTAGATTGACAGATATAATACTTTTTATTGTACACCATAATATTTTACAAATGGAGCTAAAGAGGAGCAGAAAGAGAGGAACATTTGTTCTATGTCTGGGTGTAATGTATCTATAATATGTATGTACTTAAAAATAGATATAGTAGATTTTACAACAAGTGCACAAAACAAACCATTTTTATCCGAGATTTTTAGCAGCTCGAGCCAAAGGCGAGAGCTGATAGTAATATCGAGGATAAAAATGGTTTTGTGGACGAGTTATAAACTCTGCTTTTCACTTCGATTGCGAGGTAATATAAAACAGTAATAAATAACATAACATTTCTTTAATTAAAATTCAAAGTAAAATTAGAATAGTTTTGAATACTGAACGAAATTGTTTTTCCGATATTAACGGTATTTTTCTGAATTTGTTTCCTTTTTTTATATATTTTTTTTCTTCACTGGACATTTTTAACAATTTTAGCAAATTGAAGAAATTAATAAATGTACGAAAAAAGAGCAAGAGCTGTTTCCCGCCGCTTTTTTTTAAACCTTACGACATTAATATTAGGCTGCAGACCTATAGACCTATACAGCCTACTATTAAATTAATTTTGTAATAATAATTTTCCTAAATCAACTAACCTGCCGTACTGGAATTAAAATTTTAATATCTATTATATCTTAAAAACACATTAGGCAAATAAATTAAAGTAAATATTATATACTAACAAATTCTATCCATGAACTTCTTATTGCATTTGGCTGTATGACTCATTTTCTTTGCCTTAATATAATACATTTATGAGTAGATACGTTAACGCCCTTGTGCACAAAATTCGATTTTGTGCAGCCTATACCCTGCACAAAGAAGCACTTTCAGAGCGAGAGAAGTGAAAAGTATATTTATCAGTTGTCTAGTCCCATAACACAAGCTCTGCTTAGCTTGGGACTAGATGGCGTTGTGTGATAGTTATGGGAAAAAACAACTTTTATTTCACCGATTCGTAGCCTGGCGCTGGGGGCAAACACAATTGATATGAAGTGTGGCGGTTAAAAGGTTAAACATTTAAAATGGTACCATTTTTGTTTGTGACTTAGTACTCAAGATAACGCAGAATAAGTAAGTGATTCGATACTTTTGCTCGCGAGTGTAGTAATAACTATTTTATCTGATTCTTTATTCGAGATCGGCTACCTCTGGACTCTAGTCTAGGTCGGAGTGGAGAGGCGTATTTCCCTTTCCGTGTTCAACTGGCGACACCGGTCTCGCGAAATCCACACGCTTTTGTTTTACTACGGAATCCTACGATCCCGTGTTCAATTCGCGTCAACTGAGCACGCCTGTGTGGTCAAGTGGCGCTGGGTAAGGTTTAACAAAATCGTGTGCAGTTTTTAAGAGCGAGCGAAGCGAGCTCGGGATTTGCTGGCACCCCGACTCGGACAATTTAGGTTAGAAGTAGTGGTAATATTTTTTTTAAACCACCCAGAAGTAGATTTGTTTCGAATAGACTGGTTAAAAAACCGTATTCAATTCAATTACACACTGTTTTGTAAAACTTCTTTTAATCTTTCTTGATCGCAAAAGCGTGCTCAGCCGTCGCGAATTGAACACGGGATCGTAGGATTTCGTAGTAAAAAAAAGCGTGTGGATTTCGCGAGACCGGTGTCGCCAGTTGAACACGGAAAGGGAAATACGCAGTGGAGAGTGGTGTTAAACTTAACATGCGACACAACTTCTAAGGAAAGCGTCAATGACCTCCATGTGTCAACTTTCACTTGTAAATAATGTTTAGCAATAAAATGATTTGTGCAGAGTACTTAGTTTCTTGTTAAAGTTATATTCATATGATAATTGTATAGTTTAGAGCATATATATATTTTTAACTTTTTATTATTTCATCAATCCTTCCTTGGAATTTTTGTGGCATAGTACTTATTATTCTTTGGAAAAATAAATGCTATGCTTTACAATTACATAATTAATTATTTAAGTAGTAAGTATAAAAGTATCACATTGATTACTTATCTATAAACCCATATCAGAAAATATCTAGCGTACACTCATGCAATGCATTAGCATAACCTTATATCTTTACTATAATATTATAAATAGGAAAGTGATTTGGAAGTAAGGATGTTTATTTAGTTGCTCTAACAAGTCAACGACTGAACAGATCTTAGTGAAATTTGATAGATACAAACGCCAGCAAGCCAACCTACCCCAATCTGTCAAATTGTACCTATCGAACGTTAACCTTCCAATCTTTTTTTTTTAAATCATCAAATGAGTCCTCTCACCCCGGGCAGGGCGGGAGACTTGTACTGACTAAAATCCACGGTGTCCTTCAATAGCCCTTTATGATCCGGGGTCACGGTGATGCTTTAGGCTTTGGCCCTCTGTGAGCCCCGTCATTTTGCTGACGCTCTTTGAGGCGCGCGTGGAACAACGACGCGCCGTGGACCCGGGCATGGTCCATGGTCGGACAGCGAGTTGCCCTTTACTCGCTGTCCGCATGGCCCGCGCCTACGGTGGCCGGAGATCGTCTGCCGACGTCGGACGCCGTGGAACCTTACACTCTTGTGATAAGGTTGGAAATCTATTAAAGAAATTTGACAGATTGAGGTAGGTTGATGTGCTGGCTGGCGTCTATGCAAAGGTAAGTTATAGTCTAAAATAACACAAAATATATTTTTTTCCCATTATAAGTTCCCGTGGGTTAATTTTCTACATAAACACTGAAAGCGTTGGAAAAAGCTAGCATATATTAGCCCACTATTTATCTCTATGAGATTGGGTATAAAGATTCTTTGGTAGATATTAACCATTTTACAAGTCTTTTTGCTTATACAGAGTTATTTGTAAAAAAAGTTAAACCGTTTATAAACAACCTAGAATTTTTTTAAAAATAAAGTGTTTCATACATAAATATTTTCCCGTTGACAATGTATGAAACCTAACTTTATTTGATTTTTCAGGGTTGGTTTGTTAGTATAAAATGTTTTTATAGTTTCCGCCAGAGAAGTCTGGAATAAAATTCGTTGACCCCCGTGTACCAATGTATTCCAATTTTTCAAAACTATTCGAAAAAATGTAAAGAAAGTGTCGTAACACGATCAGAACAAACGTATCGTGGTAAGAGGCGATCGTGACCTTATATTTTATTTTGAAATTCGAACAATGCATTATTAGGATCAATGACCTTAATTCCAGACTTATCTGGCGGAGACTATAACCACAGATACTTTCAGCTTTACAAATAACACATGCAAAGGTTTCACTTCACCGCTTTGAGAGCAGCGGTGAATTAGTAAGTTACAATAACTAAAAACCTGGCTGGATTCGAACACAACACCTTAAAACTAGTGAAAACAGGCCATTATCACACCACACATAACACATATATAGGCGCTCCCTCACCGGGAGCATTCGCGTGTAATGTAACATTATAGATTCGACTTTGAGCATTACATTACAATACTACCTCCCTGACTGACGAGCATTCGCGTACATTTAATATAGATTTGATACAAGGTGCGCATTGTGATACTCGATTGTTTCTTTCACTGATGAAATGTTCGAATCTGTAACGTTACATTACAGGTGAATGCTCGCGGTGAGGGAACGTCGTAACACTAAGACGTAGGGACGTTTATACGAACATTTGAGCCTATCGGCTATTTGACAGTATCAATAAATTACAGATCTAATAAGTCAGTCATTTACAGTATTGCAAAATAACAGACACGTATATTTTCTTTTGTAAAAATTCGAGTGGTTTGTGACGTCACAATTCCATAAAAACTATTAAATTGTGACGTATTAGTATTTTTTTAAAGCGTCGTATCTCCGTCAATTTTAGATTACGCAATGAATTGATTTGATAAATCTAAATGACGTGACAGATTAATAATATTTTTTCAATCCATTAGCACCACTTTTCACTCTTTTACTTTACAGCATCTTTCCAGTATTTAAAGCGTTTCTTGTATGAAAAAATTTAACAGCGCCTCTGGCGTGCGAAGAAAGAACTTAATATTTCCCTTGAAAATTGTCAATTTGAAATTGTCAATGTTCCAGTTTACTTAACGTCTCAAATACTGAAAATTCGTGCTAAGGGTACAGAAACTGAAACAGAAAACTTAAAAATACTGTACTGAAGTCTACATACATGATGATAGACTTCAGATAAATTAGGCGTTATTTTGCGGAAATCCATGACATTTAATGTTAAATTTGTGTGAAAAATATCTAAATCCAGGCTTAGATTCAGGATGCAGTGCCACCTTCCCACCCTTGTGCATATGCACATGCATGAAAGTTAATCAAGCACACGTGCAAGAAAAGCGAGAAAAATTGAAAAAAAACTTGCCAAGCGCTACGTGAAGGTGCATTTAGTATGATGCTTCAGGAGTTGAAGAACAGCATCCCTTGCATCCAGGGGAAGTTATCGGCCGCATCATATCCCAACGAGGCAAGGAGTTGATGGACCACCACAACAAGCCATCCAAGGCCCTTTAATCACTAACGCAATATCGGAATATTTCCAACCAACTTATACACTTTAGGGTGGTCCCTAAATCGTTTAAGCCCTGCTAAAATAATGCACAGCGCAGCGAAGACCAATAGGGCGATACCAATTCCCATGTTAACTGAATTTACGTACATATGCTTTGAGCTGATAATGAATAGCCTTCGACCGTCGTAGCGTGATGTTGGGTACGCTGTAAACAAAAGACAAAAACAGTTAACAAAAGTATGGATGCAGAAAGGACGTTCATACAAAGAAACAACCATCTGGTCGCCTACCATGACGTCTTAAAACAAAAGTAGTTCCACAGTGGGAACGAGATGGCATTGGCGACTTTTATAGCTCTGTCTCTTTCCCACAGTGGAACTACTTTCGCTTTAAGACGTCATGGTAGCCCCTTTCCATCATCGGACTTCACGGCAATACGATATCGTTACAGTCATGTCGACACGGCGGTGCTCTGCCCAAGCGGGGCAGTTCTACACCGTATGCTCCTCCGTGTCGTCCGGGCGATCCTCGCAGTCGTGATACCCAGGCTTTTCTTCCTTTCCAATACGACACAGGAACCTCCTGAAACATCCGTGCCCGGTGAGGCCCTGTGTCAAGCGGAAGTTGAGAATGCCGTGACGCCTCTCCAAGCACTCCTCAACTTACCGCCTTGATTGCGGCGTTTTACCAATACTTTTATTGTACGCACAGTTAAGTAATGGAATTCCCTGACGAAGTCTGGTTTTCCCGACAGCTATAACCTTGGGGGGGTCTTCAAGGCAAGAGTGAACAGTTACTTGTAGGCAAACGTGCTTCACCGTCGACCACATTATCGCTTTATCAGGCGAGATAGTGGTATAACGCGAACCTATGACTAAATTCAAGGCAGTAAAGTGCCAATTTGTTTGATCTCTATTAATTCTGGCCTTTCACAGTCACACATTTTTACATCATTGTGTAGATTGACATTCAAGGTCAAACTCATTTATTATTTCTTGCTAAAAGATATTAAGAGAAACTATGAACTTTTAAATAACTAACTCAAGACTATAATACAATAGCGAACGAAGCCTGCTAGAACATTTATACCTCGGAAAGGTTGAGGTTTCAGAGATTTCGCGGGGAATTATAATAATTTAATTTTTCGGTCTGATTTATGGACGTGACCCCCTGAAACGTGATACTCTAAGCAATTTGGGTTGTTGTAAGTTCACCACAAAATTATACCCCACGAAAAAAAGTTTTAATTCTGCACGCGTAGCATAGCGATTCTATCTATATTCTACTAAGAAAACACAAAGTTATTTCATTGTTATTTCTATACAAATCGACTATTATTTTGCACAAGTATGACACGATTCTTACACCATTAAAGAATAGGAACATATCTTTCCTATATTTTACTTACTTAAATCGATAACAATCTTTTACGTCTCTATTTGTCATTTTGTCTATTCTCCCGTCGACAAAACCCGTTTCAACGGCGCCATGCCACGCGTGCTGTTCTCATAGTACTTTCAGTTCAGATTCCACAATATCTTATTCCCCAATCCCTATTCTAAACTTCTTGTTACTTTTCTATTACCTACCGCATTTTTTAATTCTATCTTCTATATATATGTTACGGTAAATGTGATTAATTGAAAATTATTAATAATTTTACAAAATTATTAATAATAATCACATGTTTTGGTAAATGTGAATAAACGATCGAAATTTATTACTTTTAGTAGTAATTATTAATAATTCACGACACATATTGGTAAAAGTGATAAAATTAATAAACTAAACGGCTAAACCTAGTGCTAACTGAAGATAAGTATGATACACGTAGGTTTAACCGATTGTGGTCGGTTACACCTAGGTTTAGCCGGTTAGAACTAGGCCTAACCTCGGGACTTGCTGGCACCCCGACTCGGACAATTTAGGTTAGAAGAGGTTATTTTTTTTTTAACCACGCAGAAGTAGGAGCCCCGCGGAGCGGGGCTCCGTCGACTTGCTCCTGTGAAGGAAGTTTACTTATTACATTTATCACTACTAGGGTCAAATTATTAATAATAACCGACAAATGTGATTAATTAATCACTTCTATATATTTATATTCAATCAATTAATAATTACCGAAAGTCGAGGTTAAAGTGATTTAACCTCGACTTTCGGTAATTATTAATAATAATAGATAATTATTAATAATTTTCAATTAATCACATTTACCGTAACATATATATAAAAATGAAACCCGTTTTCCGTTGTCACGACATAACATGAAAACGGCTTGACCGATTCGGATAATTATTTTTTTGTTGTGTTAGTAACCATCGGGACCGGGTTTTAGACCGGGTCCTCCACCCGTGCGAAGCCGGGACGGGCCGCTAGTTTGATATACATTTACAGTTTTAAGTTAGGATTATTATTTTTGTACAGGAAGGAAAAACATGTTTTGTTATTTCCTTGTTACAACTAAATACCAGAAATACGTTTGAAAATTAAATACAATGTGCTTCAGGCTTCATGATACTAAATTATTCTAGAAAATAATATGCTAGGGCTCCTATTACTAGCACATTCACTTAAAGACTCAGGTGCAATTTCCAAAAGGTGTTATTCAAAACATTAAAATCTGATATTTCATGTAGATAGTAGAAAGCCATCAGGACCATCTTTTTTTTGTTTCGGTCGACCTTTGTAGAAAACCTAACTTATCCAGGGCGGATAAAAATGAGCTCGCTACGCTCGATTCTACAGTCCTAATAATTTTAGCTTTTGTACATAAGTCAGGACATTTATGGATGTGTGGACATTATTGCGCTATTGTCTCAAAATGATAGCTTTGAATACATACAGACAGCCATGAGAAAGCAGTGAAGATAGCTTAATGAAAAAACTAACATTGCAGAATTTTAAGATAGTTTTGAAAAAGGCACGTATTTATTCCTCCTGTAATATTTTTAACACCTCCTGTAATATTTTTGGCTATAAGGTGAGCAATAATAGAAAATTATGAATATGAGAGGGAATACAAAAACGACTTTTGTGTCACATTAACCCTAAAAAGTATCAGAGTTATTTTTCAAATGCTCCCCCGCCGAGTATCTAAAAATGGCTTAACACTGTATGTTCAGAGAATGATGACGAATTAAGCCATATATGACTCAGTCGTTAGTTACATTTTGAGTTCAGCTAATTCAGTGTACCGGACGTGCCCATATTTTTTTAACATTTATTATTACACATTTCTTGCCCATCTTTTTTATTTTGGACTAGCTTCTGCCCGCGACTTCGTACGCGTATCCTGTTGCTTATGCCAGCGACAACGGGATCGTCAAAATCTAAGATCTGAAAAGTCTATTACCCAACTCCAAGAGCCAGGCAAAAAAAATGGCTTTTGGCCAGTAGAGTACAATAATATTCATCGTCATCGAAAATCGGTCCTAAACTGTTACCGCCTTTACTGCGTGGAAGAAATCCCAGCTTATGTTATTTTATAATTTGTATAATTATAAAATACTCACTATACTAATTTCACTGTATGTGAAATTAGTGATAGCTTTGATTTCCATATCAGGTGTTCCATATCTTAAATTTTTATACATAAACAAATAGTGCTCATCAAGCTGAAAAACTTTTGCTAAGACGTCATTCCTCGGGCACGCCGCATTAGCGACGGTAAGACCCCTCTTTGAGGAGTGGCTGGAGAGACGTCACGGCGTCCTTACCTACCGCATGACGCAGGTCCTCACCGGACACAGAAGTTTCGGGAGGTACTTCTACTACTGTCTGATGAGAAAGGAGGAAACGCCTGGGTGTCACCACTGCGAAGATCGCCCGGAGGACACAGTAGAGCACACGGTGCAAGACTGCCCAGTTTAGGCAGAGCACCGACGTGTCCTCACGGCGGCGATAGGCGGAGACCTCTCGCGCCCGGCATTGGTCGAGGACATGCTGCGGGGCGAGACGGAGTGGGAAGCGGTCACCTCCTTCTGCGAAGCAGCTATGCTCGTGAAGGAGGGGGCGGGCCGCGAGAGGGAGAGGACAGCGTCCTCCCTCCGCCCCAACCGCAATGGGTAGACGCCCTCCCTCTGTGAGATGATGGGGCCCCCTCACAGAGGGCCAAAGCCTGCCGGGGTCGCGGGACTTATTTCCATCACCGTGACTCCGGAACATAAAGGGCTATTGAAGGACACCGTGGATTTTAGTCAGTACAAGTCTGACAGTGGGGTTGGGAGGCCTCATTTGATGATTTTACTACGCAAAAAAAAAGACGTCATTCCAATATGTTATAGTGCAGCTGGGCTCTTGGAGTTCCACATTAGGTGTTCCAGATCTTAAATTTTTATACGTCAACAGAGAGTGCTCATCAGGCTGAACAACTTTGCTAAGACGTCATTCCTGTACATGTTATAGTGTAGCTGGGCTCTTGGAGTTCCACATTAGGTGTTCCAGATCCTCAATTTTTATACGTCAACAGAGAGTGCTCATCAGGCTGAACAACTTTGCTTAGACGTCATTCCTGTACATGTTATAGTGTAGCTGGGCTCTTGGAGTTCCACATCAGGTGTTCCAGATCTTCAATTTTATTCTCTCAGCAGAAAATGCTCATCACGTGGAACACTTTTTGCTATTGCACCATTTTTGTATCTCTTATAGTTTAGCTGGTCTGTTGCGGTTCTGCGCCAGGTGTTCAAGTTTCCAGAATAATTTATAGCCTATGTTTTGACCAGATTTAATACCTATAGAACAAAAAAAGAATCATTCAAATCCGTCCAGTACTTTTTGAGTTTATCCCGGACATACATACAGACAAACAGATAAACAGACAAACAGACAAACAGACAAAAATTCTAAAAACTATATTTTTGGCTTCGGTATCGATTGTAGATCACATCCCAAGTATTCTTTTTAAAAAATATTCAATGTACAGTTTTCACTTTCCTACTATTTTATTATATGTATAGATATAGATAAATCACGAATTCCTTCCACCCAAAGTGCAGCGAAAGGGATAAGGGACTGTCAGACTCGTACAGATTAAAATCTAGGCGTTCCATCAATAGCCCTTTATGTTCCAGGTTCACGGTTATCTGATAAGACAATCCCGCGATCCTGACAGGCATTTGGCCCTTTATAGGAGCACCGTTAGATTGCTGGCAGCTCTTTGAGGCGCGTGTGTAACACGACGTGCCGTCGTCCCGGGTATGGTCTATGAACGGACGGCGAGTCACCCATTACTCACCGTCTGCATGTCCTTGTTCTGTTTTAATTTGAGTTTTAGGGTCAATGACCGCACTAACACGCGGATGATGAGTCGTTTTTCTAGTTAATTTAATTACTCGAGTCTCTAATAAATGTATATTTTAGCTATTAAGTGCTGGAATATACATCAACTAAAACATTATTAAGGAAAAACACAAGCTAAAATCTATGAATAAATGAAGCCAAAGCGGTTTTCAGTTTTTAATGGTACCTAAACTTTTAGTTTAAGTACTGATTAAATCAATTAGCAGCTATTTATAATAATAATTAGGCACTGAAATAATATTTTTAGCTTATACTTGTCTGTGCGATTATGGATGAATTTACCATGACGAACAATTACCGGAAATAAATTGTCAAGGACGGTACGGTTGACATCTGCCGCCGTTCCTGCCACCGTTCCGGTGAGTAAATCAGACACATTGTTCCCGGTTGTTCTCGTCTTGCTAACGGCAAGTACATGCATAGACACGATCTAGTAGCTGAGATTAACAGTTGCAACTCGACTTGTTTTTTCTTTTTTTTCTTGGTAAAATCATCAAATAGGATCATTTGATGATTTTACCATCCAGGCAAGGCGGGAGGGACTGTCGGACTGTAGAGTTTTAAATGCGCCTCAAGGAGCTGTCAGCAAACTAATGCCGGATTCCCCATTTATGGTCAAACGCGTGAATGGGTCGTAGAATTGTCCGACTGACCAACAGGGTTAAATTTGAGTCAGTAAGTCTTAAGGTGGCGGTTCGCGATCAAATGAGAAAACCATGAAATGAGTCCTCCTGAGCAGCAGGGAATGTCAGAGTCGTACTGACTAAAATCCACGGCGTTCCTTCAATAGCTCTTTAAGTTCTAGTTTCACGTTTTCCTGTTTAGACGACGTCTGACAGTACCTTCATATTAGAACAAAAAAATAAATTAGGCATACTTACAAAATGTGACCTTTAGTGTATAATTTTCTGGAGGAATTCCGTGCTCGTACTTTCCGGTATGATTAACTTGCCAAGCAGGTTTTCGTTTCAAATCCGTGTTCATCCATATTATAAACTCCTCATTCTGTAACAGTTTTGTGAGTGAATAAATAAAGAGAGCTAAATTTTCAATGTAAATTGCTACTGTAACTACGAATGGCTTAATGCGAAACTACGAGGTCATCATCATCATCATCAGCCGGAAGACGTCCACTGCTGAACATAGGCCTCCCCCTTAGACCGCCACGCCGAACGACAATTCGCCACACGCATCCATCGGTTGCCCGCGACTCTCACGATGTCGTCGGTTCACCTAGTGGGAGGCCTACCTACGCTGCGTCTTCCGGTCCGTGGTCGCCACTCGAGAACCTTTCTTCCCCATCGGTTGTCAGTTTTACGAGCGATGTGACCTAACTACGAGGTAAACTCAGTTTATAAACGTTACCGGCCATACCGATTTAGGCAAACTAGGGCCTAGGCTTAACTAGTTCTTCTTGCGAGGTTCGATCTTCTACGTGGTCTAAAAAAAATAACCAAGAAGAGAAATTCCTCTTACCTAATCTACTTCTTACTTAAATGGTCCGAGTAGGGGTGCCAGCAAGTCCCGAGCTCGCAAGAACTCATTTAGCCAAGGCCAAACTAGCTTGTCCTGAAATCGGGCATGGCCGATAACATAATTATATATGTACCTATAGTTTTTTCGCACGTGGCCATACACGCCCGCTTGATAATAAAATTCCTGTATATTTTTAGAAAATTACTAATTTGACTGGTAGTAAAGTTGGTCTGCCATCAATCATGTGAACAAATTCAAGATCGTACATCATTTTATGATAGCGTCATCTCTGATGTCATCCATACATAAATCATACCTGAAATCCATTGTTTTCGGGGTTTTCAGTATCCAATTCCCAGACGTTTTTCTTCCAGTGTATTGGTTTCGTGAAATTTTTGAATGCTGAAACAATATACTTTTTGAAGAGCAATATTTGTATGGTACATAGATTTTAGGTATGCAAAATGATTGTGTCATATGTATGACGAGGTAAATTGTTTAAAAATCATGATAAAACCAGTTTTTTCGGTCTTTATTCATATTAGGTTAATGTCCGATTAGCTTGACTCCGTTGGCTTAAATTATTACTATTATATTTGAAGTCGAGATTTATCCAAGACCGAGCGTAGGGAGCTCGTTAACATGGGTTATCCCAAAATTGATAGGTCAGGTTCGAAGAGTAGGTGGCAGCTAAAAGAAATGAGCGTAAATTTTTTCAAGCCATTCGTGTTAGATTCCATTAAGCTCTACAGACAAAAATAGGAGTCCCGCTCAGCGGGGCTTCGTATTCGAACCTAAGATATTCATATTCGAGTGCTATAATCAGTCCTATATTTTGCTTTTGGCTAGGCAAGAAAATGTATGCCACTCATGGTCGGGCAGAGTTTAAAAAATAGATAAGCAATACCAACCTTCTGATAAGTTCCCTGGTGGGTTTTTAAATTTTTCCTTCTCTTCTTCCGATATTAAACCAGAATTTAATTTCGTCAAATACTCGTTGTTGACGTGTATTTTATAATTATCTGTAAGAAAACAAACCAAACCGTTAGGTATAAAGAAGTTTTTAATATTTCTGTGTCATACACCGATCTGGCAAAGGAGAATGCTCAGGCCCTGTAGCCATGTAACAAACGATAAACGCAAACGCTGACAAGGCTTTAATAGATTTTAAACTTTTTGTGCTTGGATATAACGTTGAAAATCTAGTGGAGATTGCTTATCGTTTTCGATCCTTCCTGTCGCTAACGCTCAGAAATCTTAAATAGATTTTCAACTTTAGGCTCTACGCTGTAAAGTTGAAAATCTATTGGAGAGTACCGGGCGTTTGCGATTGTCGTTTACGACTTGTTGTGACTTGGCTAGGGGGGCAGGCTTCATAGAAAAAAAAACCAGCTGCGGCAGAAACGAGTTGTATCTCAAACTATCAATAATATCTATACATTTAATAAAATTGTAGAAATGTCGTTTTCGTACATCAAAAAAAATATAGCCAGGAAGTTAAAGAATCGCTTGGAACAGCTAGTTATGACATAAAGAAGCTTAAGTACCTGTGAACATGGCGTCTGCTAGCTCCCCACATGGAGCTATTGGCATGCGACCAGTGGAAGTGTTGCTGTAAGAGTATGAGCCACAGGTTGTCGCAGGTTCCAGGGAGAGATGACCCGCCAGCTGATTATCATCCCTGCAAGCGTGAATTTTCATAATAAGATAACACATTTTAAGGCCGCTGTACACATTGGGCCAGCATATTGAGTCAAAATAATGTATTCCAAATGTCGCTGTTTACACATTGGGCCAACGTGTCAATTCTGTTTGCGAAGCACGCCAAGATCCTTTGATTGGTTCACGAAAAACCGACAACATTCAGTTGGCCGGCCAATACTACCGCCAACTACCAACATACCGCCAAGTAGGTCTGTACATGCTGGCCCAATGTGTACAGCGGCCTTTAAATGTCATTACATCTATACTAATAAATAAATACTAAAGACTTTTATTTTTTTGTTTGTTTAATTCAATGCTAATTACAGAAACTACTGCTAAGAATTAAAAAAAAAACATGTTTTTGTGCATAACATGGATATTTATCGCGGAATGCGACACGATTAGCGCAGTGGCTGAGCGATCGGACTGTTAACTGTGTGTCGCGGGTCCGATTCCCGCACGAAGCAAATACTTGTATGATCTACAAGTAGTTGTTCCGGGTCTGGGCATTTGTATCTGTGAGTTTATATGTTTGTAAACGCACCCACAACACAGGAGAACTTCGTAGTGTGGGGCAAAGTTTCTTTTATTAAAGGAAAGGCTATATTAGGCTATAATAACATTACGCTACGACAAATAGGAGCCGAGCAGCAGGTAACAGAGCGGGGAACAACTTAACAAAACTCAGATACCGTCCTGCAAAAACGTATTCTATCTAGAACTATAAAACGGGAAATATCAAGTTGAAATTCGAAAACAAAACCCAAACGACAAGTGTTTTCCTCATACATACATACATAGGTATTGTACCTACATATATATCAACATATGTATGAGAATCATTAGTAATTTTATATGTATTTTTGTTGTAACCTACCACGATTTGATAACCGTTACCGCGACCGGGTGACGCGGCTATGATAACCACATTGTACAGTCTGCAAAACAGTTAAGTACCCTGCATTTTCCGACTGGCCTGTTGGTCTGGTGCTAAGCGGGGCAACGCTTTTTTATATATTATTTTCAAGAGGAAAGTTTATATATATGTATAATTATTGCATAATATGTATAGTAGAGATCGTGCCCGTGCGGATGTGCATCGTGCTCGGGGCGGGTCGCTAGTAAAGCATATAGTGTAAAGGAAAACCGTTTAAAAATTGCTGCCTGTATATTGCATACCTAACTGTTTTGCGGCCTGTACCTAAAAGGTCAGATTACTAGTGGGTTTATACACTCATAACAACTAATTAGGTAATTTCACCATGCAATGACGTCCGTCATCATTGATGTCCAGTCACGAATTATTATTCTTCTTCTATAATATAAAAATGGATCGCAAAATTTGTTGCTAAGCTCATAACTCGGAAACGGCTGGACCGATTCGAATAATTATTTTTTTGTTGTGTTTGTAACCATTGGGACCGGGTTTTAGAGGACTTCCACCCGTGCGAGGCCGGGACGGGCCGCTAGTATATTATAAAGATAAAAAAAAAGTAAAAAACCCCCGACTCAAAAACCAAGTTCCCTGTAAAAAGTAAAACGTAATAAAAATACGTCGCGTTGGGGGACTGCTCCAAATTATGTTAGTATGTTATGTTAGTCATGCACTAGCAAAATTGCGCACTTAACTAATAAGTAGGTATTATAGGTACAATAAAATGCTAAACAAATACTATGTATTCCTAGCACGGTGGGCGGACGTGGAGAGAATACGCTGCTAACGAATAGCGGCACTGAAGCCTCTATAAACTGTTCATGATTTTGGTCTAAGCGATGCGGCACGCGGCGTAAATAAGACATTAGTTACTCAATAATTTCGCGTATTCGTCGCTGGCGGCGCCTCATGGCGTGTTTCAAACATTCCTATACATTTGATCTTACAGCAGGCCGCCCCGCACTAAGTCACCGCTCACAGCGATAAACTACGATATCTCTTTAGTGAATTTTCGACTTTATATTCTATAGCATAAAGTCGAAAATCTATTGCAGACAAATTGATGGTTCAAAAGACCGTTCGTATAACGACACTGTGGCACATCGGTAGCCCGTGTGACTCCAGAACAAAAGGTTGCACGTTCAAATCACGCCTGGGTCAGAGATGTTTTTTGGTCGCGGGACTTATTTCCATCACCGTGACCCCGGAACATAAAGGGCTATTGAAGGACACCGTGGATTTTAGTCAGTATAAGTCTGACAGTCCCTTCCGCCCTGCCCGGGGTGGGAGGACTCATTTGATGATTTTACCACGATAAAAAAAAAGACCGTTCGCATCGGCTGGGCTTGGACGACGGCGAAACGAGCCGTTCGCCTTCAGATGATTGCGATAGGTGTAGTAGATGTGGGAGCACCCTTACGGTATGTCAGTCACATCTGTCGCGCATAGAGAAATACATTGTGTTCCATAAAGGGTACAGTGCTATAAATATACAGGGTGTGTATACCATGTACATTTATAGCACCACACCATACTGTGATAATGACGTAAGCGGCGCGTTTTAATTTGCTGTTGGCATTTCCTCATTAAAATACACGACTGACCGCACACACGACTACACATCAAGCTATACAAAAAAAACCAGTTTGTCTTGGTCTCGCTTCGTACAATTTTTACACAATGAACGGTCAGCTAATACTGGTTTTGCATAACAACAGATGGTCACGGGCAACAGACTGCAGACAGTCGAAATTGGCTCTACCAATGGTACACCCGCGATTAACCAAAAAACTCCTCAACATGAGTAGGAATAACCTTAGAATAATTATAGGAACAATTACGGGCCATAACACACTTAATAAACATCTTTTTAACATAGGTGCCACTGACAGTCCCCTTTGCAGGGGATGCCTTGACGCCGAGAAATCAGCCGCCCACGTAATCCTGGAATGCGTGGCAGTGGCCTCTCAACGTGAAGAAATCCTCGGAACAATGAGGTCGCTCCGCGAAGCCTGTGAAGCTCCCAGGAAGCTTCTGTGCTTTTGGGCGGAGCTAGGCTGGCTCTGTTAGCCAGAATCCCCACGCACAACGGACCGAATGAGAGTCTAAGTGCGGAAAAGGGAGTCCCATCATCATCATCATCATCACTGGTTTTGCATATCTTGATGTGTAGCCGTGTGTACAAGACTGACATCAAAGTAACAGGAATTCAAACTTTTTAGGGTCAGTGCACACAGAGACGTGTCGCGAAGATACTGGAAATGTATATTTTATCTTGTTGTAAATAAAGTTAAAAGAAGGATGGACAAAACGTCCCACCCCTTGTAACACTTCCTCCCATATATCAAATGAAAGCACTTGAAAAGTGTATCATTTCATTGTATGACAGCAAACCTGTAAACCATGGGACAAAAAAGTTATTGAGACTTGAAAGTCAAAATACCAACGATACATATTGTTAGGCAGAAGTCATGTAAGTCTTAAATTATATTAATCCATACTCAATACAGTGTGCTAATGCATCGTTGACGTTACTGTATTTAAAAAAAATGCCAGTAGGGGGGGCGCTTCTTGATTTAACCAATGAGCCCAATGGTAGAGTTTGCCGTTAAATAAAGAAAAATGTTTATTTGAAAGCCGGTACACACAAAAAGGAACATGATAACAAATCATGATGATGTCAGCTTGACAAATGTCACATGATATGCAAAAAAAAAAAACTTTCTTTAACCAATTTATCGGACTACCTTCACCTCATCCGCGATTCTGTGCCTTAACGATTGGGTTTGTCGACTATGAAAGTAGAAGACAGGCGTCAACTATGTGTTACGTGTTCGCGATCTTTACTTCGAGTCTTCGAGAATTCGTCATAGTGTTTATTACGAGAATTTGTATATGGAAGCTCGGCCGGGATTCACAGAGTTTATAATGGAACACATTGATTTCGAAAATGTCAGTTGTAATATTGAATAATGGCGTTTTGGAAAAAGAATAAGGCGCTAACTGCACAATCGAGTGAATCGCGGCGATATTGTAGTCGTACCACATATTTCCATATACTCTATATGAACGTGTCTCCACACGGCGATGTTCACAGATTTACACATGGTAATGATGAGTGGGTACGAGCGTTGGTGCTGGTACGCATAATTACTTTGACAAAAAGCTATTCAGACACTGTTAGCACTTCGGACACTAATGAAGGAAACCAACAAATGACTTCAACGACCATGTATAGTACACTGGAGATTTTTTTGACTCCTTTGCTACCTCGTTAGTTGAGTACCTAACGTTTTGGTTGTGGCGGCATGTGACGGTATTAAAGCCATGTTCTTCTAAGTAGGGGCTGTGGTAGGGGATTGAGCCTTTAAAGCTAGTAGCTAGCATTTAAACTAGTTTAAATTCATTATTTTCATACAATTTTATCACTACTAAGTACTATGATTTTCTTTTAAAAAGTCAGAAGTGGGTGCCGCTATGTCAACAATGTTACTTTTTTTCATGATCTGTATACATATTATCATGAGAAAAAGCTAAGAGAAATGTTTTCTGAAAATTGAAATTCATCTTTTGACATAAAAGTCTAAATAACTTTTTTCTCCCATAGCTTACAGGTTTGCTGTCATACAATAAAATGATACACTTTACACGTACTTTCATTTGATCTATGGATGGGAGTGTTACAAGGAAAGGGACGGGGTCCATACATTTCTGCCCATTCTTCTTTGAGTCGCTCTATTGACTGTGCACGCAGCGTCGCGACTCCGTATCAATTAACAATTACATTAGGTTAAAGCGAAACGAGCGCATTTTTTTAAAGTTTAAAATTTCCTCTAATTTCATTTCAGCCTTATACCTACTTACCTGGTCGCGGGACTGTGACCCCGAAACGTAAAGAGCTATTGAAGGACACCGTGGATTTTAGTTAGTAGGAGTCTGACCGTCCCTCTCTGCCCTGGGTGGGAGGACTCATTTGATGATTTTACTACGATAAAAAATACCTACTTACCTAGATTGAGAGAAATTGCTGATGATCTGGTCATACGTTTCCAATTCATAGTAAACAGTTACAGGCGCCTTCATCGTCTCACTTACTTCTAATAATATGTAACAAGAGCATTCTTTTGATGTATAATCTTTTACAGTGTCTCTACATTTTTTTTCACTATTGTATATGTTGCAATCAGTGTAGTCTTTTACAATTTCATAGCCGTCATACTGAAAAAAAAGGAAAAATATAGATGTAGAAAAAAATGGTGGTGAGTTGGGAATAAAATTCAACCGTTGTACCCAACGACGATATATATACTCCGCATGCACGATCTAAGGAACAAAAACTATTCTGTCAACTCGCTGAGGTACTACGTAAGCGAGGGGGACGGGGAACTGCATTGTGATTGGCTAACTCAAGGTCTGTTCTGTCTCAAGGTATGTTTACGGCTCACAGGAGTGGTCGAAATAAGACCGATATAAGACTTTTTTGCCTTATGTGTTGACAGACATCGGTCACCTGTTATTAGGAGTCTAGTAATATATTGTCGTTGTGTTGAAGTAAGGTTCGTTTTCCAGTTACACTCTTTCAGACAAGCATCATCAAATGATGTTGAACGTTTTGTAGTAAGGATAATGTTTTTTTTGGCATTTTAAACAAGCAGGCAACGGTTAAAATTAAAGATTACTTACCGAGATTCGATTAATTAACAATATTATTCCAACTATTAAAGAAATTAAAGCAATTATTGCTAAAATAACAGCATTTCTGTGAGTGCATTCTTTACCTAGAAAAAAAAATGTGGTATTAATTTTTATAGTACCTAAATTATTTAATTGTTACTGCAATTTAATTAAGGGTCAATGCACACCGAGACGCGACTGTTGGTACATTTTTATGATGCGACTTAAAATCTAACTTTAAACTTAACTTTCAGCTTTAATTAATTACTACATGAAAAGATACATATTTCTATTATCGTCGCCTCTCTTCGAGTCGTGTCGCGTCTCGTTTTGAACTGACTAAAACTAAAATGTCTTAAAATTAAAGTACTTACCACAACATCCAGTTTTTGACTTCTCCATGTTAAAATCTAAAACAACAAAAGAAACATATTTGATCATTCTTAAATGAAGACATCGTTTCAGAATCCAGAATGTTCCACAGATTACTAAAAGACATCATTAATTAATGTCAATAGACATATTAGAACAGTGTTTTCCTTTTCAATTTAATCATATTCAGACTCACTGACAAAAATCCACCGACATCTTTTAATTGCCCTGCCCTTCACGTTCTAGGGTCAGGGTAGCCTGTTTAGTCCCGCGATCGAGGGTTTTGGCCCTCTGGGCTCCTTACGGGAATTGCTCCAACCAGCCTAAATCACCAATACAACCCTCCAAGTTCATAAAACCCTAGGAAAAACAGGAAAAGTCATTCCTAGGACTTTATGAACTTGGAGGGTTGTATTGGTGATTTTGATGATTATAATTCTCTAACTACATAGGTACGTCTTAAAACCGCGAATAATATTTTAATCAACATAAACCCCAGCAATGGCCTGCAAATTGCAAAAAACGCAAGAAATTTTGAATTTTGCGGGCTGGTTGGAGCATTCCCCTTAACCTCTTTGAGGCGCGCGTGGAATCCGACGCGTCATTGACCCGGGCATGGTCCCTGATTAGACGGTGAGCTAGCTACCCTATTACTCACCGTTCGCATGCCCGCTCCTATAATGGTGGCCGGAAATCGCGGTTTTAATATCTGGATTTTTAAATGCCACACACACCTAGTCACAACTTCTACTAAGCCATCTACACAATATAACACAGCGACTTTTATTGGCTCCGATCAAGGCTTAAATACTCTCTGGAACGTAAAGGGCTATTGAAAGATCACCGTGGATTTTAGTCAGTATGAGTCTGACAGTCCCTTTTGCTCCACACAGAGCGGAAGGACTCATTTGATGATTTTACCACGCTATTAGAAGACCATAAATATATTTAACCGTAAGATTCTAGGAATGGTATCTAATTTAGAAATCCTGTCTAAAAACAAAATATCATCGAATGTAAAAGAAACCTTCGTTTGTGAGACTATCAAATGATCGAAAGAGTATATTTTTAACAGTATTGATTCCTGGCCGAGAATGTTTATTTTTCAAACATCCAATGATCTAATTTTGATCAAAATCTGCTAACTCCTTGAAGTATTGTTAGCTATTCCTCATAGTTTCGGATTTATTCAAGCTCAGTTGGAAAATGTACCTGCACATTAGCAGCTGTATTCTAGAGGGTGCGGCCGAAACTTCTCCCCGCATTATTGATCTGGAATAAATGACACTTGCTTTAAACTTTGTTGGTTACAATAAAGTTATTGAAATAAATCTATGAGTCTTTAGCGGGCCATCCACTAACGTTAATTGCCTGCCAGAATCTACAATCCTTACGGAATGAACGCCATTGGATTTGCGGGGGACGATGTACCTACCTAAACGTGTGTTTGGTCACTGAAATATTGTTTTTTAAGGCGTGTTGTGATAAACTCAGGTAAAGAACGTACGTTGGCTTCAACGGTTTTATTTTATCCCGTCGCTTTTCTGTACAATTTGCACAACGGGAAGAGTCAGAAATAATTAACGTTAGTGGATAGCCAGCTTTTGAATCAGACTCGTAGATTTTGAAATATATTTTATATCTTTGATTCACAATGATAAAACTGTAAACGGATCCAGTGATATCCCTGAGTTGTTGAACAAGATTGGACTGTGTACTTTGTTCATTTTTTGATAAATGTTGTTGGTTACTTTGATACAGATAAAATTCTTATGTAGCTTACAGACTGCGAGAAACCTCTGCGAGAAACCCCGAACATTCGAGAAGCGTACATTTTGAAGTTTTCTCTGCGTATCTATTAAATGACATGAGCAAACAGGAGAATGATAAATTTAAGTTTTTAAGAGACATGAGCAAAAATTACTCTAATGATAAGAAAATTTGAGATAACGTAGGTCACGTTGCGTTATTATGCGATTTATGCGTATTGTTTTCACCCGGATAAGCAACTTGTATTATGCGAAAGAGTCACTCAACAAGCAATGAGCTATGCTCGCAGTTTCTTTGTCCGGAACACGGATATTCGGCGAAGAACCAGAGGACGCGCCCGGCGCTAGCTGTACTGGTGGTCGCGCGAGATAGAGCGCTGCGCGAGGCTTGCGTTGCCGCGCGACGCCGGTACACCAGATTCCGCAGGCGCCGCACCCGACCTCCGGATGCGGCAGCCGTAGAGGCGGAGCTGTACGAGGGCTACAGGGCAGAGAAGGCCGTCCTCTGAGATGCGATCTGGCGGGCCAAGGAATTGGCCCGCGAAGAGATGCTTGGGAACTCTGGACGGGCCCCATGGGGCCGCCCCTACAAGTGGGTGCGAGAGAAGCTCCGCCCCTGGGCTCCCCCATTGACGCAGAGTCTCCGGCCTCAGTTCGTGGAGGACGTGGTGAGCGCCCTGTTCACCTCGCGACCGAGGTAGACCTGAGACCTGGCGGTGGATCGGCTCAAGGCCGAAAACACCGCCCCAGGACCCGACGGCCTGCCAGCGAAAGCCTGGGTCCTGGCGTTCGGGACTCTCGGGTCTCGACTAGGGGGGCTCTTCAGCACGTGTCTGGAGAGGGACCAGTTCCCGCTTCGTTGGAGGACGGGGAAACTGGTCCTGACACAGAAGCCCAGTGGACTCTCCGTCCGCATTCCGGCCCATCGTGCTGCTCGACGAGGTGGGCAAGCTCTTTGAGAGAGTTATTGCAGACCGCCTCGTCAAACACCTGAATCGGATGGGCCCGGACCTGTCGGAGAGCCAGTTTGGCTTACGCCGTCGGGCGACGGTGGACGCAGTGATGCGTGTGAGAGCCCTCACGACGGGGGATGCAGTGGCCCGGGGCAGGGTCGTCTTGGCGGTGTCCTTGGACATGGCCAATGCCTTTACCAACCTGCCCTGGAGTTGCATCCGTCGCATAATCGAGGAGTACCTGACGGACAGAGCCGTCATCTACCCCGGTCACCGGGGAGAGTGGACTCGGCGAGAGATGTCGTGCGGTGTTCCACAGGGATCGGTCCTGTGGCCGCACCTGTCGAACATCAGGTACGACTAGCTGTAAAAAGTCAAGATAAGCAATTCTCCTAATTTATAATGTGTGATGCTGTTAGGTCAATTGTAGTGTCGATACTGCCGCTAGCAAGTAGGTAGGTATTTTGCGCGTCCTCTGAAAATAATAATGCACAATAGAGGTAGGTAGCACATAAAAATAACTGATCTATATTTCAAGGCAATTTCTTTGAACCATTATGTACCAATATCTATCTATAATCTCTCTTCTTTAAATCAATGTATTTTTTTTTTCAATTCTTTTATATCGTACCTATTGCTAAATACAGATGAATCTTTGAGGCGGTCACTTCCAATGAAAAATTTAAAATAATGAAACTTTATAATTTTGATAAGTGGCTCAACACAGAAGAAACATTAGATAAAAATATAAAATTAGTGAAGGTTGCCGTGCATCATTGCTTCCCAGAACTTAATGCTTGCTAGCGACACTATTGGACTGTTTAATAATACAGCTCGGTTTTTTTCCATAATCAATGGTTTTCATTCCTGGTCATGAATATTGTTTTTTCAAAATTCCGCCCCTAAGACCAACCACTGAGCCAAACTTTCACTCTGGTCTGGTCATCTCAGGTTACGTTATCGATTTAAGCAACATAGTTGAACTTTTAGCTTGTATGAAGGTTTAGAAACATTTTTCTTCATTAATTTCTCGAAAAATACATTTCCGCGGAAAAATAGTGGCAGCATTATAGTAGTTCGTTCGCAACCGTAGGGGCGCCGATATTGATAGCGATCACCATCTGGTGGTTGCTGAAGTCCGGCTTAAAGTAGCAGTAGCCCGTGCGGCTGGAGGATTTGGCAAAATTGGTTCGAGGTTTTCGACTCGATTTGCGCAATCGCTTTGCTGTGCTCAATGCTGCTCCGGAATCATTAGACGAGGAGTGGAACCGCTTCAAAGTGGTCTACACAGAGACCAGCTCCGCCGTCTTAGGGCACAAATCGACTCACTCTCGGGAAGACACAACGTACGTGGGGCCTGATTGAAGATCGCAGAAAGCTGCATTTGACACTGCTTGGAACCCATGACGACGCCATACGAACCGACCTTAACACACAATACCGTCAGAAACGCAAAGAAATCTATCGCAGTACCCGCAAAGATAGGAGGCAGTGGGCTGATGGTATTGCTGATCGTGCTCAACAAGCTGCAAACACAGGTAACCTGAAGGAGCTGTACAAAGCTACCAAAACCTTGGCGGGTAACAGCAAGTCAAAGAAAAAGCCGCTGAAATCTAAGGATGGTCGGCTCATTAAGACGTCAGAGGGGCAGCTTCAACGCTGGCATCAACACTTTGAGGAGGTCTTCCGTTTGTTTGCCAGTTACATCGACGCCTGATGTTACACATGTTAGTTCCCCACCACCCCGGCTTCTCGACATCAACACGGAACCACCGACAGCCTCTGAAGTTGCGGAGGCAGACCGCTCTTTGAAAACAGGCAAAGAACCAGGACTTGACCTGATAACTGCGGAAATGTTACAAGCCGACTTATCCTCCGCCGTCGGCGTCTTGACGCCTCTTATTAAAAAGATCTGGACCGCCGAAGAGCTCCCTGACGAATGGAACAAAGGTCTCCTTATAACTGTACCTAAGAAAGGTGATCTAAGCCAGTGCGATAACTGGAGAGGTATTACGTTGCTCTCGACTCCCTCGAAGGTTTTCTGCAAAATTATACTGGATAGACTGTCGAAGGCCGTGGACTTCTACGCAATGAGCAGGCTGGATTCCGTAGTAACCGCTCATGTACGGACCAGATCAACACTCTCCGAATCATATTGGAGCAGGCATCAGAATGGCAGAGGGAGGTTTATCTAACCTTTGTCGACTTCGAAAAAGCCTTTGACACGCTGAAGTGGTCTAGCATCTGGTCCCGCCTCCTGGAAATTGGAGTGCCACCGAAATTCGTCCGTTTGTTACAATCGATCTACAAGACCTATTCTTGTAAGGTAACTCACGACGGCCTCATCTCGGACGACGTAACAGTACACGCGGGTGTTCGCCAAGGTTGCCTCTTGTCGCCGCTCCTTTTCTTAGTCGTTCTTGACGGAATAAAGCTTCGCATCTTAGAGAACAGGCGCCGCGGCATAGAGTGGAGATTATCCAACGTCTTGGAGGACTTGGATTACGCCGATGACCTATGCCTCCTGAGTCATACCCATGCCGATATGCAAGCTAAGTTGGACGATTTGGAACAGGAAGCGGCGATAACAGGGCTTAAAATAAACATCCGGAAGACCCAGGAGATAAGAACTGGTGTGAAGAATCGCTCACCGTTGCTGATTGGCACCGAGGCAGTGAAACGCGTCCACAAATTTACTTACCTCGGAAGCGTCGTGTCAGAGACTGGTGGTAGTGAGGAGGACATCATCTCACGGATAGCCAAAGCCAGAGCTACCTTCGCGCAGCTGAGATCTGTTTGGCAATCGCGTAAACTGACCCGAAGGATTAAACTTAAAATATTCAGGTCCAATGTAAAATCCGTGCTGCTTTACGGGTGCGAAACGTGGAAGGTTACAAAGGACATCTCACGCCAATTACAAGTCTTCGTCAACCGCTTTCTTCGTCGCATTCTCGGAATTTACTGGCCCGAAACCATCTCCAGCGTAGAGCTGCTGGGGAAATGCAACGAGAGCCCGATCGACAACCAGATCAAGCGTCGCAAGTGGAAATGGATTGGCCACACGCTCCGAAGGGACCCTGACCACATACCCAAACAAGCTTTGGATTGGAATCCCCAAGGGAAAAGAAAGCGTGGCCGTCCCCGTCAAACTTGGCGACGCACCGTGCTAGCGGAAGCGGCGAGCATTGGATTGACGTGGAGCGAGGTGAAGCGTGAAGTTCAAGACAGATCGCGATGGAGGACATCTGTGGACGCCTTCTGCCCTATCTAGGGGTCATAGGATCTTAAGTAAAAGTAAGTAATTATAGTAGTGGACGTCAAGTCCACTACTATAATGCTGCCACTATGCCACCCTGCCAGTCCTGCCACCCTACCAATTTTAAACCCTTGTAACAATCTCCAACTGCAGCATAATACTAAAGCCAACCATTTTCCTAATCATCATTTTTGTTGGGAGATTAATTTCCTCCATTGATTTTTACGTACCTACCCAAATTAAACACATACCGATTTATTCCTTAAAATCTCTAGATTACACAATAATGATACAAATTCTTACCAATACTGTTGATGATGATTATCTTTTACAATAAACTTAAATATTTTAAAACTTCCACATTTTGGGGTCACGGTCGAACACAAACACTCGCTAGGAATTTTCACTTTTCACACAAACAGCCAAACAACTCTTATCGCCGCGCTATAAACTAAACTATTTAAAAAAGTACTCTGTGATACTAAATAAACAAATTAACGAGATAAAACTAATGAATACGTCAAACGTCAAACGAACGAACTAGTCTGTGGAACGAACGAAATCAAACCACAGATTAAATGAATCGAACGAACGATTCTTAGTAAAAAAAAAAACAGAAAAAAACCGTTTGTTTAGCGCCTTATTCACGTTCCATCTTGCTGTACGTCCCGCCAGGCTTGACGTACGTCATAACAATAATAATAATTGACGTACGTCAAGCCTATTCAGGGTGTTTTTGCGTCGTGCATCGTGCATGACCTTGGCAGGACGTACAGCAAGATGGAACGTGAATAAGGCGCTTTTCTGTCAAATGAATGAATGAACGGGAAATGTAAAGCTGAGAACAAACTATCGGTCGCGTCCTTCAGACCGGGTTGAAGAGACGTGGCTTTTCATATCTAGCCTAGTACAAGTGGTACCTGTGCTAGGCTAGTAGATTAAATTCTATACTGTGCATACTGTGCAAAGTGTAGGTCGTTACAGTGAGTATAGACGATTGAAATTTGAACGTCTGTACACACCTCAAGTCGTTAGGCGCGAAACCCGTTCATGCAAGCGTCAATCATTTCTATGTGATGATGGTTGGATGACAGAATTTTATTGCCTACAATTTTCGTCTTGCAAACGCTGCGTCACAAACGTCATCACAAAATCATCGCCCTAGATCATCGCATTCAAGAGGGTATTTGACAAGAATTTGGATTCAATATTTGAACTAAAAAGAGTATAAATATCTTTTTCAAAAAAAGTAACCGTCTTCAAAAACAACTATGGTTTTATTTTGAAAAAGTTTCGTATTTTTATGATCTCCATGTTGGTTTTGTCAAAGAACAGGCTTGCTTAGTAAAGCTTTATGGAGGTCTACATCCTGATCGTTATTCCATTATTTAATACGTCATGTCCATTTTTCCCTAGGTCTCGAATTCAACTGCGAACACTCCGTGAGTGTGGATGCGTCCGCGATTCGCATTTCCAAAAATTGTCAAAAAATGGTCACTTATCGGAAAACGATGCGGAGCGTGTTAACGCGCACGACAAGCGTGGACAACATCTACACTCGTGTTTCGCAGTTGTCGCGGCTTTTCACAGCCGTTCCCACCGCGAGTGTAGAGCCGGCTTAAGGTTGAAACTGATGAAAGAATGCTCAGTCTTTGCAAGGTCTTTGCTCTATTTCTATCAGTTTGACGCTTGTTTGACGACTTTTTGATAGTTTGTTGCAGTTTGATGGGTTTGATATCTTTGTTTAATCTGTGACACAACTGTCAAATGACCAACTCCAAAAAAATTGTGAGAGGAAGAAAATAAGTGCTATTCGATGCGGTTAAGATTCTCATTATTTCTACTAAATAAAATATAGTAAATACCAAATTAAGCGGAAAAGCGCAAGAAGAACCAAAATTCTTAGATAGAAAGCAACAAGATGTCCAGTGAAACTGGTAACAAGAATGTAAGTAATCGAAACAATCACGAAGATGCATGATCAAATAATGATTCAGACACTTTTAACGAAGGAAACGAGCTTGATAAACAATTTATTTGGTGTATTTGTAGCAATGTCCTGTTTGTGTTGATTTTCATGTAATTTCATAGCAGTTGATATTGCTATTTACGCTTGTGAAAGTGTGTCAGTATATGAACTGAATATTAACTGGTGTGAATGTGTCACAGACATTTTGTACATAACTGTGTTTGTTCGAAGTTTGAATGCCGATGTTTGAACGGCATCCCTTATCAAGTCCTGTGATTAGAAAATATGTTGGTATGATACTAATGTTAATTACCTACATTCCTTCATTAGTGACTCTTCTTGTTTCTTTATGAAAATTCAAAACTATTTTTAGTTTATTGTTTATTTATTCATTTATTTAACTGTATCCACAACACAGTACAAAGGCACACTTAATTCCTTGGGCATTCCCAGTCTACCTTAGGGTGATGCAGAGAAATTTTGCATAGATCTTGAACCTCACAATTATTTATTGCTATTGATTACATCAGTACCCAGTAAATAAATTTTCATTAAGTTGAAACTATCTTCACTGTATAATTGATTGATAGTTTTATGTCAATCAAGAGCTATTAATTATAAGTCCAATGATAGTCACTACAATATATGGAACTTGTGCGTTGTGAAAGCAAGTTGTATGATTAACGTGACTGTCAGGAACCTGATGTAGACATTTTCAATATTAGAACATTATTCATTTGAAGAAAATTTTAACTTCTTTTTCTTTTAAATATATCCTTTTTTTATTTTAATCTAGCTTTTTCGAGTGTAAATATATTATTATTATTATTTCCTTGCTCTTGTGTTATTTCTATAGTCTCAGTTTTCTCATACTTCTTGTAGTATGAGTTGACGGCATGGTTAACGCAGGGGCTGAGCGATTTGACTGCTGCGCTGCCTGTCATGGGTTTGATCCCCGCACAGAACAAATATTTGTAAGACCTACACGTAGTTGTTTTGTTTGTAAATGCGCCTATGACAAAGGAGAAATTCCTAGTGTGGGGTAGGGCAACTTTAAAAAAGAAACTTTCTGTTTAGCTGTATGTTTAAAAAAAACGCGCACACAAAATACGCGCATCTGACGTGGAGTTGCGGATACCAGCCCGTTTTACAATACAATCAATGTTTTAAAAAATAAAATATATAGGTACAATAGCAAAAATAACACTAGTTTACAAAATTTTACTTTTTATTTATACCCCGAACCGAATGTATGTCAATATGTTGATCTACCTTCCCTAAACCTAAAAGTGTTAGCAGAAATATTTTATCACGTCGGATTTTTTTTTTTGCAGACAAATGTTTTTTTAACTACCCGACGTGGTGGTGATATTATAATGTTTATTCGTTCGCTTCAAACGACAGTTACTTTGCTTTGGATTGATTTAAAATGGCTAGCAGAAAGTACAAACAAAGTTCTGACCGTTTATGTTATGTTTGTGGACAGTTTATATTAAAAAAAAAGAGAAGACGTATTGTAGATTCGTTAAAAACTGCATATCTTCATTATTTTGGATTTCCTAGATAAAAAGTGGGTGCCTCACGTGTTTTGCGAAAGCTATAGAATCATCTTACTCCAGTGGTTATCAGGAGAAAAAGTTTACCTTCCATTTTTAAGTAAATATATATTTCTTAAACCAGACGTGACAGAATTTTTTTATTATTTTTTCTGGATAGTTCTACCTGAACACGAAATAAAATGACAACTTTCAGCTGGGGTAAGAAAACCGTGTAAACTAGTGTAATTGATTGATATTACGGTTGTCTAAATATCATCTTCTCTTTTGCTTCAGTTTTCCAACCTGGAAACTCCAGGTTATGTTGGGTTTGCCAACTTGCCGAACCAGGTGCACCGTAAATCGGTGAAGAAGGGCTTTGAATTCACTCTTATGGTGGTGGGTGAGAGCGGGCTGGGCAAGTCTACGCTTGTCAATTCATTGTTCCTGACTGACTTATACCCTGAACGTGTTATACCTGATGCTATTGGTAAGTTCAATATCTGATCATACATACACCATTTCCCCCCTTTTAATTTTCCGTAACGTATTGGTAACTGGCCCTTGTTTTACCTTTGGAGTAGGGAACCCTATTAGATTTTTATGAAAAAGTTCATTATTACAACTGATTAAATAAAAACGCATCAAAATCTCTCCATTCTTTTAGGAGCTAAGATACACTTACGCAGTCACGTCAAACTTATAAGTTTCCTTATTTGCGTCGGCAAATTAAAGTGGTATCTTATTTACAGAGAAGACCAATCAAACGGTGAAACTAGATGCATCAACTGTGGAGATTGAGGAGCGTGGAGTGAAGCTTCGGCTCACTGTGGTGGACACTCCTGGCTATGGCGATGCTATTGATAACACCGATTGTTTCAGGGTAACTATTTCATATTAACTAGCTAGCTACGCTTTCAACCGGTCCTACTGGAAGTCTAAAGGCCATGCCATTTTAGTTTTCGTCATAATCAGCCTCGAGACTCCTTTCAACGTTTTTCGATATTCCTCATAGTTTCGGAGATAGCCATCCATGCTCAGTTGACTTTTTATTTTTATATATATCATAATTTTTTCACAAAGTGGCATTCTCCTCATTCCCAATCAAAAAACATACACATCAAGTAATACTAAACCAGGAACCTTGGCCTCGCTTTTTATAATCTTTCCTCACATTAAACGGTCAGCTCAAACTGGTGTTGCATAAATTGATGTGTTGTGTTATGAGCTATGCCATGTGTACGTAACTTTTTGCAAAAAAATGTGGAACCTTGTTTGTTTGTTTACAGTCGATAATTCAATACATTGACGAACAATTTGAGCGATTCCTTCGTGACGAGAGCGGACTCAACCGACGTAACATCGTGGACAATCGTATACATTGCTGCTTCTACTTCATATCGCCGTTCGGACATGGGTAATTCTTTAGATTATAATTTTCATATTACAGAATGAAGATAGTTAAAACTAACTTGTACCTTAAATAAACTTAATAATGTAGTTGAAACTAAATATTTCAAGACATTGTGTCTGCAAATTGTTATTTGAATTAATAAATATCAAATAGTTGGTATAAGGTAAAGCTTTGCTTATCTACTAGTAATATACTAGTACCTGCTAGTAATATACTAGTACCTACTTGTAGTAATATAACCATAGATCAGAATAGAAAGAGCTATTTATGTTCATTGACCGCAAACATTGATGTTAATATGGATATTCCACGGGATCGAAACGCGTAATGTCGCCTCATTAAGGAAACAAAAGAAAACAACAGCGGGGTGTTTTTGTCGGTAGAGTGACGTGCCTGTTTTTGTCTCTTTGTATGCCACTAGAATTCAGGTCTTTACCAACAGTAACTTGTTGACTCACTCCAAATTCCAGGACTCAATGAATTTCCACATTAATCTTACCTATGCCAAGTACATTAAACAGCTTTACTTATTCCGATCCTATGATTATAACATGATACCTTCCCCTGACAGGCTAAAACCTCTGGACATTGAGTTTATGAAGCAACTGCACAACAAAGTGAACATTGTGCCTGTCATCGCCAAAGCTGACTGCCTCACTAAGAAGGAAGTGCAGAGGCTCAAGACCAGGGTAAGTAATAGTTTGTTAAGCGCTCTACACACCAAAGCGGCCGACCCGCCGACACAAACCTCTGACACAACCCGGCGGCCTATGTTGAAAGAAGCATGTCGGCAACATTCGCGCGCGCGTGTTGCCCGACGACATGTCGGCGACTTGTCGGCGGCTTTGGTGTGTAGAGTACTTTACTCAACACTGACTCGTCCAAAGAACCAGAACCGGGTGGTCTACCATGACGTCTTATTGCGAGAGTAATTCCATTGTGGGAACGAGGTGGTGCTAGACGACTTGTATAGCCGTCTCTTTCCCACACTGGAATCACTCTCGCTTTAAGACGTTATGGTAGGCCACCTAATATTATCTACACTATTATGCTTCTGCTTGTGAAAAGATACGTTATGTCGTCAATATTCATCAGTTGTCACTTGAAAATTAAATTTACCATAAAATACTTGGTGCAGTAGTAGATTTTTAACTAGAGAGCAAACATGCGAGAATGTTTTGAATCCAGAGCGGAGCGATGATTTCAGAGGAGGATGCTGAGCGTAGCGAGGGATTTTAAGCAAAGGGTTCTATTCTTCACAGTTTACCCGACCTGGGGAAAGTGTGAAGTCCTGTAAAGAGTTAGTCTGAATTTGTACCCGGTCGAATGACAATAGGCTGGCCCGCTATAACTTGACTCTTAAGAGCATGTAGGACTGTTTTTTCCTAGAAACTTTCAAGTCCTAATTTTTCAAAAACACTACCGATTTTATTGAAACTTCATATGCATTAGCATAAAAATTTATAGGTCTAAAAAGTTATGTAGTAATATTTGATATCCTAAAGGTAATGGAAGAAATAGAACGCGAGGGCATCAAGATCTACCCGCTCCCAGATTGTGACAGCGATGAAGATGAAGACTACAAAGAACAGGTTTGTTATTAGACTCTACTTCACACTGTTTTTGTTTTTGTTGGCTTGCCTCCTTCCACTTCTCGCGATTCGGCGGGTCCTCCTTCAGTTCGGACGGAATCTATACAGATAGTCTCGCCACGTCCTTGGGCTACAAAAAATATAATTTTTGGATTAGTATCATAATATTAATTTTGATTTAATCGTTGTATTGCTTGCGCAGAGTATTTTACGGTCTAATTATTCCGCCAGTAAAATTATCAAAAACTACAATTTGAGCCGTATTTTTTTTCTTTCTTTACGAATATTGAAGAAACTACGATGCAATGTAATTTTAAGTGCGTTCAAACGTCACGAGCCCCTACTCCAAAGTCTTGATGCGTTTCGTCATTGACAATATTCACAAAAAAAAAAGATTTTTCATTATTTTTAATTGACGGACTTAAGAGATTGTACTTTATTGTTGCTGATTACGGAGGTATAAAAGTCCGGTATAGTCTAGTTTAGCCTATACTGGACTTTTATACCTCCGTAACAGCAACTTGAATGTACGTATTGTCGTACAGTGCGAAGAGAAATCAATGTCACATACATTTTTGAAGTATTCCACATTGGGCACCCACCATTGCACCTGCGAATTTGATAGTAGTGTTATGTGGAATACTTAAGGTGCCATACACTCAGGTGCCAGCCACATTGGGCACCCCCTAATATGGATATTTCGAACGTGACTTGTTGTTAACCGACAACGGGAGGGCCAACTGCAATGCGGTGGATGTGAATCAATCTCTATCTGTTTCACAGTAATCTTAAATGAGCTCACTGCGCTGTGATAAGCAGATGTTGATTAAGTTGACTCACTGTACTTGCCTATGGATGTAGAATTTAGTATTTACATTATTATACTTTTGGTAAGGGCTATAAAGTGGCAAAATCAAGTAACGGTGGGCCGCCATATTTAGACTAAAAACATAATCCATCTATCAGATTAATTTCAAGCAAAAGAAAAACTTAATTGGTCCAAGCGTCATTGAGATATCGGAAAAAAATAATTAAAAGAGATACGGAAATAAATCTTATTTGCAGGTTATAGCTATCAGTAAACATCTCGGCAGAGAATTGACTACTACTTTGCTATCGATCATTCAAATATATTTGTTCCTCGCGGGAATCAATCTCTCGGTTATTGCCCCAACCGTGCCATCAAGAGTAAAGATACATGATTCTCTTCAGTGAATCATCTTCATCGTGTACAGGTCCGTCAATTGAAAGCGGCAGTTCCGTTCGCGGTGTGCGGCGCGGGCCAACAGCTGGAGGTGCGCGGGCGCAGAGTGCGCGGCCGCCTGTACCCCTGGGGGGTCGTCGAGGTCGAGAACCCCGAACACTGCGACTTTATCAAGCTCCGGACTATGCTCATGTGAGTCATATGATTTTTTACTTTATTTTGGTATTCTTAGAGTTAGTTTTAGCAGGCATGGATCATCATTCTGCTGAAGACGGTTTGGCGATTTCAGATTTAGTCCAGATTTTCTCGAAATAGTTTTTGTAGACCAAATTCGAAGTAGATCAAAATCGTCAGGGGTCGGGTTGCCTCCTACCCACTCACATGGCGTGGGGGTCAACGGCTTATCCTGGCGTTATACTCGTGAACGGGTGCTGCTTGTGGTGACTGGTCGACTTGCTGACCTTTGGTTTTGTTAAATGTATTTTAATTTCTTTTCTGTGCAGGTATTGTTATTTACTGCAATGGTCCTAGTTTGTCTTTTTGTGTCTTCTAGTCACGATTGGGATGTAATTTCGAATTAATGTATAATGTGAATGTTCTATTAAATTGTATTAAATCTTGGTTCTTCTAACCGTACAGACAGATGTGTTGCTGGGGAGTTTGTTCCGCCACTTCTTCTTCCCAGCCAAAACACTAGGAAGTGTCGAAGGGGGGGCGCTTTGGGGGACTGTCTTATGTAAAAATTGACCTTCAAAAAGTGCTGATAAATCAGCCTAATTTGAATAAATGACTTTTGATTTTGATTTTGATTTTGAAATTGAAAACGATGTTAACCAAAAAATAAAAAAGTAGCGTGAATTTTCAACTTTTTCCTTGGGATTGGCGACTACCATAGCTAACAGGGAACTAATTATATGGTTACTTTGCTGGTCTTATCGGTAACAGTATAGCTAGACTACTATATGTTGCCAACTTTCTTTCAGCACCCACATGCAGGACCTGCAAGAAGTGACACAAGAGGTCCACTACGAGAACTACAGATCTGAACGACTCGCGCGCAGCGGACAGGTGCCCAAGCGACACACGTGAGTAGTACTGGTTTTTCTAATACGCACTAATGCTTGCGTCGCGATTCGTCACGGAAAAACGATTAACATTGAACTGAAAGCCACAAACGCACCCAAAAAACTCGTGACTAACTTCTTTTAGAAGACAACGTTACTTTAGCTGGTCATTTTTATGCAGAAGCTAGCCCATATAAATAGCCTTACAGAAGTCGCTTATGATGTGTAAAATCGGAAATCTCATCTCGGTAATAAGCAACACGACTTTAGACTTTGAGACAATAAACCTATCCACAGCTCTCGGCAAGACATGCTTAACTTTGGTGACATGGTTGCTTATCCTTGCTCACTCATCCAAAGACAGATTTCAGCAAGAGTTGATTGACTTTGGTATAATTCATTCAAGTCAGATCTAGACAAGATTTGCTACCGTCTGACGGTTCTCTGACCAATCGTGTTCTACGTTTACAGGCTTCCTTTACCAAGCTATAGAAAAGATAGTACATACAGTTCATACATTTCGTCAAAATCGGCTTCGAGACTCCTTTCAACGTTTTTCAATAGTTTCGAAAATAGCCATCCACGCCCAGTTAAAAAATTCACCCTGTATACATAAAATAGAACACACATTCTTTATTACTTTCACTTCAAGAGATCGAAACGCAAATCGTGTAAAACATCTAAAAGTATGAAGTCATTCCAATAATTAACATGCTTGAATGATTGGAAAAATGTACGCTATTTATAGAAAGTTAACTAAACGTTCGCGTAATCAATGATAATCTAAACAGCAATGCTTGGAATTAGCATACTTTGTGCGTGAGTACCGTCGAACTAGCTATTTTTAACCTACTTCGAAAAGAGAAGGTTCTCAGTTTGACCTGTATGTTTGCATGTACGTTTGACCGCGATTATCTAGCGTGTTTCTAACCTAACATAAATGTGTTGCTGGGGAGTTTTTTCTTCCCAAACAAAAGTATTTGAAGAAAATGAAATGCATTTTTGGGGACATTGTTACAAAATGTTACTAGTTAGGATGTAGGTACTAGGTACATTTAGGATGTTTTGACGGCACTGTTGGAGCATTAGTTGAGCGATTGACTACTGGGCTGCGTGTCTCAGGCTCGATTCCCGCACCGAACAAATATTTGTATGATTTACAAGCATCAGATGTTTGTGTATATGTTCTGAAATACTTGAAAACGCGTCGGCGACGTTATAAAAAAACAATTCTGTTTCTCAGTACAAGTGCTATATGCGCGTGATTCGTGTACGAGAACATTGTTTTTTTCTTACTGCATTAATTTGAGTACTAATTGAGTTAAATTGATGCCAAGGCGACTGTGTCAAGTTACTGGGTCTTGTTGTTTGCATACATTCTTTGAGAAGTAGCAAGATGCTTTTAATAATACAGTCTTTGGAAGACGACTGGACAAGATTTCATGGAAAGTTGATATAACCTCGCGAAAATGTTGTAAGAGGTTACCGCGGCCCTGGACCGTAAAGCCCAACAGGAACAGTGTTGTCTTTAGTCACCCAGAGCGGGAGAACTCGTTTCTATCCGTATTGATTTTTAGGATTCAGGACCCAAAGGGTAAAAAACAGGACCCTATTACTATAAAACTTCGCTGTCTGTCTGTCCGTCCGCCTGTCACCACGTTTTATCTCATGAACTGTGATAGTGACATTTGATATAACAACAAATACTAAGAACACAATAAAATAAATATTTAAAGGGTTTCTCGTACAACAAAACGTGACTTTTTTGCTCGTTTTTGTAGATGGCGAGTCCGATTCGCACTTGGCCGGTTTTTTTTATCGTTGTCTATGTTTCTATAGGTCTACTGAGAGCGGGCTGAGCGAGGCCGATGCAAACGGAATGACTAACGGATCGGAGGACACAGGCGACCGTGAACGGGTGCTCCGTGAGAAGGTACGGCTTTTATTATATTTTAAGAGTTTGTTGTATGAGTACGTGTAAAAAAACCTATTTTTTAACAAATTGTTAGTTCAAAAACTCACTCTAAAGGGAGAAAGCGAACGGCGTATTATACAAAGTTTCAAGTTTATTGTTCGGTTTGAACCGAACATAAGAAAATAAATAAGAACTCATTTTCATAAATTAGACAGATTTTTAAAGTTTTATAAATAAGACTTTCTGATAGTATCGGAAGTGGAAATTATAATTTTCATACTCGTCAAATTACTTTCTGATGAATTTTGTTGTATCATCGAAGACAGTTAAATTCCTTTTCCGGGAATTCGAGCTACTATGCCTCGGCATTTTTCTGGTAAAGTCCAGTGGCAGAACAGGAGGAATTTCGTACATTGACCTTTTATTATCCTTCTCTGTCACTTCAGCGTAAATATAATAAGTCTCGCTTGCACAGATGCAATGGCCGTCGTCCTTAGGGATTGTAAACCTTTTACCGATAGTATTCATAACCACTTACTGTCATACCGGTAAAAAAATGTTTGTGATCGCTGTCAGTAGGTAAAGAGGTCAATGTACGAAAATCTTTCTGTTCTGCGACCGTACTTTAGACTGCAGTATGAGAACAGTGTAGTACGTATATAAATTATCATTTTATTGCAGTTAGTTCTGATTTTTTATGTGTCTTGCAGGAGGCTGAACTGCGTCGCATGCAAGAGATGCTGGAACAGATGCAGCGTCAGATGAACTTGCAGGCTGCCGGCGGCGCCAGTACCACCACCACAGCATAGTGCACGAAGTCCGCACAGGTAACATAACAACTCCTATTGTCTATGTGGCCCTGGTACATTTGGAGTAGTGGCCCATTACAAACTACCCCTTTTTTCATTATTTTTCGTGGGAGGGTTTGCCCACCTCTGGTATTCATCATCATCAGGCAATAAATGTTTCCACTGCTGGGATGCAGGCCTCCTCTCTGTGAGAGGGAGTGGGCCATAATCCATCTCGCACGCCAAAAGCGGGTTGGACATGTCGGTTGCCTCACGATGTTTACTTTCACCGTTTTGAAAGCAGTTGGATGGAATAAATAACGCAAAGTAATGCGCCTGCCCTGGTTCGAACCCACGATCTACAATTCGTAAGGGCCGATACCACTGGGTCACCACTGGCCTACTCTCTACCTCTCTATCACGAGATGATCAATCTGCCTTTGGGAATCCCACAGACCTCTAACATGGCTAAGACTTACGTTTTCCTTCACCAATGTAAACGAAAATAGGAAACAGGCACGAAAGAAAAAGAAGTGGTGTGGTCATATGTCTACTGCAGAACCGACGAAAGGTGGAGTAGGAAGGTTCTCGAATGGAGACCACGTGATGGTATGCGTAGGATGGGACGCCCCACGGCAAGATGGACCGATGACCTGAAGAAGGTGGCTGGATGAAAAAAGCGGGAGATCGTACGCTGTGGCGCTTCCTGGGAGAGGCCTATGTCGAACAGTGGACCGCAATAGGCTAAAATTATGGTCTACTGTACCTGTTCATTTGTCTTTTTAGGTAAAATAATGTCATGTTTTCACTCCACAGTTGGACATTAGTACGGCTGTCCAACTGCCGGCAACGTGTGACTTCGTCAACTCAATACTTCGCGCCATCCCCTATTGCGTTACTTCCAACTAGATGTAACTGATGTAGCAGTCGTACGTCCTGTAACGTTCATACAAATATATCGCTCGCGATTATCATTTAAAAAAAACTCATGACATTATTAAAAAATCGCCTAAATAGTCTTAGTTTAGTCGTAGTTGCTGTTCCATCACTAGAAATGAGTGTTGCCATGTAAATTATAAGGGTGATTTCTCACCAGCGTTCTGCCAATCTCTGAGATTGTGATTCGTGAGCGTGGACGAACTTTAGTGAGACATCATTTTATAAAAACAAATTTTAAGAGATCTCCTAGAAATTCCATCAGTTGAAGTTACTATACAATAGTTACGTGCAATACTCAAAGCATTCGTAGCTATGTATTTTTGTGAACATTACAGAATTAAGTATTATTTTTCTTACTCAAATATTATTTTCCTTTTCTATTATTATTTAATAGGACGATTTTATTATAGGTATATCCATATCTATAGACAATATAATGTTATATCTCTCTTTACTAATGTTAAGATAAACGCAATATTTACTTATTTACATGGTGCAGAAATATTCCATGTTTATTTTCAAGAAGGTGAGACATGGCAACAAATACTAAGTAGAGTGGGACGAAATGCGCCACTGTAAATCGACTACAGTTTAAGTTGGGCAGTAGTCGATTAAACGTCTAAATTTGAATATGGAATAATTTGCAGAATCTCATTAAGTCTACGTCTGCGTTTAGGTACACTCTAGAAAGTTAAGCAAAATTGACGCCATACATCAAATTAGCGTGTTTAAGCCAATTCACATAGTAGTAAAAACATGAAAATTGTGATTTTCATATGTATACTATATAAGTAAGCAGTCAAGTTGCTTAACATTTTTTCCCTGACTTTAAAATATTTTTAAAGACTTCGAATACATAAATAAGAGATGCAATGTAAAACGCAAATCATGACATGAATTTAGTCGAGTTTTACCAACTTTTACGCAGACATAGCTCTTGATTTTGGTGTAATAAGATCGCGTCGAATATATTGTAACGTAACGATAGGTTGTTAATAATGGCCTCAAGATATTATATCAGATCTGATATGCATTTAATTATTATTGTTCTGTGCCATTTCGTTCTTAACATATCTCTTGTTCCTGACAGGTATATCTTGTATATTTAAATTTTGTTTAAAATTCACCAACCATAGATTCTATAATTAACTAAAATTCAGCGACTCAATAATATGCTATTAAATAATATCATTTTTGAGATTTTCTTATTGAGTTGTTGATACTATCCATACATTTCTCTCTCATGACAAAAGTATTATTTTTTACTTTGACGACTGACTTTTTTATTTGAGTATTCCATTTTTTGTATTGTCAATTTACTCTTTGATGTAAGGAGATTAGAATAGTGTCCTACTAGATAGCTGCATGAAAATATATTATTATTTTTAAGGAATTATTGGAATAATTGTATCGAATGGAAGGCTGAAAATGCTTTTTGGAAAGAATAATTGAATTTAATTATCATATTATAATTTTAGTAGGTACTTAAAATTCTTAGTATCTCATATATTTAGAATTTATTCCCATGTTGGTGCATTTATTTTGTACTTTAATGATATTGATAAATACCCATTATTGTAAACTAATTGAAGAATCGAATCGAATATAAATATAATAAATCCTAGAAGTTAAATTGGTGCCAAAGTTTCGAAATATTATTTTAAAATCAAGAATTAAAATGTAATAGTTTCTGTATTATTCGATTGTGAGTTATTATTACTAGGTACCCATGTAATTTTTATGTAAAAGAAACTTCTATGTAATCATATTTTTATAGTAAATATAAATGAATCATACCAAACTGTTTTGTTTTTTATTTTGTAATTCCTGCAGTTTTAAGCCCTTTTCAGGAGACTTTGGCTAGATTGCATTGGCGTCAGCTCTTGATATATGATAATAATATTAGACCAAGATCGATCCGAATGCCCCCTGACCTACGTCATTTTAGCAAAGCTCAAGTTTTGAGGATTTCTAGTCTACTATGTAATTAAGACAGTACGCGCACTTAATAGCTCGAAAGTAGCGCAGGTAGCGAGGTAGTGCGAATTAAGGTGTATAAAAACTAGGTCATTTTAGCAAGCCTACATTTTACGTGATATTACTACTATTTCAAGACCTTTTGTAAGCTGCCAGACCAATCTGATGGGCCAATCATTCCCCCAGACGCCTTGAACGACTACTTGAATACCCTTTTTCACCAACTTGAGGGGCAAGGAAGGCAAGGTAAATTTCAAATTTATAAACCCAAAGAATAAGATTTATCATACGAAAGTTTTCACTCTTATAAAGGGGGACTTTCGTAAAATTCCTTCTTACTGCATTAACTATCCAAAATTTTGATTTACGTTGTAAGAGATTCGTAAGTCCGTATCCGTACGAAAATGTATACTTTGTAATGCTTTTATTACGTTTACTATTATTACCATTATAAAAAATAAAAACCTTTACAAATTATACATTTTTAGTCGATTTTACTTGTTAATCGTTGAGCATCACTTGCATGACATCACTAAAAAGTTTGACAGGAAACTGGCACAAATGCTTTCGTCCGCCATAATCGTTTGCGGAATTTGTTATCAAACAGCAGGCGAACAAAACCCAAGTGTTTATAGTTTTGTAGTGAATGATGGCTATCGTGGAGGACGAAGTAAGAAATGAATCGGAAGAGGACAACGAAATAGAAGTGGTTGTGGAGGACGAGCCTGATGTACCGGAAGACACGGACGATTCTGATGTATGCACCGTATGATACATTATTTGGCATATTAATCACTTAATTGTTAGGAAATGATCGTTACTTGTTGATAATTTACTGAATATTGGTGGTGGGACTAACAAACTAGACTGATTCCAATTAGACATAATCATTCATTATCATTCCACACGTACAGTCACGAGCAATAACATGTATACAATCAGCAGAATTCAAAAGCGATTTACTTCTAACATTAACGATTTACCTTTTGCGTTTTCATGAACCTTCTATTTTGGAAGCTATGCTATTACAAAACAGGTCTTATATCAAAGTAGAAACCAGTATTTCATGAGAAAATCGCGTTTGAATTTTGTTAAGTGTAAACATGTTATTTCTCGTGACTGAACAGTGGGATTAAAAATAATGGAGTTCTTTTTAGGTAGCATTTGCAGTAAGCAAAGATTGAAGTCCTTGTTGAAAAATATCAACATAATCAATTTGTTTATTTATATCGCTTAATACACGCACATAATGTCTTTGATTCATCTGAATTACCAAGCCAGTCATTAAAAAAAATGTAAAAGTAAAAGTGTAAACATTACAGATAGAAATTGTTGGTTGTTTCTAGATGAAATTTGGTGAACATTAATAAACAGCACAGTGCTAGAATTAGAGTAAAGGAATGGCGATTGTTGATATAAATTCTGTGTAGGATTTACTTAAATTATTTCAACTTATTGCACATGTATAAATAACAACTTAGTACAAATAATGACATATTAAGCTATACACAACAGTTTAGACTGGCCTGTTGGTCTAGTGGGTAGTGACCCTGACCGCTATGCCAGAGGTCTTGGGTTTGATTCCCACCCAGGACAAATGTTTGTGTGATGACCACTATCATTGTTCTGTGTCTGGGTGTTAACTTATCTATAATATTATTTATGTATTTCGAAATATATAAGAATGTTTATCAGTTGTCTAGTACCAATAACACAAGCTCTGCTTAGATTGGGACTAGATAGAGTTGTGTGATAGTTGTGGATTATTATTATTATCTTGGCCTCAGTTTAAATGTTCCTTGGAATAATGAATATACTGGTCTTTCATAGCTTTATGGTGTAGCCATGTCTACAATAACAATATAAATTTGTGTTAACAGGATGAAGATGAAGACATCATCTTGGAGAGAAAAGTGACTGAGTTAGAACAACGCATCACAGAAGACCCTTACAACTATGATGAACATATTGATCTTATCCAAGCTCTGTGGTAAGTCTGCAACATAGAACAATGTTTTTTCGTCACAGTTGGCACTGCTCATTCCAACGACGAAATATATTGTTGTTGGCTCACCCACATGTAGTGGTTTGTGGCCTACTGATAGTTGGTCTGGGATTGTCCCCACAATTAAGGAGAGATTATACCTGGCAATAATTTAAAACATATGTAATCTAATGCTTACTTAAACACTCCATTTAATCACCATTTTTTTATTTGAAAGCGGGCTTTCTAGCAAGTGTTTTTAGACAAATTAAAAATTAATAAACATTCAAGGATTTTTAGACCACTAAAGACTGTTAAAGATCTATAAATGACAGCTGAGTCCAGTGGCTTACAGTGCCTTCTAAGGATCTAAGGAAACTTATTACAGAAACCGCAACTTAACCTCCATTTTGATCAACATTTTATGAAAAATCAATGCATCACACTTCATTTTTTAATGTTTAATATTCAAATGTGTCCTAAACCCTGCTTAAGGAACTGTCAAACTCATACCAACTAAAATCCATGGTGTTTCTCCAATAGTCTGTGAGTTCCAGGGTCCACGTCACGGTTGCCTGTTTAGCCAGTCTTGGGCCATCACACTGTGCACCCTAACGTAAAAATGTCTTTGTTCTCTAGGGGCCTATCCTCGCTGGAGCGCTGGCGCTCCGCCTTCGATCGCCTCCAGCAGTTGACAGCGCTGCGGGCGGAGCACTGGCTGCTTCGTCTGCAAACTGAAGTTTCGCTGTCCCACACAGAAACAGCTCGAGAAAATGTGGCAAAGCTCTTCCAGGAAGCTGCACTAGATTGCTACTGTGAGTGTCTTGTGTTGAAAATTAAAAACCTGTCTTTTAGATTTCCAATCAGAAGGAGCCGTCTAAGCAAGAACGAAAATTGAGGTATAATATTAATTTTGGAATTTAGTTCAATTAGAACTACTGAGCGGGCAGTGACCAAAATTCGACCATAATTCATTTATTGTAAGTCTGAACGTTTTTAAAAGAAATACAAAATCAAAAGTGGAATCACCAGAAAAGCGCCAAGACATGTAAGCGATTCTGACACTGCCCCGCATGATGCAGCGTAGCGCGTGGATGCGTGTTCTTCCGTTGCTTGTAAGTATCTCCGTTATGGAAAACACGCACAGTCCAACACACAGAAAACGCATTCACGCGCGTGTTCATTGCTTTGTCACCATGCGCCCCGCTCCGTAAAGTTCTACGAAGTTCCGGAGAACGAATTCTTGAAAAACCTTGAATCTTATAGCAATTAATTAGAAATAAATAGCAGAGTGGTAGGAAAATAAGTAGCTTACACTTTCCTTCATATCAAGCAGGAGACGGGAAATAGTGTACTATTAAGTACACGGAGTACACCTCTGCACGACTCATCAGACATGGGTCATAACAATCTTGGAATCTTCAAGTCTGAATAGGTCATTTCTAAGCAAGCGTGTTTAAGGTGAATGCTCCAACCAGCCATGAACCAATTATGAACTTGGGGGTTGTATTGGTGATTTTGATGATTATAATTCTGTAACTACATACGTCTTACAGTCGTGAATAATATTTTAATCAACATAAAACCTAGCAATGGCGTGCAAATAGCCAAACACGCAAGAAATTTTGAATTTCGCGGGCTTATTGGAGCATTCTCCTTAAGTGTCGACCACATTACCGCTTACCATCAGACGAGGTAGTGGTCATACGCGTGTCTATGGATAATTAATCTACTTTCTCCACAGCAATCCCGATCCTAAGCGAGTGGTGTTCGTTTTCGATGACTCTGGGCGACACAACGAAGGCGCGCGCGCAACTGGACGAGGTCCTCAGACGCGCAGGCGCCGACCCCTTTAGCGGCAAGATCTTCTGGGACGCCAAGTATGAACTGGAGAAGGAGCAGTTGGAGTCAATCAGGTTTGTGGACTTTTTGATGAGGTTTTTGGTTACCCGCCGCTCGTGTGGATGACTGAAAATATCCTATGGGTGAGGATGGCCTACAAAACGTTTATTACAGGTCCATACCTGTCCTCTGTAACATCTAACTAAAACATTTTAAAACTGGAAGTTTGTGAAGATGTATGAATGTTTGTTGCTCTTTGACACAAAGACTACTGAAAGGATTTTCATGGAGTTTTGCACACAGTTATTTTATAACCTGGATTATTTCATATCCTATATTTTATCCCGGTATGACGTTCCTATGGGAAAATTTTCAACAATGGCTAGTGTAAAATAAATACAGCTTTCTAAACATGGATTTGTTAACCTTTAAGTACTTTGTATTTAGCTACAAATAAGCTCGCGTTTGACTACTGTTAAACAGGCATAAAGTTAATTTATATACCTCATCAGGACAATTGACACCGAAGATCACAAAGCACAGAAGGAGCGCGTACTTTGGTGCCTCGAGGAGATAGTATCACGACCACTGCTGCGGGGTGAGAATGCATTGCAGTTGATGGAAGAATTAGCGCTCACAATCCACGATCAGGACTATGTGGATAAGGTACTCGTATATAACTTCTTTACGAATTTTTGCAATGTTCACTCCACGATCCAGTAACTGGGTAAAGGCCCACCCTCACCGGGAGCATTCGCGTGTAATGTAACATTAGAGACTCACCTTTGAACATTACATTACACGCATGATGCACGATGCATTACATTACAATACTACCTCCCTGACTGACGAGCATTCGAGTACATTTATATAGATTTGGTATAAGGTGCGTATTGTTATGCTCGATTGTCTTCCGTCACTGATGAAATGTTCGAGTCTGTAACGTTACATTACAAGTGATTACTAGTGGTGAGGGAGCGCCTTAATACGACAACCCTTGGTTGTGAGACTCTCGAACTTCCGACTCTCATTAATGACTATCAAAGATCAACAAATGACAGCTGGGGTATGTGCTTTCAGAGACACGGTGGAGACTCGCTATGGTGATGGTCAGTCACCCATACCGCGGCTTAACTTGGAATATCTGCCTATAGGTTCTAATTATTAAACCACGAGCAATTTGCTAAATTATTGAACCCGATTATGATCGTGCTTAGGAAGTTTCACAAACTTGAAAATAAAAAAAATACTGCAAAGTTTGAATACAATTCTGATCCTCGTGCACACTATTAGACATTCCACAATTATTAGTTTCAGCTTTTTAACATATTAAAGAGATATTATTTTGGTTTTAGGTGAAGAAGCAACATGATGCAGCAGCTGATTTTTTGAACAAAATAACACCATTTGAAGACAGGTTGCTGACTTTAGAGTAAGACAGTTTCATTAATCCCAAAAAAAATATGATTTTCAAGCAATTTTCTTGAGAAAATATTAAACTATAGCAACAATTGACGAAGGTATTGGGAGGGTTTTTTAGGTTTAAGATATTAATCATCCGGATACTATAATGTTAAGTCAAAAGTTACAGAATTTAATTTAATTGCAATTTCTAGGCATGTTTTACCTATCTGAACACAAAAGTGCTCACAATTGTTGTACCATAAAAAATAGCACTGTATGAGTGTATGTCCCAGAGGTAAAAAGATTGGAACTTACCTCTGCCATGCTCCTTTTCAATTTGATTCGCATTCCCGGGATAGAATACTCCCATATATCTATCTAATGTGTTTGTTCGTGTGTTTAGGAATCCAGATGATAAATTGCAAGTGTACCAGGAGTACATAGACATGGTGAAGGATCTGTCTCAGGAAGACAAGTATGCGGAGTGCGATGCTAGTGGAATATTGAGGGTAAGTCTTACAATCTTCGTCTTACGGTGTTAATGACAATCTAAATTGAGTCGGCCCAGAATCGGGACACTTGTTTAGCGCCTTCGGAAAGGTCCATGGTGTGGTGTGCGCGTAGCGTCGCGTCTCGGTGTGTCTTGACCCTAACACTTAAGGGCAGATTTTTCAAGAGTCAGATATTGAAAAATTAGCCCTAAATTAAGTTAATCCTTTCATTCTGTCTCCTCAAAGAACCGGAACCATTCTAACCTATCGTCTTCCATTCATCAGCAAACAAGCCCAATAGAGTGTGTCAGGTAAAATTTATTTATTTAAACACATTTTCAATAATATACGTCCTCCCTAGGTTCTATACGACCGCGCGACGACCGAGTGCATGCAATGCGAAGGTGCGCACGCGCTGCTGCTGTCCCTGGCGCGTCACTCCCAGGCTCACTCGTCCCGCAGCACTCACGGGCGCGTGCTGCAGGCCTGCACTCGTCGCTGTCCTCGGCGCGCCACCTTCTGGGTGCTCCGCATGCAGCAGGCCGAACATGAGGGGAACAAGTTCGACCAGGTATGAGTAACTTTTAAGTGATTTGATATACAGCAGCTAGGATGTTAGTCTATTAATATACCGTAATTAGACCTTGGATGACCTCTAGATTTTTTATATTAAGCAGTCTAGCGCGCTTTTTTATCGTGGTAAAATCATCAAATGAGTTCTCCCACCCCGGGCAGGGCGGGAGAGAATGTCAAACTTATAGCCCTTTACGTTCCAGGCTCACGGTAACTCGGTAAGTCCCGCGACCCCGGCAGGCATTGGCCTTCTAAGCGGTCCCGTCATTATGCTGATACTTTTAAAGGCGCGCTTAGAACACAACGCGCCGTCAAACCGGGATGGGGATTCAAGATTACCAATCAGAAGCAGCTGTCATAACAGGAACGGGAATTGGGTCAAGATTGACTATTACTAATTCGAGCGATAAACAGTCCTGCGACTCAGGGTTATACGTACACTGAAGCTTCAGCGACTAATGCCTACTCGCCGCGAGTATTCGCTGTATGTGACAGACTATCCAATTTTACTCGCAGCGATTATAGTCCCCGCCAGATAAGTCTCGAAAAAATGTCATTGATCCTAATACTGCATGGTTCGAATTTTATAATACTATCGTTCGAATTTCAAAATAAAATATAAGGTCAAGGTCGCCTCTTACCACGTAACGTTTGTTTTGATCGTGTTACGACACTTTCTTTACATTTTTTCTTATCGTTTTGAAATGTTGGAATACATTGGTACACGGGGGTCAATGGATTTTATTCCAGACTTATTTGGCGTACACTATAGTCACTATATGAGAGCGAAGTTATAAAGGATGTTCCTGATTTAACCGCTGATAATGTAATCATTACGATTTCTAGGTGAAATCAATATTCGAGACGGCGCTGTCGAAAGGCATGGAGTCGTACAAACAGAACGAGGCGCTGTGGATGGGCTACCTGGAGTACACGCGACGACGGACCGCGCTCGACAACGAAGGAGATGTGGACACGCTGCGCAGGACCTTCAGGCTGGCTTGGGACTCGCTGGCTGAGGTATGTCATTTCTAAAACTCCACGCTAGCGAATAAAATGCACTTTTGCACTCTTTTTTCGAATGACAAATAGAATTGTTCCGAGCTTGTGAGGTGAAAAGTTGTAAATCAGTTGATCGTTGTTTTAAATATATTAGCTTCTGGTTTATAATTACAATTAATTAGGTACTTCGAGAACGAAGTACTTGTCAGTATGGCCGTGTTAGATATATGTAGTATATATATAGTACCCTATGTAAATAATAAATAATTAAAAATATTAATATATTTTAAAGGTCGTCGAAGCCTCTATAGGAAAGCTACTACAGTAAAAAAATAAGGATTTTAAGGAAAAATGTTATCTAAAGAACATAATCATTTGTATTATTGTGAAAATGAATGAGTATGCTGATTGAACATTCAGTTGTCACAAAATAATATACCTACATGAAAAAAAGCAACGGGTAGGTGGGTCGCGAAATATTTCTTCATACTAACCTTTTTCAAAGCTCGGCCTGCTTTGAATACGGTTGAAAAACACTGATTTAGGTTATCAAAAAGGCTCTTTGAACATCGAATATTAAAAATAAAGGTAATGGGATGATTTTGTTCCTTCAACTATTCATAAAGATAAATTTACTGCGCCAATCTTTCCGTCTTTGTAAATTTCACTCTGTTTTTATTATGGCTACAGGCATGGGGTGAAGAGGCGAACGATTGCGAAGTACCTCTGTACTGGGCTCGACTTGAATACAAGGTGTTGAACGATCCCAAGCAAGGCAAGATGATCTTCGAGGAAATATTCAGTAAGTTACATTTATACATATAACCACACTAAGATTTAAAGAATTATAAACTGTTCTTATACGTTACAATTCATTAAGAAAAGTACGAAGATAGTTTGTACCATTTTTTTTCGATTGAATTGAGATTTTTTGGATTATTGAAACTATCGTCCCGTTCACGACAACGCTGCTGTGAGCGGGGTCTCAGAGCAGCAGGGAGTGCGAGCGGGGGCGGTAACATCAAATGAAAAAAAATGTTTGAGGCACTCCACGGAAAGTCTCTCATAGCGGTTCTATGAGCGGTGGCTATAAAAAGTTCAATTGACAGCGGTGCGGGGTGGAGAACTTGCCGCTAACCGCTACTATGTGTAAATGGCGTGCACAACGGTCCGACATTACGCCTACCGCGCAACCACCGCTTAAAACAAAGACGGAATAGGTCGTAAGAAATCGGTGAAAATGACGTTGATATCTAAAGTCGGTACCATACAATTCCTGCAGTTTTTAATGAAAACTCAACTTTTGAATGTTCCACAGAATACGGCGAGAACAAAACCATGTCTAAATACTGGGAGGCTCTCATAACGTTGGAAAGTAACCGCTCACCGCCGCCATCAGAGAACAAACTGAGAGATCTGATGCGACGAGCACTCCGCGCCGTGCAGGACTACCCGCCGGCCGTGGCGCGCCTGTGGACCGACTACGAGCGGGACCACGGACATCTGAACACGCTGCGAGAGTGCTTGGACGCTTGTGAGGTACGGGAATAGATAAGTTGTTTAAAGCCGACCGTACACGTACCATTATACTTGCGCCAGTATACTGTAAAGTGTGTGGGAAGATACTTGCGGAAATTTCTAACATTGTCAGTGTCCTGTGTTTGTGCAAGTATACTGGTACGTGTATGTCCGGCTTTAAGGCATTTGTCAGAGCCATGACACACTCTTCCTGCTAAATTCCGGTCGCAAGGCAAGAGGAATTTCGTACCTTTTATTACTTGTCTCTGTCACTCCCGCGTGAATAAAAAGTCTCGCTTGCACAGGTGCAATGGCCGCCGTCCTCAGGGATTGTAAACCTTTAACCGATAGTATGCATAACCGCATACTGTCATACCAGCAACCTTTTCTTAATAGAAAAATGTTTGTAATCACTGTCAGTAGGCAAAGAGGTCAATGTACGAAATTCTTCCTGCTCTCCAACCGCACTTTAGCTTGTTAATAAAAAATAGAGTAGAATACACTATAAAATTCTCTAATATCCAGGTAAAAACAAAAGAATGGCGTGACAGCTACCAAGCAATGAAAGATAAAATGACCGGAAACAAGAAACAAAAGAAGCAAGACAACAAAAAATCTAAAGTTCCAACGAAAAAGACTAAACCGGAAGTCAAAGACAAGAGCAAAGGAAAGCGGAAGTCGGACGGAGGTGACGAGGGGACCAAGGAGAAGCGGAAGAAGGATGTGGAGATGGAAGTCGATCAGAAGGAAGAGGACAGTGCGGGAGGAGTCAAGAGGTCTCATGAGGACGAAGAGGATAATGGTATGTCGGATTTTTCGATCTTTGATTTTTATCTCTGTTGAGGGTTTCCAAGTCAGGTTAATTAAGCCTGCTCTGGGATCCCCACATTCATCTGACATGACTTAAATTTTAGGGCCTATGCACACTACGTTTTTTAAACGCGCCGTCGACGTGCCGTTTGGAAACGCGCGTCGATGGCGCGTTTTTGTCCATCAGAGCAGTTTGTTGTCGTGATACAAAGTGTCAAACGCGCGTTTGCACCACTACAAACGCGCGTCGACGGCGCGTTTAAAAAACGTGGTGTGCATAGGCCCTTAAAAGCGTCTAAAAGATAAAGAGTGATTCAAGAGGAAGGTTTATATGAAGACATCGGACCCATGCGCAGCCGGGGCGGGTCGCTAGTAAAATATAAGGTTAAGGTCGCCTCTTACCAGGATATATTTGTTTTGATCGTGGTTACGACACTTTCAATTTGTTAATTTGTTACTTATCGTTTTGAAATATATGTATGTTGGTACACGGGGTCAACGAATTATATTCCACACTTATCTGACGGAGACTATAGTACCCTAAATATGAATGTTTTTATACAGTTGGCGAGAGTAAGCGTCAGCGCACAGACAGTACAAGCCCACATCGACTGGGCACGAGAGACGCATGCACTCTCTTCATCAGCAATCTGGAGTTCAAGTGAGTATGGTCATCACCTTCTTATCTTGTTTTCAAGTTACTCTTTTTGCCTTTTTTCTCTTATATAAAGGGAGAATGTTGTCTAAATCAAATACTAATTGATAAGATTTTTTCGTTTTTGGAGTAGACTAGAATAGTTACCTGAAAACCTGTCTTTTTCATATCAAATATTTATATACCTTGTTTCGAAGTTTATCTTGGAAATCGCTGGGTAAAAAAACTAAATTTATATAGTCAGTATAAAAGTCTAAAGCTATACCTGAGATTCCACATAGACATTTGGCATGGAATATAAAATCCCATACACAGCGGACCAAACATCAACTTGAAAATAGCCATACTTTCGACAAAGAGACAAATATAAGCTCTATGGGTGTTAAAAAAAAACGATGCGCATTTATTATGCGTTGTCTACACAAACTAGACTCTTCCTCTACCCGGTTTTCATTGAAGTTTTTTCTCTTATTGCAGAGTGGACGAACAGAATCTTCGCGACAAGTTGTCTCAGTACGGCGATATCATCTCACTGCGAGTCAGGAAGGGAATCAAAGCTTTCGGCGGATCCATCTGCTATTGTCAGTATAAAACTCCTGTAAGTATGATCTTCTTAGTTATCCAAGTTTAAGTAAAACTAGTTTTCTAAGTAGTTGAAGTAGAAACAAACAGATGAGTACCTGTTTGTTTCTTGTAAATACGACGGCTGAATAAATTTTGCTGTTTAACACGCTGGTAGGCCATGAACTCAGGAATAATTTATACTAGCGCAGAATTGATAGCCTGCCGGGGTCGCGGGACTTATTCCATCACCGTGACCCCGGAACATAAAGGGCTATTGAAGGACACCGTGGATTTTAGTCAGTACAACTCTGACTGTCCCATTCCGCCCTGCCCGGGGTGGGAAGACTCATGTGATGAGATGATGATAAAAAAAAGCGCAGAATCGATGTGCATCGAAGCTTCAACCGTCATATTGCAAATTCAATCTTACGTAAAAATCTCTCTTCATAAGGGGTTTCCAATCCAAAGTACAGGATAGACATACCTCGAACGTCCTTTAATCGATTTTCAACCTTATGACAAAAGCACAGGGCTCAAATTATAACTTGTGTTACAGGAAGCGGTAGACGAAGCAATAAAACACGACAGGATGCCTCTAGACGGTCGGCCGATGTTCCTCTCGAGGTACTCGGCCAAAAAGTCCAAGCCCACCTTCAAGTACTCCACGGAGGCCGAGAAGAACAAGTTGTTCGTAAAGAACTTGCCGTTCGCGCACTGTACCAAGGACGCGCTGGCGGAGGTCTTCGATAAGTACGGGAAGTTGAAGGATGTACGGGTGGTCACGCATAAGTAAGTACTGAATATCTTTTTTGTATGATGTTTTATCCCTTGGAGTATAAAGCCGACGGTGGATCAGGAGCCTAAGGTTTGGGCTCCTGATCGACTGTCGACGGTAAGCAAGTAGAGCTAGAGTAGTAGTTATTTACAGTTGTTTAAGTTCATAATTGCCCAATTTTCAACGCCAACTATGCACGTGGCGTAAGGCACTTTCTAGCTGAAAGCATTACGTCAGAGAGTATACAACGAGTAATGTATAAAAATCACTTGTTTAAAAACAAAATTAAGTCTCGGAAACATTGCGGGAAGCGTTTGAAATGGACTGTAACGTAACGCTCAAATTCGAATCATGAATTGTTGCGTTATGGCGAATGCTGCGCCCGCGCCGATGATGGAGCGTCTTTAAGTCTGGTTTCCACAGCGAATTGATTTTTTTTCATTGTGCGGGAAATGGTTGGGCGGAATGGACATCTAGCGAGCTCATTTCCGTGGACTCTATATTTTTTATATTCTCTGGAAACTCATATAAGCCATATTCCCTTGCGTGTAAACTGACCTTTAGCCTTATAGTTGCAATAATAACCTACTAATCTTCCGCAGAGACGGCAAACCAAAAGGCCTAGCCTACATAGAGTATGAAGACGAGGCCTCAGCCGCGGAGGCAGTGTCAAAGGCACACGGCATGTTGCTGGGAGAGAGGAAACTAGATGTAGCGCTCAGTGCACCGCCGCCACGACAGGAGGGCGCGGGAGGGACGCTGGGACTGGCCAAGAGGGACGCGGGAGGGGGCATGTGAGTACTATTTTTTCCTTACAAGCTTTAAGTTTCACTTGTTCTATTGACTGTCTATACAGCGTGAATTTTTCAACTGAGCGTGAGTGGCTATATCCGAAACTTTGAGAAATATCGCAAATCGTTGAAAGGAGTCTCAAGACTGCATCATTGAATTAAAGAAATAAAACCTGGCCAGGATTCGAACCAGCTAGTTTTGGAAAACAAATCACACTCTGCATTATTACACCATTCGACAGTGTGGCTAATAAGGATCAGATTCTAGGAAATAATGAAAACGTCTAATATGAAAAAAAAAATAACACCAGTCACATCAAGCTTCAATGTTTTGGCGCTTTTCTGACTGTTGCCACGATGTCGATTCTGACTTTTAGAAGTTAAAAAAAATAAGGTATTGACACACTTACCAGATGAAATTATGCACGTATTTGATATTATTATCTATATTATTATCAAGTTTTGGATATCACGATGGTTACTGGTATTTATTTACTGTATGCAAAGCCTCTCGCATGGTTTATATCTAGGAATGGGTTTATAAAGAAAAGCACAAAATCAATACTAGGTACGGTCAAACGGGGTGAATTGGGACGCAGGGGTGAATCGGGACAAAACTTTGAAGTAGATTTTAACGAAAAATTATGATGGTATGTTTCCAGCAAGGTTTCAAATTAATGTAGTATTAATCAATAAATAAAATTGAGTAGTTGTTGGTAACCTATCACATTAATTCAACATTTAAATCCCTGTTAAAGTTTTGTCCCGATTCACCCCTGCGGGACGTATTCACCCCGTTTTACGGTATTTATTACCAAGCTATCTCCATTCGCAAACCCTAGATATTCATAAAGAAGAATGGAGAAGTAACTCCACGGCAACATGTTTTATCAGTTGAAACATTTAAAACATATAATATCAGTAATATTCACATAATAATAAATATTGAATAACTTACATTTTCATTGTAGAACATCAGGACACAAAGTATCACTTTCAGCATCACACACTTGAATTCACCACTATTATATCACATACAATAAACAACACACCACTTAGCACACGTCTTAACTCTTTGAACAGTTGCAGCGTAATGACTAACAAAATGGGGGTACAACTACTTTTATAAACTTAGATTTCTACCCCTCCAATAAAGACTACCGCTAGAATTAACCAATGACAGATTGTCAAACTTTTTTGCCAAATTACTGATTAAATAAGCAATAATAAATAAATCCTGTGTGCTGTGTAGTAGAACCTTTTTAAAACTTGATTACATTATTTAGAAATTTAGTTAGGATTTATTTGTAACCTTAATTTAATTCGTTTTATATTGGATCGTTAATTGATTTCGTTCGGAAATCAGTTGTTTTAAATATTTTGCTGTTTTTTTTTGTTTTAAATATTGTGTTGTTTTTACACACATAATACAAATATGTATATTGCGTGACAATGCAATATTATAATGATGGATCTAGAAGATGGTTATAGGAGTTCCATGGTAAAACGTCGCAAATCATCGAGTTTGTAATGCGTACCTACCTAAAGATGGTGTATTAGCCAACTGGTCCTGGTTAGTTAAATCTGAAACTATGAGGAATAGCGAAAAATACTGAAAGGACGACTCGAGGCCGATTTGATGAAAAATAAAATAGCATTATTGATTTTTGATACATCTCTTTATTTTCAAGTCTGTATTGGGAAGTTCAGCTGTATATTTGTTTTTGGAAAATTCATCCTGTATATTTATAATGATTATGATCATCATTCTTCCTTAAAAAAACTTCTTAAATTACTTTTTCAGGCGACGAACACAACTCAGCAGTTTCATCCCGAGTGTCCTTCAGAAGGCTTCGACCAGCACATCACGAGCCACCACCTCAAGCCAGGCCAACGGCTCCTCAGACAACGACCAGCCCAACGGTTCCCATAGCAACGGAGATGAGAAACGACCACTTAGCAACAGTGACTTCCGGAGCCTCTTGCTCAAGAAATAGGTTGTCAAGTTAAGACCAAGCCTACTATGACGTCACGTCGCGAGTTATTCCAGTGTGAGAAAGAGACAAAGCTATACAAGTCGTTTAGTGCCACCTCGTTCCCACAGTTGAATTACTTTTGGTTTAAGAAGTCATGGTAAGTCATCAGCACAGCCAAGGTACTGCAAGTTAGAGCATTTAATTTTTTTATATAGTAAATTTATACGTAGTTAGTTGTAACAAGGTATCGATTTGTACACGGAAATATTTCTATGACTTGTAGGTAGTTGTTCCGGTGTATTTTACGTTCATATCTGACGGAACATCCGTTGAGTGTGAACGGTCAATTGTTTTTCTATACATTTTTCTGTTCTGGCGTTCCGCGACGGATGTTCGTCAGATATGAATCCTCCCTAAAGGTTTTCCAACGGATTGTTTGTCATTGTTCTGACACTCTAAGGCGCGTCAACTCTAACTGATGCCTAGGCATCGATCTCTTTTCATTTTCTCAACATTGGATTCTATGTCTTATTACAACTAACCACGCATGAAATTGCGTTGAATAAAAATAAAATGCTCTGCCTTGCCGTTCCTGATATGCACTGGTCTTTAGTGTTTGTAAATAGAGTCGAAAGTCGATCGCGATAGGTTACAGTGGAAAACTCATTAGTGTCGATACTTTTTGTATTAGAGGTGTACCGACTTACGGGCATTTTCTATCGATAAATTCGGTTGTCGAAGTTTTTAAATAAGCAAAAGAAAATATGATTTAATTGCAATATGATTGTGATGTTAACAATAGGATACTGTTCAATGATTGCTTGGTTTTGCGATCAATTTGAGATAACAAGTGATAACTCGCGGATAAGACCTTTAAAAATAATGTTTACCGTGTACAAGACCGCGCCGACCATCGACCCGTTCAGGTATACCGCGTAGTTTGCAAACATTTTGATGCTAGACTGCCGCGTAATAAAATAAAGTAAAAATAATCATACGGTCAATTCTTACAGTCGTGGCTGTAACCCCTCGTTTACACCAAGAAACGAGTTAAATACTAGTTTCTTACAAAACTTGTAGAATACTTGTCAAAACATAATTTGTTTGTTGTATACATATATTGAGAGTGTCTCAAACCATGATCTCAAACATTATTTCGTTCACACTGTGTAGCCAAAAAGTATTTATACAAGTATATAACATATTTGTGTTTACACTGAAGTCTATGACATGTCAAATTTTGTCAAATACATGTATTATACCTTGGTGTAAACGAAGGGTATGAATTGACCGTATGATAATTCAGCATACAGCATGGTCATGTTAGCTTAGTCTAAAGCATCATAAACATGTTTTCCCAGTATATAAATATAATTAGAAGACGTTGCCACTCGCCACCATTGTTCCATGAATAAATAAGCAATAAAAATATTAATTGATTCTGATACACTATTCTCGATTTATCGACAAGTCAGTACATCTCTAAAAGTCGCCATATATCTGTCTTAGGATAGCCTTACTAGTTGGAAACTCGTACTAAGTATGACGACGTAATTTCCTTATTTCTGAACGGATGAATTTACTACCTAAAACTTATGTATGGTACAGGTAACGATAATGCCGGCGTTACTAACGGAAAATGTCGTTAAATATTGCGATGATGAACGTTTAATAGTATATTATGCAATTAGTGAATAAAGGACGGATTTAGATAGATGAATCACGACCGAGTGAAGGATTCTAACAAATAAATCACGACCGTAGGGATGACACATGTTGATTAAATCACCATCGTTTGTATAAATGACCATCACCGGAATATTAACGGGATTTCCCGTTAAGATGGCCCCAGCATTTTCCTAAAAAAAGTAATCCTCTTTTTATGGTGGCCTGATTAGAATTTAAGGCGACGAACGCTAGTACTTAGGTACCCTTATATATTTCACGGCAACGAGCCTTATATAATAGTTTTATTATAACACTGTATAAAACCCGGGTGTATTAAAATGGGGACTTTGAGACCGAAAATGGTATAGTTAGCAAGACAGGTATGGAGGCGACAATTTTCAAACGATTTTCCAATGTTATACTTTAAGTTTCAATGTGTCTGCATAGTGCATATAGCATGCATATAGTGTACAGAAAAACCATTTGAAAATTGCTATTTTTGTTTGCATACCTGTTTTGCCGACCGTACATTGTGAAAGAATATCACAATAAATAATTATCATTAAGCTTCTTCATTTGTTCTGTTAAAAGTATTTTATTGTACAAATTAAAATTACAGTTTTAATTTTTCTAATTGTTTTGAACTGTGTCTGTTTTTGAGTAATTAAGAATTGGTGTGTCTTGGCAACATTGTCTTTGGTAAAATTAAAATGTCTGTCGAAAAAAAAAGTGGGAGGAAATAAAAATCGAAATTGATTTCCCTGGATATAATGATAAGATTTAGGGATATAATCATATGTCAATGTTTGGATCAGGGTAAGAAAATTCACGAATTTATTAATTTTGCTAAGACACTTCAATCTCAGACAATCTCCCGAAATTAATAATGTATCTCAAGCCCAATCCTGATCCGTTTTCTTGGCGGTAACTTGTGAATCGACATGGTAAATACTCAGATTTTATTTTGCAAAATAACTGCAGTCCCTCAGTTCACACGTACGATTGGTTACAGCCAAAGATCAGGGATCAAGATTGCTACCGAGATACGTTATTTTAAATCATAAACGAATCTGAGTATTTTTCACTAATTTCATACATATCCTATGTTGGAATGTTTAATTTTGTGTTCACTACCGCGCATTCATTCCGTAAATGTTTAATGCGAATTGTAGTAAAGATATGTGATTCAATCATAGTCACAATTACATAATAATGTAGTTAGATAGTCCACTTTTATAATGTAAATGATAATTTCAACAATGTTTCTAGCGATATCTCAGGCACTCGACACCGTAACATCTAATTATTATTATTTTTTGTTTATAAGAAAGTAATTTGTTTTTTATTCGGAGTTTTACGTTGCTGTGTGATTGCGGACGAAGAATGATTCAGAATAAATGCGTTTTGTTGTATTTTGTTGTTTTACTGGTAACGCTTCAGTGATTTTAAATTCAAAATAGAGTGTTTAATTGTTAAGCTTTCACGCATAAACCTCTGAACCAGTTTTGATGAGTTTTGGTTTGTGGATAGAGAAGGAGATAAGTAGAACAATTGAGTTGTCTACTATTTTTTCAAAATTTTGGCCGAAGCCGCCGACAAAAGCACTAGCTTTTGACAGGTTTGACGGTACTAAGCAGTAACAGATACAAAATACCGCCTACCTAGCACAATCAAATCATTTGACCATACATGGTCACAAACCCATGATCAAAAAGCACATATTCAATTCTAAATCTAAGACAATAAACACAAAAAAGTAATAATAAAAACATTTAATTATAAAAATACAATATACACTTTACAATCTCAATAGAGAAATATATAATTTCTTCTTATATACACTGAGAATTGTCTACAATAAATAACTCTAAAAGCTTTGCGTGACTGGAAATTATACTCTAAACAATACGCGCTCGAAAATTAACTTTGTACTTTTTTCTATAACATAATGATTATGTAGCCGAGATATGTATAACATTGAGCCCTTTGCCCGTTTTCTATAAAAAGCATAGGTCGGAATTAGGTGGACTTATTCATGTACTTAATTGATTTCATACAGCGAAAGATTAAAGTGGATATGCCCCAAATCACGGAATTAGTTTTAAAGAGCAGAAATTAACGTGATTTATTAAATTAAAAAGTAATTTACTTTTAAACAATTTATTTTTATAATCTAGCTTTGATGTTTTTGTCATTTTTATTTATTTGTTATACTATTCTCCGCACGGGATTGTTTATTAGAAGTCCCGGGATGATCCATATAAATATCAACATTTTGATGCAAGTAATAAAATAATTCTACCTAATTCCGATTTCTGATAATAAAGCAACACTCTAAATACTGCACCATTAGATTTTACACCACACAGTGCTGAAGTTAGAGTTTAAAATCCAGCAAAAAAAAATAAGGCTTTATCTACTTTGAGTAAAAACAGTTGACAAATACCAGGAGACAAATTAGGGCATCGGTTGCCGTAATACATATCTTTTGAACGTCACAGCGTGCACACAAAAAAAAATAACATGGTATTTTGAATAACGCGAAAAAAAATTGTTAAACAAAATTAAGATCGTGTTTCTGTTTTTCAACAATTGTTTTTTTGTTTATCGATGTCGTTGGCGACTAGAGCCACATTTTAGTGGCTGGCGCAAAAATCGCGCCAACTGCCTATCAAAATTGGGAATAGAGTCACAGTGCATGACAGCTGCCCGTGCGACTAATAAGCAATATGGCGATGAACTTCAAAATATTAATTTATCAATCGTTCGTAAACCAATCACTATGAATGTTCGAAGATTTATTATTAATACTTCCACTTCAAATAAAAGTTAAGAAGTTAAAAGAATTTCAAGAAGTTTGCTTAAATTTTTAAAATTTTGTGCTACATACAATGGCACGGACATTTTTTGAAAATGGCGGTAAATTTTTCTTCATTTAGGTAAAAAGAAAGAACAGATACGATACACTAAATACGTATCGTATCTTTATTGCACTAAGGTTGGTAATACTTTGAGCGAAGTATAACAAAACTTAACAGAGATAAAGGAGGTTGGCACATTTGATAAACCATTGAATGCGCATGTTAAAGTACTAGTCACCGTAACAAATATGAAACATGTAGCTTGTAACTAGCTCTACAGTAATACTGAGTCGCTACTCTAAATAACAATAATTAGTTTCTGGCGTATTTAAGTACTTATTACGAGTGGCATAGCAAGGCCAGAACCCCGTAAGAAAGCTTATTTGCGGCCAAATAGAGATATAAGTATCCTGACTCGCATGATTAATGCTATTACTGATGTCATTAAGAGAATTGAGAATGCTGATCGACTGTTTGTAGCTCATTCATGGCAAGTTTATAACCTTATTGAAAATTGGGCTATATTACGAGCACCAAAATTGGAGCTTACCCGACCGCAAAAAGTTTTCATTTAAACGCAATTTTTTTTTTTTTTCCAAATTTCAGGTGCCTTGATACTTGGATGCCTCGTGCCATTGATACGGCGGTAGCTATGCCACTGTTTCAGACGATATTCATTGTTGAGGTGACTAGCACTTACAGGTCCCAGGTCTATATGACCTTTTTGTTTGCAGACAAAGCCGCATCAGGTGAAGACTGGCCTTTCAAAGACAGCCGTAGATAGAATGTTCTTTGACGTGTTCTGCACGTACTTTGAGTATCTTACTGTAAAGGAACGTCCTGATAGTGCTAAAATAAAGCTATTGTCAGTAAACATGAGCACCATCCTTCCACCGCTTTTTTGAACGCTCGAACGCCTCTCTGATGCAGGCTCTGAAAATAAATTTTATTGAAATTAATTAATTTACTTATTTTATTTATTTATGTACACACACAGATATAAATAGGAAAATGTTTCAAGAGGAAAAAAATAGTACAAAGGCACTGCTTATTTCTAAAAGAAATTTCTTCCAGCAGACCTGAGAGAGGAGAATTTGAGGTAGAAGATAATTGATTTAGGTAGAGTTTTCATTTCTACAGGTTTCGGCAAGAAAAATAGACCAGTGTATGACATCGCAGACCACTACCGTGCCCGGGGTCGCGGGACCTTCTTAACAGGTAACCATGACCCTGGAAAGTAAAGCTATTGAAGGAAAACCGTGGATTTTAGTCAGTTCTAGTCTCACAGTTCTTACACCCAGGGGCATTTGACGATTTTCCAGCTAAAAAAACCTAAGGCTTCAACGATTTCCTGGAACGGGTTTTAGTAAGTATAAGTCTGACAGTCTTTCCCGCCCTGCTCTGGGTGGGAGGACTCATTTGATAATTTTATCACGATAAAACAAAGGCTTTAACGCCTATCTTACCTGAACAATGACTGGTGCAGTATGTAAGCGGAGACGTGTCCGGCGTCCACGTAGCGCACCTCCGCTCCGGGCCAGATCTCCTCCAGCGTGCCCACGTCATCCCGCGGCACGTACGCGTCGTGCTTTGCGCACACCGCTGTCGAAAACAACACAAAATATAAAATAGCATAGGTAACATCACAACCTCTTTTGATTCCACATCGCTGTCGAAAACAACACATATAGTAAAAACATGTTATGTTTTTTAGAACTTTCTAGATTCCGCATTGAAGACAACCTATGTGCGCCACTCAGAAACGTAGCTTTCTACTGGCGAAGGAATTAAAATAATCGGTTTAGTAATTCTAAAGTTTTTTTTTTAACGTAGCCCCACACTATGGATTTCTCCTGTGTCGTGGGTGCGTTTACAAACATATAAACTCACATACCAAACGCCTAGACCCGAAACAACTACTTATAGATTATACAAATATTTGCTCCATGGGGGAGTCGAACCCGCGACACGCAACGCAGCAGTCCAATCGCTCAGCCACTGCACCAAGCGTGTCATCAGATTAGTTTCAAAGAGAAACTAACCCTTTATTAATATAACAAGTCTGTAATCAACACTAATATTAATTAGAGTAGGTGTAGATAACACAATGTGTATATTTCGTAAAAAAATCGCTTCCGTGCCAATACCAATTGAGCCTTAAACGTAGTGTCATAGTATCTATTGCACTTTCTATGTATCTATAGAAATTTTCGCCAGCTCTAGGATTAGCGTAAACATGGATTATACTAGCATAGATGTATACGATACGATCGTACAATGCTAATAATGCAAGGGAGTTGCCAAAACATGTCTTAGCTAGCTACAAATATAGTTTAGAATGGCATGCGAAGGTTTTTCCGAAATCACTTTCTAGGATTTTTTATAGATAGAGTGTGATTCATTTAAAAATCTGTTTTTTACAAGTTATTTATGGGTAAAATTTTGACTCATCTAAAATGCTTGCATACACATTTAATTAATGCACTATTATTAGTTTTGTGCGCCTGCCATCACGCTTCCTCGTGACCACATAATTTGGGGACATGTATGATCTTGTAATTCTTGGCAACTAGATATTTTAATAAATTTTTCGGGTTGTTTTTCATTAAAAATGAATTAAAATTCAAAAAGTACTTCAAAACGGTTGCGGTGCGTGTACGCACGTCGGTCCCGAGAGTCCCGACTTATTTCACATTTCTGCCACATCGCTCGCTGCGATCGATTTTTTGACTGGCCTGTTGGTCTAGTGGTTAGTGACTCTGACTGCTATGCCGGAGGTCGTGGGTTCGATTCCCACCCAGGACAAATGTTTGTGTGATGAGCATGATCATTCGTTCTGAGTCTGGGTGTAATTTATCTATAATATGTATGTATTTAGAAATATATGTTTATCAGTTGTCTAGTACCCATAAAATAAGCTCTGCTTAGCTTGGGACTAGATGGCGTTGTGTGATAGTTGAGGAATATTTATTTATTTATTTTATTTAGTCCCTGCCAGAGAGGTCACACATAGCGGATGGCGATATTTAAATTTATAAAATTAATCATGATTTTCTTCGTCGGAAGAAGGCGTGATTTTATGTTTAATGATTGATTCAGTTACAGCCTGTATATAATAATTTTGTGTTGCAGTTGTGACTAACATAATTTTATATACTGTACATACAATCATAGAATATACATTCGCCAGTTCATTACACGTGCATGCGATTGATGCCAACATTTAGCCGCCTAAGGAAATGTGTTTTTATAATCTTGAATAATCTATTTCGCCTTTTTTGGGTAGGTCAGGAACGAGTCTAAATGCCCGGATTTACCAACTTCTAAGTTTATGGGATCCCCCTAAATATGCTAAGGGGACCGTTCGACGATGGTTTCTGTTTCACGACAGAATAGGTGTCACCGGCTTTTAGGGGTTAACTAAACGTTTAAACCTGGCCAAAATAAAAAGTATAATATCTGTCTATCTGCATAAACAGAGAGAATATAGAATAGATGCAACAAAACAACGAAAATCGTGAATATTCTCTGTCGGATATATCCGACTCTGGCCTAATGGGTCCGAAAATATTTGTCGGATATACCCCGACGTTGACGGTTAAAAGGTTAACTCCAATGGCTTTTCACATATATCTGTTTTCCTCAGCCCAATAAATTACTAGCCAACAAAAATAATCCACAAAATAGACTTACCAATAATCAAGGAAGTGTCAAACGGCACAGAGAAGTTACTAAGATGTGTGCATTCATCCATAATCCCTCTCATGAACTGTAGTGTTTCTCTGTCTCTCCAATGTATTTTAGTTATGTCTATCTTCTTCCCACTCGACTTCATAAATGGTAAGTTTAGCCATAGATCTGATGTAAACTCTGAGATGTTCCAAGATTTTTCCGGTTTTTTGATTATTTCTCTCTTCGGCGCTTCCACGATTTTTAGTAGTTCCTTATTGGGTTTCGTTTTTTCTAGTACTATGGTATTCTGGTTAATAATTTGCTCTGTGTTTTGTGCAGATTTCTCATCTGATTCTTTTTGGACCCTTTGTAAAAGATCTTGTAAATCGGCTGGAAGAAAGAATTTGATTATGGAGATTTTTTCAAACCTTGGAAAAATGTTTAGATTTCATTCAAATTATATTAAGTATAAGGGTCAGTTTACACCGAGACGCGACGCGACGCGACGATACGATACTGGAAATATATTATATCTTTTCGTGTAATTTTTAGTTGCTATATTAAAAAGTGCGCGCAGCGTCGCGTGTCGGTGTGAGATGACCCTAAGAAACATTTTTTTTTTATGATTAAGTGAGCAAATAAAACAGAAACGGTGATTTAGTAAAATGCTTGTTTAAAGCAATGTTAGTTTAAAGCTTCGTTAAATTCTTGGCAGGCCAGGCTTCATACAAAGCACAACAGTGTAACAAATTACAAGTTTATTTTTTTAAACTTTGTCCCACACTAGAAATTTCTCCTGTGTCGTGGATGCGTTAACACACATTTAAACCCATACACAAACAGCTAGACCCGAAACAACTACTTCTAGATCAAACAAATATTTGTTCGGTGCGGGAATCGAACCCGCAATTCGCGGTGCAGCAGTCAGTAGCTCAGCCGAGTCTATTAAGGATGTGTTTCCATTTTACAAGTTGCATACAAGTTACAATTTGCAAGTAGATTGAACTGTGATTGTTTTTTTTTTCGATTCAAGCAAAAGCTTATATACCAATGTGACGTCATACTTTTATGCAAGACTTTCTTAATGGAAACGCGCCCAAAGGCTTTCAAACAGCGCATTAGCGTGGCGTGACACGTCAAGAACGCTAAGGACTCGCCACGCTAACGTCACGCCACGCCAAGCGCACTATTTGCCAATGCCTTTTTGATTTTTGCTAAAACATTTCACACGACACACGAATTTGGAATTTCATCATCTGCCAAATTTTTTCCCCAATTATGTTGAGTTCGATTGCCAATCGAATCTCCACAACCCAGTTACTGGGTAATACTGGTTGTCAGACTTTCAGGGCACTAACTACCTGTAATAACTGTTAAACATCAATAAATAACAGTCGCCATGAATATGGAATGGGAGAGCTAAAATCAAAATAGAGCCACAAACAGAGAACGAATTGCGTAATGATAACGCATATTTAATATTTTCTGAATTCACTTATTAATTTAATAATGAAAACGATAAAAAATGCTATTTGCCAGTTATGATACTAGCAAGTTGGATGAATTTCAGTTCGGAAAAATAGTGTTATTCTGGAGGCTCATAAGTTCTACTGAGAATTTGAAACAATCTGATTAGTGAAATTTCAAGAACAAAAATGGTATCTATATACATATAGTATAATAAGTATTTCCATAAACAATTTGTGCTGTCCACTACACTGTTTTGAAATAATAAAGAAGCAGTAGAGAGAGTATCAATTATTATCTTGCATACAACTTACCATATTTATCCCTAATGTCGTTTTACGTAGAGCTGTCTGCTTTTGCAACTTACCTGTAACGGTGGATGTTGCGTTCGCGCATCTATTACTACTCCAATAAAGCATATGTTACGTTGGCAATCATCTATTATGCCAACATTTTAGTGACTAATTTCTTTATTTATATCGGTTTTATTGAGTCAGTTATAGATACGCGAACATTTGACAAGAACGCAGTCGACCTTTTTCGATGACCGATTTTTCACACTTCTTTTGTTTCTGAATGTTTTTTAGATAACCGCTTTTACATTGCAATTATACTTGGTCGTTAGCCCGTATTCTGGTGGTCGAGAAACTTGACTCAAACACCAATGCGTCTTATTATACTACGAGTATTTTAATTGAAGTACCATCATTGAATACTCAATGGTGTAGTTGACTCTGTGAAATGCTCGGTCGTTTGTCCGCATTCCATAGGCAAAGGAATTCGGGCTAACTATCAAATATAATCGCGATATTAGACGGGTCAATACCTTACGGTCGATTGCGTTCTCCCTTAAGATTTGGTCTAACCAGTATTGACAGATTGTGAACCATTGACAGAACTTGTTTTTATGAGATTCTGGCTTATTCTGGTCTCAAAGTTAATTTAAGGAGCTTCTGAAAACTTCAGGCTTCTAACATGTCTTTGATTATATAAACACGCTGAAGTCTAATATGAATTTAAAAAGTACTTTTGCTTAAGACATATTGGTACTTGCCCGGAATAAACTCTTAACCTCGTGCATTAAAGATGAGGAAGTAATTTTTGGGCTATGAACTTTTAAAGTTAATGGTAGGGTGTAGAATCAATCCCATCCCAACTCATTTCCTTATCTTTAAAATTCGAAGTTTAAAAGTGCCTCTTTGATGGCCTTATTGAAAAAAATGATTTGACTTTGACTTTGGTACTAGAGTACTGTCTATTCCGCCGTAGGATAAGAAGTCCACAGCCTGGCTCATATAGGTTCGACCGCACCTTTTGAAGGACACCCAACATTATGAATGACTAATAAAGACTCACCAACTTTACACTTTAGCAACACTTCCTTGATCCTCTGCTCAGTCAAGTTATTAATATCATCAATGTCCGCCGGGTCCAACACAAACTTCTCGTTCGAAGTCAGCTTTCTATACAACTCTTCGCTAATTTTTTTCTCCTCTAACAACATTTTCAACTCTTCATGTAAATTCTCTATTTGAGCTAGACTCTCAGACTTCACTTCGGTTTTAGGCACTTCGTTTTTTAACTCTATTATATTTCTATTAACGTCTATTATGCTTTGCTCGTTTCCTGACTCTGCATCATTTTCTTTGTAAGTTATGTCTAATTTTTTTTTCGTTTCATTGTTTGTGGTTTCTGTTTTTTCTGTCGGTATCTCTATGGTCTCGGAGTAGGTGCGTGCGAACTTCTTACCGGCGAGGAAGGCTTCGTCCACTATGGTCACCATTTTGGACAGTTTCTCTCTGTACTCGCCGTCAGATAGGTACTGGTCCTCTAGCAAGTCCCAGTTTATTGAGTGCGACATAACCCCCTGGAAATTTAAGGTAGCTTGTAGAATCAAAACCATGGGATTTTGAACCTTCAAAAGTATCAACATTGAGTTCAAAATTATTGTTACATGTTGGGGTTTTGAGTGGGATATTACCCCCTGCAGTTTTAAGATAGGTTGTAGAATCAAAACCATTCGATTTTGAACCTTCAAAAGTGTAAAAATTAAGCTCAAAATTGTTATCACATGTTGAAGTAATGATATATTTACCTGTAAAAATACTGCAGAGGCCGTCGACCAAGAAAGACACGGGACTAGTACTAGAGGCTTCGGCCAGTTTGTAGCTGCCAGTGACGCCATCTGTCGAACAGTTGTACAATTAACGTATGTTATGATTTTAACGATTACAAATTGAGAAAGGGATTGTGTATCTAATTTTATTATGTTGTTACAGATGTAGAACTAATTTTATTTTGTCAATACACAATATTTTATGTAAGGGAATCTTTTCTCGACTTCTGCTGTATTACAGAATTGAACTAGGCAACTTCCTACTTCTGACTTTTTTTTTCAAATAAACTGACATAGCTTTTACAATCCCTCAATAATAAGACTCAGGTGTCCTTATACTACAACCACATTTTTCCAGTTTTCAATAGAACACCACTGCGACTCTAGGAGCTTGAGGACGGCGAGTAGAGTTGTAGACGGCGAGTAAATGGCAGCCCGACATCTGATCAAGGACTAGGCCAGAGTCAACGGCGCGTCATGTTCTAGTTGTGCCTCTAAGAGCTGACGGCCTGACGACGCACCCATAAGGCCAAACACCCGCCGTTGGACTGTCTTAAAAGGGCAACAGAAGGAACAGAGTGGATTTTTAGTCAGTACCTAAAAGTCTGATAGTCCCTTCCGCTCCACACAGGACGTAAGGACCAATTTGATCATTTTAAGCCCTCCAACGGTGGAACACAAGGACGTTTGAGGGGTTAGCTCCTTATGCCCATAACGAGCATGGTAACTATAAGTATGTTATGTGTGTGTGTATGTCTACTAACGTGTCCGCCCATGGAAAGTCCGGTGACACCGAGCGGGCCCAGTCCGTTGCGCTCGCACCAGTGGAACAGCACCAGCGACTCCAGGATCAGGCAGCCGCCCATCACGAAGATATCCGACACATTGTGCAGCGACGAACGACTGTACGCAAAAATATTAGGCTTTTTAATTAGTCCAATAAATTGATAACATAAAATATTTGACGCGTATTTGTCCAAAATCGACGAAAATACATCATCATCATCATCTCAGCCATAGGACGTCCACTGCTGAACATAGGCCTCCCCGTTAGGTCTCCACATATACCGGTTGGAAGCGACCTGCATCCAGCGTCTTCCGGCGACCTTTATAAGGTCGTCTGTCCTCCTTGTTGGTGGACGTCCTACGCTGCGCTTGCTAGTCCGTGGTCTCCACTCTAGCACTTTTCGACCCCATCGGCCATCTGCTCTGCGAGCAATATGGCGAAGATACAACGCTTCTCAAAATCACAAAACGACACTATAAAATGGTCGGTATAATTTTACAGGCGTTATGACGTCACAAGCTCCCACTGCCGAATTTAGAAGCGTTCTGCCTTTGTCAGTATTCGTTGATTAAAAAAAAAAACAAAAATATGTGTTCATTATTTTTCAAAATAGTCTAACTGGCGGACAGAACAAATTTTCAATTTATCTGTGCAGTAAACTACCTTATTAAATGCTCTGCAACCCAACCTGTGGCGGGACTTATTCCACCACCGTGACCCCGGAACATAAAGGGCTAAGGACACCGTGGATTTTAGTCAGTACAAGTCTGACAGTCCCTCCGGCCGGCCCTGCCCGGGGTGGCGGTCTCATTTGATGATTTTACCACGTAAAAAATAAAACCCAACCCTGTGGCAAGTTACTACTGCTTTAGATGTCAGAATTCTTAAATTCCATCAGTTATGTAAGCATAATGAACGTATATTTTTTCGTGACAAAGATTTAGTGATGTCGAAACTTGTATTTGGGTCACAGCGCGTCCCATCTTACGTAACACCGATATAGCGATCGATGAGAGGCCGTACAATTTGAATGACTGTTAATAATTATATCAGTGTCTGTCCTTCGTGACGAGAGTTGTACTTAAAACAGATATGTAATTAGGCCTTTGGAAGAATTGTATGTTAAATGATAAATGATGTTTATTTTGCAAGTTGGTTGTTATAAAACACTTTTACACGTCATATATTTTTAAAGCTAGATGAGGCCGGTGTTTCGTACCTGACTACTCTGAGAAGAAACATCCGAAACAAACTCAGAGGTCACTGTCTCTTTTAAAGTCCAGACATTACGAGTTATTCTCCCTTTACATAAGTCTCGTTTTTTGCCGACAAGTCACTAAAAACAGCTACATTTTTACATCTGTTGCCTGCAAGGAGGTTGGAATTTATACCAAACTATCGAAAAAAAAAAAAACTATACTTATGTTTTTTTATCGTTATCCGTGCAGCATTTAATGTGTCAAAAGTGACAAACAGACCTATAGACAGTTACTTTGACATTAATACATAATATACTAGCACTCCGACCTGTCTAGCACACGTCTGCACCAATATATAAAAAAAATGTTGGTTTATGTTCCACGTCAATAATGTACCTTTTAAATTGCTGAAAGATTTTTTATAATCGGTCCAGTATAGTTTTTGTCTTTATCGATCACAAACAAAAAAACAAGTCTTTCCTTTTTATAGGAGTTTAGATGAGTATTATGTATACTTACACTTGGTCAGTCGGCTTGCGAAGTCCGTAGAATGGGTTCTCCAGAATGATGCCGCCGATACCGGCTTCCTTTAGCAGCGGCTTTACCATCAGGTTCCGTCTTCGCCAGAAAAACTATGGAACAAAAAAACAAAAAAATATTTGAAAAACAAAACACAGCATTTGTTACACAGGTAGTTTATAATCTGAATGAATACAGGGGAAAGTTTATATCCCGATTTTCTCGTGGGGTGTCTAATTTTCGAGATAATAATAATATTCCACAACTATCACGTAACGCCATCTAGTCCCAAGCTAAGCAGAGCTTGTGTTATGGGTACTAGACAACTGATAAACAATATACTTATATATTTCTAAATACATAAATATTATACATAAATTACACCCAGACACAGAACAAATGATCGTGCTCAACACACAAACATTTGTCCTGGGTGGGAATCGAACCCACGACCTCCGGCATAACAGTCACGGTCACTATCCACTAGACCAACAGTTGTAGTGGGTGAGGGAAGAAGGTATGGAAACTATGGTCTGTCAGTTCAACGAATCGCATCATTGCCAGAGATACAAATAAATGACGAGGCAAGAGCGAGCCCAACGACGATATATTACTAGACTCCGCATGCACGATCAAAGGAACAAAAACTATTCTGTCAACTCGCTGAGGTACTACGTAAGCGAGGGGGACGGGATACTGCGTTGTGATTGGCTAACTCAAGGTCTGTTCTGTCTCTAGGTATGTTTACGGCTCACAGGAGAGGTCGAAATAAGACGGATATAAGACTTTTTTGCCTAATGTGTTGACAGACATCGGTCGCCTGTTATTAGGAGTCTAGTAATATATCGTCGTTGAGCGAGCCAGATTTACAGCAAAGCTAAGGAGTGGAATTATGCCGGAGTCTGTTTTTCCTGATAGCTAAAACCTGAGGTCTTTAAGCCAAGATTGAATAGGTAACTTTTAGGAAAGCGTGCTTCATTACCATCAACCATTAGGCGAGACAGTGGTCAAACGACCACGACGTCCGACGACGACGACGACGACCTGTACACACGGCTTCACATCAAGCTATACAAAACCAGTATTAGCTGATCGTTTATTGTGTGTAAAAATCGTACAAAGCGAGACCAAGACACGCTGGTTTTGTGTAGCCGTGTGTACGAGCATTTTACGCGGACAAAACGATATTTGACGTTTGTCGAATGTCTGTGACGCAAATAAAATGCGTCATTAATGTTCAAGCAATAATTATCAATGATACCACAATACGTGAATTTGTTTGCACCAGACAGTCTAGCATACATCATTTATGAAGTACTGTATTCAATAGTCGTAGGTGTTTGTCTTAATAAATTTAATCTTCGGGCACATTTCCAAAATGTTAACCCCACACGAAAATTTGTAAATCATTTAACAAGTTCCCAGCAAGGATTGTCTTCTCTGTTCGTTGGATCAAAGCCAGAAAAACAAATACATTTATGATGACTTTTGTGTCTATCGTTATTGACGCGTGATCCTCAATGGATTACGTTGAGGTGATGTGCTTGATTTGCTGTAGAGAAGAACAATGGAATGTACCTATATACAGGGTGAATTTTTCAACTGGGCGTGGATGGCTACTTTCGAAACTATAAGGAATATCGAAAAACGTTGAAAGGAGTCTCGAGGCCGATTTTGACGAAAACTAAAACTGCATCATTGGATTTTCGAAAAATCAAAAATCCTGGTCAGGAATCGAACCCGCTGATTTTGGAAAAAATATCACACCCTGTATTATTACAGCGTTCGATAGTGTTGCTAATAAGGATCAAATTCTGGGAAGTAATCATATACGGCAAACTTAAGGAAAACGTACATTTATAAAAAAACTGATTTATCTTCAAGGCAATGACTGTATTTGAAACGTAAGTTACCTTTTCTTCTTTAAAATAATGCTATTTTTAGTTCAACTCATTAATGTCGTATTGCTAAGTACAGTGGGATTGTTGAAACGTCAAATCTACTGAGACATTGAAAACAATGAAATTTTATAATTTCGAATAAATTATGGCTCAGTAGATGTAAAGTAACATGGAAAAATAGCAATTTCATAAAAATCTGCCATTTCCTTAAGTTTGCCGTATATGATTACTTCCCAGAATTTGATCCTTATTAGCAACACTATCGAACGCTGTAATAATACAGGGTGTGATTTTTTTTCCAAAATCAGCGGGTTCGATTCCTGACCAGGATTTTTGATTATTCGAAAATCCAATGATGCAGTTTTAGTTTTCGTCAAAATCGGCCTCGCGACTCCTTTCAACGTTTTTCGATATTCCTTATAGTTTCGAAAGTAGCCATCCACGCCCAGTTGAAAAATTCACCCTGTATATCTAGTTAATTAAACCGATTTTCTTTTGAATTACCGGATTCTGCTTTAAATAATATCTATTTCGTAAAAACATGGCTTCCAAAATGTTCATGTTCGAGAAAACTTTGATCACTTTGAAATATAACGTATCGCAAATTTTGCAGATTGTTGACCCTTCATCATATAAAGCACCATATTTTTTTTCTTTTACCTCGTTCCTAGTTTGTTTATTTTATAGTAAGTAGTAAATAAGTTTATTTTATAGTAAGTAGTGTATCTAAATAAAAAAAAACTGGTATGAAACTTCATTATTCATGAGTGCTATAGTCTCACCCCCTCAATACAGTATCAGAAAATAGCTTGTGAATTTTGCTATGTGTTTACATTTTGTTGCTCATTTATACATTTTATTGCTCGTAACCGTACACCTACAATATGCATTGGTATTACGTAGCAAATCTATTGCTATCAAATAGGCCCAAATCCTGGCTTCGACGTACTTAGTAGGTCGTTAACCAGCTGTAATTGATAAAAAAGTCGATATTGGTGGTCATCTATCGCTGGTTTATCTCAGTATTACAAATTCTGATAAACTGATAAGATATAACAAAGTTGATAACGTGAGGTATAAGTAAAGACTTTGACGTAATCTGTGCTTTGACTGTGAAAACAATGGAAAACTAAATCAGCGTTTATTCACACTATTGAATAATAAATTATGGCTGCTTTTAATCACTTTTTGCTCGATACTTTATTCCGCCACTTTTTTTGGAGCTACAAAACATTAGGAAGTGGCGAAGATCGGCCATTTGGGAGGCTATCTCGAGCAATTAAAACCAGGGCCGGACTAGGCTGGAAAAACCCGCGCTATCAAACGTTTAAAAATTGACAAAACTAGTTTCATGGTTAACCTACTGTCACAGTCGCTTGACTACGAGTATCAAAGCAGTGCTGTGCCCGTTAAGGGCTTTTGAAGGAACATTATTGCATTTTAATCAGGATGAGTTTGATAGTCCTTTCAGCTCCACTCAGGGCGGAAAGACTCATTTGATAATTTTACACCTTCACCTAAAAATAGCTCGCTTAGTGCTTGTAAAACCTGGCATAAAACAAATGGCTAATTAACATTTATTGTGTTATCTTTTATTTACAAAGTTATGCAAATTGTAGCTGCAGGTGCCTCGTGCCTTTACGTCATTGTGATTTGTATAGATTTTGTTCTACTCGAGTAACGCTGTAGAATAGAATGCAGCACATTTATTGCATAACCGTCCCACGATGCCCCACTTCCCGGTGTTTTATTAGTAAAATGTTTTCCGGCCTCTCCGCCCTATTTACTGTCTAAAAAATCGTTGCATTGGCTAGAGTAATGCAGGTTACAGACTGATAAAATAATCTATATACTAGCTTATAAATGACTCGATTGTCATATTATGTAGGTATAGAGAAGAGTGTCCCATATCTAGAGAGGAGTTGAGGGTCATTTGAGCATGGGTCCTCCGATTTGGCTGACTGGTTATGAATAATTTGTTTTTGTGGTGATGTGTAACCTCTTTCCTATCATTTCGGTGTTAGTTATAATTTCGTGAAAAGTGAAGCGCGCGGCGGTAGGGTAAGACTTGGTGATATGCACTTAAACGGGTTAACAAAACGCCTCGTCATTTAAGTAATAGTATAATATTATTCTAATGTCAATTTAATATCAATAAACATAATCTTCAGCATAATAGATAAGGAAACGATAAAGCGATATTTATTACTCGTAGTATCTACGACTGTTGACGGAATCGTCATCTTCGGTCCAGAGGTAACATTTGCCAACTATGTTACGATCATGGTCAATTTTGTCTTGTAACATAAATTAATAACGAGGAGTTCGATGGCATTTAAAAGGCGTGTGAAGGAAGAGGGTGAGTAAGTAAGATTTAGTGAGCGAGATTCCGACAGTTCTTCTGGCTCCACACACGGCGGGAGGACTAATTTTGTGATTTTAGCAACTGAATAAAACTACTGAACCAAACTAAATGAAAATTTCATGGGACCAAATGTCAGGTATACTGCATCGAACAAAAAAAAAACAACTAGTAAACAATAAACATGGTTAATATCCCGGTTTAATTTTGTAATGATTATGGTTGCTGTAAGTTGCTGTAAGTGCCTATACCCTATGCCTATAACAATAAGCTACATGTGCGATGCATGATGTTATTAATAATATGTTTGTAGAGCGGCTTCCCCTGATAGCCTCAGATCAATCTCTCTTATCAAGTTTCTGCTACGTTAAGGTGCGTACTGACTGGTGTTAAGGGCCGTAATTCGAAGCGAGTAACAAGCCAATTGTTGAGCGTTGTGCACCTTATTGATTGCATGAATGCTCGCTGTGTAACACGTTACATTAAGGTGCTTCCTCATCGGTAACATTCGACTGTAATGTAACGTTATAGATTCGAGCATTACATGTTACATCCTTACTGTATTAATACAATGTGTTATATGTACTTTGATACAACTTGTAAAATCAACGCTCTCCAATTGTAATTTAATGTTACATAGCACGCGAATTTTCGCAAGTTAGAGATGTACCTAGTATTGTAATAAATTGCCCAAAGCCGTATCTGTCATGTTACATTACACGCGAATGCTCATCAATCAGCAGTAATGCAATGCTTAAAGACGAATTTGTAATCCTATCCTACTAATATTATAAACGAGAAACTTTGTTTGAATGGATGTTAGTTACTCTTTCAAGCAAAAAACACTTAGCGGATTTGGATGAGATTTGGTACACAGATAGCCTATAACCTGGATTAACACATAGGATAGTTTTTATCCCAATGTTCCCGTGGGAACCGCTGGCAACAGCTAGTGTTACATTACACTCGAAGCGAAGCACGCGAAGTCAGGGAGGTAGTATTGTAATGTAAAGTTAATAGTTGTATCTTTAACGTTACATTACGAGGGAATGCTCTCTAGGTGAACACATTTTATGGCTCGCAACACCGTTTGGGGATACCTACGTGCGAGCGAAAGTTGTTAGTTCGATTTTTATTATATCGAACTCTTTATGTCGAATATTCAGTTGTACGATGTTTTATTATATCGTATCGGTGCGATGTAACGTTTGTGCGAAAAATCTTTTTGCGAAGAACTCTACAGCGATTGCTCATTCGTTCGATAGTTTATTAGTTCGATGGTATGTTCATTCGAAACGCCAACTGTATCCCTCGTTCCGTACCCACCTTTATATCGTACGATGATAATCTTTGAACAGCGTTAGTTGACGCGTCATTGGTTCATTGGCATTGAATGGCATGACGCGATTATATTATCGTGCCAACACCTTCGGGACGAGCACTTGTTTTTGTTTACATCGCTTCTAATATATCAATGTCTAATTAGGAATAGATAATCATTGATGTCATAGGATTGTAATCTTCCGTTTACAGCTCGTACCACGAGTAGATTGATAATATTTACTACGGCGTCATTTATGTTTTCACTTTTATGTCGAAGAGTGAAATTGATAAGCCGTTTTCAAACACATTCCTTTCTTAAATGTTATGAAAAGAATTTAGTTCTATTTTTTTTGACTAGATTTAAGTTAGTTGATTTTAAGTTACGCCTGATGCTATAATTTACATTCCTTTTTTGGTATGATATTAAAATCATGTTTTTCTTTGGTCAAACACAAAAATCCTTTAAAACCATCCCGCGACTCTGGCTTTTTACATAGTATCAACATTCAATGTATGAAAATACTTTAGCTTGATTGAAGGTGGGCCAGGCTGTTGATAAAAATTTGTAATGATTTATTAATTATATTAATAAGGTTTAAAACAATGTAGATTTTTCACTCATTTGAGCTTGCATATTGTAAATTGATTTTATAACTAGCTTTTGCCAGCTTCTGTTCACTCAGAGTCAAAGCTGCTTACAACTGGTGAAAGAATTTCTGAAATTGTTCCCATAGTCAATAGTTTCAGAGCCCATTATATAAAAATAAACAATTAAATCTTTCCTCTTTCTAATATTAGTGCAGATTAGCTAGCTTCCACAGTCATACAACCAGAGAGCAAGGTATCCCATAATCTAATCCAAATCAAACTTACTATACTTTATTTTTGGCATAAATCCTACCTATATTATAGTCTGGAATCTAAACATCTAGTTTGAAAGAATGAATAAATAATGACTTTAAATACTTACATGGTCACCGGTACCGGCTAGATGTAAGCACACAGGTTTGCAGTTCTTCTCAGGCCAGTGGAGAGGCAGCAATGCTTGAAAGTGAGCCTTCCGTGCTATCTTAGGTACTATGCCTGGCAGGTATCGTTCTAGCGGTGTTATGAAGTACCCCTCATAGAGCTTGCAGTCCGATAGAGTTTGTTGCTGCGGATATTTTAGTAATAAATTGTGAGATGGGATTCAAAATTATGGATGAATAATATTATTATGCTTAAATTGTACTGGAAGAAATAGTTTTCTTCTATAATTGTAGTTGCGCAGTTTTAGTTGGTTTGAGTTCCAGAACTTTCTATGAATCTAATGGTAGTAAAAAAATAGAAAAAATAATAAAAGTTAATATTTTCCTCGGTAAAAAAAGTTTGAAATTGTTTACATTTTTTGTTTCACCTTCAATAGTTATTGTTCTTGGAGGTATGACAACAACACTTACAAAGTAAGGTTATGACTCATGTTTTATTTTTATGACTCAAAATTATCAAAACAAAAACACCATTTATGGAAAAAAAGTACCAAAACAACTGGTTTACCTTGGTTATCGTAACAGGATAGTCTCTTTCCACTAATTTGAAGCACTCATCCCGATTCGACACCACTTTCCTGAATTCGAATAACCTAAAAACATAACACTTAAACAGTTTGTAAACAAACACGGTATGTGACATAACTACACTAATTTACACGTTGGCGGCAAACTTGTTACACAACACTTCTAAAACATGATGATTAACTGACCTTCGCAAATTCTCCGGTTTCCCCCATCCTTTAGTAAAGAATTTTGTTAGAAGTATACTTCTGTACACTGCATCTAACCTACTGGCCGACATGTTCTGTGCCGCGGACGGTTATGGCTTGTTTCACTGACAAGTTTTATTTATGAAACCGTTTTTAATTTCGCTGTTACGTTTACTCGTTGTCAATACATTTTGGTTGAGAATGACTGCGACTGAATGAGAAATGTCAACAAGGATTTTTCTCAGGATGGTCAGCTGTTTGGTGTCACGTTGACAGTGACAGACGTGTTGATTTCAAGGTCTTTTTGTCTAAAGCCTAAAGCATATGCATGCATGATAGAGTGGTGCCCAAATACGTTATACTGTGTTTTTTTAAAAACTTGCAAAAACAAGTAACAGCTATCTGAATCTATTAATTTAAGATATTTAAATACTTATAAAATTTTGAAAATCTTATTTCAGTATTTTTTAATGTTTGGTGTAATTGTGATTAATATTTTAGACCGTAAAACAAACGCGTGATAGTGCGTTCCATAGCCGGATCATTTACACTTAAAGCATGGATTGAGCCAACTGTATGCAAATGTCAAGTAAAAATGCCGCTCAAATCAAGACAGAAAAAACATTAAATTAAAAATTTAAAAAACCCCCGACACAAAAACCAAGTTCCCTTTAAAAAGGAAAAAATAATAAAGATTGGGGTCGCGTTGGGGGACTGCTCCAAATTACTCATCATCTGTTTTTTTGCAGTCCCCCAACGCGACGTATCTTTATTATTTTTTACTTTTTAAAGGGAACTTGGTTTTTGCGTCGGGGGTTTTTTAAATTTTTAATTTATTTTTATTTTATTCTTTTTATAGGTATAGATAGATACTTATATTTATATTTTTTTTTTGCTAAGAGTACTCCCGATTAAGTCATCAATATTCCCTTTCAGTACGCTTTCATTTGATACCCAACTCGAGTATTTTTGCAGACCCTCGGTTACCTTTCCCCACTTTCACCCCCATAACTTCTAAACGGCTCAACCGATTTTCATCAAACATGTCTAAGAACACTCGCAGGTAAGTCACCTTTCATACAAAAAAAACTAAATTGAAATCGCTTCATCCGTTCGGGCTCTATGATGCCACAGACAGACAGACAGACAGACAGACAGACAGACAGACCGACAGACAGACAGACACGTCAAACTTATAACACCCTCTTTTTCCGTCGAGGGTTAAAAAACACAACAATTAAGTCACAAAGGGATAGATTTGTGCCAGGTATAACAATACATTTTTAAGACGTTGCCACACACTAGAATTTTCTCCTTTATTTTGGGTGCTTTTAAAACGTAATAAACAAAAGTCAAGACCCGGAACAACAAATTGTAGGCATCGTACACGTATTTGTACCTTGTGAGAATGGAACCTGCGACACGTAGCGTAGCAGTCCAATAGCTCAGCCATTGCGTTAACCGTGCCATCATTCAATCAAATAATGCTCAGTTCATGCTCTGTCTCTATGTTTCATTCTGGTGTTCTATGACTTGAACGCAAAATGTGTGTCTGTCTGTTGCACCAGTGGCACCGTAGCTCAACGATGAACTAATGTCTGATATGAATACGGACATTGTGGTTGGTTCACCGAATACATTCACTAAACAGAGTTTTTAAAGTTGTTCTTACTTACGATGGTTCGAAGACACGATTTATCAAAATCGATTCAGTCGTTTCAAGATCATTAGCTCTTGTGCATTTCAGGGTTAACGCAATGGTTGATCGATCGACTGCTGCGCTGTGTGTCGCAAGTTCGACTCCTTTATAGAACAAAAGTATGATCAACAATAAGTTACAATTACCTATGCAGTGGCTGAGCGATTGGACTGCTGCGCACCGTGTCGCGGGTTCGATTCCCACACGGAACAAAATATTACAAGTATTTGTTCCGGGTCTAACTTTTTGTGTAGATATGTGAGTTTAGGTATATGTTCATAAACGACACGGGAGAAATTCCTAGTGTGGGCAACGTTTTCAACACAAAGAAAAAAAAAGTTATTAAGAAATGTCGTGAGGAAACCTATAGCCCTTTACGTTCCGGGGCCACGTAATTCAGTAGATATTAAACCTACCTTCAAATCAAAAATCAAAGACAATGACTGTGACATTTACCAATCCCGTAGAGGCCCGGCTGGGCCCGCGTAGAGGAGATTATAGTCCCTCTCACAGCCGACGTATCCTAGCAGTGGGAACATTATAGGCTGATTATGGTATGCTACATGTTGTACTTAAATACAGCTAGCGGCCCGGTACGTGCTTCGATACGTTAAAGTTTCAATTTGAAAGCAAAATCTCTATTACCGAAATGATCTGCCATTTATTGAATTCAGTTGTTACAAAAAATGTGGTAAATAAAGTAGGGTAAAGTACCCAACTGCTGACCTCCCACCAACCTATTGACCGCTTAACAGTTTTTATCAAAAATAATAATAAATCTTCTTGCAGTGCTGCATAAAAAATACAGAAAATGAAAAATAATTTATCTTGTAATATATCGGCGTCACAGAAAATTTTAATAAAGCGATATTGCGTCCGTAAACCTATGATAATAAAATACCCTGCTAAAATCATCAAGAAATTAAACAATTTGCTAAGCTGAAGGTGGTTTTCAATGTCATTTAATTTCAGTTTTACACCATAGATTCCTTAGAGTTTGGTATTTTTTCGTTATTTAAGACAGACAGATGCTTTTCCACATGATTTTCAAGTTTTAATGAGCCTTAACTTGTTAAAATGATGGGGTTAATATGTGGTAAACTCAAATGTATGGATAACCATTTTTTTGACATGACATGTCAATAGCTGGTAATTAACCATATGTACGAATATACCAGTTACTGACACCACGGTTTATACGTATAGCTTAACTTTAATGCATCTGTATTATGCCCATGGGTGTTGGCACCCCTAAAGGTGTGTATCTGCATAATCACAAACATAAAAATACCTTACGTAGTAACCTAAGAACCTAGCTTAATTTGAGCGAGGTACTTAAATTTTCGGTCTACTGTCACATTCTGGATCCTCCTGAATATTTTAAACTTATTACAATTATAGGAAAAGTGAACGGCTGAATGGATTTTGAAACAATTTAGCAAGCGGATAATATAAAAACCTGGGTAGGTGAGTGTACCTGGACGAAGGATACTTTTTATGTCGGTATATGATCTCGTGGGACAATTGCCGAACATAACACGGGCAATGCCTCAGTCATAAGTTGGCTTAGTGCATAAAATTATGACAAAAGTTACTCTAACCTGCATGTTTGAAGAAACTGACTTAAATCATATCTGAGGCAAAGTGTTAGGTAGTTTTTGATTTGTGTCTATGTTCTCTTCATTTGTGACGATCTTCTACATAAGTTGAAAAAGTTAAAACAGTCTTACGTAATTGGGAAAATATTAATTCAAACTTTTTTAAACTCACTTTGAAGAACTAAAGTCGTATTCTTTCAATTTTTTTTGCCAGCGAGCATTTTTAATCTGCTGCATAATACAGATAAATGAAATAACTACTAATAAAGAGGAAAAATTGGACAAAAAGTGATAAAACTACAACAAAACTTCAAAAATAAGTGCAAGAATATTATAGGCCGCGTTTGAAGACTGTAGACGAAAATTGTGTGAAAAAAGAAAATGAGAAGGGCAATAAGATTACCTTTGTTTGTTTTTTATCAAAATAAAACCTCGTATCACAGTCCTAATAAATAATATTTGAGTTTATTCTTATACTACAAGAGGTCAAAAAATTGGTCAATTGCATGATGAAAATTTGGTACAGGCATGTTGATAACTGGTCAAATGGCCTGTTTTTGCTAAACTCGAGAAAAAAATCACTTTTTGCCTTTGTATGACTGTTTATAAAGTTTTAGTTACAATCTCCAATGTTTATTTTATCATCCAAAAACATTCATTTCCACTTGCAACTCGTGCATTAGTTTATTTTGCGAAAGAAGCAAGGAAAACCGCTTAAAGGGTCAATAATTGGGTAAATCTTCTTATTCTTCTTCAGCCTCTATCTATGTACACACCATCTTGGCGGTTTCCTTCAACTCCCTCGAATCATGACATCGAGCTCTTTTCTTTGAAGCGGAAACCCTCTTCAAATTATCCTCCCAGCACATTTGTGGTCCTGGTCTTTCTTGAGGACGCTTTTCTACACCAAGATTTCTGTTTCCGTTCATATTCAACAATAAATGTCAATAATTGTATAATGTTTAGTTAATTATTGTTATTAGAGCACACCTAATGTGGATCTTTATTGCGGAAATATATCACGTGGTTATCGCATACATAATGAAAACTACGTAATGATACGCAATCCCACATATGTTATTATGATAATTGAAAACGAATAACTCGTATAAGTACGAGTACTTGAATGAACAAAAGAACTATATATATAAAATTGACAATCAATAGATCGTATTGTCCGCTCCAAAAAAGGAATAATCCCATTCTTAAAGAGATCTAATAGGTTAGGCATTTTAAATGTTAATTTTTACGTAGGATGATACGATCAGTGATGGTCCGCGTTAATCAGAATCATTTCTTTTTATATGGTATCGTGAAGTCGTTTATAATCTGTTTTAATTTATTTGAAGATCATTTATCAGAATTTTAGGAGGAATTGGAGATAACCTTGGACTGTGTTTAAAGTAAAATGGTTTTATTAATATTGATTGGAGTTACTACCTACAGAAAAGCTCCAGTCTATTAAAAACTTAACTTATAAAGTTTATACCTAGAGGCACATTGAGAAACTGATTAATTGTTGTAATTACCTACAGAGTAAAATAGTTTTGATTCTTTTTTTGCTTTTCTTTTATCTTTTGAGCGCATTGAAGATATTGGAACTCTTTGCCAACTTTTACACACCTTCAAAACCAGCCAGTTTATATATTTAAAATTACCTAAGTAAGCATGCGTTAATGCATGTAACTTTATAAGTATTCACATAGGCTTTTTGGTGCGCTCGTTTCAACATGCCCCATCAAATAGGTACGTTACGAGATCACCGACCTTTTTTGAATAAAACAAAGGACAGACTTACATGCAAACAATCGCTTTAACTAAAAAGTCTACCTTTGAAGGTGACATAATTGCCCTAAAGTAGCGAAACATGGACAGCCAAAACTATATTATCATATGATTACCATACATAACAAGACAATTTTCTGATAAAAAACCCATAGAATCAGGTGTATAAGAAATATTATATCATCGTGTGGGCAGTAAGTGACTCAGTTACCTACGGCTCTTAGGATCGTTACCAAAAACATATGCTAAAGTTGATATTTAAATCGTATTATGTTTTCCGAATCTTCAGGATATAGATGATAATTGAGAAGATTTTATTATTTAATATTTGTTATGGTTCGCCATTAATAGACCTTACTTAATGATCTTATTTTGTTACCAAGCGTCTTCTTTGCGTGGGCTTGATGTGTTTTGAAGATTGATTTCCAGATTTTGTTGATGATGATGTGAGTGATGTTATTGAAAATAACGAATTTTAATTCTTGGTATTGATAGTGACCATGTCGCAACCGTGTCGGTTATGCGCCATACAAGGAAAACCATGAAATTGTTTGATGATATTGTAATCATGTTTTCGCTGTGTTTTGATAGTTCCTGCGTCTTGGCTTTTCATACGAAAACATGGCGGATGTTTTTTTAAGGAAAACCCAAAAGTTTGAAATTAAATTACTAATAAGTTATATCAAACAACTTTGTTTATGTATGACGTCAAAAAGAAAAAGGAAATGTGTATAAGACCAAAAAGTCGATTTGGTGTCACAAATTGGATATAGAGGATGGAAGGAAAAAAAAACATGGTTTGTACCTCCGCAAGGAACAAACAAATATTTTGTTTCTTAGTACTTAGTAGAAATGACATCATTGCTCTCGTGATTTGTATCACTCACTATTCACAATCATGGCCGACGAAGTTCGCGCGCTCCATTTATGGCGCGAAAGAAAAGTCGTTGGAAACAACTGAGTTAAAACTAGATTTTGTCACAAGTTCCGCTTGTTGAATATTATAGGTAGAATAGTTTTATCTTTTCAATCACAATTGGATCTTTTCACTGGGAAAAAGGTGTGGAGTTGGTTTACAAAATCGTGGATCGATATGCTCTGATAATTCCATTCACTCATATCCCAAATATTTTTATGTCCTCTGGACACTGGACATGTTTGAGCACCAACCTATTGTAGAAGCATTCATTATTTCAGTGAGAATGGGAGTAATTTTTTTCCATCTGGGAATATTACAACTAGCAGAAGATACTTTTCAGGATCCGATTATAAAAAATAGGTTAGAAAAATGAAGTCAGGTTTTACCTCTAAACGAGATAGTTATGAATTTTTAGAGATCTGAAAATGCCGATTGATTGGGCAAGTAAAATTCAGCAGTTGTGTTGTATTACCTGCCCAACCGATTACAAGCGTATAATTGATTTTCCAGATTACTCAAGCACGATTTACGAAATAGTTTTTTAATTCCCGCTAGGACTGCTTCCCTGGAGAGACCAGGCGCAGGACCAACTGATTAAAAATGTGGTAGTGGGAGTCAGGTAACGTTTTACGCTTTAGATAACTCAATGAAAGCTGAAGCATCCCTTTTCCATGTTACAAAACATAACTTATTTGGTACAAAAAATAAAAAATGACTTACCAGACAGCCGCGTTGGGGCGATTGACTAGATGGACAGTTCAAGGAGGCACAGGAGAAGAACTACGCACTCTGATTTTTGTTACCTAGGATTGAAACAGTATAATCAATTTAAAAAATAACGGTGGGTAGGTAACAAAGTTTTCTTAAAGAAGTAGGTACCTACTTACCGGTCTAAGTATAGACCTCAGGGTATTTAATGTAGGTATCCCACACATCAAGCTACCCCAATACGTCAAAGTTCGAGATATTTCACGAAGGGCACCCGCTGACATGGCACTTGAGCTACTTGCACCTTATCTATACGACATAAGGCTCTTGTCAAAATTTTTAGCAGGTACCAGATGCCCTTCGGGGAATACCTTCCAAGGTGAGGTATTCCACGCAACCATATTTCTATAAAAGAAGGTTTTTTTTTACGAGGTAAAGTCATCCTATGAGTCCTCCCGCCCAGGGCGGGACGGGAGGGACTGTCAGACTTGTACTGACTAAAATCCACGGTGATCCTTCAATAGCCCTTTACGTACCACGGTGACCATTTGAAATAGTCGCGCGACAAGGGGGCCGATTCTCGGTTTTAGAAATGGTGTCGGACTCGACAAAGTTGCCATTTGTCGATTTCGACACCATCTTAGCCAGATGGTTATATGACGTTATAGTTCAGTAAATTTTGTCGAAAAAATGACGTCATTAGGATTTTTTGTCGAGTTCGACACCATCTCTAAAAGCGAGAATTGGCCCCCTGGTTCGATTGGATAAACAGATTGGGGTAGGTTGATGAGCTGGCATTGAAGGCTGTATATAGAAGTTGTAGTTAGGAAGTACCACCAACTACCATTGATCCTTCAAGGCCTTAATTTGTACGCAATGTGAGAACTTGAACATTATGCAGTAGGCTGTCCGGAAGTGAGCAGATTTTATCTTCGATATGGTTGCGTTATTGTTTTGCTTCAATTTGTATGACGTCAGAGCGATTACGATCCAAAATATGATCGAAAGGAATTAAAAAATCACTTTTGCCTAAGCTAAGAAACAATAGTCAAGGCTGCATCTTTATTTGCAGAAGCACATTTTATTTTCCGCATCGGTACTCAAAAGATTCCCCTATCAATTTAGTCTATACCAAACTGATTCGGGAATCTTTTGAGTACGGATGTGGGTGTCGATATTGTGAAAGATGCAGGTCTAGAGGGTGTACCTACATGGGTACACCGTCTAGCCCCGAATCACATTGGCCGTGAAAAACTTCAGATGCCAAGATGAGATGCGAAGAGAACCGGACTAAGAAGTATTGTTTCAGCAGAGGACATCTTCAGCTAAATTGTAATTATTAGATGATAATGAGACCTAGATTATTCTAGCCTACAAATGAAGTTTCAACAAATTCTGAAAATTTCTTTTTTTCGCGGTAAAATCTTCAAATAAGTCCCAGGGTACGAAGGGCGGGATGTCTGTCACACTCGTCTTCTCCCTTGAATTACCCTTCAATAGTCACGGTTACCTATTATACAGTCCCCTTGATAAGGTTTAGGCTTTGGCCCTCCACAGCCGGGTTCAACGGCAGTCTATGGTCACACCTCCAATGTATTATGCATATCATAACACCTGTATACAAAGTACGCATCTACAGGCGGCAGCGTAGGCGCTTCAAATAGTATAAGGCCAGTCCACATTCGACACGGACTGCTATCTCACCGCGAGAAAATACACGAAACAGACGTAAGTGCACGCTGTGAAGAGCCTTTATTAAAAAGAAATAACAGTGTAAAAAGTTTGAATTAATAAAAAAAAAATAATAATTTCCGCGGTGCTGTGAGTGATACTGGATTTTAATAGCAATAGTGGATTATACTAACATTTTGGTAATGGTTATGTAAACTTGGCGTAGAGTTGGTGTAATGTAAATATAATTATTTATTCATGAATCATAAGATTTGCGTGTCTGTAGTCTTTACATCTTATTTAAAAAAAGTTTAGTAACTATTGGATAAAATGCTACCTGTACTTTTTAACCATTCATCTAATAGTTTATTTAACTATCATACACTGACCCACCAGTTTCATTAAAAAATACTTAATTATAGTAAAATTATTTGTTTAAAGTTTCATGTACACAGTAAATATGAAATAGACAATTTAATATCTACAGTGTTCATAAAACCATTTATTTGCCTAGACGTCTACAGAAAGACGTAATAACTAATTATAATTATTTGACCACTTTTGGGAAAAGGCTGGTCCTTTCCCATGCCTTGTTGGGTCGCCTTTCTGTCTGGCCGGTAGATAGCGATAAAGCCTCATTTAGACGATGCATATAAGAAATTGCATGCGATTAGCGTTACATTGCTGACTACTGATGGACAATGAATTCAGTTGGTGAAACACACTGCAATGTGGTGAAACTTCAAGTTTCACCATATTACAGTGTGTTTGACATGTAAGTTTCAAACTTGCATTTTATAAATGATAGTCTGTAACGCTGTCTCACGGTCGAAACTATTTTTTGGTATTCACTAAGCCAGTAACAATGAGTGTCGTTACACTATTTCAAGACTCTCTTTCGACGACGAACTCACTGTAGCGTACAGCCTAGAAAGTATTTTAAGGGAATAGCATATAGCTGGAATCATTAAATTTTTGGTGACGGGAGACTGTAAAAAGATTGTAATCGTCTCGCTTAACGTTATGCCTTTTAAGGAAGATAATGTGAGGGTCATTCATACTCATTTATATTTACTTTATGACTCAATGAACCATAACCTTCAATGACGGTGTAACTCATTCATTATGTCTTTTGTTCTACAATAATACAGATAGGATGACGTTTTACGACGAACTTACATTTAATACAGAAGCACTAACTAGCAAAAGATTAAGCTGTGAGCAATAGTTTTAAAAATAACGCTTGATTTATTCAGTTTAATGTATGCCTAACTACTATCCTTTAGCTGCCCATAACCATAGTCTAACAATTATTGTCACTACTAAGGAATGCGACAATAGTATAGATATAGAATTAAATTCAATAAGGTTGCATAACCAAGTCTATCAATAGAGAAGTTTATCAGCATGAAAAAAAAACTGGCGTAATTTCTGGTGCATTTTTGACACTAAAAAAATTATAATCAAAAAAAATGTGGAGCTAAAAAATACTAATTTATTTTTAATAGCGACGATTAATAAAATTGGCGGTAAACATAATGAAAGTTTTAATGGTATCCAAATAATTTGGGATCCGTTGGTTGTTCTAGATGGGCGCGAAGGTGATATTGTTGGCGCCCCTGGTGCTCCTCATCTTAGGAAGCGTTGAAGGTAAGTTGAAGACAAATACTATGCGTATAACATCGTTACATACTTGTTCTTGTTTCTTTAGTACGTATACTTATACTTATGTTGTCAGACCAATACCTAATATTGTTCAATGCACATTGCACACAGCATTCTTTGGATTTCTTTTGAACGAGAGTTAACGGAGTATGATAATTTATCGTTTAGTTTGTGCTTATAGTTCTTCGATCAAATAGGTGCCTACTGATATTAACTAGCTTTTGCTAATCAATAAACAAATCTGCACAGTTGGCACTGTCCTGCATTCGTTGACATATCTACTAGAATGAAAACTGTTAACGTCAATTTCAATTAAATTGTTGTACATTATATCCGCTCGTGCAAATCTCTCTCACTACAGTTATAAACAGACACACATTACATTGCTCGAGCAGTTGAAACTGTTGAACGAACTACTTCAGGCAGCCTAGCAATTGAATTTGACTGATCGCGCAGTCGAATATTAATGTATGAGTGTACGAAGAAGACTGGGTGTTTGATATCCAATCGCAGCAGCTAAAGCAGTCGATAACGACTGCTTCTAGCAGTTTGTGTAGCTGGCTGTTGATCGCAATTGGCGGACTTTATAAATAACAGTCAATAAATTAATACAAATCATTACCGGCAATAAATATTACGAAAGTTGGGGAGCCTTATGTGTTGCAATCAGGACATTGTATGGCATTCAAGATGACCTCTTAGTCAACCTGACCTTTGGTTTTGAGTACAAGCCGCTGAAGATGTTTAATCTTACATATACTTGCTTAAGTTTAGCTATACAGTTCTCGGGTTCATATGGTTAAAAAATTGTTGCAACTGAATGACAAGGGCTTTCTTTAATAAAAACTTTCCGACAGGAGGACTATACATGTGCGACACGCATGTCCTGTGTGCGTCGCCAAAAAATTTAACTGAAATAGACAAATAGTTAGAAATTTACCAGAAGTGGTACTTGTTTTGTTGGAGTACCTTACTATCTTGTGCTCCATCTTGAATCGGTCAACCATCATCGGAATTTAGTAGAATATTAACTTATTTTTAACCGACTTCAAAAAGAAGGAGGTTATTTGAATTTGCTTTTGCGCAAGGCCGGATACCGAAATATTTGTTAAAAAACTAATTCGCTATTTACTTCCACCATGAGGTAAAAATACAAAGGAACTATGACAAGATTCTGTTTAAGCATTTTTTGCATAATATTTACAATGCTATTGAGGACAGGAAAATACAGATCACCTTATTAATATTTAAACTAGATATTTTCTTGCTTAAAAATTTCGAGCACTTCTGCTCCAAACTCGGGCCGTGTCCAAACAAATGAGGCAAAGCGCAGTCAAATAGGAATTAAAATAATTAACTTATGTGTTGTTATGAATCTATTGTCTGTCAACATGTCCATGAAGGTTAAACAGCACGAGACTTAGTGACCACGCGGAATACACCCACAGTACTCTTAAACGTGATTAGTATATCATAACAAGTTATAGCCTTTGGTTCTGCTTGACGTGAAACTTGGCGAAAGGGAAGTTTACATTCGATCTTCGAAATTTTTTCTGATCTTTTAATGTTAAAGATTTTCTTTGGAAAGAAAAATTTGAACTGCGTGCAGGATTTCCACGACCTCCAGATTCAGTACATCCGACGTTCTTTCCAACCGAGCTAGCGGGGTTCTTAGCTACCGCTACGAATTCTTCAATCCATTTCTAACTTCTCAAGGCGTTTTCTTTTAATGTTGATTGATGGTTTTATTTTTGGAAGCGCCTTTTATGTCTCCTAGCAGAGCTGTTCTATAAAGAATACCTAACTATCCTTTAGTTTTAATTTTGGAACCACTAGCAGTTTAGAGACCTCTAGATTTCAAAAGGATCTTTGCCTTTAGATACCTACCTAAGCAATGGTTGTCTGTGCAAAGCTGCCTTGGGAACATATTTTTTTGTAGAAGTTTGAATTGCACGGCTGCATTATGTGTAACAGCAATTAGGTAGGTTCTCCATACCTGTCGAAAATAAAATGCGTGCGAAATTGTAGAAAATTATGTTTTATAGCACCGTACAGAAAGACAGACAATTAACATTCCTAACATGAGTTAACTTAGGTCTAATTATAACAATGTAGGCAATGTAGATCCGTCATTGCCTGTTCGCAAGGACGTAAGGTCTCGCGTAGGCACACTTCCACACATGGCTCGTTGCCAAGGCTTCTCTATGGTATTTTTTATTCTTCGTAATGATGTTTTTGCTTGATTGCCAGCATCATGCAAATTGATTACGCGTGGGCATTAAATACTTTTTGCTCCCTATTTTGTTTGTTTTATTTCTTAATCATGTTATTGTTAACTTTTTGATCTATTTGTGAGCCCACTTCCTTATTAATGAATAACTTTTGCATAATTTTAACATTAATCATTCCATCGATGTATGGTTTGACATGAATAGGTTTATAAATGAAGCAAATTACGTCATTTACCTTTTCTGGTTATTTATTGTTATTGTTTTGAAACTAGTTCACCGACGTTGGACAAAAAATATTTCGACTCACTTTTGAAGGCTGAACATCTATAAGAATGCCAAAAATGGCGATGACATAACTTCGCGACACTCTTCCGAGAATTGTTTTTTCTTGAAATGGTCCTTTCCTTTTTTCCAAGATTTAAATCAAGGCAACATAAATTATTTTTACAAACCGTCTTATTTGTTGCAGGTCAACGTTACCATAACTACTATGCCCGGAACTACCTGGGCCGCGACCTGTACGAGCACGGGCGCTCGATCTCCGACAACCTCGTAACCTGCGGGCCCCACACCTGTGGCGTTGGTGCCCACTGCATCCACGGCAGTGTGCGTCCCGTCTGCGCTTGCCTGCCCGGCTACTCCGGAGATGCGCTCACACAGTGCGTCAAGATCGAGTGCATTGGTAAGGCATTATAATCATCTAGCGAGACCAATTGGCTAATCAGTTACATCTTCGAATTTTCCTTATATGATCGCCCCCTACTTCTGTGAAAACTTCAGTAGCATCTTTATTTATAATTTCTTGAGCTTCAATATGGATTGAACTAATTATTTTCTTTGCAGACAACAGCGAGTGCCGCAGCCACCAGAGCTGTGTGAACCAGCATTGTATCGACCCCTGCGCCGGGGCTTGCGGCGTCAACGCCAACTGCGAGGTAAGATCACTTTGTATCAGATTTTTTCTTAGATTTTCAATTTTCATCTTTATAACTGACAGTGCAAACTTTATAGGTTGTAGTTTACGTACTGTACTGTCTATAGTTTCCATTATAAGATTCCTTTACTTTGGACTTTTTAAATTCATCTAGGTATTTTTGTTCAACAGGTCCGTAACCACATTCCAGTGTGCTCTTGCCCACCTGGCTACACTGGCAATCCTTTCAGCACTTGCAGAATTGCCGACCCAGGTAAATTGATCATTAAAATATTCTTCTCTTTCATTATATCTGTTGTTAGAATTGTCTTCATTACCGTTTTTTGTTCACAGAGGAAGCTTGCCACCCATCCCCCTGCGGTGTTAACACTAAGTGCCACGTTGCTAACAACCAGGCTATTTGTACTTGTCTACCTGGATACAGGGTATGTATTAATACTTAATCTATATTATGTAATATTACATTTAATGTACTTTACCTTGTATCTGTACTGTCATTGATTGACCTGCTTCTTTATTCTCTCTCTTTTTTTTAAACTTTGGTCACCCAATGCTGAGAGAGTCTTGTTCCGGTCACTTTCTGGCCACCTAATAGTCAGTATTGTAATATTACAATGTATCATCTCATCTGTTTCTTGCTGAGAAAGGCTCTTTTAGACAAAAATGCGATGCTGTGTTTTGAAGATCAACGAATTGTTTGCCTTATAAAACCAGGTTTTAAAGCTTCCGCTCTTGATTCCCTCAGGGCAGTCCTCTGAGCGGTTGTACCCACGAGTGCGAGTCTGACAGTGATTGCGGCGTCCAGCAGTCGTGTCGGGACTTCAAGTGTATCAGCCCTTGTGGAGATTGTGGAATCAATGCTGACTGCGAGACTGTTGCCGCTCACCGCGCCATCTGCAAGTGCCCAAGAGTGAGTATCACTTCTTCAACTTCGGTTTCCTAATCGGTGCCACCATTTATAGAACATTATTTTGTAACAGCCGTAGAAAGAAGACTAAATTGTACTTGTGTCATTGTGCTATAATTAGGTTCACTTTTGCACCTAGTTATAGTAGTTTACGAAAAGAAAACCAGTTTTACAGTTAACAATCTGGCTATATCTATTACGATTTTCAAAAACTCATGAAACAAACTGTTATCGCCAACAGGGTTACCACGGTGATCCCTACAGGATCTGCTCCGCTGAATGTACATCTGACAGCGAGTGCCCCAGCTACAAGCCTGCCTGCGTCTACAACGCTTGCATCGACCCTTGCATCAACGCTTGTGGAACCAACGCCGAGTGCCACCTCCGTGGTCTCACCCCCGTTTGCTCTTGCCCCAGGAACATGACTGGCGATCCCTTCTCTTACTGCAGACCTTTCGAAGCCCGTAAGTTGATGAAATAATAAGTTATTATAGACTTGATGTAAGCATTTGACTTTGGTTGGCACTTGCTTTAAAGTATAAATGTAATTGTTTTTGATGGAATACTACGAATAAAATAATTGGAATATATTTTATGAAGGCATTGTTGTTAATTAAATATTAGTTTTTTGAATGTTTCTTCTCTTTATTTAGTTTTTACATTGGTGGTGTTCTTCAAGGCACTATTCTTGGTCCTTTACTTTTCAACATTTTTATTGTATCGTTAGGTGACCTTTGCGAGCCCAACCCCTGTGGTGCCAACGCTAAGTGCACTCCTGGACATGACCGCACCGGCGCTGAGCGTCCCGTCTGCACCTGCCCCACCGGATACATCGGCAACGCTCTCGTGTCTTGCGAACGTGTAAGTTACAAATCCTTACGTATTTATTTTTTTAATGAGGTTACTTTCGTTTTTTTATTTGATAAATCACTATAAGATATAAACTGTATCAGCTAGTTGAGGAGCAGGAAGTTTCAAGAATCAAATTGGTTTTGTTGCGTTAAATTAATAAGTTGAACCTAATTTCTTAAAAGTTGTCTGTATCTGTGAGTGGTTTATGGGTGTATGTTATTAGTATTATAACATATATTATGTTTATATTACGCAGGGTGAATGTGAGCTCGACTCCCAGTGCTCCGATCACCTGGCCTGCGTTGGCTACCGGTGCGTGGACCCCTGCCTCGGCAACACTCAGTGCGGCTCCGGAGCCGTCTGCATGGCCCGCAGACATATTGCTGTCTGCACCTGCCAGAATGGTACGGATTTTTGTTTGCCTAACTCCCTACCGACATAATCATCAGTGCACATTATCGTATTAACATTTTTTTTTTATCAGGACGCAACGGTGATGCTCTAGTAAACTGCTACGACACCCAGTCAGTTGTAGCTACTGGCCGTTACTACAGATACAAACGCGACGGCAACTACTCCAGCCAGCCTGAAACCGAAGTTGCCAAGGACCCCGAAGCTCCCGCTGTCGTTGTCACAGAGCTCAAGGAAGTCACCACAGAAACGAAAGCTGAAGAAAAGAAAGAATAAAAAAACGATCAACTGACTAAAAAGTATCGTAATAAGAGCGCGGACTGATAAAAACATCACAAATGTCATATTGACAGGATGTTTACTGTTGTGCTAGTGCCATGGAATAATATTATTTAAAAAGATTATCGCCCGCGCTTTCATTGTGAAAATAAAATGAATGGATTTTCTGAAATTATTAATTTAAACTTTCAATTCGATAATGTTAGGACATTGTTAGTAATAAATATAAGCTTATTTTTATAAGCTGTTAATTGTTAAAAAAAATATATATTAAGACAGAAGGAACAAGGTCTAAAGGCACAATGCTCTCTTTTTCTATCGTTCATTGAAACAAAAAGAAGAGGCAACAATATTGTGCTTATATTGAATTGAAAGTTTGAAGCAGGCTTTCTAATGTTTTGCCAGTTAACTCCAACTGTTAAACAATCATGCTCTCTTTTTAAGTCGAAATCCAATCGATTAAGATGATAAAGCTGTTATGTTGTTGGTTAATTTGATTACTAATAAGTAAATACTGCCAATTGCAATAAATTGTCGCTATTATTTATGTGTGTTTTTACCCTTATAACTTCCCTTCTATGGCTTTTCTAAAGCCGTTGATAACATAAAGCATCAAGAATCATCTTTTAAATTATTTGTTTAGAAATAGATAAAAATTTGCTATTTGCTAAAATTAAGACGTTACTCTCCATGAGGTAACGTAATCAACACGAATGTAAAAACAAAAGTAACTGAACATTTATTATACGAATAAGCCTGGTGTACTGCAAGGGAGATACTTGGCCCGATTAAGTTAGTATGATAATATTGGTTGCTGTTGTTGAGTTGGATCAGTAACACGGTTTTCTAACGAAATATTGATGAGTTTTAACTGGTACAGCTGGTTAAGAAATACTATCTGGGCATTACCTATTTGAAGCAATGAATGATAAGTAATGGTCAGTCCCTCAAAGCGCCCGTTTTCAAGAGGTGGCACTTTATGAGACTGTCATAAGGACAGTTTACAAATGCTTAGCAGTCTGCTTAGATTAATGATTGATTTAAAGGAAGTCTAAAGCCACGCGTCTCCACTAAGGGCTCAGACGGGCCACTGGCCACAACCACAAAACGCCGCCACCGGCATTTTTCCTGAAGTTTTCATATATTTTATATGGACTCGCCACACACGGTTGACGCCAGAGGCCCATACGCTACAATCGTCGCTGCTCGCTTCTTGTGGCCTGCACCGGCCACTAAACACCGTCACATGCCACATGCCACTCGAGTGCGCACCAGGCACCCCTCTCTCCCTTACCTCATATAACCCACGGCTGATAATCTTCATACAAAGAAACGCTCGACGTAGCGCCATATTGTTTTAATGATGACTGACGTTTGTGGCCGTCTCTGATTGGCCGTCGCAGGCGCTGGTAGGCCGCCATTTGTTTTTGTTTCATATGACGTATGTCTGACGTTACTGCTGTGCTAATATTAATCCAATATTGATCTTTATTGTTTATCCTGTCCGCTTTTTCTGTAATAATAACTCCCCAGTGTGTCTAATATAACTTTTCTATTTGCAAAATGTATTACGAGTGCTCTGTTTGTAAATTTTCGCGACAGGACGCTATTTGGCATCATTTCCCGTGTAATGAGAAAAGACTCGCTGTGTGGTTAGTGTCTAAACTAAACCGTGATGATCTGCAAGACTGCAATCGTTATCACCTGAACAACTTCCGAAGCTGTTTTTTTTTTTTTGTTAAAGCACTTCGAAAAGAAGTTCATTACGTCTAAATCTCGTCCAAGTCTCGGCAGCGCCTATCCTTTCCTGTTTACTGAAGATGAGATTTTGAGTGGAACAACAACTCGGCAGTATAAAAGGTAAATATTAAGTTAAAACATCATTACTTCTTGCTTTCTTAATCTTACTTCTAATAAAGTTTGTTAGGATAGATGGATGTTTGTTACTCAGATTATTATAACATAATAGGATACCTTTTATCCCAGGATTAAATTCCTGTCTAATTTTTATCATAAACGCGGGCGAAGCCGCTGGCGATGGCTAGTATAAAATATATGTTTTGCATCCTAAATTGTTATTTAGTATGGTTGTTAAATTTTAACAGTGCCAGCGTGGTAGGAGGCAGATATATTGTTCCTTTAGATCTTTTTAAGATAATTTATTACACAGTTACATGCTAAAATAATATTATGTTTTACTGAATACACTACATAAACCACCCCCTCATTCCGGAGTGGGTCCAAGGTTCATAATATTTCTTTTTAATAAACATAGTGTTTCTTCTTTTCCAGCTCATTATGCAGATGGAAGACATGTGCAAATCTAGAGAATAGCAGTTGTAGAAAAATCAGCTCACCATCGTTTTGGAAAGAGGCGATTGATAAACCATCAAGAATATATGGCAGTAACAAAATACTAAATTACCCATCCAAAGGTGCAGTGAGGTGTTTCGGTACAGTTATAGTAGCTCTTAAAAATAATGTTGCGTCAAAAGGTTTACAACAATAAACTGTTACTATGATAATTTTACATTTATTTAATGATTTTCGTTATTTGCCTATGATATAAAATCAAGCAATCGAAAAATTGAAAAGGAAATTGAAAAATAAATGTTTTAATATGTAATTGTATTTTTATTTAATTTTTTTTCCCAAAATTAATTTTCAGAAAAGTTTCAGTAATATAGCAATATCGAATACGGCGTTTAGGCTGTATACGATTATTCCTTTGCCATTGAGCAACAGTGATTTAAAAAAAAAGCAAACGTCATACGACATTAAAACTCAAAAGCTGTCAAAAGCCTACGACGAAAATTTTTGTTCCGAAGTTGGCAGTCTGATACCACGGCTGATAATCTTCATACAACGAAACGCTCGACGTAGCGCCATATTGTTTTAATGATGACTGACGTTTGTGGTCGTCTCTGATTGGCCGTCGCAGACGCTGGTAGGCCGCCATTTGTTTTTGTTTCTTATGACGTGTGTCTGACATTACTGCTGTGCTAATATTGATCTTTATTGTATATCCTGTCCGCTTTTTCTGTAATAATAAATCCCCAGTGTGTCTACTATTACTTTTACTATTAACAAAATGTATTATGAGTGCTCTGTTTGTAAACATTCGCGACAGGACGCTATTTGGCATCATTTCCCGTGTATGAGAAAAGACTCCCTGTGTGGTTAAAGTGTCTAAACTAAACCGTGATGATCTGCAAAACTACAATCGTTATCACTTGAACAACTTCCGAAGCTGTTTTTTTGTCAAAGCACTTCGAAAAGAAGTTCATTACGTCTAAATCTCGTCCAAGTCTCGGCAGCGCCTATCCTTTCCTGTTTACTGAAGATGAGATTTTGAGTGGAACAACAACTCGGCAGTATAAAAGGTAAATATTATGATAAAACATCAGCTATCATTACTTCTTGCTTTCTTAATCTTACTTCTAACAAAGTTTGTTACAATAGATGGATGTTTGTTACTCAGATTATTATAACATAATAGGATACCTTTTATCCCAGGATTAAATTCCTGTCTAATTTTCATCATAAACGCGGGCGAAGCCGCTGGCGATGGCTAGTATAAAATATATGTTTTGCATCCTAAATTGTTATTTAGTATGGTTGCAAAATTTTAACAGCGCCAGCGTGGTAGGAGGCAGAGATATATTGTTCCTTTAGTTTAATAGATCTTTTAAGATAATTTATTATACAGTTACATGATAAAATAATATGTTTTACTGAATACATAATAATAATTACATATAATGTTTTCATAAAACTCTACTGATTTACACTATGTGACTACATAAAGTACCCGCCTCATTCATTGGAGTGGGTTCGAGGTTCATAATATTTCTTTATAATAAACATAGTGTTTCTTCTTTTCCAGCTCATTATGCAGATGGAAGACATGTGAAAATGTAAAGAATTGCAGTTGTAGAAAAATCAGCTCACCATCGTTTTGGAAAGAGGCGATTGATAAACCATCAAGAATATACGGCAGTAACAAAATACTAAATTACCCATCCAAAGGTGCAGTGAGGTGTTTCGGTACAGTGATAGTAGCTCTTAAAAATAATGTTGCGTCAAAAGGTTTACAAGAGTGAACTGTTACTATGATAATTTTACATTTATTTAATGATTTTCGTTATTTGCCTATGATGCAAAATCAAGCAATCGAAAAATTGAAAAGGAAATTGAAAAATGAATGTTGTAATTGTTTTTTTATTTAATTTTTTTCCCAAAATAAATTTTCAGAAAAGTTTCAGTAATAAAGCAATATCGAATACGGCGTTTAGGCTGTATACGATTATTCCTTTGCCATTGAGCAACAGTGATTTAAAAAAAAAACAAACGTCATACGACATTAAAACTCAAAAGCTGTCAAAAGCCTACGGCGAAAATTTTTGTTCCGAAGTTGGCAGTCTGATACGTAGTATCTCTAAGTAGTCTGTGTCTGATACGTAGTATCTCTAAAGCGCCGTATTCACCATCTGTCACGGCTGTACGTCATGCACGATGCACGACGCAAAAACAACGTGAATAGGCTTGACGTACGTCCAGTACGTCATAATCACGGTGTTTTTGCTTCGTGTATCGTGTATGACCTTGGCGGGACGTACAGCAAGATGGAACGTGAATACGGCGCTTAAGTAGTCTGTGATATATATAACCTGTGAAAGTTGACGGCGACGCACGCACGTACTCTGTTATTCATTTAAAATAATATCGTCGTCAAATATCATCATCAAAATCTTCCGAGTCCATTATGATACTACATGCAATGGTTAAAAAAAGGAGCAGCCAACGACTACAAGACAGTGTCGACCACCGGCCACAAATGGCTGTCGCGCTTGAAAAGCTTCTAGCTTTTAGTGGCAGCATTTGTGGCTGTCGCGAGTGGCTCGTGTGCGGCGACACTAAGTGCTGAGAACAGGTTTTGAATGAGCAAAAAAGTGTTTGCCCGGTAAATGGAAACATTAGAGTGAGTTTTAAACAAATGCACACTCGCGCAATCTTTCGTAGACGCGACAGCGAACATTCGCTCGGTGTTTGACGTACTCGGGGGTCATCGGATATTTTAGCAATCGTGGAATGAACGCAAATCGCAATAGTAGAGGAACATGATACTGTATCTACTTTTGTTATGAACAAAAACGCGTTTAGTTAGTTTTCATAATAAAACAAGTACATACATGAACATTGGCAAAATAGAAGTTTTTTTTTCATTATGGGTCATAAAAATAATAAATCAATGCAGGGTTTCTAAACGAATTTCTAAACACAAAAGTATGGTATGCAAAATAACTAAACGCTTAATTATGTAAACGCCTACAAACAACTCTCAGAAGTAACGGAACGCAAATTTTGACATTTGAATTTGATGGGTTGATACGTCCTGTCGTTCGATTATCGAATGATGAGTGAGCCAGTGTTTTTAACTATTAATTACGAGTAGAAACTGTAAATATTATATTAAAACGATGTCCGACATCAACATGGAGAAGTTCGCAGTGCCAGACTTTGTGCCCGAGCGTTACGTGAAAGAGCTGGCGAAGTCCTGTGTCGGAGGGGAGGAGCTCCAACAACAGAAGGACAAAATAGAGTCGTTAGCGGAGGAGACTGCCAGTGCCCTCAAGAAGAATGTATACGAGAACTACATGCAGTTCATCGAGACGGCGACGGAGATATCCCACCTAGAAGCTGAAATGTACAAGCTCTCCCACCTGCTGAGCGAACAGCGAACTGTGCTCACGACTCTCTCCCACGCGTCAATTCTAGGTAATGAAAACGCTATATCCCGCGAATCACTCGACAACCACGACGTCGAAGCAGAGCGGGCCGAGGAGCAACGCAAGAATAAGCTCAACCTTATATCTGAGAAAGTGGAAGGTTGCATGAACTTATTAGACGTCCCAGATCGAACTTTGCTTCACGAAGGCGACCTCCTAGAGATAGACGCCGAGGAGAACACTGCCCTGCAGAGAATGCATGTATATTTGTTCAATGACTGCCTTATGTTGACATCTTGGATATCAAACCGTAGAGGTCCTAATAGATATAAGTTTCAAGCTACATACCCTATCAGTACTCTAGCAGTTGTGAATGTAAGAGATTTGGGAAGTGTCAAACAAGCTTTCAAAGTGTTAGCCTTCCCAGATACAAGAGTGTTTCAGTGCAATAGTTTTGCCATCAAGAAAGATTGGCTAGACAAGTTTGATATTGCGAAAAAAATGTATATTGAAAAGGAGAATTCCAAGCAAAAGAAAAAAGATGCTCTAGATAAGCCTAAGCCAGAGTTACTAGAGTCCCCCAGTCTCTCTGTTGAAGAACTACCTTCTCCCCAGGTGGCTCCCCTGCCGGAGTGGTTGGCTGATGTAACAGAGGAGTTAGATGTTCTCATTGTTGAAAGACATTTTCAAAAGACTTATGAACTGATGGTGTCAGCACAGAAGGCATTAGATACTGAAGAAAACAAAAGCCATCCACAGAGAACTGATTTATTGAAGAGAATTGAACAGAAACAGAAAGTGTTGATTGAAATATTGTTAAAAGAACTCGATGTGACTCATAATTGGAGTCCGAGGGGTGGGCTGCAGTCGTCTAGGCAGCCGGTGCATATACTTAATAAGTTTAACATGACAAGTCAGGCATGTGAGTTATTTTTAGCGATTTGCAGTCATACTGTGAAGGTGCATGTGAAAGGGGTTCAACTAGAAGGATCCATCAATAGTTATGTAAAGCAAGTAGGTGAGGTGTTCTTCTGCTCACTCAGCGATGCCTTAACAGAGTTCATTACATTATTTCCTAAGAATAAAGTTAGTGCTTTTGTAGTGTGGGCTAGCATGCAACTTAGAATGCTAATGAGTCAAATTATTAAACAAGTGTTCACTCCACAGTGTGCGTTAGATTCTGTGTTGGAGTGTGTGCAGAGCTTGAGGGATCAGTGTACTCTATTCTGTGAGTTTGGTCTTGATTTGAGATTTCAGATGAACAGCTGTTTAAGAGCACCAATTGTAAAAGCTCTGAGAGAGTACAGGGAGAAGATCATGGACTCCATGAAGAATAAAGTGTCAGAAGACAAGTGGACCCCTGTGAATATGCACACAAAAGCTGGAGTCAATAAATTCTTAATACAAATGGAAAATTTGGGCCTTATCTTAGCTAAGTACATAATAAATGAAACGTGGGTGGACTTATCAAGTAGTACAATATGGTTTGCACAGTCTGTCATAACAATACAGAAGGTTGGACTGCAGCTGGTCACTAAGGACATGATGGACGTACTGGATGAGTGCATCCATGCTGTCTTCAACTCTCGCCTTATGCTCTCCTTAGGCAACGACTCTAGTTATGCTCAGAAGAATTTTAAGTTTATTTTAGACACAGTGATGCCTTTAATGCTCAGATGTTATAAGGAGGAAGTCGGCTATGATAATGAGAAGTTGGTGAATCTAGCCAAGAAGTTTGGTGTCTACATAGCACCTCCAAAGAAATCCAACATCACAAAATACACAAGTAATGAATATTTATGAGAATAGTCATTAGATTACACTTGTATGTATGTTGGTGTACGAAATTATTTTTATTATGCTGAAAGCTTTAAAATTGTAATATATAGATGATAAGCGTGCAGGATTTTGTAAGTTTATTTAATGAAAAACTGATCAAATTGAAGTTTATATTATATGCAAGTTATGAATATGAAATTTTAATAAACCAAGATTTATGGTTCATGTTTAATTTTATTCCGTATTCATGAAATGTGTGGGAGTCATGAGAATTAAAAGATTATTTAAACTATTATTTTGCTTTTATTATATTAGATACAATAATATACAAAGTTACACTGAAACTTAAATAATAATTATAATACATGGAATATTATTTACTGAGATACCATATTTTGATACTAGATTTATTATTATTCGTTTTCCATCAAAGATTCTATGAATGTTGTTCCATTGATCAACTTTGTGGTCAATATAACAAATTCTACATTTGAGTCTTCTTGCTGGCTAATAGTTCGCAGGGCTGATATCTCTTGATAAGTGCATCCTCCGATGAAGAACACAAGGATGACTCGGGGATTCTCCATAGAGGATGAGTTTTCGCTCGATATCGAGTTGCGACGCGCCATGCGCGGTTGTAATGTCTGTAGTTCATCCACTGTGGGTCCTGGCAGGAGCCCTAGGACATCTTGGATACCTGAAATTATGTAAAGTACATTGCATTACTATTTAACTTTTTTTGCCTGCTGTAGCGATGGATTGATTTATTTTGTTAATTTCGGGGGACGGTGATGTCATGCCGTGTCTGTAAACTGTCGCTATTTGGACAGGAAATTAATAAGAATAAAATAATTACTCCTACTATTCACGTACCTATTCATATTTTAAATTAAAAGATTCATAATAAATTTTCAACAGTGTAAAACCAAAAATACAATAAACAGGAAAAAAAAGATAACAATTTAAAATGAAACATAAACAATGATACTAACAATATACAAACATGTAATTGTTACATTTTATCTCTAGCAAAGTAACAATTAAATATCGTTGCATACAAATCACTACAACCAAATGAATACTTCGTCCAAATATCTGTAAAATCGATTAGAATCTCGGAATAATATTCGGAAATCATGCGACACGAGCGCATTCGACATGGTAATCGTTCATATTATACTGAATATTGTGAAAAAACCTATCTGAAATATATCGTAGCATTGTTAGACCAAAAATAGATGAGGAAGTTGATTAGGTCAGCGTTGAGCTAATTGGCACAATGGCCGTGTTAATATGGAACGTTGGTATGTAGGTAGGTATCTAAAAATTAGCATATGTAACATGGACCGTGTATGTGTGTCCGATAAATATAAATGTAACTCTGTTATCTACAGATGATTCATTTATTCTGACATGGGAGTGTGTTTTTTGATAATTATATTGCGAGTGATAACAATTTAGTGTTTTGGGCTGTTAATGTAAATTATTTACTTCGAATTTAGTGCATAATATATTGGGTTTATTTTCTGCCATACATAGTTGCACTGCTCCACGGCCGTGTGTGACTGGAAAGGCGTCACGGTGTCCTCACCTTCCGCTTGACGCAGTCCTCAATGGACACGAATGTTCCGGGAGGTTCCTGCACACGGCAACGTAAGTCGCAAGACGACTTCCAGCCATAGTCGCGGTCATGTGGATGGCGAGTAATGGGTGACGCCGTCTGATCATGGACCATGCGCTGGTAGACGACGAGTCGTGTTCCACGCGCGCCTCAAAGAACTGTCAGTACAATGACGGGCCTTAGAGATTCAAAGCGTGCAGGGGTTGCTGGACTGTTTCATCAAGTAACCGTGACGTATCTAATGTGAGTTCTAGCTGGCTATGGGCTACTGCGGAATACTTAGCAGGAGGCCTACCAGGCTTTAATAATAATGTAGGTAGGTATTAGTAGGTATCTCACCAGTCCATCCCTTGTTCTTCGCGATGTGTTCGCTGAGCCTCACTGTGAGCGGTGTGTACTTGCTACATAGGTAGCTCTTCTCTTTGGCATTCAGTTCCGTCTCGTCCATGGTCAGGTGAAGTGTCTGTGGGGTATAATTTAGAATTATCCTTACATAATTTACAATTTGTATTGTTTAGAAGTGGTGGCCCAGTGGTATTGGTCCCGACTTACGAGTTGTAGGTCGTGTGTTCGAACCCCGCCAGGCGCATTACTTTGATTAATTTACTTCATCACCACTGCTCTCAAAACGGTGAAGGAAAACATCGTGTGGAAACCGGCATGTCCTAGAACCAAAAATTCGAAGATATGTCCGCACTGGGCCCGCGAGGTGGATATTGGCCCACTAGCTCTCTCAGAGAGGAGGCCTGTGTCCCAGCAATGGGAACATTTTTGGCTGATGATGATTGTTTAGATAAAGGCTGGGTCATTGATGTGTTTCTCGCATGGTACTTATATTATTAATTAACTAGCTATTCCACGCGGGTTCAACCCCGTCGTAAGTAAGTTTGCCTTATATAATTATTTCTCAGAATTCGATCCTTATTAGCGAGATTTTTTTTCAGAATCAGCTGTTTCGATTCCTTGTGACCTTAAATCTAATGATCAGTCTAAATCGGCCTGGAGACCCTTTTCAATGTTTTTCGATATTCCTTATACTTTCGGATATAGCGATCCACGCCCCAAAAATCACCATATTTACCCTATGGCTATAAGGTAAATATGGTGAATTTTCCTCGATAAATAGCACTAAAAAATCCAAAAAAAATCCAACAAATTCGCTTTATAGAATAAAAAAAAAACAGTTATTTGATATTGGACATACACACACAGAAATAATAAAAATATAATACAATTAAAAATATACACAATAAGAATTCTGATTGAGCATGTCCACACCAAAAGGGTTACCAACTCAGCATTTGCTAGGCGCAGGACACCCAGCGCTGGTTTTCAGTCAGTGGTTTTCAGAATAATATTAGCATAGATATATCTAACCTTCCTCAGCACAGCATATTGCCTGGTTCCCTGCTGCGGCTTCAACAGTCCACACTTCTCCAAGTTACAGAGAGTGAGCCACGTGTTCAGGCCGTACACTTGAACTAACTCCTTCTTGTAGTATTCTAGAACTTTCGGCTTTAGGCCTGATCCGGTCACGCATTGGAGGCAGATTAGACGGAGTACCTAAAGGGGGGAAAATATAAAAAGGAAATTAGTCGAAAACCGTAGTGAAAAATAAAAACTTGGAGGGGAACATAGATGGCAAAACGCCTGCCGGGGTCGCGTTATTATCCCAACTGTGTAACAGTGTAACGTGTTTAGTAGCCGGGACTCTGGAACATAAAACGCAATTGAAGGAAGGATTTTAGTCAGTATGAGTCTGAAAGTCCCTTCCGCTCCATGTTATGCTACTTATAATGATGTTAAAAAGGGTCAGTTAAAATAGAATTTCCTTAAAAAGAAAAAAAAACAATTCTCTATGCTTTCCCGATTTAAATGAGCAATAAAAAAATTACTAGGGGAATTTTGTTAGAATAAACATCGTAGTAAACGTAATAGGTATACCTTAGTAAGTGGTTCTTTCTGCGCGATGAGATCCTCGATGTAAGGGCAGGTCTTCTCGTTGTCCACGCAGTTCAAGAAGTCCTCCTCGCACTGGATCATGTCGTGGAACTCGAAAGTGTCTGTTGTCTACAAAACAAACATAATCCGTCTTACCACAAAAAAGTTAAACATCTGTTGAACACCTTGTCTAAAAGAACTCAACGTCAAAACGACATTTAACGTTGATATAAGAGTTCTTTTTGCAGTTACAGTTTTTTTTAGACAAGTGTAAGATCCCGTAGCAGCAGGCACCTTACACTTGCAGTATTTGTAAGAAGTTTAAGTTGGAGTTGCGGTCGAGATGAGTTGACGTAAACACGCACAGATTTGATAGCACTAAAGTTTATTAGTTATATCGATCATAACTAAGTTTGAGTTGGATGCTAATCCGCGGTGTTCGTAGTAGGTAATTAATTGTCAACTAACTAAAATCATATTGAGCATCATTATGTTTATCTTTTTGTGGTAAGACAGTATCACTTCATGTTTATAGGACTTATTGAATGGAGAAGCTCTTGGCTAAATGATTACAGCCGCAGAGGCTGACTTTCAAGGTTAAGCTGAGCTTACCAAAGAGGGTCTGTGGATGAGTTACCATCAATTACAGCGGGTTTCCTTTGTGTCGCTGTTATATGTATTTTGAGGACAGAAAAATTCAGCTGCGAGTGGGGCTCGAGGTTCAAAACTAATGGTTGCAAATTTGTGATGGCCTAATTGGTAAGGCGTCGGGAGTACATAACCAGAAGTCGCGGGTTCGCATTCATGTCGTAAATGAATCTTTCTTTCCTCAGAAACTTTTCCGAAAAACGCGACGCAGACGTTATTGCGTACAGTTTAAATATAATATTAGAAAAAAAATATCTTTGTCATTGTAAGTCAGGATCTTTGCAACTCGCCGCCCGATCATGGACCATGCCCGGGTCGACGGCGCGTCGTGTTCCACGCGCGCCTCAAAGAGCGTCAGCATAATGACGAGGCCCCCTCTCAGAGGGCTAAAGCCTGCCGGGGTCGCGGGTCTTATACCATCACCGTGACCCCGGAACATAAAGGGCTATTGAAGGACACCGTGGATTTTAGTCAGTACAAGTCTGACAGTACCTCTCGCCCTGCCCGGGGTGGGAGGTCTCATTTGATGATTTTATCACGTAAAAAAAAAAAAAAAAGTCAGGATCTTTAAAGTCTGACAACCAGTCTTATTTATAGATAACCTACCCAAGTATTAACTGGTCACGTCGTTTCAATACATACCTCTTTGATATACTCAGCGATGCCGGTATGTGTGGCCAGCGACTGTTTGTTGGCCAACATCTGCGGCAGACGCGACACAAACTGCTTGATCTCCTGCACCGACTTGTCGTTGTGTCGCTCGTCTAGTTGCGTCTTGATCACGCGAGCTTTCTTTGACAGGGCTGCCCCGACCTAGCAAAAAAAAAAAAAAACTTCATTTTCAGCCAAGAAAATAAAGAAAAGTGGGTAACCACTGTTGGGTTGCTAGCCTGCCCATTGGTGGGACTTGGGGCTGCCTAAATAGACTATGACCCTGTGGCGTATAGGGCGATTGAAGACAAACACGATGGACTTTAGTCAGTACGAGTCTGACAGTCCCTCTTTACCCAGGACGGGAGGATCCATTTGATGATTTTACCAACTTAAAAAAAGTCACCTCTTTAATTCTGCATCACTTTTCGTTTCTGTTCGTTCTCCTCATCTAGGCTAATTATTAATAATAATATAATAATAATATTCCACAACTATCACACAACGCCATCTAGTCCCAAGCTAAGCAGAGCTTGTGTTATGGGTACTAGACAACTGATAAACATACTTATATATTCCTAAATACATACATATTATAGATAAATTACACCCAGACACAGGACAAATGATCATGCTCATCACACAAACATTTGTCCTGGGTGGGAATCGAACCCACGACCTCCGGCACAGCAGTCAGGGTCACTAACCACTAGACCAACAGGCCAGTCAAAATTGTAGATGGCGCCACCATAGCTAAGTCCTAATCCGACCGATTTGAACCAATAACGATGCTTGAAACAAGCTATACTAGCGCCATTAGTTCCCCAGTTGCGTACAGTTTAAATATAATATTAGAATTATTCAGCTAATAACCCAACTTTTTTGATTTTTCTACTCACCGAAGTAAAGCTACAGTCCCTGATCTCAGCGAACAGTTCCTCGCTGGAGTTGAGTATGATGCGTTTCTTCTCTCTTGCCGTCACCTCGGGGCTGGCGTCGTCCGGGCTCACAAACTTGTGGCCAGGGAACGTTGCCGTCGAGTTCTTTATGCCGTAGATTTCGTCTGTTACAGGCATAAAAATAAATATATGAACTGCTTTTGTTCATAAATATTTTATAAATATTATACGCATTAACGCATGCGTCTTGAATTTCAAAGATTTTCAATACAAAGAAAAATTTGAACCGCGCGCGAGAACCTGCGACCTCCGGATTCAGTGATCCGACGCTCTTTTCAACCGAGCCACCGAGGTTTACGCCTACACCGTCGAATTTTTCAATTTGTCATTAATTTAGATTAATTATCTATTTGGGCTCCCAAAAAAACGAATTGTGCTGATACTCTTGGAGGCGCGCGTGGAGTCGACCCGGGCATGGTCCATAATCGGACAGCGAGCCGCCAGTAGCCGCCGTAGTCTGTGTGGCTACTGCTTCTATTCCTTTAAAGGACTTTTTCAACACATTTGCTCGTAAAATGCATTTACAAGGCCTGTATACATTGTTCGAAAGTTAAAAATTACGCACTGTACAACGGAGCGTGCGGTAAAATAGGTACTCTCACCTAAGTACCTATTTTACCGCACGCCTCGTTGTATAGCAGCGTGCGTTTTCTTTACGGTTTTTTTTTTAATTTCGAAAAAAAAAAGAATTCCACCAAAGAGTTTCCACATTATGAGAATAAACAACCTGACTGATCGAACCTCCTTGGAAGCGCTTTTGCTAAATACGTTGTCTCACTTTAATACTAAAGAGTAAATGAGACGAAAGATGTAGTTCGAATTTTCACCACGTGCATGTGGCGCCATTTTCAAAGTCGCGCCATTTTCATATTAGGAACTTCAAAAATTGTTGCGACTAATCTGAGTTCAAGCGAGGAATTTGATATTAATATGGAAAAATGTGTTGAAAAACATTGTATGACACACGTGCAGAAATTGGTTTTTACAAACTCGTGACTACGGTACGCCCTCGGCTTTGCCTCAGGCGTACGTTCGTCTACTCGTTTGTGAAAACCAACTTACCGCAATAGTATCATAAATAACTATTACATACCGATGAGTCCCTCATAGGTGAGCTGTGTTGCCATGACGCTGGTGAAGTCTACCGCTCTGTCCAGTAGGAGCAGCTGGTCGATGCAGGACGTCGCGGCGCCCTTCGGACCCAGGCCCTGCTCCTCTTTATTGAGCCGGCAGAGGAGGTCCCATACCTGAGGTAAAATGTTAGGAGATACAGATTTATACTTCATTTTGCGACGCACGCTACTTTTTTTTTTTTTATCGCGGTAAAATCATCAAATGAGGCCTCCCATCCCGGGTAGGGCGGGAGGGACTGTGAGACTTGTACTGACTAAAATCCACGGTGTCCTTCAATAGCCCTTTATGTTCCGGGGTCACGGTGATGGTATAAGACCCGCGACCCCGGCAGGCTTTAGCCCTCTGAGACGCACGCTAGGTTTGGACATTTTATGGCTTGAATGATAATGATATTTATTTTGAAAGTTAGTCTACAAAAAAAAAAAAAGTCACAATCAATACTTTTAAGGCTAGATGAGACCGGCGTTTGGTACCTGAGTACTCTGAGAAGAAAAAGCCGAAACAAACTCAGAGGTCACAGTTTCTTTTAAGCCTCTTTAAGTCCAGACACTGTTTTCTGTTTTGCACAGGTCATACGAGGGCCAGGCAGTGTCTGCTATGGTCTTTTGAAAAAACAACCACGCAGGTTTGAGTGGACCTGTCCAGTCAGCGCAAGTATTTGTCGGTAATCGTGTAGCTCGACTCAAATATGACAATGTATGGACTGTTCCAACAGCCTGTACCCTTAGCACGAGTTTTCAGTATTTGAGACGTAAAGTAAACTGGAACTTTGACACTTTCAAATTGACAATTTTCAAGGAAAAAATTAGTGCCTTCTTTGCACACCAGAGGCGCTGTTCCATTTTTTGATACAAGAAACGATGTAAATACTGGAAAGACGCTGTAAAGTAAAATAGTGAAAACTCGTGCTAAGGGTAGGTACTGTTCAGTCCATTTTCCAGAACAGTACGCACGTTGCCAGTAAAAAGGTCCGAGATACGTCATTTGGACTTGTTACTCACCTGCTTAGCAGCGAGTCCCTTGCCGAATACTCGCGGTATGATTCCATATAATTGCTGTATAGTACGCAGCGCCTGCGCAGCGTTGTACACGCAGGTTGGGTCACCTTCTAGGTAATTCTCTCTGAAAACATAAGTATAGACATATTAACTTAAAGTGCCTCGTAGTAGGTGTGTTTTTGTATTGCATTCGATTTTGATTACACTGCTCAGACCTGAGAGTTAAAAATCGATTAGCATTGTAATTTATTGCACGGGTGCGCTCTTTGATATTTCAAGGTTCGGCTTAGCAAAGAGTTTTAATAATCGTGAGTGGTACAAATCATCTCGGAAAAATCGCTGGCATGCGAATAAAGACTTTTACACAAATGTGTAATTATTCCAAAATGAAAAAAATATTCGTATTTATTTCAACTTATTCCTGAAATATCAACAAACTATCATTAGAAATCTTAATTGTTATTTTCATTCATTTCAACACAAGGCACGCCTAACCTTGCATCCAAACGCACTAGTCACTGACTTGTTAAACCCGACAGCGGTGGTAAAAAGGCTGAAGAGGAACCACCTTCTATGAGTGGGAGGCGCAGCACTGGCTGCTCCACCATAACGTCATTTGTCAAAGAACGAATTCGCTTATGGTCTTGCGACCGATTGCAAATGGAACAAAGAATACTAAAAAAAAAAAAAATTCATTAAAAACTAACACCATTTATTTATGGATAGCGTCATAATGTAGATTAAACTCGTAATCTATGAGTACAACGCCCACAACTACATTAGTATTGATAACTCTCATTACTTGATAATGGATATGCATAATAAAATATGTATTGGGACAATTCCGATTTATGGCTAGTATTATGGCTCTTTAACAACAAATAAAAATACCTATTTGTTTATACATAAAAAAAAACAAATATACGGGGCGAATTGAGAACACAAATAAACGTAAATTTTAACATGTTAGAAAATAATCTATGCTATAAAATTATAAATCAGAAGACAATATTTGTTTGGTTATACCAATTTCAGCAGCTGGTTCTTTAAAAATATATTTTGTTACTAGTCTATTTAGGAATGCTATAGACTAGACAACATCATGCTACGGTCCTTATGCGCCAATCAACGGGATGAACCGCTGTAAAACCTTAAAAACATAAAAATGCCTAAAACCGTTTCGTTCTGGGGTGCTAAGACAGGAAACCTCCACGTGCGCCCGTGGACTGGAGTTCAATAGTAGATTGTATAACAAGGGAGCAAAATAATATTTTTACGGCGAGGGCGCTATTTTGAATCTCTTTATTAGAATCCCGAACGTAGCGAGGGATTCAACGTATGTCGCCCGAGCCGAAAATATATTTTGTCCCGAGTAATACACTCTGCTTTTCATCACCCACTATGAGAAAATAAAAACTCCACTCCACTCCATTCGAACTCTCTCCAACTCACTCCACCCACTCGACCCAATCGACCCACTCCACCCACTCTGGACTCCACCCACTCCACACGCTGCTCCCACTCCACCCAATCCACCCCCTCCACCCACTCAAACCCCTCCACCCGCTCCACCCACTCCACCCGCTCCTCCCACTCGACCCAATCCACTCACTCCACCCACTCCACCCGCTCCACCAACTCCACCCACTCCACCCACTCACTCATTTTAGGACGATGCGCGGAAATATAAACATACAAACAGACCAAAATTCTAAAAATGCTGGAAATGTTGTCCTCTAATACTATAGTCTGGCGCTGAACACTAAGATGTTCCAAATTCAAAAAGTGCGCCGCAATTAAAGCCGCTCGCTAAAGGGTTAATAGAGAAAACACCAACTTTGGGCGCACTTAAAGGCGAACCAAGTCGTCCTTTTCGAATAGGTGTGATGAAAAAACTCTTCCTTAGGCACTGTGTGCCTAAGGGGTCTCTTTGCCCGTATGCGAATAGCCTGTCGTGTGGACGCTCCAACGCGTGTCCCTCTGATCAGCAGAGGGCACAGCGGCGGAGCGGGCTTGCGGACGGTGAGTAATGGGTAGCTCGCCGTCCGACCGAAGACCAAGCCCGGGTCGGTGGCGCGTCGTGTTTCGCGCCAAATGCCTGCTGGGGTCGCGGGTTTTTCTTAACCGCGGCCTCGGAACGTAAAGGGTATCCGAAGGAACACGGGTGGATTTTAGTCAGTAAGAGTCTGACAGTCCCTTCCACCCCACCCAGGGCGGGAGGACTCATTTGACGATATAACCATCTAAAAAAAAAAACCGTTTCGTTCTCAGATGAAACTAGGACCAAAGTTCGGTTATTGTAAATTCAGTTTACCTAAAATCATTCTGTAGTTCCAATGACATGACATCACTCTCAAAAGGGAAGATGTCACACTTAAACTCCTGGATGGTCAGGTTGCCGATCACTCCCTTGTTCGTCAGGTGGATCTTGCAGAACTCACTCTTGCGTGGCACGAAGAATAGGTGGAACTCTACCGGTGTGGTCTGCTTGGATCTGTGAATAAAGATGTTGCATGGGTTAGTTGAATATCGAATTTTGATAAAGTGAGAAATACTAAAATATGGCATCTACTGTCCCCCAGGGCTGCGGGACTAACAAGCTACCGTGACCTAGGAATGTAAAGGGCTATTGAAGGACATTGTGGATTTTAGTCAGTACAAGTCTGACACTCTCTGAGGACTCCCACCTGATGATTTTACCAACTAATATCTACTACCCTGCTGCTGGTCAAAGGCTTCCCCCAATACTTTCCATGAACTCTTTTTGCAGGCCATTCAAGCAAAATCTTTTTCTGTCTTTCTGATGGAGAATGCTGCCAACCCATCTAATCCATCCCTTAACAGACTTTACACGAAGACTTAAGCCCATAGAAATGATACAAAAGTTCAAAGTTCACATTACAAATCCACTAATTATTCTTTCACTTGTCCTTCAAACTAAAAAAATTACTAGATGAGAATTTAACTGTTTAACAACTTCGAAATATACAGTAGAAAATTTCACTAATAAAAATAGTTTTCTTGTGAGAAAATTATCAACAGAATATGCTACTAATGAGACACAGTTTACTTACCGCAGCGACTGAACATAGTCAGCGACCAGATCCATAAGAGCCAGTTTAGGTCTAGTAATAAAAACTATATGCTTAACCGCGATGGTTGGAAGACTGCCCGGCTTCAATGGAAACATCTCTGTTACTCCATGTTCTTTTAGCAAGGAGTACTGCGCAACGAGGCCTACGGGACCAGCCAGCCATTCATCCCATATTGTTACCTGTGAAGAAAATTAGTGTTAATTTTGTTTTCTAGTAAGAATTTGTCAAGTATTTGATAGTTAGAGAGAGACCAAGTAGAAACAAACTCAGAAACAAATGGCTTAGATGAATTCAACTGTATAACACCAGCAAGCATAGATGAAGTACTCGAAATAATAGACAACCTGGATCCAAATACTAGTTCTGGCATTGATGGCATAAGTACGAAATTTTTAAAATGTATAAAAGGATTAATAGCTAAAAAGCTAACAGAATGTATTAATTACTGTTTCGAAAAAGGTACTTTTCCCGATTGTTTAAAGGTTGCTAAAGTAGTCCCTATTTATAAGTCTGGAAGTAAGTCCGACCCCTGTAACTACCGTCCAATATCAGTACTACCAGTGATTTCAAAAATTTTTGAGAAAATTCTATACAAACGTTTGGAAAGTTTCCTTAAGTCAAAAAATTTCTTATACCATAAACAATACGGATTTCGACCACTTTCAAATACTCTTTCGGCAACAATCGATCTCATTACCAAAATTAAAAATAAAATCGATCAGAAACAGTCAGCACTAGGTATTTTTATCGACCTCAAAAAAGCTTTTGATACCATTAGTCCGGAGTTATTGCTGCGGAAATTGTCTGGCATTGGTATTGCGGGAAATGCCCTACAGATTTTTAGCATATTTATCATACTTCGAAAATCGTAAGCAAGTAGTCAAAATAGGTCAGTATCAGAGCTCTTCTAATCCTGTCACTTTCGGTGTGCCTCAAGGCTCAATTTTGGGACCACTGTTATTCCTTATCTATATCAACAGTATATCGAAAATTGGTCTTACGGGAGAAATTTCGCTTTATGCAGATGATACAAGTCTTTTTTACTTTGGAAATTCAGTTGAAGCTATGATACCTCATATTCAAAATGACTTAAACTTGTTAAATGACTGGTTCTGATCAAACCTTCTCACGATAAATACTACAAAAACAAACTATGTTATAATTGCTCCAAAAAATAAAAAAATCTGCGACAATATTCAATTGAAAATAAACGGCGAAATTATACAAAGGAAAACTAAGGAAAAATATCTAGGTTTAATTTTAGACAACCACTTGAGTTGGAAACCACATATCGAAAAAGTTAGATGTAAACTAATATCACTTACTGGTGCTCTTCATAATATAAACAAATGTCTTCCCAGAAAAGTGCGATACATAATTTACAATTCTTTAGTTAAACCACACATTGACTACTTAATAGAAATCTGGGGGACCGCAGCTAAATCTAATCTAAAACCACTACAAACAGCGCAAAACAGATTAATTAAAATTTTATTTAACTACAAATTTAGAACACCAACTCAAAAAATATACGAGGACACAAAGATAATGAACATCTTCCAAACTTATAAATTCTACACGTGTATACTTATACGCAAAATATTACAAAAAGATATCCATACAGCATTAAAGGACATTGGGAAATCGATGTATGGGATTTGGGCCCACCCTTCAATAGTAACATGTTATATACCGTTGGATAGGGCTCTTTAAGGGGAACATTTCTTGCTAATAAACATATGGTCTAACGTTAGTACTTTCGGAGATATGAGGTCTTAAAGTTATCTCGTCTAACATTTTATTTGTATCACATTTAATTAAAAAGGGCTATATTCTTCGTGAACATCCTTGTTTAGAGTGAAAGTGATTTGAATTTAGAATGTTGATATTGTTAGTGTACGAGCTGAATGACTAAGGCTACGGTTCCTCTGGAGCGGAACGGAGACAAGCTGTGCCGTGCCGGGATTAATACGAAATTATAAAAAGTACATATGTAGCGCCTAGTCGGTAAAGACGTTTGAGTCTCTGAGTCAGTCATACTTGCAGTGTCCTGGCTGCATATATTATTTTTAGAAGAAAACTCGATTGGCGTGATAATTACATTAAACGAGTCCTCCCGCCCTGTGTGGAGCAGAAGGGACTGTACGACTTCTACTTACTAACAATCCACCCCATGTTATTCATCATAAGCGGCTGCTGGCTCTAGGGTAAGCTCGTTTCTTTTTCGCAAATCGCTATGTTAATTGTTACACTATTTAATTTCATTGTCAACATTCAAAGTTAAGACAGTTGGAATAACTTAGGTGTTGTGTAAACGTAAAGAATACATTTCCGGTTTTAAGTTCTCTTAAATTCTCAGATAGGAGAACATTCCCGAGAACATAATATATCAAATGTGTCCTCCCAACCCACCTTGGGTGGAGCGTCATGCGTCCGGGTAATGTTTATCTCAAAATGAATTAAACTACGATCATGAATTGCTTAGATCGGGATAATATATGGTACCTAGTACTCACGGCTACACATCAAGCTATACAAAACCAGTTTGTCTTGGTCTCGCTTCTTGCGAATTTCACATACAATGAACGGTCAGCTAATACAGGTTTTGCATAGCTTGATGTGTAGCCGAGTGTACTAGCACTCCGCCCGCAACTTCGTCCGTGCGTATTTCGAACTTCACATTCGTGAATTTTAACTTCCGGCAACACTCTTTATGGGATACTTTTGGAAAATCTAAATACGTACCGTGTCAACTCATTTGAATTTGGGTTTAAAAAGATTAAGTTCGTTAACCCACTAACAACCCTTCAAGGAAAAATTAATTAAAATAACCTTAATCAATTACTAAAAGAAAAAGAGATTTGCGATTTTCACACTACTAGGGGTTGGCTTTTTAAAAATAGATAAATACGCATCGTTTAATTGATTAACAGATAATGTATGCCAAGTTTTGAGCTCATCGAAGCAACCAGTAAAATCCTTCCGTTAAAACCTTATTACTAATTTTCACCAACTTGGGGGCGATTTTCGAAAAATCCTAAAATACGTATTTAATTATTTTTTTTCGTCTTTCTATATACTGAGTTTCAAATTCATGGGCTCACGCATTATCAATGTCCCATACAAACTTTAACACCATCTAAATCACCAATGGAGGGTAGTTTTACCAAACTAATGACGCCAATCATTTTCATTTACTTATCCTCGTATTCATGCTAAGTTTCAAGTTTATAAACCCAAGGAATAAGATTTTGCATACAAAGGTTTTCGCCCCCTTTCAACCCTTAATAGGAAGATTTTCGCAAAATCCCTTCTTAGTGGCCACTTACATAATAAACTGTAATTATTGTAAAAAAAAAAACATGTTTTTACGTTTAGCGATTTAGGCTGTAGGAGAGTCTTACGACCGTACCCTGATCTTTAATTTTTATAGATAACTCCGAAAGTACAGACTTTTGATCTTAGTCGTAATACTAAGTTTTATTCAGCATAAAAATACCTATTCATTCATATGTATCTTATTCCTATTGAGAGGTGGGCCCACTTTTTCCCAATATCCTTTCACTAAAAGACAACACAAATTTACCTTACGTAATCCTAGCTACTTAGTAACGCGACCCCCCCAGAACAGTTAGTTTCGGGAAAAGAAATATTGAATACGAAGGCGTCAACATGTATAATAAAATTCCTATGGAGATAAGAGAAACGAAAAGTATGTCTAGTTTTAAAAAACTATTAAAACATCATGTCACCGAATAACTTCCATTAATTAAAATTAAAACACACAAGTACTTTGCCATAGATGCCACATCTAGTGAATATCAGTTTTTGGATCCTTGTAATAGCTGTGATCGCCTACCCGCTTATGTTTCGTTTTTACAATATCTATCCTATGATTAATTTTTTTTTTATACCCAAGTATGAAGTAGTTTTAAACGTCTATTTCTATACGCTTACACAATTTTGTTTTATATGTAAACATGTTTTCTCAGTAAGTGAATTATTGTAAATTCTTAATGAGGAAAAATAAAGTTCTTAAACCATAGATATTTTGGTGACTGGCTCTAAATGAATTTCTTTTTTATTGTGCGGTATAATCCCTTTATCATGGAAGGCTATACAAGCTTTTGTAGATTGTAGCTTTGTAGACTATATTATAACATCATGTTACAAGCAATAATAGGCTCTGCAGATGAGATGAGGTATCTCTCTTAGCCTGTTGGTCTTAAAATTGTAACATTTAATTTTGATTTTTGGTAGTGTTATCATATCTAGCATAGTTATAAGATTCTTGTTTACTAACCCATTATGGATGTTACATATCTCAATTAAAGAGTCGTAATAATTATTGAAAAGATTTGAGGTGTTACTTCTTTAAAACATATTTGGTCATCTTTCAGTACCTACATTGAAATTGGCTTTATGAATTCGATCATAGAGTACGGTCGAAAGGGTTTTATTCCTTTATTGATAATTAGTTAGCCTTATCATGAGGAAAACTAACATTTGAATAAATGAGTAGGATCAATAATGATACATACTTTTGGACCTTGGTAAGGCTGCAGTAGATTCAGCAATTCAGTCCTCATTGATTCTTGGATTGACGCAACGTTTAGTCTGCCACCGGAAAGGTGCGTACTCATCTTTGTTTCACGCATTTTGCTGTAATTTTCTTTACTTTTCTTCCGAAACACAAACAGAGGCGGACCACTTTGTTGTTATTTTCCTGTCAACTGTCAATGTCAAATTCTGAACTGTCATAGTCCATTGTCACTTCGACTAAAACTACATCTTGAGCACGAAAATAAAAATTTGAACACTATCGTATGACAGTTTGTGGACTAAAAAAAAACAAAAAAATAGTTTATCCTCAACGCTGTCAGTTGGTAATTCATTAAAATAATTGAATCACAACTCATAGTCTTCTAGCCAAATTAAATCTAGCCCTTGTGTCAACAGGAAAAGCATTTTCTTTGTCATAAATAAGTAAAAAAGGCGAATTGTACAAAAAGGAGGGTTATGGAACGCTTATATTTTTTTTTACAGTTTGAATTTCAAGACAAGGATATAGGCCTGAAACATCCTCTAGCTCGGTCAGTAGCGTTGTGAATACCTTTTTTGGAAAAAAGTTCAAAACAGGTGCGTACTACCAAGTTTTTCCACTTTTCGTTAATAAAGTTTTTTATTTGGAACCACAATGTATGGCAAAAAAAGTAAAATAGCAGCACCTGATGATAAAATGGCGGTAAGGTTTGAAACAGCAATAGAAAATAATTTTATCTTCTAGGTGATTAATCGCATGTTTCGTGATTCTAATAAACTGGTTAATCTAGTTTTGTAAGACAGGATTTAATGAATTCCTGAATTCAAATTATTGAGAGGACTTTTTTTAAATAACTAGAATCAGAACAGACTGTTCGATTTTTAAATAAAAACTTTATGTGTTTGTATAATACTTCAATAGCAATGTTTAACAACACACAATTTACCGAAAAATGCGAAAAATCCCGCCAATTTATGAATGTACAATAAGTACACAGAGTTATCCTCCTATCTAACTCTGAAATCAGCTGGTTTCTAGCGAAACTTCGAGGAGTACATAGGTATTAAAACCTCTATGTATGTAGACAGGGTAGCTAGGCTGTTGCTGGCACGGCTCTTGCCTCTTATCATTCGAGTGTAGCGGCCGGGTGCGCGCGGCGTCGCATCGATTTTTCCACCAAACAAGCCATTCCCAACCATCAGTTGTATTGTAAACACATTTCATAAACAAGTGACGCCCGCTGACGTGTTATTACGAATTATTAACATTGTGAAATGTGAAAGTTTTGGAGGAAAATAATGCGCCACTCCCCGTGGGCAGAAAACTACAATGGCTGCCCAAAATAAAGGTAGGCATGTTCCACGCAGATTTTTCGCGAAAAATAAAATAAATACGTGTCTTTTTATATCTTTATTTTACTTTTTAAACTATTGTAGATTGTTTCGAGTATTTTTGATTTGTGATTAAGCTTGTAAATATTTAGTTCGGCATTTAATTTAATAGTATTGCCGTTTTGACGTAAGTTACGATAACATAAAGCGTAGGCGAATGTCGGCCGATCGTGTTGTTTGCAATCTTGTTTTTATTCCGAGAGGAGATAAGGGCGGGTTTCAAAGTTTCAGGGCCGAACCTGTAGGCATCATAAAAAATATGTCACGCGTATAGCACCTGTTTGGTTGGTCGGGTGAATATTTTCTTTTGCGAATGTTCTTACGCGGAAAGTCGGAAAAACTTAATTAAATTGAGGAAAATTACTGTAGAACCTAATTAATGGTTTATTTGTACAAATATGACCTCATTAACCGACTTCAAAAAAAGGAGGAGGTTCTCAATTCGGTCGGTATGTTTTTTTTTTTTTTTTATTTTTTTTTTTTATGTATGTACACCGATTACTCCGAGGTTTCTAGTCCGATTGGTGTGATTCTTTTTTTGTTCGATGCAGGATACTTGCAGTGTGGTCCCATAAAAATTTCATCAAATTTGGTTCAGTACTTTTTATTTTGTGAGCATTTTTATTAATTTCGCCTACTTGGATGACATGATGATCTGCGTGTTTGTTACGCGATTACTTCGCCAATTGTGGACCGATTTTGAAAATTGTTTTTTTGTTGTATTAAGGATCGTTCACCTTAGGGAATACTGTAAGTTTCATCGAACTCTGTTCAGCATTTTTTGAGATAGGGAATTTTATTGGAACTTTCTTAAATGTACACAACATGGGCGATGTTAATACCGGTGCTACGGATTACAAAATTCTAGTGCACATGTAAGAAAATGATGTATTTACCAAAAATTTGGGTTGAATATTAAAACTAAAAAGAGTAAAATAAAAAACTTTTTTCAAAAAAAATTTAACCGACTTCAAAAACAACCACAAAAAAGGGTAAAATAACCTACAAAATAACTTTTCTTTCGGAAGTCGGTGGCAAAAAGACATCGAAATAATAAAACAAAGCCACCGACTTCCGAAAGAAAAGTTATTTTGTAGGTTATTTTACCCTTTTTTGTGGTTGTTTTTGAAGTCGGTTAAATTTTTTTTGAAAAAAGTTTTTTATTTAGTTTAAGATAGTCCCATAGGGATTTATAAAACGACGGTGATGACGGGCAATACTATTCAATTTAGTAACAACGATCCAAATGATGTTTCTTAGTTCATAACTATTATAAATTAAATAACCTACACGTAGATAGCTTAGTCCTACGTCTAACCTATTCATGTATAGATAATTTGTAGGAATAGATTGTAGCTATTCTGTCACGTTGCCGCTTCGCTCTTCGGATGACCGTGAAAGTATCAAATCAATGTTTTATTATTATATACCTACCTATAGATACATAGAAAGTCTACTCAGCTGTAGATTATTAGATGGTTAATGAAGAAAATAAGTTGGTTGATAGGAAAATAGCGACGTTATTATGTATTTTCCCGGTAAATAGACAATAAATAGGTATACCTAATAATTTATCAATAAAATAGATAATTCAAATTGAGCCATAGAGATGAGACCTTGAGACAATTTTCGTAGCGGTACAGTTGGTCGCATATCAGTGGCCACAATTTGATCTTGAGCTGTACCTGTATACGGTGCTAACGATGACGGTTAGGTCTATTGTACCTGCCTTTGAAGAAAAAACATGTAGGTACTTATTCCACTTTTAAGGGTGTAGGAAAAATAATACAGGGTTTTCCAACAAAATTGGTATTGGGTTTTCCAAGTGCTAAGTTCAAAATTTTACCCATTTGTTCGTAAAATGATGTACCGGTCTACGAACACGAAATACCTCTTTGGCAAATTACGTGTATTTAAGGGTGGCGATTTGCTACCTAAAACGCTTTAAAAGGTTTTTTTTTCTAAATGCAATCACGATGGTTCATTAAGATTTTTAAAGTCTGAGTAAAAACGCGAAAAATATAAAGATTAAAGCACAGCGAACTCTATTCCTCTCGTTTTCCTGAAACGCATACTAATTTGACTGCTCCGAGATGCGACCTTCATCTTCAGTAGGTAAAAGGCAATTTATACCTACCTACAGCTTTTCCAATTTTGGATTAAATTAATGTAACTTTCTAATTAGAAAAATGACTAACTCAGAACAATATACCTACCTGATTCTTAAAAACTAGCCATGTCTTTTTCCATACATTCAAGTATCTGAATCCTAATGATAGTTCAGTCCAAGAATTATATCATTATCGGCTCAAAACGTTTCCACAGGCGAGGTTTTTAGGGGCTAAGGTCGAGCACCCATTCCCCACCACGTGGTTCCAGTGTGGTTCTAAGGAACTGGAATTACAAAATTTTGGTTCTTAGACCGGCCGGTTCCCAGAAGATTTTTTTTTGATAGCGTTAAGAGACGAAAAACTGTATGAGGATCACAGAAATGGCACTGAACACATTAAGATTATCATCAACCATGCATATTTTTTCCAACAAATTTTTACTGTTACCCTTCCAGGCTCGTGACATAAATAAATGGGGTAAGGCTGAATGATTGATGTCTTCAGGCAATTTGGTAGGCCTACTGCAAACTGGGCGCCGCAAAATTGCGCGGTTGCCTGTCGCCCGCCTTTCCGAAACAATTAATCTTGCCTCTTTCGGGCACATTTGTATCCTATACCTATATTTTTTTAGTGTTAGCCTCCTTTTTTGCTAAATTTATGGATACTTTCAAATCCAAACATTTATTTCAAACTAGTGAGTTGTCTCGCCTCGGATGACTGTTTTCCGTATTTTCCATTTGTTTTTTTTTTCAACAATCTTCCATTACATTGACAAGCTTGTCCTGATAATTAAGTAAAACAGCAAAATCAGTGAACTCGTCTGTAAGTGAAGTTCCGTCATACATGTTACGATTTTATACACATGCGTGTAATAATCTAGTTATATAGGTGCCCCGTGCCAGGCGTTTTTGATTCTCAAAATCAAAATTATAAATCTGAGTCCTAGCCAAAAAGCATAATTACTTTGGACGCATTGGTTGCCCGTTCAAAAGCGAAGGTCTCCACGGGGAAGAGCGGAGATATTCCATAGACTCTCACTTATTATGATTGTATAAGGGAGACACCACGACTAAAAGTCCTTTTGAAGCGGCGCTAGTGTGTCATTAAATCAAATCACATAAACAAAAACAAATATGCAAGTCGAATTGAAAAGTTCCTCCTTTTATTTTCGTTGATGCTTTCAAATGTAGCGTCCACGAATTTTTCACAGGGCTTAGTTTTGGCGCGGAGTACAGAAGATTTCTACCTGTTTCACAAAAATGTCAAACCGCCATACAATATGACATATTGAGTTGATCAAGTTCTGAGAAGTGAGTTCGGTTGGATCGAGGGTCGTATCTACCCGTCATTCATACTTGTACCTACATCACTCAAAATGCATAACATTTGTTTATCTACCTGTCAGTATTTTTTTTGACCGGAATAAGTTTAAACCGTGTTTGTCGAGGTCCTTAGATGAGTTATCTTTCATTTCATTACATAGTTCCCTTCGTATCTTAGAACGTACCATAAGTTGGGCCTAGCTAGACCATTGAGAGTCGTTATGGGAACCCAGTGACTCGAAAGTTTGATATCATCAGTCATTCCAACCAAGGGTACTACACCGCTTTCAGCAATCTGGCGGGGTCCCTTAGAGGGCAAAATCCTGCTGGGGTTCCGAGACTGTTTTACCAGGTACCTGGAATGTAAAAGGATATTTAAGGATCACCAAAAATTTTAGTACAAGTCTGACAGTAAGGGTGGTATGACTCATTTGATGATTATACCACGATAAAAAGGGTACTAAACTATGTTAAGTTTGTTGTAGAGGTCAGAAAGGCAGTCGCCCCTTGTAAAATATTAATATTTACGTTACACTGGAATCCGACCCCGATGTAGTTAAAATAAGGCTAAAAATACCATAGTAATCATCCAACTTGCATATTTTAAAACAATCTAGTAAATGACTTTTCAGAATATCCACTCCTCCCTTTTAAAATGCGTGACCTTTGCAGCGTGTTTCAAGTTTAATCCCTACAGAAAATGTTGACGAAACAAACATTTTAAGTAAACAAGGTACAGCGTAGGCAGAGGTACAAAGCACATAAATCCGTCGCGTACTAAGTTTCATATCCCTTAATAGGAAATGGACTGAATACCTATTCAAATTAACTTGGTCTGTAGGTACACTAAGCTCTCGACGTGGCGTTGACTTCTATACTAAATCCGAGAATATGCACAAAGACTCATATTACCTACTTTGAGGCTTCATATCAATTCCTTTGAATGCGATTCAAGCATTTCTAGAAATATTCCACGAGGCTAGAATTTACATAAGTCTTTTCCAGCAATGTTAAGAGAAACATGGCAAATAGATTTACAATAAATATTGAAATTACGTAAGCGTAACAGAAAACAAATAAACTGCTGGCTTCGAGAATTAAAAGCTTTTGCCTGTGTAAATAAAAAAAAGTAAATGACCATAGAGTTCGCAGGGTTCGACATTTAAATACTTAGCGCCAAATTAAATCTACCTTTGAGAATGACAGCTCTGAGTTTTATTTATTTTGATTGAATTTCGTCGTAATTAAATTGGTTGATGAGATTGGAGGTGGATAAAGTATGTAATTATTTACTTTCGGTTAGGCTTGGCAGTTTTCCAATAAATAATTATCTGCGTGGCTGTACAAACAGCGTATTTAATCTGTACTTAGGTATTTTTCGGGACGATCTGTTGAGGTAGAGAATAAAGGGAAATCGATTAGTTATTTGTGTGCGGGTGAGAGGGCATTTTGTAGTTAAAGCTGTAGTATTTACCAAGGTACGGTTATTCCTTGAGGCTGTCTCTTCTTGGGATGTCAATCTGTGCCTGTGTGATTGTCTCTATAACGAGCTCGATGAGCTAAACGTTGGCAGTAAAACTTGAGAAACTACACGTTGGCCGTGAAAATTTTCCGTCTGGTTTTTTGGCCGTCATTATAATTACGAAAGTATCTGATGATGAATGGGTTTCAGTCAAAACCTCTGAAAGGAAATGTATGTTTGAATCGCACAGATAGTTTAATATGGGATTCTTTTTAACCTGGTAGGAAAATCCCCTGCGACGAAAACACGACGCTTTTTTCCCATTTATGTTCCTATTTTGTTATTGTGTCTTTAGTGCACCGAATAAATCTTTTATTTATCTGTCTAAAAAATACAGTGTTTACTAAACACAAGTTTAAAAAATAACAGGTTTGTATTGACCTACTTAAACATGAATTGAGAACACGAGGATAAGCCTTTAGGGAATTGCCAACCCTAATATACGTCATAAAATAATTATATCCTTTGGCTCAGGTGTGATTCTTTCGGCTTAGTCCAATTTTGCGGAACATTATGAGATCTGCTTAGTAAAACGATTCTAAATATAAATACGTGGGGTACCGAGGGAACTAGGAATTCATATTACAGGCAGGTTTTTCTTCTTTTAATCATCATCTGCGCCATCTGCCTAGCCTTTTCCCAACTATAGTCGGTCGGTTTCCAGTCGAACCAGATGCAGGTGAATATTAGTATTTTACATGAAGCGACTGCCTATCCGACCTCCACAACCCAGTACCTACCTATTTTAAATGATACCCCATGGTAAGACTGGTTTTCAGACTTTAGAGCTTCTGACTCATAGTAACGACTGTCAAAGATCTAAAAATAACAGCCGGGACCAACGGTTTTTACGTGCATTTCGAGGCACGGACGAAACTCGTGATGACAGATGGTCACCCATCCACAGATCAATCTCGGCATTATTTACTACTTATTCTCTAGGAAAATTCTCTCTTTTTATTACGATACTTATTTTCTCAGCAAAAAGGATGGATTTATTGCGGCTAAGTTTGCATATCAATTTTTTTTTAATTCTTTTGAAAAGAGACTTATTTTTATTTAAAGTTAAAACACTGTTGAACGCCCCGAAAAGTGTTGATATAATTGAAAGAGAAATGCCCATTTTTCGCGTCTCCTATATTTTATCAACAGTCAATTTTCTTTTTATCTTAGGTCGGAATCTACTCTCAAGTTACCTACTAAATTGAAAGGTATTTTCATGAAAAAAAAAAACAAAGGTTTTTCCTTTCTCTTTGTACATTAGGTATATTTGCCTACCATTTTTAAAATGTCGCTGAAAATTATGAAAAAGTAAATCGCACTCTTTGATTCCACATCCATTCAAATTACGACATTATTTAAAGAGATATCCCGGATCAATTCCAAGTACAGTCACGAGCAATAACATGTATACACTTAACAAAATTCAACCGCGATTTTCTCAGGAAATACTGGTTTCTATACTTTGATATAGAAACCCAGTTTTCAGTATTTGAGACGTAAAGTAAACTGGAACTGTGACCATTTCAAATTGAAAATTTTCAAGGAAAAAATTAGTTCCTTCTTCGCACACCGTAGGCGCTGTTCCAATTTTTCTTACACGAAACACTGTAAATACTGGAAAGTCTGTAAAGTAAAATAGAGAAAATTCGTGCTAGGGGTACTGTTTTTTCCTCCGGGGTCGCGGGTCTTATACCATCACCGTGACCCCGGAACATAAAGGGCTATTGAAGGACACCGTGAGTTTTAGTCAGTACAAGTCTGACAGTCCCTCCCGCCCTGCCCGGGGTGGGAAGTTCATGAAAACGCAAAAGGTAAATCGTTAATGTTAGGAGTAAATCGCTTTTGAATTTATTCTGCTGATTGTATACTCGTGACTGTACCTAAGTGATTCCATACTTTTCCTCGCTAGGGTACACTAAAATCGATGGTCAAACCTGCTAGTCCCCATAATTTCGTGCGATGTTGGTGTTAGAAACACAAAACTCACAAACGCCCACACTTCGAACTAATATGTGTTGGCTATACAAATATTTGATCCCGAGGGAATTGGAACGTGTGGTGCTGGACTCTTTGCTCAGTCTGAATTAGATTATAGTATTACTTTATTGTTGTAGTTTTCTTTTAAACCTTCCCCTCACTAGGAATTTCTCATGTATCGTTTAAAGTCTCAATATACAAACATCCAGACCAGAAACAACTAAGTACTATAGATATAAATATTTGTTCGGTGTGGGGATCGAATCTGCGACAAGTTGCGCAGCAATCGTTTGCTGAACTACTGCGTCAACCGTGCAATTGACGCACGGTAGAATGATGATTCGAATTCTTCGTCTTTTTGTTGTAGGATGTGTTGCTCTGGTCATATAATTGCTACAGAAAAAAAATATTGGTTTGTAGTTTTCGAACGATTTATTACAGACCCGAGCTGATGAACGCGACCACCTTCTTGAAAGAAAATCTTCTTTTGTCTTGGGCTTTAAATCCGGAACAGTAAATATTTTTAAAACTTTTAAATTACAATTTTATTTTATGATGACTTGTCGCGGTTATTACGACTTGTCTTGGCACTTTCGACAGAAGGTGTTTTTTCGAAAGAAGCCTAAGTTTCGGTTGGAACTATTGTATATTAATACATGAAATTTTTCGTCTTATTTTATTATCTTAAGGGGTTTCTGCAGTCTTTCAGGATTCATGATTGAATCTGGATTTGGGTACAATTATAATAATTACATTACACTAATTTTACAATAATTGCATTACATACATTAATTTTTGGGTTTACCAACTTATTAAAACTAAAACTAGTATTGCTTTCACATCAAATTTCTATAAACTGCCATATTAAATGGCTATTTGGCACTAAGAAGTGAGAAATACTTCGAGAACAATCCTGTAAAAATCACTAAACATAAACTGTGTAAACAGGCTGTGACATGCTCTTATCTACGGTGCCTTTTCATACGGAATTTCAGGTCAAGGGCGCGGCTAAAATGCTCTTAGCAAGACGTGAAAATGTTCGCTTGGAAAATGCTGTTTGCTCAGAAATTTATGGAATAAACCTTAAATAACTTTACCCTTGTATTCTGCGAAGGAATATGTAGAATTGTTTTGTTCAGTGTAAAAGGTTCTCTTTTTATGGGTGGTAAAATTATCAAATTAGTCCTTGGGTTGAGCGGAAGGGACTGTCAGTCTCTTTACAGACTAAAAGTCCAACCTGTCTCTCTAGTGGTCCTTTGCGTTTGCAGGTCACGTGTTCTACCTCATCTTTATTACATACTAAAAGTCCTCCGTGTTTCTTTAGTGGTCCTTTGCATGCGAAGGTCACGTTTTCCACCTCAGCCGGGTATACTTTTATTTTCAAGAACCAGGTACAAGCAGACTTCCCATCATCATCATTTCACCATATTGCAGTCCACTGCTGGACATACGCCTCTCCTAGCCAGCGCTACAAGGCACGATCTCCCGCGTTTTTCATCCAGCCACTGCCAGCCACCTTCTTCAGGTCATCTGCCAATCTTGCCGGGGGGCGTCCCACCCTTCGTACTACGTACCCAGACTTCTGATTGCCACTATAACGTTTTAAAATGAAAAATCCGAATAACATTGCCAGAATTGAACTTCGAATCCAAGAAAAATCTCAGTATATTCTTAACTTATAAAATGTGCGAAGCAGGGTTGGGATGTTAGTTAATTTAAATTTATTTATCGTTTGATTACTAGACGCATTTCTTAGACTTCAGTAAACGAAGTGCTTCTTAATAGAAAAGTTCTTACGACGGCCTCATTGCTTCTGATAAAAAAGAAAAAAAAACAAATTAAACGAAATTTGCCATTTTACTTTTTTTATTGTTCAAAGTGTCGAAGTATTGTTCTCTTTAATTAACGTGCCAATTACAAGCTTTTATGTAAATGAAAGCATTGTAGAGAAGGTTTTACAAAGAGAAAATTGCGACTATTTTACGTTTTGTAATAAAATCATAGAAATAAGGGATATTAATTTGAATTAATGGAGACCAAGATTGCATCGTTATGGTTACTCAAGTAAATAATTTATTGATAGAATTGAAAGGTTGTAAGTATCTAGATTGATTGATAGTTCTAATTAACAATGTTTTTTTTTTGTAAATAAGTCGTGATTTCATGCATGGTTCCAAACTGTCTTATCTCGTAGCACCTGCTACGCCGTAGCGCTACGCTGCTACGAAAGTATAATCTCTTTAGAAGGATTTCTCTCGTAACTGAATTGTGGCGTTGGTTACTAAAGGATGTCCGATTAGACTTGACCTTGGACTAGTGATCAAAGAAAAAAGTTCCATTGTACCCTATGTACCGCTATGTTGAACTGTACTATTATGTTGTTGTTGTCGAAAGTCGTTTCTAGAGGGTCTATTGTTGTATGTATAGACACCAGTACACCAACCTACCTCAATCTGTTTTTTTTAAAATAGATTTTCAATCTTATCACTCGAGTGGAAGGTTAATGTTTGATTGGTAAAATTTGACAGATTAGTGTTGACCTGCTGGCGTCTGTACACTACATACTTAGTTCAACTGTTATTTTCCATCGGAAAACTTCCAGAAATTATTCTTTAGATTAAACTTCAAAATTCTTAGCATTTAGATCTAGTCGTTTAATAAGTGTATTCATTGTCTATTTCTAAGATAATTTAATGTCTTTATATTATAAAGTAAACAGAAAAGCAATTTCATATCTTCATCCCAAAGCAACTACTTACCTGTTAAAATCATGTTTAGTTCAATCAATCAAAGTTTACTTAGATTATTTAACCGTAGTTTATTTAAATTAATCCATTAGTAAAGAACTCTCTTGAGTTGTGCCCTTTAAAGTATATCATGTTGACAACCTACAAACATTACATCGAAAAAGTTATATTTGCTGTATAGAAATAGAATAGATATTGATAGTCCTGTATGTACTATATAAATTGTCATACTTATATGAATTCTAGCTTCTGCCCGCGGTTTCCCCCGCTAGAATTCAAAAATTATCCCATAGGAACTTAAAAAGGGTGTAAACACTATCTTATAATTTAATCATCATCATATATGCCCGCGATTACCTACTGCTGGGTATAGGCCTCCCCCTTTTTGCCATATTTCTCGGTTCTGTGCGTCTCTTCGCGATCTTGACGATATCGTCAACCCAACTTTCGGCCGACAGCATCCCGTGGTTTCTTTTCCGAACCTTGCTAATCCTCAGTTAAAACCTTGCTCCTTATTATGTTGATGATCTATGTTTTAAATTATCTGTTTAAGTACCCAATTTTATTCAAATCGTTTCAATCGTTTCGCCGGAATGAATAATAAACATCCACCCGTCCATAAAAACAAACTTTCAGATTTATAATATTTGTAGGTTAGTAGGATTGTGATGTCAGTCGATGCGCAATCTCACGGGCCCCCCATAGACTTACGGGGCGTCCATAGAGGGCCAACAGCTTGCTGAGGTCGCGTTACTGCCAAAACGAGTTACAACGAAACTGCAACGTAAAGGGCAATTGAAAGTACACGGTGGACTTTAGTCAGTACAAGTCTGACAGTGCCTTCCACTCCACACAAAGCGGGAGGTATCATTTGATAATTTAACTAATTAATAAAAAAGATGATTCGCGATGGCGATGATCATAGCTTAACTGGCTATCATAAATACTTATACAAATACAGTAGAATCCGTTTATTATGACATTGAAGGGACATAATAAATAGGTCATTCTAAGCGGACGTCATACAAAGCATTTTGTACAAAATAAACAACCTCCTGTTTTTGAGAGAGACAATATAGAACTAAGTCAATAATATTAATTGTATTACCCACTGAGACTCAAAACAACCATGCATGCGCCGAAGATCATTGGGTATCACGTGACGCTTCCGAACACTTGTCGAAGGTGTTGAAAGAATTTTCTATGAAAACCAAACTAATACGTCATAGTAAGCGGTTGGTCATTATAAACGGAGTCATAATAAACGAATTTTACTGTAGTTTTTTTTTAATCCAACGAGCAGTTCTAAAGATTCGCGAGTTCAAATAAAGAAATAACTCATCAGCTATATTTTTTTTTCCTATGCATCATAATCATAATATTATTATTAATTAATCTATCCGAATAATGTTTATCTTCAGAAAACCGCTATAATAATCCCCTATCAAATAATAGGAAATATTTCTAGAGATTATTTGGTCCTTTGTGGATGTTGTCAGACTTAAGTATGTATAGAAAATAATAGACACAATTTTTATTACCTGTGAAGACATGATGCCCCCATAGATCTTATATGGGAATAGCAGACTATCGTTTGACATCATTAATTTGTCAACTCTTACTTGGTCCTTACTTGCTATTATGAGGTACCCTATTGTCAAGTCAACTCATAATTGTTTTTAATTGAGTCTGTTTTTGCAATTTCAACTTTAGCTTGGTTGGATTAAAGTTTGAAACTTAAAAGTGGTCGGGGGCTTAGAAAACCGAGTATAAACCCTGTTTTTAATCCTGTACCCCTAGCACGAGTTTTCACTATTTTACTTTACAGTCTTTTCAGTATTTACAGCGTTTCTTGTATGATAAATGGAACAGCGCCTCTTGTGTGCGAAGAAGGAACTAATTTTTTCCTTGAAAATTGACAATTTGAAATTGTCAAAGTTCCAGTTTACTTTACGTCTCAATGGCTTTTACCAAATACGTACGGGCTGGGAAAAATTATGATTATTCAGAAGTTTTAGAGATACTTTCCTAAAAGTATCTGATTAATGCCAAATGGCAAAACATTTGTTTAATCATTTATGTAGAAACAGTACTTATCTATACTAATATTATAAAGCTGAAGAGTTTGTTTGTTTGTTTGTTTGTTAGTTTGTTTGTTTGTTTGTTTGAACGCGCTAATCTCAGGATCTACTGGTTGGAATTGAAGAATTCTTTTAGTGTTGGATAGTCCATTTATCGAGGAAGGCTATAGGCTATATAACATCACGCTATCACCTATAGGAGCGGAGCAGTAATGAGAAATGTTTCGAAATCGGGAAAATGTATTCCTTTTTTAGAGCTTCCGTTGCGTGCGCTGCGTAAACGGTTAGAGTTTCGCAAAAATTATGTACTACGGAATTATTCCTCATAAAATTTACTAAAGTAAAGTCCGCAAGGGCTAATGGGCCGCAATATCTATCTTTAAAGGTTAAGTCACTATAACCTTTTTTATGGAAACCAAATTTGTTTTTAAGTAATGCATTATTTGCGAAGGTGTTTTCATTAACATGATATTAATCCTTATCCGTATAAATACGTTAATCATCACAAGCATTTCATTTTGAACGAAATTGCCCTTTACATTATTTGATTTCAATGAATATCTTAGGAGATATCACAGTTTCATACCGCGACAAAATAATGACGGGCTTGGTAATATGTCACAATTGCGTCTATAAAATACCTCTTTAGGCCGGTCAATATCGACATCCAACATTGCAATGTAACTACCATTTTGTTATAATTTGCAACTCTGTTAAAAACCCTGTGCTGTCAATTCAGTAGTTTTTGCGTGTGTATTTCATGAACCGTGATAGCTATAGATTTGAAATTTTCACAGGTACTTCTGTTGCTGCTATAACAAAACATACTAAAAGCCAGAATACAATAAATATTACGGGGGGCTCTCATTGGTCGCGGGACTTATTTCATTACCGTGACCCCGGAACATAAAGGGCTATTGAAGGACACCATGGATTTTAGTCAGTACAAGTCTGACAGTCCCTCCCAGCCCGGGGTGGTGGCGTGATTTTGTTGCTGGTTTTTGTAGATGTTATGAAGTAATGTAATGTTTCGGAGGCTGTTTCTCACGAAACGTGATAGTTAGATAGTTTAAATTTTCACAGATGATGTGTGTCTATTGCCGCTATAACAACAACCTATAAAAGAATCGTAGTTACATGCGCGTTTGCAATGTTTGGTTTTTTATGTGGATATTGACCGGCCTACTTTGAGGATCGTTTGGAAAGGCTACGGGCTGCGTCCTCACCTTCAGTCTGACGCAGTCCTACCGGTTTGCGTTTCGGGAGGTACCTCAAGATTCAGTGGCATGTAAGGGGAATGAATGAAGACATCGTCTACCTCTCGCCCCAGCCACAACTGAAGATGCTTACGACGTCGGAAATCGCGCTCTTCAAGGGAACTGATGGAGACGGGACCATAGGACCAAACGCCTAACATGACGCGGGTGAAACCGCGGGCAGAAGCTAGTATAATATAAGGACATACTTAACCTTAATAGTACAAAGGCATTGCTTATTTCATAAGAATTGTTTTACCCGCAAACCTGCGACAGAAAAAGAGTGAAAAAAAAAGGAAATGTAGACAGTATCAGTACAGTATATCATATTTTTATTACCTTTCGATAAATATCGGGACAATAAAAGAGTAACCTTGACCCTTCTTCCGGGAATTCTTTTCAGAGGAAAAATGCTTTGAAATATTGACTACAATGATATAAAGATTGATTTTTTTTTATTATCAAGCGATCTTTTTCGGCTTTTTACGACTTGTCGGACGGAATTTTATTTGTGTATTAATTACTTATCAGGACAAAACTCAATCAACTGGCTAAACTAACGAAAAGTACTCTAAAAACATAAAATGATAATAACTATGAAGATACTAAAATTAGGGCAGGACCGGAGCTTTTTAATACTCTTCTAATATCATAACTTTCTTAGGCACATTTTATACTTGAACAACGAAAGATATCTTAACAATTTTCATTAAAAATCCAGACAAGAATTACATGGTAAAATATGTAAATGAAAAACTAACAACAAGTACTCTTGTAATATTATTCCAGAAAACCTTTTCATTACTACAATAAAGTATTAACCACACATTGTTACTGGGTCCTCTCGACAATCCTAAGAATTCCTGTGGATAAAACATACCCTTTGGAGCTTTAGGTAGCAAATATTTTAGGGGTCATGGCTCTAAAAAGAACCTTGGCTGGAATATTATAACAATTATACTTTTCTAATTTTATTTCTAATAATAAATACAACCAGAATAGTGATATAATTATATTTGTAGGAAATAGTTCCAATATTAAAAAGAAGGACTTAACAGATAGTGTAACTGAGTTGTTAAAATTAAATTGCAGAAAAATAGTATTGTGTGCTTTCCCATATTTTGACAAATTGTCCTCTAGTCAAAACAATTATATTTACATGCTCAATAAGCATCTTCATTTCTTAGTTAGTCTCTATAGTGACAAACTTATGTATTTTGATACCAACGTTTGTATGGATAAACTTTGGTCAACTCGAGGTACTGTGTATCTGCCTTATATGTCGATACCTCCCACGTAAGTTGTTGTAACCCACAATATGCATGTTTTGCTTTTTTTACACCAAAACGCCTATTTTTGCCTACTTTAGGTGTTCAGTGTAAAAAAAATAAAAAAATACAATTTTTAAGCATAGTTACCAGACGTATAAAGTTGTATCTTATTACAACGGGCGGCGTATAACATTGTATCCACCTTCGCAACCGTTTACTCGGGGCGCGTCGGGCGCTCGCGCCGCGTATGTGTGACATACGACAGTTCATCACGGACTTTCATAAAGGTGGAAGACGCGGTCAAAAGTCGATAATATCACAGATACGACTTTTTCTTAAAATATATTATGATATTTATGTAGTTTTTCAACAATAACAACCTTAACTGTTGTATATATTACTTACAACAACTTACGTCTCTTATAAGATACTAAATCAACGTTGTATCATCACATACAACACTTTACCTTGTATAAAAATAACAAATTATATGTGATGTAATACATACAACAATTTACGTTGGTAGTACATACACAAATATGTATTGGATGTTGACATACTATATTTTACGTTGTTAAAATATATTTTTTTTAGTTACATACAACAATGTACGTTTTAAAACCCTTCATATCTTCATTATCGAGCAAAAGGTTACCACCACTTTTTTTACTTTTAGGTGTCTGATTAGCCTCATGGGCCGGATTGAGGTCCAGATAGCAATAGAAAATTATAAAAAGCATATTGATACTTACCATTACAGATTCTCCATTGCCAGTTACTTTTAATGAATCTGAGATGATTGAATTAGCTATTATTATATTTTAATCACTATATCTGTCAATGACCAAGTTCTCATTAAGGCACTAGAAAAGATCGGATATATCGATGTTACAACCGGAATACTGATTCCTGATCAAAGCGGTAGGCATTCAATTCACCCTCTTTAAAAACTGAATCTGTCAAAACCAGCGTATGTGACCACATCAAGAGCTCGGAACCAGTTGAGTCACATTATGCGAGAAAAAGGTCAGACACAGACATTTGGATGACGATCTTAATTTTCAACGACTATTTAAAATATATACGAAATGGCTCTAGTCTAAAAGATATGATGAGATAGCTAAATCCGACGTGGGAATGCATCGCGATGTTGCGGCGGTGGACAAAGGCCTCACCCCGCTCTCCTGGCTAAAGAGAACTGGCGCAAACCTGCATTCCCTATACACTTATGATCGCATGGAGGTATGACAGATCAAGGATCTTCACGAATGCTTTTTCCGGGCTCTATATGGGCCTGATGTGGTGATGTGGTGACATATCTGCGTCCGTTGCCTAGCTACGATCCGGAGAACTCTTTGGTTGTTTCGCGTAAGTTTGTTATAACTGATGTACGAAATAACTAATGGATCATTCACCTACGTTCAATTCAGCTACGGTTAACTCACCTACGGTTAATTCGCCTACGGTTTAATAGACCTACGGTTAATTCAACTAAGGTATGTTTAGCTAAAATTAACATCCCTGTTGCGGTATCTGTGACATGATACAAACATCGACGGCGCACGGCTAGCGGTACTCCTACTTGTGGGTGGTTTATAAAAAAATAACCACGAAGGGGATGGCCCCTTCTAACCGAACCTGTCCGTGTCAGGGTGCTCCAAGTAGTTTTCACGACTTTCTTTTTCTCAAGGCCCAGTTGCGTACACTCCTGCCTAAATACCTACTGATCAACTTAGTCATTTTGAACGAGAAGAAGACGGTTGACTTCAATGGCAGCCCGAGGTTCGGTTTGGGTAGGATTAGGTTCCTTTGAACCCTGTTGACAGCAAAAGCTCCGTCGACCCTACTGCCAAAGCCTTCATTCTCCGCTTTAGAAATAAAAAGTGCGCATTTTATTTCTTAAAAAAATAATGTAGGCGAGTATCTTCTATTAGGTATTTCAAACGTTGTTAAAACAATCAATATGTATGTGGATCAAGGGGCTGATTCAGAAAGCATTTCTTCTGGACACGGTGCGCATTTTTAGGACGTTCCTTTCTCTGGAGCCCTGACCGCTGGTAGCTTGGACCTTGTTCCCGTTACCGGTGGGCCACTATTGTTTATTTTTTTACATGTTTTTATTTATATTTTTACCTTTGTAGGAATATTTATAAAGAATAAAAATAATGAATAAAGGGAATAATATCCTATGTAAACATGGTTTTATACTAAGCCCTGATAGTTGGTCGCGGGGCTTAGCGAATAACCGTGACCCTGGAACCTAAAGGGCTATTAAAGGACACCGTGGATATTAGTCAGTACGAGTCTGACTGTCCCTCCCGCCCGAGGCCTTATTTGATGAAAACAAATAAGTTCTCCCACCCTGGGTAGAGGTCTTTTTTTGAGGTAAACCACGACAAAAAAAGCCCTGATACGTTATACCTTATTACACATACTACCACAAAATATTAAATTAAATCAACGTACACTATGGTATTTAGCACATACTGCTAAATTCAACTATTGTTGTCCAGTGTAAATGGTTGTAAGTATCCAGTACAACATTTATGTGAGTTAACATAACACACTAGAATGTTGTATGAACAAAATCTCAAAAACTACAGGTATTTAAAAATAACTAGGTAGGTAAGTATTGAAAGTACTTTAAAATATATGTGTATGCAAAATTTCAAAAGAATATATTGAAGAATGACTATTTCCTGCGAGTGTTTCTCTTTAAAACGCTCTACTGTAAAATTACAATTTTGAAGATACAACAACTTACGTGGGAGGTATCGATGTATAGATGCGAAATAGCTAGGCTATTAGTTTATTATATTCACACTGACATAAATAGTATGTCTAAGCTTAGTAGTATAGTTATTACTGATAGTGTTCATAGCACTCCTTTTGATGCACCTAGTGATTTAAACTGTTAAGTACGACAATAGGCAAGCCACATAATATGTTGAATGTTGTGCATCAAAATATGCAGGGTTTGTCTGGCAAGGAGTTAGAATTAAGTTTATTTATGGAACACTATCAGGTTCAGGTCTTATGTCTTACTGAACACTGGTTGAAGGAGCATGAATTACCGTTCTTCAATGATAATAATTTTACTGTACAAAGTGCGTTTGTCAGACGGGGCGCTATTCGTGGTGGTTCTTTGGTTCTTGTTTCAAACAAGTTGAAATGTAAAGAACGTTTAGATCTAGTTATATGTATAGATGCGAAATAGCTAGGCTATTAGTTTATTATATTCACACTGACATAAATAGTATGTCTAAGCTTAGTAGTATAGTTATTACTGATAGTGTTCATAGCACTCCTTTTGATGCACCTAGTGATTTAAACTGTTAAGTACGACAATAGGCAAGCCACATAATATGTTGAATGTTGTGCATCAAAATATGCAGGGTTTGTCTGGCAAGGAGTTAGAATTAAGTTTATTTATGGAACACTATCAGGTTCAGGTCTTATGTCTTACTGAACACTGGTTGAAGGAGCATGAATTACCGTTCTTCAATGATAATAATTTTACTGTACAAAGTGCGTTTGTCAGACGGGGCGCTATTCGTGGTGGTTCTTTGGTTCTTGTTTCAAACAAGTTGAAATGTAAAGAACGTTTAGATCTAGTTAATCTTTCTGTAGAGCGTATTATTGAGTTGTCTTGTGTGGAACTTGAGAAATACATAATAATTTGTGTTTATAGACCCCCTTCTGGGGATTTTTGTCGGTTTGAATCTGTAATGGAGGATTCATTTAGTAAGTTAAAATCAAGTAATAAAAGAATAATTTTATGTGGAGATTTTAATGTTAATATTTTAGAAACAACTCCATTAAGTGTTAGACTACTCAACCTTTTTAAATCTTTTAATTTAATTAACTTGTTTTTGGAACCAACAAGAATTACTGCATCTTCGTCGACTTGTCTTGACAACATATTTACTGATTGTGATGCCGAAAGTAAAGTAGTGTTAAGTGACTTATCGTCTGACCACTGTGGATTGATGGCTAGCTTCCCTATGCCATCACCCAAAAAGCCTCACAAGATTGAATGTAGGCCCTATACAGTTAGTCGTTGTAACAAGTTTAAGAATAATGTAGCTGATAAACTTACACCAGCCATAGCTGAATCAGATGATCCTAATGAAATCTATGAATCCCTTTTCGATGTTGTTAAGGATGAATACCAGTCCACTTTCAAAACCAAAATCATTAAGAAGAATGGATCCTCTGCTGGTTTCAATCAATGGGCTACACCTGGCATTTATAAAAGTAGAGCGAGATTGTACGAGTTATATGGTTTGAAAAAATTTAGGTTTGATACACCTTTTGTGGAATATGTAAGAAATTATTCAAAATTGTTTAAAAAGATTTGTGCTATTGCCAAGTCCAAATTTCTAAGCGAAACTATTAAAAATTCTACTAACAAAGTTAAAGCTACCTGGCAAATTATCAATAGTGAAACAGGAAAATCGGTTAATAAAGAAAAGCAATTAGAGATTATGATAGACAGTCAATTAATTACAAATGCGAATAGCGTAGCAGACGCATTTAATGAATTCTTTGCAAATATTCCTATAACTACAACTCGCTCCTTAAGCTCTTCTCCTTCTAAAGCTGAAAGCTTTTTGCAACAAAATGTGCCTAAATGCGGTAACCTATTTAGTTTTGAACACATAACACCATATGATGTAATAAATGTATTCAATACACTTAAATCGAAACATACTGGCGATTATTGGGGAATTTCAATTAAACTTTTAAGTAATATTATTGACATCGTCGCCCCCTATCTTGCAATTACTTTTAATAAATGTGTAGATCTGGGTACTTTTCCTGACCTCATGAAGAGTAGTAAAGTCATACCATTATTTAAATCAGGCAATAAAAATGATATTGGTAATTTCAGACCCATTTCTATCTTACCCGCCTTTAGCAAAATATTTGAAAAATTGATACTCAAGCAGTTGCTTAGTCATTTTAATGTAAATAACCTCCTTCATAGTGAACAATATGGTTTTACGAAAGGTCGTTCAACAACTGATGCAGGTGTTGCTCTGCTGAAGCACATATTTGAGGCGTGGGAGAGCAGTAAGAATGCAATTGGTGTTTTCTGTGATCTATCCAAAGCCTTTGATTGCGTACACCATGATACACTTTTGCGTAAATTACATCATTACGGAGTCCAAGACGAAGCTCTTAATGTTATAGAATCGTACTTACATAATAGATTTCAATGCGTAGATGTTAATGGCTCGAAATCTTCTGGTCAACCTGTCCAGCTAGGTGTGCCTCAAGGTTCAATTCTGGGTCCGTTTTTATTTTTGGTCTACATCAATGACTTGCCATATCTTTTAAAGGGCATTTGCGACATTGTACTGTTTGCAGATGATACCTCTCTTATATTTAAAGTTGATAGAAATAGACAAGATTTTGACGAAGTTAACACTGCATTATCATTGGTCACGGATTGGTTTACTGCTAACAACCTAGTCCTAAATGCCAAAAAAACGAAATGTATAAAATTCGCCTTGCCAAATGTTACAAATCTAGGTCCTAACATAGTTCTAAGTAATGAAGAAATTGAAACTGTTGACTCAGCTGTGTTTCTGGGTATTACAGTAGATTCTAGAATTCAATGGGGTCCGCATATAACATGTTTAGCGGGAAGACTAAGCTCGGCAGCCTACGCTGTCAGAAAAGTAAGACAGTACACGGACGTTGACACAGCTCGACTAGTTTATTTTAGTTATTTTCACAGCCTTATGTCCTACGGCATTTTATTGTGGGGCAAAGCGGCTGATATTCAAAATATATTTGTTTTACAAAAACGAGCTGTTCGAGCAATTTATCAGCTGGGTACTAGAGTTTCTCTGAGGGATTTATTCAAGGAGATTGGCATTCTGACGGTGGCATCTCAATTCATCTTTGCCAACATTATATATGTTAGGCAGAATTTACACCTATATACCAAAAACAGTGATTTTCACCCTATTAACACGAGAAATAAGCACCACCTGCGCGTTCCTTTTCATCGACTTCATAGGGTTCATAACTCATTTGTAGGCCTTGGTATAAAATTCTATAATAAATTGCCTCCGTCATTGCTAAACTTGCCGTTTAATGAGTTTAAATCTAAGATTAAATCCATCCTTTGTTCTAAGGCATATTATTCCGTAAACGATTATTTAGTGGATAATAACAGCTGGTCACTCTGTTGAAGTTAACACGGCTTTCATGCTCTTTCCCAGTTTAGTTATTTTATTTACCTTTTTTTTTCTCTTCCGGACAAGTTATATGACTTCATATAATTGTTTATATTTTTTTCTTATGACTTAGTCAAGTCATCTTGTTTTATTTTATTTTATGTGTTTGTATTTGTTTTATTATTTTATTTTGATCAACGGGCATTGTTGTCCTACTTTACATTTTATTGTTGTCTTTTTATGTGTATTTTTGTTTTTAGTACGACAGTCGTAGGTTTCCTTCATTTTTAATAATATTGTCGGAGCGGATGAAGAATGTATAACTATCTCTTGCATTGTATAGAGTGTATTTATCTAGTATTATATAGAGTCATTACCAGCATTGTGTGAGTACCATGAGCTATCTCTGACTAAAATCCTACGTCTGTCATTGACTTGAATGACTCTGGCGGTTGAGAGTATGTCATGCTCACTCAAAAGTCTCGCTGATGGTGGCATGTGTGTTGGATCATTTAGTTCCCTTCAAAATGGTTGAGCTGAATGGTGCTGATATATGTGTCATGTTCGTGAACGGGCGCTGTCAGTTGGGACTGGTCATCTCTTAGCTGCCATGGTCTATTTTAATAATTAATAACTTTATTTTTGAATTGTCTTTTTTATATTTACTATGGACACTAATAACTTGCCACATCGTTCTCACATAATGTACCTACCATCTGATGATGAATGATGTAACCAAAGATCTGTAAAATTTTGGCGATTGAAAAAGAGTGTCCATGGAGTTTCTTGCTCATTCTTCTCCATAGAGATCTACGCTTTGGAATGAGCACCTACGGTACTTTCACAGTTTTTATGTCTTGTGACTGGGACTGTAGCACCATAACTATTTTTGTACTAATTTTAATTTGTCTTTGACAGTTCAAAAGTGCCGGTTACGGCCTAGTTGAAATAAACGTTTTGATTTGATTTGATTTGATTTTTGATACAGATATGAGAATTCTAGAATACGACTTCACTGAAGTCGTTTATGGGTTCCCGGAGGACACAGTAGAGCATACGGTGCAAGACTGCCCAGCTTGGGCAGAGCACCGACGTGTCCTCACGGCGGCGATAGGCGGAGACCTCTCGCGCCCGGCATTGGTTTCGGCCATGCTGCGGAGCGAGACGGAGTGGGAAGTGTCGCCGCCTTCTGCGAGGCAGTAAAGCTCGTGAAGGAGGCGGCGGGCCGCGAGAGAGAGAGGACAGCGTCCTCCCTCCGCCCCAACCGCAGTGGTGTACGCCCACGGCGCCGTACGTCGCAAGACGATCTCCGGCCACCGTAGGCGCGGGCATGCGGACAGCGAGTAAAGGGCAACTCGCTGTCCGACCATGGACCATGCCCGGGTCGACGGCGCGTCGTGTTCCACGCGCGCCTCAAAGAGCTGTCAGCAAAATGACGGGGCCCCCTCTCAGAGGGCCAAAGCCTGCCGGGGTCGCGGGACTTATTTCTATTACCGTGACCCGGAACATAAAGGGCTACTGAAGGACACCGTGGATTTTAGTCAGTACAAGTCTGACAGTACCTCCCGCCCTGCCCGGGGTTGGAGGTCTCATTTGATGATTTTACCACGCTAAAAAAAAAAAAAAAGTCGTTTATGGGTTTGTTGATGAGACGAATTTGGTTTAAATTGCAAAATAAGATTATGTCCGCATCTTCCTACTCGTGGATTTTGGTTTTGAATAAGTGCCTATTCAGAAAGTAGTGGTCTGAAAATAATGAAAAAGGACTCGGCTCTTTCAATTGTATGTTTATTAAGGATCAAATTCTGGGAAGTATAAACATGACGACTAACTTAAGGAAAGAGCTTATTTTTTACTCATTAATGTGTTTTACTTTACGAAAATACAACTGATTAATATATGTAAAATAAAAATGATAGAGAGTTAGTTTTCATCGGATTCAGGGTTACTACTATGTAAGCACAAAACCTGCCTTTCGGCCAAAGTTACGGCTGTTTTCTACTACAAATAACTTATGTAGAGCGTCATTACGATTGCACAGTTGTCCCTAGTCCGAACACCCGATTTGTAGTCAAAATTCATGAATTTTTAAGCAATAAGGAGTAGGGTTCACTCAAAAGTTTCGAGTTACTTTCGTGCGGGCTAGTGTCTCCGTTGACGTATTTAGAGATTAGACCCCGAGACCCGAGCTGTTTTTCATCTATTTTCTATCTTGGAAAATTCACGTGTTCCTCGTTTGCTCCCCGACAAACCAATTTTTACACTGTAAAGCCACAATTAAGTTGTATTAAAGTAGTTGTTGTATTAATAAAAACAATAGTACTGTTGTCGTAGAGGAAGAGGCGATGCCGGCGGCAGCGGCGACCGACCCCAGCGCCGAGCAGAAGGAGCGGCTCATCGCAGCCGTCAAGAAGGAGGTGAAGCAGTTGATGGAAGAGGTAACTACAGATAGCGCGCGAGTTGAATGCAGTCGGGGTCTGAGGTGAAGAGCCCCCCGCTACCCGCACGCCCCATCTCACGCGCCTGCAGTGTAGTACTTTGCCATCCTTGTCAACAGCACTACCGCATTCCTAAGCTCTGCATTCAACTCGCGCGCTTAGTGTAGCTTCATTTATATCATCATCATCTATACAAGCCAGAGAAGATAAGAGAGGCCCATAACATGCTCGAGGTGATCTTAGGACGCCAGAGCGCGTCAGAAGTTTATTTTACTTTAGGACGATACTGTTGGTTCAATGCCTGATTGATTGACTGCTGCGATATGTGTCGTGGGTACAATCCTCCACACGTAACAATTAAATAAAATCTTCTTATTTTTAAATTGAGCGATAGGCCCCCGCGTTTGCCCAATATCGTTAACGGTGAAGCATGCATGCCGAAATATTCTGTTTTATTCATACCACTTTTTATATACGTACGTAAAATAACTGTGCTGAAAGAAAAGAAGTTACTGTGATGGCTATGCTATTAGCAAAGATTGACAATAATTAATATCGAGTCCGTTTACGAAGACCCGTGTAATCTTATCCAATAACAGCATCACTTTGCAAAAGATTTTCCTACTACCTTGAAAGAATATTATAATTAGAAATATTTTTTAGCTTACTGAAGATACTGTTTTAATATTACCAGAGGCTTTATTACAAGATTTTGGTATTTTATCGAAATTAAACTTGAAGTATTTAGCGTTTATTTTATGGAAAATAGCCTCTAGTGTATCATTAAGATTATTTTTTATCCAAAAAGTTTCCGTATACGTCACTAAAATATGAAAATTGTTATGAAAAAATGCAAGGGGTTTCTTTTGGTCGCGGGACTTATTCCATTACCGTGACCCCGGAACATAAAGGGCTATTGAAGGACACCGTGGATTTGTCAGTACAAGTCTGACAGTCTCTCACGCCCTGCCCGGTGTGGGAGGACTCATTTCATGATTTTACGCCTAAAAGGGGTTTCGTTTATTTTCATCTTTTACTAAGTGAAATCCTTAATAATTCAAGTTTTAAACAATTTGGGAGTAAAGCATAAATATTCAGTTGAGGTCGCATTTACAGACCTTTTAAATGCTAATTAAAACTTATTTTTCATGAAGTGGTTAATTAAATACTGTGAGACATCTTAAATTTTTCATTTACCACTGAAAATACAAAGTTTAGGGGGTTTAATAAGCGACCTCACGAACCTTTGTAATGAGGGCTTTTTCTTTAATATTATAATGTAACAACCTTACAGAAACTTCCCTCTTTTTCTGCCATCTTCCTGCCTTTAAAAAAATGCCCGTAGAAAATTTTCCTGTGTCGTAGGTGCGTTACAGCTAGATATGGAACAACTACTAGTAGAGCATAATAAATATTTCTTCTGGTCGGGAATCGTACCCGTGACACGTAACGCAGCAGTCGATTGCTCGGCCACAGTGCCAACGTAGCTGTCATCATTGTGAGTTCTGCCTCTTGGTATTGAAAACCATCATCTAATCTAGGCTCTCATAAAAAGGTGGATATCCCCTGATATTAATTTATATTTTCGATAGAATACTGTTTCCATTACAATATTTTTTTATTATTGTTGTTTTTCGTTTTGTTCATGTGGTGTTTAACTTTAAGTAACTTTTGTACTGTGTTTTTAAATGCACCTTTTATTATTGTTTGTAGATAAGTGTACACAATAAGTACTGTCTTAGGCTACACGGTTTGCTTCACAATTTAAAATGTCACTTACGGGATATCTTCCGTGATTATTTATAATTTTGAGTTACTGATATTTCGACGCTGTTGCAAGATACTCACGGAAGATATCCCGTAGTGACATTTTATAGTGTACTCAATTATTGTTAGACCTTATAAATAAAATAAAATAGCCAGAGATATTTCGGTAATACACCCCAAATATTATCATATTTTAAAATTACCATTATCAAATGAATTTTTGCGTGGGTATTACTACCTACTATCAATGTAAAAGCTGACTCATACCTCAGTCGACTTTAGAGACATCTTTTTACTTGACTTTCCGATAATATCAACTGAAAATTACTTTTCAATTTGAACAGGATTTTCTCTCTAAGCTCGGAATATCGGCTTTAATTTGTGAGACATTAATCTTTTCTGATCGGGCTTTCGCAAGTTCTGCTCATTTTTCTCTTCATTATAAAAAGCTCAGTCATTTATCGCGTGATATGAAAAAAGACTTTCTTTTTCAGTCTCTTTATTGACTAAGGTTTCAGTATTATCGAGAACAGTTTCTATTGAATATTGATTTATTCTGAAAGTTCTTAATCTTCTTTTTCTGTTGTTTAATATTGAAGATTCATGTAATATTAAATTCGGTCGGCACTTTTGGAATCCGAGGTCCTAGCATGACTGGACTGTTTTGTGATGTAAACTGGATTTTAACGTTGATTTCATAGAAAAAAAATGTTTCTGGTTCGTGCACTAAACACATTTTTCATTTGACAATAAACGACGTATATAAGAAAGCTGTGGGTGAAATACACAAATCTTGTGGTAAGGCCTCAGTTTAGTGACGAGATATTTTTCGTTGATATTTGATCAATCAATCATCAATCAACTGTGCATGTTTCACAAATTCATTCACACAGTATAAATTGTTCCCCCTACTACTATCCTCAATGTGGTTTCGTGGTCAGATAGTTCTCAATAGAGAATAATAATATGTAGTTAAGATACCTGTGTGTAACTGGATACATACTAATGGAACCGTTAAACCACTGTCACAAGAAGCTGTTCTAAAACACAGTAACTTCGTCATGATCATTCTGATCTTGTTTTATGTGACTTGGCAAAGGCGTTACATTTCTTTATTCTATGTTCATCAACAGTCATCTTTACAGTCATTAAAATAATCCATATATCTTTAAAAGATAAACTAATCTCGTTTCAATTTGTCCAGGCTGTTACACGAAAATTCGTTCATGAAGAAAGTGGAGGCGTGACTGCTCTCTGTGGTGCTGTCGAGGCCTGTCTCGGACAAGGCCTGAGGCGCCGAGCCCTAGGCCTCTTCAAGACAAGCTCTACTACTGCTCTGCTCCATAAGATTGCTAAGGTAAGTGCTAAATTTAACTTGTGTCTGTTTTAAAATTAATTTATTAATAGCAGTACTACTCGTAAGCGGCTTTGTTAAGGGACCCATTCAGATCTGAATATAATGATAAAATTGACTAAAACGTTCATCATTGTTTACTAATTTAATTAATAATTCGTTAAGCCTTATTGGTTAAGGCGTCTGGAGTACCTATCCAGAAGACGCAGGTTCGAACTCTGCTAGCAGCTCAATTTTTCTTTCCTTGAAAAATATCTTTAATTTAATTAATTTATATTAAAGTAATTATTAATTTACTCAATAGTGCTATTCTGAAGCTGTCTATAATGTGAAATATTTGACATGACTACGAAATTACCTGTTTATTAAATGTCACAACGGCTCTTTTGTACTTCTATGAAAATGTCAACAATACGGCAAAGACGACAAATTGAAGTAGTGTACAATTTTTGGTTGGAAAAAGTTCCGCAACTGTACATCCCGGATCTCGTCTTGTGTCCACTGTGGTAGACATCTTGAAAACAGTCAAATTGCAAAAAGACATTTGAAGAAAAACATTACACACTTAAAATAAAATAAACATTAACTAGAAGCCTTTACATTTCCCCGGACGTGTCTCGCCCTTAATTCGCTGGTTTCGCCTAATTTGGAGAACAATGTCGTCCGTTGTCGTACGTTCTACCTATTTCGCTAAGTGGGCCATCGCGCAAATGGACGTAAATGAAAGGACGACGACGTAGGACTACTTATCTAAGAATGTTTCCAGAGTTTGCAGTACATAACTGTCTTAGTTATTTTCATATGTATTGCTTGACAAAATGACAATGTCTTTAATTTAAATAAAAATAAATTTGAAGTTGGCAGGGTTAATTTAATCCCACCAAAAACATGCTGCACGAAAACCTGCCAATTTCAGAAGTCGATTGTAAAGTGCATCTTAACTTGGGATTGGATTGGATTTCGACCCTTTTTTAGGAGAACTTAGATGAACTTGACCTCCTTTTTAACAGGTAGGTATGTTTTTGATGGGATAGGTATTTCCCAAATCGTTTTGTTGTGGAGCAGCACATGTTTCTTTGGTCTTCTTCTACGCCTATAGCAAAACTTTCTTCAACACATTGTTCTTAATCCTCTGCATCATATACTCATACAATGACCATCGATTATCACAATAAAATATTTCTACTATATGTATTTTTAGAATAGTAACCTTTATTATCTGAAGCATGAAGTTGCTGATAGAATGAAGCAGTTACATGTGCAGGACTGTCCTCGTTATTTTGCGGTGACAGATGGCGTGCATTGCGATATTATTTCGTGAGTTTGTCATGTAAAGTTATAGCGTATTTGGGACATACCTTAATTTATTGCTGTAGACATTTCGAAAGACAACCTTATCAATCATAAAGTTAAGGTCTACAAAAGCTAAGCAAGTCTACAAGGATAGTTTGGAGGTTGAATTATATTGACAACAAACGTTCGCTGTTGTGAAATATTTGTAATTTTGTTTTGTGACATTTCAAGATGGAGGCGCTCTTTGGAGGCAAACGGCACAAAGGACTTATCTAAATATGTAAATCTGCATACCATTATAATTTCGATGTTTTTATTATCTTGGGAAAAAATATTACAGAAGATCGGTGAAACTTCTTACCAAGTTAAAAAAAAAAACATAACTTCTCGGTTGTTGAAGTTTTTCAGAAAAATTTTGTTGTCCGTTTTTATTATTTTTGGCAAAGCACACTGGCGCCCAAAGCTCCTGCTTTAAAACGATCGGGATTTATTAACCTACCGATTTGAACTAAATGCAAACAATATTCACAAGAAAATACTGAATTTTTCTGCAAACAATTCTGTTTCCTTCTGTCTTCTATCCGTATATTTTGCGCGTTTAGATTTAAATGCATCTGCATTATAAGGTCTTATTTTCATGCACGGCATTATCATTTATGTATTTCTCAATTGCTCGGTAGTACATACCCTGCACTCTACTAAATAGAGTGGATACAAAACAATGCATTTTCAGTCTTTATTGTGTCACTGCATGGCAAACGTTAGATGCTTATAGTTGGCCTAATAATTAAGTCAGCCGTCTGATAATGGTCGCGGGACTGTCTTATTCGGTAACAGTGAATCTGGAACGTAAAGGGACATTGAAAGACACCGTGGATTTTAGTCAGTTTTAATCTGACAGTCCCTTCTGCTTTGCGTAGGAAAAATCTTTTGATGAATTTTCATGAATTTTTGACGTAAAATAAACTGGAACTTTGAAATAAATTTCAAGGAACATTTAGTTCCCTCTTCGCACACTAGAGGCGCTGTTACATTTTTCCATACAAGAAACGCTGTAATTACTTCAAGTACGCTGTAAATAAAATACTCAAATCTTGTGATAAAGCCTCTGGTCATAGGGACAGTATAATACATATTTAAATAAACTATTATTTAAAATGAAAAATGATAAAAGGGACCTAAAGATGATTTTAAAATACCCATTCAACGACACCCCACTTGACATAGATCATCGACGTTTTTTTTCATTTTGGCAATATGGCGTCTGGTTGTCACTGTGATGAATTTTGATTACCGTCATGTTTTAATGACACTCGCAAGGTTAAGACGAATCGAATGACGTAAGAATTATCAAAATCGGCCTGTGCATTTGGTCTCTAGAACGTCTCATAGAAACAAACATACATACAGATAGCGCGCGAGTTGAATGCAGTCGGGGTCTGAGGTAAAGAGCGGGAGCTCCTCCCCCCGCTACCCGCACGCCCCACCTCACGCGCCTGCAGTGTAGTACTGTGCCATCCTTGTCAACAGCACTACCGCATTCCTAAGCTCTGCATTCAACTCGCGCGCTATCTGTACATACATAGACTGATAAACACATTACCCTCCTTTGCGTCGCGCAGTCCCGTAAAATAGGAAAAATGCGAGAATAGATCTTGGAAATCGCCTAACATTTTTATTCCTCAGTTTTATCTTCCTTTTACGAATGGTTATGTCATTCCGATACAATGGATAATACCGGAAATGTTAACAAATGAAGCAGGTGTTTAGATATAATGATAGGTGTGAAAAGGTCGACGGATAAAAGTTACCTTCCTGTGACGTAGATGCTATATGACTGGCAATAATTTGCTTTTTCGATGTGTGTGTAACAATCTGATTGGTAATGATACGGCGATAATTATTCTATATCTATACTAATATTATAAAGATACCGAATTTTAGAATATTGTTTATTTGTAATAAGTTAATTTAAAAACAACTGGACCGATTTAAAAAAATCATTTACTTGTAGAAACGCTGTACCAAAGGGTTCAGAGAGGCACAGGCTATGCTGGAAAGCGGATTAGCTTTTTTCTTTAATTGTGACTGTTAGACGAACAATAATAATTGTGCAATAGCTATCTTATCGCTTACAGCGCTCTTCTAGGCAACTTTTGGAAAGTCAGAATGACAATTCCATGTTTTTTAACTATATCAACGTCCGTCAACATAATATTACGAAAATTTTGTGGCACCAATATACAAAAACCGCCATAATTCTTTATAACATAAAGTACAAATTGCTTTCCTCGTACAGCACATTACCATATGGTACCACATAATGTAACATACACTTACCTAAATGTACATTTTAGTCCATCGCTGTGACACACAAACACTGTCCAATTTCCTCCCACTGAGCACTGAATTAAATTAATTCAAAATGTCCACCAGCGTGGCGCTTTCAGCGGGTTTCAGGGAATTTCAGCGATATTATCGGGCTTTCAGTTAGGGTTGCCGTGCTCTTCATTATCCTGTTATATTAGCGTCTGTGGTTTTTAATCTTTTATGACTAAAGAGCATTTATTTATTTTTAATTTTAGGGAGTACTATAAAGGCTGATTTTACATAATAGAGTAACATTGCCCTACAAGTAAGTACACATTCACACGTGGTTACTACTTATTAACTTACTAATTATGGATGTATATTATAAGTCCGCTTTAAGAAAAAATAAAATGGATTGATTTAAAAATAAGCCTAAATTAACTTCCATTACAGATTTCAAAAAATCAATAATCTCTGTTCATTAGTCTCGCTAAAACTCGAGAACGGTTAGAAATATTATTTGGTTAATTTTGGTTTTGAATTATTTTTGGAAGTCTAGGAAAGGTTTAAAAGGTATATGATAAAAAAATGATTCTGAGGCGGTACGAAAATTGCGGGTCAGCTAGTTTTAAAGAAAATTCGGTAATGTCAATGTAATGTCAAAATGTAATTAATTTAATGTGAGTTTTGAGCCTGAATCTTCTGTACAAAATTAAAAATACGCATAAAGATTCATGAACGATGCTAAAACCTTACATTTGCACAACTTTACATATTTTAACGATTAAATTAACTATCTTTACTACAATCAGAGTACAATAATGAATCCTAAAATGTTAATCCTTTTGAGGACCAGATTTGAGGTCTTGCGGCCATCTGGTTGGAACTCAATGTACTACAGAATATACTGAAATGTCTGGCTAACTCTAATAGGATTAGGTGTGTGGATTATGTACGTTTCAATGAATTTAGCGACGCCTTTCGTGTGGGAAGTCTGTCGTATGTTGGTAGTTACTCGGTCGCGGGACTCACGAATTACCGTGACCCAGGAACGTAAAGGGATATTGAAGGACACCGTGGATTTTAGTTAGTAGGTGTCTGACAGTTACTCCTGCTCTGCCATGGGTGGGAGGCCTCATCAGGTTTCTTGACGATTATACCACCCTAAAAAAATGTAGGTAGTTACTAGCAAGTAGCAAGAAGACTAAGTTCTGTAAAGCGTATTTCAGTACCCTTAGCACGAGTTTTCAATCTTTTACTTTACAGCAACGTTTCTTGTATGAAAACATGGAACAGCGCCTCTGGTGTGCGAAGAAGGAACCAATTTTTTCCTTGAAAATTGTCAATTTGAAGTAGTCAAAGTTCCAGTTTACTTTACGTCTCAAATACCTAAAACTCGTGCTGATGGTACAGGTTATATTTACATTGGCTCATAAGTGAAAGAAAGCTGGGATGTTTCTGCTTATTGACCAATGTTACATAATGCTTATATTCCTGAAGTGCACCGCAGAGTTGTGTCTCTTAAACTTTCATATTTCAGAGAGCCAGCCAACTGCCAATAGACGGTTACGATTATTGTATGTGTACACGGGCTGGGGAATTATCAGACGTTATCGCGGCTGGAACGCAAGGGACATTTTACATTTCCCCCTCCGCATCACCTAAATCGGGAGGACACATTGGATGATTATCTTTCGTCCCTAAAAATGATAATTTTGTGCCCGGAGTGCGTTCCTAACTGCTACTGAAATTTTCCAAGTGTAATACATAATCCGGCCATCGTAGGCGCGGGCATGCGGACAGCGAGTAAAGGGCAACTCGCTGTCCGACCATGGACCATGCCCGGGTCGACGGCGCGTCGTGTTCCACGCGCGCCTCAAAGAGCGTCAGCATAATGACGAGCGGGACTTATACCATCTCCGTGACCTCGGAACAGAAACTGCTATTGAAGGACACCGTGGATTTTAGACAGTACAAGTCTGACAGTCCCTCCCGCCCTGCCCGGGGTGGGAGGACTCATTTGATGATATTTCATTTGGTAATAACCACGATAAAAAAAACGAAGCATAATACATAATAACACCTTACGTTAATTGTTTTTGCTTCCAATGTAAAAATGTCTTTCCTCCCACCCTGGTTTGAGCGGTGGGCCTTTCAGACTTTACTGACTAAGAACCATCCTGTTCTTTTACATGCCCTTTACGTTCCAGGGCCGTGGTGTTCTTTTAAGACACTCATGAAAACTAATAGCATTTTGCCTAACTTGAAAATCAAATCCGAAACTTCTTGTTCAGGAGTGGGTTTTTACGACCAGTAACCAACGTGATAGTCATTTAAATTAAAGTTATTTCAGTTTAATAGTATAAGTTTTAATAAGAGTATGTAAATTCTGGCTCGATTATTACTTCTAGTTTGCATCACTATTGCTGGCTTAGAACCAAGCCTTACCAAATCCTAAAACTAAAGTAATAAAATATATTACTTTAGTTTTAAGATATTTAGCTCTTCGTTACAAAATCAGTTCAAACCAATTCAAGTAGAATAAGCATTGCCATCCAACGCGGCAATGCTGCCAGTCTTCTGGGCACGTTCCTAGATGACAGCTATAGGGAGAGTTCTTTGACACCCAAGTGTAATTTCCCTTTTTTTAAATAGTATTATTCGTTTTAGCTATGTAAATATTTTAACAACTTATTTCAAAATATAGTGATCATTATTGTTACATTAAAACCTGATATAAAGTTGATAGAACACGTCCTAACACATTTTAAGTTCTTCTTCCATTTTAATAACATCTCATTATACTTAATATGTAACTGAAGAATTCTTAATATTTTATCATCAAGGTTTCGATGTTCTCAAAGAAGACTTGGATTTTCCACGAATTTATCGAAGTTTCCGACAGGTTCAAAAGAGGTTATTAACCAGGAGTATTGTACTTGATATTTAAGTGGCAATATTGAATATCAAGAAACCCATTCAGAAATAATAAATAATTTCTTACAGTTGGAATAATTTATTAGCCTTAAAAAGTAAAAGTTTATTGATAGACATCAGGTCAGTTTAGTCGCGTAATACGGCACCTGTGACTGTGAGATAATATTAGATTATTGCATCGAGCACAAAGTAATTTATTATTGCACCGAGAGTCTGATTTAGAGCTCGAGCGCCAGCGAGGGCTCTAGTCTAACAGGCACGAGGGCAATATAAATTACTTAAGGCGAGGTGCATAATCTGCTTTTCTACTTTTACTATTATCAAATCTGTACGAAAAAGCTCCGGAGTTGGATATCTCCTTACCGAGGTACCTATCGTTGACTCACGGGATTGTCTAAGCAGCTTACCGTGACCGCAGAACGTAAAGGGATTTTGAAAGAACACGATGAATTTTAATCAGTACGAGTCTGACAGTTCCTTACGCTCCAGATAGGGCAGGGGGACTCATTTGATGATTTAACGCCTAAAAAATTATATAGTCTATTGTTGTACATGATCGTAGTCAATCTATACATTTATCGGCTAAACGTTATACAAAAAGGTCACTAGACATGGTACAAAATAATAATATCAAAGGACCAATCCGAATCGTCAGCTGTTTAACAAAAAAGGCCATAAGTCACTTCTTGATTAAAAACTTTCTCACGACCTCCCCCAGCTGGCAATAACGCAATACGTCACAGTCTCTCTGTTTTTATTTTAATAAAGTTTTCTAATAATCCTGAGCTGAGTTTATTCAGACGCCGAGGGACTAGACTAGTTAGATTTGTTACTGTCGAGGGATACGTCCGTTGGCCGCAGAATAAAGTTCAAGTCGAGTTCACTCCATTTATCTAGGGATTGATGATGGATGAACCTGTGGTTAGGGATGAGGATAAAGGGAATTGATTGATTGTCGAGTGGACAGATAAGTTGGAATTGATGTTATTAAACTAGGAGAAAATATATTTAACGTTGAAGCTTGAAGAACTAGAGGAAGACTACAGTGATTGGAAAATCGATCTGCTCATAAAATTTACCTACACATCAGAATAAATTTTGAATTGAGAATCTTTTTCATTTCGTTGGTTTAAAATGAGTGATTGCGGTCATAATAGGAGAGGATGTAAGAGACAACAAATTACTCTAAAGTGAAGAAGATGAAGGTAGTAGTCAGTGAATGTTTATGCGAGTTGTTGTACGGTGTTGCAATGCAAAGGTAAAGTAAAACACCTGAGGCCCTAAAAAGATTTTTTGACGTTTTTTGATTTGATGGAAAAACAATTTTCTTCGTTCGTAGACTAGAGGCGCTTTTTAATTTTCCATACGATAAACGCCGTAAATACTTCAATCAAGTACGCATAAGTAAAATACTTCAAAAAATATTCTTGCCTCACACAGCTCTAATACCATAGAGATTGTAATTATTTTCTTAAAAAAGATTTTCAGATATGTAGTGATATCGATCATAAAGAACACATAGCTTCAATTCTCTAATCAACCATTAAGAAAACTAATTATACCGCTTCGTTTAGTTTATCAGATTTCAAAGTCTGATTTCGTTAAAGCCTCCTTACTTTGATTTTATTCCCGTTTTCTGTTTGTAATGTCAATTTGGAAGAGAATTTCGTAATTGGCTGAAGCAAATTAGGCTGGTAGCGGCCTTGGGCTGATTTATTTAGTCAAGGGAAAACGTTGCGTTCTTTCATTTTTACTTTTTCTTGTGTACGTTTTGATTTTGAATACGATTACAGCCCTGTAGGCACATGAAGGCATTGTTAATTCTTTTTCTTTTTCTAGAAAACCTTCCTAGTCATCTTAAGGATTTATAAAAAGCAGGATGTCGGTACAGACTGGTTAGTACGGATCTGTAATGGTTGGTGTAGGCAAAAGAAATTCATTTCATAATAGACATAAGTCGATACTTGTGAAACATTTTCATCATCGTTTGTTGTTAATGTTACACCACAGTGTTACACTCATTTATTTGGGCTAGAAGTTTTTCAACAAGTCCCTATAATTTTCTCTACGCCGCGTTCATGTAAGGTTATACGAAGGGCATATTAACAATTTTTCCTATAACACGTATAAACCCACCCAGAAACATAGTTCTATTGTAACAGTCATAAAAATGAGTAAGATTTTCACTTCTCTACTTCTTAATTCTGGTTTAGCATCAACAACATGTTAAAATCAAAGTTTTCGTTACTGTTGGCCAAAAGTCTCCCACATATCTATCCGACCACTCTTTGGACAGCAATTATAGTCCAAATCATCTTTCCATATTTTCTTGATGATCCTCGTTCATCTTCAGGCAACCATTACGCGTATATTTTTCCAGCAGCCATTATGCAATTAAGTTAGAAATATTCTTTATTATCTAAAAAACTAAAGAAATTAACTTATAAATAGATGACACAAAGGATGTTTTTCTCGAGACATTTTCCCTATACCTCCAAATCACACACCAATACTCTACTTGGAATCTCCAGACATTTATAAGAGTAACCTTCAGACCAAGTTTTTGAAAAATAACCTCACCTAACATTTTCCCACATAACACAGTTTGGGTTCGAGATGGATATTTAAATAGATCTCAACTTCATGCAAACTCGTTTAGAGGTTGGCGGCATTTGCTTTCGTCACGTTCCGGTTTTTACGAGAGAAAAACTATCTTAGAAAAAAGGAAATGCTTTTAGAAAAGTTTTTTGAATTGGGGAAAGTTTTTCCTTTGATTACTTTAGTATTGTCCTCTTTTGGCATTGCGCTTTTAGAAAAGAATTAATGATAAATTGAGACGCGAAAACAGTACCCCTAGCACGGGGTTTTCACTATTTTACTTTACAGAATCTTTCCAGTATTTACAGCGTTTCTTGTATGAAAAAATGGAACAGCGCCTCTGGTGAGCGAAGAAGGAACTAATTTTTCCCTTGAAAATTGTCAATTTGAAATTGTCAAAGTTCCAGTTTACTTTACATCTCAAATACTGAAAACTCGTGCTAAGGGTACTGACTTTTAGAAACAGCGTTTACAGTAAAAATTTTGAAGTTTCATAGTGTTGAATGAAATCACAAAGTTTCAGTGAATGAAGAGAATCATCTGTAACCAGTCGTAGACACGCACCAATTTAAAGGTCAGGGTATTAAATGATTTATAGCCAGAACAGGTCTTTCTCACGCACTGTTTCAACTGTATTTAGAGTGAAGTAACAACATTATCGATTTTGTTACTTTACTACCTTTGATTAAAATCTAAGCAAAAATTGGTTGAAAAAAACGAGAAATTGCGAGCCGGACTCGCGCACAAAGAATTATATACCATTTTCTACAAATACGGCAATATATCACGTTTATTGTATGGGAGCCCCGTTTAATATTTGTTTTACTTGTTTTACTTATTCGTATAACTATCACGATTCATGAGTTTGTAGTCTGATGACAGACGGCTATCCGTAAAGACTGTGTTGTCCGTCCATCTGTCTGACTGTTCAGAGAGAGAAAACGCAGTCTTTTTTTACTTGTTAAAATCATCACATTATGAGTCCTGACCCCAAGGCAAGGCGGGAGGGATTGTCAGACTTGTACTGACTAAAATCAACAACGGAGTCTTAGTAATAAGGTCCTATTTGCCTTTGCTACAGAAGACTAAAAATCCTTCAGGGAAATCATAAGCGATGTTATTATCGTACTAGTAGTTACTCATTTGTATTGGTAACCAGTTAGAATGCGATAGTCTGTTCCAGTTCACTCACTATCCGACATTACGTAGACTTCCGTTTTTTGTCTGTTATCCATGTTTCAATGTCATGCATATAAATGTAAGTCAAGCGATTTTTTGGATCAAGGACATATTTGTCTACCGGGACTGGGTAATTTTCACGTAATTGGTCCAACTGGTATAGGTTATGTTATGTTGGTGTCATAAAAGATATTGCTTGCCGGAGAATATTTAATAGTAGCTACACAGCAGATTCAGTGGTTCGTACGAGCACAGAGATGCGTCCTGGTACAGTGATAGAATGAATGACCGGAACCATAGACCATAATGGCATAGATGATCGTAGTGATGCACAGTACATACTACCTATTACTAATTAGTGATATCACAACAGTATAGACGTGATTGGGCAACGGACACCATGCTGTGACTGATATGACCTGTATTAAACAATAGCTTATTATTTTCCGAGTGACTAATAACTAAAAGTCGACTAAATGTTTGCAACAAATAAAATAACTTGCCAGCGATTTAATATTTTCGCGACTATTATATTATTTAAGGTTCAAAATTAAGGGTGTTATAAAAACTAAAAACTAGCAGCTGCGTTTGGGTGGCAAATAAACTATACCAGTCAATTGAAATATTAGGCGAGGAGCTATATATAATGACTTGGCGACTAATAATGTTAGTAGGGTGGCAAAAATAATATATTACCAACTATTTCGTGCCGCCTAAAAAGCCAGTTTCAGGCTTCGCTTTGCGGACAGCTCTAAATGTTAAAAGGAATACAATAAAAAGGAATAAGAGTTAATTATTAATATTTTTTTATTATAATTTCGTGAAAACGGCGGAAGATGCGATGGTCGGATGCAGTTTTTAAGAGCGAGCGAAGCGAGCTCGGGACTCTCTGGCACCTCGACTCGGACAATTTAGGTTAGAAGAGGATGGCGGGGTCTGAAAGACCCCGCCATCCTCTTCGTGGTTTTTTTTTTTTAAACCTCCCAGAAGTAGGAGCCCCGCAAAGCGGGGCTCCGTCGACCATTTCATAACCCAGTTAGAAACTGTTTCTTTTGAAAAACAAAGTAACAAACAAATAACAAATTGAAATTTATTCACCTATATTTTTTTTTAAAAGCCGCAAAATATTTTTTCTTCATGACATTTTAGAGTTTATTTAAAGCTATTAAAAAGTCGCACAACATATGTATAATATAAGCTAGTTTATATTTATTCTTCATACAAATAATTTTAAATAGGCTCTGATTTGTATTATTTACGAATGCCCATTTTCTATTTTATTTTCATCATTAAGTTTTCGCTTAGATATTAATTCAGTTCCCAAAAGAAAAACTCGATGCTAGTTTAATTTAAAACGGAGCTTATAACTGATATATTAATATGCTACCTTTTACTTTTTACGATATCCCTTATTAGCTGCCAACCCATTATAAATGGTACCCATTCTATTATTTTTTATAACCTATTTTCATTTTACTTAGTTGCTGCATTAAATACATGCCTTAAACAATTTGTATAAAAAAGATATAAATAGTTTCATGTTTTAAATATTTTAAAGAATATTTTCCAAATATTCACATTATCGTAGCACAACGTGCTTAGCGCCTTTGATCAATAGATTCAAACGCTTGAAAAATATTCTGTCCCACAATTAAAGAATTCTCCTGAAATTATTTCAATTAAGACAGTATTACAGCTTTACAGTATTATTTGACCAAGTTTTCAATTGAATCGATCAACCGGTGAACGGTTTGCGGTAAACTCGCTTCATCTCTGTGGATATTTAATATTAACTCAGATAGATCGATTTGAAGTTCTCGTGTATTTGTTGGAACCTGTTGAGAGATCATAGTTTTGATCTAGGTAATATTGTATGACATTATATTCATGTTAGTTAAGCGAGTGTGAATCAGCTACACTAAGCGCGCGAGTTGAATGCAGAGCTTAGGAATGCGGTAGTGCTGTTGACAAGGATGGCAAAGTAGTACACTGCAGGCGCGTGAGGCGGGGCGCGCGGGTAGCGGGGGGCTCTTCACCTCAGACCCCGACTGCATTCAACTCGCGCGCTATCTTGTATGTGTGGTCCCGAAGCGTCATGATATCTGCGCAAGACTGTCTAAATTCTTTCTTCTCTCTTCCAGTTGGTTTATCATGACGTCTTAAAGCGAGACTAGTTCCACTGTTATGTGGGAATGAGATGGCGCTAGACGACTTGTATAGCTCTCTGTCCCACAGTGTAACGACTTTCACTTTAAGACGTTATGGTAGGTCTGATAACCCTTTCCGCTCCATTCATTGTGGAATTATATCTTTTGATAATTTTTAAACTTTTGAATTGAAGACCCCGAGGTTATAGCTATTAGGAAACACAGTTTTGATGCAGCTGAGTATCTACCAGAATTTTACAAGGAACAGGCTAGGACATATCTACCTTGGCAAGACAGTTGTCAAACTTTCAGCCTTTTGACCTCTAGTAACGATTATTTATCAAAGACGATGGTAGAATACTAGGGTTTAACTGTCTGCAAGTGTTATAAGTAAAGCGGAGTTTTACTATCTAGACGTATTACTTAAGCGCCTTACCTTACTTGTACTAAGCGGATAGATTTTATTAGATTTGTGGTTATGCACTTGTTGGGATTATGGTTATTACAATAGTTAAATCTTAACTGTGGTGATGTCAAAGTGGTTTATTTCATACTTGTAGATGTCAAATGTAAAGTGCCTCATTGGTCTAGTCAATTCTTAGGTAATGTAAAATGTTAGTTTATATCTGGTGAAATCATCATCTGCCTAGCCTTTTTTCCCAACTATATTGGGGTCGGCTTCAAGTCGAACTAGATGCAGCTGGATCTGTATTTTACACGGAGCGACTGCCTGTCGGACCTCCATAACCCAGTAACTGAGTAATACGATACCCTATGGTATATCTGGCGAAATATGAGCGTAATATTAGGCATTTTTTACATTTCTGCCTAACCTTTTAGGAACTACAGGCGTTAAGTCATGTAAGCAATTGTGACCCCAGGAGTAACGTAGTAATGTATCATTGACTAACTTTAGGCGGCTACGTCCGTAGGTCGGAAATTGTCCCACGGGGACGTACTTTGTTCTAATCCAGGTCATGGTCTACCTGTGTGCTAAATTTCATCGATTCGGTATTAAAATTCAGTATTGAAATCGTGTTCAACATACTCGTTAAATGTGTAGATGATTTTTTATGAATGATGTATACATGTCTATCTACTGTTAGATAATATAATTTAGTACCTACTACAGGAAAATGAGAGAAAATAATAAAAGACGTACATGATAGACAGTCGTAAACAATTCCTTAGGTACTACGTTATACCGAGATCAATATCGAGAAACTACACAGTTTCATACAAAATAAAATACCTACCTACAGGAAGGAATTTTGATACGATATTGAATTCTAAGTATCTCAACGGATTATAGCGAAGACCTACCGATTATTACTACGAACAAAGTTCTTCTCTTCTATAGATATTTAATAAAGTCACGGGAATTGATCGTGTGAACTTTAAGCGTTATCGTTAAGGTCGATATTTGAACGGTTTTCGAACGATCAGATAGAATTATTAATCTGTTTTAGAACTTGGTGGTACACGGCTAGCGGCAAGGTATGCAAGACTAGTATAAGCTGACCGTTGAATGTGCTGAAGGATTATATAAAGCGAGACCAGGATGAACTGGTTTTGTATAGCCAGCTAGCATTATGTACAACGAGTTTGGCGAACCACACCGCGTTGTGGGTGGTTGATTTCAATGTAGATTGGAGAGGTAGTTATAACAACCATCAATTTGTATAATTTTATTTCGTTTTGATTACTGGCTACAATTATATGGCTTTCAATCCGTACGTGATAAAATTTTCTGCCGGTAAAACTTAACTTTCCTATAAATTTATTTTACGCCCTTGGGTGAAGGATGTTTAAAAACTTTGCTCTATAAAACACTAGCAGGTCGCATTCTTCGCACAATTCAATCAGAAAATAAAATATAAACTAGGAACATCAATCCAGAATAATGTAGCTTTCTGCTGGTGAAAGAATTTTCAAACGTGGTGCAGTTTTTCCAGATATTATTCTCTACAAACAAACTCATAAACTTACAAACTGTACCTCTTTATTATATTAATACAGATAAAAGAAACTGTCTTATAAAATTGGATGCTTGTAAACTCGACGGTGAATAATAAGATATCGATAGAAGTATTCGATACGTATATTTTTTAACTCATATTCGACACAACTTAAGCCCGGCTGTCGTTTGTAGATCTTTCAGAAGCTCTAAAGTCTGACATCCAGTCCTACCATGGGGTATGGTATTACCCAGTTATTAGGTTGTGGAGGTCCGACAGGCAGTCGCTCCATGTAAAATTCTGATATCCAGCTGAATCTGGTTCGACTGGAAGCCGACCCCAATATAGTTGGGAGAAGGCTAGGCAGATGATGATATTCGACACAACTGAAACAATACGTTCAATTATGAAGGGGTTCTAATTAGAGTACGTTGCTACTAAAAGCACCAACTACACAAACTTTAAACCGCCAATTTCACTCAGCAAACTTAAACCCACTATAACTCTGAGAGGAACCTCTCTATTTTACCGTCTAATCAATACTTACCGCCGAAGTCGATACACAAACAGCGTAACGTCAAAGGCACACAGTCTGGGGGCTGGAGCAACGTGCGGTATTTACACAGGTACGATGAGATGAGCTCGCTGAGAGAAACGGAGAGTAAATAGTCATAGGGAAAATGGATTTTATAGGCTTCAGTATAATTGCGTGCGGGAAAACGGTTTGAGGACAAAAAAGAGTGGGATTTTCTTTAAATGATGAATAAGATTTTAAGGACTGTGTGAAAAATTTTGATGTCTGAAAGGTTGATTACTGATAAACAACGACGATATATTACTAGACACCTAATAACAGGCGACCGATGTCTGTCAACAAATTAGACAAAAAAGTCTTATATCCGTCTTATTTCGACCACTCCTGTGAGCCGTAAACATACCTTGAGACAGAACAGACCTTGAGTTAGCCAATCACAACGCAGTACCCCGTCCCCCTCGCTTACGTAGTACCTCAGCGAGTTGACAGAATAGTTTTTGTTCCTTAGATCGTGCATGCGGAGTCTAGTTATATATCGTCGTTGCTGATAAATGACGACTTCTAGGGTAGAGGAAGCATAGGAGAAGATGTCCAGCTTCAGCTCGAGTGGTTGGGAGATCATGATGATCGGAAATGTTATCATGTTAATCACTCGTTTATGTACTACCAACTGAGCAGTTCGGAAGGCTAATTAGAACTACATTTGCCAATTTGAAAACGTCATGCCGGTGTCCACATCTACATGTGACGTTGTCATCGGAACCAATCAGTTGGTGGATCTATTTAGAAAGCTTTTATTAAATTTTTGCTAATGTGGCTTAGTTTTAGCTCTCGTTTCACTGTGTTAGATATTGAAGAATTTTGTAATCAAATGGTTTTCCTGTTAACCCATCCTCATAAAGTTCGAACCAAACTTAAACTTTGTATTAAGTTTCCATATCCTTGCTCGAACGGTAGTAATAATAATTATTCTCACAGAAGTTTAGTACGAATTATAATTGCTTTATTCTTAGTCGAACTCCCAGTGCGACTAGTTGTCAAAGAAGTAGTTCCATAATAATTTCAGAATCCCTGTCGTAAAGTTGGGGGCAAAGTTTTAACAAGGAATATGTTTGGTATGATAGTTTACGGGTAAAAAAAAGCAAGTACTTATTGTTGAATGGAAGCATTTCACCGTATTATTATGTATGCTTACAACTAAAAAAAATTCAGCTTCAACCAAAAACTGTTGTACAGATTTGGAAGAGGTACACCTGGATCCCCTGGTTCCTATGAGATAGTAAAATTCTTGAGATACGTGCGGTCAATACTAGTCAAAACGACTGTTGACTGCACGATAGGCGCATTAGCTAAGCGATTGGACTGCTAATGTGGGTGTTACAGGTTCGTTTTCTGCAAGACGCAAAATTTATATGATCTACAAGTTGTTCCGGATTTGGGCGTTTGAAATTATGTGCATTTATATGTTTGTAAACGCGCCCACATTACAGGAGACATCCCTAGAGAGGGGCAAACCGGTGGCAACGCGTATAGTAGGAAGTAGAATTAATCTTGTAGTAGATTTCATGGTGAAATCATCGTATCAATTACTAAGAGCATTTAATAAATGTGGAACCTAGTAAAAATGATGTACTCTATGAGTGTTGCCACCGATTTGGCCCACTCTTAGAATGTCTGTCAGGTTGTACCTCATCCAAATCCGTAACAATAGTTTTTGGGTGAAGCTGAAAACTTGTTGCTTCCATTCAACGATAAGTATGTTAACCCGTAAACTATCATACAAAAATATTCCTTACTAGCCGTTGCCCGCGACTTCATCCACGTAGTTTCATGAAAAAAAGGTGACACATTTAACGTTTTATGTTTAGCCTGGCTTCCTAAACCCCTGGATTACCCCGACACGAGCTCAGCTTGCAATTCATTAACAACGTACATAGGTATTAGGGTACCTACCACGGGTTGTGGTGAACATAGTTCATCATCATCATCATCATCATCTCAGCCATAGGACGTCCACTGCTGAACATAGGCCTCCCCTTTTGATCGCCACAAGTACCGGTTGGAAGCGACCTGCATCCAGGTGAACAGAGTTAATGTTAATTAACTGTAGTCTCATTACCACTCGCCGTCATGTTTGTAACCAAAACCGCTGCTTTAATTAGGAAAAAGTAAAAGGCGGAATCTCTTGAGCTAAGAACGAATTTCGTTTTCCACATTTACAATTAATTTCATGTTTCGGAGAATACAGAATATTCTACAGCAAGAGCTAGTTGCTCGCGACTTCATCCGCGTAGTTTCATGAAAAAAAGGTGACACATTTAACGTTTTATGTTTAGCCTGGCTTCCTAAACCCCTGGATTACCCGACGCGCTACGGGCTCAGCTTGCAATTCATTAACAACGTACATAGGTATTAGGGTACCTACCACGGTTTGTGGTGAACAGAGTTAATGTTAATTAACTGTGGTGTCATTACCACTCGCCGTCATGTTTGTAACCAAAACCGCTGCTTTAATTAGGAAAAAGTAAAAGAAGGAATCTTTTGAGCTAAGAACGAATTTCGTTTCCATATTTACTTAAATTAATTTCATGTTTCGGAGAATACAGAATATTCTACAGCAAGAGCTAGTTGCTCGCGACTTCATCCACGTAGTTTCATGAAAAAAAGGTGACACATTTAACGTTTTATGTTTAGCCTGGCTTCCTAAACCCCTGGATTACCCCGACGCGCGGCTAGCTCAGCTTGCAATTCATTAACAACGTATATAGGTATTAGGGTACCTACCACGGTTTGTGGTGAACAGAGTTAATGTTAATTAACTGTGGTCTCATTACCACTCGCCGTCATGTTTGTAACCGAAACCGCTGCTTTAATTAGGAAATAGTAAAAGGAGGAATCTTTTGAGCTAAGAACGAATTTCGTTTCCACATTTACTTAAATTAATTTCATGTTTCGGAGTATACAGAATATTCTCTACGTTTCTTATTTAAAATTTCGAAGAATTTAAATTAAGTATACGTTTTAGTTTGAATGGATGTTTATTACAAAATCACGTCAGAAGTTCAGAACGTCAGAATCTGGATGGAATATGGGGCAGTCATAAAGTAGATTAAAGTCTGAACATAATTATTTAGGCTGTTTTTATTTAACTTTCGTCTACCGTCTTTTTATATACTACAGAACGCCACTTGGTTAGTAATGATAAGTAGTATCCTTTGATATTCCTTTTTTTGCTTTTCCACATCCTTGCATCGTTGAAAATGAAATCAATGACTTTTAGGCCGTTATCATACTAGCGGTTTGAAAGCGGCTGCGGGGTGGAGCGGACGCGCAGCGCATCCGTCGCGAACACGCCGCGCATCCGTCGCGAACACGTCGCGGACGCGTGGCAAATGCGTTACGTGTTCGTCGCGTGTTTGTACACTCAGTAACAAAATGGATTCCGACGAGGAAACGTTGCTGTTGACGTTATTACTTCGAAAACGTCGAAAACGAAAACGAAAGCATCGACGAATTTGGGAAGATCCATTATTAGATTAGGCTGAGGAATTTTTCGCCGAGAATTACAAGCAATATTCATGTTTTGGTAAAAAAAAACTTCTCGTAAAAAGAATTTGGATGATTATGCATCTATAATCTATATCACCTACTCTTATCATATTATGCCAAATTTCAGCGCTGGAGGAATTTTTCGAAAGTCTTCATACAAAAAATTCCTCGTTGATCTGAAGTGGGGCGGACGTTTTGACGTTTGTTCGAGGCAGTACAAAATGGCGTCCACTTTGCTGTTCGCGGCGATCCCGTTGCGCGTCCGCAACGAATTCGCTGCGCAACCGCGGCGTGTTCGCAACGCATTCGCTGTGCTGGCCCGTTGGTCTAGTGGTTAGTGACCCTGACTGCTATGCCGGGGGTCGTGGGTTCGATTCCCACCCAGGACAAATGTTTGTGTGATGATCACGATCATTTGTTCTGTGTCTGGGTGTAGTTTATCTATAATATGTATGTATTTAGAAATATATAAGTATGTTTATCAGTTGTCTAGTACCCATAACACAAGCTCTGCTTAGCTTGGGACTAGACGGCGTTGTGTGATAGTTGTGGAATATTATTATTATTATTATTATTGTGCGGCCGCTCCGCCCCGCAACCGCTTCCAAACCGCTAGTGTGATAAGGCCCTTAGGGCTATATTCAGTTTGTTTTATCGTTACGCGATAGACACCGAAATTGAGTCAGATCTCTAACGCGTTCTAAAGTATACGTATGGGGCTGTCATGCCTTATAGGATATAAGTCCCTTAAAAATAAAGAGAAAAAAAAGTACAAGTACTGAAGTGTTGTAAATGCGTTGTGAGTCTTTCACACAAAAACTACTGAACGTACTTATATGAAATAGTATACAGACAGTTCAAAACTTAGTTTAACACGTGGGATATTTAAGTATTACCGATTGTGATAACTCGTTCCCGTGGAATAATTTTCGAGTCACAGGCGGCTGACGCGACTGGCAACATCTTATATTCTTTATGGGTTAGTAATATCGAGCTAAAAAACTTGGTCATTCACATTGCTAATTAAAACGAAGTATTCGTAAACTTAAAATAACTAGATACTAGTTCATCGTAGGATGCTCTGAAACAACTACTCAGTACGAACCACTATCTCCCATCCCCGCCGACATTTCCACAATGGACAGAATAACAAAGTGCTAACAAGCGACTATCGGAGTGTCGCCGCCACAGAATAGCGACTGACGGTACTTATGTTATGTTCGTAGCGATGAACGCAGAAGGTTAAGTACGAAGGACGTGTGCTACGAACGTAGTTGCTGCGCTACGAATGAACATGCTACGAACTACGTATACGCTACGAAAAAGAAATGTTCTACGTAGACGAAACGTGAAAGTTGTGTGGTACGCTGATGTATGTTACTGACTACGTATACGCTACGTATTTTAGTACTATGAAAATGGACGTTGCGGTTTGGACGTTGACGTTATGCGCTACTAACGTATGTGCGCTTTCCAGGTGTACGTTACAAATACGCTACGAACTTTAATTTAATGCACTACTGTCGAAATTGTACTATTTATTCTACGAACATAATTCTGGACGAGGCTAACTAAGAAATTCACCTGGGGGTAATAGTGATATGGGGGTAATAGAAAAAAGTGACTACGGCACAGTCACCGGCACTTTTTTCTTTAATTTTGGCACTAAAACAAAATATAATTTCAACGACCTACCTCATCATTCTCTTCATTACACTGACTTTGTTTTTTTTCCTATTGAAAATGTTAATACCAGCTACCAAGGTATAATTGCAATTGTAGAGTGGAAATTTTTCTTTGACAACCAACCGAACGTTGCTTAAAATGGGTTTACTGTATTCTTCTCTACACTGTACCACTGCGTATCGATTTTGTGTAACACACGGCTTGCGAGTGACGTGCACTGTACATTGCGAAAGTGTTACTTGTTCCTATTGTATCAGGCGGCACTCGCGCGTAGTTTAATTAAATTTTCTGTTGTTTACGTTATTTTAGGTATTCGAGTGGTTTCTACATATCTGTGTGACTTAGAGGTATTTGGGAGAAATGGGACTCATTAGATGATGATAATTATACTTAATGAAAAAGTATGGAGGAAAACAATGGAAAGAAAAACTGCAAAATTCACGTTTTTTTTCATCCTTTAATATTTGTTTTAAGTTTTTACTTGTTGTTATGAATATCCAGCAAAAAAAAGTTATAGTATTATAGCGGCAACAGAAATACACAATCTGCGAAAATTTTAACTCTATAATCTCACGGTTCATGAGACACAGACGGATGGACACCAAGTGTCAGTAATAGGTACCCGTTTTTCCTTTTGGGTACGGAATCCTGAAAATGCAAAACCTATACAGGAAAATAATTATTGAAGATACCTACTTTTTTTACTTCACACTATCCTATTTTACTAGTCTTTTCAAATTAACACAAAATACACCTGGATTTGCACAAATTCTTAGCTATAAAGTACGGAACACCAAATTTTAAGTAACATGAATTCTATACCCACTTGAATCTTGACTTGAATATCGTTCAAACGCGCCTGAGTTACACACCTGACCTTTTTCAAGGACAAAACGTATGAGATCACTATTTGTCCTAGTCTTTTACAGTGTCTCTCGGTATACCGACTAAAGACTTTGTTTATGTTTGTTAGTAGGTTTAATCATGATGAATAGTTCCTCATTCTCCACTAACAGACGGTTTAGGTGCCGAACTTTTGTGTATGATTCAAAACATTGAAAACAATTATCGATATAAGATATTCTAATCTCGTGGATAAAGTTTCGATCACACACAGAGACTAATCGCTCCGAATAGCCTGTCACACCGACAAACTGCTGTGCAGTTTGGTGGGTTTAGATTCAAATATTGTCTTCATTCTTGGTCCTCAATAAACATTTTTTTCATTTTAATTTTTTCACATATAGCGAATAGATGCAGCGAGAAGGCACTCGCAGCGATTAGTCGCTGTTTTTGATCTACTCGCCGCGAGTATTCGCTATAAATGTGATAGGCTATTCGCAGTGAATAGTCGCCGCGGTTTAAAGTGAGTTGTTCAATTTTACTCGTTTTTTTTTTTCATGGTAAAATCATCAAATGAGTCAGACTTGTACTGACTAAAATCCACGGTGTCCTTCAATAGCCCTTTATGTTCCGGGGTCACGGTAAAGAAATAAGTCCCGCGACCTCAATTTTACTCGCTGCGAATTCACTCGCATCGATTAATTCCTGTGTGTGATCGAAGCTTTGATTGCGTGATGTAAGTAGAATTTTCGTGACGTCACGTGTGTCGAGTAGTTTGTATTTAACGTTTTAAACGTGACTACAAGTTATCTCTGTTGTTGTTAAACATTTACGATAATTGTGTTTAATTCTTTGCACGTGGCCCGCATGATGTTTGGTATCGTCTCATGGGATCGAAGTGCCAGGATAAAAAGTACCCTATGTGCCAGGTACTTGTCAATTAGGGTTGTAAACTATCTGTGTACCAATTTTAATTCAAACACGTTAAGTAGTATCTAAATGAAAGTCATAATCCTGGGGTCTTAAAGTCAGGAATGAATAGGTTACTTCTAGGCAAGCGTGCTTCACCATCGACCACATTATCGCTTATCATCCGGCAAGATAGTGGTCAAACACGAATCTACCATTAATTTAAAAAAAAGTTAGATTTGTACTTATTTCAGGAGAATAAAGCGGCTATGGCTTATTTAAAAACTTTCTTTTACTATCCACATTGTCCTTAAACGTAGAAACCTACTAACTTTTAACCTTATTAAACAAAGCTATATAAATACTCGTAGCTTACGAGCTACTTTCATGGTACAAGTTCAAGAGTTTGACGGTCGAAGCAACAGGTTGATCCCATATTGTCGACGCTCTAGCAGCTCTTCGTTTTCAAAGGGGCTATATTGTTTATTGAACTTTTACCTTTCATTGATGACTTTGACCTGGAGTGTAAAGTGGTGCTGCTCCACAAATAGGGTTGCCAGGTCTTAAAACCGAAAATCTGGACAGACCAGTCAGTTTAGCCGGACATTTGGGTACAAAGACGTCCTGTCGTTTCATCCTAGTAAAACAAGACATTTTTTAAAACTAAAGCCAGTTTCGGTTCACCTAAACAAGGTTTCTCTCGCCGTACAAAGGTGTAAGCGAGCGTGGCTAGTGCTAGTCAGCTCGGAAACCAAATCATGACAAATATTTAAAAAAAAGACAACTTTAAGAAGCCGGATAGTCCGAACGCTATCTAATCAGGGGCCTTAGTCAAACAACATTCGACAGTAAACGACAATCGTTATCGTTCATCAGTCACCAATACATTTTCAACTTTATACCCCAGCGCGTAAAGTTGAAAATCTATTGCCGTTCTCAGATCGTTTTCGTTTGTTTTGTTCGTTATCGATAAGCAGTTTTTAATAGATTTTCAACTTTACGCGCCGGGGTATAAAGTTGAAAATGTATTGGTGACTGATGAACGATAACGATTGTCGTTTACTGTCGAATGCTGTTTGACTAAGGCCCCTGACCGGACAAGCAACCAAAAAGCCTGATGTGTCCGGCTTTATCCGGACGCCTGGCAACGCTATCCATAAACGATGAGGCACTTAATATCGTGACCTGTATGTCCTGCCAACTGTTCGTTACAGGAGCAGAGCGCTAAAAAACTCGTGGCCCAATTTTAGGCAGAGTCGATATAGATTGTCATCGATACAATAAGAAACTTTTACCTTGAGCATGTGGCCTGCCATGACCATGGTGGCACTAAACGACTTGTATAGCTCTGTCTCTTTCTCACACTTGAACTACTCTTCTCCTACCTCATGGTAGACGACCAGGGGGCCGAAAATTAAATTAAAAATTTCTAATGACGTCATTTTTTGGACAAATTATAAAAGTGGGGATGTCAAATTCGCTATTTGTCGGAGGCTAACGTTAGAGTTCAGTAAAATTTGTCGAAAAAATGACGTCATTAGAATTTTTTGTCGAGTTCGACACCATCTATAAAACCAAGATTCGGCCCCCAGATGTTTATTACATTTGCTGCTTCATATTCTCTAAATAGGAGCTTTAGAAGTAATCCTTTGAGCAGTAAACCAACCTTTTTGATGGTTCTTTTAGGAGGAAATTGTTTTTCTAGTAATTTTTGTATTTTAAATTTTCCCCCGAGTGTCCTTAAAACATTTCTCAGCGGTAAGAGCGCGGTAAATAACAGTATTTTTACTGACTCTTAAACAAACCCGATAAACGTAAACGCTTAGGAGTCGTTATTAGGTTTTCAATTCAATACCCAAGCGCATAAAGTTGAAATTCTATTAAATCTACTTTATACGCTAGGCCCTAGCGTACTTTATACCCTAGCGGCTAGAGAATAAAGTGTTCTACTCCATAAAATAAAAGAGATACAAAATGGTTAGTATCGGTTACCAGTTGCGTACTATCTCTATCTAAGGGTTACCTACGTGTATATAGGTTAGTTGGTTCACAGGAATCGATCGCTTGGGAGTTTATTTGTCATCGTATTTTATAGTAACAGAAAAACTACTCAGGTGGCGCATGTTATGCATGACTGGCTTTGCCTGGTCAAGGTTGCTGTCAAAACTATGCTTCGATTATTGACTGCTTGAGCAAATGAGACTTATCTTTATAGACTTATAAAGTTTATTAAACTAAATAAATATGAATTTCTAGTATGGCTATATGAGACTAGTTGTTACCCGGGGTTTCACTCCCGTTGTTCGGCTCGTATTGGTCGTGGCATGATTTTATAGCCTATAGCCTTCCTTGATAAATGGGCTATCCAACACTAAAACAATTTTGGAATTATTACCAGTAGTTCCTGAGAATTAGCGCGTTAACCAAACTTTGTAATATTTAGTAGAACTTTTCCTTGAAACTATTTAATATTTTATTAATCCAATAGATAGTTACACAATTGCCAAGATTGAAAAATCACTTAAATCCAACCCAGGAAAAGCGGAAAGGTTAAGGTCATAACATATATTTGATTAGATTTATTCTGCAACATTTCAATAAAAGTCATATTAAATAGCTACTGGGTACTTATGCTAGTACTTCTCGAGACTCAAAAGGAATAGCAATTTATTTACTCTGCTATTCAGTCGATTTAACAAGCTATCGAAGCAATCATATGCGCTCGCTCGCGGGAAAATGTCAAAGGCAACAATAAATTGTTGAAAGGAATATATTTTAAATGTTTTATAGACCAGAAAGTTCTTTGAAGACGGTAAACGTGGCTTGTGACTTCTTCACGACACGTCAAGCTACAGTGTGTTTATCAGACGACATTCAATGTAGTGTTTGCACTACAAAAAACATTGTGTGGTGGCCTACTTAAACTGGTTGACTGTATAATAGGTCGCTTTTTCCCGACTGCTCAAGTGTAAGTGCTCAACTGCAACACAGAGAAAAGTTGGGATCCCCAATGATCAACTAACCATTTGATAGTTTAGAATTAGGCAGAGGCCCAAATGTTCAGTGGGGCTGGTTACAAAATTAAAAAAGTAATCCAAAATGAAGTAAATTCATTTGAAACTTGCTTATACCTCGGCCAGCTTAAAAACAATGGGTTTCAGTGGTTCCGCATCGCGCAAGCACCTACGTTCGTTACTGGAGTTGAAATCATGATTATGTGTCGTGGCGTGTCGTGACGCGCCAGTAGCATTCAGTTTCAAACATTTAGCGTCGCACGGCATTTTAATTTAACTCGAACTATACTAAATGAATGAAACTGTTGTGCTTTTAGCGCGCTACGACACAGCACGACACAGAAACATGTTTCCAATTTTGGTAACGAACTAAGGTGCTTCTGCGAGGGGAATCACATTGTGATGTGGACTGTAAGTGGCGTTTATAACAACCACGATAATAATAATGGTAGTCTGAAAGGTTTTGAGTGTTTTTATGATGATCGATGTTCGATTTTAATGGACATATCTAACTGACAGCGGTACGTAAAAACGTTCATCCATCAAACGGTTGTAATTTTTTGTGACGTGAGAAAAGTATGTCGTTCAATCTTCATATTTAATTTTATGTGTCGTGTTTGATGCTGCGTTGAAATTGCTTGTGTGTAATATGTTTTTCAGTTCTTCTATAAAACTAGTTGTTGGGGCAATGGTCGCGGGACTAACGCATTACCGTGACCCGGAACGTAAAGGACTATTGAATGACACCGTGGATTTAAGTCAGTACGAGTCCGTCAGTCCCTCCCGCTCTGCCCTTTTTTTAAAATCATCAAATGAGACCTCCCACCCCGGGCAGGGCGAGAGGTACTGTCAGACTTGTACTGACTAAAATCCACGGTGTCCTTCAATAGCCCTTTATGTTCCGGGGTCACGGTGATGGTATTAGACCCGCGACCCCGGCAGGCTTTAGCCCTCTGAGAGGGGGCCTCGTCATTATGCTGACGCTCTTTGAGGCGCGCGTGGAACACGACGCGCCGTCGACCCGGGCATGGTCCATGGTCGGGTGGCGAGTTGCCCTTTACTCGCCGCCCGCATGCCCGCGCCTACGGTGGCCGGAGATCGTCTTGCGACGTCCGACGCCGTGGGCGGAGTGAGGACCTTGTCCTCTTTCTCACGCGGCCCGCCTCCTCCTTCGCGAGCATGACTGCTTCGCAGAAGGAGGCGACCGCTTCCCACTCCGTCTCGCTCCGCAGCATGGCCGCAACCAATGCCGGGCGCGAGAGGTCTCCGCCTATCGCCACCGTGAGGACACGTCGGTGCTCCGCCCAAGCGGGGCAATCCTGCACCGTATGCTCGACTGTGTCCTCCGGGCGATCTACGCAGTGGTGACACCCAGGCGTTTCTTTCTTTCTCATAAGACACAGGTACCTCCCGAAACATCCGTGTCCGGTGAGGACCTGCGTCACGCGGAAGGTTAGGACGCCGTGACGTCTCTCCAGCCACTCCTCAAAGAGGGGTCTTATCGCCGCTATTGCGGCGTGCCCGGCCGTCAGTCGCGACAGTCGTGCCCTCCATATTGCCCTGAGATCGCGCTGGAGCTCTTCCCGCCGCGCCTCGACTTCTTGAGGCAGCGGGGTTACGCCCCGGCGCTGCGCCTCCACGCGCCATTCATAGACGCGCTGGAGGGCAGTCGCCTCCAGATCCCAGGGCAGTCCCGCTCTGCCCTGGGTAGGAGAACTCATTTGATGATTCTACCGCGTAAAAAAAGCTTCTTTCTTCACTCTATCATTTACTTCTCTTTGGTCTTCTCCTCTTTCTTTATCGTATCGTAATCATCGCTCTTTTATTCACACATGCCTCGATAAAAGCAACAAGAATGCGCTAAACGTTTTGAACTCTGTAGAACCATGTTTCAGTCGGCTGAGCATAGCGATCCTTTTTCCGAAAGTATAATGTACATTTTGCCGCCCATCTATGCCGACTCGAACATGCATAGATACTAAAGTATCTGAATTGTAAGTGCGAGAATGTTTTGATATCCCACTGAGAAGTGGAAGTATGCAGAATGTTTTCGCCGCGGGTTCCCGACATCGCTGCTCGGCAAATATTCGTATTGCCACTACACGCCGCTATTGGAATTTTATGCAGTAGAAAAGAATTTTAGAATGTTATATAAGTAAGAGGATGTTTTATATTGTTTATAATGGCTTGAAAGGGGTTCGTGAGGCTTAGCATACCAGTTGTGAGAAACTGAATAAGCTTATTAGCAAGTTTTAAACACATAGGTAGGTACCTACTTAATATTCATAAATTCGAAAATGTGTTCCATTGTGTGTATGATCCGTTTTCACGAGAATTTTGGTTCAGAAACAGTTGTAGGCGAATGGGAGCGACGATACGAAAAACACCTATAGTTCAATATTATAAAAAATATTTAATTTATTACGTACCTTTTTCGTACCAACCAATCAATCTTAATATATATAAATCTCGTGTCACAATGTTTGTCCTCAATGGACTCCTAAACCACTTAACCGATTATAATAAAATTCGCACACCATGTGCAGTTCGATCCAACTTGAGAGATAGGATAGTTTAAATCTCAAATTTTAGACCGGGTCCTCCACCCGTGCGAAGCCGGGACTGGCCGCTAGTAGCTATATAAGAAATAATTTAGTAGCTATGTAAGCTTCTTAGTTATTAGAAAAACTCAATGATAGAAAGAAAAACAACTACGAATGCGAAAGGATGATGTTTCAATTTTTTATTCCATTTGATTATTGCGTTAACGGATGCCTCTCGGTTTTTTTTTCCTATAAAATTAAAAGCTCGTAAAATAGAAAAAAAGGCTTCCATATTTTTGTACCTCTCCGTCTTTTGTCCATGAGATCAGAGCTAATAAGTTCTGCTACAGCTTCACGCTTGGCTCGCAAGGCTTCGCAGGGCTCGTCGTTCCAATCTACATACTTGAAATGGAATTTTCCTTCGCGTTGCCATTGGTGACTTTGAGTGGAACATATCTTACGAAGTTCGTAAATAATGTGGAATTTAATTAATGTAGATATTCATACTTGGGTATTGTTATATACAACGTGTAACGTTAAAAAAATGATTTTTCATACTGATGGGCTCGATCAATTTCTCAGTTTGTATGAAAAACCAATATTTTTTTATGCGAATTTCCAAAAGTCTTAGAACAAACATTGTTCAGTAACATGTGCTGAGTTACCCCATGAAAGGTTTTGCGGTTTTAACGTTACACGTTGTATAAAATTTACTGTAGAAACGCCAAAAAAAAAATGATTATGAAAATTTCTAAATAAAAATGAAAAAAAAAAATCTTTCATATCGTAGTTTCTCTTCGAGCATAGCTAGCAACATATTCATTACTAATCGTATAAACGTGAAAGTTTGTAAGGAAGAATGGATGGATACTTGATTAACACATAGAATAGTTTTCATCCCAATTTTATCTTACCGTGGAACAATTCTCGAGTTATGTCAAGCGAAGCCGTTGGCAAGACTTAGTTCTAAACAAGTAATTACAAATACTGACTGAATATTGTACCAATGGTACTCAATGTTTGTTGAATTGTTGATACACATCGTGCGTTAGTATATCAACACCCCTATATAAACAGGGTCAATAACCGGCACATTTCTTTCGGAGTGCACTGACATTTCGCGATGAATTCTCATTACGGGTCTTAGTGACGTCATTTGTTACGTCATCTGTATCACTGCAGTAATTTTCCAAAGGGTTTGTTGTTTTATTTTCAATAAATATTCTAAAGTTTTTATAACGGTAAGGTTTAAGATCAGCATTCTAATTATTCTTGTGGTGTAAGTTGTGGTTGACACAGATACACACGATCTGGGTGTCTAATTTTTAATCACGAAAGTAAACGATATCCTTTGTCCACAATCTTACCTTTCCGTGATGTCCACTCTAACACTTACCTGCCTCATCTTTCATCTAGTCTAGAATTTTTGTTATTACCCTTTAAATATACGAGTCTTTCTTTAAAAAAAAAAGTAAATAAGTCTCTCCTATCTACGATTTTTTAGTGTTTATGTTATCACTGGGTAGTCTTGTCATTTAAATCAAAAATATTTTATCCGGCACCGCATTGGCGTAATTAGACATTAACAAAAAAAACCAAATTCAGTTTTCAATTCAAAACTTTTGCTACCAACATAAAATAGAAACTAAAACTGAACTAACGCTCTAAAGCACTTATTTATATGGTGTTTTCAGTGAAACGGCATGAAACTAAGTTGTTGTACAGTTCAAATGTATAGCATAATGTCGGCTCCACTTAATCACGAGAACCACTTAACGAGTTTTGTTACGGCTTCAGATTTTAATTAAGACGGGTCTCGGGGGATGAGGAGCGATATATTCGCGTGGAAAACGGTTGCTTGCAATGTATTTAAATGAAAAAATAGCAAACATAGCTTTAGACAGAGACTTGTATACCACAGGCTGGTGACTTTTTGTGAGGCTATTGTAAAATTTAACTCAATTCAGAAATTTGTCAATGAGCTATTTGACTGAAAATTTTTAATAGACTCGTCAGTTAGATCTATTAAAAAGTATATGACCAGTATTTTTTTTGTTGATGCGTTCTGCTTATAAATATTTGTATGATCTGTAAGTAGTTATTCCGGGTCTGTTTGTGTATGTGAGTTTCTATGAATGTAAACGCATCGGATGTAGGGGGAAAATCCTAGTTCCTCACTAGGATTTTCCCCTACGTTACGTTAAAAAAAAAATGTGAGATTCTTTTTCAGAATCCACGTAGAGAAAGTTAAAAACATATCTATAGCTAAAAAATAAAACAGTATAACTTATTGAAAAGAATGCCAGCACTACGTAAAAAGTAGCAACATCCAAGGCTGTTTGTAGTCTAGTTGAAGGATAAAAAGTAACACACACAACTAACCTACTTGCTAACCCGTAAAAAGGTAATATCGAAATGTTTCCATAAGCCAATACGATCACAGTTCCCGATATTAAACGGTAACTTTCATCTAAAGGCCAGTGCACAATTAAATAGCAAACGGCAAAAATGTAGAGAAAGATTTATCTAGCACAGTCTAACAGGGACCAGCTATTTGGGATAAGATTATGCCAAATAATTATACTATTCACCTTTATTTTATTGACCTAAATAGAGCCAAGTAAAGCTGGAAGCAATTTATATTCATAGATCACTTGGTTCGATTGCAGTTGGTGACAGTTTTGATAGGACTAAGTAACGACCCAAATACTCTAGGCTAGTAACTGTCATTAATTTTTAGGAAAGGTGAGAACATAATATCATAAGAAAAGCATTACTTGTTAGTAATTTTATTATCATGACATCTTAACACTAGGTATTACAAAAATAAATAAATTACACCTAATTAATTTAAAAAAAAAACAAGAAAAGAAAAAAAAATACAGGTATAGGTTATTGTATAGGTTCGTATACATTTTTTCTCAGGTAAATAAAATATTGAACATAAAAAAAAAAATCATAAGAAGTAAGAAAAAATACGAGGATGATTAGATGACGCCATAATTGTGACAACATGCACATGTGTAAAAATTGCACGCTCTGGAATAAAAAAAATGTTAGAATAACATTTTATAAGATGAGTTATGACACAGCAACTATAAAAAAAATATTTTTTTACGAATACGCCGTCACCTTCTCATAAATGTTGGATACTAAAAGTAGTAGTGGATTTTCTCTTGTTTGGCACTAAAAAACTTGGTTATGCCACTATGAATTAAAAAATATATATTTTGATTCAGACCGTAGTCCATACATTATGTAAGTAATCAAACACCGTAAAAACGATGTTAGCAAAAAATTCGAGCATTCAGAAAATACATTCTCCTATAATGCCGTGCACCAGTGTGTACCAACCTTACCGTATGAACAGCAATGGCGGCCAGCTACCAGGGGTTGAGAAGTGTCACAAGATAAAATGCGACCCCTTTTCTTTATCGATTCCCTTCGACGCACCTTTCTGTTGTTTTAAGTTATTTAGAAGACGGAAAAATATAGTTCAGAGTTTCTTAAGGGGAATAAAATGCAGATATTTTTTGTTTTTCAGTTTTAGTAACAGATGCCCTGCAGATCTTAAAATGTATAGTGATCCTATACATTTTAAGATCTGCAGGGCTTAAAATGTATAGTGATCCTATACATTTTAAGATCTGCAGGGTTACTATGACGTCTTACTTAAAGCAGAAGTAATTCCAGTGTTCAATTCGGCGAAGAACTAGAGTCACCGACAGAGCTCGTAAAATTTGAAGAAAGGTTCTCGAGTGGCGACCACGGACCGGAAGACGCAGCGTAGGTAGGCCTCCCACTAGGTGGACCGACGACATCGTGAGAGTCGCGGGCAACGGGTGGATGCAAGTGGCAAATTGTCGTTTGGCGTGGCGGTCTAAGGGGGAGGCCTATGTTCAGCAGTGGACGTCTTCCGGCTGATGATGATGATGATGAATTCCAGTGTGGGAAAGAGACAGAACTATACAAGTCATCTAGCGCCACCTCGTTTCCGAATTGGTATTACTACCTCTTCAAGATGCACTATACTATATTACAATGACATTATAAGGGTCCAATGATGGAACAGGGGCCTATTTTTCTACCACGTGGGCCTTGTTATGAGACAAGGAAGTTTATTCACAATGTTAATCAACATTTTGTCATACAGACGTAGGTATTCATCAAAGTTTTATTCGCAGAATTTCTCGTGCGTATTTAAAAGCCCCTCTGTTTTTCCAACAATGGACTGCATTCTCTTTGTTCACAAATCCAGTTATCTCGTTTGTTCATCCGATTTGACACGAAACACGTGAAAATCGTATCAACACTTTCGCGTTTTCAATTTTCATCCAATGTGGAGTTTACACCGTTTTTGGTCAATCCCCTTTGTTGTAGGCACAACAAAGGGGATTAAACAAAAACGGCGTGCAAAATATCAAGTGTAAAAAATGATTTTACGCGTAATTCAATAGGATGGACTTTTTGTTGTATTTTTGTTTCGTAGTATGTTGCTGACAGGGGACAAATTGTTGTTCATTTTTAATAGTCGATATTCTCAATAGTGGGTACCTATTTCAAAAGGTCAGATCGACAAAAAGCTCTATTATTCTGCCTAAACCATTTCCTGTTGGTGACAGTGCGAAAATTGAACTTTTGGTGAGCTTTCAATAGATTTTCAGTTTATTTGGAGTCACACTGTAGCCGATATAAAACATTTTGTCAAGGTTTGTAAAAGAGCAAACAATTCTAAAATTGTTTACCTAACTCAATATTCCCTTTTTTTTTTAAATCTAACGATTCTCTTTTTGAAACACAAAAGCTTCTCTCAAAGGAAAACCGTTATAAAAACTGGTATAAAAAGAAAAACAAAACAGTTGACAGTCTATCTATTCTATATTCAAAGTGCACACAAGCTGGGTAGACAAAAGACGCCCGTCTGTTGTCTATGGATATCATGACAAAGAAAAAGTAATTGCTTATTGTGGGGTGAAGTTTTAATGAATTCATTTAAAATAAGGACAATGATATAATATTTATTGTCATTTCTACTTTTAAAAATAAAAATAAAATTCTAATTAAAATACACTCGTCTGAAAGGAAAGGATTGTCAGTCATAAACATCTAGTTTTACAGCTCTCTGAGTAAGTAATAATGGCGATTGCCAATCCGGCTGGCTCGCGCTTGTGATTATGGCAATACGTGTTACTCATAAACCTTCTTTATTAGCCCCGTTTGTACGAAAAGTTATAATTTAGTACCTACCTCCTTACACCTGGGATATCAAATTAATATCAAAAAGTATTCATCGAATAGTAAAGCACTATTATATAGATAGGTGCCTGCAAGTCAATAGTGTTAATTATTAAGGTCTGTTTGCTTCAAGCTCCGAATTTATAACAGTAGAGGCAAGGTAAGGCGATTTGCTGTGAAGTGGTTGTTGCGTTACGCCGCGCCGCACGTACATGCGGTGAGCGTCGCCCCTCCGCGCGGTCGGGCGGTGCACATGTTTCAGACATATCTACAGATTTTATATAGGCCAATGATGCTATCAGATCCTTTTCACCACTCATGTGAAAACCGCCTATAATAATTAATGCTATGTTAATTATGTGAGGCAACTTAAGTTATCTTTATCATTTCTGTAGCAGCATGCGGCTTGTCGACGGCGCGTCGTGTTCCACGCACGCCTCAAAGAGCGTCAGCATAATGACGAGGCCCCCTCTCAGAGGGCTAAAGCCTACCGGGGTCGCGGATCTTATACCATCACCGTGACCCCGGAAAATAAAGGGCTATTGAAGGACACCGTGGATTTTAGTCAGTACAAGTCTGACAGTACCTCTCGCCCTGCCCGGGGTGGGAGGTCTCATTTGATGATTTTACCACGTAAAAAAAAAAAGCATGCGGCTTAGATTTCTGTAAGGTTGGTGGTAAATAAGCTCATCTTTTATTACATAGGATTAATATAATAAACAGCAAAATTTCTACTGTAGGTGACCTTAGCCTAACCCTTGGCGTGTTACGTTATGTAAATTGTCAATCCAAATCCACAACAAGACTCGGGCCTCTGTTTGTAAGCCCAGACCGGTCGTGTGAGGATTATCTTAAATCACAATTTGTGATAAACTGAGTGTATTGATCCTTTACTCGCTTTTAGGGATTACGGATTAAGGCTAATTGCGACACAATTCGTATTTGAGGGAATAGATTTTGGTTGATCTCCTTTGTGCTAATTACGCGTTCGATTTTAACTACTGCGTGGAGGGAGCACTATTCTACTATTATTTTTGAGTTTTCGTAATTGTTTATTCGCGTTTTTGGACGTGTATTTTATCAAAAATTTATGAAATGGATTTTGGTATTTATTATCCATGTGTGAAATATGACGTTATTATTAATAATGTGTGAAAAACTTGCCGACTAGACTGGAAGTTTTATTGCGATGATCTTTCGATCGGCGTAAACTAATAGAAAACAAATTATAATGATATTATGTTATTAATCTTATTAAACTAAAAAGTACTATAAGCTTATAAGCTCTGCTACCCGTATTTTGAAAATAAAATAGTAACGAGATCACGTATTTTATGTTCTAAGAATATGAAGAAAATTCAATATCAGATACCTTCGAAAATAATACCTATTCGAAATATTCGCATACCTTGAATCCGAGTGACACAAAAGGTCGCAAATATTCCAACAGAAAACAAAACACGTCTGTCTCAAATAATAACATTCATAAATACATTGTTGGAAAGCCATTTTCATTGCAAAGCCTGGAACAATAGGTTACATAACGTTGGTACACAATACGGCCTTATATTTTCACTATATACATTATAGTGTGAACACTCGTATGAGCTAATATTAACGGATTTATAGAGTCCGTGGCTTTCAATTAAAAGAGCCGTACAGGACCTACCTTAATTGTCAAAAACACTGTTACGATGGGCTTTCGCACCCCATGGTTGCGGGCACAGAAATATTAAAAATAGGAGAAGTGGCAAGGGAGCATGTCGGCAACCACGTGGTGCTGAGCGTTTCGCTCAGCTATTGAAAAAATGGCCGTCACCGCGAGTTAGTCTGTTGTCAACCGCGATCGTGAAAAAAAACGATTATGCCGTCTTGTTCAGTGGTTTTTTGTAGAAACAGTAGACAAAATAAAAACTTTAGAACCCATGGCATCAGTTACCACAGGTACAAGTATCTTAAATATATATATATCTTAATTATCGCGATTCGTAATAGTATTTAAAGTCAATGTCATATCTAATAGTAAATTATTGTATTTAATTTTCGCGATAATAGTCTTTAAATCTATACATATAATAAAACAGTAAAAAAACTGTGTCTGTACATTGAATAAATTAAAAAAATAATAATTGAGGGGGATTCAGAAACAGTAATAGAGCACGAAACGAAAAAAAAAAATTGTCTGTTTGTCTGTGTGTCTGTTTGTCTGTTTGTCTGTTTGTTTGTACACGCTAATCTTCGGAACTACTGGACGGATTTGAATGATTCTTTTTTTGTTGTATAGGTATTAAGTCTGGCCAGGACATAGGCTATAATTTATTTTGGAAACTTGAACACCTGGCGCAGAACCGCAACAGACCAGCTAAACTATAAGAGATACAAAAATGGTACCATAGCAAAAACTGTTTCACGTGATGAGCATTTTCTGCTAAGACAATAAATTTGAAGATCTGGAACACCTTATGTGGAACTTCAACAGCCCAGCTGAACTATAACATATATGTATAGGAATGACGTCTTAGCAAGAGTTGTTCAGCCTGATGAGCACTCTCTGTTGACGTATAAAGATTGTAGATCTGGAATACCTGATGTGGAAATCAAAGCAGTTACTAATTTCACTGTATAATTATAAAATAACATAAGCTACACGCGGTGAAGGCGGTAACAGCTTAGGACTGATTTTCGATAAAAATTCTATAAATCATTCAAAATTTGACTCTACTGGCTAAAATTCCAATTTATTATTTTATTTTATCGAATAAATATGCCTTCGGGCTTTTTTTTTTTTTTATCGTGGTAAAATCATCAAATGAGACCTCCAACCCCGGGCAGGGCGGGAGGTACTGTCAGACTTGTACTGATTAAAATCCACGGTGTCCTTCAGTAGCCCTTTATGTTCCGGGGTCACGGTAATAGAAATAAATCCCGCGACCCCGGCAGGCTTTGGCCCTCTGAGAGGGGGCCCCGTCATTTTTGCTGACAGCTCTTTGAGGCGTGCGTGGAACACGACGCGCCGTCGACCCGGGCATGGTCCATGGTCGGACAGCGAGTTGCCCTTTACTCGCTGTCCGCATGCCCGCGCCTACGGTGGCCGGAGATCGTCTTGCGACGTACGGCGCCGTGGGCGTACACCACTGCGGTTGGGGCGGAGGGAGGACGCTGTCCTCTCTCTCTCGCGGCCCGCCGCCTCCTTAACGAGCATTACTGCCTCGCAGAAGGCGGCGACCGCTTCCCACTCCGTCTCGCTCCGCAGCATGGCCGAAACCAATGCCGGGCGCGAGAGGTCTCCGCCTATCGCCGCCGTGAGGACACGTCGGTGCTCTGCCCAAGCTGGGCAGTCTTGCAACGTATGCTCTACTGTGTCCTCCGGGCGATCTTCGCAGTGGTGACACCCCGGCGTTTCCTCCTTTCCCATCAGCCACAGGTACCTCCCGAAACTTCCGTGTCCGGTGAGGACCTGCGTCATGCGATAGGTCAGGACGCCGTGACGTCTCTCCAGCCACTCCTCAAAGAGGGGTCTTACCGCCGCGATTGCGGCGTGCCCGGCCGTCGGTTGCGACAGTCGTCCAATCCATACCACCCTGAGCTCGCGCCGGAGCTCTTCCCGCCACGCCTCGACTTCTCGAGGCAGCGGGGTCTCGCCCCGGCGCTGCGCCTCCACACGCCACTCATAGACGTGCTGGAGGGCAGTCGCCTCCAGATCCCAGGGTAGTAATCCGGCAATTAGGTTGGCCACTTCGCCGGCGATCGTGCGGTATCCCCGGATCATCCGGATAGCCATGACCCTCTGGCATGCGACCAACTTCAGTGGTCGCGTCCGGATGCTCAGGGCCCATGCCTTCGGGCTTATGTTATTTGAGTGTTTAATTTCCCTTTCCATTTATCTTCGTGACTCGGTAGCCTACCCGGTAACGCAGGATAGGCTACCGTGAGAATGTGAATAAAACTATAACCATGCCTAGAAAGAGGTCAAATCTTTCCCAACGTTCCAAAGGAGCTAAAAGATTGAGGATCATAAGATCCCAACAATGTACCGAAGAGCGTCAGGATAGACTTGATGCTGTTCGAGAGCATCAGGCTGTAACTCGCTCCGTAGAAACCTCTTCGGATCGCGAAGCTCGCTTGCATTCTCAGCGTATTTATGCATGTACATCCAGGTCTCTAGAGACCAGTGAAGAATATGATGCGCGACTGTCCGCTGATCGTGAACGTCACGCATTGTATCGCGAGTCGGAGACGTTCACTCATAGAGAATTGTGCTTGAGTTTTAGAATTTTTTAAAAAGTTATTTGCAATATATATATTGTTAATTCAGTGTATCCTTGGGATCCGCTGCGGAGGAACGGAAAGATTCTTTTTTTTTTGTGCATACAGGGTGAATTTTTCAACTGGGCGTGGATGGCTGTATCCGAAACTATGAGGAATATCAAAAAACGTTGATAGGAGTTTCGAGGCCGATTTTGATGAAAACTAAAACTGCATCATTGGATTTTGTAAAATTCAATATTTCTAGCCAGGAATCGAGCCCGCTGATTTTGGAAAAAAAAGTTCGATAGTATTGCTAATAAGGATCAAAGTCTGGGAAGTAATCATATACGGCATCCCGTTGTTTTCCCGACCCCGGGCCTTCGAATTCTACATCAGACGTTTCAGATCTTCGATTTTGACGACCCCGTTGTCGCTGGCATAAGCAACAGGATCCGCGTACGAAGTCGCGGGCAGAAGCTAGTAATCAATAAATTTAAACAATAGAAACATCCATCATTGCGTTATTTAACGGAATTTTCCGTTAGTGTGGCCCCATCATAAGAGGTTAGAAAGACGTTGTGGAATGCAAAGTAATTGAAAGAATAGGCTTGATTTTAGTCATTATGAGTCTGACAGACACCCTGAGCGTAAAAGAGTTAGAAAATTCACGGCCCTACGCTTGGTATATGGAAATTATTGAAGTATCATACACAAACTTTTGTAGCATAGATAATTTGTAAATGTAAGTGGATAAGAGGAAATTAAATAGATTTGTTTCATATATGGCTTTTTATAAGTGCAACATTACTCATAGTATGTTGTTTATGTAATTGCAACCGGGGTTTTTCACTTAGCGGAGCAATTTTATAATCATGGAAAATTCTTTTTTCTTGTGGACTACATTCCTGTAGTCCTACATATTTGCTCGAGTGAATCTACGAGCTTTGCTAATGTATACTTTAGATGAAATGAAAGTTATAAAGCGGTTGTTGCATTGAAGCAAGTTAATGTAAAGACTAAAGTGTACCATAGTTAATGAGTTAAGTTTTCTTACTTTAATATTATCTTTATTTTTACTTCGAAAGCAGTTTACTGACTTTGACAAGTTCAGAAAGTTATAAGTACAATGTAAGTTTATGAAGACTTAGCTGACGGAGTTATTATTGAGCGACTGAATTAAACGGTTTGGAAACTTGTGGCCATTTTCATGGAGTGTAGAAAATTATAAGCTTTTGATATTCTTGCTGAAAGGGTGTGTAATTATAACAAATGTTTTTTTAAAGTTTTAGTGAAAACAACAGAAATAAAACTGTCTCAATGACTAGAGCTAGACGATTTAACATAAGACGATGAACCTTGTTCAAAAAAGATCCTTAAAAAATGGAAAAGGTGTATTAATATCTACAAAGTTAAAATAATAGCCTGGAGGGTTAAAGAACAGAGAGAAATGAACCTTTATCGCTATGCTGGCTCTGTTTATTTTTGTTAAAGAGAGATTAGCAATTTTTGAACTGGAAAATTACGTAATCTGGTCCTCCTTAACCCCGCTTCCTAATGCGAGCCGCTTCGAAGAAGAGTCATATCACCCTTATGTTGGGGCCGTATTAACGGCAAATGCCGTTAAATATCTCGATGATGGACGTTTATATGAACATTTGTAGACTATTCTCGCGAAAATATTTAAGTAATCGATGTTTAAGTTAGTGTGGGCTCCACATAAGCGTACGTACAGGGTGGCGAAGCGTCAAGCGGAGCGTGGAAACGGCGATAGCGCCGCGCTGCTAAAGAGGGGTGCCCGACCTACCGATGTTGGTGTTGTGTTTTTGCGAAAACGCTGCATGTCCCGCTCCGCAGAACGCTCGACTCGAGCGAGTACACTTGAAGTACACAATAATTATGTATTACTTGCCAATAAAATCCACTTGTTCAGTTTATTTCCACTATATAAACATACGTATTATCAATATCAGAGTTACGACAGGTGTCAAAATCAATTAATTTGATACTTTACTTAGTAATTGGTTCCACCAACTGATCAGTTTATTGATATTGACTGAGTAGAGTCTGAAGGTGCTTGATGTTTCATACTAAGTTTATACAGAATGTATCAGAAAATTGTGGTCATATTTCTTTCAGGGTGATAGGTAGCCGTTTATTGCCCGTGTGTTGATCGCGTAGGGCTGAGTTTTTTTATTTTCGTTGGTTTTATGTATCGAGTCATGGGCAAATAAAGTTGTGTCAATAGTAGGTACTTAGTGCTTGTTTACCCGTGGTTCTAGTTAAACTAAAGTATTTACCTCTTTACATGCAGTACCGAAAATAGGAGTATCCCCGGGATGCCCAGGAATAGGACGTAGTAATGCCTAGATTTAGACCATAATTGTCAGGGTGCAGTTAATGAAGGCTAGTTACAGCACATTTTGACAAACCTACTTTCGTCAGTCAAATATGACAACAATTTTCCTTGTAGGTCAAATATGTTATATAATAATGATCATCTCATTCCTCTGTCATTACATAAATGAAATTGAGGTCAGTGAAATATGTGTTATTGTTGCTAAATGTAAAGATATCGCAAAAAAAAAATCGACTTCAGTCATATTTATGTCATGCCAGAGTGAGACACGTCCTCAAAACATGGCCACACTTTTCTGTTACACCCTGTATACTGAAAAACATACTTAAACACAAACAAGCGTGTTGATCTTCCAACATAAGCTCGAAGTACTGTTACAATGTTTGATGTACACATTTCACACCTAAAGTGTACCTACGTTGTAAGCTGAGCAATCATTGTCAATTAGTTTAAAGTGTTATGAGCTTAGACACGTTTCGGGACATACGTTTACCGCGACTCCGGTACACAAAGGGCTACCGAAGGACACCGTGGATTTTAATCAGGCAAGTCTGACAGTGTCTGTGTGATAAAATCTTCAAATGGGTTGTCCCGTCCAGAGCGGGACGGGAGGCACTGTCAGACTTGTACTGACTAAAATCCACCGTGTTATTTCAGCAGCCCTTTATGTTCTATGGTCACGGTTACCTGATAAGACAGTCCTGCGATCGAGCCAACCCCGCGACTTGTTTGTCACCTTATTCGTAAAAACTGTGGTCGGATCTGTTTTATGCAATTTTAACACAAAAAAATCTTAAATGCTGTGAAAATCTATGTCTTCAATAACGTTATTTGTTACTTCTGTAAGACATTCTACAATCAATAAATTCAAGGTAAAACAATAATAATAAAGCATAGTCGTTGTATTGCATGCCGTATTTTTCTCATTAAGTCATTAAGTATTCCCTCGACTTTCTCTCGGATGCAAATAAAGTGAAAAGTCCTTGCAGGCTTGCAGCAATAATTTAATCTTGTTACGGATCATATTTCAAAGCGCCATGCAATCTTGAATGTTATTAGAAGCAAGGTCTAGCTAGTTAATGAGGCGGGGAAATATTTAATTGGTTTAATGGTAAACTGTTTTTTCGAGGAAGAATTTTGCAATAGGATAAAAAAGCTTACATTTACGGCCTCTTGTTATATGCACCTTAAGTCACCAAACTGGGTCACGGGACTGTCTTAACAGGTAACCGTGGCCGTGGTACGTAAAGGGCTACAGTAGAATCACCATGGATTTTAGTCAGTACAAGTCTGACAGTATGGGCGGGAGGACTCATATGACGATTTTACCACGATAAAAAATGTCACCAAACTGAAAGAACAATTTCAATATTTATGGAAATTTTGATGTGAAGCTTTTTTTCTTTGTCAATAACAAATGGTTTAAAAAACAAAGATTTTAAATGTATTTGGCGTTTTGCGTTGTGCAGAAAGCCTGAAAGAAATACCTTTCTCAATCAGATTTACAACAAAACACAATTTATTAAAAAAAGTTTGTCTACCAAAGTTACGAAGTACCTTCAACATTACAAGGTAAATTAATACTTTACTTCAAGTAAGTTCTTTCCGTTTGTTCGTAGTTATATTGTAGTGTTTCCCTCGTGACAAAGCAATTAAGAGGTTTACCGAGCAATAGGATGTAGTGACGAACAACGGAGGAAAGAAATGTGGCAGGAAATGAGATCGTTGTTGATGGTAGATAGTTTTATTGTTGACGGTTCTTAGTATTATGTTTTGCATAACTTTGTTCATCAAATAAGCAAATACCATTCTGAAAAAGTAGCACGAAGTTATGTTATTGGCTGCGATTTACGAGTGTCTTGGTTATGAACTCAAGTTGGCATTTAACTTCGTGGATTTCTTTCTTCAACACAGCTCTTGTTTTTTCGTCTGAAATGAAGCTATTGGTGTCAGAATTAGTTTAACTCAACTCTGGGAACCTTACAGGTATGAAAGACAAAAATATAAAGCCAAGTATGAACATGGCTGGTTGTCCAGGCTTCTTCAACATGTTTTCCTTAACCGAAGTCAGTGATGATCAACGTAACGGACTATTAGAAAAGACGCATTGGACCCTATTTTTCCAAGGTTTTACTCACAACCCTGTACATGATAATAGGTATTCTACTCTAATCCAGGTTATAAGTTACCTGCGTCTGCGTAAATACGATATTTTACCCAAATCCACTAAGTTTAGCTCGAAAGAGTAACAAATATCCATCCTCAAAAACTTTCACATTTGTAATAGTAGAAAGAAAGTAAGAATTTTAAACTATCGTAAAAAGTAATAGAATATTTATAGAAGCAGCATGAAGTAAAACATTTTATTTACAGTTGCCGTATTTTCACGAGCTTGGTTAAAGTTTGAAATAGATATGTACATGAAATTCTGAATTCCCAGTTGAGTATTTGATGCTGAACTAAAATGAGTGGAGCATGAATTCATACCAGTCGCCCTTGAAAATGAAGAATCTTTTTGAATTTAAACACAAAATGGTATTTCAAATATGTAGAATGTTTTGTTGATATATTTTAGGGAGTATCTTGATGTGGGTACGGGTACAACCAGACATTTTAAATTATTTCGCAAACAAATATTTTGTAGGCTTATATTGTATGAAACTTTTCTAATTAGGGCAGGATACCTAATACCCTTTGGCAACGCTTAATAACATAAAAGAAGAGACTAGGTACATTCATGATGAACAAATATTTAGGTCATGTGTATCAAATAATACTTAGGAAAATATATTGGAACAAAGTAGGTTTTTGTAAAAGAGTATCTGTTCAAATACTGTTTTTGTTTCGAATGAGCACAATGAGTAATGAAATTACTTGTGCCCAAATGTGGTTACCTGTATCGAGGAGTCAAAAACAATTTATGTCTTCTATAATGGGGCCACACTAATGGGAAATTCCGTCAATGTCGCGATGGTGGACGTTTACACGATAATTTAAAGTCCATCATCGCGAAACAACGACATTTCCCAATACTGTGGCCCCCGCATTTAGTGCAGCTGCAGCTGAGCAGTGCAGCTCCACTAAATGCGGGGGCCACACTAAAGGGAATAACGGTGGGGACATTCTATACACTCTTGGAAGTGGTTTGTTTGTCTGTTTACTTTATTTTCAAGTTAGAAAATAGCGTTTGTATTTACAGATACTTAAAACTCTCCGTCGGTGATGCTTTCAGCAATCATACTGTACTGTAACTGGTTTTTATATTTGCCAGAATTTCGTACATAATAAATTAAATATAAATACGAAAAAAAACCAAAAAAAAGTCAAAGGAAAAATTAATAAAAAATAAAAGTTTATTGCAGAAACTTGTACAACTTTTGCAATAAATCTTACACAGGGTCCTCCTTTTAAGTAAAAAGTATACCTGTGCAAGGAGGCCCCGCTCTTCGAGAGGTCATAGGCTTTTTCAAGGTTCATTTGATCGTTTCAGGAAAGAAAGTAACATAATCGAGTTAACCTGTTTAGCCCGTGCACGCATTTGTCAGTAAGTATGTAGCTTAAGAACTTAAGGTGCTTAACGACACAGGCGTCAGTGACCACTAACTAACTTCCAAACCGGGCGCATTGAAATCTTTAAGGATAAAAACTCTTTGCCCGTTTTTATCACTTTGCCCGAACTGAGAACTTTCTTTGAAAAGTTAAAATGTTTCCCTACTTGATTGCCATCCTTCCGGATAATGGAAACCCATTTTGAAGATGTAGTACGAAACCTTTTTCTCGTATTGATGGGAAATACGTTACGTGCCCTCAATACACACGTACTCGTACATAAGGTTTTCCATTCTCGTTATTTTTCTTTATATCAGGTATCGCAACCGGACAGCGGTCGGGTATCGGATCTTGCGGGTTGTCTCGAGCGCCTGCCAATCCAATGTGAAACTTCAATTTTCGCTTATGTTAACGTTAAACGATATTCTCTGTATCCTATTTTACCGTATGGATTACGGTATTTGGTGAATATCCGATGTTTTGTAACCGAAGAGATGTTTACGCTGGTTGAGGGAAATTTACAGCACACTAAGATAGACGTAATTATAAATTGGTGTCAATTCCTGAATAATAATGGATTAATCGTTATCTGCTCAGTCTTTTCCGAACTATCGAGGTTGGCTTCTTATTTAAACTGGTTGCTCATATATCTGACCCCATAGCCCATTTAAAATTGGGTATTACGATACTTCTCAGTAACATTCATTCTTTGATTTAACCACAGTATTTTTTAATTTTTTTGGTTAGGGGTATTTTATCCTTTTTCGGATAAAACAACCCCATTGAGTCCATCATTAGGGTTTAAACCACTGACTTAAAATTAGGATTACCTAACCATAGCCATGTTCGAAATATGTAATAATGGATGTTTAACATAATGAATTCATACCGACCTTAATTTAGATTACAACTGCAGCTGTTAAGAAAGTTTAACATTTTTTGAACATTTGTCAAAAAAAGTGTAACTGCAAATCGACCCTTATATCAAGGTCAGTTTTTTAGACATGTGTTTAACAGATGTTTAACTTGTCGTAGTAAGACGTATAGTGTCTATCTACATGACGTAGAATTATATTTGGAACCATAGATATGAGAATATTAAAATCTAGACGCAGCTTCACAAAGCCTTTGACTGGGCAGTGTCGCCGCGGGCCATACAGTCCAAAGTTATGAAAATATGGACCTAGCAACCGTCTGAAAGCCCTTGTATCTCTTTTGTGCCCGAGATAACAATCTACATTCCTTACACTTCTCATAAAATATTCCATAAATAAGTAATATTTTTCCAAAATGTATTTAGATTTGTATAAAATGTTTATCTAATACCATTTTGGAGGGACATCTAAACTAAACATTATTTTCTTGTTTAAATTTAATATTTTTGAAGTATGTTTAAGGCTGTTATTATATTTTGATATGGGTATTGTAGTTTTTATTTTCTAAGGCTGCTATCGTAATTGAAAATCACGTTACTTTTTTCTTTTAAAAAAATACGTTTAACTTTAGTTTTGATGAATTTTATCTAAACCAAGTTTAAGCATTAAAGTATACACATTGTCAGTGATGGAATTGACTCTCTTATACCCCAGTGACTTGCCAGAAAGAAAGTAATTTCGGTAGAAGAATACAAAACGACCGAAACTGGTACCATTTGTACCGATAGAAAAACTCACGAACACTAAAGAAAATAAAACGAAAAATGAATAGCATCTATCGTAATGATAGATATCTATCATCCTTTTGAGATAGGTACACACAGCTACACATCAAGCTATACAAAACTGTATAAACTGACCTATCAATGTGCGGAAAGATCATATAAAGCGAGTTCAAGAGAAACTGGTTTTGTATAGCTTGATGTGTAGCCGTGTGTACCAGGAGTTTTTATTGTGATTGTGATAGCACTACGCGGCAGTTTCTTTGTTACCACACCGTATATCTTTTGATCCCTCGATAAATTATATTGCTGGCAATCTTTTGTAGGTAGTACTTTTATTTGGTGCCATGTACCTGGATGCCTTTCTTGAGAATTGGAAGGAAATGGCGCACAATGGAGACTGTTGGAAGGAATGGAGGGAGACCTTTGCCCAGCAGTGGCACAGTATAGGCTAGAAATAATAATAGTAATAATGTACCTATACTTATAGGGTTTTATTTATTGCGGAAAAAGTATGTTTACCTTATTGAAAACGTTATCAATTATTATAGACGTTTATTTTGTAACGGTTTTTATTTGCCACGTGTTTATGACACAACACTTGTTTTCCCGATTGCGTTTGCAACGTACTACAAGGTTGCCGGACAATCTTACCTCGGAACTGTGTTTTAAAAGGACACTGGGGTTCTGTAAAGTAACTGAAAAAAAGGTTCTTTTGCTGGACCCAGGACTCGTACCATCTAAATATAAGGATATCTCTTTTATCGTTTATTATGCCATCCTATATGTCTGTGTTTATACCTACCTCTTCATTTGAATGGGTAATCAATCAATAATCAATATAAAAATCAATGTCACTTTTCGTTGTAATATTATAACTCAGGAACGGGCTCACCTATTCAAACCAAATGTTACGGCTTTGTTTGGACTATTTGGTAAATGGTTTTTGTGAAGTCTGCACAAAATCGGTCGAGCGATTCTTCGTTTATCAAATTTTTTGTAACAAAATAATGGTGGATCATTTTATACGTTGCGAAGCACGTACCGGGTCGCTAGTAGGTATATTATTGAATATTTTGTCCATCTACTAATATTTTTGTTAAGTGTACACCCTTCGCGGTGTCATCTTGAAGGTTAAACGATTTTCCCCAGCAATCTGTTTTTATAGACATAAAGCTTTAAAGTGCTTCGTCGTCCGCGAGAGAGCTTTAAATGTTTTGAACGTTACGCTGAAAGGAAATGATTTATTGCGCTTTGAAAGAATTTTACTGAATATTATTTTGAAATGTACGCAATATTCATTTAATAGGTATAATTAGGTTTTGTCGAGATTAAAATACATCTGTATCTTCCAACAATTTACGAGAATAATAATATAATATTTCGCTAGCAACATGTATTGCTTGTTTCTATTTCTCAACGAACTTTTCCTGTGACTGTCCACATTGAATTCGGGTTTCAACTACCAATTGAATTTGTCACTCTAACTTTATTTTGTACCCGGGCGAAACTGTTTTAAACTTCTATGATTCTGCTGAAGTGCACTTCTACGTAACTTCACTCTAGGAATGAAAGAATAATTTTGTATTCTTTCTTGTTTCTAGATTATTAAGGGCCTCTTTTCAACTAATTGCATTACTTACCCTACATTTAGTTAAGAACTAAGTATTGCTATTTATTAATTTGCATACATGAAATTACGGTATGTGTTGAGGACTGATTGTTTCAGATGAAAAATAGGTAGATTAAAATCTGTAAGATTAAGACGCGCTTGCCGAGGTTAGTCTGTATATGGGTAATTTATTATAGCAAGATTCTTCCGTATCTCGGAAAGTACGTACAACCGTCTCGGTTGTTATTTCTAGATCTTTGACAATCATTCATCACAGTCAGAAGCTCGAAAGCCTGACAACCAATTTTATCGTTTTACCCATGGGTGGAAGTCAGACAGGCAGTCGCTCCAAGTAAAATACTGATATCCAACTGCATCCGATTTGACTGGAAGCCGAGATCAACTAAAATGGCTTGGCAGATGATGATTAATTAAAAACATAAAAAAGTTCCATAAAATGCGACCCTTAGCTAATATCATGATGAAGGCTTCTCAAGAAAGTGTAGCAACTTGTTTTTTAAACTTTTCTAACTTGAAAATAGGAGAAAATTATATGGAAAATTAACAGAGCATTATAAGTATATTAAAAGATTAAATTATGTGCGTCGGCAGCGTGAAAATTCCACTTGATATCGAATTTGATATTAGTTTCCAAGCGCTGCGAATTCATTTACACAGATCAGACAGGATTAATAACTCTACAAATGCGGATATTAATTGAAAATTTGGAGTCGTTTCGACACGCACAGCGTTTTAAATTGTTTTCGTCTTCATTTTCATATTCAATCTGTTTATGTAAGTAGGATTTTGTGAGAGAACAAAGGATCTTTTTATTGAATAATTTTCGTACCAAAAAGCTTTTTCAAGCTTGGTTTATTTTTTCTGCCTTCAGTAAAGATATTTCAATATGTTTGATAAATATCGTGTTTGGAGAAAAACGATTTAATAAAGAGATTAGAATTCTTCTGTCAGCCGCTAAAGACACATATTATACTGAAAGCCCCAATTTTTTATCGTAACATCTAATGAGTCGGGAAGGACTGTTAGAATTTTACTGACTAAAATCCACGCTGATGCTTCAATCGCCCTCTAAGTTCCTGGGTCGGCTGGCGAGTAAAGGGCAACTCGCTGCCCGACCATGGACCATGATCTGGTCATGGGGCTGGATATATCACAATTGCGGTGATAAGATCCCTCTTTGAGGAGTGGTCAGAGAGGCGCTACGGCGTCCTCGCCTTTAACCTGACGCATGTCCTCCCGGGCACGGTTGTTTCGGGCGAAGGGAATGGAGTGCAGCCGGAACGCGTGAGGGAAAACAATCCTCTACCTCTCGCCCCAGTCACCGCTGAAGACGCCCAGGGCGTCGGAAATCGCGGAGCATAGTTTTGCCAATTACGGACGGGGACTAATGGGAAGCTTGCCGTCCGACCAAGGACAAGGCCCGAGTCATGTCGCGTCGTGCTCCACGCGATCCTCGAGGTCACTGATGGGGCCGGGGGGCCAAACGCCTAAAAAGACGCGGGTGAAACCGCGTGCAGAAGCTAGTCACTTGTAGTATATCTTCGTGAAGTTTTCTTACATCAATAATAATATTAAACTGTAGTCCCTGCAAAACATATTCCCAGCTGAATATTTAGTCACACGACTTTACCTTGTCCGTTGGCTCTTTAATCCAACAAAGTGTAATCCCCCGCATCTGCTACCTTGTGTGGGATATTCCAACGTTAGAGTCAGACAACTACTCTTTATCCCCCGGGATTTACCTGGCTGGATGTAAAGAGGATTTTACTCTTGTCAGACAGCCGGTTTATTAGGGCTGCAGTTAAGAAAATTTGTTAATTGTAATCTAGACTGTTGCTAGACGTGAAATCTTTCCATAGTACTGGTATAAAATAATGTTGTTTAGGACTGATTTTTCAATGGTCAAATAACTTTTTTCTGAGGAATATAAATGGCGAATAATTATGTCAAATGGCTATTTATACTCCTCAAAAAAAGTTGTCTGACTGTTGAAAATGAGCCCTAAGTGTTCAGGCAATGCTCCCAGTAGGTCGAAAATTAAACCCGTACAAAACCGAGACGGGCCACTAAAAATAGTTAATATTAATCAGACTTTCACGTTTCTGAGTACACAAAACGAATAGAACGTTTTGTGTACTCAGAAACGTGAAAGACTTACCGAGTTATTGAATCTTAACAGTCACTGGGTTGTGAACCTCAGGTAGGCAGTCGTCCCATATTATAAATATTTATAGTCATTTGGCTGCATTCGGTTAGATTGGTGTAGGGAATCCTGTCAGAAACCCTGACATAAGCAGACATATATTCAGGAGTTTCCGAGTAGTTTGTAAAACCTGTTTTTATAAGCGATAGGCCAGCTTTCTGTATTAGAAAATGATTTAAGTTTTGAATGGCTTGTGTTATTTATCACCTTATTCTATCCCTTCGAAATATACTATCACAATTTTTCCATTACATCATTATAATAATTATATACCTTGCTAGTAGGTACTATTGTACACACAAAACAATCCATTGTGTCACTCTTGGCAGGTGTCGAAATGTCATGAGGGTCTCAAACGTCGAGAATTCAATTATTGGGAGAATAGTAAATACACCTACACGTACACACGGCTTTACATCAAGCTATACATAACCAGTATTAGCTGAACGTTTATTGTGTGTAAAAATCATACAAAGCGAGACCAAAATAAACTGGTTGATGTGTAGCCGTGTGTACACTGTCATCAATATTACGACTGTCTGGGTGATATGTTTTATTTGGTAAATAATTAATTATTATAAAATCAATATAACAGCTCTTGGCCTAATAATTACAGCCACACAAGTCAATCTTCTAGGTTTGTCAGCGCTTGCCGAGGCTGGTCTGTGGACGGGTGAGTATCCGTCATAGCGGGTTTCCTCCGTGTCTCGGAAAGCACGTACAGCTGTAAGGTCGTAGCGGTTATTTGTAGATCTTTGGCAGTCGTTACTGTAAGACCGAAATTCGAAAGTCTGACAACCAATCTTACCTAGGGTATCGTATTACCGAGATACTAGGTTGTGGAGGTCTGATAGGCAGTCGCTCCATGTAATATACAGATATTCAGCTGCATCTGGTACGATTGAGAGCCAACACCAAGATTGTTGTGAAACAGCAGATATAATAACATCAATATGTACATAACAGATGTGATGTTATGATATGCAACAGTAATTTACATTTGTATTGACATGCATAGTAAACAGCCAATCTGTAGCTTATACTGATTGGTTGGCATTGCAAGCCCAGTGTGAACGTGGAACAGCAACAGATACCAATTAATGTGCTCTTAATTAGAGTTCGAAATCTGACCGATGATGTCGACCTTCCAATATTTATTTTATGATACTGTGTATTTTGTTTTCGTTTATTTGTATGGTTTATTGGAAAATTGCACGTCACGCGTGTGCTAAATTATCATATGTTTTAATCAGTTTTTCTTAGTATAAATCATGGGTTTGGAATTTTGGATATAGAATGCAATATGCACTATATTCTTCGAATAATTTTTGATTTTTTTAAAACAAAGTATAAAAATATAAATAAAGTAGTTAGGAGTTCACTAGCATAAGAAACAGGGTCGAAGCTACTTGTATTGGTCAGGGCTTTTGAGAGAGGACCTTGTAACATTAAACACCCAGCTATGTCCTTCTTGAAATTAAATGATGTTTATTTATACACATCAACACTTTTACACGTCTTTTCATAACACTAGGAGGGGCCGGTTTTTCGTACCGACTACTCTGAGAAGAAACATCCGAAACAAACTCAGAGGTCACAGTCTCTTTTAAAGTCCAGACATCATAAATGTAGAACAGTTTATACGAGCAGATATGGGCAGCGAGGCGCTTACTGAATCAAGCCCTGGATCCAGGTGCCAAATTAGAGCCTTCTGTTGGGCAAGGCAACTTTAAAAAGACTTGATTTGGTCTAATTTACTACGGAATTTCAACTAAATAAATTGCTAGAGAGAGACACGGTTTTTGTTAGCACTGTTAGTGATATTCTCTAGACATCTATTATTCTCCCAAATTGTTTTAACGAAGAAGATTTATATTATCACAAAATAAGATACTGTTTCTATTGACACAATACATTAATTCAATCGTAGAAACATATTGACAACGTAAACGTGTCTGTATGGAATCAATTGTATCTCTCAGTCGGCCCGAGAGTATCGGCACAAACAATTGAGTTGAATCGATACTCGTACCACTTGTACGACACACTTGACCTTGAGTACCGTGTCTTTTCGTTGTCATTAATTATTTAAGCTTTGATTTTAATTATTTATTACATAGTTTGTTTTGACGACACGATTGGCGCAGTGGCAGAGCGATTGACTGCTGTGCAACGTTTCGCGGGTTCGATAAGCCCGCACGGAACAAATATTTGTTTGATCTGCAAGTACTCGTTGCGGGTCTAGGTGTTTGTGTATGTGGGTTTCTATGTTTGTAAACGCATCCACGATACAGGAGTAATTCTTAGTGAGGGGCACGTTTTTTTTTAAAAAAAAATAACGATATTTTATGTCGATTTTTGAGAGTAGTCGATGTTGCCAGCGACTTCGAAAACTGCTAAAATTTGATAAGCAGTAGGCTGTCGTCACATTATTGTAACGGCTCTTGATCAGCTCTTGCCTGCAATTTCTCATATCAATTATTTCTCCCTTCATTACAATATCCCTTCCATTTCGTGGAAGGTCTATGTTCGTCCACTACCAAATAAGCCTAATCCCACTCTTCCCAGACAATTTCGTACAATTTCCATTCCATTGTTCTGGGTCTGGGTGTTTGTGTAAGTGAATTTTGTATGATTGATATCCAAGTTACCCACAGTACAGAAGGAATTTCATGTTCGGGGCAAAGTAAATAAAAATGGACTATTTATTATTTTATTAAGTCTTCTTTTACCTCTTCAAACAAAATTTAAATCTATCTTCTCTTAAATACTAATCAATTACTGTTCGTTAGTCTCGCTAAAACTCGAGAATGGCTAGACCAATTTAGCTAATTTTGGTTTTGTATTATTATTGGAAGTCCAGTGAAGATTTAAAAGGTAAAGCATATTAAAACATTCTGAGGCAGTAAGTTTTCTGGGTCAGCTAGTAGACAAATAAATATTTATGACGTTTTCCTAGTCCTGTTTTAGTCACGATCATGTCGTCCCACCTCATCACATATAACCATTATGTACTCGTACGATCCCAAACGATTTCGTTTTCGACTTGTCATTGTAGCCACTTTCAAACTTCCGCTCCTTTTAGGTGGATACCAATTTATTGAACCGTAACAGGCCCATTGGAATATACGTTCTAAACAAGAAACTATTTTTGGACAACTGAACATATTTGACCTTTCTGCTTGCGTTAATTTCTAGGATATATTATTAGATGGTCTTGTTAAGGGCCCTTCTCTTCTTGAAAGATCGCAGATAAAATTAAGCGAGGTCTACTGGCGGTCTGTGAGTAATTGGTGACTCGCTATTCGATCATGGACCATGCCTGGGTCGACGGCATGTCGTGTTCCACGAGCGCCTAAAAGAGTACTGTCAGTAATATGACGGAGCCCCAATAGAATGTCAAGCACCTGCCGGGATCGCGGGAATGTCCAAACGTGTAACTGTGACCCTGGAACGTAATCTATTCGCCAACAGAGAGTCTACGTTACTATGACCACAGAAAACTAATAGTACTACGTACAGAAGTGTAATTTCTCAAAAACAAACAAATGTAAAATCTGTGGTCGAGAGAATAAAGTACATTTTAACAAAATATGTAACTGTGCGCGTGCGAAACGGGAAACGGGCGTCGGCGGGCGGTAGTCGACTGTGAAACCCGTCTAGGTACGCCCGCGTGAGCTTGCAATTTCATACCTACACCGCGGAGTGCGCCATGCATGGTATGACTTGAACAATTCCATGTATGTATATTTACAATGACATGAGCTCTCCTAATGCATTTCGTGCCGATACGAGAGAATAGAAGCCTTAGAATGTACTCTTGATAAACACTAAGTAAATTACAACCTGTTTTCAAACGAAAATACAACAAAATATGGTTTCAATTTCTAAGCAGCACAATAAGAGTCACGAACAGAATATAATAGAATTAACAACATTTTAAAATAAAACAAAGTAAGTATAAGGTTGAAATGAAAAATCTAGCCTTTAAGAGTATATTGTTTGTGTTCGCACGTTCGTGTAAGTTCCATAAAACTTCAAAGTAAAAGGTAAGCTTAGTTCAATCTGAAACTCATGTAGTTATCCAAGTTTTCCCTCTTTTTTCATTTGCCCTCTTTATTACGCAAGAAGAAAAAACCTGTTGTCGGGATTTGATGGCACCCATGTACAAACAAAGCGGCAAGGTTGCCGGAAAATATCATACAATCAATTACGAAGAATTTAGTTCTTGTTCGTTTCGAAATGCCAAGGTCGAATCTAGAACAAGCTTCGAAATTAAGCCCATGTTTACCTTCAGTCGTTTTACGTTGACATCGTCCCTAACTAGATACACAACGTCGTACAATACAAAGCATATTTATACAGGTAATATTATTTTCATTTAATTTACTTGCTCAAGGCCTACTGAACAAAGCACTGGGTTTCAATTCTGAAAGGTTTCGGTTTATTCAACAAATGGAAAATTCGAAAGCGGTGATTAGGACACTGTTGGTTCAAAATTGATTGTTGTTACAAAACGAAATGTAAGCGGTTTTGTCTAATGTTTCGTGAAGGTCCCAGGTCCCAGTAGATTAAAACGTATTGATCGTTTCTAAACGAGTTTCTCAGAAAAAAGAGTCTCAAATAAAAAAAGTTTTAATTGCGAACTTGCCCATAGTGACAAATTAGACGAATTTGAATTTGAATCACGAAACTTTACGAATTAATTTTATTTTCGGCATTGAAAAGTTTGAATGAAATACAGGGTACAAAGAAAGGCATTTTTTGACGCGATCATTAAAATTACATAAAAAGTTTTAAAAAGAATTTTCCATTATGCTATGGCTCGGCGCCATATCGTGAACATTTCAAAAAGTTTATAAAGAAAATGTGAGTAAGCGGACGTTTGGAGTTGTTGGAGGAATTCCAGTTTGATAAATAGCGTTTTTTGTTGAATTACTTTACCTACATATTTTGAGAAGTGTATATTGATTAGCGTGGACTAGCTAAAGTTTATGATAATTTCAAATAGGGAATCGTCGGCTTGTCAATTAGAATTCTTTAAGCGCTGATTTCTGTCGTAGATCATTTTTTTAATGGGTGTGTTTAATTGAAACCCAAGAACAGAAACATAGGATTCTTCATCAGAATTGAGGGAGCTATAAATTACATTTTAAATCTTTGTTGACACACGATATAGTAAGTAAAGTATATCAGTCTGATTTACAGCTGACACTGTTTGTTAATTGCAAACACTGCAGACTCATTTTCATTCAGACGTCTGGGCCTCGGATAATTCCCAACTTTGTGTTAAATCTGTCTTGATTGTAGTGTTGTTCTGGTTCTCTTGACTTATATGGTATTGGTGTCTGCGCATTGGTTCTTGCTCTTTTTCGCCCATGGGATGTATGATTTTGTTCTTGATCAATTTGAGAACCGTTTTGAACAGGACAATCTCTTGCTTTATTTGCTGATTTATCTTCTGCTATAAGCGGGTCGACGTTTACGAATGTAACGATTGGACAAGACAGCACTCCAAGATATAGATGAAAACTGATTAAATAAAATCACAGCCTCGATTGTCGACTCGGATGAAACCGGATCGATTCCCGAAATAGTCGGCCAATAAACCTCATATGCACTAAAACGGGTCGAAGAGACGGAAGCTGGATAGTAACCAGGGTCGATGCACGAGGCGGCCCCCAAATGTTAGTAGACCGCAATGTTGCTTGAGACGGCGATGACTTATAAAGAGCACGTCTGATAATTATCCACCCGCACAATAAAGTCAAGTGAGTTTAGATTAGGTAGGAGTGAGTCAGTTGAACACTGGGACACGCCGACCCCCGGTCAGTAGTAAGTAAGTCATCACAGAGTAACAGATGACTAATTACGGAGTAGGTACAAATCGTGACTTGACTGGCAAAAAGTAATGAATCAGAATTTGAACCTGAAACCGGTGGGCCTGAAAGAGAATAGAAGAGAGAATAAACAACAAAAGAGAGAAAACAGGCAAAGTTGGAGGACAGAGTCAAATCCGTAATTTAATACGGAGTCACAGTCCTGAAACTTGATTGACAGGCAAGATTAGGTCAACGTAAGTTCAAGGTTGGGTTGGGTTAGACCAGAATTCCATTGCTTTGTGTGAGACCCCTTAATAGTGGACACTCATGAGAAATGGAAATAATGAAAGAAGAGTTAATGAAAGAATACCATGCCTTTTTATGCAGAGGTCCCCGTTCATAGGCAGACATATTATTGTCATACATTTAATACTAAAAGTTAATTTCAAAGACGACATAGTTTCGCAGCTACAAGTCAAAATATAAATGATTGACATTTAATTACTTTCCAGCTGTCTGTATTATATGTCAACCCGAAAAGCAAACGTCCTTGTCAGTATTTGTAGGTACAAGCCTCCATATTGAGGCCGTCTGTTTGTTTGTTTGGTAATTCCATCATTCCGAATTCGGAAACATAATATAGTGCTCTCGTATTTACCTGTGTAGTGGACAGTTACTAGGTTAGACTTGTATTGATTCACTTAGCTCCAATACTGGATGGTTCTGTTATTATGTCTTGGTACATTTGTGATAGCAGTAGATAATATTCCTATCTAAGACTCGTAAAGAATGCTCATTAGACATTAATTTCGATGTAGTTACGGATTTGGTGACCTTTTTCACTATCTTTTTGAGGTCGAGAAGAAAGTAGGTAGGCGTTGTTATGACAGTAAAGTGGACTCACTTGCATCCGCGGACGTTGCAACAACGTCTACAACAAGCTACTCGACACCGCAATTATTTTTAATTAATTTATTAGGGAACGTTCATATCCGACGGAACATTCGTCGCGGATTATCGGTCGCAGAACGCCAGAGCTTATAAATGTATAGTAAAACAACTAACCATTCACACTCAACCGATGATACGTTAGTGCGTCAAAGAACATTCGATGATACGCTTGACGTATTTTCCGTCAGATATGAACCTTCCCTTAGACCTTTAATTTTCCTATAGTCGACTTTAACCATTCTCACGGAAAGACGTCCAAAAGTTTAAAATCTTACAGAATAAATATATAGACTCGCTTTTTTCGATAATTATGTAATGTTTTTGCGTAACCTTGACCTTGAGTCTTTGGAAGAAAGTCAAACCAAATCACAACTTGGTTTTATAACTTTCTTTAATACAGATTTACAAAGTTTGATTACCTTTATTTGTTTCACACTGATTTATGAACTCTCCCTCTTACAGCGAGAAGGCCTCCCAGCACTGGGAACATTTATAGGATGATAATGATATAAGAACCTCTTTGCAGCACTGCCCTGAAGCCGCACTGGTGTCAGCGAGGGTGTTAGCTGCTGAGGGTGCTCCTGCCACCCGCTCCGCATCAGGGGTAGAGCGAAGACCTTCAGCCCCTAGGCCTCCACTCTGCAAGAGGGGGTCTGGATCCCTGCTGTCAGGTTCGCCGCCTACATCCAGGTAAGTGGAAGATGACATAACATGAATATTATGAAATTACTAAAAAAAAGCTTTAGGATTCGCGTTAATGCGTCGGGTCGCGGGAGTAATGAATACCGTGACCAGGACTGGACCTCAAATGAACCCTCCCGGGGTTCAATGATGATTTTGCCACGATAAAAAGAAAAGGCGTTAATGCGTATAAAAAAAAGTTCAAGATATTTTCCTAATGTCAGCCACAGTGCTTCTCTATGTGAGACCTCCTCTCACATAGAGGGCCACTACGGCTGTAAAACATAATTAGACTGATCTATATCTTTTATTCACATTTATGCCGTGGGTTCATCGATATTTTCGTATACAAAAATTATTGCATTTTGATAACGATCTCAATGTAAACACAACTCTTAATGGAATTCGTATCGAAATTCAGATTGCTTTACAACGATCAACGATCGTATCTTTCAGTAATTATGCGATTACAGGCTCATCAATTTATGTACAAGTTACTCGTATAAAATTGTCGTAGCATTTCTGTGATTTATTTCTGCCTCGTAGCTTACTAAGTTGTAGTAATTTATTAACAAAATTTCGGGAAATTCTACAGAAAGCTATAGAACATTCCAGTACCCCAGTAGCACGAGTTTTCACTATTTTACTTTACAGAGTTTTTCAAGTATTTACAGCGTTTCTTGTATGAAAATATGGAACAGCGCCTCTGGTGTGCGGAGAGGGAACCAATTTTTTCCTTAAAAATTGTCAATTTGAAGTCGTCAAAGTTCCAGTTTACTTTACGTCTCAAATACTGAAAACTCGTGCTGACGGTACTGAAAGGTACAGTTTCACTGCCAATTATAACAGTGATATTCGCCCGTAGCTAACAAGACTACACAGTAGCATTTCAAAGAGAAAACTAACTAGTTTGATGTTCACATTCTCGTCAAATTCTACAGAAAGTACTTTAAATTCTACGAGATACCCAACGTATAGTCATCACTACATGACATTCGTAGCCTCGTAGCACTAACGAGACTACGCCGTAGCATTATAAAGACACAACTAACCACCGATGTTCATAAAGATTCTACGGAATGTACAGAAAGCACTAACAACTCTATGAGAGGTACATTCGCGTAGCCATTATAGGCATGAGACACGTAGCCTCGTAGCACTAACGTGACTACGCCGTAGCGCTACGTAGACAAACCAACACTCACACATGTCTTTATACAGGGTGAATTTTCCAACTAGGCGTGTATGGCTATATCCAAATCTATGAGGAATGTGAGAGGAAAAAAAACATTGAAAGGAGTTCCTAGGCCTGAATCATGGGATTTTAAAAATTAAAAAATCCTGGCCAGGAATCCGTAAACCCGTAGATTTTTTAATAAAAAATCATTTTGTTTAATACACCATTTGATAGCTTTGCTAATGAGATATAAATTCTGGAAAGCAAAATTCTTCGTAGCCATCCACGCCTATTTTAAAAATTCACCCTGTATAGCTTTTGTCTTTGTGTGTGTGCGTTTTTACGCACATTAACTAGAAAATTCTGTATACTTCTAGTACTTCAAAAGTCTTTCTACATTACCTGGATGAGTTGGACGTACGAAGTTTTAACATTGTTTAGTTTTCTAGTCTAGATTGAAAAGTTTGTTCGGAAACGTTTTACACACTTTGTTGCTCGAAGTAATTTTCCGCACTTCATGTTAGTAGAGATTGTTTCACGGTCTTTCTTGGGTGATTGAAGAGCGAAAAAAACATTGAAGTGTGTTGAAGATAGAGTATCGTTGAAATATTTGTTTTGAATTGGAAAAAAAGTAATAATATTTAAAGAGAGTGATCCATGGAATTGTCAAATTAGAGTTCACCTTTTAACTATCATAATCGTTATAAGAAAAGGTATAACCATCTACCGTTTTTTTTTTCAGTGGTGGACAATCATTCAAATCTGTTCTCCTATACTATGTGGAGCCCAGAGGACTTTTTTATTTGACGGTGTAAAAACCACCCTGTCGGGTCATGAAATGGAGGATTGCGTCTCCCTTAAGCATTCCGCCTCCTTTTTCGCTAGGATTATTGTTTCGCAGAAGGTGGTGACTGCTTCTTTATCTTTCTCGTTCCGTACCCAAATCTGAACTGACTGACTGCCTGAACCATGTCTGGATGCAAGTCGTTCTATAACCTTCTTCACTTAAATGTGAGATGTTAAACCAATGAACGGTCAGATCTTTTATATAACCACTTTTGCCATTTTTCTCTTTTTGTGCATGCCGAGGTTGTGCGAACGAATTACCGTGACCCCGGAACTTAAAAGGCTATTAAAGGACACCGTGGATTTTATTCACTACGAGTCTGACAGTCTCTCCCGCTCTGCCCTGCGTGTGAGGACTCATATTTGATGATTTTACCACGCTAAAAAATGGTTCTCTTTTCGTAGTACCTACAACGGAGTTTATGTTTGTGTCGTGGTCATATCTTCAAATGAGTTCTCGCACCCAAAGCAGGACGGTCATCACTTTCAGACTCATACTAACTAAAATCCACGGCATTCTTTCAATAGACCTTTAGGTTCTAGGATCACGGTAACCTGATAAGACAGTCCCGCGAACATTGGTGTATAAAAAAAAAATAATGCAATCCCCTTGAGGTCTTTAAGAGGCTTGTAAAACCGCTTATCGAATGGTTAATAAGCAAACTTTAACCAAAGAAAACCTGACATGCTTTTAATAGTAGCGCTCGCAGTTGGCAACTTTGCTTATTCCGCGGGGAATTTGAATCTTATGTTAATAGAAATTAGGTTAAAGTTAAACTGACTTGCTACTATTTAGCTAATTATATTATGAAGGCCACGATTATGCAATACATATTCTAGTGCAAACGCGTGGACTGTAACATTTTTCTATAACGTGGCGAAGGGTAGAAAGAAATATTTATTTTTTTCTTTTATTAAGACTTAGGCACGCTTTTAACCACTATCTCGCCTGATAGTAACATTATATTTGTTTATATTGCCTCAATTTTCCTGCTTTAGGAACGAATAGTGTTTTTTTTATTATTCGAGTTATAGTAGCCCTTTTGTTAGGTAAACCGACAGTTTTAACAAATAGAGAAATGTTGTAACGAAACAATCCTGTATTTGGTCAATGTATTATACTTACCCCTTGAAATTATGGGTTATGGGACATCTCGCCCACGAAAAAACTGGCCCTAAGGCCAGATGTCCCCTTTTTGAAATGTGCATGGGTATATTCGCCCGAACCAATTTAGAAGAACGGGCCAGATGTCTTCTATTAAATAGTGAAGGGATATTTCGTCAAGATCGTATATTTTTAATTAAATATTGCGGCTAGCACGGCACGCTAGTTTAAATGACATTATCCGTCGTGCTCTTGTCACCGCCGGGGTGCCAGCCGTTTTAGAACCCAATGGCTTGGCACGCGACGATGGGAAGAGACCAGATGGGATGACTGTAATGCCTTGGAAGTTGGGTAGACCTTTGGTGTGGGATGCAACATGTGTCGACACCCTTGCGCCATCCCATCTTTCTGGTACTGCATGCTGTGCTGGTGCGGCTGCTGCAAGTGCCGAAAACCTCAAACGGCGCAAATACATTAGCTCGACTAATAGCTATGTGTTTGAGCCGTTTGGGGTTGAAACACTAGGGCCATGGGGTCCGAGCGCCCACCAACTTTTCAAAGACATCGCTAAGCGTATAGTCGACGCCTCGCGTGACCAGAGGGCTGGCCTATATCTTGGGCAAAGGATCAGCATTGCGATCCAACGAGGCAATGCCGCCAGCGTTTTGGGCACTTTCCCCATTGACAGCGATGTGGATGAATTTTTCGACGCCCTGTAATCTTTAGTTTTATTTCGATCTTTTTTGTAAATCTTTATTTTCTATTCTTATTTTCTTATTTTCTATTGATTTTATAATCTTTATTTTTAGTTTTTAAATGTAGTATTTTAGTAACTAGTTCTGTTCATTGTGTTAAAAACCTAAATAAATATTGCCATAAAAAAAAAAATATATTTCTGTTCATTAATAATCAACATAAGTACTAGGCAAGCATAAGTTCAAAGTGGTATGAAGCATACGATTTTTTTAAGTGGTATGTGCTTAAATAATCCTCCTGCCTAGAATTATTTAAGTACATACCACTTTGAACTTATGGTTGCCTGGTACTTTTGCTGATTAAATTGTTAGTGAACAGATATTTAATTAAAAATATACGATCTTGCCGAAATATCCCTTCACTATTTAATAGAAGACATCTGGCCTGTTCTACTAAATTGGTTCGGGCGAATCTACCCATGCACATTTCAAAAAGGGGACATTTGGCCTTAGGGCCAGTTTTTTCGTGGGCGAGATGTCCCATAACCCGAAATTATGGGTCAAATAGTGTAGCTTTAAATGTCATAGAAAAAATTTCATACCTACTTGATACATGGCAAATTTTAAAATGCTCGTACTTGACATTAAAACTGATAGTTTTAACAACAAAAACCTCGCTGATCCACGGTTACATTTTATTAAAAACTCATTACTGATACACATTTAAAAAAACCTATCCCCAAAATAATTGTTTATGTATTCGATTTTCGGGAAAAACACAGCCCCTAAAGCAATCAGTGCACCTGTCAAATTATAATAAACAATAGAAGACTGAAGAGTCCCAAACAAACAACATTGTTCCATGTTTATAAAATAGTGAATATTTAATCGTTTATGTTTAGCATTTGGCACAGATCGGGAAGAATTAAGGAGAATTAAATTGTCGCCCAGAGGCTGAGCCGTGGCGGTGGCGCTCGGAAAAATCCGTCACGATTATATTTCCTGGCTTGCTGGTAGGGTTGTCAAAAATGCATGCAAAAATATGAATTTTGAAACAACGTTTGGAAAACAGATAATTATTAACAAACTAGATACTAGATCGGATGGAGCAATCATTTACTGAGTTTTAAGAATGAAATAAAGAATATTAAGCTAAATTAAACGAAAATAAAGAACTAAAACTGTGACAATGGACAGAGTTTCGAAAAGCGGTATTAGAAAAGCCAAAAGTAGATATTTCGTGTAATAACAAAGTACGCCAGATTAAACGATGACTCTCAGCAGCCAATATTATGACAATACCGTTAAAAGTGTTAGAAAAACGCGATTGTCACTTTCCAAAACTTTCGGATAATGTTCAAAGATCTTGATCATTCTATTCTCAGTTATGTGACAACCCTATACTCACCCGTGTTATAGCCGCAACGCAACGCACTTTGCTAATAGCATTAATTTAAATGAATGATAGTCCTCCATTTATTCATTCGCTCGCAATATTTTGCAACAAGTGTGCGACTATCATGGAAATGGATTAGATATACGATTATATATTATATTATATTATTATATATATTATTATATACGATTCCGGAGTTGGTAGTCTCATAATTTCATCAGGAATTTCTATTTGTACAAGCTTTTATTGAATTGCCGTATTTATAAGTAAATTGTGTAGACCATATCTTGCAAGCTGATATTGAACTCTTTCTTCATAACTGAGCTGGCTGATGTATTTTAATAATAAAATAACTTTGAAAGATTCTCGCGCAAACAGAGAAGGAGGAATGTGAAATAAATGCGCAATAGAATCTTAAAATTAACATTTTTGAGCAGAGCCATTGCATATTATTATCGTTTATGTACCACATATTTTTATAAAAGTCGTTTCTTAAATGTTATTCTTCTTTAAACATAATAAAAGTCCATCTAAAAGTACTAGCAGCATATAAACGCAAAGGAGATCACAAGTTACATCCAAGCTTCGTTTGGAACATACCAACAAGATATCTAGACATTCGTGTGTGCCTAGAATTATTTATGACCAACTAATGTGCTGCCTTCGCGGTACGCTTGTTTCTTTATAGCAGTTCATTTGAACGTCTGAGGGTAAATGTTAGCTTATTTACTACAGTGCTGTGTATCTAACAACTTTGTTTATTTTGTCTAGTTACTGTAAATGAGTTAGATAAACGTGTTAGTTAAGATTTTGTTTGTTTTCGTGTGTTTGTAAGACATGTGGGGTACTTGTAGGGATAAGATAGTCAGTTAGGTCGTAAAGTGTTATAATTAGCTGAAACTGTATAAGGTTCTGTCCTCGTTAGTGTGAGTTCATAATAAATTAATATTGTGTTACAAAATGTTGCTTTGTAGAAAGGTTTTGTAGACCAAGACGAGTTGGGTTGCTTACATTTACTTCTAGTAACAAATATGAAGCCTGTGTGCTTTTAGAGGTGGGCAAATATAATTAGTATCTAATTTACAAAAGTTTAGGGTGTGAGCTAGTCGCTTTTATTCGTCACTTGTTGACATTCTTTTATAAAATACTACAAACTACGGCAGAAAAATTCGTAGTGAAATTTTTCTGTCTTTGGTTACCTATAGTCCCGGGACTGCGCTAAATGTTCGCTGCGGCTCTGGAACGCAAAGAGTAATTGAAGGAACATGGTGGTTTAGGCAAATCTGGGAGTCCTTTCTTGGGTAGAGTTAGCAGGGATTTTTTATTCTAAAAAATGTGTGTTGAAACTTTAAACTTGGCAATTACTCGCACCAACGAGCCATTTTATGAATATTATTGCTAATCGTAATTTAGTTTAATATTTTGGTTAAAAATCATTCATACAAGAATAAAAATCACGAACACACCTCTATCGAGCTAGAGCAATTATGCCTCTACCTGTGTTCAACTGTTCAATAATTATCAAGTTATCGAGTAAGCGGTTAAGTTCATAATTGGTGCGGACGCCGCTAGCTACCTATTATGATCTGTCAATTTACGGTCACTTATGTTCTGTTCGTAATAATAGCACCTGAGTGTTACCTTGATTGTTATGTCAGTATGTTCTGGATTGGATGGAATTATCATATGGGGACATACCACTGAGTGAATTTTTTTTACGTGGTAAATTCATCAAATGAGTCCTCCCAACCTGGGCAGGGTTGGAGGGACTGTTAGACTTGTACTGACTAAAATCCATGGTGAAAAGCCAAAGAGCTACGTAAAGCCGTTCTTGGGCCTTGGAAGCTCGTTAGTCCTGCGACCTCGGTAGGCTTTGTTCTTGTAAGGGGGCCTCGTCATAATGCTGATTGCTCTTTGTGATGCGCGTGGAACACAACGCGCCGTCGACCTGAGCATGGTCCATAGTCATACAGCGAGTCGCCTATTACTTGCCGTCCGCAGGCCCGATGATGATCCATTAATCGAGGGTGTAGCTATACTTAATGTATATTCCAGTATTTTCAATGTTTGTTATCTAAGCAATTGTAATGACCTAGGTACACCTGGCGTCTAAAGGTTGGTCTAAAGGACAGAAATGAATAATTCATCCTCAATAACCAACCTTCTTATTCTAAGATTCAAATTCCAAGAAGCCAAGGTTACACGTGGACGAATAGTGAAACTGAAAGTTCTGCTCTAAAAGCGAGTCCCACAGCCTCACAGGATCACAATACAGACTAGCACAAAAGATGACTCACAGTTGAAACAATGGGAATCACTTCTACACGTTCCTATTCTACTGTACCTAGTTTTTAATGTCAAATGTCAGTAGGGTAACTAGATTTCCCGTATCTATTTGGGCTGTCCCGAATTTCAGCTAGGATTGTTTGCTGTCCCGAAAGGCGAAGTTAATGCTGGATGAAGGAATGCAGTACATTGGCCCGATTTTCCCGTAATTTTAAGATTTAATGGTAAAAATTACGTACATAATATTAAATGTAGTATTTAATATTCATTTATTATTCATCACTAAAGAAAGACCGAGTTTGTTAAGTCCTACAAGTTAATTTGAGGTTTTTTTGTGATTTTTATTAATTTAAATTTTATTGATTTAAGCCGTTTATAGGAATTTCAGTGTTTGATAAAATTGTAGGCTATTTAGTTAATCATTCCACATTTTAAAATTAATTTACTAATTGTTAGTTTCATTATTGTTTTTATTTGAAAAGTCATTTGTTTCTAATATTATGCTATTTATTTGATTAATCCACATTTCTCTTTCCAAGAAATATAATAATTATAGTGCGTTAATATTTTTTTTACAAAAGTAACTTTAGCAAAATTTTTTAACTAAAAATTAATGTTGATTTGTTTAAAAAATAACCTGTCCCGCATTTGAACCTCAAATCTCGCATTTTATATGCTGTTGTCCCGAAAAACTCATGTCAGTAGGTACCTTTTTTTTTTTTATCGTGGCAAAATCATCAAATGAGACCTCCAACCCCGGGCAGGGCGGGAGGTACTGTCAGACTTGTACTGACTAAAATCCACGGTGTCCTTCTGTAGCCCTTTATGTTCCGGGGTCACGGTAATAGAATCAGTAGGTACCTACGTGATACAAAGCCGACGACAGAGGCACAAAGCTACCAAGTATTCATGCATTATGCACTATGTTTGAGTAACCATTATTAGTTCTGGAGATGGTCTTGTTGCTACTTCTAGAGCATTTGAATTGATAATGCTTTATCTCGGGACTGGGACAGATAGGTAATCTTATATGCTTAGCCTTTTACCAACTACTCGTATGTTTATAGATGGAATAAAAGAAGTAGTTAAAAGGAAATTAAATATAAAGAATCGAATGTAACATTGTAAATGTGCATGCTTTTATTTTAAGCAAAACATGACACAATAACGCCTCTTTATACTAGAATACGTAGGTAATTATTTTAGTTTTTCTCAATTCCTTTTGGTCGAAATATGTTTCAATTCGATCCAGTAACTTGTGAGTTTTTTAAAATCTTATTTTTTAAAGCAATGTAAACGAATTACTTACTATTTATTTCCATTATAACTGCGTCCAGGCCGAAATCACTATAGGTATTACCCACCTTCCAACCCAGATACTGTGTCACATGATACCCCTTGTTAAGACTGGTTGTCCGACTTCGGCCTTAAGGCCACTCGCTTTATGAAATTCAAAAGGCTCAATGTAAAGGGCTCAAAGGGCAGGGCGGAACAGACTGTCAGACTCGTACTAACTAAAAACCACTGTGTCCTTCAATAGCCCTTTACGTCCTGGGGACACGATAAAATAAGTCCCGCGACCAATCCTTCTAGATTACTACAGATATTATAAGAAAAAAAGTAATCTCTCTTTCTTTATATTGTAGACGAAACTAGTTGGCTGTGATTCTTATCTGCCTGTCTCTCTCTCGAGAACACAGCGATTTCTTCGTCCGTTTCGCGGAAATCTCATTAACTTAGTTCATCGTATCATCCATCTTTGCTTATTTATATATCCCAAGGCATTGCAGCTAGGGACACCTTTAAGTTTTAATGTGATGTCTTTGAAAATTTCTTTGCTTTGGAGCTGAAGATAAGATTTCGTAGCAAGAAATGTAAAGGACAGGTTTTTTATTTACTTTTAATCTTGTTTTTCTTGAAAAATACGTTTGTCTTTAGTTTCCTTTTTTATAACGAAGGATTTCTTTTAACTCCATGTTCTGTAAGAAGTTTTTTGTGTGAACATGAAATAAAAAGGAGTATTTGAGGATCTTGGAAGCTATTGTTCCTACATAGAACGCACAACGCGCCATCGACCCTGGCATGGTCCATGGTCGCACAACGAGTTGCCTCACCACCCGCATGCCCGCGGCGGAGATCGTGTGCCGACGTCCGTCACCGTGGGCGTCTACCACTGCGGCTGGGGTGAACGGAGGATGCTGTCCTCTCCCAACGCGGTGCGCCTCGTCCTTCGTTAGCACGGCTGCTTCGCAGAAGAAGGCGACCGCTTCCCACACACAGTTTAACTACTGCTACTACTAATTAAGATATTTTATCGCGGTGTGAAAATCTCGTGGGATAATTACCAAACGTAATGCTGGAGTCGCCGTAACCTTGTATTTTAACTACCTACCAGTTTTCTTCACGAAGTCTTGGCTAAACAAGCAGCCATGCTTTCAATGCAAATTATTTCTTGACAATGATTTATAACTTCGAAAGAAAAAGTTGGAAGTCTTTTCATCCCTAGGTATTATACCACTTTCATCGTAATTTACTTCGAAAAATGGAAAAGTTTTCCTCTTGAGGTTCTGTTTAGAAGAAAGAGCAATCTATATATTTGCAAATGTTACAAGTTTTAGCGAGCATTCTATCGAACGAGCATTTCCGCCTTGTGTGGACCGGAAAAGACTTGTCTGATAAAAATCAACCTGTTCCTTCAATTGCACTTTGCGTTTCAGGGTTGCGTAAACCTTTCAAGACTGATCGCGACCTTGAGGCTAAAGATTTATAAATGTTGTTTGTAACTGTTTTAGTAAAACGAGTAAAATACGATCAGTAATTTTATGATTTTCTAATTGTTGAAGTAACAAGGCACAATAGAAAACTGCTATTTACTTTTTAATATATTTACATAGAAAGTGGATATTGGATTCTTCGGAGTCTTTTAGATTCTCAGAAATTATAAGTTTTGTATTGATATGAAAATGTAACAACTTACGTGAACTTTATCACCACTTACATACTCATGTAAGTGGTGATAAAGTTCACGTAAGAAAATCAATTGATAGATTTTTCGATTCGATTCTTTTCGTTGAGTTTCACCAAATTTCAAGTACTCTTGACGTCGATTATCGCCAAAGTATTTTAACGCTCTTAAGGAAATCGGTGATAAATCTTGTGAATTTTAAAAAAAAGGGTATAGAAACTTATTCAAACACATTTTTTTTAATTCAATGATAGGTTTATTTTTGACTACTATCTCGACCGTAAGCGAACATGTAGTTTTTCACTTGAAAGTAGATAGTTACCTTATTATCACAGCTTTCATTAAAGTTATTACATCGACGGTTATCCTTGTTGCATAGGCTCCTATCGTTTGATAACGTAAATGTATCATATGTTATGAAATTGTTGTTTTGTTATATCTGAAAAGCGACATAACATAATATTTTGAAGGGAGGAAAAGGAAGTCTTAAAACATAATTAATTTAAGATGAGGGTCCCATGTGTAATAAAGACGTAAGTCATAAATTATGCAAGAATTTTTAAACGGAATTTTTGAGAGAAAAATATTTTCCTAAGACATATTTTATTTTGTAATACTTCAAGCAGAAAATCTACTCACTGTGTATCAATATGTGTTTGTTTTTCTAAAAGAAATACTATACCAAAAGAAAAAAGAAACATATTGCAGTAACATACACATTTAACTGTTAAATGAAATGTTTTATTCTCTGATTTGATGAAGTTCAGGAAGTTACATCAACATCTTATTCAGTTAACTGTCTTTTCCAGCCTTTATCCCATGTTACTTTTTTTTTTTTTTTTTTTTTTTTTATCGTGGTAATATCATCAAATGAGACCTCCAACCCCGGGCAGGGCGGGAGGTACTGTCAGACTTGTACTGACTAAAATCCACGGTGTCCTTCAGTAGCCCTTTATGTTCCGGGGTCACGGTAATAGAAATAAATCCCGCGACCCCGGCAGGCTTTGGCCCTCTGAGAGGGGGCCCCGTCATTTTGCTGACAGCTCTTTGAGGCGCGCGTGGAACACGACGCGCCGTCGACCCGGGCATGGTCCATGGTCGGACAGCGAGTTGCCCTTTACTCGCTGTCCGCATGCCCGCGCCTACGGTGGCCGGAGATCGTCTTGCGACGTACGGCGCCGTGGGCGTACACCACTGCGGTTGGGGCGGAGGGAGGACGCTGTCCTCTCTCTCTCGCGGCCCGCCGCCTCCTTCACGAGCATTACTGCCTCGCAGAAGGCGGCGACCGCTTCCCACTCCGTCTCGCTCCGCAGCATGGCCGAAACCAATGCCGGGCGCGAGAGGTCTCCGCCTATCGCCGCCGTGAGGACACGTCGGTGCTCTGCCCAAGCTGGGCAGTCTTGCACCGTATGCTCTACTGTGTCCTCCGGGCGATCTTCGCAGTGGTGATACCCCGGCGTTTCCTCCTTTCCCATCAGCCACAGGTACCTCCCGAAACTTCCGTGTCCGGTGAGGACCTGCGTCATGCGATAGGTCAGGACGCCGTGACGTCTCTCCAGCCACTCCTCAAAGAGGGGTCTTACCGCCGCGATTGCGGCGTGCCCGGCCGTCGGTTGCGACAGTCGTCCAATCCATACTACCCTGAGCTCGCGCCGGAGCTCTTCCCGCCGCCGGAGCTCTTCCCGCATCCCATGTTACTTGGGGCCGACTTTAGTTCTTTTGAAATCTCAGGTTATCAATTACTTAATTTTGATAGACAACATCTTTGATTTCTTGAAATGTAACGCTACAAAATGTGATTTTTATAATGACTACTCGCAGTGGTAGTTTGGGGCGTCTCATGGTGAACAACTGCTGTCTTTGGATGGGCAAGGAAAGTTAAGCAACGCAAGCCTAAGTATGTCTTTAGATGGATCATCAAAATTACTTTACTCTTGTCGAGGTCTGTCCGAGGATAAGATTATTGTGCCAAAATCGAAGTCATGTTGCTTTTTACTAAGATGCGATTTCAGATTTTACACATATTATAAGACTTCGTACTTTCATTTGTCATTCCTACAATTTCTGTGGCCCTATTCTGTGTCTCTATCTTCACAAAATTTCCAAGGTATAATAATCGTTATTAAAATGCAAATCTTCATTAACATGCAATCCTATTATTACATAATCGCATTACTGCCAGTCTCCTGCCTCGGATTAAATTCAGCTTCCGAATAATCGAACAATGTATTACGATTAATTGAATAGTAATATAATACCGAGTACAATCTGTTGCGAATCGAATATTGTCATGAATTTATTATGGTTTCGGCTTTGACATGAAAGCCGTCTTAAATATGTCCTTGTATTATGTAGATATGTACTTACTTAATGTACATAAATTATTCGATACTCGTCTTTGGATATTTACCTAGATTTTGCGTCGTTGTCGATGGAAAAATACATACAATCTGTTACAATACGTCAACGAATACGTACATGACGAAGATATGGTTTATTGGAGATACTAAGGGTGCTTCTTCACGCAACGTGAAGTCATTATCTACCCACCGGTTATAATCGAACCTACGGATTACGTATCTGACAAGAATTTGGTTTAAATATTTAAAATAAACAGGGTCAACTAAAACACCAACTAGCTGCCTTCGAAAACTATCATAATTAGAAAGTGTAAAACAGTACCCTCAGCACGAGTTTTCAGTATTTGAGACGTAAAGTAAACTGGAAGTTTGACACTTTCAAATTGACAATTTTCAAGGAAAAAAATAGTTTCTTTTTTGCACAACAGAGGCGCTGTTCCATTTTTTCATACAAAAACAATGTAAATACTGGAGAGACGCTGTAAAGAAAAAGAGTGAAAACTCGAGCTAGGGGTACTGTTTGGTCGCGGGACTTATACCATCTACGTGACCCCGGAACATATAGAGCTATTGAAGGATACCGTGGATTTTAGTCAGTACAAGTCTGACATTCCCTCCCGCCCTGCCCGGGGTGGGAGGTCTCATTTGATGATTTTACCACGATAAAAAAAGGGGTACTGTTTATCTTTCAAAGCAAATTCTTGTGAAATACGTAATCCGCGTAGGTTATCTAATTGTTTTGTTTACTTGGACGATGTTATTACCTCGCATTACTAAATAAACGCTCATTCCTAACCCGAATGAAACACCCCAACTATTTAGTAAATTAAAAGCTTGTTTAAGTAAATTTGTCATTAATATTGTGTGTCTCAAAGAGTAACGTGAAGACACAGTCCACCTACTGTGTCTTTTTTAAACCAGATAGCCGTTCATTGACAACATTTCAAAGTTTAAGAAAAAGCTCGTTTTTATCAAACCTTTGACTAAGAAAGTCCCTTTTTAATTACGCCTACAATTTTTTAAATCCTAAAGTAGCTGTAAGAATATTTAAGAAAAGGTTTTTAGCTCTTAAACTGAAGCATTAATTAAGAATCTCGTTGCTAACGACTAGGAAGGAGCCTATTACATAATTGTTAGTACTATAATGATTGTACATTGTGTTGTACATAGTTTGTTTTGTAAACAAAAGGTTGTTGGTAAACAAACATTGAAGATGTTTGTCTTGTCAAGTGAACATTTGTGTTTGTTAAATTGCTAGTTTGTATTTTGATGTCTGTTTTGACGAATTTTTGTGAAAATGCAGACGTTTCGTATGTTAAAATGATATTCATACCAGCTTGCCCATGCCTGATGAGAGCCTTCCTCGATAAATTGGCTATTCAAGGCAAAACTTTTTTTAAAATTCGAATCAGCAGTTCCAGAAATTGACGTGTTCAATAAAACATACTATACAGCTTTATAATATTATTATAGACGTTACTAATTCTCTTTTATCACTCTCTTTTTCTTCTTTTTTTCTGCCACAACTCTCTTGAAGTGACACTATACCTACCTAATAGAAGTAAATCGCATTTGACTAGAATAAACAAGTTCATCTGAACTTAGAATATCTCTTATTACATAATGGATACTTTCTAACAGGTAGGCTTTTTGCGTCTTAATTTTCAACGTATTTTATGGGATCAACATCGAATTATGTAGCCAAATAATTTTATTGAGTACAAAATTGATTGAGCGGTTCTATTACCATGCAAACTATAACTAGCCTTTTAAATACTCATCTCAAATAACTGAAGCTTACGAACATCAATTGATTAATAGGTACACTTTGTTAGTTTCGAGTTATAATTGGGTCTACAAGGTAACTAAGACAAGGGACCTTAACCACATAGGTGTAGCCAATTATATGAACAAGGGAACTTTGAGACCAATTAGTAAAAGGTTTTGAGGGTAACTATTGAATTGTATTATTAGTGATGTTTCAAGGTTCTCTAGAAATTTCTAAATACCAGCTCGTTTTGTGGGTATATTACTAAGTGGCAATTAGCTTGCCATTTATTTAGCAGAAAAGAGCCTGAGGCTACATTAGCGTATAACAAGATCTGATCTAAAGAGCGATAACAATTAATGCTTAAGACGGTACATGGCTACACCGTGCATCAGTAAATCGTAGACTAATGTAGCCTTAGCTCGGGTCAACGGCGCGTTGTGTTCCACACGCGCCTAATTGAGCTGTTAGCAAACTGACGGTAATAGAGCAAGAGAGCCAAAGCTTGCCAGGGACGCGGTACTGTCTAGGTAACACACAGGTAACCGTGGCCCTGGAACGTAAAGGGTTACTGAAGGAACACCGTAGATTTTAGTCCGAGGTACAAGTCTGACAGTTCCTCTCGCTCCGCTCCAAGTAGGAGGACTCATGATTTTACCACGATAAAAAAAAGGTTTACGGTGTACAATTTACCAACACACATACATACACAATAAAAATAAGTATAAGTAAGATATTATACATACAGTCGATTGATAGTATAAGACCCATATATCATCATAGTTTCCAATTCAATTCCTCATCCTACTCAACTTCAGAACAAAAATTGGACGTTACAGACGAGAAAATTATTAAATGCGTCACAAAAGTTGTGAATAAAAAGCGAATTGATTATTATTTGTCAATATAAAGTTAAACAGCCAATAAGCTCTTCATTTCACGACAAAATCACTCCCAAAGCGTGATCACTGAACTAAACGAGCGTAAAATTGAATTTATCCATGTTTCGTTTCACGACTGTTTTCACTTCAAAACACAGTCAGCCAATTTGCCATGCGAAATATTTGGATACGTGTCCTGAATTTATATAAACCCAAAACTTTGTGGGTCCTTTATTATGTTAGGGTTGCCATCTCTAAAATTTGGAAACCAGGACAAGACGCGTGGAAACCCCGGATTTTAGAGTTCAGAATCCGGACATGAGTCGAAGTGCACACCGTGGTAATGCGTCTTACGGTGAAGTGTACGTGTATCGCGGGCGGCCTGAGACTCTAAATTTTAAACCCGGGCTAAAAATGAAGCCTCCCCGGACGATCCCTGGATGCCTTTTAAATTAGGACAAGCCCGGGGAAACCCGGACGGATGGCAACCCTCGTCCTTTATATAAAAAATAGCTATCTTCTACCCGTCGACGTCGTGTTGAGTTCGGGAACTACCACAAGTACCTTCCACTAAGCCAATTCTAGTTCCAACGCGAGCTTACTCCACTTAGGTCTTTGCTCTTGAGTTAAATGGAGGCCAAGAGGAAATCAATTTATAAAAAAAAAATCTGTATGCTTTTATCGACATCTGTGAAGCTGTTAAGGGCGACAAAGGTAAAGATAGAATAGGATACACACGAGTTGCTTTCTCATATTATATTTTCTTTTCATAAAATGTCCCATTTCTGGATAACGTGCGTGTCCCCGATTTCTTCCAAGAGCTTCGAAATTCGTTCAGTCGTAAATATTTCTAAAAGTAACAGACGACGACCTACCGATCTACTTTCGCATTTATAATATGACAGTTGGTAGCTAAGTTGGGCAGACATTTTGAAGCACCCGAGCGTAAGTATGACACATTGAGCTTTTCTAAGTTTCTGATGAGTTTCTGTAACACAGATATAAGTGACAGTGACGTCTCTCTAAGGCATCTCTAACTTATTGGAGCATTTGCTTGTGATTTTGAGCATTAAGGCCTTTTATAGAGCGAAGTTTAGTCTTAGCTTAACCTCAGCTTAGTTTCGCTTTATCCAAAAATGTACCTTACCTGCCTACCATTAATGTACGAGTTATAGATGTGGCACCAAAAACAATGAGGCAAGCACTGACCTGCGTGCCTTCCCGATTGTTAGTTTCAGAAGCTGCTAGACGCTTCTGAAAGTCAATTTAGATTGTCATCGACACACTTAGAAAAATAATTCTTATGCGGAGCACAATTTCGAGAGTTTTAGGGATTTAGGTCATGTTGTTTCGAGCCTGACCACGTGTAAGCAAATGTTTTTATAGCAGTAAGAGGAATAGCTAGGTTTGAAAACAGATTCAGTTGAAATGGTAAAAATAAATCCGCTGTATCGTTTTCTGAGATATGAGAACGATTTGTTTGGCGTGTTTATAGGAAAATGTGGATTTTAGATATTTTTGTGCAGAAATTGTATTATTTTACCTGAATTATGCTGAAAGAAGCCAAGTTGGAATGGAAACATTTAAGCTATTTTTGTTGTAGAAACTTTTGGAGAAAGAAATTACAAAATAAGGTTAATATATTTACGTATTTCCATAAAAAGAACCTTAATGTGACATAATTAGAATTCTTTCTTTGTTTTTCAGCCCCAGTTTGTTGAAAAACAAAAGAAAGAAAGTCTCATAACTTTGAATAAGCACCTGAATAACCTTCCGAAGGGCAAATTTTATTTGTGACGTTATAAAAACTGTGTACCTTCGTAATGTTCGTTCTTTACGAGATTGTTCCTGGTTTATGACATCTTTCTATTTATAGATGTACATAATTATTTCGTTGTAGCTTTAAGTCCTATATCGGGGCGATAAAGTGGCTTTTTCATTGTCGTAAAAGTTAGGTTTTCTGGACAGTTTGTCTTTATAGGTGGGTTATGTTGGCTCGTAACTGAGATAATAATGAGAATTTTTATTGGGTTTTTGAGTACTATCGTTTGATTAGAACTATTTGCTAGGTACCTAAAGGGAGACTTATCTCATTTCCGTGACCCTGGAACATAAAGGGCTATTGAACGACTCCGCGGATTTAGTCAGTACGAGTTTGACAGTCCCTCACGCCAAGCCGCGGGTGGTACCAAGATAAAAAGGGTGTAAAGAGCAACTTCATGAAGCCAATAGGCACACTCACTACTCATGCCGTCGTTGGCTCTTCTTTGTTTTGCTTATACCACGCGTAGCATAAATAATTACGTCTTTTTACTCTACCAAGAACATTCAAAGTTATTTCATAACAATTCGACATATTTTTCGGATATAGCGCGACCCGTATACGACTCAAGCTGAAACTGAATTTTAAGCTAATTATACTTTTGACGACATAATATATTTAATTAAATTCAACCATTCATACGCGTTACGTTAGGCGTTTGACCCTATGGAGGCCCCGTGTCGTCGTTACTTTGAGGTGTGCGTAGAACATAATGCGCCATCGATTCGGGCCTAGCCCTTGATCGAACGGTGAGGTACCCATTATTCACCGTCAAGCCATCACCTTTGTTGCCAGAAACCACCCGGTAACAAAACAAACATACTCTTCTTTTTTATAATAAGTAAATATACCTACATAAATCAAATCAAATCAAATCGTTTATTTCAACTAAGCCAAGTATAGGCACTTTTGAAATGTCAAGACAAAAAATAAAACTAGTGCTAAAAATAGTTATGGTGCTACAGTCCCAGTCACATGACATAAAAACTGTGAAAGTACCGTAGGTGCTCATTCCAAAGCGTAGATCTCAATGGAGAAGAATGAGCAAGAAACTCCATGGACACTCTTTTTCAATCGCCAAAATGATTACAGAGCTTTTGTTACATCATTCATCATCAGGTGGTACATTATGTGAGAACGATGTGGCAAGTTATTAGTGTCCATAGTAAATATAAAAAAAACGACAAAAATAAAGTTATTAATTATTAAAATAGTCCGTGGCAGCTAAGAGATGACCAGTCCCAACTGACAGCGCCCGTTCACGAACATGACACATGTATCAGCACCATTCAGCTCAACCATTTTGAAGGGAGCTAAACGATCCGACACACACGCCACCATCAGCGAGACATTTGAGTGAGCATGACATACTCTCAACCGCCAGGGTATTCAAGTCAATAAGAGACGTAGGTACTCAGTGAATGATAGCTCCGAGGTACATAGTACTCACACAATGCTGGCTATGAAACTATATAATTGTTGGCGACAGCAACCCACCTTTTTTATACCCATATTATTATGTTTCTTTTTTATAGAATTATTCTTATGTTTTTCCTTTATGTCACTCTTAGAAAAGTATGTAAAAATATCTGGTAACTAGATCCAGCAAAATATTAAAACTCTGTGAAAAAGTGTGGTTTTCTAACTCTATCAAGCCTCCTCATCCTCAACAATAATACTAGGAAGATTGAGTCTATACAATACTCATAATAATTGATCATTCTAGTGTGTTTCTACTATCCGTATTCCTAAAGTGAGGTTGGGGTTTTCTGTTACGAAATTTCCTTTTATTTTTCTACGATGTCGTTATTTTCTTCGATAAATAATAATGAGTTAACGTCGTCCTTTATTGGACCTAAATCAACAAAGGTTCATATTAATGCTAGCCAGTGAGGCTGGAGTAAAGTAGGTCTGACATCTTTGGTTGAATATCGACAAAAATGTGTAATGAATAAGTTTATGTTCCATATTCTCTACATGATAGAATACCTACTATAAAAATATTGGTGCTTTAAAAAAATTACCAATTTACTTAAGCTAGTGCCTTCGCACGCTTACAATTCATTAATTAATTGTCTCTAGGATTAAGAATTATATCTGACGGGGCCCCCTACAGAGGGCCATAGCTTTGCCGGGGTTGCGGGACATACGTAGGTATACCGCGACTCCGGTACACAAAAACGCTACCGAAGGACACTGTGGATTTTAGTCAGTCAAGTCTGACAGTCCCTCCTGCCCTGCCCGGGGCGGGAGGACTCATTTGATGATTTTACCACGTAAAAAAAAGAGTTAAGAATTATATCCATCCTCACAACCTTTCGCGTTTTTATAATAATTTGATTCCCATTGCTATAAGTACACATCATTACCCTTAGAAATCTATCTAGAAACTTAGTCTTCAGAGAAAAATATAACGGTATTCAAAGGAAAAAAGATATTGATGAGTTCTTGTTTCCGAACGATCTTTATTAATGGCTGCCTCCTGAGGCTTAGGAAGGCCACTAAAAGCTTCCATTTTTCTTTCATATTCTTTGATTTTTCCCTCGCAAAAGTAATGCCATTCTTTCGGAGAGTTTGCGCTGAATATTCGACAAGATTTATGTGTTCTGTTCTTGTTCGTTTACCTAATATGTTATGTACTAAGAATTCAAAGTGACGAAGGTTGACGGGTTGTGTCTATTTCTAAACCTACTTTGTTTAAATTTTCAATACTTGGTAACTTTGTTCTTGCCGTAGTTTTTAACTACGATTAATCTTGCTTAAGATAAAAGTCGCGTTTGATTAGAATAAGGATAAGGATTTAAATGTTTTAAAGGCATTAAGGCTTTGGTAGCAAATTCTAAAGCTTTATTGGAGAATGAAAAATTCGATTGCGATTAACATTTTTATTTATTCGTTTCGTGACATTAAGGTAACGTAATTGAGGAAATGTGGTTTGCATTGTCATAGTCATCAGCCAGAAGGCGTCAACTGCTCAACAAAGGCCTATCCCGTTGGACCAACACGCCGAACGACAATCCGCCATAACTAAATATAAAACAGTTATAAATGAGTGTAGTTTCAGTAACCAAATCATTGCTGATACTGTTAAGAGATAGACTATACTCTGCATTGTTTTTTAACCGTGTTCTCCATTTTGGCAGTCTTTATTTATTTATAAATTTTATTTGTCCACAGATATCTTTGGATCCGCATAGCGTTATTTGAGCGTCAATTGGCGAAGATCATCGAGCATCTAGTCAATAACGCGAACCGCTACTACGAAAGGGACGCGTTGGTTGCAGACCCGGACTACGGTAGCATCCTCAGTTCCTTGCTGGTGGGTCCTTGTGCCCTGGAGTACTCCAAGGCAAAACCACCAGCTTGCTTCTGGACGGATCCCCCTGCTGACGAACTTGTGAGTAAACCAAAATGCAAGGACAGTATCTAATTTTGTGGTCACTGATAATGTTTATTTAGTCAAACCTGCTGGCATCTGAAATATCATGTCAATCGACTTAGTTGTATTTTGGAGTGACAAAATCTTTTTCTTTAATGATTGTGTTGTTTTCTTAAGCCTGTAGTTTACTTGGAGCTTAATCATTTATAAAATAACAGGTGCAAAGACACAGAATGTCTGCAGGGACGACAACACCGCCTTCCGTTAGAAGGCCGATATTAAATTTCAAGAGAAGTTTAAACGCTTCATCCGACGATGGAAGCTCAAATAATCCAGGTAAACTTATTTCCTTTCTTTTAAAATACAAGAATCTTTGAACAACTTTTCTTTAAATAAAAATTTCTTTGTTGCATTTAATGCTTTCCAAGTTTTTCCTGCAAAACACGTTGCCATTACATCATTTAATCCCCTTTTCTTTGAAAAGAAGCTTACAAAGTGTAACTTTTACTTTAGGTACAGGTAAAGCGGCGGGTTCGAGTGCCAAGGACTATGTTGAAAGCTTACACCAGAACTCAACGGCAACACTTTTGTACGGAAAGAACAATGTCAGGGTTCAGCCGGTGAGAAACAAAACCTTTTCCAACAGATTTATTTGCTTTTGTTTATGATGTGGACTGAGTTTTATTAAATTTGGGAAACGGATCGGATCCGCTGGTCCGTTGGGAAAGGACCAATCATACGAGTGGGTTCTTGGAATTACTCGAATGTTCTGGATTTCGGGTAGTTTATTCAATTTGTGGAAACATTTTGCGGCCTAGTTTCGTTATAAGATTTCTGAGAATTATTTTACTGCGGTATAACGTATTAGAGAGCTAAAAGAAACATGCGTACCTAAAAATTGACGACGTTTTAACGATATTTTATTCCCAAGGGCACTTTGAAGGATAAATTGTCTGCCTCTTAAGCCCATTATTTGTCATCTTATAACTCGGTATTATTTTACAGCTAAGCCACCTTTGATAAACGTCTAAAACTTTAAATTAATTTTGTCTGACATAATTGAAATTGAAGGATTGATAAAATTTTCTTAAAGAAATTTGAAATTTAGATTTTGGTAGACGCTTGTGTATAATTTGACTTTGAAGAATTTGAATGTATTGTTATCATAGAAGGATGTTGAAGAGCCGATGCCTGGCTACTTGAGTCTTCATCAGACGGCTGCAGGGTTGGTCATTAAGTGGACTCCGAACCAACTCATGAATGGATATGCGGAGAGTGAGGGAATTGACAAAAGGTAAACTAGAATAATATAAACTTCTTTGATTGCAAGTAGTAAAAGCCAGAAATGTGTTGTTTTGGTGTTGTTCGTAGTATTTTGTTTTCATAAAGCTAATTAATGAAAGTATAGTAAGTACAGAGCACGTTGACGCTTCGGGATTTCAATTTTCTGAAGATAAAGCTATTATTTTAAATTGAGAACAAAGTCATTCTTTTGTTTTAATCTAAATTATACCAACCAACCATAAAATTGGCTGGCAGATCGAACTGAAGATCTAGAAACTTCTTTCCATTACCTATGAAACAGTGCGCGAGATTTTTCTTCAAGTAAATTTCGGTAACGTGCTTGAAAACATCGTAAGCAAGTTACAGTACCTTCCTAAAGTTCCCGGGTGTAAGTGAACCCGTTACTCCACCCATTATTACATTATCGCTAAAGAGGCGTAACAAGCTCTCTCGAGCAATGTGCTCAAAGTTTCGTACGTGTTGGGTAAAAGTTTATTGTAGCTGTTTTTATCACCCCTGTTTTACTCCACAAACGTTATTTATACCTTACATTGTGTAATAAGCGTTTGTTTTAATTTAGCGAAGTATTTTCCTTCATCTTTTCTTAAACACCTTCAGCCTTTGTTTCAGTTGCTGGTTTTCTTATTTTACGCTTTCTCTTTTGTGTTTTATTTTCTCACAGCTGAGATTGCAGTTTTATTTATTAATTTGTTATTCTGGTACGCTACTTGGAAGTAGTTTGTTTTGATAAATCTTTTAAACTTTCTTTAGTATTTTTTGTTTTATTGTAGTTACACTAAAAGCTGAAATATTTATGTGCACTCCAAAAAAATCAGTATTAGAAACTAAATTACACATCTGGCCTAAATCCATAGCATCGTTTTAGCTTTTCATATGTAGGTATTTTTTTCTTCATTTCAAAGTTACGTAGCGTCAAAATATATTGTGTTATTCGATTCATAAGTCCTTTCACAGTAAATTACAACTAGCTATTAAGTTGCTTATCCTGAGATTTTAATTTTATTTATCTCTTCTCGAACATATGGTTTTTACTTTTTTTTAAAAAAACGAAATCTTCGAAATTATCTCTCGGGAACGAAACAAACACAGAAGAAAAAGTAGCTTATTGTCATGGCAGACTCGTTAACCCCCTTCTGGCGTGTTTGAGTTATAAACATCTCAGAAGAACTGCTAATAGTTAGTAACATATTTTAACACAAATCACAGGTAAATCAATTTAAAACTTACTAAGTAATAAACTGTGGAAAGACAGCTGTTTGTTTTGGCTTCATTTCTTTCGATGCGGTTAGCTGATACAAAAACTGGACAGAAATCGAAAATGCGTGAAGCATTTTGTCAGCCATCTCAGCCTATGCTACTCAGCAATAGTTATTTGTCTTTTAGTGCTGTTAAGATTTTGTATCGGCTAAGCGCACCCTTTATGTTGCTTCGTAGACCATGTCATGTATGTAGTGTCCATGTGTAGTGTCCGCTGTCACCTAGTGCATGAGTCCGCGTGCCAACACAAGTATGTTCTGTCCAGCTTCGCGCCAACCTGCACTGTGTACAGGCGCCGCTGTGCAGGCCCTCTGTGCATTGATTGGTATGTATTTGTGTTTATTACACGGATATAGACTGATCTAGATAACGCAGAATCACAATCTGAGGCCTTATCACGCGTTTTCACGTTTTTGTGTGACGTAAAGTAAACGGGGACTTTGAAAGTACTCTTCGATCATACGTTCGACGAGTGTACACTCGACGAAACATTTCAAGTACACAAGTTGTACGGCTAAAAAAGATAGTATTCAGGCATTATTTTTTTTTGTCTACTACTATAAAGTCACAAGAACTGTTTAGGAATAGAAAAATCAAGGTGAACTGACAATTTTAGTGTCACTTCGATGTGGGCTAAACGTGAAAGTGGTGGCTTACGATTTTAGTACGGAAGCTGCGCACACGAAGTAGTTACTTTTGCGTTATCTAGGTCTGTGTATCTGTAGTTTAGTTAGTAACTTAGTGCTTGTGAGCTTAGTGCATGCTAAGCGTGCATGATCAATGTGCTAAGGTTTAGAGAAAAGTGGTGATAGTTGCGTTGCACTATTATAAGATCAATGATTATGAAGTGATTAATGATAATTTTATTGAAGTCGATGGAAGACGAGACTAGCACCGTGATTCTCTAAATCTCGAAGATGGCGCTTTACATTTTGAGTGCTTAATTTTATAACTACTATAACACCCTGTAAATATTTTGCAGAAGAATATTCTCTGTTTCGCTTGCGTAGCTATAAAAGCGGATTAGGCGAAGGCAAACAAACCACATGTGCCAAATTTAAACTTAATCGTTTCTGCACATGGCAATACCTTTCATTTATAACCTACAAAGATACTGATGGACACGCAATCAAAGTCCAGTTAACAAAAAATTAATTTCTGCAAGTGTCGGATCAGTAACGACGTGATTAATTAGGACAATTCCATTTTAAGAGCCAGCCAGTGAAATTGCTTCGGATATCATAAAAACCTTTAAAATAGCTTTCTTCAAGGTTTAAGGTTTTAATTCAAAGGAAAAAATATATTGGATCCGAAAAGATTTATTTTATGTTCAAACGTTTAATTGAAAAAAAGAGTCTTGTAACCTTTACTTAGGTCTTTATTGGTGACTGTTTAAAGGTGAAATGTTATATCAATAACAGAGACATGCAATTATATCGTTTCAAGCAATAGGTAATGTTACAATATTAGGATTAAGGTACACCGCGAACATTCATCTGTAATGTAACGTTAGAGATTCAAGCATTTCATCAGTAAGGGAGAACAATCGAGCATCACAATGCGCACCTTGTTTCAAATCTGTACTAAATGTACGCGGATGCTCGTCAATGAGAGGTAGTATTGTAATGCTCAGAGTCCAATCTTTATTGTTACATACATATTGCTCGATTGTCTTCTCACTAATGAAATGTTCGAATCTGTAACGTAACATCCCAAATGCGCATGCTCGCGGTGAGGCAGCGCCTTTATTAACCGCGAAAGGTTAGCTCCTACATTTTGACCGCTAAGTTTTAAATCTCTCAATAATATTTTTTAACATTCCAGTGTATATTGGGCAATGTCCCTACAAGTCTGCGTATGGGAGGTGGTGTACGTACACGTACATCGATCACAGGCCAGCGATGCTCTCATACTGGTCGGCCAAGATGGAGTTCAGAGGCCTCCCATACATTTTCCAAAAGGTAGGTTATTAATTTTCTATTAATCAGAGAAAAATCTATCAATGTTTGACTAGCCCAGAGACAAGATTATTTGAGCTCCATTTCTTCATTATTGGTATTGTAATTTTAAACACTGGTAACTCCAGGCTTTTGCACTTTGGTTGTTCAAAAGTTGGTGCCTTAAAAGGCGGGCGGGCGGGGTACTTATAGCTATACTATGCATATTATGAGTTAAGTAACTGCGTACTCTACAAATTGATGACGTCATCAAACAAACTGATGTCTGTCATCACCATGGCCATGACCAGACTTCAGGCACCTTCAGCTCATGAAAATTAAGCGCACCTTCTTTGTATTACATTTCTACAGCGTGAGTTTAAACTTTGTTGTCCTTACATAATGGAAAGTCCTGTTAACACTGAAAGTTTCTGAGAAAGTTCCCGATGATACCTACTTTGCTAAAACTTCTTGTGTCCGCCACAACGTAAGGTAAACCGAAACTTTTACACAATGGTAATACTTTGAAACTTATCCAATATTCGAAGTATCCGTAAAGTAGATAATCTGTTATCGTACACCCATCTGGGACTTAAAATGTATTTTGAAACTAACGGCTTCAATATCAATCAAAATTACTTTTCGAGTTTGCCAAGTTAGGTTTGAATGTGAGAGCATTATGAAACTTTGGAAATAAAATCGTGAATTATTGCCGCTGAGTTTCATGAATAATAAATGGCTAGTGCTGACTGAAATGGGGTTTATTGAAAAGATTATTTTTAATTATTTAAATGTAATTATTTACTTTATGTTTATACCACGTTCCTGCTAAAGCAAAAAGATTAGATAAAATAAGCAGCATGATGGAAGGCAATGCTGATGATGCGGAACTGTAAATGACTTTAGATTTTGATAAACTAGCTGATAATGTCTCATTATATGTTTCAGGAGGACACCTGCTCTCTTTTTTGAGTAACTTGGAAACAGGACTACTACCACACGGTCAACTGGATCCACCGCTTTGGTCACAAAGAGGCACAGGAAAGGTATGTTTGAGAAGGTTCATCATTTCATATATCTTTGTCATGTCTGTAACTTTTAGTTTGCAGTTCATCCAGGGATCAATAAACTTTCGATTCTAGGGATTGGTTGCTAACTGGTTTCTTTCTTTCTTTCATGATAATAATATTCTGAAATTACGTTATATTGGTATGCTCAATAATTATCATACCATATTTTATCATCCCGTCCACGTCGTTATACAAAGCGTGCTTTATTTGGTTATAAACTAATTCTTATTTATTTGTAGGTATTTGGTCGTGGTAAAGTACGAAGGAGGCCACTACCAAGTTTGTGTGAGAGTGGCGAGACCGAGGAGCCTGAATGGGAAGAAACTGCCGGAGATTATGTGTTCCGGATCGTTAACAATGCTATTGCTGATAGAGAAGGTTAGTTTATTGTCCTCTCTGGATCCTAGATCTTGATAGGATTGTTTTTCTGGAAACTAAAGAAACAATTGCATTGATAATTTTGAATGATTTATTTTTCTGTGCCTCGTTATCTCAGAAGCAATGTTTAATTTCAAGTTTTACCTAGAACGACTGCGTTCTTAACTTGAAAATGCTGAACATTGTAGTACTTTAAAAAATATTACTATTTCCAGCGATGCGGCATTCTCTACTAGAACGCGCTGTTCAATCTCCTCCGCGCACGCCGCGACGCCCGCTAGCCTCTACATCCACCACATCATCAGACTCCTCGACGATGTCAGTGGACTGCCCACCTTCAGCTGGGATTAATGGAATTCCACCCCCACCAATGACGCCAATTCCACATCAACCAGTTGAGCAGGTATAGAACTTATTTGTAATATATGTACTTAAGCAAATAAATCAAATTGTAAACTTTGTTAATGGCGCCCATCGTGGGACCAAAAGTCCCACGTTGGGGCGCCAATACGTAATATTTAATTAATTAAATTAAGGGTCATGGAGGAGCTCATGGCTAAATAATTACAGCCGCACAGACCGATCTTCCGGGTTAAGCCGCGCTTGCCTAGGTTGGTCCGTGGATGGGTGACCATCTTTCATAGCGAGTTTCCTCCGTGCCTCGGAAAGCACGTAAAACCGTTGGTCCTGGCTGTCATTTCTAGATCTTTAACAGTCTTTCCTGTTAGTCAGAAGCTCTAAAGTCTGACAACCAGTCTTACCATGGGGTATAGTATTGCCCAGTTACTGGGTTGTGGAGGTCCGACAGGCAGTCGCTCCATGTAAAATACTGATATCTAGCTGAATCTGGTTTGACTGGAAGCCGACCCCAATACGGTTGGGAAAAGGCTAGGCAGATGATGAAGGGTCATGTTTTGTAAATATTTAGCAATTCAATGAAAAAGGAACGAAAACCTTATGATTCAGACAAATATTTATAATTTCGATGCCAGACAATTAAGTTGGCGCCCGTCTGGGACTGATTAAATATTGAGAGTAAATCTTGTTTATATTGTTAAATAACAAAGTTGATGTTGTGTTTAAAAATGCTTAATACCGAAACTTTGTTTATAAGTAAAGCAGCCATGAAAAACTCAGAACATTGATATTAGCGCCCAGCGTGGGACTTTTTCAAAGAAAATATTAATATTATCTTTATTTTACCCAAACCTTTCTGAATGTTTCTAGGCTGCGTCAATCGAGTTAGTGTGTAGTACAATGCGTCGCCAGATAATATCACGGGCTTTCTACGGTTGGCTGGCGTACTGTCGGCACTTGTCTACAGTGAGGACACATCTCAGTGGTCTCGTACATCCGAACATTGTTCCTAGAGGTAAGACTACTAACAAACCATATTGTTATATTATACTCTCTTTGAAACTTTAGAATTAATTCAATTTATGCTGAACAGTTAGACTGTAAAATGTTTGCTTAATTATTTAAACTTATGAATGTTATTCTGTTACCTTTCTACTGCAGAGTCAATGTTCATAAAAAATGGAAAACAACATTTGTTTTAAAAATACATGGGGATATTTACTAGCTTAGCTTCAAATTGAATAAATGTCTCCAAAGTAATTTCGAAATAGAAAAAGAAACAATTAGTTTTGTGAGAGACAGCCGATATTTTTGTCAATTATATTGATATTTGATCACTTCATTGATCAGTTAGTTACAAATTTTATAATTTCACAATCTGTACCTACCGTAATGTTTGCAGAGAACGCAGACGGTGGTCTTACGGATGAACGATGGCTAGCGATGACAGACGAGAACGGTGCGATTCACGACAAAGACGAGGTGTACCGACTTGTGTACTATGGAGGAGTTCAGCACGATATCAGGCGACATGTGTGGCCATATCTACTCGGGTACTATGAGTAAGTAACTTTATTTATTGAAGAAGACAAATATTAAATGAAAAGTAATGTAGCAGAATTTCCAACTCGGCAAAGAAATGTAATCGAATTTTGCACTCAGCAATATCGATGTTTACAAAAACGTTTGGTCCTCGCTGACTGGTTATTTATATTCCAATACGACTTCGATTGTATCATTTAAAAAATCTTACGGCGGCGAGATGACGCCTAAAATCGTAATTTTCATTTGCTACTTGATTAAAATTATGTAACATTATCTTATAACCCTTATATCGGTTCCTAACTTCGTTTTATAGATTTGGTTCTACAGCTGCGGAGCGAGCAGAACAAGACACGGCTTGTCGTCGTCAGTACGAGACCACGATGTCGGAGTGGCTCTGTGTGGAGGCCATCGTGAGGCAGCGCGACAGAGAGGCCACGGCCGCCTCCATCGCCCGGCTCAGTGAGGCCTCGGGGAAACTCAAGCCTACTGACAATAATGATACTAGTGAGGTACGTGCAGTTAAACTTAGAAATGACAAAGAGAGAGAAAAAAATGTAAGGAAAAAAAGTGTGAAAAAGAATGTAGTTAGTACACAATACAGTTTTATGGTTAACCGTGTGGTCGTTTTAACATTTGAAATACTGAATATAACGTTATAAAACAACTCTTGATTTAAAAAAAAATTGAGTCGCCATTCTGCCTCATCCCGATTTATTCGAGGCAGATCTAACACGTCTTCTTCCAAATTATCGCCCTTGGTCGTCATCTCATGAGAAAATATTTGTCCAAATATGAATTAAAAGTTAATAATGAATTGTTGGACAGGTGTTTGAAGACGACTGCAGCGTGATCTCGGACAACCCACCCATAGTGTCGCCCGAACCGAGCGAGACAGATCAGAAGCGGGAGAAGCCAGTGTTGTCACGAGCTCCCAGCATAGACGAGGTATATTATAATTATGGACTTAGAGTGTATAATAGAATAAAATATTCTCTTCTTTTGTTTAAGTACTATTTTATGACAAAAATTCTACATAATTTGTTGTTATAAAGTCATATTTCTTCAAATACTATCCTCACTTGTATCATTGCAAATAATTTTGACAACCAAATCAGTGATAGCTATATGCTGAGATATGGTCGTTTCACTATGATGTGACGAACTTATTAATACGTACTATTTTATGACAGAAAGTTTTGTACAATTTGTTGTTTTATAGTCATATTTCTTCAAATACTATCATCACCCGTATCATTGCAAAGAATTTTGACAACCTTAACAGTGATAGCTATATGCTCAGCTAGGGTCGTTTCACTTTGATGTGACGTACATTCCCCTTTATTATTCTTCTTGTTGCTTTTATTTAGGCGATTAGATCGCATTTTATGGTAAGCGCCATATTACACCGTGAATGAAGTTTCTTTTTTCATATTTCTTTCAGGTCGAGAACATTGAACTGGACTCTGAAAGAGAAAAAGAATCGAAACAGAACGGAGAGACTGAGAACAGTGATAGTAGGGATGTAGATGTAGACAGTCTGAAAGACTTAGAGGATGAAGACGTGCATTTGAAGAGTGTCGTGGAAAACCCGGATATGAGGAGAGAAAGTATAGCAGAGATCAAGAGGCTAGCTGGAGAGATTGTTCAGAAAGGTACGTAGTAGCCTAAAATAAGTATTGGTGATGTAAAGGACATGTGTCATCATTAAATGCCTAGGTTTTGCCCAACTGTTTCGGGATCGGCCTTCCAGTTTAAAAAGATTAAGCTGAGTAGGTATTAATATTTAACAAGGAGCTCTGATGTCCACAACCTATTTATTACTGGATAGTACGATACTTCTTCGTAATACTGTTTTTTATTATTGCTATTATTTTTCAACTGCCAGAAATCTAAAAATAACATCCGAAAAAGAAGAAATTCTGTATGTGATGGATGATGTCCCACCCACACACGGTTTGACTTTGGTAGGCTCTGCTTTATCTTGAACATCTTTCCGTATATGTTATGTTTTAGCAACGATCTGTAAAACTCGTTTACTATATAAAAATGCTGATGATATTTTCCGAGTAATGAATAGCCGTTAACTTACCAATTTTTACCCTGCAGGTGATGGCCGAGGGTTGCTATGCAGCGTGGACAGTGCCCAGTTGAACGGTAGCGACTTCCGCTCGTCCATAGACGAGCCTCAGCCCAGTCCTCACCAGCAACACACCAGCGTCATCATCACCAACCCCTCCGTGGACCTCGCGGCTGGAGGGTCGCCTGTGTCCGGAGGGACCACTGGTGAGTGTTAAACTAAATTGATTACAAAAAAACAGTTGGTCAGAAATCAGAGAGTTTATGGTCAGTGTGTTGGTCTTACGACGAGACTGAAAAATGTTAGTAAAGTAATATCATGGTTATCATCTATAACTTGAGAGAAAATAAAAGTAGAATCTGTGACATTATGATTGTTTGAGATATTATCAGTCAGAAAAGGTAATAATGTCTAAGATAAATGTAAATAAATAATTTGGTAATAATTATGATGTAAATAGACTTTTGCCAAGAGTGGCTTAGAAAATCTTAGGTCCATAAATAGACTTGGCCATTGGGCACTTCTTCTTAATCCTAAAAATGTATGTTGGGAAACCTTACGCTTGGAAACGACCAATGTATACCTACTCGCTCTTTGATACTTTATTGTGAAATTGGCCGGAGAAAAGTACACAACGAAAAAATGCAAGTTTATAGGAAAATTATGAGCCCAGGAGTACAAGATTACAGCTTAAAATAATACGAGCGCCCGTCAGTCTTTTCGGGGAAGCTGTGATTGAAATACTGCAGTTATGTCTGTCTTTTCGGGATGTAATCGTCATATACCGTGATATTCTCTCCAGCACAAGTGAGTCCAGCCCGCAGTCCGCTGGGCGTGGTCCGCGAGGAGTCTCAGTCGGCCGGCGCCAGCTTCGACACGCTGGAGCCAGCTGACAGGCACGCGCCCGACAACCGCTCCAACTGCGTGTCTCCTGCAAGCTCCAATGGTGGAGTTTACTCGGTGAGGCTTATTAAATTTTCGAATCTATTCTAAATTAAATTGTTTTTGATTTAATTGAGCTTTATGGCTATTCTCATTTTGTTTGATACAGACGTCAGCACATCAACTTACCCGAATCGTTAAAATTTTCCCAATCCGACGTGAACCTTCTTGTTTTGTGATAAAGTTGGAAAGCTTTATTGGTTGCTTTATAGATTGTGGTAGCTCGATATGCTGACGTGTGTACAACACAATTTAATTACGCTCCGAAATAAAACAATTACGAAATGTTATGTTATGGGAATGTTTGCTGGTTAGCAAAAATACTTCTTTGTAAATTTGGATTTTCGTTGTAATCATCATCTTCCTATTATGCCATAGTAAAGATTTGTCTTATAATCTCGTTTCACTCATCTGTCTTCATTCCGTAATCCTGATGTTTCTGCATATTACAACAAAAAGAAATAATGTTTTATTTACTTTCAACTCTTCTTTATTTCAGAATGAATTGGTGGAATCGTTTGCGCTAAATTTACATCGCATTGAGAAGGACGTTCAAAGATGCGATCGAAACTATCCCTTTTTTACGGACGAGAATCTGGATAAACTGAGGAATATTATGTGCACGTAAGTTTTTGTACTTCTGTTATTTAGTTCCTTTCAAAAACGCAGGACGAATGAAAATGTCGGGCGGCAATCAGCATATGTAATGCCCAAAATAAGTTGTAGTTTATTAAATAATTACCTACTGTTTCTTATAGGCCTGTAATCATACCTGTCCCCAGCCAACCTTATCAACCAACCTTATCCTCGGGTTATAACGTCCTTACTGGACGTTATAACGCGAGGATAAGGTTTAAAATAAAACTAAACGATTATTTTGCATATTCTAGCTACGTGTGGGAGCACCTGGACACGGGCTACATGCAGGGCATGTGTGACCTGGCGGCCCCGCTCCTGGTGATGATGCGGGAGGAGGCGGCCGCACACGCGCTCTTCAACAGTCTCATGAGACGTGCTACTGACAACTTCCCATCCGGACAGGCCATGGACGCGCACTTCGCAGACATGAGGTGAGAACTGAGGCCTTACCATGAACTCTTAACGCGACCCAGGTGTACCAATGCTAATCACCATATCGTCAAAGTAAACCTTTCAACTTCACATCATCATTACTGTGGCAGGTCGCTGATCCAGATCCTGGACTGCGAGCTGTACGAGCTGATGCACGCTCACGGCGACTACACGCACTTCTACTTCTGCTATCGCTGGTTCCTGCTTGACTTCAAGCGGGAACTACTCTACCAGGACGTGAGTAAACCCATGAACTGTGTCTACCTACTTGTGACTGAATAATTCCCAGATTCGAAATTAAGTTCTTCTAGGTTCGAGGGACTATCTAAACAGGTTACTGTGACCCTGAACGTAAAGGGCAATTGAAGGAACATGGTGGATTTTAGTCAGTACGAGTCTAACAATACTTTCTTCCGCTCCACATAAGGCAGGAGGATTCATTGATGATTTTACCACCGAAAATAAAAAAAAGGTTTCTACTACATACCTTTTTACTGGAAAAGATTGGCCAAACTAGCAAAGAAACTAAGAAATTTAAAGAAAAAATCTCAAAAGAAAATAAATACTTTGGAAAATTTTACTGTTTTTAGAGAAAAAATTAAGTATTAAGGTAGATCCTTAGGTGGGGTCTCGTGAATGATTTTATCATACATACCTGATGATGTTTTCGCAGGTATTCTCTGCTTGGGAGTTGATCTGGGCAGCTCGTCACGTGGCCTCCGAGCACATGGTGCTGTTCATAGCGCTGGCGCTGCTGGAGACGTACCGCGATGTCATCCTCGCCAACACCATGGACTTCACAGACATCATCAAGTTTTTCAATGGTGAGAGAGGATTTTTATAACTGACCTAATAAATAATAGGTTCTATGCTAAATTGATATTTTAATGTCCGCCGCCAGTTGTGGACCGACTATTATATCATTTTCTTTCTCATAATTTGAGACTCAAAGGAGCTCGTGGCTAAACATTTACACCCATACAGGTCGATGTGAGTTAAGCCTCGCTTTCCGAGGTTGGTCTTAGGACGGGTGACCATCTGTCGCAGCACGTTTTCTTCGTGCGTCGGAAAGCACGTAACTGGTCTCGGCTCTCTCTTAGACAGTCGTTATTATCAGTCAGAAGCTCTAAAGGTCAGACAACTAGTCTTACCATGGGGTATCGTATTACCTAGTTACTGGGTTGTGGATGTCCGATACGCAGTCGCTCGGATGTAAAATACTGATATTCAGATGCATCTGGTTCGACTGGAAGCCAACTCCGATAATAGTTTGGAAAAGGATAGGCAGATGATAATGATTTTGATAATCAACATAACTATCCAGTTACTTTTGAATTGTATATTTTCTTTCATTTATTTCACAGAAATGGCCGAACGACACGACGCATCAGCAGTGTTGTCCCTCGCCAGGGACCTCGTTTTACAAGTTCAGACATTAATAGAGAACAAATAAGTATCACTTTACAACAATACATCTATGTAGACTTTAATCTCGATGACTATTTTTTGGTAGAATTTACGAGACAGATGAACTTTTCTAGAAATTGTTGCCACTAAAAAGCCTGTTTCGGTCATGATAGTAGAAATCGCGTTTTTAAGTTAATGTTCAGATAAACCGTTACGGACAAAATGATGACTGGCTGTGGACATCGGACTTTTACTTCAGTAAATAACTTGCGCACATTGAACTCCCTTCGTTCCATTCCTACCAGTCAAAAATATTTGATGTTTGTCCCGTCATTTAGAAATCAATTAAATTGAAAAACAGTTCAGAAATCAAGTTAAATTCAAAAGTGATTATCGTTCAGCTGTTTATTACTTGATTCTGAGGGTGTACGAAGTTTGCCAGGTAAACAAGTGTGCAATATTAATTGGCAGTACCTATACCTTATTATCTGTCCAAAGCCCGCATTCGGAATTCCAAAGACTGTCTGTAACGGTTTATTAGAATATTTATTAAGTTGTTAGTCTCGCATTTTCTACCAAAGTAGGACTTGATTAGTACTTTGAGCGTCTATCAAAAATGTAGGCATAACTAGTGTAATAGAAAAAAATATTTTTAAATTTATAAAGTAGACAAAATATTTAATATTGGCTATGTAATAGGATAAATAGTATCGATATTTATAATGTCTAATAGACCCAAAGGAATTAAAATTATTTATACGTATGAATAAAAATTTTAACAAATATTAGATCTCATGTTTTAGATCGTTTCAGAATATTAAATATCAAAATTATAATCAATGTCAGTCAGAAGTAACGTGAAAAAAAAATACATTTAAAATGATTTATCGATGTTAATACATAGATAAATAGTTAGAATTCTTACCTAAAAAGTACCTACGAAATGAGATGCCAAAATAAATACAACACATTCAAAATGTGCTCAAAAGTTAGACAAAATACTTCACGGAAAGAAAAAAAACATAAAATGGAGGAGGTCCAGTCTCTTTTTAATTTGCTTTAAGCAAATATGGACAGATTATATCATTCCATATCAATTTATCCAAAATTAATAAGGGAACACAAAAAAATGCAACAATGGAAATAAAAAAAAAACAATTTTTACGATATCTTCACTTAATGGGGGAAATTACAAATTACTTTTTGAAACAAAAAGTAATATTTCACACGAAATGTATAGTATATTTAAATAAATAAATATTATTAGCCAACAATACAGTTATCTGTTATATTGCATATTTATTGAAAATTTATCTCTATAAATGTTTTTAAATCCTTCCTCTCGTGCCTTTTTCATATCACAAAAAGTCCTATAGTCCTCGCCATATAAGTCTGGAATAAAGGTCATTGATCCTAACAACGCATCGTTAGAATTCCATTATACCATCGTTCGAATTTCAAAATAAAATGTAAGGTCACGGTCGCCTCTTACCACGATTCCTTTATTCTGATCGTGTTACGACACTTTCTTTACATTTTTTCGAATGGTTTTGAAATATTGGAATACATTGGTACACGGGGGTCAACGAATTTTATTTCACAGTTATCTGGCTCAAACTATAGCAGTATTTGCTGATGTATAATTTACATATTTCTATCTATCTTTCTATCTGATACAATATTAAACAAACGAGATTAATTATATTTATGGGAAACTATCTTAAAATTCTTCTTGCAGTTTCAAATCTTAACATTCACCGTTTTACTACAAAAATGCTAATCAACGTTGAACTCTTGTTTAAAAAAAGTGTAACTGCAAAACGAATCTTATTTCGATGTTTTGTAGTTGACACTTTTTTTGGACAAAGTGTTCAACAGATATTTATTTTTTTGTGGTTAGACAAAAACTGTTTAGTGATTTTGAAGGCAAATACATTTAAAAATTAGGTTTCGTCAAGACTAGAAACGTTTGTTTTTTGCATCTTTTGTTTCCACGATTCTATTGAGTAATACCTACTTTTGATAAGATTTAGGAGAATATTATTATCGTCATTATTGAGAACCGATAGGAATCTGAAGTCACTCATTGATATTTACACGGAAATTATGGGTTATCTTACCGATAAATATGATTATTAAAAAAAGATTTTACCCCAATCTGCTACAGATAGCAATTTAAGCCTATACTTATGGCTGGACAATCAAGGATCTATCAAAATCTATACTTTGTAGGTATTTTTATTTACATTTTTGCGCAATCGGCTGGACAATGTCCGCGGTCAGGGAAGTCCCTTATCTTTGGTTCTTACGTCTTGTGACCAATTTACGTACAAAGGTATCTAATTATTTTAGTCTTACCGGGGTATCTTACTAGGGAATTTGTTATCGAGCGATCAGCTTGAAATGCAGAGTTTTCTTTGTTGTAACATTTAGCTGCTTTTTTGTGCTAAAATTGGTAGATGGAATGTTTACTCGGAAGTAATTGTTAAAATCTAAATTATTTCAACTTGGTTTTCATACTTGTATTTCAAAGAGCGACTTAGCAAACTCATGTTTGTTTTTTAAGTATTTTAGTTTGATCAGATATGAGATTAAGAGGCAAATAGGGTAAAGGGAGATTATATGGTGAGGCAACTCAGTGATAGTCTTAAAAGTCTCTCAAAACATTACCTAGCATGCATGGTGTAATGTGAAATGATGCAACTAGTTCACCGACAACAGACAACAGTGGACAAGATGAAGTGACACATAATTTCGCATTACATCAGGCAGGTAACGTTTTGAGAGACTTTTAGGACTCTATCACTGAGTTGCCTGTGTCACCAAAATAGTCTCACTTTACCTTACTAAATAATAAGAAAAAATAACAGAAGATTTTAAACCTAAAATAAATACGTATCAAATGTGACGAAAACGAAGTTATTTATAAGAGAAATCTGAAAAGATTATAAACATGAAGAACCAGTTATTAAAACCAAACTTTATTTTTATAAAATAATATTTACTAAAAAATCATAACAGTACTTAATAATTGGGAACTGGAACTTCTGGACTTGACTTATAATGTTATACAAATTCGAAGAAATGAATTGAAGCAAAAATAAAGGCTAAATTAATTAAAACCAATTATAGAAACTTTATGGAATACTACAAAAAATTAAACATCGGGTTGATACTTTGCCTAAAAAAAAGTGTCAACTGAAAAACGGCATTTGACGTTGACATGTTTAAGGGTCGATAATTATGTAGTTATTTTTTTTTGACAAGTGCTCCAGGTGTTAACTTAGCATTTTATGGAAAATCTGACCCAAAATATGCATTAACCGAATAATGTATGTGTATTACAAAAATATGGTACACAGGCTCTTTTCCTAATATGGGATGGAATTGCTCTCGATTCTAGTCTAGGTCAGGCGGCCTACAATGACGTCATAAAGCGAGAGTAAGAACGAGTCCAGTGTAGGAACGAGATGGTGCTAGACGACTTGTAAAGATATGTCTCTTTCCCACAGTGGAATTACTCTCACTATAAGATGTCATATGGTAGGCCATAAGAGGTGACAGAGACAAAAAAAAATTATGGAACAGACAAAGTACTGATGTATGAAATAGCGGAATAAGTTCAGCTAAGTATTATGATTTTGAGTCATAATGCATGTTCTTCTTCATTCTACCTTTGAAACTGAACACGCATTTCTAATACAAGCTGTGTTTAAAGATTGTAATTAATTAAATTAATTATTTATTCTAAATTAAGCTAATATTTCTTGTGTCCGCGCTTTTTGTAATTCGTCCGTATTACAAAGTACAAGCTCACAAATGTTCTTAATGAATTTTATTATAAAACTAAACGCAATCAGCACATATAATAAACGGAATTTAGAGTCCGCGCCAACACTTGACTTGCGGAAAATCCAAAGTACTATCCAATACAATAGTGCGATCCAATTAAGAAGACCACCTTCTATTGACGTCACACCTGTCAAATAGGAACATTAATTTGTCTAAAATTCTCCGTACTTTTGGAGTGTCGGTTGACCATATACAATGGTCTATTAGTTACAACGCATTAAGTAAACATTTTTTAAAGCAATTTGGTGCAATGACATCGACACTAGCGCCGCGTCTAAAAGTCATGTAATTGCATAAAAAAATGTTGTACTATGATATTCTGCAAGTCAAGTGGTGGCGCGGATTCTTTTGTTAGTCTTAACATTGACAACTCTCGAACGCAGTTAATGCGTTGTGTGATCGCGTTCAGTGTTATTCGTGAAATTGACCGTCATTAATTTATTATCCAAATGTTAGTTTTAATCGTAATATTATGGTTAGCGCTTCCAAAAGTTGGTTTACAATTAAGTAAAATTTAATCGATTATTCGACAACAATCATAAAAAAGAACACGTTTTCTATTACCGTCGAGTAATCGATTAAATAATTTGTTAAGAATTATAAGAATATTTTTTAAATTATAAACCGTAATGTAAGCGAGAACAAATCGTATTTATTTAATGTTTCTAATGGGTGTAGCTACTATATTCTGATATTGTCTTTATAAATAAAGTTTCTATGTATACTGTAATTTAACTGTTAAGGCTTCTTAGATGTTTTTGTGCTGTTAATAATATCGATGTCTATCAAATCAAATTATTGTGATTATCATACGCTTATTAATATCCCTTCATTGCTCACACCAAGGGCAAATACCAACACATATAAAAAAATATAAACAAAAACATATTTATAAAAAAGAGAAGTTCTACCAATATGTTAGAACTTCTTACATACACATTTTTGCTCTAGCAACACCATCGTTCTTTTTTTAAACAACTGTCAAAAGTTTTGCCTTGGTGTGAACGTATCCAGATAAACATAGAGGTACTATTACAGGCCTAAGTCCAAACTAAGCCAAGCTTTATTCAGATCTGTGTTATGAACACGTTTAGTGTCAAATGTAAAAGAATATAATATTATTATATTTATTAAATTATATCTATAACTTGAACAGAAACTTTTAAGAGTATTTTATATTGCACATTGACATTTATTCCTTTTTTAATTACTGAAATTATATTCTATAATATTTTGAGCATTAATTTAATTGTTATGTCATTCAATGTTAATGCGAACTTATTTATATATTTATTTCTTTTCTATATTTAAAATTAAGTTTTTTTTAAAGAATTTTGGAATACTACTCTGTAATAAAGAAAAAAAACTTTTAAGAAATAAACTATAAATATATTTAGAAAATGCTCCTGAAGTTTTAAACTACAATTATTATATAATCTAAATAAATGTTTGTACGTATCTATGTAATGACCATTTTTAATACATTGTATCAAAAAAAAATATTTACCGAAATATTATATGTACAGTCAGTCGTTGTAGAATCTAGTTGAGATCCGGAAGGAGTTTTTAACTTAAAATGTATTTCATCGTTTTCATCATAAACATTGTAAAACTTAGGAACAATCATGGGTAACTTACCTAAAAAAAAACAATTTATATGTTCCAATATAATTAGTCACATTCCTTTAACTAAATCGGGAAATAATTTTGATTCGACGTGTAATAAAACAAAAAAAAAATTTGAAACATCAACCGTCATTCCATTTTTGAAAATAGAACGCCCCTTTAATAAAAAAAAAAATAACTATTTAGGTATTATGTTGTCACTGTAAAAAAATCACTATAAAAAAATCTAAATGTGTTATAATTATAGTATTATATCAATAAATAGAAAATGAATACCTAATCATTAAAACGTAGATAAGAACAATTTATAGTAAACAATTATTTTTGTGAAAGTCATCTTTGTCATTAAAATGTGTTTCCATTTTATACGGTTGTTTTCTTAAGGTTAAGTCCCCGCGCGAAATAACATGCAAATGATCGTAAATTGAGGAAAATAGACAAATAAATGTTAAATAAAGAACCTAGAGGCAGCGGAAATAAAGTGATTCCGCCTATAAATAGTTGTGTTGTATTATCTGTGGTTTACTAAATTACTCGGAAGTGACGAGTTTAAGTGTAGTATTTTATTTACCTACAATGTTTTCCTAGAACAATGATCATTAAAAAACATGGTGTGAATCCATTAGTTTAAGGAAATCAAACGTAACTGATTTAGGCGGTTTTTTTTTACAACAAGTACTTCCCTCTCTGCTATTACTTACTACTATTCACCATGCAACCTAATATTGTTATAATATAAATCGATCATTCGTCGGTTGCCCTGTGTTACTTAAGGCCAAAGCAACATTTTTTATATGTTTGCCTTTAAACCTGCGAAAAAATATACAGCTAGAGGCAGCAAAATAAAGTGATAAAACATTTATTTCGTCAAATTTTTGATAGTAGGTTTTCCAGCGAAATATTCTAGATTAAGTAGGTACAGAATCCCTAGTCTGAATTCTTTGTATTATGCCGTACTTAAGTATTACGAACTAAATTGTATGCGAAATCAAAAGCACCTCTAATAATATATACGGGCGAGGCCACGTAAAAAAAAATGTACGGGCGAGGGACTAATTTTGTCTAAAACTAACATTAATTCGCAGTTTACTTTACATCATAAAATGTCAAAACTCGTGATAAGGCCTCAGTTCTATTTTTGCAGCAATTTTAATAAACTGCCTCGTGTATTGACACGACAATTTCATGTCAATCATAGCTCGCTAATCTCCGGCCATGATCACTTCTTAATGACCAGTCACAATTACCATGATGGCCGCTTAACACTACCCGGCCTTTTAATAAACACACATTATGGCACCTGAACTTTGAACATGAGTCGCGTTCGTTCGCTTTCATAAAAAAATGTCTTTCGTTTCGCAAAATGAGTTGTTTTCACTACAGGCCCTATGGACAAACAGACGACGATAGCAGACGACAATCGTTATCGGTCAGCAGTCACTAATACATTTTCAACTTTATACCCTAACGCATAAAGTTGAAAATCTATTAAAGACTGCTGCGCGATAACGAACGAAACAAACAAAAGCGATCTGTAAACTTCAATAGATTTTCAACTTTACGCGCTGGGCTATAAAGTTGAAAATGTACCTATTAGTGACTGCAGAGCGATAACGATTGTCGTCTGCTGTCGTCGCCGCGTCGTCTGTTTCTCTCAGTACCCTGGGGCCTTAGTCAAACAGCATTCGACAGTAAACGACAATCGTTATCGTTCATCAGTCACCAATACATTTTCAACTTTATACCCCAGCGTGTAAAGTTGAAAATCTATTGAAGTTCACAGATCGTTTTCGTTTGTTTCGTTCGTTATCGATTAGCAGTTTTTAATAGATTTTCAACTTTACGCGCTGGGCTATAAAGTTGAAAATGTATATTAGTGACTGCAGAGTATAACGATTGTCGTCTGCGTTTGTCGTGTTTGTCTCAGTACCCTGTGCAGAAAACTCATTTTGCAGAACCCAGAACATGAAATGATGCAACTCACACCTCAAAAAATTACGTTCGTTTGGCTTCAGCCTTAGCGTTGTTCGCTTATTAAACTTCGATTAATTTTGTCATTAGGCCTATAGTATCAGTTATTCATCGAAATAATAACAATATTAATTCTAGATTGTCTTCAATAAGAGATAAGGGTATTCACACAATGAGAGCGTCAACAACAACAATCATCGCACAACAAATTAATCATGACAGTTCTGTGAACATACATAGATAAACGAAATATACATTATTTGTTAAGTACTATCTGTTATTTTAGCTGTCCATTGATTAGTTTTCACGTGTTTATGATTGAAATATATAAACTTGACTTGGCATGTGTACTTTGACTTTTTTTGAATAGAATATCAATGAAGAACCTCATCTTGTGTAGCGAAAGTGGTTATTAGACTTATTCGGGCTAAAAAGTATCCTGGTAGCCTATAATGACGTCACAGAGCCGGAGTAGTTCCAGTGGGGAAACGAGATAGAGCTATACAAGTCGTCTAGTGCCACCTCGTTCACACACCCCCCGCACCGCTCACCACTTAGACCAAAATCGTGAACGCACCGTAAGCCCCTTTGTACACAACGTGACGCAAGTCTCCGATACCTTACGACATTGGTATCCATTGACGCGTTCATGTGTACGAACCTTTATGTTTGCATTGCGATAGCCACCTGGATACTAAAGTCGTAAGGTATCAGAGACCTGCGCCGTATACTAGTAAGAAGGGGCTAACAGTATTAAAGTGTGATTCATACGGAGAGCGGGAACGGGTTGGGTTTGGGTAACTTTGGCGGGTTTAATTCCGAGTATTTCAAGTAGGTTAACTTGGACGACAACACGCTGATAGCGTGCGGGGATCGTCTCTACACGGGGGCATTGTGTGACTCATGCTTAGTAGTTAAATCTATACTAATGATAAAAAGAGGAAAGATTTGTTTTTTGTGTATGTTTGTAATGATTAAACTCAATAACTGCTGGACCGATTTCAAAAATCTTTCACCAGTTGAAAGCTGCTTTGGTCCTGAGTGACAGGCAATAAGAGAGTGAGCGGGCGAAGCCACTAGCAAAAGCTAGTTATTTATAAGCCAAAGCACGGGTTTGCAAACGTTTATTTTAGGTAATAATCATTCATGTAATTAATACAAGCATTATTAAACAAATTGTGCCATTTCTAGATAACATGTTTCAATTCAGAGTTTCAGTTCATTGATTATTTATTGTTTAAGATAAATAAGGGCTAATGAAGTTTGAAAAATATTGTCAACTACAAAGAATAATTTACGATGATTTCCAAGACCATGAGATTATGTAGATCACAATAAAAGTCCAGAACTCGTATCAATAACAGGATTATCCTCGATGTAATATTTTAGACTAGATGAGCTATAATAAAAAAAGTAATGAAAAACTAAAAAAGATTGTAACGTATTTTCTTTGTTAGGTTACTAACACTTCTAACGAGTCGATAAAAAGTTTTGTGTGTAGGGAACAGAGGTATTTTCATGACTTTTACAGTTTTTGTGACGTAAACTAGAACTTTGACGCTAATTAGATAGAAATAATTAGTTCCTCCTTCGTACACATAAAGTACATACATAAAGTATACAGAAATCTTGGTAAGGCCGCAATCGTGCTGTGAGTGACACAAGAGATATTGGTAGTCGTGCAGAATGCAAAAAAAAAAACGATCAAGAAAGAGGGTAGACCGTTTTATCTGCTAATAATTATGACCACCCGCAAAAACATCAGTTCATCCGTGATCGTGGCTCTTGCAACAGTGCCGAAATATCAGACGCTCAGTGCAAATATCAAACATGGTAAGTAAATATGTACTTATTAATACCTTGGTAGTGAGTATATAACGTAAATATCGTTTTATTTTTTTGTTTGCGTATTGCTATTTGTTTATTTTAAACATTGTTCCACACTAGGACTGTCACCACACTATCTCTTGTATCGTGGGTGCGTTCAACGTATGACCTCACATACAGAAAAACCGAGACTTGTAACCTATAGGACTGTTGATGATACAAATGTTTGCTCCATGCGGGAATCAAACCTGCGACACACTGCGCACAAGTCCAATCGAAATATCAGACAAGACAACCAATATATCATTCCATTTCAATTTCCTAATATCTGTTGGGTTATTTTAATCTGATTAAAGTGTAGGTAAATGATTGATTTTATCAATAAATGACGAGTGCTTCTATATCAATAAAATTGATACCTATTTTTCTATTGTGTTTCCCCGGAGTGGGATATTAAATACATCAATATGTTATCGAGTCATTGAAGAAATGTTCGATATTATGACAATGACTTATGTAAGTTATGTGTCACGATTTTCTAAACTGATACTTTAAGTACAGTCAGGGGCAAAAATCCACTATCAACTTCTTAAGGCAATAGACTGATGCTTCACTTTGACTTACGTCCTTTTGTAATAAGTTGTTTTAATACTATACAAATCAAATTAACTTATGATATACTTCATAATTTCAACCATCTTTCTACAAGTAATGCTGGCGCAGTGGTAAACGTCGCAGGATTCGTACGCTGCGCTGCGGCGATGGATCGATTCTCACTTTTTTTTCCAATTATTACTTTATTAATAATTTAATTTTCAATAATTACTTTATTCTTTTTGTTATTACTAATACTTTTTTAAGTAGGAATTTGATAACATAATTTGTTTTTTTGTTATAATTACCAATATTAGTCATTAGTGTTGCGTGTCGTTCGTTATAATCACAGATGTAATGGTCTATCTATATCTGTGGTTATGATCATAATTTTAGTATAATAAAGCTTTGTAGGTAGACCACAGAAAACGAAACAAAAGTGACAAACGTAAATTATTTTTATTTGTGAGGTAGACATAACTATGTTAGTTCGTTTCGAGTCTCATAATATAACGTTGTTGATTCCTGGTTATTTTATTTGACGATTGTTTACATCAACACTGTTATGGTTTTGCAGTGAAATATTAACAGTGGGATTTATATAAATCTTAAGGGCGAACATTATACCCCTGCATAAAATATGTGGATGAAACTTAAAACAAAATATGAAATGAAACCGGAATAATTGTGAGTATTAACATTTAAATTTTAACTATTTCACATGGCAATATTCTTGTTTAAATAAGGTTCCCTATTCAAAAGTGTTTGTTTAAAAGTAAAAGAAAAGTGATTGATACGTAGGATGTTCTATTATATTACAGTTTTTTCTTAATAGTAAAATTGATCAACAGCTGTTTTTTGCATAAAGATAATAATAGTATTCTATGTTTTGTTCTAGTGACGTAATACTATGAGTCTGTGGGATATGAGATATGGCATGATGATGAGATGAGTTGTTAAGAATAAACTGGGACGTCAGCGACGTCCGGGAATGGTGAATAAATTTATGCAGGAATATGGTTTCCGTGTAACTAATTAAACACGAAATAAATAACCGTTCATCGTGCACTCAACATTGAAGGTTTACATCACCGAATATCAGCTATAAACCGTTATGTTTATGGGAATAAAAAAAAGTTATGATTTTCTCGAGGACCTTTTTTTGATATGAATTTTGTTTATTTATTGTAAATAGACTGAAAACGTTAACATCATTTTATTGATAACTTATTATTTAAGGATTAAGAATTGAGGTATGGTTTCAAACATCTTTTCGTAAAGAAAACGATCCTTAAACTTACCTCAATATTCTTGGATCAGGGTATTTTTTATGCAGTTTGGTAATATTTTTTTTTGATATTATATAACTTTTTTTCGCTAAATTGAATTTGGCGGAACGGAAGAAACTTGATATGCTCAATATTTTTTGGCACCGCGGTACTGGAACGCAAAGGGCAACTGGCCCTTTGTGTTCCAGAGCTGCCATGCTAAAAGGCGTTTATTTTGGAACAGTAACGGGGCATTGCGGCTCTTGAGCGTAAAGGTCAACTAGCCCTTTGCATTCCAGGGCCTAACCTAACCTAATCGGTCTGAGTCAGGGTGACCCAAACCCCGAGTTCACTTCGCTCACTCTTGCGGCCCAGGAAGGCAAAGAGCAATTTCCCCTTTGCGTTCCAGGGCCTAATCTAACATTTCCGAGTCGGGGCGACCCGAATACCGAGCTCGCCTTGCTCGGTTTTGCGGCACTGGAACGCAAAAGGCAACTGGCCCTTTGCGTTTCAGGGCCGCGGTGTCTTGATACTGTTTTAAAATAAATGGCTTTAATAATGATAACTTTATTATTTCTTTTGGTAAAGTTAATACGGTTTTATTAATTTTCTTATAGAAAATAACATACTAAGATGTTCGCCATTAAAATACCCTGTAATTGCTAATTAGCTACGCATAATAAAACGAAGTTTTAAGGGTACCCTTAAAACTTCGTTTAAAAACCACTTATATTAATTTTAAGAGGATATTTTTTTTTAATTTTTAAATTCTCTTATTTACTATTTTATTACGTCAAAGATCCATTTAAATCATTTCATAATTATGTTTAAATAATAAAAATTGTATCGACGATTTACTACGACAACTATTTCACATTATATTCAGCTCGAATATTCATAATTTTAGCAGTTTTGTAACTATAGCTAAAACATAGAATTACAATAATTACAACTAAAATATATTATTATTTTTAAATTACAAAACATGCATTTTTATTCTAAACCCTGTAGGTAATAAATTATCATCATTGGTAAAAATTTAGAACGAAATAATATGACAATAAGCAGTACTAACGAAACTAGTGAAAATATTTAACAACAAAAACAGATGGTCACCATTGCATTGCTTTCATTACTAATGATGTAACATGATTGCGCGGATAGCGTGGGGTCATGATCAATGTGGTTTGAGTTCGAATCTTAGCTACGTTGTTTTGTTTTCATTGATGTCAATCTTTAATTTAAAGACGACATTTTTTAATTTTCATTTAGTATTGTTGAATTCGTGACAATAGTAATAAATAACTTATTAATTTATTATTATTTTGTATATTTACGCTTATTGTTTATTTTCAAAGAAGTAATATATTATTTATTTTTGTTTATTAAAACAAAAATTAACATTTTTTTTTTCTAACTAGCCAACTAACCAACAACACACAGAAATTCCTAACAAGGCCATTTCTGCCTGTGTGTAAAAATATTTAACCTACAAAAAGTGAACAGCTGCTGCGCGTTATTTGAACTCGCACCTCTTTCGATTAACGCAATTATGTAAACGCCTTAACCACTGAGCTAGCTGGACTCATATTTTATCGTTGAAATTATGAACTCTACTTGAAATTATGTTGATGGATTATTGTGTATCTCGAATTTAGAAGGTCGTAAGTCAAACTAAGCGTTAAGCTATTTCTTTGATAACGAGACACTGCAATTTTGATGCCTACTGTACCTACTGAAAAATATTTTCTTAAATCAAACTTTTTAATAAATTATGACTACATAGTATAAAACAAAGTCGCTTCCCGCTGTGTGTCCCTATGTATGCTCAAATCTTTAAAAAGAAGCAATGCATTTTGATGCATTTTTTAAAAATAGATAGAGTGATTCTAGAGGAAGGTTTTTATGTAAATAAAATGCATAATATAGTATCTAGAGGTTACACCCGTGCGGAGCCGGAGTGGGTTGCTAGTTCTATTTATAATATTAATATTTGATAATTGACTTTTTTCAACATACTCTATCAAAATAGTGAAGGAAAACATCGTGAGGAAACCGCAGCATGTCCTAGAACCAAAATTCGAAGAAATGTGACATCTACGTGATGGGTTATGGCTCGCTTCCTCTCACAGAGAGGAGGCATGTGTCCCAGCAGTGGGATCATTATAGGCTGATGATGATGTCACCGACTTCCGAAAGATAATCTTTTGCATTTATAATATTACTTAGTAAGAAAGGAAGAATATAAGATAAGAAATAGGAGGTAATGGTTTTCTTTGCACCATTCATTATAAAGAGTTTATGGCTCAATGATATTTTCATACATTGACACCTTATCATCAGTAATTGGTTACTGAGCCTAAAAATTCTTGATAACTATCATTTACCTTTATCAGTCACCGACATTCGCCCTAGTAGGCCTACCCAATAGATCCATTGTTGTCTATATTTTCAGTCAACAAGAAGGCATTTTGTAATATATCTTCTATCTAAGAATAATTGTGTGCACAACTAATGTTATCAGAATTCCACCTAAATATTTTTTAGGACTAGAACATCATGATAAAGATAGACTTATTTTTAAATAAAAAGTGTGATATTTATTTATCCAAATAAAATTATAGCTTTTAATGCTGTTTTGGAACTGATAAGGGCCATATTACACGACTCTGTTCTAAATTATTTTATTCTAGAGTTTAAAAGTAGGTATAAAGCATAGGTTTACCTACGTTCTAAAGACAACCCAGAAATATGACTCGCGCCAATAATTTACCTTTTTGTGAACCCATTTTTTCGCCTTCTACAATTAAAGTTGTAAATATAAGGGAAGAACACATATAATAGGCTTTTAGTATATTATAGATACCTACTTTCCATAGGTCTACAACTCTCTACCCTATGTCAATAGACGTTTTGGCATTAAGTGTTGATACCTAAACACACATTTTATTATTTCTAAATTATCTTGATGATCACGTACACTAAGCGCGCGAGTTGAATGCAGAGCTTAGGAATGCGGTAGTGCTGTTGACAAGGATGGCAAAGTACTACACTGCAGGCGCGTGAGGTGGGGCGTGCGGGTAGCGGGGGGCTCTTCACCTCAGACCCCGACTGCATTCAACTCGCGCGCTATCTGTAGATAGGTACCTACTCGTAATAACGGCTAATATTTTTTTGAGGATCCTTTTAAATTCCTCATGTTGATATTGTGATTTTTACAAGCAATCGATCTGGCATTTGTTCCATTCGGTAATCAAACTCCTGCACAACAAGTTACAGTTGTCGAAGAATCGAGGTTGCAATTAGTAGATGAAAAGATCCTTCTATGGGATACCTTCTGTAGAACAACAGGATCAAGGGTCACTCTATAAGGATGTATCCCGATCCTTCGGCAGACGTTTCGGGTGTTTCTTATTGTTTATTACTTACCTACAGACATAAGATTAGGTGACAAGGTGAATGAACAGTCGTTCTCCCGAAGTGTTGGAATATGGTTCACTCAATTATGTCTAGTTAATTTCGGACGGGTTTTATAGGGTAGACCCTCTGAATCATGAGCTCTTCGTGTTTCTCTGTTGCCAGCTGCCGATGATAATAAAACCCGACTCAAAGTATATTGGTTCCTATAAAATTGTTAGAATATTTTGCTTTCTTGAAATTATTATTCTACGTTGCGCGGGCGCCGTATCATAAACATGACCTGCCGCAATTTTTCTTGTAATCTTTGAACATATTTGCAGATCACTTCAACGATAAGAGGTTCTAATTTTTTTATTTGATTAGATCTAAGCTGTCTAAATAATTTTGTCATGTATTTACGAAGAAGTTTATCTATGATTTATCGGCCACAACAGTTCAAATGTTGGCCTTTTCCTGATTTTAGACATTGATATTTTTCTAATCGCACATGCACCTACACTTTTTGTCTGGGGACCTTTTCCTTATTCAAGATAAGAAGAGTTTCGGCACAGTATAATAATATTTCGGTCGTCTATACCCTTCTTCAAGATGGATAAGAAGTCTTTCAGTTAGTTTTATTCTACTTTTTTTTTTCTTCTAATATTGTGGAATTTAAATAACTTCATCTTACACTTCTAATGCAATGAATGCAGTAACAGTAGAGACAGCAGGCGTCCCTACCGTTGTCAAAATTCATGAATTGTATTATACCTACATGGTCACTCAAATATGTCTAGTTAATTTCGGACGGGCTTTATAGTGTAGACCCTCTGAATCGTCTCAATATGAGCTCTTCTGGTTTCTCTGTTGCCGATGAAAGTATTACGGTTCCGATAGAATTGTTAGAATATTTTGCTTTCTTGAAATTATTCTGCTACTTTGCGCGGGCGCCGTATCATAAACATGACCTGCCGCAATTTTCCTTGTAATCTTTGAACATATTTGAAGATCACTTCAACGATAAGAGGTTCTAATTTTTTTGTTTGATTAGATCTAAGCTGTCTAAATAATTTTGTCATGTTTGCGAAGAAGTTTATCTATGATTTATCGGCCACAACAGTTCAAATGTTGGCCTATTCCTGAATTTAATCATTGATATTTTTCTAATCGGACATGACCTACACTTTTTGTCTGAGGACCTAATCGTCTATACCTTATTCAAGATAAGAAGAGTTTCAGTAAATTTTATTCCACTTTTTTTTTCTTCTAATATTGTAAAATAACTTCGTAATTTGGTCGACTTTTTTTGGTGGTAAAATCGAGAGAGCTAAAATGTTACTAGTTAAAATTTTTCTGACGATCGTTACATTGATTAAGATAGATAGTATAGAGATGTTGCGAATATTCGCATCCGCATATATTCATGCGAATATTATGCGAATACGAACGAGTGAAATATACCAATATTTGGAATTCCTTCTACACATTTCATTAATTCTTATCTGGCGTCTTCCTCAACATTCATCTTTTAGTCTGTCTGTCTTCATCTTGCCATTCATGCTAAGATAAACGTGTTTAATTCTGCTTTTCTTTCACTGGCTGACCCTCTTAGAGCTACTCTTACATACTTTTTCCATTCTCGTTGCAGACAGGAAGTAAAAACTGCTGTTAATTTAAAAATTCAAAATTAAGTTATGAAGTGAGAACTTTATACTGAATATTCACCTTCGCATTCGCATCCGCGAATATTGGAAATGAATATTCGCATCCACATTCGCGAATGTCTATAATCGGACATTCGCAACATCACTAATGGATAGAATACACTTTATTGTACACCAAAATTGTTACAAAAACTATTTTACAATATTTCTAAAAATTTGTTATTAGTTACAAAGGCGGTCTTATCGCTAACAGAGATATTTTCCAGACGACCTTTACATGAGCTGTATTTAATATTAAGTGTGACCGAAGGTGTGGACCAACAATTAATATTATCGATTAGATAATCAAATTAAACTTGATTTGTTCATTTGGAGAGACGGATTCTGTCGTCCTTAGGGCCCCCGCGTTACGGTTAAATTCTGTCGATCAGTGTTCTACACTGATCTAGTTATCAATAGTTAGTAACTGCACCTGCCAAACGCTGAATGTAGGTTATGTACTCTTAAAAGTATTTGATTGCGATAACCCATGGAATAGCAGATTACGCATCAAGGGAGTAAAGCATTGCCTTACGTCACGGGCGTATTGAATCCCGAAGCGATACTAAGGATTCTGGGGGTGAACCTCCGTGGCGCAGCGAGGAGGTTCAAGTGTTAATTCCCGAGTGAAACGAGGGAATTAAGTTAAGAATCCATAGTGAGCGAGGGATTCAAGTAAGCCCAAGACAAGGCAGCTTTACTCCCGAGGAGCGTACTCTGCTTTTCACACCTACTGCGTGGAAAATAAATTCGATTTTTGAAATTTGATGTGGTACGTCAACCTTCGAACATGAAGTTGACACCACTGCAAGCGATCAGCTGTTGCGGCCAGCGGCCGCCATTACTGATACAACTCCTTGGTGAAAGTTTTCATTTGTTTTATTTGAGGTTCCAAATTCGAATCACATTATTCCCACGGGAATAATGAAATTCAGTACATATATTATTCCCGGCTCGAGCGAGAGGGAACAATGACTTACTTTACAGTAGGCTTGCCTGACATATAATTTGACATTTACGAGCAAGTAGTGTGAAAAAATAATTATAGGGTAGACTGCTCAGTCTCACACGAGGACCGAAGCCGTGACCATTCAATGTAGGTTTCGTACAGCGGGTAACGTTTCCACATCGGGATTTATGGTGTATTTTGTGAGTACCTTTTTCCTTTATTCTTTTATTTTTTACAAAAACAAGAACAAAAAAAAAACCTTTAAGAATGCACAAATCAATATTGAGTACCTCTTCATTATTACTTAAGCTTTATGTCTATTATAATGTAGATTAAAGATTTTTTTAAGAAGACATATCTTTTGAATAGGTTTAATCCAAAATCGGTAATAACCTTCATAAATAGATTTCAATTGATCCAGTTTTTTTTTGCGTGGTAAAATCATCAACTGAGTCCTCCCTCCCACCCCGGGCAGGGCGGAAGGGACTGTCAGACTTGTACTGACTAAAATCAGTGTTCTTCAATAGCCGTTTATGTTCCGGGGTCACGGTGATGGAAATAAGTCCCGCGACTCTGGCAGGCAATTGATCCAGCTTACGCATTTTTCAACATTGTTTGATATTAATTGTTACATAATACCTATTCATTGTTATTTATTGCATTCTTCAGTGACTGCTTGACCGATTATTTTTTTGGTGAGTAGGTGAATAATTTGTAAATATTTTTTTATAGTACTACCCCCAATCTGCATGGAAAAAATAAATTATTTGATACCTATCCTGTGCACGCGGGTCTGAAAAGTAGTCATCTAATGTACCGTAAAAATAGCACCATTATGTTGAAAAAGTAAAAATATTGGAAATCACCTCTCTCACCTACCCCTATTCGATTTCATCCATAAATTCCAGATAATTCAAATGGCCAATATAGACAAATGAGCATGTCCACACTTTGGGCGAAAGCGCGAGCGCCTTTGACTTTCGCCGAAAAACCGAGCGAGTCGCGAGCAACCGCAAGTTATGCCAAATGAGTTAAATACACGTTGGCGATTTGACTTCCTCAGCTAACTCGGCGAGCGGCACCTAGCAATGATGGCAAGACAACGCAAACATACTGTCTACACGTTGGTATTGGCGTTCACTCGGCGACGCCCGGCCAACATGACTGTATTTGCAGGCTTTAGAATATTTTGCTTTCTTGAACAAATTTTGCCACTCGGCGCAGGCGCCGTATCATAAACATGACCTGCCGCAATTTTCCTTGTAATCTTTTAACATATTTGCAGATCACTTCAACGATAAGAGGTTCTAATTTTTTATTTGATTAGATCTAAGCTGTCTAAATAATTTTGTCATGTTTTCGAAGAAGTTTATCTATGATTTATCGGCCACAACAGTTCAAATGTTGGCCTATTCCTGAATTTAATCATTGATATTTTTCTAATCGGACATGACCTACACTTTTTGTCTGAGGACCTACTCGTCTATACTATTTTTCAAGATAAGAAGAGTTTCAGTAAGCCAACAAAGAGTTTCCACTTTACTTCTCTTCTAATTTTGTAGAATTTGTTATAAAATTCATAATTTGGTCGACTTTTTTTTTTGGTGGTAAAATCGAGAGAGCTAAAATTTTACTAGTTTAAATTTTTCTAACGATCGTTATATTAGTTTAATTAGTGTGGATCAACAAATTGAACAATGTGGACCGAAGTTGTGCTTCTTCCCAACTGCTCAACTTAACTGCCCAACTGCTCGAAACTGCTCAAATAACTGCTCAACTTAGTTGTGCCGTTTACATTCCCAACTGCTCAACTACAAACTGCTCTACTCATATTTGACAAGGGGCATTTATTGATAACTAGAATTCTTTTTTCCAAGAACCAAACTACTTCATTTAGAACATAATAAAGTCATGAAAAAGAAAATCAAAAGAATATGTCTAAATTCTTGATTGTTCAGAATTTCGCAAATGAATAGAATAGAATAGAATAGAAAATCATTTATTCGATATAGGACACACACACAGAAATAATTAAAAAAAATAAAATAATACAATAACAATTTTGCTGAGCATATCCACACCAAAAGGGTTACCAACTCAGCATATGCTGGGCGAAAGACACCCAGCGCTGGTTTTCAGTTGGCACCACGCAGTGACACACGGACGAGGGTAGGCAAATAAAATAAATATTTAAATTTTCTTGATAAAAAAACAAATTAATATATATGTGAAGGAAAAGTGAAGTGTATTAAATACATTAAATAAAATCATATCCATAATTTTTATAGTATAAAAACGTGTGTGATAAAATAAATTATATAAAAGTACTTTTAATAAAAACACGCCTAGAATGACGCCACTAATGGCGCGGCAACCGACCAATAGGGAGCGCTGCTTGCGCCATGGCGCCAGATAGGCAAATCGAAAATCGCAAATCGCAACTGCTCAACTGTTCGCAGTTGAGCAGTTACAGTCGGGAAAACAATTAAAATATCGATTTCATATTCAAAATAAACTCAATTTGTTCATTTGGAGAGACGGATCCTGTCGTCATTAGGGCCCATGCGTTACGGTTAAATTCTGTCGATATAACACGCACGATACACACTGATGATTTTATGTAGTTATCAAATTAGTAGCTGTAGGTACCTGCCAAACGCTGTATGTAGGTTATGTAGGTACTCTAAGATTTGGATACTGATAACCCATGGACAAATTATAGGGTATAGACAACTCAGTGTCACACGAGGACCGAAGCCGTCACCATGCACTGGAGTTTTCAGGCTGTGGGTAACGTTCCCCCATCTTGATTTATGATTTGTTCGGTGAGTACCTTTTATCCTGTGATTATCTTAATATATATAAATCTCGTGTCATAATGTTTGTCCTCAATGGACTCCTAAACCACCTAACCGATTATAATAAAATTCGCACACCATGTGCAGTTCGATCCAACTTGAGAGATAGGATAGTTTAAATCTCAAATTTTAGAGCGGGTCCTCCACCCGCGCGAAGCCGGGACGGGCCGCTAGTGACATTATATATAATGTCACTAGCGGCAATCAAAGCTTTTATCATTATGCTTATCTGTTTTATTGTATGTTAAAGAAGATTTCTCTTGATGTTCATAGTCCATAATCACTAATAACCTTCTAAAATAGATTTCAATTTATCCGGCTTACGCATTTTTCTACATTGTGTAATATTAATTGTTACATAATCTAGTTTCACGGAGTTTGTGGTTGTATTCTTCCGAGATAGTTTGACCGATTTTAATTATTCATATACCCACCATGTGAATAATTAAAATCGGTAAATAATTTTTCATTTCACCCCCAATCAGGAAGAAAAAATAAATTATTTGATAGGTACCCAGCAAAGTGTACACTTCAGAGAAGTGATCATAACTTTTGGACCGTAAAAATAGCACCGTTATGTCGCAAAAGTAAAAATATTGGAAATTACCTTTCTCATCTAATAGATTTGATCTAGATAATATGGACTTCCAGATAATTCTATGCAATAAAATATGAGTTTATTTTATGAAGTAGTTGTTTGTCTTTTCTCAGTAGATTATTGTTATTTGCCAAGTCACTACACACCAAGGGCCGTAGGTAGGTACTTACTATCAGCGCAAATTATTAAACACGAGAAAAAATAACTCAAATGTCAAACTGTGGAGATTAGGTAAATTACCTTGTTTACAATATTGACTCAAGACTTCGTTTAAAATACTTTTTATATCTAAGTGCGTATTAATGTCTTATACGAACTGGCATAATTATAAGAAATCCCTGGCTAAGGACCAATGTTTTTAACAGTAGTTTTTTGAGAACCAGAAAAAAAAACCCTGGAGAAGGCAATTCTATGTATTGCCATGTTTTGAAAACAATTACCATTTTTTTAGTTGGACCCTATTTCGGGGACTTTTTATCAAGACACGGCTTATAAAGACATACACAGACAGACATTTTACGTTATTTTTCAGTGTCTTATTATGTTAATATCATCATCATTATTGTGTTGTTAATATTTAGTGTTCCCAGTGCTGGCCGGGACACAGGATTCCTCCCTGTGAAAGGGGGTGGGTCATAATCCACCACGCGGGCTAAGTTTGAATTGGTAGATGTCACATGTCTTTGATTTTGTGGTTCTAAAACATGCCGCCGATGCCGATGTTTTCCATCCCCTGTTGTTAATGTAATAAGTTAACATTTTAAACAACTATGTATATATAATTACATCCGTATCATCTTTCCGTATATCAGAAGCAGATGTAAAAATGTTATGTCAAATGATAGTAGAAGGTCAAAGGATACTAACATACTTAGTCACCTCCTCACGTACAATTAAAGATTATAATTAAAAAATAAAACAACAGATATTATCTTACAAACCTTTTTTTTGTATTTACATCTTAACATGCTAATATTTACAATCAGTAATATAATGTGTATAAAAACTAATGTATATTTTGTATATTGTAAAATTCTCGGTATGTTCTATACAGAGTTACATCAAGTGGTCACTACCTAATTACACCGATGTGGACTAAATGGACAAGCTGAAGTGTCATTAAAAAACAAAAAACTAAGTTCTACACTATTAACTTGGAATGGTTGCGTTTACAAACATTTATATCATCCCACTACTGCGACACAGGCCTCCTCTCTGTGAGAGGGAGTGGGCCATAATCCACCACGCGGGCCCAGTGCGGGTTGGTAGATGTTACATGACCTCAAATTTTTGGTTCTCGGACATGTCGCTTTCCTCACGAGTGATGAAATAAATTACACAAAGTAATTTTCTTTACTGGATTCGAAACGACGACCTATATAATATACAACTCGTAAATCATGGCCGATTCTATTATATAAGACTTCACTTTCCTCTATTTCTTTATATAACGAATTGTACCTAGCATTGCAAACTGACTTATGTAATTAGGAGATAGAAATTATATCTAACCGTGTCACATAACTTATGTTAAAATGAATTTATTTACAATCACCCAAGCCTTATTTAAACCATCCAAAGGCAGATCCGGAACAATTACTAGTAGGTCATACAAATATTTGTTGGTACTGATGGTTTTATTCCTTAGACAGAATTAACTTCAGTTTTTTTACTATATAATTAATTAAATATATTTTACTATGTAATTGTTAATAAAACACTAAGTAGCAGCCGATCCTGGCTTCGCACGGTACTATAGCATAAGTTACACAGGGAGAATGTAACTTTTTAATGATAAAAAGTACACAGAAGTTTTTGAGTTTAGTAATTACAAACATAAACACAACAAATAAAACCTTTCCTCTTCATAATATTGATTTGGATTTGTAAAGTAAATAAACGGCTAGCGTGCTAATGTCTATACCGGTTTGAAACGAAATCATGTTTGTCTTAAAAACAACTTATTATTTTAATCACAGCCTTAACAGATGTAATATTTATAAACTAAAATAAAAATATAATTTTACGTCCATACTATTTACACTTTTTTTTCTAATACCTACCTAACACAAACCGTGTTTTTACATCCTTGTAAATAAAAAGCAATAGTAATATAGTCTTAAAAACCGGTTAAATATCATTAAAAATCAATAACCTTCCACGAATTGGATATGTACAAAAAGTTTTCTAATTAATATAAACTATTAATCTTAATTATATTTTGAAATGATTTGGGTAGTATATTACAATACCATAAAAACTTATACAATCTATTTATAAAAGGAACTTGGTAGCACACAAAGAGAACGACACGGCAATAATTCTATTTAGTCTCTGGTACATTTTTTTTGTAAAAAAAGAGGTAATAAACACACTAATCAATCTCTATGGTTTTTACAACCTCATTAGGTAAATTACTGCGCTTCTATGCTTACGATAGCTATTAGCACAGTATAAAAAGAAAACAATTGCCTCTATGTTATTGCATAATGAATGTCTTTCAGCCATTGAGCTATTATTACTACGTATAGAGACGACACCACGCATCACCACTGTGTCCCATCCAGGATGAGTGCGTGCGCCTATGTTCATTCAGTTGTTTGACAGCTCTGTGGCGTGCTCTAGCTCAATGCTTTCAGCATAAAAAATACCCGTCTTCGTTATGCCGATGCTGGTATTGTACCATTCCCTCTTATAATATCCTTTACAAAGTCTGGCAGTTCTTCCAGATCCAACAAATCTTTATGGGAATTAGGGTAGGATGAGTAATGGTCCCAGGTCTTGATTTCATTGTAGAGGGCGTCTCCAGGGCATTCTGTGGCCCTCACTTGCCGATGGCCGATGAGTTTGTAATCTGGCCTAATGAAGCCCAGCTCCACGCCAGCTTTTATCAAGGCCATTGTTGTCTTTCTCTGTTCTACTGGTGGTACTTCGACTGGAAAGAAGTAGAGGAGGACTGTTAGAAAGAGTGTGAAGGGAGTGGCGAAGCAGATAAGGGCACCAGAAGGCACCATGCGATGACCTAATTTATGGTGGTTTCAAAAATTTGGCATTGTGTTCATGTTTTCTTGAAAACATCAAAAAGTACTTATAGCCATTGTGCGAAGCAGGCATAGTGCATAACTCTAGTCACGCAGACCCCCACTGGTATTGATCGTTTTATAGTGTTTTAAAGGGCCCCCCAGTGCTAAATTGTTAACCTCTTTAAAACTTTAACAAAGATTTTAGGGTACCTTGTGTTAATTCGATTTCGTTATTACCTACTCGTAAAATAGAAACGTGACTTTGAGGCCTTACCTATATATTATTGATTGTGATTATAACTTAGGTACCTTTTCTATCATAATATAAGATAACATAAAGCCTTAGATTAAAGGCTTGCTTGTTGTAATCTCTATGATTACAACTATGATGAAAAGCAGGCCCAACTTATCAGCTAATGATATTGTTCTATTTTTAACGAATATTTTGATAATCAGCCATTGAGCTATTATTACTACGTATAGAGACGACACCACGCATCACCACTGTGTCCCATCCAGGATGAGTGCGCGCGCCTAGAGCACGCCACAGAGCTGCCAAACAAATGAATGAATTTGTGCGCGCTCACTCATCCTGGATGGGACATAGTGGTGATACGTGGTGTCGTCTCTATACGTAGTAATAATAGTTTCATGTATTCAGCAAGTTTTTATCATCACGAAAATAAGGTCCACAGCAAAGAGGTTACAGTAAACAGTAATCAAATTATCGTTATACTTACATCTCCAATCACCAATGACGCAGATACCAATGCTGACACTATTGAAGTGCAGTGAATGTGCTCCAAGGGTCTCCCAGCCACGACCCTCGTACGCTGCTCCATCACTGCCCACTCCGAAACTGATGGGAGATTTATGGAATTAATATAGAATGAATATAGTAAATGCATAGACTTCTGTATTGATAGGACCTTGATTGACTGGTAGAGAATGTCTCAGGCATTAAGTTAGCCTATGTAGTACCTTTAAATAAATAAATAAATTGGGCTAGCTGGCAATATATGTATTTCATTTTTCTATGTATAATGAAGAGAGCACAAAATTAAATACAATCCATACATGTTTTTGGTTAACATTTGTAGGCGTGCATAGGTACAAATTGATCAATTTATTTACTTGTTTTGTCAAAACACTATTTTACACTTTAAAAACTATTAGTGGACAGCCAATCATACAATTTACTTTTAAATAATTTGTTATTGAACATTTTTCGGTCTCTCGGTATCTTAGTAAGTAACGTTAGGTGCCAAGGAAATAGTTTTTTTTTTTAATAATGGTGAATTGTCGATACGTTGATCCTGCATAAAAGCTTCCAGCAGGCCACCAACTGCCACGGTCCATCTGAAAGACCTTAAACCGTTTGCGAAGCCAGGTTGGTCGCTGCAAGTACAACATCGTTCGTTGGGGACACTGTTGTGAAGAAAGGTGCGATTGCGGAGCCTCATCACAAACGATAGCCCACCTCCTAACTTGTACTTTGTGTAATGCCACCTGCACTAAGGGAGCTGTCCGAGGCCACCACCAACGCCGTAAATGTGGCAGAGGTTTGGTCGAAGCTTATGTAATTTGACAGCAGGCCTGTTGGTCTAGTATTTAGTGATCCTGACTGCTATGCGGAGGTCGTGGGTTGGGAACCTGGGACAGATGTTTGTGTGATGAGCACGATCATTTTTTCTGTGTCTGGGTGTAATCTATGGTATTTAGAAATATATAAGTATTTTTATCATCAGTTGTCTAGTACCCATAACACAAGCTCTGCTTAGCTTGGGACTAGATAGCGTTGTGTGATAGTTGTGAAATATTATTATTAATTTAAAGGAATCATCGACATGACCTAGAAGAAGAAGTTTATAAGTTCATTCATTTGCAGTTGTTTTACTTACAATGTTACAATTGGAGTAAACGAGTAAACCCATTTATTTTCCTCTCTTTATCGGTGGGTTATCGAGACGTGTACAAGAGTTCCATTCATATTTATCGACTGACCATTGTGATGATATCGACAAGGTTGTATAAATATGATAACGATTACACCGTTTGCGTTCTATGATAGACACTTGATGTATTGTTACATTCGTTGAAATCCGTAACAAAAGGGGAATTTATGAAAAACTGTCGACATTTTGCTTTGCATCAGCGAGAACTAAATCTACATTGTTGTTTACTGATTTTCGGTTGTTTTTGACAAAACATGGCATGATAATACATTTATTTAAAAGTTACTATATTGCTTAGTCAAATTATTTTTACCTGATTTACTAGCATATACCGAGACTTGACAATGCATTGTGTGACGGGGTTGTTTAAAAAGTTACGAGTTAGAGATTAAAATGGCAAGTTGGTATTTGCGAGTTCACGACAATATGTTAGCTTTTTTCTTTTATAGTAGGTATGTTTTAATGTTTTTGACCGTAGCTAACCTAGTGCCGTAACTACAGTTAAGTACTAGCTTAACTCGCACAACCGCAGTGGTACACGCCCACGGCGTCGGACTTCGGCAGATGATCTCCGGCCACCGTAGGCGCGGGCATGCGGACAGCGAATAAAGGGCAACTCGCTGTCCGACCATGGGCCATGCCTGGGACGGCGGCGAGTTTAGCTAGTCTAGCTACTTCTGAGCTCGTCCAGGGCCTACTCTCAGTGCCTGGACACCGTTGGCACACCCCTATTTTGGACATTGCCCCAACTAAATAGAAATTATAAAAATGAAAATAAGTAACACTTACTGGTATCCAATATCCCACCACTCATGATCATCCATATGAAAGTTCTGCATGCTCCTCATGGCTGCACAGCACTTCTCCCTCTCATAGCACGCTGCGGGGGTGTAAGAGTGGTGGATCACCACGAAGGGGACGGGGGTCGCGAGCGGGGTCTTTTTCGTTGGAGGCCTGGCCTTCCACTGCTCTCGGGAGACGAATGGGAAGTTGTATGACGTGTCGACTTCATTCTCTACGGAAACATCTGAAAAGAATGAATTATTTTGTTAGGGTGATTTGGGGTATTTTGAATGGCTAAAGATTTAGCATAAAAGAATGAATTATTTTCTCATGGTGATTTGGGTAATATTTAATGGCGTAAGAGGTTAAAAAAAAAATATATTTTTTTTGTTAGGGTAATAAAATTGGGGGACTTGAATGGCTTAAGAAATAGAAAGAAAGACTGAATTTTTTTTTTTAGAGTAATAATTTTGGGGGGAATTTTGAATGGATTACGATGTACAAAAATTATAGAAATAATTAATTATTTTGTTAAGCTAATTAGGGGGACTTTGGAATGGCATAAGATGTAAACAAAAAGAATGAATTATTGTATTATGTTTACCATAAATCTTCAGACTTTTAAATGAAAATATTTGCAGTTTTATACGTCGTATAAAACTGTTCTCTTGTTTCTAATATTTAAGTTTTATAAATGTAAATAATAATCTAAAAAAGGTAACATTTTCTACCTGACGAAAAATGCATTATAATTGCCAACTGGATTTATAAGAAAAACATTACATAAAACAAAATTTATATTAAGTGTTTAATTTTTTTTTGCACAAAAAGTTGCGGTCAATTTGAATTAGATACGTATGTTTTATTTACAAAAAATAAATTAAAATAAAATGTAGATACAAACAGCAAAAAAATGGGAGACAAAACAAAAATAAAAAGCAATTAAATGCTCACCTTTAGTATATATACTGGGCATGGCTACAACACTAGTAAACACACAGCTTAACACGACCACAAAAAACTTCATCATCAGCTTATGTACCGATCACAACGTCCATCAAAGTGCTCGCACACTGGAACAAATACATACTATGAATATGTTATCACTCTTTATATACTTTAGTACATAGTGTTGATCTATGTTGTTTTTGTCGTACGCTCTCACACGCTTCCTTATCTTAACGTCACGTTCCATAGGCATACGTTACATTAAGTGACGTTGATAAGTTTAGGTATACTTATAAATAAAGGGAATTTTGTTTCATGTATAATTGTTTTTATTATAATGAAATCTATGCCATTCAAAACAAGTTCTGTTTTGGGAGTGAATCAATAAATAAAATTCCCCACTCCTGGGTTATGCAAAAGCTGTTAGACTCGTACGGATTCAACTTTACGTTTAAATACTCAAGATAAAAACGGTTTTGACATTATACATATATATTTTTTTAATATTTACAGGTTTTATTCGTCCAGAGCAAGGGTGAGGCTAAAAAATAGGATTGCAATAATTGGTTGCCAATGGATCAAGTGGAACAAACTCCACGGTAAGTCTATAATTAAAAAACTTAGAGACCACTTTAGACTAAGATAATTGCAGAAATTACAATTAGGTAAAATAAGACTAAAAGCCCACTTCTAAGCCCGTTTAGGAGGTACAGACGCCAGCGCATCCAAATCGAAGATTAACCTTTTTAACCGACTTCAAAAAATAAAGGAGGTTATTCTGGTTATATTGGGATAGTTTGACGTCTACTAAATATTTAAAATGGAATTAAGTCAAATAATCAATTTTAAAGACTCTTTTTTTTTACTTACTTGTTTTGCAAACTAATTGTTAGTAAAAATAACTCTAGCCACCATATTTACCTTGACAAAAGCCATTTTACAAAGACAACAACCCAAATTAACAGTTATTAAAATAAATTGTCAACCAATTTAAAATGTGCGCAAACAGAGCCGCGTGCGCAGCTAGTAATTAGAATTAGTTTGTAGTACAACGGTACGCATGCGCTTAAACGTCGTGACTGCGTGTCACACATACGTCATACTGACGGGGAATCAATTAATCTGTATCTATGTAATTATCTATCATCAAGCTGCAGTAGGAGCCGTACGTGGACAAAATATAGCATAATATCATGGCTGTAATCCCCCTAAAGGTGTTTCGCTTTAACCTTTTGACCACCAACGTCGGATATATCCGACAAATATTTTCGGGTCCATTAAGGCGCGTTTCCATTATGCAAGTCATTTGCATACCAGTTGCAAGTTGCATGCAAATTGTATAGTGGAAACAACAACTTGCAAAATAGTTGCATTTGCACGCAAGTTGCAAGCGCATGCGGTCGTGCATAGAGGATACAACTAGAACTAACTTGTATAACACTAAAATCTTGTAGGCAAGCTGCAAGTTGAACAAAATCGTGTTTCCAATTCAAATCACTTGCACACAAGTCTGACGTCATACATGTATGCAAACACTTGCATAATGGAAACGCGCCTTTACGGATACGGCCCAGTTGGATATATCCGACAGAGAATATTTTGTTCATTTTATTTTATTTTATTGCGTCTATTCTATAATATCTCTCAATGGCGCTGGGGGCACGATATTTGTTATGAAATCCTTCTGGCGGTTAAAAGGTTAACCCAGGTGAAAGGACTCATTTGATAACTATACCACCCCAAAAAAAAAAAGAAAGTACGTACCGCCGCGTTTTGTCAGTTACCTTATGATTAACATTGATTGCAATACCGTATGCTATACAAAATCTATGGATGTTTCCTCATGGTCCTACTAGGAGGACAAAATATGAAATGATTAGTTTCTCGTAGCCCTACTGCGTTATAATCACACACCAATTTTCTTTAGAATATTTTATTATAAATTTATTTATTTTGTATAACGTACATTTTTATGTTTTATATTTTATGTTTAAAAAGTAAATTGATAAAAACTGACAATTGATTAGTATTCCCAATTCTTCCTGAGTAACAGACTTTTTTGAATCTTTATAACTAAATTGTTCATTAAGATAAACATTTTCTGTATTTAGGTAGGTACTATAATTAATGTTGTACAAGTTTGTAAACATTTTCTATCAGTGTAAGCTCTCAGAAGACAAGCAAAGAGAAAGAAAGACGCTCAAAATAAAAAAAAAACCTAACAATGAGATTTCATGGAGTTTATGTACTTGCTTAATACTAAAAGAAAATTTAAGATAATATTTTAACAGAAGAGTTCCAAGCACTATTACTGAATTAAGTATATAATGTTTTTAGAATCTTTAAAGTATATCACCTATAATATACTTTTCAACGTTGTCTCACTTCACTCAATCTATATCTAAGTATTATGTATCTAATCTTCTAATTTAATTCCACTTAGTGATGTGTAATCGATCGGGAGGCCGCGGGATATTAAAGTAATAATACGACACTACAGTTTTATCAATTAAAATTATTTAATCAATAACAAATGAATGGTTCATTGTTGAAATTAAATGTCATTCAATAATTTTGTATTTAATTTTGTTGCGAATATTTATTTTAAGTTTATCGCTTATCAAGTTGTCACTCTAACGAAATTAAATGCTCTTTATTTCGAGGTAGGTATTCCAAATAGGGCACCCGCAGACAATGGCACCTGATCTATTGGCACCTTATATATTCCACATAAGGCTCCTGTTAAAATTGAAGAACTCAATGCGTAAACACATTGTAAAATTGTATGTAGGTATGTGTTGCTTAGACTTTTTGGATGTGTGTATTTATGCCTGTAAGTGTCGCTCTTTTTCCACACAGTTCTGATTTGTGCTAGCGTAGTATTCAAAACTTAATTTTAAGTTCAGTTCAGTTCAGTTTTAAAAGCTCTATTCTAGATAGCATCTTGAAACATGATCATATCTTAGGATTTTTTGAGCGGTTTAATTTATCAATTGATTCCTCATTCCTCACCCTATTGGGCGGTCGCGGGTCTGTCTTAACAGGTAACCGTGGCCACGGAATGTAAAGGGCTATTGAAAGACACCGTGGATTTTAATCAGTACAAGTCTGACAATCCCTCCCGTCCTGCTTGCTTGCGAGGACTCATTTGATGATTTTACCACATAAAAAAACGCCCAGTGGGAAGCGGGTAACAGTCAGTGTCATGACCAAGGGCGGATCCAGCTTTTACATCAGGGGGGGGTCACCATGACGCAGACAGCTTGTCCCTGTAGCTAGCTTTACTTTTTTTTTATCGTGGTAAAATCATCAAATGAGTCCTCCCACCCAGGGCAGAGCGGGCGGGACTGTCAGACTTGTACTGACTAAAAGCCCTTTATGTTCCGGGGTCACGGTAATGATATAAGACCCGCAACCCCGGCACGCTTCGACCTTCTGAAGGGGGGGCCCGTAATCATGCTGACACTCTTTGGGGGGCGCGTGGAACACAACGTGCCGTCGAACATGGTCATGGTCGACGGTCGGTCAGCAAGTAGCCCATTACCACCTTGCCACTCGCATGCCCGTGCCTACGGTGGCCAGAGACCGTCTGCCGACGTCCATCACCGTGGGCGTCTACCACTGCAGCTGGGGTGGAGGGAGGACGCTGTCCTTTCCCTCACGCAGCCCGTCTCCTCCTTCGCGAGCATGACTGCTTGGCAGAAAGAGGCGACCGCTTCACATTCCCTCTACCCCCACAGCATGGCCTCGACCAATGCTGGGCACAAGACGTCTCCATCCATTTGGCGTTGTGAGGACACGGCGGCGGTGCTCTGCCCAAGAGGGGCAGTCCTACACAGTATGCTCCACCGTGTCCTCCGGCGATCCTCGCAGTGGTGACACCCAGGCGTTTCTTCCTTCCCCATCCGACACAGGTACCTCCCGAAACTTTCGTGTCCGGTGAGGACCTACGTCATGCGCTAGGTCAAGACGTCGCTCGTGACGCCTGTTTAGCCACTCCTCAAAGCGGGGTCTTACCGCCGCGATTGCGACGTGCCTGAGATATAGATATACTTAATATTTTATACAAATGCAAAAATGTTTTTGTCAATTTTCACGTTGAAACCGCTAAACGAATAAGATTTCATGGGGTCGATTGCATTGGTCCTCCATTGCACCGAAGTTACCTGGTCGCGGACGGAGTTACCGGAAAATCTAGTAAATAATACTATTTGTAAACAATACTGCGGAGCGTGCCCGCCTGCTGGCTGTGGGTGAGTGGGAATCGGGCCTTTGGCTTCAGGCGCTACCTTCACCCAACATAGGTACTATGTTGGGTGATACAACATTCAGGGTCGCTACTTGCCTACGTTTGGGCGCTCCCTGTGGTGCTCCACACCGCTGTCAATGTGGTGAAGTAGTCGACTGCCTCGGACACCATGGCCTTTCCTGCAGCAGGAGTGCAGGTCGGTTAGCACGACACGCTAGCTTAAATGACATAATCCGTCGTGCTCTTGTCACCGCCGGGGTGCCAGCCGTATTAGAACCCAGTGGTTTGGCACGCGACGATGGGAAGAGACCCGATGGTATGTCCATAATGCCATGGAAGCTGGGTAGGCCTTTGGTGCGGGATGCAACATGTGTCGACACCCTTGCGCCATCCCATCTTCCTAGTTCAGCGTGTTGTGCTGGCGCTGCTGCTGCATGTGCTGAAAACTCCAAGCGGCGCAAATACATTGGCCTAGCTAGTAGCTATGTATTTGAGCCGTTTGGGGTTGAAACTCTGGGGCCATGGGGTCCGAGTGCCCACAACGTCTTTAAAGATATCGCCAGGCGTTTAGTCGACTCTTCAGGTGACCAGAGGGCTGGCCTATTCCTTGGCCAACGAATTAGCATTGCCATACAACGTGGCAATGCTGCCAGCGTTCTGGGCACTGTTCCCGTTGACAGCGATGTGGACGTATTCTTTGACGCCCTGTGAATGTTTTCTCTTTTATTTTATTTTTTTTAATTTTTATTTTTCCTGTAAAAATATTACTAGTAGGTTTTTATTTATAGTTTGTAAATTAAAGTGTAAATAATTTATTTGTAAACAATAGTTACTTGTTATGCAAGTCTGGAAAGTTGTTTTTGGCGCGAGGAGGTACTTGTATTAATAAATTTAAAATTTAAAAAACCCCCGACACAATATCCAAGTTCCCTTTCAGTACGCTTTCATTTGATACCCAACTCGAGTATATTTGCAGACCCTCGGTTACCTTTCCCCACTTTCTTCCACACAACTTCTAAACGGCTCAACCGATTTTCATCAAACATGTCTAAGAACACTCGCAGGTAACTCACCTTTCATACAAAAAAGACTAAATTGAAATCGCTTCATCCGTTCGGGCTCTATGATGCCACAGACAGACAGACAGACGGACAGACAGACAGACACGCCAAACTTATAACACCCCTCTTTTTCCGTCGGGGGTTAAAAACTAAGCAAGGGAAGGCCTCTTCGCTCGCGGTTTAAAATATAGAGTCCTGAGCGTAGCGAAGTTTTCAAAGGTTCCAGAGGCCAACGACGATAAAGTTGTTCTGCGTCTCGTATATTTGAAAACTTCGCTACGATCGCTCAGGATTCTATATTCGAACCACTCGCAATTGCAGAAGCCACCTATGACCCAGCCTGCCGGCCAGGGGGGGGGTCATGACCCCCATGACCTCCCCCCTGGATCCGCCACTGGTCATGACTCTTGCTGACCAAAAGTCCATCCTGTTCCTTCAGTTGCCCTTTGCGTTCTAGGGACACGGTACACTTTCAATACACAGTCCATCAGTATAGGGCAAGAAATTAAAGCCGTAGCTTGCTTATGCTTACAGTCATCAAAAATAGTTTATCATGACTTTTAGTGTTAGTAACGACTAGGTTCATTGTACTTTCAACGGTTTTAAAACATAGAAAAAAATACTGTGAGTGTTATTTTCTAAGGCCTCAGAAGCGTTCAATGAACGGAAACTTTTTATCTATGTTCTTTCTGATTATTGACCAATCGTTTGAAATGAGTTCGTATTTTTGCCATTGTAAAAAAGTCCCACCAATTAAAAACCTCTTCATTCTTTTGAAGACGGCTATTAATAAAAATAAACCATTTTCATTTTTCCTTACCGCTATACCTAATTAACTTTTCACACTTATATGTATACTTCGAATATGTCGATGAACAAATGATATACAACTATCACACAGCGGGATGTAATTAAAGGAGATCATTTTTTTGGGCCTTTTCTGAAAATGGCGAAAAAAAATGGTACCAATGGATAGTACTGGCCATTTGGAGCAATAGTTATTATGGCACAAAAGTTGTAGGATTGCTCTCGGCCAAGTTATACAAGTTCGAAGATTCGTAATTTTCATATTTTTTTTTAATTTCGGAAAGTGCTGAGAAACACCTAATAATGATAAGTACTGCTAGAACTAGTGACCTCAAGCAATTTAACATAAAATAACATCACGCCTGTTATCCCTGAAGGGTTGGGCAGAGGTGTACCCAATTAAAATTAATAATAATTACTTTACTTTTTGTGAAAAGAAGAAAAAACATTTTAAAATATATAAATCTGCTGGTGGAGCCAGCATTGGGAACAGAATCGAAGTTGCCTATGGTAGTGGTCTCGGGAGAGAAACCTCCTAACAGTACGAATCGTGACCAAAAGTAGTGCTTTTTGAATCAACCAGGTTTATTTGATTAATAAAATCATCAAATCAGTTATCTCGTTCTGGGTTGAGCTGGAGAGACTGTCTGACTCCTGCCGACTAAAAGTCCACCCTCTTCATTTGGTCAAAAATGTATGGAGCCTGAATGATCTCCTTTGAATTTAAACGTATCTTGTCCCAAGCTAGCAGATAAACAAACTTATATATTTCTAAATACATACATATTATAGATAAATTACACCCAGACACAGAAAAAATGATCATGCTCATCACACAAACATTTGTCCTGGGTGGGAATCGATCCCATGACCCTCGGCATAGCAGTCAGGGTCACTAACCACTAGACCAACAGGCCAGTCGAAAGTAGTTATAGTTACATGTATAAAAACATACTAATATGTGCAGTGACGATATCTAATGTGCATACCACACGTACGTGTCAACTTAATGAATCATGTGATTCATTTTATATAACAGTCAATCACTTGATTCATTCATTTTGCTATCAGAATGAGGTAAACTTATGTATTACCTACCAGTAAAAAAATTAAGGTAAATATTTTCTGAAATAACTGTTTTTTTTTCCTATTAGTGATGTTAATAGAATTTCAGGATTCCTTTAGACAACTATGCAACTTAATTCAGACAATTTATGCAACGAAATTCCAGTCCGACATTTTTTCAGTTTTTTTTCGACGTGACATAAACATGGCGTTTATTCGTTTTTTTTAATTACTGGAATATTAATTTAAATTTGGAATTGTATATTATTTGCTCGATCGATAGAACATCTATCTACGTAAATGTACAAATGACCAATTTTTGCAAAGAAATAAATGATATAATTCATTTGTTTTAAAGAGCCCACGACAAATCATTAAGTATTTTTCTTTGTAGACTTATGAATTCAATCAAAACCAAAATTATGTCTCAATTTCCTAAATTGGTTCCTATTTTTAAACTACACCAAATATAAAATTTTAATAGCCATAAACAAAAAATACTCACCTCTACCAATTAAATAGTAACACAGTTGGCTCATCAATTATCACTTTTGACCACAAAATTATCCTTATAGTAAAACTAGTTATTTATATATAATAAGGCACACGTATTCTCACGATGTTCGACGGCTGTATAAATGTATAATTCGCCCTATACAGTGTTTTATATAGCCATTCGGTTGCGTGGCGCCGGGTGAATCCCCTGCGCATTGTACTGAGAAAGATCGGTCAAGTTCGGCGCGTGGTTCCGCTGTTTGACCATCGAATTAATTTTTTAGGAGTGGGACATTAATTTGTTTTTTTTTTCCTTTCTGTTTCGCGGTAATATTATTATGTTATCAACAACAATGAATGCTGCCAACGTTCTGGGCACTGTTCCCGTTTTCTCGTTGACAGCGATGTGCACGTATTTTTTTGATGACCTCGAATGCTTTTTTTTTTTTATTTTTTGTACATATTTCTATACACTATGAAGTTTTTATTTCTAGTTTGTATTTTATTATAATTGTAAGTTATTTATGGTGTAAATAATTGAATATCAATAACAATAATAATATATAATTTTGTACTCGCGATTCTTTTTTTTTAATAAAAAGTTTGTAAATGAATCCGTACACGAGATTTGAGACGCTGTGTCTCTTTAATCTTCTAAATAATAATTGCTGATCATAATCATCACTTTTTTTGCCTCTTGTAAACCTGTAACACATTTCAGTGATGTTTTTTGAACAAATTAGGAGAGAACAAAAACTTTGTGTAATATTAAATGGTTAAGTTAAATAAATAGTCGTGGCTATCTTGTTTTAAAATGTAATATATGATATTAACACCTCGTTAGATAAAATTACTGTTATTTATTTATTATTCTGGTGTTTATTTTTTCTATTGTTATATTTTACAAGAATAGCTCTCGATATTAAAGTCTTAAACATAACTTACACTGAATAATAGTGTTTTAAAAATATTTTATCCTTAAAACTAAAAAATATTATTTTCCTATTCAGCTTTTTTTAGTTTTTGTTATTTCGGTACGATTACAATTGTCGTTTCTTTTATTGATGGATAAATAAAATTAAATAAGGCAGAAATCTTAATAACCTCAATAATTTCCTTGATATTATTATTTATTTTAACATAACGTAAAAAAAATGTGTGTATCCCGAAAATCCAATACTTCTAAGTTTGATTACCGGCCTTGGCTCATATTAGAGGGAGTTTCCCACTCATTAATTTGTCAGTTCATAATTATTGTGATTGGTATGTTAATAAAGGAGAAGTTGACGCGTCATGTCAAATACATATAGTCATAATATACGGTATATCAAATCCAATCAAAGCATTTATTTCAAGTAGGCCAATTATAGCACTTTTGAAATGTCAAAAGACAAAAACAGTTCAAAAATAGTTACGTTAAATAAATAAAAATAGTTCAAACACAGTTATGTTGCTACAGTCCCAGTCTCACGACATAAAAACTCTGAAAGTACCGTAGACGTATACGGAAAAATATTAGTCGTTTCCTATAAGCAACACTCAGTAACAGTACATAAAGGAAACGACGAAAATAAAATGAACCTTCGAAAAACAGGAGGAAGATCTCAAATCGACAAACGCAAATTTCCCCGATTCATTAATAACGCTGGGACTGGGACTGATTTGTAAAATTCTTCTTAGTTTGAAAAGGTGTACTTCTCAGATGGTCCCATTGTCGTTAAACCAGGATCAAATAGTGGGATCCTGCAGTAATACAGGTACAAGTCTTCAATAAATGACAGTAAATCAACTGTGAAAGCCGCTATCGCATATTTAATATATAGAAACTCCTACTACCTATGCATAAATATCATCATCTATGATAAGTAGACGCCTATCTATGCATAGGTAGCTTATGCTATCACACCATATAATATTACACTAGTACCCACTAAAAGGGCCTTGCTACAAGCTACAGTAAAGGTGGCGATTCGCGCCGGAGACCGCGACAGGAGAGGCAGTGACCGCAGACCGCGACCGAAGACCTCGACCATAATCTGTCTCCTGTCTGTATCTCGCTTGCGAACTGCCGCTCATATTGCCTAATGTTGAGTACTGTCGCGGTCTCCTGACTCGGTCTCCTGTCGCGGTCTCCGGTGCGAACCGCCACCTTTTCTGCAGCTTGTACCAAGGCCCTTTAGTTAGTGAGTTCACAAGGAAAATAAATCTCAAAATCTTGATCAGACTGCTTTGCAGTGCGCACGTACCTAGGCCAAGTATTTTTTTTAGCAACAAGGTGCATTTAGAAGTCGGTTAGATAATAGTTTTTCATTTTTTTTAACAATATAGTTATGTATCTACTGTAAAAATCTCTCTTTGGTAGTGAAATAACATCCGGCAATTCTCGCTACATGTTGACAGCTGGCCAAAGTATTTAAACATGCTACGCGGTCAGGTTGTTTCCTCCCTCTGTACCTACTCTCCCACAGTATCTGAGCGCATGACATTTTCAACAATAGATCTAGTCTCTACACATCAAGCTATACAAAACCAGTTTGTCTTGGTATCGCTTCATATGATTTTTACACACAATGAACGGCCAGCTGGGATATGGGGGTCCGACAGGCAGTCGCTCCATTTAAAATACTGATATCCAGCTGAATCTGGTTTGACTGGAAGCCGACCCCAATATTATTGGGAAAGGCTAGGGCAGATGATGATGATGAACGGCCAGCTAATACTGGTTTCGCATAGCTTGATGTGTAGTCGTCTGTACATGCGCTATTCCATCGGGATCCCTATCAAAGGAAAATGGGATAGAGGTGACATCACTACGCTAAAAGGGGGGGACTCCTTTTCCCTGCAACTAACCCTACATAAGTAACGAATACAACTGTTAACTCATTCCAGGATAAGGGATGGACAATGATTGGAGACGGTCAGCAGTCAGTGGAATAGCAGTATTAAAAAAGTCCCCCGGTGATGTGACTAACCCCGTTTAGCAGTATCCTGTTAATGAATTTTAAGGTAAAGTGTTTACAAAAAGGTTACCTACTGAGGTAATTTATAACATTCAAGAAGTTACGTTGACATTGATAGGGGCACGCCCCTATTTGTAAAGAGCCCTTGAAATCCTGTGGTTTAGTAAAAAGGTCAACTATTTACATATACTAGCTAATGAATCATAATTTATTTATTAGAAAAGTATAGCCTCATCACATACATTTAACATTAAAAGTTACAGTTTATAATAAGAGCGGTCATAATAATATTATATAATCATAATACATATGTATTTTGATTCAAGGTTTTTAGAGTGGATTGAAAAAAAGGGACTTTAGTAAAAAAATAGAGAGTACAAGAAATTAATCAGCCTGATAATTTAATTTAATTTTTTTTCAATCAAATTCTGTCTAAACATAGCATTTATTTTTGGTGTAATTATAATAACATAAACAAAACTTAACACATAAAATTACTTAAACTTCTTTTTGATAATTAAAGTTGAATAATAAAAACAAACTTAAGTACATTTGCAATTGAAAAACATATCGGACAACTCGAGTTTTCTGTTCAGTAAGGAACCCTAAAAATCAATTGTAGTGTTGTTGATTGCTTTAGTAGTAAGGAAAAAGATAGACTGGTAGGTTTCGTCCCAATTATAGCCACGTGAGGAAAGTTATTTATTACTTATGCAGATATTTGGTGTTTTTGTAAATTAACCCATCAGAAAATCAGGCATTAATGACCATGTGCTCGGGTCGAAGGCACGACGTGTTCCACGACCGCCTCAAAGAGCTGTCAGCATCTGATGGGGCTTCATTAGGCGGCCAAAGCCTGGAACAACCGCGGGAATTTTTCATCGGGAAACCGTGACTCTAGAACATAAAGGGCTTGTGAATTGAAGGTCACCGTAGAAGTGACAGTCCCTCCCGACTCGCCTTTTTTTTATCTTGGTAAAGTCATCAAATGAGTCCTCTCACCCCGGGCAGGGCGAGAGGGACTGTCAGACTTGTATTGACTAAAATCCACGGTGTCCTTCAATAGCCCTTTATGTTCCGGGGTCACAGTGATGGTATAAGTCCCGCGACCCCGGCAGGCTTTAGCCCTCTGAGAGGGGGCCTCGTCATTATGCTGACGCTCTTATGAGGCGCGCGTGGAACACGACACTCGCTGTCCATGGTCGAACAGCGAGTTGCCCTTTACTCACCGCCCACACCACAATAAAAAAATCTGTGAATGTCTTTTTCGGAGTTTTGAAAAACACGTGCAGGATAATTTCGGATATAATTATAGTAGGTAGGTAGTCGGACATGCAAACAGGTTTCGCAAGCAATGACACGGCTTGTTAGGTATATACTTCAAAATTAAAAACAAATCAATTATTTATTTTTAGTTTAGGACCGGATCTTCAAGCAGGTGTTCGCTTATTAACCTGTCAAATCGTATGTCAAGTTAGACATTGGGTTCTCATTTAATTTATTGATAAACAAAGAAGGTACCTAGCTAATGATAATCAGCGAGATGTCGAAAGATTTGGAATAGATTAAACAGTTAAATAAGGTTAAAAAAAAGATGTTCCTGCCAAATGACAGCATTTTAGTACTCTGCGTCTTTAATGTAAGCTGCGGACAGACAGACAGACGGACATGGTGAAATAATAAGGGTTTGTTGTACATTACGGACAGACAAACAGACGGACATGTAAAATAATAAGGGTTTGTTGTACATTACGGACAGACAAATAGACGGACATGGTCAAATAATAAGGGTTTCTTGTACATTACGGAATCCTGCAATCCGGTTTGAACTCCATCTCGGCACAAGAGCATCGGGCGGATTTGTATCCAGTTGCTGAAAAAATTAGGAGCACTATGTATTTCGTCATCTGTATCTGGATTCGTCCGGTTCAATAAAGCTCGCGCAATGGTGCGTTGTATAAGACGAAAATTATTGTGCGACCGCGCGTTCTATTGAAGAACACGCGATGATACAAGTGCGACTATACAAAATTTCATTGCACGATGCATCCATCACGCGATTAAATCGCATCGCATCCATCACACACGCCAAATTCCTACAAAGTTTAAGAGATGGGATATTTATTTAACATTAACTTATTGTTTTTTTCAGATATTATTCAGGCAGAAAGCAGAACCATTTCTACTATTGCCTAGTACATGAATCAAGCCAGTAGTCTCTAGAGACTATTATGCTGCTGATCCTGGCTCTCCCCTCCACGATACAGGAATTCCACAAAGAGGTAAGCAAATACCTCTCCATTTATCTTCTAAACAACGAAAGCGATAAGTAACCTGAAATTCACCATCAACCTTATGAAAATTCAGCCCTATTATGACTTTGCCAGTTTACGTATTGTAAACTGGAACTTTGACATTAATTAGAAGAAAGAAATGAATTCCTCGTTTGTACACTGGAGGCGCCTTTTCTTTACTCCATACAACAAACGCAGTAAATACCTTCAAGTACGCTGTAAATAAAGTACAGGAATCTTAAGATTAAGCCTCTGGTTACTGGTGTCACATAAGACATAGGTACCCAGTTAAAATCTTGCGATTAAGCCTTTGGTTACTGGTGTCACATAGGACGTATCTTCATTGTAGACAACAAGGCATTCTTGACACAAGTTTGTCTTCTTAATGCTACGCACTTTCCTTGCTTTAGTTTCCTTTGACCTTTTTAAAATAACAAACACCTATGCACCAATGCACTCATCAAAACAAAATTAAAGAAAAAAGCTACGATATAACTAATCATACCGGATTCCGAGGGAGTTTTTTTACGAACAACACGCTGTGTTTAGTCGAGATTAAATAACAAACGTCATAATTATCGTTACTGATAAAGATTTATTCGCTAATAGGTAATATCCTGGCGATACTTGAGCTAATGATGTACGTGACTTGTCCCATGACCAGCGAGATATAGGTAGCTCTATACTATTATGATGGACAGTACAGACGCCAGCAAACGTCGCCTTTCGATATAATTTTTCCACTTATTCACAAAATAAGGAGGTTCATGTTTGATTAGGAAAAGGCGGATTGTGGTAGGTTTATGTGCTGTAGACAGTACTAAGGGGCTTGCACGACATTTCAGGGGGAGAGCGAGACTTTTTCAGGAAATGAAAAATATAGCACACCTAGTAAGACATCGTGGAAGTGAAAATTTACGAGTAGCACACTTAGAAAGACATCGTGGAAGTGGGTTGTAATAGACAAACTAGCAGAATCTGTTTTTTTTCTGTCGTTTTAAATAATGGTGATGTTTAAAATGTGGAACAGAAATGTTACTTTTCTTTAATCGTTAACAGGCCATACTATTATACATTATGCGGGCATGCTCGGGGCAAAAGAAAAATTGTCGAGAGACATAAAATGTATGTAGATTCCATCCAATTGTAATAGTTTGGTTTCTCCACATGTTCTCTTGCTCTAATCTTCTGCTCTATAGTGAACTTCAGACCCTAAATGTGTGGAATAAGGTCTAAATTTATTGTATGACATAATATTAAAACTTTTCACACGCGGACAGATCTTGACCATGATGTTAGGTAGCAGTACAGGACCGCATGACTGCGGTTCCGCCCCGCGCCGCGCTCGTTTATTGAGTTACTACTCACGAGTGAAAACTCACGTGACTTACATGTCACGTGAGTTTTCACTCGGACACAACACGTGGAACTTCGCTTTTTTGTTCTAGGTCACACTGGTTTCCTCACAATGTTTTCCTTCATATTTTTAAAGCTGTGACATTTAAATATATTCTCAAAAGTAACGCGGTTTGGTGCGTCAGTTAAAGTATTGAAGAATAATAGACACATTATTTTTAATTTTTGAAATTAAGCCTTTCTCAAACAGACAGGCGAGGCGATTGCGATACGAAGCGCACGTAATCATTTCGCCTGACAGTTTGACAAAGGCTAATGAATTTTTAACCCCCGACGGAAAAAGAGGGGTTATAAGTTTGACGTGTCTTTCTGTCTGTCGGTCGGTCTGTCTGTCTGTCTGTGGCATCATAGAGCCCGAATGGATGAAGCGATTTTAATTTAGTTTTTTTTGTATGAAAGGTGACTTACCTGCGAGTGTTTTTAGACATGTTTGATGAAAATCGGTTGAGCCGTTTAGAAGTTATGGGGGTGAAAGTGGGGAAAGGTATCAAATTAAAGCGTACCGAAAGGGAATATTGATGACTTAATCGGGAGTACTCTTAGAAAAAAAATATAAGTATTACCTATGAAAAGTATAAAATAAAAAATAAATTTAAAATTTAAAAAACGTCCGATCTAAAAAAACAGGAGATGATGAACAATTTGGAGCAGTCCCCCAACGCGACGTATTTTTATTATTTTTAACTTTTTAAAGAGAACTTGGTTTTTGTGTCGGGGTTTTTTTAAATTTTTTATTTATTTTTTATGACAAAGATAAATTCGGGAGTGGGGACTTGTGAGTCAAAACACCTGGTTTTATACCGACCACGAGACATAATGTGATTTTAAGAAGCGTTACGTTGTAACTTTATTAATTTTGGTTTACTTAAGTAATAAAATTAAAAAAACGGGTCAAACATTCTTTGACAATTTTAGTACTAATTATTATTTTTTTCAGTAAAATAGCCCAATTGTATGTCGACTTTACCACTGAGCCAGCACTGCTTAATATTTATCGACTACAGTTGATCATGGCAAAGCAAATATAAGTTGACAGACTGAGCTGATTGACTGCTTGATTGTCTACAAATTTATGGTGTTTCAATTAAAATTTCAAGAAGTATGTAATTAGTAGATTGAACAGGGTTAGTAAACAGTTTCAACATTATTATAGTTCTTTTAATGACAGCAGGGACGAACTCAATCTAAATATATCGACTTAATATGTATTATTATTACCATGACCTAATAATTGCATTTTAATTACTTTTGATTAATATCAGACAAGAGGACATTCATTAAGTTTATCTAATAATTATGATGTGATCTGACCGTGATTGCTTCAGCACCGCTCTTTTTGTCATAATTAGTGTGGTCGCATATGACATACTAAGTAACCGATCTTCATCAGGTGCGTCCACACAGAGCTAGCAGCCTCGCGAGGCATTTGCCGCGCGAACCAGCTCGGGAAAGCCCGGTTTCCACTGGGCCCTGCTCGCTCTGTGTGGACGCACCTAATGTGAAGATCGAAAATAGGGTTTATTCGACGATTAGGTCGGTAGACAACTACAAAGATTAAAACGATTAATAAAATAACTTAAATAAAACATAAGGCAATTAACAAAAAAAGAAAACCGAATGTGTCTCACGACTGCATAAAATTCAGCAGTGATGGCGGACGGCTTATACTTAGTGCCCGATACTGGTTTTCAAGTAACTAGTATTATTAATTTTTTTTTAGCTTGGTAAAATCATCAAATGAGTCCCACCCCGGGCACGGCGGGAGGGACTGTCAGACTTGTACTGACTAAAATCCACTGTGTCCTTCAATAGCCCTTTATGTACCGGCCGTCATTATGCTGACGCTCTTTGAGGCGCGCGTGGAACACAACGCGCCGTCGACCCGGGTCCATGGTCCATGGTCGGGCAGCGAGTTGCCCTTTCCTCCCTGCGCGCATGCCCTAGTATTATTAATTAGGTATATTTATTTACCTTTCGTCAATTGAAGGTTACTTTTGCAGCTGTAATCTGCGATTGCATCACTTATGCATAATTAAATTCTACTAATGATAAGAAAGGTATTATGATTTATTCGTTTTAATCGATAAGGTGATTCCCTCAGAAGGTTCTACTTCCGGATGAGGTCAAAACGGTCATCGGAATCTACTATCTATCTGATATTCATAGATTATTATATTATTCTGATTAATATCCGAAATTAATAAGGTATTTGTCAATCGACGATTTGCTTGAATAGATAACCCTTTATTATCGTGAAAAAATCAAATGAGTCAGCACTAGTGGCGTGAAACGGACTGTCAGACTCGTACTATAAATCTACGGTGTTCCTTCGATAGTTCTTTACGTTCCAGAGTCACAATTACCAGCACGCGTAGCACGGCGATTCTATCTCTTTTCTACCAAGAAAAGACAAAGCTATTTCATCGTTATTTCCATATAAATCGACTGTTTTTTGCACAAATGTGACACCATTCGTACACCGTTGAAGAAAAGAACGTTTATTTTCTATATTTTTTACATTACCATGCTTAAAACGCAAAAATTTTTTCAACGTTATGTCATTTTGTCTTTTCTTCCGTCGACAAAATCCTTTTCTACGGCGCCATGCTACGCCTGCTGTTTAGAGAGTCCCGCGGCCCAACAAGTACCCCTTCAGGGTACGACTGGCTGGTGATGCAACTATCCACTCGAGTATGTCCGGCTGGCCTCAAGTAGCTTAATTAAGTACTTACGTCAGTTCTGAAAAACGGAACGTTTCCCTATATTTTCAATTATAGTTTGCTATGGTAGTTTACTACTAGTCCGTTTATGACGACATAAAGCCTGTACAATTATACTGACCGAGTGACATTTTGTGATTTTCAAAAGCGTTGTATCTTCTTTGTTTTTGATTATTGAAACAAATAAAAAGAAAAAATAAGATGAGACAAATGTTTCTTGATAATCTAACTTAGGGGCCAATATTTTTTTGTTAGTAAAATAGCATACTCGTAATTTTCGCGAGTATTCATTACCAACAAACACAAAATCATATCATTCCTCTCTATAATATTAAGTGTAGATGAGACACGCCATCAAACGCGATTAGTGGTTACTGAAAACATTGACAGGAAACGTTTTAGTCTTTTAAACATTTAAATTTAATGACCATGATGTCATGGCAGTGTTATATAAGTATTTGTCGCGTTTTAGTAATCATCAACATGGTCTCAGTTTCCATAACACGCGGTAAAATGATGTCTTGGGCTGACCTTGAAGTTCTTCTTTGATCTTTTAAGATCTTCTTTGGTATTTTAATATCTTCTTTGATCTTTTAATATCTTCTTTGATATTTTAAGATCTTCTTTGATCTTTAAGATCTTCTTTGGTCTTTTAAGACCTTCTAAGTAATAAAATCACCTAATATGTCTTGTCGCCCTGGGTGATGTAGGACGGACTCTATGTGTGCCTTTTCACCAAAGATGTGCCATGCAGCTATGCTGCGAGAATATTAAAGCTAGGCTACGAGACTTTGTGACCGTTTCCTCTGACGCTAAGATATGTAGCAGTGCGAGTAAGATGTGCTATGAAGATCTCCGCTGCAAAGTAAAATTTTCAAATGGGACTTATATATTTTTGAATAATTTGACTGACGGACTAATTCCCTTTTTTCAATTTAGGTATATATTTTAAATGGGAATAAACCAGGCAGATGATAAACCAGGAAAACAGATTCCATTGTTGGTAAGACAGAAACGAATTTTAATAGGTATGCATTATTATAATTATATTTATGCCTCATTCATTTTGCAGTTTGCGGTTAATGCGGTTATCCACTAATGGTAGGTATTTTATTGGAATAGGTAATAAAACAAAACATCTGTCTAATAGTTAAGATTTTTATTTTTTAAATTATCTTTTTTTATATAAAAAAGGAACGTTAACAAACAACATAAAATCATTAATCTAGCTATAGTTACTTACAATTAGTCAAAACTTTAAGATACATTGGCAAACTAATAAAAATAACTAAAAATAAAGAATGGCGGGTGCCTCGGCTTTTCACGGGTGCAGTTATAGATATATTTATTACAATGACATAAGTACAGTAGATAACCTCAACTTTATTTAAACGTTTGTTTAAATTATACCTATTACATAATAGATTACTTATAAAAATTATAAAGTTGTCAGCGTGCTGATCTCAAAAAAAATGTGTTGTATAATGGATCGTTCATTTATCAAGGGCTGCCTTGATAGAGGGCCAAAGTCTGCCGGGGTCGCGGGACTTATTTCCATCACCGTGACCCCGGAACATAAAGGGCTATTGAAGGACACCGTGGATTTTAGTCAGTACAAGTCTGACAGTCTATCCCACCACGAAAAAAAAAGAAACAGGGGCTGCCTTGATGAATGAACTATCGTATATTATGTATAGTAACTAGAGTATATTATGTATACATATATCACGCTACGACTATTGTGAGCAAATTAAGCAGCAGGGGTGAAATCTCGGGTAAACAACTTTCGTTAAACATATTTAGGAACATTAACCATTACGAGGTGTTTCGCCTCTTTGACTCCAATTTAACTCTAAACATAATATACTCTAAGAAATATAAAGCATTGAAAAGTGAACTTAATATCATGTGGTATAAAGTTACATTACATTTGTGAAACAATTTGGGGAATAAGTGAGCGTTTATGGCACTTTTTCGAATGCTTCACTGTTTTGTTGAATCTTTAGTTTGCGATGGCCTTTAGCCTGTTGAAAAAATATACTTCCATAAAAAACTTTTTAAAAAAAGGGAACCGACTTCAAAACCAAACACAAAAAACTGTAAAATAACTTTTCTTTCGGAAGTCGGTGGCTTTGTTTTTTTTTTTTATTATTTCATTGACTATGGCCACCGACTTCCGAAAGAAAAGTTATTTTACAGTTTTTTGTGTTTGGTTTTGAAGTCGGTTCCCTTTTTTTAAAAAGTTTTTTATTTTTCCCTTTTTAGTTTAAATATTCAACAAAAATATTCATAATATAATCGGTGCCTTTGAAAATCTACAATTCTAGTAAGCAGCAAAAACGAATCTATGTGGGCAACTTCACGAGGTATCTATTATTGTTATATATTCAAACCTTCTCCAGAATGTAACGAACACTTTTATAAAAACTGCATCAAAATCGGTTCAGCCAAACGCGAAATAATCGCGGACAAACATGCAATCGTCTCTGAAAATGTACAATCCAAGTAAGCAAAAAACGAATCCACGTGGGCAAAGTCACGGGATATCTATTAGTGTTATATACTAAAACCTTCTCCAGAATATAATGAAAACATTCCTGAAAACTGCATCAAAATCCGTCCAGAAAAACGCGAGATAATCGCAGACAAATATGCAATCGTCTCTGAAAATGTACAATCACAGTAAGCAAAAAAACGGATCCACATGGGCAACGTCGCGAGATATCTATTAGTGTTATATACTAAAACCTTCTCCGAAATATAATGAACACTTTCCTGAAAACCGCATCCAAATCCGTCCAGCCAAACGCGAGATAATCGCGGACAAACATACATACATACATACATACATACATACATACATACATACATACATACATACATACAGGTCGAACTGAGAACCTACTTTTTTTTTTGAAGTCGGTTAAAAAGGCTTAGAAAGAGCACAATAATTATTTTCAAAATGTTTCGTTTTTTTTTCGATTAGCAAAAAGATTGTCAGAATCTTTCGAGTCAAGGGTTTAAAAAAATAATTCTTAATGACCATGAAAGCATAGGTTGTCGTCATTGAGATTTCTATTTTTGTTCTGGGCAACACCCTGATGGTTACCGCTTCTAAAGCGCCGTATTCACCATCTGTCACGGCTGTACGTCATGCACGATGCACGACGCAAAAACACCGTGAATAGGCTTGACGTACGTCAATAATTATTATTATTTTGACGTAACCATGGCAATACCTTGGCGGGACGTACAGCAAGATGGAACGTGAATAAGGCGCTTAAATTAGGAGATATTGGATGTCAATCTTCCATCTTTTTTTGTAATGCTTGATTTACTGCTTAGCAAAGAGTTTTTTGTCTTTGTGTTTTATCCTTTTCTGACATTGTTATCATTGTTACAATCTCACATTGTCTAGGCCATTAGTTTTGCAATTCTCTATTTGAAATTTCATCGCTGGACTCTACGATGTGTTCGTCGAGTTGGCTGTATTGAAATCGACCAATTATGCAGCGTCCGCTAGTGGCGCTGTCAATAGCGTAATGAATAACTTTAGTCCCAGCGTACGCTGTCACAAGGCTGTGTTTCGAGAATAGCACTGCAGGATGTCAACTTTAGGCGGCATAAGAAAACACGTTCGTATATACCCTAATGTCTAATATGGTAACCCCTAATGTCTAACATTCTCTGGGAAGTTCTGCTTTCCGGGAACATAGTTATCCCATTTGGAGAACTCGTTAGTGAGAGCTGGTCCAGGACACTCGGTGTTGCTGACCTGGTTGTGACCTATTAACTTGTAGTTGGGACTAATCTTGCCCTTCGCTACTCCTTCCGCGATGAGAGCTTGGACTACATCCAGCTGTTTCTTTGGTGGTGTTTCCACTGGAAATAAATGAGAAAGGTTAATATGACCTGGTTATAGTTTGGCAAACGACCGCTTTATTGAGGCCTCGGACATGCAGGACAGGTAGGGTGATAAAGGGGTTCAGGGAGAGCTCATTATAGCGGTTAGTTTATAAAGCGGGTTCAGTCTGGTTGACTAAGGCTCGGCGTTAACAGGTCAGATTATCGTTTTAATGAAGTTGTTAATTCGTGAGCTTAGTTCAAATACACATATTTGATCTAGTGCAGGTAACGACTTTTCTGTAAGTCCAAAATTGAATTCTTATTTCTAATCTCTAAATATTTTGTCAGCAAAGTAAGTAGATCAGCCTTGTTATTGGATTGAAATCATCCAATGTGTCTTCCCTCCCGCTCTAGGAGAGGAAGGAACTGTCAGACTTAACTGACAAAAAATCAACCTTTTCCTTAAATTAGTCTTTGCGTTCTAAAATGGCAACTCAGCCCTTTTAAAACAGTCCCGCGACTCAAAACTGTTTTTTTAATTACGCATTTACTTATTTAAGAATTAAACTTGTTCAATGGTTGAGACTCCAAACATTTATCTTACCTCTCCAGTCTCCAATAAGACAGATGCCGACGCTATATCTGTTGGCTACCGAGGCGTGGATGCCCTGGACTTCCCAGCCACGACCCTCGTACGCACTCCCTTCACTGCCAACGCAGAAACTGTGGACAAAGAAAACTTCTATGTTACATAGTATATCGTAAACTTCAGAGAAAACTCAGCCCTTTTGATACTGACATCACTATGAATGGTAGTTAAAATTCTCTGAAGTTGACTGTACATCACGGAAGATATTGCTGTTAGCGATAAGACCGCCTTTGTACCCTTAAAATTAACATTAATGTAAACTTGAGATTATTAATTTTGGTGTACAATAAAGAATATTCTATTCTATTCTATCACATAAAAACTTTTTTTTTTTTAAATCTGGATACTGGCATGATTTATGTTGTGTTGTGGCGTAAACAATGCATAGATATACGATAGCAGCAATCGGTTGGATTGCCGTCATAATAATATTTCTCTTGGATTCCATCGTCTGTTCTGTGTACAAGTTATACCTGTACCAATCAGTATCCACCCGTTTCTTTGTAAAATTTTCAAGCAACTGTTTCACAACCAGCTTTATAGGTGACTTTTTGTCGTGGTGAAATCATCAAATACGTCCTCTCGGGTGGAGCGTAACGGACTGTCAGACTCGTCCTGATTAAAATTCACGGTGTTCCTTCAAGAGCCCTTTACGTTCTAGGGCCACGTTTACCTGTTAAGACAGTCCCGTAACCCAGAAAGTCCCGCTACCGCTTATGTAACTTTACATTTGTGGTTTTATCGAACATTGTGTTTATTTTTCTAAGAAATCATCGGCGGCCTAAAGCTGAGTCATTCTATGTACATATTGGAGGACCGATGACCTCAATACCGAGTCATCGTGACGAGTAGACTATGTACAATTCATGTACTAAACATCAATTAGGTATGCGTGTCATATAACTATGTATAAACGTTTATGATCAACCAATGAGGAGTGTTTAACGTCGAGCATATTGTGACGTCATCGCCGGAAAGCCACGCCCCTTGGAGTCCTGTAGGTATTACTGATAAGTCTGAGACAATACCTACTGTAATATTTAAATATGCGGTAGTAGATACATAGGTGTACATGACACAGGATGACGTCACATTGTAGATACTAAGAATTTTGAGTCCCTTTGCGGTGGCGTAGTTTAGCTTTTAAAGAATCTATGCAAGCCTTTTTTTAAACTGATCTAAAACTCTATGCATGAGGTGTGCGTTCATTTTATTTCTTTACTAGCTGACCCGACAAACTTCATACTGCCTCAGAATTAATATTTTTCACCTTTTAAACCTTTCCTGGACTCCCATAAGTAATTCAAAACCAAAATTAGCCAAATCGTTCCAGCCGTTCTCGAGTTTTAGCGAGACTAACGAACAGCAATTGATTTTTATATACAAGAAGAAGATTGAATAAAACAGCATTTATAACAGCTCAATTTGCTATAAATAATTATACATAGCAAAAGCTGGCTTTTACCTTGGTCAGAGGCTAAGCTTAGCCATTCAAAGAGGTAACGCCGCCAGTCTCTTGGGCATATTACCGGCTGACAGCGTTGAGGAGGAATTTTTCGATGCCTTGTAATATTTTAATTTAGTTTTATTTATCTGATTAGTTTTTTTTTTAATATATTTTTTCTTACCAATAAGTTAGTAGTAGTAGTTCATAAGACCTAATTTAGCCTTCCTCGATAAATTAAATATACATTGTTTAGAAAGTTAATAAATAATGTTATTTGTATATGTTGTATAGCCTTTATTATACAATAAAATTCCTTTCATTCTGTCTTCTCACAATGTTAACTGAAATAGTTAAATTTACAAAAAAAAACTTGTTTACAAAAACTATAGGAGTAATAAGGGGAATCCCTGTATATGCAATATCAGACTTTACCATGTTTATTTAAAAATAACACCATTGTGATAAATCCGGTTCTGTCGTAAAAAACAGTTGCTGACTTTAGTCAAATTATGTTCCGTCGATTAAGAATGCTATTTTTAAAATTTCCGGACAAAAAAAGCGGTGATTTGCGTCGGTGTAGATAAAATGAATTCTGCGGCTAAAGGTGTGATGTCTTGATCAATTAATGCTTGATTCGCATGAATTCACAACATAATCTTATTACACCATAATGTAGGTGAGTATACCTATCTAAAGGGCTATTGAAGGGCACCGTGGATTTTAGTAAGTACAAGTCTGACAGTCCCTCCCGCTTTGCCCTGGGTGGGAGGACTTATTTGATGATTGTACCATGATATAAAAAAGATGGGGAAGTTTTAAAAGAATCACTTTATCAGTCATCACCAGCCTGTATTATTCGACCACTGGTGGACATAGGCCTCTACTAATGTATGCCACTGAGCCCGGTTTTGAGTTTTCTTCATCCAGTCTCTGCCGACTGCCATTCGCAGGTTGCCGTTTCAACTGGCCGGTGCGCGCTCTACACTAAGTTTGTCTAACCATCAGTTGTAGTTTACTTTACCAGTATCAGAGGGCAATAAAATTGTTTATTCGAATCTATTGCTCGAGCAATAAATAATTATTTAATCTAAATGAGTCTTTTCAGACCTTCTTTTTAGGGGGTTAAGTAATCCTCCAGCCCTTGGTAGACCAGCTGAAGGGAAAACCAGACTCGTACTGACTAGAATTCAACGTGTTTCTTCATCTTGTTTCTTTTTTCCAGAGTCATGTTTACCTGAAAGACTTCAGGACCCTTTCAGATCCTTCTAAAGTATAAGATTAAAAGGAAACTTACTTGTATCCAATATCGCCCCATCCAAGACTGTTGTGGTAGTGCTGCATGCCTCGCATCTTAGACGCGCAATCCTGGAACGTGTAGCAGGCGTCCGGGATGTAAGTGTGGTGGATGACCACATAGGATACTGGAGTGTGCAGTGGTTGCACTTCAGTGCCGGGCTGACCCAGCCATTCCGACTTGCTGTAGAACGGGAACGGTCGGAGTGGAACTGCAATTAAGAGGGTGGAGGTTAGCACAAGGTAAGAACTGGAGAAAGACCATGACGATTTCAAAATACAGAGAAAAAATGTCCTACAAACTTCTCATAAGTCTTACAACTTATTTTGGCGTTATAAAATGAGTCCTCGCTCTGTCTTTCAGGTCTTGTCTGGTCGCGTTACCCTGTTTCTACAGTCCCTCGGTCCTAGCAGGCGTTTGTTTGCTCTATAAGGTGTCCCTGGAAAATGACGCACTATCGTCTGGGCCTAGTCTTGAATCAGACGGTGAGCTATGGGCCCTTGGGACGGCTACACGGTACAGAAGTAGGGAATGGTAAATGAAGCTACAGTTCAAAAATGTGGTAGTTAAAAACTTACTATTAGAGAAATCAGGTTTTCCAGGTGCATAGTGGTCCCATTTGGAGAACTCCGCGGTCAGAGCAGTTCCAGGGCATTCAGTGTTGCTGATCTGATCGTGTCCTATCAGCTTGTAATTCCGACTGATCTTCCCCAGTCTCACTCCTTCCGCGATAAGAGCTTTAGTGGTTTCCAACTGTTCCGGGGTTGGTTCTTGCACTGAAAGAGTAACACTTGCTACAGCAGATGTATAAAATCAATGGTTGGTTTACGCTGTGTGTCGCGATGACAGTTTCTCATAATGATCAATTAAGTAATTTGGGAAATAAAAGAAGGATGGACAAAACGTCCCATCCCTTGTAACACTTCCATCTATATATCAAATGAAAGCACTTAAAAAGTGTATCATTTCATTGTATGACAGCAAACCTGTAAACAATGGGAGAAAAAAGTTATTGAGACTTTTATGTCAAAATACCAACGATACATAATGTTAGGCAGAAGTCGTGTATGTGTTAAATTATATTAATCCATACTCAATACAGTGTGCTAATGCATCGTTGACGTTACTGTATTAAAAAAAAAATGCCAGGAGGGGGGGGGGGCGCTTCTTGATTTAACCAATGAGCCCAATGGTAGAGTTTGCCGTCAAATAAAGAAGAAAAGAAAGAAAAACGTTTATTGGAGAGCCGGTACACACAAAAAAAATGGAACATGATAACAAATCATGATGATGTCAGCATGACAAATGTCACATGATATGCAAAAAAAAACTTTCTTTAACCGATTCTCGGACTACCTTCAGCCCATCCACGGTTCTGTGCCTTAACGATTGGGTTTGTCGACTATGAAAGTAGAAGACAGGCGTCAACTATGTGTTACGTGTTCGCGATCTTTACTTCGAGTCTTCGAAAATTCGTCATAGTGTGTTATCACGAGAATATGTATATGGAAGATCGGCCGGGATTCACAGAGTTTATAATGGAACACATTGATTTCGAAAATGTCAGCTGTAATATTTAATTAAAGCGTTTTTGAAAAGAATAAGGCGCTATCTGCACAATCGAGAGAATCGCGGCGATATTATAGTCGTGCCACATATTTCCATATACTCTATATGAACGTGTCTCCACACGGCGATGTTCACAGATGTTCACATGGTAATGATGAGTGGGTACAAGCGTTGGCGCTGGTATGCATCATTACCATGACAAAATGCTATTCAGATACTGTTAGCACTTCGGACACTAATGAAGGAAACCAACAAATGACTTCAAAGACCATCCATAGTACACTGGTGTTTTTTTTTGAATCCTTAGCTACCTCGTTAGTCAGTTGAGTACCTAATGTTTTGGTTGTGGCGGCATGTGACGGTCTTATAGCCATGTTCTTCTAAGTAGGGGCTGTGGTAGGGGATTGAACCTCTAAAGCCCCAATCTAGTTTAAATTCATTATTTGCATACAATTATCACTACTAAGTACTATAATTTTCTTTTAAAATTCAGAAGTGGGTGCTGCTATGTCAACAATGTTACTCTTTTTCATGATCTGTATACGTATTATCATGAGACAAAGCTAAGACCAATATTTTCTTCTGAAAATCGAAATCCATCTTTTGACATAAAAGTCTCAATAACTTTTTTGACCCATAGTTTACAGGTTTGCTGTCATACAATAAAGTGATACACTTTTTACGTACTTTCATTTGATATAATATGTATGGGAGTGTTACAAGGAAAAAGACGGGGTCCATACATTTCTGCCCATTCTTCTTTGCTAATTATAGCCAACTTGATGATTTTAATAGAAATTTTCAGCTTAATTCATATCGCGCGTTGCACACATCGTTTTAGTATCGTCTGCACAATATATTTAATATCCAAGAATCTGATATTTTCTTTTCACAACTTGTTCCTTCCTTTACGGACATTATTTTATGTAATAAGAACTCATTCACAAGGGACCCATCTTTGACGTTTCACCAAAGTACAAGCCCCGGGTATTCCCAAAAATATTGAGCGGTATAAAAAAATCAATGCTAGTCCTTACCTCTCCAATCTCCAATAAGACAAATGCCAATGCTATATTTGTTGGCGATGGTAGCGTGGATTCCCTGGATATCCCAGCCGCGACCCTCGTAGGCGCCTCCTTCGCTGCCCACGCAGAAACTGAGGAAATCAAATAATATTCTAGATATATAAGTCACACGCTATCATTATAACTGAATTTCTTAAAGAGAATTTCTCAGTTACTACTGGGAACAATTTTAGACGCGGCAAAGTCGCACGCAAAAAGATTTGACTAATGTGCTTATGGCTTCCGAGTGTAGAATTATATTTGCATGATCTCCAATCATTGGTTGTTTGCAGACTGGTTGTTTGTGTATTTAAATGTTGGTAAACCTACCTACAATTATCGTATGACTACCAATTTAATGTTTGGACTTTCAAAGAGACCTCTGAGTTTGTTTCGGTTGTTTCTTCTCAGAGTAGTCAGGAACGAAACACCGGCTTCATCTAGTTTGTAAAAAGACGACGTGTAAAAGTGTTGATATTAACCTACTTGCAACAATAAATATCATTTCATCATTTCATTTCAAATAATACAGGAGCAATTCTCAATGAGCGCAAAATTAAAAAAAACAAACACTTTTAGCTTCGTTTTTTCTACTCTCAAAAATACTGAGTGTGTGACCTTTTCGAATGACCTTTTTCTTTGACAAGGAAATGATCAGATAAAATCGTTGCATTGACATTGCATGTCTAAATCAATTTATTAACCAGTCAGATAATCAGCTAGGTTAAAAGGTGACATAGCCCTGAAAATCGGATTAATCAGATTTTTTTCTTCTTTATGGTTTATAGCGAACCTAATTCACTTACTTCTATTTATTTATTTAACATAGATATACCAACAGCTTCTGTATATATAAATTAATCAATATTATAGAAATTTATGACTATAAGGCTCGTCAAGTTGCCAATAACATGTAAACCAACATTCACATAAATAGGTGGTAACCAGAAACCTGAAACCTTTTATAAGTCTTTTACTTATATAGGTTAGGTAATAAGGTTTATTTTCTTAATTCTGTTGCAGAAGGGCTCAAAATAAAGTCTGAATCTATGTATACATAATTAAAATTCTCAATCCTTTTTAAAACTACTATCATGTACCTAATATAATTTATAGTAGGTATTGTCTCTAGTACTTATCAGTAATACCTACAGGACTCTAAAAGGCGTGGCTTTCCTGCGATGACGTCACAGTATGCTCGATGTTAAACACTCCTCATTGGTTCATAAACGTTTATACATAGTTTGTATATGACAGGCATACCTAATTGCTGTTTTGTGAAAAATGGGTTCCAATACTTCCAATGTTATGTAGTCACAGTCATGATGACTCGGAATAAATTTCAGTCAGTGCATAATTGAAATAGTAAATACGTTATTTCAATTTAAGGAATGGTTTGTGGTTGGTAATGTTATTCGGCAAAAATGATAATAATATATAGAAACAGGTAGATTTTTGTTACAAAATAAATTAGAACGGATTATTAGATCTGGATAAAAACACGAAGATAGATTACCTATTATAGTCTGGAAAAACTGGGGCACTTTTATCCCGTGGAATATTCGAAATCGAATGTGGTATTCTTGGTGGGTATAGCCTGGGAAAAGCTAGTCTAACATAAAAGCAGCATGGGAATTATAAACCTAATAAAAATGTTCCTACGACTGGGAAACTGGCCTTTTCTCTATGAGAAGGAAAACCCGAGAAAGACTAAGAAATATTTACCTATACTTTACATATTTAGTTAAGGAAGGTAGAGATAGAAAAAAACTAAAATACAAATCAATATTCATCCTTATTTAGTGACGCATTCTGTCCACATTTAATGAGAGAATGCGTCATTAAGAACACGTTTCCATCACACAAGTTACTTGTATACCTGTAAGTATACAAGTTACAATTTCCAAGTTGGTAGTTTGTGCTTGTATTTCTTTTTTCATTTCAAGAAAGTTGAGGTATTCCACGAAGGGCACCCGCTGACAATGGCACCTAGGGGCCTATTCTCGGTTTTAGAGATGGTGTCGAACTCGACAAAAAATTTATAATGACGTCATTTTTTCGACAAATTTGTCCATTTGTCGAAGGCTAACGTTAGAGTTTAGTAATTTTTTTCGAAAACATGACGTCATTAGAAATTTTTGTCGAGTTCGACACCATCTCTAAAACCGAGAATTGCCCCCCTGAGCTACTTGTACAAGTATTCGACATAAGGCTCCTGACAAAATTTTTCGCAGGGTGCCCGGTGCACTTGACAGACGAAAAAAAAGGTATTCCACGAAGGGCACCTGGAACCTTTTTTTTTTAACGTGGTTAATTCATTAAATGTCAGTCCTCCCACCCCGGGCAGGGCGGAGGGACTGTCAGACTTGTACTGACTAAAATCCACGGTGTCCTTCAGGCGACCCCGGCAGGCTTCGCGGAATACCCTTGTATCTAAATATACAAATGTGACGTCATACTTGTATGCAAAACTTGCCTAATAGAAATATATGGCCTTAAATAAAGACGATAAATCAATAAAAGGTTTTTTAGACGTCATGTATTGAATATGAGTCAACCGATAACATAATCTCGAATACCTCATTAAATATGATTAAAAATCTAAATTATGTTTATAACCGCCACGGGGTCAAAACTCGATCGCGTCTATTACCTAATCGTACATTCAACTAAGCTGCGCGGGAGTTCCTCTGTGTTCTTAGGTGACTCATTACTTACTTCTTAAACAACGCGGCGCAAGTCACCGATACCTTACGACTTTGAAATCTCAATACAAATCTAAAGAGGTTCGTACACAGGGGGTCGATTCTCGGTTTAAGAGATGGTGTGGAACTCGACAAAAATTTCTAATGACGACATATTTTCGACAAATTTTAAAAGTTGATATGTCAAATTCGCCATTTGTCGAAGGCTAACGTTAGAGGTCAGTAAAATTTGTCGAAAATTACGTCATTAGAAACTTTTTGTCGAGATCGACATCATCTCTAAAACCGAGAATTGCCCCCCAGGCACGCGTCAATGGATACCAAAGACGTAAGGTAAGAGCAGAGCCTTGCCTCGTGCTGTGTAAGTAGGGCCTTTTTTTATCTTGGTAAAATCATCTAATGACTCCTCCCACCCCGGGCGGGTCGGAAGGGACTCTCAGACTTGTACTGACTAAAATCCACGGTGTCTTTCAATAGCCCTTTATGTTCCGGGGTCACGGTAATGGAAATAAGTCCCGCGACACCGGCAGGTTTTGACCCTCAGAGAGGGGCCCCGTCATTTTTGTTGACGCTCTTTAAGGCGCCCGTGGAACACCACGCGCCGTTGACCCAGGCATGGTCCATGGTCGGACAGCGAGTTGCCCTTTACTCGTTGTCCGCATGACCGCGGTGTAAGAAGGGTTTAGGATTCGGTCAACATACTATGTGAACGACGAGGCAGACTGCGGAACTGTCATAGGTAGTCAGTCAAGCATGCATTAGACTTTTGCTGTCTTGCAACAGACAAGCAGACTGATATATTATATTAGGTGTAGGTATTCCGTAAGTCAGATTATCAAATATTTGACCAGTAGTTTTTCATATATTATGTAAAACAAAATTAACAAACATACGAGACTATACGCGACGCTGTTTTATCTTTATCAATATTCATTGATATAAAAAACACATCGTCATCCTAAGATTTAAATTTCATAATTATGTTTAACTAGTTTTTGCCCAAAGCGTTTTTTATCGTTCCTGTGAGAATTTCGGGATAAAAACTATCCTATGTCTATTCTCGGCACTCAAATTAACTTTGTACCAAATTTTATCCAAATCGGTTCAGTGGTTTAAGCGTGAAAAAGTAACAGACAGACAGAGTTACTTTCGCATTTATAATATTAAGTAGGGATCAAATAATTGGAGATTTAACACTAACCACGATATCAAAGTCAAATCATTTATTTCAATTAGGTCATTATATAGGCACTTTTAAACGTCGCATCACAATTAAAAGATGGCTTGGGATTGATTCTACAATCTACACCCTATATATTCTATCGACGCGATATCGGTGGGTTTCTGGAGAAAATTAGAGAGAGCGGACGATATGCCAGTGTCGTGTCGTTATTGTTTTTGTATAATATGAAAGCGCTCTACGTACTTACTTTGTCAGGATCGCGGGTCTCTCTCATCATGTTACTGTGACCCTAATACGAAAAGGGCTGCTGAAAGACCTTCGTGGATTTTAGTCAGTACGAATCCGACAGTCAGATTTAACCCGAAGATTTTTTTAACTTTATGTTCCGGGGTCACGGTCATGGAAATAAGTTCCGCGACCCCGGCAGGCTTTGGCACTCTGTGAGGGGGCCCCGTCATTTTGCTGACGCTCTTTGAGGCGCGCGTGGAACACGACGCGCCGTCGAACCGGGCATGGTCCATGGTCGGACAGCGAGTTGCTACTAGGTCCACACTTACGGGAAATGTCGTTGATATCGCGTTTCCATACATTTATGCGAACATTTAAAGACGCGAAATGCCGTTATTGTGATCCGGCCATGATTATTGTTATTACATATTATAGTTCTGAACAACGTTAACTGCTGCGCTCACCTATCCTGACCCCAGATAGCCAAAGATAACAGTTTAATAAACAATTAATTTAATTCACTTTCAAGAGCAGATTACTGATAGCACAGTGTCAAGTTCAGTTGTATTGTGACCTTTGATGAGCAAGTACTGTAGGCGAAATTGATTTGTGTGTATACATAATTGTAACTAAATCTGTACCTCTCTGTCCAGCCTTTTCTTTACTATATTGGGGTCGGCTTCCAGTCGAACCAGATGCAAATGACTATTAGTATTTTACATGGAGCGACTGCCTATCGCCTATTGAATATTTTCACAACCCAGTAACTGGGAAATTCGATCCTAGTCCTCCCGCCCAGGGTAGGACGGGAAGGACAGTCAGACTTGTAGATACTGACTAAAATCCACGGTGATCCTTCAAATTCAATAGCCCTTTACGTACCTACCAGGGCCACGGTTACCAGGCTATTTGGTGGATGTGGTTGATTTCCTCACAGAGAGGAGGCCTGTTTCACAGGATTGAAAACATTATAGGCTAAAACTAATAATGTTTATGCTATATTATACAGATACCTACACCTATACACTTGTTCTTCTTTCTATGAAATGGCATTGATTTTTTATCTTTCTCGGTTTTTCCTTTAACAAACTTGGAAACCACAAATCAATAGACTTCCTAATGCCTATATACTGCAAATAACTACTTAATTGTATTTCTTACGTTATTGCATATACGTATTATATTTGTGAAATAGACACTTAACTATTTTGTCCTGTGTACATTTTTGTTTAGGTATAAGCCGGGACTTTATATTATTTGTTATTTATCTACTGTTAGTATGAGGGAGGATAACTTTAATCATTTTGGCCTCGTGTAAAACAAAGGAAAATTGACACTTTTTCCTCTATTTTTAAGTTGTTGCCTTTGTCAAACAAGGATAGTTTATGCTAACTAATGCACACATGAGTAAATTATACACATTACAAATAACTATCGTTATAAAAAAAAAAAACTTAAAAAAAAAGTCGCCATTTCAAATATAAACAGCTCTTGTATCATCTTTGTTAGTAATAATATATCAAAATAAATAAGGATATTAAACCTCTTGTTAGCAACTATGAATGCCATAAATATACTATGTATGACAGGTTCTATATTTTTGATTAAAACAGTCAGTCTGTTCGAATAGCTAACTTGTTTCAATAGGTTATGGGCCCATTAACTATAAAAATAAAATATATATAAACTTTTAGAAAGGACACACAACATACTCGGAACTTTACATTATGTCAATTAATTTCTCAAGATATGTTTAGTTATGTAACTTCAGTCGCATTCATATTCTACAAGAAAAGATACTCATTTTTTTTTAAACATTAAAATTTTTACCATCGACAATAATTTATAAAAATAAGCACTTAAAGTAGGACAGGAGGATTTTTTTGTTTTTTTTTTTGTTGAATATATAAACTAAAAAGGGTAAAATAAAATAAAATCTTTAAAAAAGGAACCGACTTCAAAAGCAAACAAAAAAGTGTATCTAAAAAAACTTTTCTTTCGGAAGTCGGAGGTTTAATGAATACGGCAGGATGGAAGCACTCCGTAACTATTTAATGTTAATGATTTATTTATATTTTTGACATAATTTAATTATCTGCGATCTCGAAGAGATGGAATCAATTGATAAGAATACAATACAACAACAAACTTCAAGGAATAAACAGATAAATATCAAGATAAGCCTACCAGTTATCTACAAGATAATCAAAGTATGATAGTGTTTGTAAACACTTCCGTGTCACACCGGCACCGGTGCGTGTGTCTAGACTAGAGACGATATGCCACGACGTGACTTGTTAATGTTTGTAAAGAAAGAAAATTAGGTTTTCACACCACTTGCTCGTAAATGTCAAATTATATGTCAGGTAAACCGTAAAGCAAGTCATTGTTTCCTCTAGCTCGAGCCGGGCAATCATATTGTACTGAATTTCATTTTTCCCGTGGGAATAATTTGATTTTGGAACCTCAAATAAAACCGTATGAAAACTTTCATTAGGGAGTTGGATCAGTAATGGCGGCCGCTGGCCCCAACAGCTGATCGCTTGCAGTGGTGCCAACTTTACGTTCGAAGGTTGTCGTACCACATCAAATTTCAAAAATCGAATTTATTTCCTCGCAGTAGGTGTGAAAAGCAGAGTACGCTCCTCGGGAGTAAAGCTGCCTTGTCTTGGGCCAACTTGAATCCCTCGCTACACTAAGGATTCATAACTAAATTCCCTCGTTTCACTCGGGAATTAACACTTGTACCTTCTCTCTGCGCTACGGAGGTCACCCCCAGAATCCTTAGTGTCGCTTCGGGATTCAATACGTCCGTAACGTAAGGGAATGCTTTACACTCTTGGTGCTTAATCTACTATTATTGGCACTTGTGCTAAAACTTGAAACTAAAACAATACAAACTTAATAAAAATGAATGCCAAAGGGCCTCAGCTCAGCATATTGTAAGGTGGCAACACAAAGTTTGCCACCTGACGCTGATTTTCAGCCGCAGCCCACGAGTGCCATACGCTCCAAATCAAATACGTGTTATATACGTTATATAGTTACGAGATTTGCACTTTTTGGACAAAAACCCACGTGAAATATTGCTGGGACAACAGTTAATACTAACCACATTAATGTACTAACAAAAATATTCAGTGCACAGTGTACTTACATACAATTAACTGCCTGAGATAAACTGAGAAAAGGTAGTAAGGAGAAATGGTTTAAAAAAACACTTACTGGTATCCAATATCACCCCAGTCAAGACTCATGTGGTAGTTTTGCATGCTGCGCATCTTGGCTGAGCAGTCTGCCATTGAGTAGCAGGCACCTGGGATGTAGGTGTGGTGGATGACCACGTAGGGAGCCGGCAGATGCATGGGTTCCTTATCTGTTCCCGGTAGACCCAGCCAGTCTGACTTGCTGTAGAATGGGAAAGAGTGGGTCGACCCTGAAATTAAGAAGATGGTTAACGAAACTGAACTTGTGACTGAAAAATCGCCCACAATTTGATTTTCAGGAAATGAAAAAAAAATCTTCTATACAAACTTTCCAATCAAGTTTATAATTTTGTATGGTGAGGCCGATTCTGTATTTTCATTTCCTGAAAAATAAAATGTAGAAGGTTGTCTAGTGGTAACTTGACAACCTTCTACAATTTTTTTTTAGAGAGTTAGCCCTGAATTTTTTTGGAAGGCTGTCCATTACACCCTGTATGAAAAAGTCTCGGTTAATTTATCTATATCTAGTCGCGAGGTCAATTACCTACTTGCAGATCTGCAAGAAAATAGTCCAGATCTGCATGTTTGTGTGGGTCTAGGTAGGTAAGTGAGTTTAAATAATAATAATAATAATAATAATAATATACTTTATTGACACAAGTCCTTACAATCATTACTTACTTTCTAGAAAGAGTTTACAATAATGAAGGTATACAACAGTTGAAACCCTGATTCCTAAACTAGGAATACCTGTGACTCAGGAATCAGTGTTCTACTGCCACTTGGGCACTATAAACATTAAATTGGTGTGAGGAGCAGTAAGTAGACTTTATACAAAAATAATATATCATTATGTTATGATTTAATTAAAAGAAAAGAAACAAAATAAATAACGTAAATTAAAGTAAATTAAAAGTAAAATGAACTTTGGCAAAGTATGTGCGACTGGGAGTCTTGTGTTTTGATTGCATTGTGTGAGTTCGTGTGTGTGACTGGGAAATGAGTGTTTTGAATTGTGTGAGTATCTGTGTGTGACTGGTGTATGTGTGTATTTTGCGTTGTGTGAGTGTGATATCGAGACTGGTGTATGTGAGTGTGGTGGTGTCGAATGCAAGACTGTGTTAGAATTAGCATGATCTTGGTGCCATTTATGTTGCATTAAAGATGTCGGAGACTGTTACGTGCTGTTATATGGACTGTTGCGAACTATGTCACAGTGGTTAGAAGTTTCTCAGTTTCAGCATAGTCTAGGAGGTATAGCATGTTCTTGAAAATGTTTTAAATGTTTGTAAAACGCACCCACGACACACGAGAAATTCTTAGAGTGGTGCAAAATAAAAATAAAAAAATTTAGGCATATACATACTTATTATAAATAACGTTACTTATTCATAATAATGTTCTATAATTGAAAACTCGATAAATTGAATTGACTACAATTATATTATAGTCCTGATTCTGAAGAATTCAGGAAAGTTTTCATTCGTAAAAACTGCTTTGCCGGATACTTAAACTCCGTTGAATTGCAAAAACTTGTTGAGTTTAAAATCATTTATGATTATAGGTACCTAAATTAATCTTAAATTAGTTGACATATTTAATACTAGTAACCCGCCCCGGCTTCGCGTGTCTATTGTTGAAACCGTACTATAATCCGTTAGGTAGGTACATAGTTTGAAAGATATAATTATAGGTATACAGCTACTTTGTTTTATACTTAGTAAATCCTTTACCTAATTAATGATGCACATACAATAACGATTAAAATAATCACGCATGCTTAGTGAATTTGTAAACAAAGGTTTTTATCATTGTGATTCCACAAATATAAATATAGGTACCTAAATGACCTGTACAACAGTTTTTCATGAATCATGAATGATGCAAGTGTAATTTATGAAATAACAAAATCACATCCATAAAATAAAAATAAAAAAAACACTCACTCTTCAATGGAAACCTCGGCGACGCGTGCGCAGATAACAGACACATTGAAACCAAAAACACTAACACTCCGAATGACGTCATTTTGGCGCGAAATAAACTTATTTATTTTTAATAAATTTTGACGATATGTGATGTATCTATAAGCGAGCTGGGCTGATTTGCCAGTGAGCTGCCCATGCGCACCCCGTTCTTTATATTGAGATATGTCTCGATCCCCCGGTACTTTACCTACCAGTGGCTCGCCGATAAGCGCGTACGCATATAGTCATACAAGAATTCGAATTGGAAACGCAGTTGATATTTTTAGGAATTAGGGACTTCAAAATGTGTGTTTGTAAACATAATGAATCGATGTTCAGAGAAATGTTGAATCAGGGTGACGAGGTCATTTTGTGAATGAGGAAAAGGTGGGTATAAAATTTGAATTAGGTCGCTTTCGCAATTATTTAGCGATTTATTGTCATTTTTTTATGCAAAGCTACTCCTAAGTTTTTCCAAGATTACTTATTCACGTACGTTCATTCAGCAAAATATAATAAAGTAGAAACCTAATTAATTACAACACTGTAATAATTCTTATTGGAGATATCTTCTTCAGTCTTGAAAAACTATAATAACTACATTAAGAAATAAAATAATGTTTATTTACCAGATTTGCATCCACATATAAATTATATAACCATACATAATTAAAATAATATAATTGAAATGATAATAATTGAAATAATATGTAGTATAACATCAGATGAGGCCGCGAATTACGATATGGGCGTGTGGTAGGTTTGCCACCTCTAATGTAAGGGGCTGTGATCCACATGTGATGTGGGGCTGTTATAACATAGAAGAAGCTTACAAAAGTGTAAGATTTACAACATATTTTTTATCAACATGATTATTGAAAAATATTAAACCCGTACTTTTCTTTTGTCAAGTAAACCAAAATTGACGAAGATACAACGCCTCTAAAAATCACAAAACGTCACTCGGTCGTTACAATTTTACAAGCGTAATGGCGTCACAAGCCCCCTCTCCCGAATTTGGAAGCGGTTTATCTTTGTCAATATTCATTGAATTAAAAAAAACTAAAGTATTTTCAGTATTCTAATTGACGGTCTAAATAGATTTTCAATTTAGATATTATGCAGTATAATACCATATTATAGAATCCTCTTTGTTAAATACACCATACAACCTACAGATATCGCAAGACAGAAATTACAACTAGCTTGACACAATTGGCGGTCGAACCTCTGAGGGTCAGGACCCATTCGTACCCTAAGATTCGCACCCTGTGCCCGTTCGTACCCTGGAACTTTTGAGGGGCCCATTCGTCCCCTGAAGAATATTTATTTTTATTCATTCTTCTAATATAAGTACATGTATATGTGTATACTGCAGCTTGGTAGTCCGGGTACAGTCGCGCAGAAAAGGTCAAAATTAAAAATATAGTAATTCGGTGGATACCATGTTTATTTTAAATAAGATTAAGTTTAATAAAATGCTTCTAGGCTCTAGGCATCGCGGGCATGTTGGCGGCGAGTATAGGGCAAATCGCTGCCCGACCATGGACCATGCCTGGGTCGACGGCGCGTTGTGTTCCACGTGCGCCTCAAAGAGCGTCAGCATAATGACGGGGCCCCCTCTCAGAGGGCTAAAGCCTGCCGGAGTTGCGGGACTTATACCATCACCGTAACCCCGGAACATAAAGGGTTATTGAAGGACACCGTGGATTTTAGTCAGCACAAGTCGGGCGGGAGGCCTCATTTGATGATTTTACCTCGAAAAAAAAAAGAAAAGGATCTAGGCATTAAATCAGTCTTCAAAAAAATTAATCAACTTTTGGTTTCTTGTACATTTTTAAATATTTAGCAAAATATATATTATGATAACTACTACTTTATGTAGTAAAATAAAACTGTGTAACTATTTAAAAAAAAAACCCAGTAATAACTGAATTTTAGATACACATCCAGTGTACAAACAAATAACCAAATATCAATACCAATATAACAAAAAAAAAACAATTAATTGTTAGTACTTCGTACAGTCAATGAATATAAAAAGTAAAAACAGTCTTTATCAACTATGTAAAACCAAAATTTTTACTAACAATAAATACAAGTCTTTTACAAAAATCAGCCTTGATTGACCATTATATAAATCAACATTAAATATACAATATGCGAAAAATATAGAACACATATCAACGGTAAATAATCACTTCTTATTTTTTTGTATGTTTACCAACTACATACATGCAAAATCATAATAACTTAAATCTAAAAAAAAAAATTTTCGTAGAGAATTCTACATCTTAAGCCTATCGACAGGTTATATTATTATCATGACGGATTATCATTAATCACATCTCTTTTTTTTTAATGATCTGTTATGATTTATTAAATTAATTCCGTTAATAAACTGTTCTCAAGTGTACTATGTTAACCGTTTCTTAGGTAAAATATAGCTAATTTTATCTCAGGGGACCAATAGGCACCTGAATAGGTGCCGAATCTTTAACTTATATTATATTTATATTAGAGGGGACGAATGGGTACTTAAAAAATAATATTTTTTATTGAAATATTAATTGGTCCCCTACCAGGAGACCAATGGGCCCTTAAATAGGGGCCGAATCCACAACTTTATGCTGGGGGACGAATTTTAGGGTACGAATGGGCCCTGACCCCCTCTGATGGCTATCTTTGGATGGTTAAGAGAAAGTAGAAAAAAAAACAATACTGCAGATGCGGTGGCCCCATTAAAAAAAATATTATAAAAGAAAAAAATAATCGTTGTGACATAAGTTCCCAAAATGCTACCACTCCAATTAGTCGAATATCTCAGAATGTGATCCTTATTAGCAACACTATCGAATGGTGTAATAATAAAACGTAAAAGGCTATTGAAGGACACCGTGGATTTTAGTCAGTACAAGTCAGACAGTAAGGGTTGAGATTGATGATTTTCCCACGATAAAAAAATATGTAAAAAAATTACACCAAGTATTATAAGTGTGATTTTTTTTCTAAAACAGCGGGTTCGATTCCTGGCCGGAATTGTTTTTTCTAAAATCAAATGATGCAGTTTATAGTTCGTCAAAATCGGTATCGAGACTACCTTAAGCGTTTTTTCATAATTCCTCTTAGTTTTGGATATTGCCATTCTACGCCTTAATAAAAAAAAAACATTCTGTATAAATCTCCTAGAAATCTATAACATTCTATATCTGTGTAATCTTTTCGAAAGTGTGTACCTTATCAAAGTGCAACTGACATAGTTCTCAAATACCTATGCACTTAATAACCCATATGGGCCTTGTTCGAAATTAAAAAAGTAATACATAAGTATTTAGATAATATTTTATGATTGCATAAAGCCTGAATCGCATTAAAGATAGGTACTGTATGGAAATCACATTTCCACCACAGCCGTTAAAAAAGTGTGACCCGGTAAACTACATTTTCTGCAACTCAAGTGTATTTCTAAAAGTTGAATGGCCTCGTGTGGGGAAGAACATGGCAATTACACTTGCGGCCGAGATTATGTCCACATGACGTTTGGGTACTCGTACAATGCATTACTACATACCTTACTTACAGTGTACCTAAAATATACGGATTACCAGTAATTCAAGTATGATACAAGTATATTTTGGCGCTTCCGTAACGTTGACAATGAGGCGCGTCTATAGGGCACCTACTTGAAAAAATCTAATTAGGCAGTCCGTCAGTTAAAAACATATTTGTAGTCGTTTTTTTTTTGTTTCGTTAATCAAAATTGACGAAGATACGACACTTCAAAAAATGCCACTATATCACAAGCAATTGCCGTTTTCACTTGCTTCTGACGTCAAGAGCTCTCTTGACACTTTATATTGTCTTTGTAAATATGCATTCATTCAACTTTTTTTAGGTGGTAAAATCATCAAATGAGTCCTCCCGCCCTGGGTGGGGAGGAAGGGACTGTCAAACTCTTACTGACTAAAATCCACCCGTGTTCCTTCGGATGCCCTGTACGTTCCGGGGCCGCGGTATCCTGGGTTAAGAAAAAACCCGCGACCAAAGCAGGCATTTGGCGCGAAACACGACGCGCCACCGACCCGGGCTTGGTCCTCGTTCGGACGGCGAGCTACCCATTACTCTCCGTCCGCCCTCAAGCCCGCTCCGCCACTGTGCCCTCTGCTGATCAGAGGGACACGCGTTGGAGCGTCCACATGACAGGCTATTCGCATACGGGCAAAGAGACCCCTTAGGCACACAGTGCCTAAGGAAGAGTTTTTGCCCGCATCCCAGGGTGCACCGGCCCGAAAAACTGGTCTTCCCCCCGAACGTATCCGAGAGGGAACTCCAGTCCACGGGCACGTACGATGACACGCGTAAAGTTACGAGATTAACCACACGCCAAAACATCCTTGTCAAGCTACAGTTAAAGTATCTAGCGTCTAGTGTAGAAGTGTTAATAGGTATGTGAATTATAACACTTTACATAACGCTTCTTTTCTTAGTCATAGAAGATAAATAAATAGTTATTTTTATTTGTTCTATAGTTCAATGAGTCATAAATGTAAATTAATGATTTAATTGTAGTGGCTTACTAAGTAAAGAACTATAAAAAAATGTTTATTTTGTATGGGTTTTTAAAAGCACATTCTTTTATTATCCTTTGCTGCCCCGTTGTTGAGCAAAAGCTTTTCCCAATACCTTTCAAAAGGTCCAATCCTGGAAGTTACAAAACAAATTAAGTTTAAAAAATAATCAGCTTGTATGAAATTTATAATATTATTAGGTTTATAAGCGATTTTAAGATGTCATGTTTTCATAAAGTTGAAAAGAAAACCGTTGTATTGCTGCGGTTTTTCAAAGCGATGAGATGACTTTGCTGCTGCTATTTACGATTGCAGTAGTGTATCATCGTTTTCCTGCCTTTATCCCATTTTACTTGTGGTCGGCGCAACACGTATCTCCGATACCTAACGACTTAGGTGTCCACTGACAAATGTCTGTGTAGGACACCTCTATGGATTCGTATTGCGGTAATGACTTGGATACCAAAGTCGTAAGGTATCGGAGACTTGCGTCGCCAAGTGTACAAAGGAGCTTACATTCTCCCCTATCAGACGTCACTGTATCATTTACTCTTTTGTCTGTCATATCATTCCTTAGACAATACATCCATCTTTTCTTTGGCCTTCCTTTTTCTCTCCATCCATCAACATTCATCCCCTTCACAAGAGTGATTTTAAGGCACATGGGTATCATCCCTCTGCATCATAATGTCCGACCATACCAAGACAGATTGGAGGCGCGTTTAAAATGGAAAATTAAACCTTTATTTAAGAGGAAACAGAAGGGCCGTTTTTTCAATATCCAGAAAACAAAGACGAGATTTTATATATAAAAAAGGAAAAGATTTTCACGGTCAATGCCTTTCTTTGCTTTTTAAAGAAGAAAGTAGTTAAATTGTTTAGGTTTTGGATTAGTAATCAGGGGACTACGAATCGTTGATTTTGTGCTCATTTAATAGGTATTTTCGGCACATATTTTCGGTCCAAGCTGCAGTTGTCTCTAACGCGCTCTGTAAACTCTGTAATTCGGCACTGCGTGATAGCTATAGATTTTACAAATACCTATTTTTCGATTCGCTAGCCCTTGGTGTTTCCTCTTAAGCAGCTTTTACGGGACTATCCTACATTGGGCACCCTCTATCAATAGCACCTGCGCTACTGGCACCTTATCTATTCCACAAAAGGCTTCTGTCAACATTTTTCGCAGGTGTCAAATGCCCTATGTGAAATACCTCAAATTCCATTGCTGGGCCTTATCTGGTGGTTGCGATTGTTGATTCTGCCCTGACTTTTGTCTTTCAGCATGGGTAGCATAAGAAATTCTATCTCTATTCTATAAAAATATAGGAAAGTGAAATCTATTTATATTTATTTATTTATTATTTTATTTACTCTGTTTTGTTCGAATAACCGCGACTTTTGACTTGACTCCTTGAATTTTAAATGAAAGATTTTTTTCTGCGTTCCGTCTGTTTGTCAAGTTTCTACGGTGTGATCCACCGAGTGCGTAAGTTGTACTGGTTTCAGTGTTGCAAGCTCAAAAAGCAGTAGTCGGATAAAGATTATTTATAAGTGGTGAAAACTACATATAATAAGTCTGAGACACTTTTGTTTGTACATTGTTATCTATCTTTCACGTTTTCACAACAACGTAGATGCACGTGCATTTTTAGCACGTGCTTAAAACACAAGATTAAAATATGTACAGTCGACCTCATGATAACTTCACTGATTTCGACAAGTATACGAAAATAAAAAACAATTGAATGTATGGAATGTACCTAAACGCATCAAGAACAGTTCGAAAGATATGTTTTTTTTTAATGAATTTATTCTACTATAATGTTGCTTTTATTTTTATCGTGGTTAAATCACCAAATGAGTCCTCCCACTCAGGGCAGAGCGGAAGGGACTGACAGACTTGTACTGGCTAAAATACACGGTGTCCTTCAATAGCCCTTAAATTTACGTTCCGGGGTAATTCGTAATTCCCGCGACACCGGCAGGGTTTATTATAATATTACTTAGCTTAAATATTACAAAATAAATATTTACAAAAAAAAGAGGAACCTAATTATTATAACTAAGTCAAATAAATTTTATAAGAGAATATTTGTCTGAAACAATTACATAAATGTGAAGAAATCTTGTTGTTTAAATACAAGTAACATACAAAATATACAACGTGTAACGTTAAAAGCGCAAAACCTCTCGTGGGGTAACTCAGCACATGTTACTGAACAATGTTTGTTATAAAACTTTTGGAAATTCGCAATAAAAAAAAGATTTTTCATACAAAATGAGAAATTGATCGAGCCCATCAGTATGAAAAACTATTTTTTTTTTTGCGAATTTCCTAATGTTTTATATTTTTACATTGTTCAGTAGCATTGGCTGAGTTACCTTACGAGAGGTTTTGCGCTTTTAACGTTACACGTTGTATAGTGGTAATGCAATTACAATGACGACTATACTTCGTAGAAATAGATTTTATATACCCTTCTATCATTACTTATTACCTACCTAATAGTACTTAAAATCAAGTTTTAAATCAATACAAAAACATGTTTACCTTTTCACTCATGATTCAATGTTTATCCATTCATCTATACTTCTATAACTATCTTCACTAGGTACTAAATTAAAGTGAATTTGTTGTTGTGTTTGTTGTTTGCTACGCTTCAACGCCTAAATCACTGAACCGATTCTGATGAATTTTGGTACAGAGACCGACGGGGGCCTCCCCTGGAGACTGTTGCATATACTTGAACTTACGGTCAAGCATGACCGCAAAATTTATTTTGCAAACATTTGGTAGTTGTTTATTTTGCAAAATATTTGGTACAGATAATGATGATAATGAAGACTAATCTGTTTGATAATTTGACAGGTCTCCAGAGGCAGTGGCGCTGCCCAAGCGGACATTTTTGGAACTGCTCAGATTAGTCCTAATTGCGCAGTTTGATAGTTTGACAGGTCTCCAGAGGCAGTGGCGCTGCCCAAGTGGACATTTTTGGAACTGCTCAGATATAGTCCTAATTGCGCAGTTTGATAGTTTGACAGGTCTCCAGAGGCAGTGGCGCTGCCCAAGTGGACATTTTTGGAACTGCTCAGATATAGTCCTAATTGCGCAGTTTGATAGTTTGACAGGTCTCCAGAGGCAGTGGCGCTGCCCAAGTGGACATTTTTGGAACTGCTCAGATAATATAGTCCTAATTGCGCAGTTTGATAGTTTGACAGGTCTCCAGAGGCAGTGGCGCTGCCCAAGTGGACATTTTTGGAACTGCTCAGATATAGTCCTAATTGCGCAGTTTGATAGTTTGACAGGTCTCCAGAGGCAGTGGCGCTGCCCAAGTGGACATTTTTGGAACTGCTCAGATTAGTCCTCATTTCTTTTGATCAAACAAATATGATAATATTTCGATTTTGTTGATTTTACCACTTTTGACCTAGTTACAACGTCTCAGAGTGCGACAATATTATCAAAATGCATGCCGGCCGGTCTTACTTTATTGGCGCACCTGATATGATCCGGTGCATATTATAATGCACGATAGCATTTATCAAAGTACTTCAATCTGTCTTTACCCAATTCAACATGAACCTACTTATAGATTTCTGATATAGTTGAAGAACTAAAGTCTATAAAAAAAATTACCAATTGGAGTGAGTTGATGTGCTGCGTCACGTCATTAGGTTCGTCCACACAGAGCGAGCAGCGCGGCAAATGCCTCGCGAGGAATCTGCCTGGCGAGGCCGCTCGTTCTGTGTGGACGCACCTATTGTTTCTCGACCGAGGCAAGCGTATTTCCCTTTCCGAGTTCAACTGGCGACACCGGTCTCGCGAAATCCACACGCTTTTGTTTTACTACGGAATCCTACGATCCCGTGTTCAATTCGCGTCAACTGAGCATGCCTTTGTGATCAAGTGGCGCTGGGTAAGGTTTAACAAAATCGTGTGCAGTTTTTAAGAGCGAGCGAAGCGAGCTCGGGTCTTGCTTGCACCCCAACTCGGACAATTTAAGTTAGAAGAGAAAGGTTAGGTTAGAAACAAAATAACCACAAAGAGGTTAAGTGTACTAGATCAAAAGTGATTAAGTACATAAGTGTTATTATTATACCTATTAGTTATAATATAACATAAAAATAAAACAAGAAATACAACATCATTCATTTATATTTACCATAACATTAAAATCACAGTACTTTGTACGTTTTCATCCGAAATTAAAATCTATTTACATATTTACAAATTCGGTGGTCAGACATAATTTTGGTATGTACAGAATTTCACTTATACAATTGCCGGATCCACGAGTATTATGAGGGGGCAAAATGATCCCAGGTGGAAATTTCATCGAAGAGTGCTTGTCCAGGACATTCTGTTGCGGTCACCTGGCGATGACCTATGAGCTTGTAGTCAGGACTGATGTAGCCAAGTTTCACTCCAACCGCTATCAGCTCCTTCAGGGACTGAATTTGAGTTGCTGGGGGAAGTTTTTCTGGAAGAAAATGGAAGAAAGTTTAGATTTTGAAGACTTTGTCTAGTTTGTAAAGTTTTGTTTGGTTGGGTTAGTACAGCCAGCGTGTATTACTTTGTGCAATTTAATTCTTCACAAAACGGTGAAGAAAGACAGCATAAGAAACCGGCATGTCCTAGAATTAAAAAATCGAAACATTTGAGTGAAATCTACCACCGCGTACTATGGCGTTGTCGATTATAGCCAACTTCCTCTCTCACATAGAGGCAGACCTCTCTGTCCCACAGTGTCTGGGACACAGATGTCCCAGTAGTGGGAACATTTATAGGCTGATGATGGTAGGTTATATAAATGTTTATCATCATTAGAACTTAAAACATGAATAAGATTTGTTCGTGATCTTTGAAATATCACCGAGACCAAAAACAATTGCCGTGCTCCTTTGCATGGCAAATAACGTTTTAAATTCAGTGTTAGTGACGGTGTAAGTAAAAAAAAAGATTAATTTGGCAGATCGTCGTCTCTGTCACACAGATACTTCGTCTCTTTTCAAAGATGGAAGTGCTTCTTACACCCGGGGACTTTATTTTAATAACTATTGTGAAATAATAATTTTGATTTGTACCAAAAAAAAACTGATTATGCCTTGTATCTCAGTAGCCCCGTGCCAATTTATAAAGACTTTAATATCTGGCTTAATTATGTTTATAGATTTCATAAATCAGAAAAGGAGTTCCCCCTTGGCTTGTTATGATAAAAAGTAGCAAAATTGCAGATTATACTTGTATGATTTGCATAAACCTGTCTTATCTATTGATATCAGGAGTTTAGGTGCCACTGCACTTTCATTGGAATTATCGCTTTTGTTCAAAATGCGACTGTAAACGTACACAAATAATAAACATTTTTTATTGCAACCAAAGATGCGACTGGCGGTCTTGATCGACTGGCTGTACTGGCTCTATTAGTCGCCTACTATGGCGCATCATATATAATTAGTGTCTGAGTCTCAAATTAAAAAAAAAAACTCTTTAAAGTTAGGCGTGTGTCTGTCTGCCCGAATGTGACATCAATTTGCACGAATCCTACTTGAAAAACAGAACACGGTTTCAAACTTTAAAAACAAACTTTTTTTCTGTAACTTACCTACAAAGTCTCCGATCATACAAATGCCGATGCTCTTTACGTTGTAAGACGTTGCGTGTGCGCCGACTGCGTCCCAGCCGCGGCCCTCGTACACTGAACCTTCACCTCCTACTGCGAAACTGGAGGAAAAGAAAGATACATGTTTTTAACTTCAGCACAATTTTAATAGTCACGAGAATTTATTGCTCGTTGGAAGTTGCACTTATTTAAACACACATCGAAAATGAACCTAAAACAGCTATTGTGATAAGATTGAAAATCATATAAATTTTTACGATTTGGGGTAGGTTGATGAGTAATCCCTAAAATAAACTCTCATTCTTCTCAGATTGCATTTATCATGAAACTAGAAGGCTCACGTTCGATTAGCAAAATGACAGATTCGGATAGGTTGATGTGCTGGCGTCTGTACCTACCTCCGTAAAAAAAACTAAAACATTCCACATCCATTTGCCACGGTACACGAACTTATTCAATTTCCTATCGTGGCGATGCAAGTTACATAGTTTCCTTAAAGTCAAGCATCCAACTTCTTATAAATATACTACAAATAAATAGGGTAAAACACCCAACTATTGACCCTTTAAGCGGTTTTTCTTGCTTTTTTCGCAAAATAAACTAATGCATTAGTTGCAAGTTGAAATGAATGTTTTTCGAAGGTAAAATATACATTGGAGAATGTAACTAAAACATTATAAACAGTCAAACAAAGGTAAATCGTGTTTTTTTTCTCGAGTTTAGCAAGAACAGGCCATTTGACCAGTTATCAACATGCCTGTACCAAATTTTCAACATGCAAATGACCAATTTTTGACCTCCAGTAGTATAAGAATAAACTCAAATATTATTTATTAGGACTGTGATACGAGGTTTTATTTGATAAAAAACAAACAAAGGTAGTCTTATTCCCTTCTTATTTTCTTTTTTCATACAATTTTGGTCTACAGTCTTCAACGCGGCCTATAATATTCTTGCATTTATTTTTGATGTTTTGTTTTAGTTTTATGACTTTTGGTCCAATTTTTCCTCTTTATTAGTAGTTATTTCATTGTTTTGTATTATGCAGCAGATATAAAAATGCTCGCCGGCAAAACCAATTGAAAGAATACGGCTTTAGTTCTACAAAGTGAGTTTAAAAAAGTTTGAATTAATATTTTCCCAATTACATAAGACGGTTTTAACTTTTTAAACTTATGTAGAAGATCTCACAGATGAAGAGAACATAGTTATAAATCAAAAACTAGCTCACACTTTGCCTCGGATATGATTTAAGTCAGTTTGCTCAAACATGCAGGTTAGAGTAACTTTTGTCAGAATTGTATGCATTAAACCAACTTATGGCTAAGGCATTGTTCGTGTTATGTTCGACAATTGTCCCAAGGGATCATATACCGACAAAAAAAGGATCCTGCGTCCAGGTACACCCACCTAACCAGGTTTTAAAATTATCTGCTTGCCAAATTGTGTCAAAATCCATTCAGCCGTTCATTTTTCCTATAATAGTAGTAAGTTTAAAATATTCAGGAGGTTTCAGAATGTGACAGTTGACCTATTTAAGTACCTCACTCAAATTCAACTAGGTTCTCAGGTTACTACGTAAGGTATCTTTTTGTGTTTGTGATTATGCAGATACACTTTTAGGGGTGCCAACGCCCATGGGCATAATACAGATGCATTAAAGTTAAGCTAACTCACCATTAAAAATGAGCTATACGTATAAAACGTGGTGTCAGTAACTGGTATATTCGTACATATGGTTAATGACCATCTATTGACATGTCATGTCAAATAAATGGTTATTCATACATTTGAGTGTACCAGATATTGACCCCATCATTTTAACAAGTTAATGATCATTAAAACGTGAAAATCCTGTGGAAAAGCATTATGTGTGTCTTAAATAACGAAAAAATACCAAAATCTAAGGAATCTATCGTGTAAAACTGAAATAAATTGCCATTGAAAACAGCCGTCAGCTTAGCAAATTGTTAAATTTCTTGATGATTTTAGCAGGGTATTTTATTATCTTAGGTTTACGGACGCAATATTGCTTTACTTAAATTTTCTGTGACATATTACAATATATTACAAGATAAATTGTTTTTCATTTTCTGTATTCTTTATGCAGCACTGCAAGAAGATTTATTATTATTTTTGATAAAAACTGTTAAGAGGTCAGTAGTTGGTGGGAGGTCGGCAATTGGGTACTTTACCCTATATCCAAATAAATAAATCAATCAAAACAAGTGAAATACTGAATTGCCTCTCAAGTTTCAAGATGACAAATCAACTCACGCGCACAGTGCATGCGGTGAAAAACATGACACTTGCCAGCCATATCCTATCGCTTGAAGTAGCCAATCTATCAATATTTAATGACTACTAGTTTACTAAACGATAGGAAGGCCGGTATCATCTAAGTATTGGTGATAAGAACACTGATTGTGCACTATATCCGCATTGTTATTATTATCAAACTATTTGTCGCTTAGATAAATGAACTATTAAATTATTATCGGATTATTAACTTTGTTTCTTTGATGGAAATGTTTATGAATTGATTATTTGAAACCTATTTTGAGAAGAAGAATTGAGAAAATGGTTTGACACCATTGAGCTATTTTATTACTACGTATAGAGACGACACCACGCATCACCACTGTGTCCAACCCAGGATGAGTGCGCGCGCACAAGTTCATTCAGGTGTTGACAGCTCTGTGGCGTGCTCTACTGGATGGGACATAGTGGTGGTCTCTATACGTAGTAATAATAGCTCAATGGACAGGACCAACGATTTCAAAGGGAAGGATATCCTACCTACGCCTATCAGAACATTTTGCGTAGACCTTCTTTATACAAAAAAAGTAGCGCCATCTATGATAAATCATACGAACTATGTTCTATGTTCAACTACGTTGCTTAAATCTGCTGAGTTGACCAATTTTCTTTGGCCCGGAACTGACAGTTGGGGGCCAAATAACTATTCCCATTTTCGTTGTCAAAACGTAGAAAGATTTTTACTGTTTCAAGCATGGCAATATTGTCCGGCTATACTCATGCAAAATAGTAGTCGAATTGCACGGAAATAACGACGAAATAAGATTGTCTATTTTTGGTATAATTATCTATTTTACAGACACAATTCTTCATGCTACGCTTGCTGAAGACACTTTCTCAAAGCATGATCAGCCTAAAGCCTATATTTTAACAAAATCAAAATCATTTTATTTTTATTTTACATAGGCCCATGAACCACTTATATAACGTCGACAAAAGGTGCTCGGTTCGGGTTGGGCGATTCCATGGAGAAGAACCGGCTTAACTCCGTAACGATAATCCATAGCGATAATAATATGTATCATAATATTTTTATTTTAGTTTAATTCTTTGCTTATTCTTTTCCAGGATTCTGGCGATGGCCGTCGAGACATCTCCATACACACACAAGGAGTAATGGTGAGTTTTGACTATATTTTACTGCCTTTTTTTTAGTTTTGACTTTACCTTTAAAAAACACATTTTGTTTCACACGCCGAAAATTAATTTAACAGTATTTTGAATGTCAAAAATACTGTTAAATTAATTTACCTAATCCTAGCTCTTAAATCAATAAGTAGTAAAATCGTCCGTTTTCTAATTAGTGTCGTCACAATTTCTTTTTGCCGTTACAAAATCGATGGGAGAATTTTAACAGCACATACAAAAGTATGTCAATTGATTGGCTGGTTCATTGATTGTCGTATAGCTATTGCAATTAAAAATTAGCTCTGGAATGGCTCTTGGAGTAAATAATATGTACCTACTACTTACGTTCTAGAACGAGTCTTTGTCAATTATTCACATGTAATAATTATGTAGCTACACTATGGAACAAGAAATTATTTATACAAAATATTATTATAATTATACAATGTCATTCATAAATATGACGTCTGTGCAGGTGCCATTTCATAGTGTTTGCCTTACTCATCATTTGGCAAGATCTGCAATCTGTAGTGAGATATAATTAGTTCTCAGGTACGCCGTACGTGGCTTGACGACACTAGTTTGTTTTGTCTTTTAACTACCGGGGTGGAAATACCTATAGATGATTATCTCTTATCAATGCCAAAGACGGACAAACTTAGTAGAAACGGTTCATTACTTAGTAGAAAATTTGATGAATTTAAGCGTCTTTTCGATAAGCCTGAGACATATTTCCAATGTTTCCCTTCATGTATTTCCAGCAACGTCAGTGGCCGATTCGGAAGCTCTGAAACGCCTCCTGCGACTGCGACAGCCTACCTTCATAACCCCTCCATCCCGTCATAAAATGCATTGACAAATGCAGTCACTAGGACGCGACGCAACGCACTCATGGGGCACACTCATAGAATGATTGGAAGGCTATGGCGATGACGATGCGACGCAATTCGACCGATTTCAACGACAAGTGAAAACCGTCCTTATCACTACGACATATGGCATACAACGTGCGGCTATCTACGGGTAAATGAAAAACAAAACATGCTCGCTACGACGACGACTTACACCAGGCGAATTGCATCATTATAACGTAGTAGCAAGGACAATTTTCATTTTTAATAAGTAGAAATTACAAATCATGAGCAAGCCCGCTAAAAGGCAAGAATTGCTTTTAAAATGTCCAACTCACTTGTATCCGATATCCTGCCAGCCGTTATGCAACTGATGCATATCCTGCATGAGCCTCATGTTCTGTTTGCAGTCATCCTTGGTCTTGCAGTCCGGGGGGATGTAGCTGTGGTGAACGATGACATAAGGGACCGGCAGGCTCAGAGGTGTCACTCCGTTTGGGGGACGAGCTCCCCAATTTTCTCGAGAGACGAAATTGAACGGGTAATCTGTTGAAATTATTTGTCTTTAGAATCATGTTTTATATAGTGTATGAGCCTTAATGGGCCTACTACACGCATAAGCTTCACCACAATTCTGCTTGCGCAGGGCGACACTGCTCGCCCAACCACACACAGGCAACTTATACGCGCCGGGCTTGCGCAGGCAAAACTATGATGAAGCTAGTGCGCGTGGAAGGGCCATAAGGCTGATGCAATGATGCAGTAGCTGGATCCAGTGTCACTGGATTCCAGCGCTTTATTGGGACTGGAATAATGTAAACGTGCTGCAATCGAGTACTGACTCCAGGTATCCTACCATGACGTCTTGAAGAGGAGAGAGTAGTTCCACTGTAGAAACGACTTGTATAGCTCTGTCTGTTTTGCACAGTGTAACTAGTCTAGCTGTAAGATGTCATGATACGTACCCTCGTATCCCGAGCTGGGCCGCAATAGAACACGTTCCTATTTTGCAATCCAGTGACGCTGGATTTAACTACTGAATCAATGTAACCTTTTTAATTTTTGTAAACTTTATTTCACTTATGAGTAACAGAAAAAGAAGGGCAGGAGATAGATGACTAGGTATGACGACTGTCACACAAAGTACAAATGAAAAATAGAAGCGAGAATTTGTCAAAGTCAAAGTTTAATGTGTTGTCATCATATTTTTAGTATTTGGCCTAACTCTAGACCCATATCTATTAACAGAAATGGCGTTACTTATCCCGTTCATAGTCGTATAAATTAACACATAGAGTATAATCAGGCAGGCAAGCGAAGGATCAAGGTGGAATTTTAGACAGTCAAGTCTGACAGTCCCTCCCGTCCTACCCTGGGCGGCAGGACTCATTTAATGATAGTGAAAATCAACGACAAAATACTCTTATAAGAATGAGAAAAGTGGCTTTAAAAACGTACACAAACTTGATTTATTAAGTTCCTTCAGCTCCATTATTCTAGAAGGTTATTCTAACTTCTGTAATGCACTGCATAGTATAATAAAACTACTCGATCACTTGTTTTCACTTCGGCAGTGAGAGTGAGAATGAGTTATGTACATTATTTTGCATTATCGTGTGCATGTGAATGAGTGCTCAGTTTTGAGTTCCGCTCTTGAAAATAGAGTGGGAAGCTCAGTTCTTTAACGCTACTCGATATTGTGACTAAATGTATATTATGATAGTAGCGTAATGTATTTTGAGTTATGATTACTTTTAATTAATATTATTTACATTATATGTTATTATAATTATATACTATTATATTAATTATACAGGGTGAATTTTTCAACTGGGCGTGGATGGCTACTTTCGAAACTATGAGGAATATCGAAAAACGTTGAAAGGAGTCTCGAGGCCGATTTTGACGAAAACTAAAACTGCATCATTGGATTTTAGAAAAATCAAAAATCCTGGTCAAGAATCGAACCCGCTGATTTTGGAAAAAAAAATCACAGCCTGTATTATTACACCGTTCGATAGTGTTGCTAATAAGAATCAAATTCTGGGAAGTAATCATATACGGCAAACTTTAAGGAAAACGTATAATTACAAGAAAACTGATTAATCTTCAAGGCAAAGACTGTATTCGAAACTTATGTTACCGTTCCTTCTTTAAAATAATGCTATTTTCAGTTCATTTCATTAATGTCGTATTGCTAAGTACAGTGGGATTGTTGAAACGTCAAATCCAGTAAGACATTGAAAACAATGAAATTTTATAATTTCGAATAAATTATGGCTCAGTAGATGTAAAGTAACATGGAAAAATAGCAATTTCATAAAAATCTGCCATTTCCGTAAGTTTGCCGTATATGATTATTTCCCAGAATTTGATCCTTATTATCAACACTATCGAACGGTGTTATAATACAGGGTGTTATTTTTTTCCAAAATCAGCGCGTTCGATTCCTGGCCAATATTTTTGATTTTTCTAAAATCCAATGATGCAGTTTTAGTTTTCGTCAAAATCGGCCTCGAGACTCCTTTCAACGTTTTTCGATATTCCTCATAGTTACGAAAGTAGCCATCCACGCCCAGTTGAAAAATTCACCCTGTATATAATATAATATACAATATTATATTAATCCCACTTTATTTAAATTTTTAATATAATATTTTTGACATGATGATAACTTTTGATTTTGTATTGTAATAATAATATGGATTAAGTATCTGTAGTTCGAAAAACTTTTATAAAATAAAAATAAATAAACTAGGTTGAAAAATGAGCGACTTCACGAAATCTTTGGGTTACTCCCTAAATGAAATGAAATTGATTATTTGCCAGAATTGCGTCCTCATAATTGTGAATTATATACAAAATTACATAATTAATTAATTATAAACAAATAATACATAACCGAAATAAAAGAAAGATAATAATAATAGACTAGGTGTTTTAGCAGTAGGTTATGACAGAGCTCGCGAACAATTTTGAAAAAGTTCTACAATATTCAAAAATGGACCAGCATCGGCCAGTGGAAACAAAAATGCTTTTCAAAATTCGATTTTCAAAGTCTTTAATGTAAAAGAGTGAGTGTTGGCTGTAAGAAAATATCCATAAAGTGAAAGTTATATCTAAAAGGTACAAGATTTTATAGTAACTTACCGTAAGAGCTCGTTAAAGCTTGTGGAGTACGGGATGGTGGGAGAGCCGCCACACTGGCAACCAAGCAGACAGCGACAATGTGGAATAAACTGGCCATGGTTTCTAGAACAAAAAAAGAATAGGTTACATAAAATAAATGTCCAACTCACAAAAAAGCTATGCAAACTAAAATAGGATCAAAATTATTACTACTTATTAAACATTACCTACGTGAAAATCATTGAAGCCATGAAAATAAATTGATATTCGAACACTATTGACTTTTAAAAAAATTAGGTAATGTCTCTATAAGCAATAGAAATTACAACTCCCTAAATTGTCTTAAAGTCTCGATTTGGTTTTTAATTGATACTTCTTACGGACTTTATGTGAAATAAAATAAAAAAACCTGTACCGTGACGTAGGTATTGCGGCCAGTCAGACAACCTTCTTAATTTAAATAAATTACTATAACAAATATTTATTCAAAACTGACAAAAAAGTCTTTTTTTAAATCAGGTATTTTATGTCCAATTTGAATAAAAAATTGAATACAGAATACGGATTCCCGCCAAAACTGTTTTTGTTGATGTCGTTAGGAATTCGAACAGTTTAATGATGGCCGGCGGATGTAAGATCAAGTTTATATAGGCAGTTTAGTCCACAAATTCCCCGAACGTAAATGATTTATTACGGACATATACACTTCAGTTACATAATATTACCATATTCATTTTAAAGGGTTATAACCTGGCTTTTGTACATCGGAATTTGTCATGTAATTAGGCAACAGCTTACGAAAAAATTTAAAGAAAAAAAAATAGTTAAGAAAAAAGTTTGTAACCTTCTTTCTTTATAAGGAAATTAAAAAAAAATACGAAAAGGAGGTCGCACATTAGTTGAACTTTTGGTTGGTTTCCGCTAAACCTTGATTTAGAAAAAAATACTGAATCGGGCGTGTCTAAACATTTCAAGTACCTAGGTAGGTAAAGGTTCTTATAGTCTCGTGACTAAGCACGTGCTACTAAATAAATAACGAAGATAGGTAACATCACGTTGCACTTAAGTTAAGCAATTTTTAGAGTGGTCTTTTTAATTGGAAGAGTAAGTTATACGTTAAGAAATCGTATTTTCACCCATAATTTTGAAAAGAACTAAATTGTGAGGAATGTTTTTAAGCAAAATGTAGATGGTTATACGAGGAGAGAAAGACCACTAACGAAATTATGGATATACTATGTGAAGCTTATGATTAAAAAAGGAGGTGACTCATGACATCGAGATCTTTCCCATGAAATCAAAAAATATAAAAACCAGCCAAGTATCACTCGCGCACGAAGGGTTGCATACAGAAATTTATAAATAATGGCAAAAAATCTTGACTGTTTTATATCCGTTTCATTTTTTTTGTTATTCTTTTTCTGTCTTGTTCTATTTCTTTCTTTTTTCGTATTTGGTGTTACAGTGGCATCAGAAATACATCATCAATGAAAATGTCAACTGACTTACTATCACGGTTCATGTGATACTGGACAGCGGTGTGTTAGTAAAATGGTCTCGTTTCCCCTCGTTCGTGACTTTTTGGGTACGAAAACCTTCAAAAAAATCCTACGCACAGAGACACCACGTATCACCACTATGTCCCATCCAGGATGAGTGAGCGCGCACAAGTTCATTCAATTGTTTGACAGCTCTGTGGCGTGCTCTAGGCGCGCTCACTCATCTTGGATGGGACACAGTGGTGATGCGTGGTGTCGTCTCTATACGTAGTAGTAATAGCTCAATGAGTGCAGACCATAGACTAAGTGTAATAAGGGCAAGAGAGTGCTGACGATGATGATGATCGTTATGTATTTGATTTTTCAATAACGGCCACGTGTCAATTGTCCTTTAAACGCAATCAAGGAAAGGCAGATACTAATTATCTATAATAGGAATATTCTCAAGTAGCTAAAGTAAATAAGTAACCTATCTTATCTAATCGTATAAAATTTGTAAAATACAAGAGGTCTCGGAAAACTTATAGGCCTGTCATGATGAGTCAAATGCGCAAAGGAAAGTGATCATTCCCCTTTAATGTGGGTTTCGGGTATTTTTGTTATAGGTATTGTAACCTTAATAATATCAATATTTCAATGTAATTCGCTGGTTTTAAAATGGTTTTTAGCTCGCACGCTGGGATGAGTAATCTATTTTCAGGGAAGAATATAGAGTCGCAGGACTCTCGCTCATACATGAGTATAAGGTTACCGTGACCCTGGAACGTAAAGGGCTATTGAAGGAACACCGTGGATTTTAATTAGTAAAGTTAATAACTGAATTGTGTATACCATACAAACCCGTTTGGTTTAATAGAAATCAGTGAGTGCGACCACGGCTCTATCTAGACCATATTTTTGTACCTATGCATTTTTGGTTATAACCTAAGTATGTATATACATAGGATAGTATTTATCTCGGTCTAGGCGGCTACAGCCGCCGCAATAAACTAGTGCATTAAAAGTTTTCAGTGGGTTTTTTATTAACCTTCGGCTTAGTACTGAGCAGAACAGATTTTGTCAGTTGTGTGATTTTGATTGTGCAATACTATGTTGCCTTTTTTCTCATTTCAGTATAGGTAATTTATTATATATGTACAAGCGATCTAGACCCGGCTCCACACGGGTGCAATCTCGTTTCGCATAAAATCGCATTTTATATCCATATAAACATTACTCTTGAATCACTCTATCCATTTAAAAAAAACCGCATCAAAATCCGTTGCTAAGTTTTAAAGATCTAAGCATACCTACATAGGGACAGACAGCGGGAAGCGGTTTTGTGTTTTACTATGACGTAGTGATAGTGATTTAGAGCAGATGTCTGTCATTAAATTAGCTTCTCTTCATTTCATCACTTTACTGATTTGACAACTGAACGAAATACGTGAAAAAGAATGCATTTTTGCCATTATTTTGATCTTTAGACGTTCAGTATTTCAGTCGCGTTTCATTTAATTTTTAAATTATATAAATAAATGTAATATTTTGTAAATATAAACTTCAACTTGTTTGACAATCCCGCCTGTGGTTTTTAGTAAAAATCTGGATATATAGAACTTATTTCATTGTATTTGAATCCTATAATAAACCTATAATGCTAGTTATTCTGTTAAAAATTATAGTCAAAACACATGAAAATTGACTGTATTAGCTAACTTAGTCTCATGCATCTCACAGTCAATAAATTATAGCTTTTAAAAGCTACCTAATGTGTTTTCTTACACTTATGTTATTAGAATCAACTCTAAACGGTTTTTTCTTTATTATTAGGTATTATTTTAGTTTTAGTTTAATTTTATTATCTTGTTGTAAATATTTAGTTTTATATACTTTTTTTTTTAGCTTTAGTTACCTATGATAAAAGTACTATAAATAATTGCATTATATAGTGTAGTTTATTTATGAGCTTTTAAGAAACCCTTGTAATTTTTTTTATGAATAACCAAGATTTGCTTTCTTAAAATAGAAATTTAACTATGATTATAATATAATTTTCTCTAAAAAATATATTTGAAATATATAAAAAGGTTTTTACAAATATAATGCACAAAGACACAACTTACCTTATAAAAATAAAATTTTAAATATATATAAAAACACAAGATCAATATATACAAATTACAAAACGACTGTGATCTGTCAATGAAATCCTTGGCATTTATATGAAAGTATAGATAGTCACGTAATATCTAAAATAAAATACATATAAGTATTACATATACGTATTATTGATAATTAATAACGTAGTCATACAAGATAAGTACCTGATTCGGTGATATTATTATCAGCTGTGATTTGTCATTGAATACTAATCATTTTGGTACACACGCTTACACATCAAGAATGCAAAACCAGTATTAGTTGACCGTTCATTGTGTGTAAAAAGCGTACGAAGTGAGACCAAGGCAAACTGGTTTTGTATGCTTGATGTGTAGCCGTTTGTATGTATATACAACATGTCCCAAAATTCAACGATAAGCCGGCACCAGAGGATGGACCTACTAATGACTATTCGAGAAAAAAAAAACCTACTTTTTTTATATTTTTGGCACATAGTAGAGGTGATTAGTATTAACAACAACTTATGAAATTTGGTTGTTGATTAGAAAAAGTGTCATAATTTTTTTTTGTGGCTAGTTTTCCTAAAGTATTATACCATTTTAAAATCTAGGTTAGTTGCGCTAATTTTTTAAAAAACTTGCCATAGTAGTGTCCATATTTTTTTTTTTACACTACGATGAGTTAAAGTGTACTGAACGTTAAAATCTTTCAAAATTTTAGGGAAATAATATATTTGGTTGTTTTTTTGTATAAAACTACGAATATTCTGTAATTTTCAAAGATTATGGTGAATAGTAGTACCTCCTACTTAGGTTGCCGATACAAACAAAAATACTGAAATATTTGAAAAATTATGGTCATGGTAGTTAAGTGTCATAAGGGGTATACATTTTCGAAGAATTTCCATTTTTTTAAGTAATTAAAAAAAAAGGAGAGGTATTTTTTTTTCTTTTTTTTTCTCGATTGGTCATAAGTAGGTCCATCCTCTGGTGCCGGTTTATCGTTGAATTTTGGGACATGTTGTATATAGGATTTGAAAAGGCTTCTACTCACTTTGCCGGCGCCATTCCATTCTCATTTTTTAACCAAAAGGGAGGAGGTTTTCAATTTGCCGGAATCTTTTTTTGTTTAAGGGGTATAATTTATTAATGATCCAATGGTAATAAGGACGATCGCCAGATTTAACACTACCGTGACCCCTAATCTTAAAGGGCTATTGAAGGACACGGTGGATTTTATATAGTCAGTGTAAGTCTCTCAGTCCCTCATGCTCTACCTTGGCCGAGAGCACTCATTTGATGATTTTACTACAAAAAGACAAAAATAACGTGGCAAAATTCAAGACTACATAAAAAAGTCAACGGTTTCCGAAATGTTATTTTGCACTTTTTTGTATTTTGAAGTCAGTTTCCCGGCGGCATGCCCTACGATACTTGCTTGCGCTTGCTCAGTGTGTACGAGCCTTTAGGCCGGGTATTAGCCTCTGTATGTTAGGTTGTTCAAGACTACAAGCTTAAAGAAGTCTTTAGATATATGATATATAGGTAATTGTTTCGTAGAATTTGGGTAGGTAAGTGTATTTTTTTTTTGGTAGATAGATATTTTAATTTGGTCAAATAATTACTAAAACTCACTATACTCCTTGCATTCTAGCAACTAGAAATCAGTTGCAAGCTCAGCGGTCTGGTCGCGGGACTTACTTCATTACCGTGACCCCGTGACCCCGGAACATAAAGGGCTATTGAAGGACACCGCGGATCTTAGTCAGTAGAAGTCTGACAGTCCCTCCCACCCTGCCCGGGGTGGGAGGACTCATTTGATGATTTTACCACGATAAAATAAAAGCTCAGCAGTCTATGCTCACTGGCTGTAGTAGGTATGGCAAAAGTGGTTGTTTTTTTTTTTTTTATAAATGGCCAGCCTTACTGCCACCTCATTATTTCTTAAAATCTGCTTTAAAATCAACAACTGTAACAAAGTAAAACAGTTTTGTCCTAGAAAAAAACCTTCTATGCGTTTTCCAAAATATCAAAAGCTACCAAAGCTTCCTTTTACTTTAAAAAAAAAGCATGAGAAAAAATGTGCTTCTCTAATTAACTTTAAATCAGACAGAATTAAGATGTCACACAAAAAAATATGTTTTATATGATATAACGGTTTGTTTTTAAATCTAAAATGTCACTTACTTATTGATGTATAAAACTTTACGGGATATCTTACGTAATTAAATATTTCTTTGAGTTCTCAATATTCCGTAAGTGACATTTTTTTTTAACAAATGTGTTTACACATTGTCCACTAAGTCCCTTAAATCAGAACCTACAACGCCAGTTGATAACCTATTTCTAAGAATACCACATATTATTTTAATAATCAATAACAAACAATGGTCACTGAGGGGACTTACAGCCGTCATGTCATGACCTGACACTAATTGGTTCATTGAATAAGGGACTTATTTCTGACCAGTAATAATATTCAGTGGAATAGATGATGATTTGTGTCAGCTAATTCAGTTTATAGGTGAATTACATAAATTCTGCCTACTGCTCACACGAGCCTTTAATTACCTACGAAGTCCACAGACGACCTAAGGGTAGGTATTAATAAATGGAAAACTGCACCATTACTGAATCCACCATTTATCCAATAAAATATAATTATCATCTTGCAACTTGAATTTGCCGGTCATGTCAAATCACACCGCCGCTGACATACGTCACCCTGACTTGTCTCTGCTTGCTCCACTAAAGCGCCGTATTCACGTTCCATCTTGCTGTACGTCCCGCCAAGGCCATGCACGATGCACGACGCAAAAACACCGTGAACACCGTGAATAGGCTTGACGTACGTCAATTATTATTATGACGTACGTCAAGCCTATTCACGGTGTTTTTGCGTCGTGCATCGTGCATGGCCTTGGCGGGACGTACAGCAGATGGAACGTTAATACGGCGCTTAAGGATGTTCCACGATGCGTAGGGTTGGGATTCCAGTCACCGATTCACGTTTAACAGAGGGCATGCGGATCGTGAGTAATGAATGGCTAGTTCTCTGTCTGATCAGAGACGAAAACGCGGAGCATCGTGGTCCACGCGCGCTTCAAAGAGCTTACAGTAATTTGGCAGAGCCCCATAGCTGGCCATAGCGTCTGGTTCGCGGAACTGCCTTAGTAGGTAACCGTGACCCTGAAACATAAAGCGTAATTGAAAGAACACGGTGTATTTTGTCAGTCTGACAGTCACTTCCGCTGCACCTATGGCGGGAGAATTTATTTTATGAAGAAATAAACAGAAACATCCGAAATGAAAACCTCGTCCTTCTTGGAATCGGTTCAAAATGGTATAGACAGCACTAATGGCTCAGTAGACACGGCTGTTCCTACCCTAGCAGGCACTTTTTTTTATTTCTACGTTATCCACACCTAGAGCTTCTTCCTGTATCGTGGTTACGTTTAGAAACATTCAAACCTCGCAAAAAAAGCCCCGAGACACTACTTACCTGTAACTTTATATTGTGTAAATTGTTTCATCACCAGTTCTCAAAAAGGTGAAGGAAAACATCATGAGGAATAAAACTGGTATGCTTCATAAATATTCGAAGAAATGTTACATTCACTACTAACCCAAACTGGACCTTTTTTTGTCGAGGTAAAATCATCAAATAAGTCCTCGGAGCCCCGGGCAGGGCGAGAGGGACAGTCAGACTTGTACTGACTAAAATCCACGGTGTCCTTCAATAGCCCATTATGTTCCGGGGTCACGGTGATGGTATAAGTCCCGCGACCAACCCACCCATTGCTTACGGCTTCATTTAATTAAAAACCAAAATCAGCCGAATCGGTCCAGCCGTTCTCAAGCTTTAGCGAGACTAACAAACAGCAGTTGATTTTTATTTTATAGGGATTCATGAACGAATAATGATTGAAATTATTAACCGTTAGGTTACGACGATGAATCATCATCAGCCTATAAATATTCCCACTGCTGGGACACAGGCCTCCTCTCAGTGAGAGGGAGTGGGCAATAATACACCACGCGGGCCCAGTGCGGATTGGTAGATGTCACATGTCTTCGAATTTTTGGATCTAGGACATGCCGGTTTCCTCACGATATTTTCCTTCACCGTTTTGAGAGCAGTGGTGATGAAATAAATTACACAAAGTAATGCGCCCGGCTGGGTTCGAACCCACGACCTAGAAGTCGGGGCCGATACCACTGGGCCACCACTGCTCATGCTCGACGATGAATACTCCTTAATTGTCAGGTGTCTGAATAATAAGCACCTGACAAAATAGGGAAACTGACAGAAAAAGGGGAATTCTATCGGCGACAGCGATGATGGAAAAGACGAAATGAATTTCTTTAGGGATGCGGTAAACATGCGAAACTCTTCCCAACCGATGAGTCTGGGTTTGTTAAAAGTCCGCTTACCTTTACCTTTAGAACCTTTAGTAAATAGACAACAATATAGATAGATAGACGGAATGCCTACTTGGTAAGCATTATGTCGAGCTATGGAAAGTAGTTTCGAGAAGTAATGTTTTAAGTAAGATTTCTTTTTGGTTTTAATCGCTTTAGGGCACTTGAGCACAAGGCAATTGGCCTTCTTGTTGGCATAAAAAACCTCTGCGAGGGTTGCTCAGCCAATTTTCGGACGCATTTCTTTGCATTGTCAAAATTACCTATGATTACATTAGGTATTGTTGTAATAATCTACAAAAAAAAAAAGATAAGCTCATTAATTCAAATTAATTATGTTAATGTTGTCACATTTCGAATCGATGACGCATTAAGAAAAGCTTTTCGTTCAGAAAAGTACCCATTATCTCTGCAATTAAGTTGATAATCTTATTTAGTCTTGTCTCTGGTAAAGTCCCTGCAGTATCGGAAGGACAAGGTTATTGAAATGTCCTATTGCAATAAATGCATTTGTGATTACTGTATTTATCTTTTTAATTGCTTAATTGCAAATATTTTGATTATCATCAAAATCTTAATAATTTATTATCATAATGATAATTCGGCCCTTAACCCATTTAAACATTTACTGCATTCATGGATATTTAAAGATATTCAACATTTTTTTCCAGAAACTTTCATGAACCCAGCAAGAGCACAGCTTAAACATAAAACAAAGTTTTAACGTCGCAAATGTTTTGTTCTTCCATTCTCTACTGTTTCTTTTATATACTACCGTAATACTGTCAGATCCAGCAAGTTTGATTTTTGTCGAGTGTTGTTATCCTTGAAAAAGTTAATTTAAAAGCACAATGAAACGAAGTGAAATTAAAATAAAAAACTTTTTTCAAAAAAAATTTAACCGCCTTCAAAAACAACCACACCAAAAAAGGGTAAAATAACCTACAAAATAACTTTTCTTTCGGAAGTCGGTGGCTTTGTTTTATTATTTTGATGTCTTTTTGCCACCGACTTCCGAAAGAAAAGTTATTTTGTAGGTTATTTTACCCTTTTTTGTTGTGGTTGTTTTTGAAGGCGGTTAAATTTTTTTTGAAAAAAGTTTTTTATTTTACTCTTTTTAGTTTTAATATTCAACCCAAATTCTTGGCAAAAACATCATTTTCTTACATGTGCACTAGAATTTTGTAATCCGTAGCACCGGTATTAACATCGCCCATGTTGTGTACATAAAAGAAAGTTCCAATAAAATTCCCCATCTCAAAAAATGCTGAACAGAGTTCGATGAAACTTGCAGTATTCCCTAAGGTGAACGATCCTTATTACAACAAAAAAACAATTTTCAAAATCGGTCCACAATCGGCGAAGTAATCGCGTAACAAACACGCAAAAAGTAAAGATCATCAATTTTTATGGGACCACACTGCAAGTATCTTGCATCGGGCGGCGAGTAAAGGGCAACTCGCCGCCCGACCATGGACCATGCCCGGGTCGACGGCGCGTCGTGTTCCACGCGCGCCTCAAAGAGCTGTCAGCAAAATGACGGGGCCCCCTCTCAGAGGGCCAAAGCCTGCCGGGGTTGCGGGACTCATACCATCACCGTGACCCCGGAACATAAAGGGCTACTGAAGAACACCGTGGATTTTAGTCAGTACAAGTCTGACAGTACCTCTCGCCCTGCCCGGGGTGAGAGGTCTCATTTGATGATTTTACCACGTAAAAAAAAAAAAAAAAAAAAAAAAAAAAAAAACTATCTTGCATCGAACAAAAAAAGAATCACACTAATCGGACTAGAAACCTCGGAGTAATCGGTGTACATACATAAAAAAAAAATTAAAAAAAAAAACATACCGACCGAATTGAGAACCTCCTCCTTTTTTTGAAGTCGGTTAAAAAATCGACAATGAAAAACGGTTTATGTATTAAAAAGCTATTTTTACAGATGGTGTACATAGATCAGGGCCAGGCTCCATACATTTTTGGACCATCTCTTTTAATCATTTCGAATTAATTATGGCTTAGTAGAAGTAAAGTAACATGGAAAAAAACAATTTCATAAAAATCAGCCATTTCCTTAAGTTTGCCGTATATGATTACTTCGCAGAATTTGTTCCCTATTAGCAACACTATCGATTAGTGTAATAATACAGGGTGTGATTTTTTTTCCAAAAACAGCGGGTTCGATTTTTCTAAAATCCATTGATGCAGTTTTTGTTTTCATCAAAATCGGCCTCGAGACTCCTTTCAACGTTTTTCGATATTCCTCATAGTTCCGAAGATCCACGTTGCGCCTTCTTCTTCCTCTCCATTCTTTTACTTTCAACCATAACTTACACTCCATTTATCGATGACCAAATTCTAAAAACTTAACTCGAATTTGATGAAGAGTAAAACTGACATCATTGTTTGAATTGAAACTTACCCTGTTTAATTTAAATTCAATTACATCATCTGATTGTGTAGCTAACAAGGATCGAATTCTGGCAAGTACTTAATGGTGTATGGCAGCATCATCCTAGCCTTTTCCCAACTATATTGGGGGTCGGATTCCAGTCAAACCGGATGCAGCTTAATATCAATATTCTATATGGAGCGACTGCCTAACGGATCTCCACAATCCAATAACTGAGTGATACGATACCCCATGAGACTGGTTGTCAGACTTTCGAGCTTTAAAGATCTACAAATGACAGCCGGGACCAACGGCTTTACGTGCTTTCCGAGGTACGGGGAAAGCTCGCTACGACTCACCCATCTACAGACCAACCACGGTTAGCGCGGCTTTACTCAGAAGATCGGCCTATGAGGCTGTAATTATTTAACCACGAGCTTGGCAGCATACTTATTACAAATTATGCTTCCTCAATTGTCAAGTTTTTTTTTCTAAGAACTATGTCATCTCGGAGTCAGCTCGGTTCCTTCCCGGTCCACTGATGCCCTTGTACTCGTAACATATAATAATTTCACACTTGACCAAACATCTGGGCGCGGCGCTTACGCAAGACAGGCGCGTCGTCCGGAAGACAGGCGCCGCCATTGTGTGGAATACACTCTTGCGCATTAATTTATGCTCATATTCAAATATAGAGCGATCAATCTATACAAATATTATAAAAAGTTACAGTTTGTTCGTTTGTTAGTATGGAATATTCATAGGGCCTTGGAATGCAAAAGGCCCTTCAGTTGCCCTAAGGTAGTTCTGGAGCGAACCACCTCCTATAGGTTCACCCCGAGCAACGGCAACACAGAATCCGTACCAGGTAACCTGAGGTGGCAACTAATGGAGACTAAGGGTTTGCATGATGGTTTTAAACGTGCACGCATAATCGTTACATGCACCGATAACTGTATATGTAGTTACCTACTGATACTCCTATCCAGCGCGAACATGTGATTTTTATCAGATCGTGTGTCCACCTTGCAGATGGACGTGGTCCCCTTTTTTAATTATATAAAATTAAAATAAGGGTATAATCAGGCAAGTCTGACAATTCTTTCAGTTCATCCAGAGAACTTACTTGATTATGAAGCAAAAAATAATTTCTTTGGAACTGCTGGCTGATTTAATCTCGAAAATTCCTTCATTATTGTAAAGCTCCACTATCACAGTCATCATCGGCCTAGCCTTTTCTCAATTATATTGGGGTCTGCTTCCAGTCAAACCGGATGCAGTAATATATTAATATTTTACATGGAGTGACTGCCTATCGAACTTACTCAACCCAGTAACTGGGTAATACGATACCCATAGTAAGATTGGTTGTCAAACTTTAGAGTTTCTGCCTACGGTAAAGCCTGTTAAACATCTAAAATTGACAGCCGGGACCGACGTCTTTACATGCTATCCGAGGCATGGGGAAACTCGCAATAACTGATGAGCATATCAGGCCAACCTCGGCAAGTGCGGCTTAACCTGGAAAATCGGCCTGTGTGGCTGTAATTATTTAGCCACGAGCTCCTGTACAATATGACACTATCCCACAGTATCATAGGCTATATGCATATTATTTGGCAATATCGTGGGCAAAACCGCGTGCTCATGCTAATAAACAATTGGCTGTTTATTTATTGACTTTGCTATATTGTTAATGGTTTGATTAATTTTGTGCCTGGTGAATGAGACAGTTGTTTGAGATTTTTCGGGTTCGATAAACGTTTTTTTTTTTATTTGTAGGTTTGTTTTCCTTTAATAAGCAACAATAGTTAATGTTTTTATTAACAAATGTTGCATCTGATAAGTGTAAATCCGATATGAAAATCATAACGCAATATCACTTTTTATCATTTTTTTAGTTAGAAGCATCTTTGAAAAGAAAGAAAAAAATATAGATAGCAATCTACTAATTTTATCGACTCTACCTTATTAATGAGTTAATTGTTCAATTAATAAATAAAATTCATTAATAATTAGGTACCTTTTTGAATGACTTTTATCGGTAGCGGCGAGGCAAGATAAGATCAAATAATGATTGATGCGACGTTGCCGCACTGATAACAATCTGGCAACAATGCTTATCTGATCAGGCTCGGGGGTTACCAATGTCCTGAGATGACAACAAAAGAACCTCTGGATCCTAATCAGTTCAGATCATTTGGACCTTGTATCTCGTCCGGGGAAGAACTGAGAACAAGATTACGTATATTTTTAAATCAAAGTTGTTGTGTTCTGTAAGTTCCGGTTTGCATAGTTTGAGTACTTTTTTTTTTTATGTGGTAAAATCATCAAATGAGACCTCCCACCCCGGGCAGGGCGAGAGGAACTGTCAGACTTGTACTGACTAAAATCCACGGTGTTCTTCATTAGCCTTTTATGTTCCGGGGTCACGGTGAGGAAATAAATCCCGCGACCCCGGCAGGCTTTGGCCCTCTGTGAGGGGGGCCCCATCATTTGCTGACAGCTCTTTGAGGCGCGCGTGGGACACGACGCGCCGTCGACCCGGGCATGGTCCATGGTCGGACAGCGAGTTGCCCTTTACTCGCTGTCCGCATGCCCGCGCCTACGGTGGCCGGAGATCGTCTTGCGACGTACGGCGCCGTGGGCGTACAACACTGCGGTTGGGGCGGAGGGAGGACGCTGTCCTCTCTCTCTAGCGGCCCGCCATCTCCTTCGCGAGCATTACTGCCTCGCAGAAGGTGGCGACCGCTTCCCACTCCGTCTCGCCCCGCAGCATGGCCGAAACCAATGCCGGGCGCGAGAGGTCTCCGCCTATCGCCGCCGTGAGGACACGTCGGTGCCTCAAATGCCATTTTGCAGTTGACAGATGGTAGAACGGTATATGTGTTACAGGTTAAACTAATTTTATTTATACTACTGCCTGTTCTTACCACTTAAAATGTATGTTTAATTAAACATTTAAAATAATCTTTAAATGTGCCTAAACTTTTGTAAAAGACGTTGTCTATGTTGATAAAATAATAATTATGAGCTTTTCTTATAGCTAAGTGCATAAATTAAATAATATAGGTATCATTATAATTATTTTATATTCTTCAAAATGCATAATAGAATTCCAAAGTACCGGCCCGGCTGTGGTTCATACTGCGATACATAACATAACACATTACACGCCAGAAATTTTTCAAATGATTAGGCTGAAGTGTAGCTTAATTGGGGCTATAGGGTACACTATACCCTTTACTTACTTAGCTATTTTATTGCTCATTAATATGAAGTATATAAGTATTTCTGGAATTAAAACCCAATATTTATAATACAGATTACAGGATGGTAAGCAAGCCTAGTTGTAACATGCTGGCAACGCTAGGTTTGCTGTTGATTGCAAGCTCCGTGGAACTGCGGCGGGTGTGCCAGACGAACGCTAGGACGTATCTCTGTCTGGATCTAAATTTCAATACAAGGAAACTGAGGACAAGGCAACCAAGGTAAAAATATACAACATTTAAAAAATAAGAATTTTATTTGCAATTTTATTGATTACGATTAATTTTACTGTATTTTTTAAACTTGTTCTTTTCTTCTATTGGTGGCCAGTAGCGTGTGTTCTTTTTTTGAAAAGCATGGTTTCCAGGACAAGGCAACCAAGGTAAAAATATAAAAAGTTTAAAAAACAAGAATTTTATTTGCAATTTTATTTTTCGGAATAGTTGGTAAGTGTAACATAAAACATTACAAGCTACTTGGCATGCCACACCTTATTAAAGTACCTAATGTATGTCCTACACTTTCAAATCAATATTATTCCCCGATAACAACTTCGCATAATGAGGCCCGAAGCTGCCAAGAAAATTCAAAGCGCGCCAACGATACAGCAAAAGAAAAAAAAAAAACAATCATCATTAGGCCACCATGCTTTTCAAAAAAAGAACACACGCTACTGGCCACCAATAGAAAAAAAGAACAAGTTTAAAAAGTATGGACGATTGATTTTCCCGCTAATCAATGGCCGCATCAAAATCCGCGTGCACTTCGCATCTAAGACAGTGTGTACGTTAACTAAAACGTGGTACACGCCGCTTCGACGCACCTATTTATAAGTTCCAGAGGAATTGTTCAGAGATGAAATTCCGATGCTAGTCGCGGGCTAAACGCGCTCCCGGTTTCGCGTCCCCGAAATATCCGAGACACACTGTATTAATCAAAAAAATATGACCAGTTGATTGAGTGTTCGGTGTTCGAATTTTGAAAGTGCGTATCTTGTGCTTTGAGTAACATTTACACATATACACGGAGTTCAGTATAAAGTAAGACAAAATCATGGTTTTGTGGTGAAAGTATATTATTAATCTATACTATTTGTAGAAAGATAGAAATAGGGATTTGCGTAGATAACTAGAATAGAAGTGATAAAGCTCTGTAGGATTGTGAGGCTTCACTGTTTAGAAAATTTTAAGTTACTTCGCGTTTCTAAGTTAACTTTTCAAACTTCAGTCCCTGAAACTTATCGATTTGTTTCCTACATAGCTTTGTCACAAGTTTTCCTCATTTTCTTTTTAAGATAAAAGTAATTTCCTGAATGAAAATTAATAATATTATCTATTGAAGCAAGATTAGGTTATGCTGAATGACGTAAAATCAGGGACTTCACATTCAGTATTTACGATTATGACTGATAAGCTCTGATTGATAAACATGCCTAGATATACATACCTACTTGTAATCAAACTTTTATGCCTATTTTCACTAACACTAAGCAACATCTCACGCTGAAACAATACTAATGAATTGTCAACTCTCGGCTCATTGAAAAGGGTTGAAATTCGTGAGGCAGTTTTTCCAAAACAATTGAATCTCGCAATCCAACAATTCCTTTGATAAGCAAAATAACCAACAGGTGTGTTCTTCTGTCTTTATATTTTCGACCGCTATTTAGATCATTGAATTTAAGTATCCCGCTAATACAAATTTAATCTAGGGCTACCCCAAATAAGTTAAAACCTGTTAGGTTTCCCCCTTTGTTATCATAACCACCATTCTTTATGACCTTAAATTAAAAAGTGAGGCTTCCGACACCGACAAGCGATGTTGCGCGCACATTTCAATAGAGAAACTCAAAATCTAACTTTTAAATAGACATTTATACTATCATTCAGTCATTTCCTCTGTCTTGTTGCGTCTCGTTACTGTGAACTGATCCTTAGGATGCGAAACCATCTTAAAGAGAGGGCTACGCCCGTCTTATAGCCACGAGACTATGTTAAAAAGACATAAGTTGCTCTAGAATACTTAAGGTATCAGTTCCTTTGATGATTAAAACAAGAAAAAAGCAATGAGTTGAAACATTGGCAAGGGGTAGACTACTCTCTTATTAATAAACGTGGACTAAAGTTATGCCAAGATCAATCCATAAAAAAAATTTAGGTATTGTTAATCCGAAGATTAACTTTGGTATAAGTTTAGTCCACGTTTACTACTAAGGGAACGCACTAAGAATCTGACAGTTTCTTCCGCTCAATCCAGGGCAGAAATTCCATTTAACATTTTTACCACACAAAAAAGGTACAAAAATCCCAAGCGTTTTGAATTGTCATTATCACATGCATACTACGTTCCGAAAACATGCTCGAATACAGACATGTGACATTAGAAAATTAAAAATAATTCTCAGAGAAGTCGAAAATGCGTTAAAATTATTCATAAAGTGTGTAAACTAAACGAGAAGTCACCTCGTTTTGTGAATGTGACTCTAATTTATCACTACCAAAAGGTTACGATGCCATGCCAAGACACCCACTGAATGTATATGTCGCAGTGAAATGAGGAAATCAGTGATTTCACGAATTTCCGGCAGATGTGGAATATTCTTATTTATTACGACTTCTTACTAAAAGAATTTAGTGATATGACAAAACACCAAACTAAATCTAACCTAACCTATCCGATTCCGGGTGACCCTAGTCGTTTTTACGACATTTTTATTTCTCTGTGCCCCTTTTCGAAGTAGGAGTGTACCTACTTAAATACCAGCTGAACAACTTTGCATTTGAATAAGAAGAAGACGGACTTCATTGACACCTCGAGGTTCGGTTTGGTTAGGTTCATATTTTATAAAAACCTGTAAACAGAAAAATAATCAATAGTATTCTTTATTTCACTACATTTAGTTTAGTGAAATGACATATCTTTTACTTTATGTTTAGTATTTTGTCATATTCCTAGATTCTTTTAGTAAGAAGTCGTAATAAACAAGAATATTCCTTAATATCTTTCGGGATTTCGTGATATCCCTGGGAATTACGTGAAATTCCTGATCTTTTCATCTCCCTGCGACATAAACATGTTGAATACCATCGCGATGAAGTGAAAATGGCATAGCTTTAACGGATTATCGTGCGGATTATTTAATTTTTAGTTAAACAAAATATTATTGGCATTGAGATTAATTTGAGCACAAAGTAAACTTACTTTAGTAAATTGACGAAATATGTTGGTGGGTTCTTCTGGCTAATATCATATAGGCATAGGTAATATTTTGTTAGGGTCAATGTTGTCATTATGTTGGATGGATGCAAGTGGCGAATTGTCGTTCGGCGTGGCGGTCTAAGGGGGAGGCCTATGTTCAGCAGTGGACGTCTTCCGGCTGATGATGATGATGATGATGATGAATGTTGTCATATATACATTTTTCGTCAAAAACGTTGTTCACACTAGGAATGTCTCCCGTAGGTAACGTGGATGCGTTTACAGAGATTTAAACTTCCACAGAAAGTCACAAATATGGATCTTCAAGCAGTTGTTCCGGGTTTGGGAGTTTGTATATGTGAGTTTATATGTTTGTAAACGCACCCACGATACAGGAGAAATTCCTAGTGCGGGGCAAAAAAACCCTCACTCTTTAACATTATATATACATAATATATTATTTCCTACCTAAAGCCACGAAAGATTAATATGAAAACGTTGCTTTTTTATGTGATCAACATGCACTATTATTGTTCTAAGTTCTATTTACAAAATTTTGTTTTTAATTACATTATACATATTTTCGCTGTTGAATTAGCAGACAGCCTGGCTTCTATCATCATTTACAACAGACAGCCGTGAAAAAGTTGTTTTTGTTTTCCCGCTTTTCAACTGTTTCAAATTTAGAATCTAGTTTAGCGCTTGTCAAAAATCTAGCTCAAGCACCTGTCATGATGACAGATCTTTGAATTACCGTTTTTTTTTTTTACTTTTTTTTGCATGGTTTTTTATAGCAAGGTTAGAAAGTTATTTGTAAGTAAACATAAAATAAAAGAAATAATTTCATCTCGTTTAAAGAGGATGTAGGTATTTGATTGTTTAATTGTTTTGAATGGGAAAAAACTACTGGACCGATTTGAAAATTTCTTTCACCTTTCAAAGCTGATTTGCTCATGAGTGACACAGTCAATATGTTTTGCCTAACTGTTTTTTTTTTTTTACAGTATTCAAACCAACTAATTTATATAATCAATCTTATGATGCTGACACCTTCGTAAAAGTAAGCCAAGGGCATTTCTACTAAGTTTAAAAAACTTATCTAGAAGTTGCACGCATGAATGCTGACTCTGAGCTAGAAGTCTTAGGTTCGATTCCCAGTTTAACCAAGGTACGTCGTTGGGTATTTTGGATTTGTGCCTGGTTGTTGGCAAAAGACTCGTTTCCTAATACATGGCATTAAAGCATAGTACCAACTCACACTGGGCCCGCGTGGGAGTTTATGGCCCACTAGCTCTCACAGAGAGGAGGCATGTGTCGCAGCAGTGGGAACATTATAGGCTGATGATGAAAGCATAGCTGAAGAAACGTTAGATTACCTAAATACTTATCTGTATAGGTAATCTTGCGAGATTCCAACCGTGATGTTAAGTTTCGATAACATCAGTTAGTACAACTATGAAAAATTCAAATAATTGTAGTATTCACTTTTCTATAAAGACATCGTTCTACGCCAAACATTAGATATCACTCAGCCAGCTTCTGTTTAGCTAATACTCTAAACAAACACCCGAATTAGAACCAATGACTCAACAGTCGTGGCATCCACAGAAACTAACGAATAAAATAATCACAGAAATAATAATAACGCAGATTTAATATTAACAAGTGCTATAAGGCCCTGGGTAGACGAACCATATTATGTCATTAAGAATTTGACTGGCCTATTGGTCTAGTGGTTGTGTTGTGTTGTGTGATAGTTGTGGTATATTTATTTATTTTATATATTTCCATTAAGAATTTTTCAATTCGTTATTGTGCCCGGTTATTGTCAAAAACTCGTTTCCTAATACACTGCATTATACATAGTTGACGAAACGTGAGATTACCTACTTACTTATCTGTATAGGTAATCTTGCGTGTAAGTTTTGAAAAAAAATATTGTTGGTACAACTCTGAAAAATTCAAGTAATAATTGTACTTAACTAATAATAACACAGATTTAGTATTTACAAGTGCTATAAGGCCCTGGGTAGTCGAAATACGTTTAAATGCCAAAAAAAACGTAGAGCCGTATTTAGGGATATAGTGTATTCAGCACGAGAAAGACATACATTAAAAAATAAACATAAAATGACTGAGAGTAGCCAAAACCTCTGGTTTGTTTGCACAAGCACGCTTCGTTTAAAGTCGTAGTAGTAATCGTAGAGTTCTCTGTGTTTTTAAAGTAACACTTTTATATTTAGGTCTGATTTTTCAATAGTCAGATAACTTAATCTGAGGAATTAAAATGGCGGTTTGATATTATGTATAGAAAATATGTCAAATCGTTCCTTTTAGACCCCACACCCACAGCCTGATTTCACCCATTGTTAGGTGTAAGCCCGAAAACAGGGGCTTGTGCCGTTCTAGTGCCAACTTAATTAGTATAAAAAAAAAATATTTCCTAATAACCACTTTTGCCCCCTGACAATTCGCTAAAGCGAAAATTCACGCGACGGGAACCGCGAATCGTCTTACGCTTAAAAATTATATTAGCTTTAAAATATATGAACTACTGTATGACTACTAGCTAAAAGAAGTATGAATTACAACTAATTAACGATAAAATATATTGCACCAATTAAGGAATGAGACAGATGGATTTAGAGTTAGGTAATTAATGTCTAATCATAATTAACAAATGACATAATGAGAGATAGCTAAGGGACTTCACATTAGCAATTATTAAGAAAGAATCATTGTTTTTCTTCAAAATGACGTCTATCAGAATTATTAGATAAGGTGACGGAAAATATCGTGAGGAAACCTTTGTATTTTTGTGCATGTTTATGTTTGTAATGAATATCTAAACTCAAAAATTACTGAACCGGTTTCAAAAATTTCTTTCACTATTTGAAAGGAAACTGCTTTGGTCAGGACAAAATCAGCTTTCAACTTTTTTTTTTAATATTTTTTTTTTCTTTTTTAATTGTTTTTTTTTTTCTTCATTAACCATTTTAAAATGTTCTAGATTTAAGCACTCTTTTGCACGGAGCATCAATTCTATCCTGTTCCTGTAGAAGGGCGTTGGTAGCTGCGCTGCAGTTTTATACTTTTGCAGCTATCATCGATCTACTTGTTGTATTTATTGTTTTGTTATGGTTCCGAAATAAACTTTTTAATCTTTAACTGGATATCACTCAGAAGTGACATCTAGGCAATTTGTAGGGGGTGAGCGGGTGTAGGTGAGCGTCAAGATGTAGCGACCAAGTTTCCAATCTCTGTCAAACATATTTAGAAAAATTCTACCATTAATCTACTATTTCCTACCTTTGCTCTAATTTTAGCTACCTCATCGCACACGTAATATTTTAACAAAATGCTTGGTCCCTTCATCTTGATGCTCACCGGGTGAAGCCACTGGTAAAAGCTATACTTATATTCAAGCTGAAAGTCATGACAGAGGCTTGTAGGGCGCCCAGATGCGGCTTATTTTATTACCGATACTTGAACCTACTACCCACAATAATGTAATAATGAGCTGCACTAGCTGAGGTTTATCTGTCATAGCGAGTTTCCTCCGTATCTCGGAAAGCATGTAAAACCGTTGATCCTGACTGTTATTTGTAGATCTTTGATAGTCGTTACTGTTAGTCAGAACTTCTAGTCTGACAATCAGACCTACCATGGAGTATCGTATGACCCAGTTACTGGGTCGTGGGGGTTCAAGAGGCAGTCGCTCCATGGAAAATGCTGCATCCGGTTTGATGGGAACCCTAACCTAACATTTTGGATAAAGACTAGGCTGATGATGATGTTATTTAGTTGTTTTTATACTGATACTGGTGTATGAAGTAATGGCGGCTAGGTCAACTATTTGTAATAGAAACGCGTAGTACACGAATAGATATTCTTTAACCGACTTCAAAAAAAGGAGGAGGTTCTCAATTCGGTCGGTATGTTTTTTTTTTTTTTATGTATGTACATCGATTACTCCGAGGTTTCTAGTGCGATTAGTGTGATTCTTTTTTTGTTAGATGCAGGATACTTGCAGTGTGGTCCCATAAAAATTTCATCAAATTTGGTTCAGTACTTTTTATTTTGTGAGCATTTTTATTAATTTCGCCTACTTGGATGACATGATGATCTTTACTTTTTGCGGGTTTGTTACGCGATTACTTCGCCAATTGTGGACCGATTTTCAAAATTGTTTTTTTGTTGTACTAGGGATCGTTCACCTTAGGGAATACTGCAAGTTTCATCGAACTTTGTTCAGCATTTTTTGAGATAGGGAAATTTATTGGAACTTTCATTTATGTACCTACACAACATGGGCGATGTTAATACCGGTGCTACGAATTACATAATTCTAGTGCACATGTAAGAAAATGATGTGTTTGCCAAGAATTTGGGTTGAATATTAAAACTAAAAAGAGTTAAATAAAAAACTTTTTTCAAAAAAAAATTAACCGCCTTCAAAAACAACCACAAAAAAGGGTAAAATAACCTACAAAATAACTTTTCTTTCGGAAGTCGGTGGCAAAAAGACATCGAAATAATAAAATAAAGCCACCGACTTCCGAAAGAAAAGTTATTTTGTAGGTTATTTTACCCTTTTTTGTGGTTGTTTTGAAAGCGGTTAATTTTTTTTTAAATCTACATAATTTATTGTTACCAAATCTTGGTTATAAACACATGTTGTAAATAAAAAACACTGATAGACGATAACTTATTTTCAATTCATAACTTATCTACCACTAATAAAATAAAACGTAAACACATAAAAATAACAAAACTTATTTATGAATAAAAAAGTCACATTGAGAACTCTTTATCAATTTCTTAATTCATAAAATATTTACCTATCTACTTGCCAACATTCAATAATTTTAATCATACATACGTCTATATTATAGGATTTAAAGATTATATTGTATTTTTAAACTAGGCTTGATTGATGTACTAATAAACAACTGGGGAATAACATTTTATAATTATGCTTATTTTTTTTTAAAACCCACATAATATGATTGAATAGATCCTACCGCCCTCGGTGGAGCGAAACGGACTGTCAGACTGGTACTAACCACCTGATCATACTGTCTACCATGTTCCTTAAGTAGCCCTTTACGTTCCCGGGCCACGATTACCTATTTAGACAGTCTCAGCTGGTTCCGAGCCCTTGAATGCAAAATATTGGGGCGGGAAGAATTAATTAATTGTTCGACCAAAAACAATGAGCTATAGTCCAGAAGATAAATTATATGGCCGTTTCAATTTCAGTATTGTTACATAGTAACTCACAAGAATGAGTGTGTCTGACTAATAAGTACCTACTGAAAACTTGAAAAGGGGTTTTCTGTTATTTCAATTACACTTTGTAGACTAACTAGGTACGTTATATTATGCTTATTTCCGACTATCTGCTTCAGCCATATAAGTATCCAAAGTTTCCTATATAATAATATGAATTACGCGCAGAAGGTACTCATAAAATAATAGTGATAGATAATCGTGTGCAATCACACACTGCGGGTCTAAAATGACCACTTTAGTAGCATTGCTATATCAATATTGCTAAAATTGTTCTTTTTCAATTGTTTGAGCAGTAAAATGGAATACCTATATAGATAATTCCATGTCACAAATTTTATATAAAACTCGATGTTTCTCGCGGTTTGTCCTTCTTCGATAAAATAATATATAATGTTAGAATAGATTTATTTCGTTAAAAATCGTAACATGGAATATTCTATTTAATTGCTTGAGCGATCGAGAATAATTTTTAACAACAATGATATTAGCAACGCTTAAAAAGTGTATGTAGTGTAGTGTGTGTAGATCGGTGTGATAAATATGAAATGTCCCGTGCCCACTTTACACTTTTGACGAGACTACTTTACAAGTACTTGTATTTATACGTAACTTCTCTAGGAAGTCTTATAAAAGTCGCGGACTATTCCCATTATAAGTGCACTTGAAGGTAAAGTACATTATATTGTGTGTAAATTCCTTTGTACACTAGGCGACTCGAGTCTCCGACCCTTACGACTTTGATATCTATTGACGAGTGCCTGTTTGTATTAAGATCGCCTTTTTACTTATAATATCATTAATTACGATAGTCACCTAGATACCAAAGTCGCAAAGTATCGGAGACTTGCGTCGCCTAGTGTACGAAAGGGCTAAGGCGATTCTCACACGTGACCGCTCAATCTGCGCAGAAGGCTATGAATCGTGTAGCTTTGGTGACAAAGGTTTTAAATCATACGTCAAAAACACGCCGCCCTATGGATTAACCACACAAAGGGCCTATGATCACACGGTTCCTTACGCGTTTCAAAACCGCGTGTTTTTGTCAAACAGAGCAGTTTGTTGTAGCGATACAAAGTGTCAAACGCGCGTTTATTGCATCGCATCTGTATCGCTACAAACGAGTGTCAACGACGCGTTTAATAAAAGTGATGTACATAGGCTCTTAATGAGCTTTTTTCAGCTTTGGTCTATAGAAAACAACGATGTTCTGTAGAAATTGAATAGGGTCCGAAAGTTGAATGAATGCATTTAATTAAGATCGTTGCTTTTATTTTCCAAATCTGAACACAGTCGTTTTTTAACCTGTATGTATGATTCGTCATCTCTGTCCCTAAAGTCCTAGACACTTCGTCTTCCACATCATAGCTGTATTTAGAATATTTTGGTAGGTATGTCATTAGATCACTTTCCATAAACGCTCACCTTTCTGCTAGCCAAGTTTGTGACTAGGAGGTCTAAAACAAGCCATAATATCTGTATTCAGAAGAATAATTATAGGAATAACAAGTATAATTACTTGAAATTGTGCCAGTGAACACATTTAGATTGCAAGAAATTTTGCAAGAATTCATAAAATTAGGAATAGTGAAATAATAAGATGTTTGTTATTACTGTTTCAATCTTCTGCTAACCTAACTGGCATAGACAAAGTAGATGAGATGCTCGATTTCGCCTGCAACTTCACTTTTATGCAAAGAGTAAAATATTTATCTGATGTAGCCATAATAGGGCCAGAGCCTGCCGGGGTCGCGGATTGTCTCATCTGATAACCATGACCTTGGAACGTAAAGGGCTGTTGAAGGATCACCGTAGATTTTGGCCAATACAAGTCTGACAGTTTTCTCACCCCGCCCTAAGATGGGACTCATTTGGTGAGTTTACCGATAAAAAAGGATGTCATAGTTATCGGTTCGGTAGTTTAGCGTGAAAACGTATAAAAACGTATTTTTAATCGACTTTAAAAAAAGGTTTCTCAATTGGATGAGGTTGTGCGATACAGCTTTTCGAAAGCTTTTTTTAGTGTATTTGCAATGAAACTACTGAATTCTCATTTTTACTCATTGTAAAATGATCTCAAAAGCCCCGACAAAAACAATAAGTATTGTTTAATTAAATAATAAATCATGTAACTAATTGCTGAAAGCTGTAACACACGCAGCCAGGTGCTGAAACGCGCCAAACATCGCCTCCATTCATTCAACAAGACTAGATATTTTTAACGTGCCCGTCATAATCTCTAGTAGACTTAGGACTCGTTTAGACGAACCACTTTAAATTTATCAGACAGGTCACAACTTTTAGGTATAAAATGGATTATTTTTCACCTCGTTTGTGTATGAATGAATAAATTTTCTTTAATAATACTAAGTTATAAATCAATATTTTTACTTAAATCTTGAAGTTTTTTTTTTTTTTTTTTTTTAATTTATTCATCGCTTTAAAACTACAAGCGGAAGAGTTTTGTTTAGTATCATCACAAATATTGTTTTGACAGTTAGTAAACTAAGCAAAATATTTTAATCGAAATTATACTGAGATTAGTAAAACAGTAGGAGATCAGTCCATAAACAATACATATTAATTATTTCATAACTCGAGACTTAGAATCTATCATTTTAGTCGAGCATTTTTTAATGTCATCAAGTGGATACTGGATATCGAATAAACGAATTTTTAACATTCAGCTAAGCTTAAAACTAAGATAATTTCACGGACAAATATACACGCCCTATATTCCTTTACAATATTGTCAACTTTAATGAAAGAGGTGTGCAAAATTACACAACAAAATAAAATATTACAGAATAACAGGGTGTGCTCAGACGAATGCTAGTCATGCGTAGGTGTGTATCTTTTTCAACCACCAATAGTAACGCACATACCTGTAGATAGGCATCCGAAATGATAACGACTGACCCGTGTATATGATAAGAATAATAATCAGGTAATAATATCCGATAATTTTAAATTAATGATTGAAACAAACAAAACATCGTGTACAAACACGAGATACATTATCTAGATGCTCCTTGGACAGTCGCTCCCCTAGCTTAAGCTACGGCCGTGATTTTCAGATAATATACACGTGCTGGAAAACCCTCGAAGTTTCATATTATTTTGTTAAAAAACCGCCGGAAAAGGTTTTGTTTAAGTCATTAACTGTCTCATAAGATATGATAGGGGATTATGTACAATAAGTACTTACCTATAGTCAGATTTTAGAAGGTAGAACTTTAAGATACCATAAATAATAAAAAGAAAATACTATACTTTAGTAATGTGGAGAATGTAGGAAGGAAACACAAAGGACAATAAGAAAGCTAAAACATTAACACATATTCAAATAATTTACAACCGACGAGTTTAAAGCGCAGATAGCAGTGGTGGCCCAGTGTTATCAGCCCCGACTTACGAGATGTAGGTCGTGGGTTCGAACCCAGCCTGGGGCAATACTTTATGTAATTTATTCCAACACCACTGCTCTCAAAACGGTGAAGGAAAACATCGTGAGGAAACCGGCATGTCCTAGAACCATCAAATTCGAAGACATGTGACATCTGCCAACAAGCACTGGGCCCACTCCCTCTCACAAGAGAGGAGGCCTGTGTCCCAGCAGTGGGAACGTTATAGGCTGATGATGAGTTTAAAGCATGTTACAAATTAAACACCACAACCAACACACTACATTTCAAACCATTATTTTGACATCAAATATATTTATGACATTTCTTCTTTTTTATTTTTATTTTATTAATTTGTTATTATTATTTGACCTATGTTTGTAATAATAATTGTATTGGTTTTTATGTTTTTAATAATTGCATTGGTTTTATATAAAATTAAACTCGTATGAGAATTTTTGCATGCCGTAAGGCAAAATGTATTGGGACAATTCAACCTATTAGAACTTATATGTATACCTACATTATCAGCAAATAAATGCTTTCTTTCTTTCTTTCTTTCATTCACAAAACTAATCTAATCCAAATCCTCTTTCAGCTCAAAATGCCGATCGGTAACATCAGCAAGGACTCAGGGCCTAGACGGGAATCCTTCAGGCCTCCCTGGGTGAAGGAGAAGGATGTAGAGGCCCCGCCATCTTGGCTGCAGAAGAAGCTCAAGCCGGTAGACAGCGTGTCTAAGACTGCGACTGTCGATGTGGCTGAGCCACCGGCTGCGGCGACGCCTGCTAAGACTTTGAAGCGTGAGTGGTTTTTATTTATTTAATTATTTACAGTCTACAAAAAAAAAAGATAAATGTATGCACACTGCAAGTTTTAAACGGTTTTCTTGTGTGTGCTATATTTATTTATCATCAGGTATGCATTATTTATATGTGGCCTACATTAAATCCAAGAATTGGGTGTGCAGACGCATTTAAACTTGAAACCATTACATTGGAAAACCGTTTAAAACGTTCAGTCCGCTTACTTAATTGTTTTGTTCAAATATTAATTTTGCAAATATATAGAAAACACAAAGGTAATTTATGCTTGATCGATTAAATTAGTATTGATTCGTGGATCGCACTATATTTCAGAATTGTAGCGCATAACCGAAAGTTACTATAAAGTTATCATCGCGGATTCTGAACGATGACCGTTCGAATGTCGAACGTGGTTTGTATAGCTTTTCTTATATTGACTCGTTCAGAATCTGCAAAGATTTCTTTACTTTAAAACAATGAGTTTGAATGTGCGCTCGGTGAACGTTACAGAAAAGCTCTTCTATAAATTGAAACATAATAAAAATGAAAATTAGTGGAAAAACAAAAGGAAAAATGAAATAAAAAAATGAAAGAAAATTATCTATCCCAGATATATCATCTCTCTAGGTATTATCTAACAACTTATTCATCGTCTCTTTAATGTGATTTTGACTGGCCTGTTGGTTTAGTGGTTAGTGACCCTGACTGCTATACCGGGGGTCGTGGGTTCGATTCCCACCCAGGACAAATGTTTGTGTGATGAGCACGAGCATTAAATGCTCTGGGTGTAATTTATCTATAATATGTATGTATTTAGAAATATATAAGTATGTTTATCAGTTGTCTAGTACCCATAACACAAGCTCTGCTTAGCTTGGGACTAGATGGCGTTGTGTGATAGTTGTGAAATATTATTATTATTATTTTCCCTTTCCTTTTCATTAATTTTCATTGTGATTGTGTTTGATGATTTTGAATGAAAACACTTCCTTTCATAATTATAAAGGGAAGTGTTTTCATTAAAGTCTGGGATAAATACTTAGTTTATATTCTAAAATGTAGATCACTAACACAAATCTCTTGTTATCGTTTTATGTGACGTTAAAAGAGTTCATGCCAAGTCTAACTGCAAAACGACCGTAACACACTAAAAGCAATTGCAAATCACTTGTAATATTTTAAAATACTGATGTTACTACATAAACTTTGTCTAATTTAAATAAATACTTAATTGAATTCTTTAAAATAAACACATTTTTAAATCAGCTGTAGAGTTGACGAAGGTCCTGAAAAAAAAATTAAAAAAAAATAGAAAATCATTGGACACTTTATTACGACTGTACCTAATTTGCAACTAGTGATTGAAATAGAGGTCGAACATAATGTGAGAAGGTTATGGCAGTGGGACAAAATAGGTTAACAAAAAAAATATTGTGAGAAGCCTCTGCCCGGGACAAAAACGAAACTTTTCTTAAGCCCATGCTGGGCTTAAGAAAATTTTCCTTACGTTTTTATAATTTTAACTTTTTGTTTAGTGCGAAAACGCTGCTGTTCTCTACATTTTGGCATTCATATGATCGTAAATAAGGCGAAATTGATTTATAATTATTAGGCGTTACTTTGCGGAAATCCATTACATTAAAATACTGTTATGAAAAATATATCTAGTTTTAATTCCAGGCGGGATGTAGGATGCAGTACCCGGCCGCCCTCATGCATATGCACATACAAGAAAGATAATCATGCATATGCAAGAAAAGCGGAAAAAATGCAGGAATATGGTAGTACAGACAGCGTCACAATGTGGTAGAATTACGCTTATGTGACGTATGAAGAATCGAAATTAGGAAAGTGATTCCGTCTACATACCAACACATTACATACGCACCTAATTCAACAATCTGACGGCGTCAGACCTTACTATAACCTCCCAACAACGTAGACTTTATTAATACTCCAGTTCCTTCCATGGATGACGTTTCTTAGTGAAAAATATACAATAAACACACGTTAAAACTACGTAAATGCTCTCAGCCCACGCTTGATGAAGACTTTATCAGTAATAATAGCATCATCTTGTAAATCCCGTGACTCTGTCATATATTTCTCGAAAGAAATCGTTTCTGGATTTATAGCTTGTTGAAAGGATATAGAATTAGATTTTATGAGACTTTATAGCAAAAACTGGAGACCCACTTGTCTATGTATTTATGCATGCTGAATTCAATTGGGTTTGGATGGCTATATCCGAAACTATGAGGAATATCGAAAAACATTAAAAGGAGCCTAAAGGCCGATTTTGACGAAAACTAAACCTGAATCATTGGTTTTAGAAAAATCAATAATCCTGGCTAGGAATAGAATCAGCTTATTTTGGAAAACAAATTACACCCTGTGTTTTTGCATCATTTGATAGTGTTGCTAATAAAATTTACCCTATGTTAAACCTTCATATTGAATCACTATGTCTATTAAAAAACGGACGGTGAGTAATGGCGGACGGTGAGTAATGGGTAGCTCGCCGTCCGACCGAGGACCAAGCCCGGGTCGGTGGCGCGTCGTGTTTCGCGCCAAATGCCTGCTAGGGTCGCGGGTTTTTTCTTAACCCAGGATACGGGTGGATTTTAGTCAGTAAGAGTCTGACAGTCCCTTCCGCCCCACCCAGGGAGGGAGGACTCATTTGATGATTTTACGACCTAAAAAAAAAAAAGTCTATTAAAAAAACCCGCACCAAAATCCGTTGCGTGCCTAGTTTGAAAGATTTAAGCATACATAGGGACAGACAGATAACGGGAAGCGACATTGTTTTATAGAAATTCGGATGGGAAAATATTTGACAGGTTGGGTTAGGTTGATCTGCTTTTGTCTATGATCTGCAGATTATAAATTTTTCCGCTGCCAATTTCCAGCGTACAGGTGGCCTACCATGATGTTTTAAAGCGTGAATAGTTCAGCTCAGAGAACGAGATGAAGATAGGTGACTTTTATAGCTCTGGATCTTTCCCACAGCTTAAACTGGATCGCGTAAAGAGCTCGTGGTAAGGCTCCAGGGGTGGTATTACAACGTCTTAAAACCAGGCTTATTCCGGCGAGTGAAAGAAACGGAGCAAGTAAGAGCAAGCAAGTCGTCTAGTGCCATATCGTTTACTCACTGGAACAAGCCTGGTTTTAAGACGTTGTAATACCCCTCCTGGACTCAAAACGAAAGACGTTTAAGAAATTTTATGAAATATTCTATCTTGCCGAGCAGGACTGCGATAGCCTAGTTGGTAAGGCGTCCAGAGTATTAATCCTGAAGGACGCACGTTCGATATTTCTTTCCGCAATTATTTATTTAGACACTGCAAGGAATCGAATGATATCCTTCGCTTTTGCTAATCATATTGTACTTCCTATAAACATTTGGCACGGATGCCGCAAGTCCAATAAATATTTAGTTGACTCACCCACTTTAATTTACAAATAATTATTTAAAGTTTACGTTAAAATCTAAATCAACAACCACTAAACGTGATTCTTATTGATGCTTCGGAACACATTTTTATGAAAAGCTCGACTTAAATTTCCTAGTGGAACTGTGGCCTATGACGTGATGGATCGTAGGCAACGTTCCAAACAGATTGGACATGAAGTGTGGACACGCCACATTTGCTACTAGCAGCAGAACAAATTGAGAATAAGACCTTGTTCAGACCGAGCAACTCTATAATCTGTTAATCCAATAGCTTTGGCTGGCATAAGCTGAGTAGGCCGCATTCAAGGACCCACGGCGCTTCGGGCGGAGCGTGCGCGGCGCCAAATGTTTTCTCTGTGACCGGGATAGCCATCGCGACTTCCGTTCATCTACTTTTGTTCGAATTGTAACAATTTGTTTTTTCTTCGTACATGATTACCGCGTTGTCCTCCGCCAGAAATCAAGCAAACGCGTGCGTCCCTCTTCTCCTTAAACGTTCTTAAGTCGTCGTATATTTGTATTTAGAACGGCCCGCTCCGCACGACGCGACATGCGACGGATATGCGACGCACTGCCCGACGCTCCAGATGTCCTTGAACGAGGACCTAGTGTTAGCAATAATTAATAAATACCTACTGTAAGATTACTGTTAACTCGGCAGAGATTGGTTCTTATTGCAACCGAAACTATTACAGCAATTCGAGCCCACTTTCGGCTGTGTGCACCGTCTAGTCGGAGCCAGCCACCGCTTTTGATGTCATCTTTCCAGGATTCTGCAACGATTCGCCGACGACCGGTTCACCATTGGACGTTTCGTCGACAGGACGATTCACTTATGGACGTTTCACCGATAGACTCTTTCACCTTTGGACTTTTCGCTGATACGACGATTCATTTATGCCCGGTTTTTTAGGAACTTTTCGCCAACAGGATGATTCGTTTATATCCGTTTCATCAATAGACTCTTTTAACAATGGACTTTTGGATGATGAAGATGATAAGTTTAAAACAGTTTAAAGAGTTATAGGTAAACCGTCGTGTCAGCAAAATGTCCGTTGTTGAAAGAGTCATTGATAAAACGAATCGTTCTGTCGGCGAATAGTCCTTAGGTGAAAAGTTCTATCGATGAACCGGGCATAAATGAATCGTCGTATCGGCGAAAAGTCCAAAGGTGAAACGGTCATAAGTGAATCGTCCTGTCGACGAAACGTCTAATGGTGAACCGGTCGTTGGCAAATCGTTGCAGAATCATTTTGATGTGGTGCAGTTCAGCTTTCTCAATACCCAATAATTCTTTATTTACCCTGGAACAACAGAATTTAATTTGTTAACCATAACTTATCGCGTCAGCATTGTTGTACGGCCTCCTAACCGTGTGAACACCTCCTTATCTTTGCACTCGAATATAATGGAGACGTATTGCAGCCGTCACAACATACAAATTGCAGTCAGGGTCGACGAGGGACGTTCGACTTCCAGATAGACATTATAGTATGACAACCCAAATGGAAATAAAAATAACAGAAACACTGTGACTTTTAAGGGCAAAGAAAAATTGCTTTTGAAGAACATTTCCACAGTGAGTTTCAATTAAAAGACATATTATTATAAGCTACAAGGAAAATTTAAAGACTTCGTGTCGTTAGTTCGATCGAACAATCATTAAAATTTTTGTGATCTACAAGTAGTTGTTCCGGATCAGGGTATTTTTCTACGTGAGTTTCTACGTTTGAAATTTCTAGTGTGCACCTATGGACCAATACACATAGTTGTGTATTTACGTTCTGTTTAGTTTAATCCGAGCTATATTTATCCACACAAAAACCTTCATTTGACTTACAAACATGTGAAACAACTCGTACAATATCATTTTTCAATGTTACGTAAAAACCCGGTAAACAATATTTTAATATAATAAAATTTTCATGACTTGGAAAATCTCTGGAAATCTCTTCCGTTTTTTTCTGTCAGAAATTGTATTTGGCGCCTTCGGTCACGTCACATCCCGCTTATGTGTGTGTGTGTGAGGTAGCGTCTGCAAGAAAATGAATTTGGTTAGAAAATTTTTGTAATTACATATTTATTTTGTTTTCGCTGAATGTTAAACAGCTTGTTCTGTTTATTTTGCTACTTTTAAAGTGCAACAGGTAAACTAGAAAGAAAGTGTAGGTGAATTTATTTAATGATTCTGTCTTAGTTGCTTATATGTATGATACCACTGTGTAATCTTTAAATGCACCTATAGCTAGGTAAATAATAATGTTTTTGCAATAAATAGTATAAAGTAATATAGAAAAAACTAAAAGTAAAGCAATAAAAGGCTTCAGAAGAAAATGAAATATAATTTTGATATTACCCGTGCTGTCACTGAATGTAATTTGTTAAAATTTTGTTCAGCAGATACAGAATTATCTTTATAATCAGCTTAACATGCAAGTGATAAGACCAAAAACTTAATACATGATTAGGAACATTATTATAGTCTTGGTTCGAACTCTTTGATTGACGATTTATTTGATTTGATGAATGATTAATGCACAAAAGTGTATTAGATAAATAGATAGAAGATATAGTATACTTTTAATTATGCACACCATACAAATTAAGGGTATTACAATTACAAATAACAACTTAAAGATGGGTCTAGGGACAGAATGGACGGTTTTATAACTTAAAGTGATCTTTTCAAGACAACCTTTGGATGGATTAATAATTCATTATGTACCTAATGCATGCAAGTATCTTGAAATAAAAGCTCCAGTCCGTATCCACTTGAATTTCCCGGCATGAAGCTGCAAGCATCCTCAACATCTTCAACGCAAAAACTTGAAAAAGTGGACTTTGATCGAATCTCCCGTATCCGCTACAACATTTTTTTGCTGTCGCTCCCGCTAGAAAGCAATATTTCACAGTGCATAATATTTGTGACTGTTTATTTGTGGGCAGGCTACATGTGTGTAAGTAGCTGGTGACGTCAGCAACCTGACCGAAACTTTGGCAGGAGACACGGCTGCTGAATAATTGACTCTCCGAAACCGTTCACAAGTTTGTTAGTCTGGAGATCGGAACCGAATGACGTGATCGTTCGAAGTGAACCACGCGCTCCACAACAGTATAATTCCGAATTTCGCCCGAATATTACCAGCGTATGACTAGTGAAAACTGTGCTTGAAAAGTGATCTCTCTAGTTCTTCCAGTTGCTATAGTGTCCAGTGCTGTTAACACGGTAATACCAAACTAGAATTTAACTTCTCTTCAGCAAATTTTTCTCATGTTTACATGACTGTGCAATTACGTTCGCGCCATTGAAAATAAAAAAAAGTTTCAGTATTGGACGGAGCTATAAAATCGGGTATTACGTTTTAATGTTCCTAATATTTCCTGCCAAGCTTCGAGTTAAAGAAGACTAGACAACGTAACATAAACAATCGGTTTTCTTTGAAAATAGCGCTTTAGTGATCTGCTTATTGTTAATGCAAATAGAATACTATTCCAACAATTCTAGAATGCATTTTCTAATGTTGATGACGCTTAAAAGCTTTTCAAAGCTAATGAGGAAAGCTTTCACTTTTTCTAAAAAATAATGAGAATATATTTAAAAACAAAACGATTAATCACAAAAGTTTAAATAAAAATGGAATTGAAAAAGCTGGTGCGGTCGTTTGTCGTGACGTGTTCGTCGACGATGTTTAGGAGATATTTCGAGCGCACGCGCCGCCATCCGCGGTATTTTTAGAGAGGAGAGACTTTTTACAAAATAAACGGCGATGTTGGGGTTAGCGGCTGATTTATAAGAACACTACGGTTATAAAAACGTAATTTTAAACCATATGAGAGTGCTGATTTTGAAATGATGCGATGGAGAATGCGTTAACAAAGTAGCGTACAGAAAATTAAAAAGCTTTGAGTATACGATTTTGCTAGGTTTCCCTCAAAAGTTTGGCAGCAAACATTGGCTACAATATTGGTGATGCTAACAAAGACACACCTGCAAAATTGTAGGTAAACGTTAGCAACGATAACCAACATTTGTTACCTAGTTGGCGCCAACGCAAAGTTGGCAGCTGCAATAAACAATGAAGCAGCTGGTGATATATCCTGGATTTAAGAGTATTTAGTTAAATGTTATGCCTACGATAAATTTTCCGTATTCGCTTGGCCATCTAATAGGGGAATTTGACATGTAATCGCGCTAAAATAGCGAAGGTCGGCCATCTTGGCAGACGCCGTGTTTATTTACGTCCGCGAATGCCACCAAACTGCAGCGCGTCGGGGCCGAAACACGTGCTACAATCAATTTCACTGTTCTTACTTCATGTTTTAGTTTTACAGGGTTTAAACTATTTGTTCTCTTATTTAGTACTTCATGTTTCTAAATAATAATCGAAAACATCATAGACCAGTCGGTCAGAAATTTCAGAATACTACAGTTGTTAGACCATTTGCGTGGTTTACACTTCTTAAATTATCAATTGAATCCTTCATAAAACAACATCTCTGTTAAATACATGAACTTATACCCGAAATAACGATAAATTAATATTATACAATATTTTATAAGAGATGATAACTTCCTGAGTAATTTCACAGAAAAAATTATAGAAACTAACCTAACCTAACTCAATTTAAGTAAATGCCTAATAACACAAATATTTTATTACCATTCCAGCTACACTAAAAAAGCAGGCAACCATCAAAGAAAAAGCAGAAAACGGAGTGTCAGCACCAGTAGAAGAAAAACTAGTCAAGCCTTCAGCAGCTAAGCAGGCTGACCAAGCCACAAAGCCAGCAGACGAAAAACCAAGATTCACCAAACCTTCACTAAAAAGTGCTTTGAAATCTGAAGATAAAGGCAATGATAAAATAGAGAGGCCTCCTCTAAGAAGTGTCAGAACTATTGATGATAAAGCTAAAGAGAAGTCAGTGACTATAGTAGATAAGAGACCAGAGAAAAATGGTCCCACTAAAGCAAATAGCACGGTAAATGATAAACCTGAAACTAGAAATACAGTTTCTAGTAAAGATACTAAGCCCGCGACGAAAGTCATTAACGATAAACCTGCGCCTAAGACTGCAGCCACAAAACCGGTACCTAAGGCTCCTGAAAAAATAACATTAAAACCTGTTGAAGAGGTTGAAATAAAACCTATTGAAAAGCTTGCAACTAAACCTCCACCGACGAAACCGGAACCAAAGGGTTTAGTTACTGCAAAACCTGAACTCAAACCTATTGCTCCGACAAAGTCAGAAGCAAAACCTGAAAGCAAACCTACTGCACTGACAAAATCGGAAGCAAAACCTGAATCCAAATCTACTGCACCGACGAAACCGGAAGCAAAACCTGAATCCAAACCTACTACAAAGCCCGAAGCTGCTGCAAAAGCAGAAACCAAACTCACTGCAAGTGATAAAGCAGTAGAAAAATCAGAAAGCACAGAAATGGCGACAAAACCACCTACTTCTAAGGTAAACACTGAACAGAGTTAAGTTAATGCTACAAACATTTCTAATTTAGCTTTCTTTTAAGTTGAAATAATTCCTTTTCCTATAGAATGATTTATAACTGTTCCCATCGTCTCATTTCCAGCTCCCACCGCGTAAACCATCGCTTCAAAAGCAACCGTCAAAGGATGACATGCCTGTTAAGAAATGGCGAGACCCCCTGCATGAGCGTGTCAAGGAGAACATTGACAAGACCCTGAATGAGGTGCCAAAGGGTCACACGCTGACTAAAAATGAGAGCTTGAGAAGTGAGTACTATTTCATTACAATTTTATTAAGGCAACCATGGGTAGAAGGATCATAACTGCAGCTGTTTACATACCTATATGATTAGTTAGTTGATTTCATAAAGTCTTTTAAAATCCAATTAATAAATGAAATGAAGTTTTTTTCTTCTCGACCAGCTTCAGATCTAATTTTTTGAAACAAAATCAGTTAACACACAGTTTATATTCCAGATCTAACGTTTACTTTGTCAGATCATTGTCAGATCTTGCTGATTTGAAATTGATATGGATATGGACCTGCAGTCCAGCCTACTGGCTCAAATCAAATCATATTGCAGCACATCAACTGAATCTATATAAGTTTCCAATTTGAATTTTGATTTCATTGCTAGCGCATAGGCACAAATTTATGAAAGTCATTCTAACACCTACTGATGACTCAATTTTAGATCTCACGATAAATAAATACTAGAACTGTTATGTTTTATCAAAAGACGACTCTTAATTAGGCTAGCAGACAACCTTATCGGTCACCCCTAGCAACACACGTAAATCAAATTCAGGATTTCCGCCCAGTCTTGCTTCAGTGACGAAGTCATAATTACTAGAGACTTCCTCCGTTCTATTACCGTCTTTATCAAAAATAGACTCGTTATAATAAGTGAGTAGTTCGTGAGTCAATTAAATCAAGAATAGAATAGACAAAGAGCTTTCTATTTGCTTGGTTGTGACATCAACATTGACATAGTGGCACTTTCTTGCGTATTAATAGAGACTTGGATTGGATTCGATCGCAGCGCGGTGACATCAATCTATATCGATTTTGGCACTGCGCAGTGTCTGATACCAATGAGATTATTGTTTTGAGATATCGTTTTAATAGTCTTAGGATTATTTAATGACGTTCAATGCATGTTCTTTTTTTAAAAAAAACAATGGCTTCTGACCGACCTACATAGATAGATTTGTTATTCTTTGCACAAAAGTCCTCTTTATATAAATATTCTTTTCAACCATTTTTTGTTTGATAGACAATGCATAGAGCGATAAGTATCGCCTTCTATTTCATGCTAATGTTGTAAGTTATTAGTTGCCAAATTGATTTTAAGTTAATTCATTTTTTTTTCACTTCTACGAATTCTAACAATGTCATCTAAATAAACACCTAGTCTAACTCTCACTCTTTTTTATGAATCTTGTTTTACTCGATCTGTAACTTTTCCTATTAACACTCTTGATTCATCCACGTTCTACTTACCTGTGGTCTGTCTAATAATAAAAAATGAGTAATCTTTAAAACCATTCAACTTTCATGTTTTTTTTCTTCAAGTTATTTCTTCGTAAACTTCGTAAAGTACTAACGAGTCAAAAACATTTGTATGTAAAGTCGTCCACATATCTTTACACGGTACTCTCTTTAAATTGATTGATTTGAGTATATCTGATACTTTTTCAGTCTTCCATAAGCTTGATTATTTCTAGTATTCCAACTCCCAGAATCTCCACTTCACTAAAACCTTTTAAAGGAGTCATGGTCGATAGCGTTCTATACTTTCCTTTTAGTTTGTGTTCATCTTTTGTTTCTCTCCATTCTTCAATAGTGACAGCCTCTGAAACTTTCCTTTTAATTGGATTGCCTACTTATTCATTTATATCATCACTTGTTTCATTAATACTGTCTCTAAAGATCTCATCCCCTTTATCAAAACCCACATTAAAATGTCCCTTTCAAGTGTTCCTTCCAACAACATCATTACCTTTTGATCTCGTGTGCGCCAGACTAGTTTGTGGTCTAAATGCGACCCAAAATAGTACTGCACAGTTCCGCATGCGTCGCGTGCGCAGATCAGGTGTAAATGCACCCATACCTCAGTTAACATGCACACTTACTACTGCACAAGTCTATTCCGAACTATCCTGAGTAATTGTGAACTTTGTTAAGGAAAATTGTGATATCTGTGTGGCGATTTTGCCGAGTGTTTTTTTAAGTGATTAGTGATTTGTTTGATAAAATGGCTGAATCAGAAGAAGATCCGCAAGGTATTTTGATAAGCGTGTACTCGGTTTTGATTTTAGATGACTCGCACTGCAGATATCCATTGCGTATAATCTAGTTTTTTTACGACTGTACTAGTCAGATTTGAATTTGTTAAGTCACTGTTTTGAATAGTCTTTTTTTTCCATTGAACTATCTATAACTATCTCTATAATTACGAGAAAAAACAATTAAGGTCGTTCAAGATTGTGACTATTGTTTACGCCCTATCAAAACCATTTTCTATTTATGTTGTTTTATGATTTATGATTATTCTAATTCTTTTCATTTTAATAGTGACTTGGTTATCAATCAATCAATTCAATTAATCACCTCACCATCCATACAGTTCAAAGTTACAAGTAATGATAGCGTCAAGAAGTTCTCGATATAAAAAATTAGCTTGCCGAATTATAAAAAATTGCTTGCTAAGATAAATTCAAATCAAGAATAATAATAATAGGGACTATATTTTAGAACTGAACGCGTGTTTAACGCGTGTGTCATAATGCGCAAAAAATGTCAGAAGAATTGAACTAAGAGCATTTTGGGTAAAAGGGTTGTTTAAAAAAAAAATATGACTTTTTGGCTACTTTGGCTTGATTAACACGACGCATTAATTACTAATGAATCCCCAAATACAGGTCTGCTGAAGCCCACACCTCCTCCCATGCCTCCGCCCTTGCCGCCAAAGATGCCTCCTCCTCCGGAGTTCAAGAAGGCGCCGGTGGACCCAGCCAAGCTGAAGAGGCTGGAACAGCTCCGCAGCAGGCCCAGAAGGAGGCCCGACTGGACTGACATGATGAAGGAGGTAGAGGAGGGAAAGAAGCTGAAACACGTTGTTTGTAATGACAGGCATGTATCTAAATAGGGGTTTTTTATTATTTCTTTATTTAATAATGATATTTTTGACTTAAGAGAATATTTGGGTATTGATAAATCCAGGACATTAATCAATGATGGTATGTTTCACCTTTTTGGTAAATTTTGATGTCACATACCTGTGCCAGTGTCTCAGATGTATATTCGCTAAAGGTAATACTTGTGCTTCGGTGACACAAATAAATATTTAGAATTTCAAAAGACCTGCTTCATGAAACTGTAACAGTACTAAAGAATTATTATAAGCAACACATAATAATAGATTGATAATACGGGATTTCAGATCAAGCCCAATCATCACAACATCAGCGGTAGTAAAGAACAAGGGACAGTTCATCTTCGAATCAGAGAAACCGACTGACTCCCACAACGCTTTACTAAAAGAGATCAACAAGGGAGTCAGGTTGAAGAAGACGAAGACGAATGACAGAAGTAAACCGAACCTGGAGGGTTTGAGGAAGTTCAGGAGGCAGATGACGATTGAGGAGCAGGTGCAGAAGAGCATGTCACAGGCGAACCTGGCAGCGTCGCCCTCGGGAGTAGGCCTGGCTGCGGCTGACGCGAGTAGTTCACACGTATGTATCATACAGCTCATTTTATTTTATTCAAAAAAAATCGGGATGATTGATTTAAGAAAATGCAGGAGCTGCCTTACTAATCAATATTAAAAGTTCTTTATGCAGATGACAGTCACCCTTTTGATTATAAATCAAATCAAATAAACATGGATTAATAAAGAAAAAAGGATTAAGGAGTTTTTTATAGTCTCACTGACACAGGCTGAAGGGAGGCAAATAGCAAATCTCTAAACTCCAAAATAAAGGGAAAATACAAATTGCTCAAAATTAGATGGCAAAACAGTTAATATAGATAATCTTCATCCCAATTAATCAAAAGTAGTATACTTTGCACTGAAAGTTGAAAGAAAAACAATAAATAATGGTGTCTTAAAAGATCTTGCTGAAATGTTTCAGATCCCTGGTGTGATACCGCCAGAAGATGAAGAAATTGACGAGATGGACGACATTGACAAGGTCAGAGATGACCTGCAGTCTACTAAGCAGTTACTGGCCATTGAGCTAAGGTAAGAAGGGTTGAATGTGAGAATATAAGACAATTAGGCTAAAAGAAGTCAGAATGAAATAATGATTGCTAAGAATAAGGCGTTTCTCACAATTCATTGCACTTCCTAACGAGTGGTGGTGCAGTAAATTTTTACTGGCGATGCTTTATGGAGAGACGAGTACCGCCACGTATGTTAGGCTTCAATGGATTTCATAAAAGTCAATGTGACATGAGATCCAATGCACCGCTTGATTTCGTAGACGAGCGATGTCTTAGGAAAAATCTCTATTCACTCCTTACATTCTTTAACAAAGAAAATTTCAAGCTTGAGATCAATGAAAATCATTTAAAGAAGATAAGTAATCAGATTCTTATCACTCTTATCCGCATTAGTTGTATCATGATCATCAGCTTATAATCGATTAATTCAAGATAACTACTTCGATTAGATTTGCACGTTCTTAATTAGCTAACGTAATGATACCTAAATTTATCAATACCTAGCAATCGAAATATCAGTTTAATTGTTTATGATTTTATGAATAAGAACTTATCTTTTCCTTGAAGAATTAAAAACCCAATTCATAACCAAAACCCAATCAAAAGTATAATTTTCACCTAAAACTATAACATCCGTAGGCATTTAATATACCAAACATCTCATAACAACATTAAATCAAAATTTAAACTCAGTAATCAATCCTTTTCTATATTAATTTAAAAAATGTTGTTCTAATAATAAAGGTACATTAACCTAAATTCACAGAAACAAAGAAGCACAAGAGAGAGAGAACAAACGTCTATTAACAAGGATAGCGAACCTAGAAGCAGAGCTAGCAAGAGAGAGGGCCTTCATCAAACAAGAACAGCACAAGACCGTCATATCCGTCACCGACGCTTACGATGAAAGACTAGTCAACAACCTTAAAATGGAAGTAGAGAAGACTAAACAAAACGCAGACCATTTGGAGAAACAGTATTTAGATGCTGCAGAAGAAAGAGACACAGCCCTCACAGAGTTAGAAGAAGTGAAGAGAAGGAACGCAGAGTTAGAGAAGAAATTGGAACAGGCTATGTCGGTAAGTAATGATTTGGAACAGCTAACAATTTTTAAAATAACCAGTATATTAAAAATCTGGGTACTAAAACTCACTGATTTGCTTGCATGCTTAATACTGGGCTGAATTAAAAAATGCTGTGAAATGAAGAAAAGCTTTGCTTGATAACTGCTTCACTAACACTTTGCAGGACGAAGAAGAGTCTCAAGAACCTTTGTCATTTTACCAAAAGCGTCAACTCGACTTCGCTAAGGAATGCAGGTTGTTGAATATTGAAGTAAACTCGCCTGAAGCTGACAAGCTGAGGAAACAGAAGATTGACGAAAACATTAACCTTGCTAGAGCTAACGAAGCTAAGAGTATTGAAGCTAAAACTAACGACGCTAATGCTAATGATGCTTCTAACACTAACGTACCTGAGGATGAGGTATGGCTTTATAATTTTGTCAAAAATAAAACCCTATCAATAGAGCACACACCTAGAATCTCGATTTATCTGATTGGTCAGGCTAAGTGCATGTGTCACCAGCCTCATTAACATCTTGGCTTTCCCTTTCTAGTCAGTATAATTATTCCTTTGACATAGCAACTCAAATTCTGCCATTATTTCTTTGAGTACAGTCCCATTTTTCTCACAGTCCTATCTGTGAGAAGAATGGGGCTGTAATTACCTGCCATCAATCAATCAGCGACGGTTTAAGTTTCAGTATTACATTGCAACTTGATAATGTGTTTCTTCATGACGCTTGATTTGATCATTCGCTTTGTTACTCGCATGAACTGTTTAGCATAACATGATCCATTTTACAAACATATTTTAGGACCTCATTATGGCATTAATTTCACTTCAACCAACATTGTATTAGCCTACATTGGCATTTCAATTGCTTGCATTACTACATTTAACTACGTGAGTTGTTCCGTCCCTATTTTTATGTTTGACTCATACAAACATTGTTAACATTACAGGGCATCATGCCAACGAGCATGGGTTCGCGTCGCTCGAGCCACGCCATCAAGCAGCTTTCCGTCACCAAGGACGATAGCTTCGAGGAGGAAGAGGATTCTGATGAGGAGGAGGTAAGAGGTCTATGCTACTAACAGAAACGAGGCGGTGGTTGAGGCTGGAACCGCTTTATTTCAGAAGTGTTTATGAGCGAATGTTTACGGACTCACGACATCCGAAGCAAATTCAAAAGCTTTAGTTTGAATGCATCAGAATATCTCTATTAAGATGCAACAAAAGATGCAGAATTCGTCAGTTCACGCAGTGTTTTTGGAATTATGTCTTTGATGCTATTTCTATTACTGCAGAGCTTGTAAAAACGTAACAGTTTTTAAAAACTATTTTTAGAGCGGGATTATTGCGCACATGAAGATTGTGGGTTGATAAGCCATAAGCTGAATGATAAATAATATACCCAAAATTTTAACATTCTGCGTAGTAGGTATTTTGGAATGCGTTGACTATCTATAATCCGAAACAGTAAACAGACATTTAGGTACTTTATGAAGATTGTAAAGAAATCTTGAGTAGTATTTCAAATAATAACAATTCTCTTCCTAATATTTCAGGAGGAAAGTGAAGAGAAGAAGCAGAAGCGAATGGAGAAGGAAGTGAAGAACATGAGGAACAAGATCCGATACTTGAAGGAGAAGCAGGACCAAATGAAAAGAGAGCGCATGGGCTTCAAGATGTCACTGAAGAACCAACAGGCTGCACTCAAGTTAGTAACGTTCTTATCTTCAATCATGGCTTGAATGAATATGCTACTGTATACCAGTCATCCAAGGCTGATAGAAAATTATATTACCAATAGACTTCGTCAGTCATCATTTAACGGCGAGCGAATAAATTCTAAGTAACGCCCCGTATTCTGGACAATTATACAACAATTTCAATAATTCTTCATCATTCTCATTATCATCGGTAAAATGTCCACTCTGAACAAAGACGTGACGTGACTCTGAAATAATCCTCCACTTTCATCCATCAATAATGTTTCTTGCAATAAGTTCATTCATTCATTCATTGCTAATGCCAACAATCTATCATTCATAACGTCAACACCTAAATCTTTTAACAACTCTCTTCGAAAATGTGTCGCGATTACAGTCGGTACTTCAAGTTAAACCCTTTATCTGCGTGTTCAATTACCTCAATCACGATTATCTGATTGTTAATCACTTTCATATTATTTACGGCGGCATGAACGAAAAGCAAGAACTAATTGCTTATTGGTTGTTTGAAATTTCTTTCTTAGATTTGTATCTTTAGTATTTTGGTGGGATGGTACACAATAATAAATGTCAATGGCGGTTTTAACGTCATCTCTGAGCTATCGAGAGGTATCTATCTCTTCATCATCATTAACCTAAAGGTGCCCAATGTAAAAAGCTAAGTCCCTCAACTATGGCTTCGTTGTCCCTGTTCATTGGTTTCGCACCCTATTTCGGGCAAGGGAATTCGTTGGATGCGACAAACGCAGGTCCAGACATTAGGTGCACTTTTAATATCAATGAATTGATATTGAATTGATATTGAATTCAAAAATTAAATACACCACAGCCTGCAAGTGAGCGGAATATCAAGTATAAATTTTATCAATTTCAGGGAGGAGAAACGAAAATACAAGGAGCTGAAACGCGAAGTAGACAAGATGGCAGCAATGATGAAAGAATGCGGTTCAGATGATGAAGACGACGAGGAAGAAGAGGAATCTGAAGAGGAGAAGAAGTCAGAGTCAGAAGAAGAAGAATCTGAGACTGAAACAGAACAGGACACGGAGAGTGAGACGGAGAGTGAAAGTGAACCAGAGGTGAGTTGAAACAAAAATATCTAGTCTAGTGTTTATCATGGAAATGTGAAAGATTGCTCTAAGAGTTTTTTCAATGGATTGTATAAACAATACCGCGGCCTTGAAATTCAAAGGACAACCGAAGGAACATTGAGGTTTTGAGAGAGTAAAAGTCTGACAGTCCATTGCGCTCCACCTAGGGAGGGCTCGACGAAAGGGGAAATGTGGCAGAGACTAAACAAGATTCTTTAAAAAACAATTATATTTTCTCTTCCAGGATGCTCCTCTACCCAAAAAGAAAGACAACCTCACAACGAGGTTGAAGAGACACGAGACCAGGGTCCACGCGCTCAAGAAGGGCAACGCACTCCTCATGGCAAACGTAGACCGTTTGAAGGATGATGTATTGAAACAGAGAGAAGAATCTCAGACCCTGCAGAAGGAACTCGACTCTCTTATTGATGATCTTGAGTGATTCCTACTCTTGACATCTTAAGCCCGCTGTACACATTGGGCCAACGCATTGGGCCGTCGTATTGGGTCAGCGTGTACAGACCTAGTTGGCGGGTATTCCCGCCAATGACCAATATACCGCCAAGTAGGTCTTTTCTTGGCCGGCCAACCCAAAGTTGTCGGTTTTTCGTGCACCAATCAAAGGATTTTGGCGTGATTCGCATAATATAGTGTTCACACGTTGGCCCATGTGTAAACAGTGACATTTGGAATTCATTATTTTGGCTCAACATGCTGGCCCAGTACCTTGGCTCAATGTGTACAGCGAGCGGGTTATACAAGGATCTTTTTAAGCGTGGCCATATTCAGAACTAACGCCGCGTCGTCATTATTTTCAATAGGTCAAAAGACCCTTGGAGCACTGTAACACGCTACTTTTCTAACAATATGTATTATGATTAGTTATGAAGCTACGAAACTTCTTCTTTTATAACTTAGACTTTGTAACTTAAAGTTCAAGTTATTTAAAATGATGATCACCAACAGTTTGTCTATTTAAGATTGCCAGATTGAATCGACTGCGTTCAGTGCTAACTTACTTACTTAGTACGTTATGATTGTAATCAGTAATAGGACTGACTTTGTCGATTACTTACGGAAAAAGCAATTGTTTTTTTATTACTTCTGAATCTCCTTACTTGATCTTGAAAAATAAGTTAGTAATTTGATTTTTAAACAGGAAATCTGGTAACCTACTTTAGTAGGATTCTCAAGAGTCTTTTTATTGACTACTTTAGATAGTTCAATGAATAAACTTTTATAATTATTATTTATGTAGATAGTTGAAGATAAAAATATCTATGATGATTCCTGTATTGATAATTTTAATAAGGCTTTTTAATCATTTAATAATATCCGCAAAGTAATGACTGCTGATGTTTTTTTTTTGCCAAAATATTTGTAATTTTATCAAAAATTGTAACCTTTGTTCCTAAATATCTCTTTTCCTTTCATTCATTAATATCTTTATTTATAGTTAATTTATATTGTAATTTAAAACCATCAATTTAAAAATAATATCTATCCACTTATTTTTTCACTCATTTTTGCTACCATGTGATTTGTACATAATATTTTTAAGTTAATTATTATTTATAAAGTATACTATTGTATTATCAAACGACACAATAAACTTTTACACAATTATAATATTTTTGATTTTAGAACCTTCATTTTGGTAACGAACATGCCAATTTTTAAAAACGATGAATTTATTGACTTGATTATTGTTTAAAAATAATTGTATTGCTTTGCAAAATAGTATACATAATAAAAGTTGCGCAGTATTCGTTTTGCCTTTAAAAGTATTTGTTTTATTAACTAAACCGGAAGTTAGACTGTGTTCAGAGTAATGAGGATATGCATTATGCATGCGGTTATTTTACAAAATAACCGTATATAACCGAAAAAACTAGTTATATTTATCGTTATTTACTCGTTATCTTTCGCACTGGCAACATTGAAAATGGCTGTCATTCAAGGAGAATTGTCAAAATTGATTGTCAAATATTCAAAAACAAAACGGTTGTGGGCGCGAAGTGTACAATTTGCGTGTCTTTATTGTTTTATTTTTCGAATAATTGGAATCAAACACTCTAAAAGATAAATAATTCATCTTGCCATTATTCTCAAACCAATTTACTTGCTAAAATGCCTCCAACCGATGCGGAAGTGCCGCAGCCAGTGACCGCGGTGAAACCAAACCCGCGGAACAATCCGACTATGTTTAAAATATTTCAAAACGTACAATACAATGTTGTTCAACACAAGAAATACGTGAAGGAAATGATTAAATTGTACAAAAAGGTAAGTATTCCAATTACATCCTTAGATACAGGCCGTTTATGTTGTTGAAAAGAGTTATCAAGCAGGTTTTCAAGTTTACATCTTCAAAGATTGTTTACAAAGTTGTTTTTAGTCGAAATACTCATTATTTATCATGTAGCCTAATGTATAGATACTAGGTCAGTATTCAAATGAAAATTTTGAAATGAATACAGGATTTGTATTGACCCACATAATTTCAAAGAAAAAAAGTACCCAACCTGACTTTCAAGTAAAAAAGACTATAAAATCATGTTCAATACTCATTTCTATTCACAGCTTGATGAAGACAGCTTTCGTGAGAGCTTCAAGAATGCTCTGCAATACTTGTTCACGTTTGGTGACACCAGTGCTAATGTCGACCGAGTTGTGCAGTTTGTGGCAACATTTTGTACCTCGCTTGATGATGAAGAAGAATTTTTGCTGTTCATCTTTGATATTATATTTGATGTGAGTATTTCGTGTTTGTTATACTATCAGAGGAACTTTTGTCAGGGACTGTCTGCATGTAACTTGGAAATGACCCCATGAGAAGGTGATTAACATAGATCGAAATGTTTCTTACTCAATCACTTTTCCGTGTGATCCAAACTTTCGCATTTATAATATAAGTTAGATATTAAATTCTTTCAATATTAATATTGTTTCCTTGCATACCCACCTTCTCTGAAAAAAAAATTGTAGGTACCAGCCACATTTTTGTTCACATGTTAAGTGGTTTTGTACAAGTCAGGTAGGTAGGTAATTTATCTAAAAAGCAAAAGTTTTACTAATAACTAGTTAACAAGCAAAATTTTTTATTTTTAGAGGTATACCTACACATATCTGCACCTAAAACCTCATGTGTGTAATAAGGCCCGTATTACAGAATGCACATCAAAACTCAAGTGCTTCTTAAAACTAGTTTAATAATAATAATGCTTAAACATGCTACATTCTCTAACAACTCAAAACAATGTGGAATGTTTTTTACACAATATTAAAAAAATATGGTGTAGTTAATGTAAACGTCTTATTTGCAGTGTCAATGTGTATCCGGTCAGTCCGTGAGGTACCGAGCCAGCCAGCTGCTGGCAGCTGTGCTGTCTGCTCTCGGAGATGATGCCTCATTGGATGATGATCTTTGTGACAAGTTACTGGCATCTCAGGTAAGACATGCTTGCACTTTCTGAAACTGTGGGTGGACTTTGCAGCAAAATAATGTTTAGGATATGATGGGAGTGACATGCGCTGTGCTTACAAGACCCTATAAATAAAGAGAGAAAAAACACCTACAGAACAGAGTAAAAATTGTTAAATGCCAAACTTTGACATGCCTTCATGGGGTTTTTTAAAACTCTACTAATGCACTCTGTGTAGGATACAGGCAGTGTTATATTGTTTATCTTCACAATACCTAGTAAATGTATGATTTAGTTGGCAAAAGTTAAAACTTTAGATTACTTGGGTGTATTTTTGGCACTTAGCCACATGTATGTTTAAAATGCTCTGCAAATAATTGACTAATGAAGATGCATACCTAAATATGCAAAAGCTATTTCATAGAGTATAGCTAAGCACATGAATTTATTAGACTGTTTGCACAGGCGATGTTTTGTATCATCAATGTTTGTTATACACTAAATTTTCTACTCTCTACAATCTGATTAAGAGAACAGCGAATTTAAATAACATATCCCAGCACATCAAATTTCAGTCTCATCAAAAATCAGTCTGATGCATCTTCAACTCTTGGCAACAAGCTTGGAAAAAACAAACACTAAAAAAATCGCCCCTCTCACCCGTTTTCTTGTCTGTCACACTTTTGATTCCCTTACTAGCGGCCCGTCCCGGCTTCGCACGGGCGGAAGTCTTCTAAAACCCTGTCCCGATGGTAGCAAACACAACAAAGAATAAGCCGATTCGGTCCAGCCGTTTTCGAGTTATGAGCTTTTTTTTTAGCGGCGGTAAAATCATCAAATGAGGCTTCCCGCCCAGGGCGCCAGGGCGGGAGGGACTGTCAGAACGAGTTATAAGCTTAGCAACACATTTTGCGATCCATTTTTATTAGATTTTATATCCTTTACTTTATTTTTCTACCACCAGATGCAAAGACTACAAGACACTCGCGGTGCAGTACGTTGCCGCGCTGCGCTTGCACTCCAACGACTGCAGAACCCGATGGAACAAGATGACGAAGTCACGAGAGCTTACCGATTTCATATGAGTTGTGACCCCAGCTCTTCTGTTAGGAGGTAAGAAATATGTTCAATAGGGTTTAACTATAATAGTACTAAAAACCGGCCAAGTGCGATTCGGATTCTCCCATGCCCGACTCGAACTCTCCTATGCCTCATTATTTGTTGTTAAAGATGCAACAAAAATACACATTCTGTGACTGTGCCTATGGGTCAGCGTAGACAGAACGGAGCCTAGCGAAGAGGATTTTAGTAACACCTTTGAAAATAAACTACAGAACTGAGATACAGCTTCCTGACAGACAGACGAAAGTGCAGGTTTACTAATAGGATCCTGGTACTAATCCTTAGGGTATTATGGATACCTTAATCATATCAAATATTGACACCAAACTTTATAAAAGTGGTCAAATTAGTCTGTCATGTGGCTAGTATAACATTGCACCAATGCATTATTATGAGAAACTTACAGCCTTGTCTGTACATTACCTATAATTTTTATATAGTGGTGGATTGCAGCACCAGCTATTTCAAATTTTTTCTTTTGCAGAGCTATAGTGATGTCTATAGCTAAATGCAGCCGCAATGTTCCCTTCGTACTGGAGCGACTGTGCGACGTGGACGAGGCAGTACGTCGCGCAGCCTTCTTGTACATCGCAGCTATCAATGTCACCCAACTGAGGGTCAGGCAGAGAGTGCTCACGCTCAAGGTAAACTGAACCTTATGTGTACTGGTTTAATGGTGAACCCTTTGCGCTTTAACATGTTTTAAAACTTGAATATTTGATCCTTTTTGAATGCGTCGACTGTTGATGCTAGACAGAAATTCATTTAATTTGGATAAAATGTGTTCTTTTTCTAAAGTGAACTGCCCAATCTCCATGTCTGCTTAGTATCCTTTTTTCTAACATCTATTACGAACCCATTCCTGTCTGTTTCATTACAAGAATGCACAATTTGCACAGATTAGGATGTGAAACAGTATTGGCTCACCAGTTGGCGCCACTGTTGACTAAGGTCCTGAAACAACGACGATATATTACTAGAGTCCGCATGCACGATCTAAGGAACAAAAACTATTCTGTCAACTCGCTGAGGTACTACGTAAGCGAGGGGGACGGGGTACTGCGTTCTGATTGGCTAACTCAAGGTCTGTTCTGTCTCAAGGTATGTTTACGGCTCACAGGAGTGGTCAAAATAAAACGGATATAAGACTTTTTTGCCTAATGTGTTGACAGACATCGGTCGCCTGTTATTATGAGTCTAGTAATATATCGTCGTTGTTTCGGAGATCTTACGTTACACTAGCCCTCATTCAACCATCATTCTTCCATCCCCATCCTCAGGTAGGTCTAACCGAGCGCAGTCTCCGCGTCCGTCGCGTAGTGGAAGAAATCCTGATCCCAGGTTGGCTGAGTACATTCCAGGGTAACATAGTGGACCTGCTGAAGGCTATACGGCTGGACAATGCCCACGATGCTAAGGACTCGCAGTACGTCGCTGGGAAACTGCTGGAGTCGCTGTTTAAGTGAGTTCACTTTAGTTATAAATCTATAATTTCAGAAGTCACTTCTGAATATCTATCGTTTTACATAAGAACCTAACCTATCGTCCTATCCTATCCTATTCCAGCACCTAAATATTCAAGCAGGTCGAGTAGTAATCTATCAATTTCACTTATATCAAAGAACTGCTGGTCAAGCTTTTTTTGTTTTTGCTACAAAGACTATGCTGCAACACAAATATGGTCACCTGTTTTCTACTATGAATTTTTAAACTAACTGACATTAATAATTGCTATAACGCTATTATTAAACTTAAAACAAATAATAAAGATGGCAAATATCCTGTTTTATCCTAATCATACTACCTATTTTCTCCTTTACTAATCTTGAATATAAAAGTCGGGAGAGCATTTTTTCCTTGATGATGAAAACTTACCCTTTATTTACCCTGATGAAAAGTAATGATATTCTATCAATTAACATAGATTACTGATAATTTCAACCTTTTATCTAACCATCACACTTTCAAGGCTTACATCATTGTGGACGACATCCTTACTTGCTTCTTACTACTTTCTCTACATTGCGGTGTACATTAACAATATTCTATTCTATGTGTAGACGTCTTCCAATATCCGAGCTGCTAGAATGGCTGCCAACAGACAGAACTCTACGCCTGATACCTGCCGAGAAGCTGAACAAAGAAACAGCGTGGTACTGGCGCCATCTGGCGGAACATCTGCAGAAAATCGATGACGATGAGACGCTCGAGACCATTCTACCGGACTTGGTTGTGCTTACTGGATATATTAGAGCGTGAGTGGCCTCAATTTGAGTTTTAAAATACTGGAATATTTCTGTCTTTAGTAGTTTAGTATCACCTTGCCTTTTTATAAAATGTATGTATTTTGTTCGCAGGATCGTCGAGTCTCCCTGTCCATCAGAGACCGAAGATCCAGTAGGCTTCAGTACCCGGCAGTATGTACTGCATGAACTGGGAACCATGCTGCGTGTGTACGACGCCACGGACCCCGCCGGCAGGAGCGCGCTGCAGGCGCTCGTCACTGATGTGCTCACTGGTAACTACATTTTTAGGTGGCAGTTTTTACTGCACGAGCTGGCACCAAGTACTGCACGAGCTGGCACACTGTGCACGAGTTGGCACTATGTACTGCACGAGCTAGCACCATGTGCACGAGCTGGTACCATGTACTGCACGATCTGGTACCATGTGCACGAGCTGGCACCATGTACTGCACGAGCTGCGCGTGTACGACGTCATTAGAGCTACAAATGACATCCAGTGCAGCTGCAGAACTGCTTTACATGTAGTGCACGGTCCCGGTCCCGATGACCGGGTAACCGTGACCCTAAAACGCAAAGAGCCATTGGAAGCTGTCTAGGTCTAAACACCGAATCCCGCCGGCTTTTGAAGTTGCGAGACTGGACAATGCACTGGGCAATATAGGCTTTGGTGTATAGACAGCTGAAGGATCACCGTGGATTTTAGTCAGTACAAGTCTGACAGTCCCTCCTTTCTCGCCCTGGGCGGGAGGACTCATTTGATGGTTTTACCATGATAAAAAAAGGATCTTAGTTATGTGACGGATTGGTCTCACATTCATATAATTCAACACTGATTTCAGCTAACGTTGCTGAACCTTGGAACCCAAACTCGTATAGTTTTTATTATTTAGTCTCATAACACTTGTTATCCTTTTCCAGGTGACTACGGGCCTCTAAACGCGGACGTGATCCGTGCCTTCGTGTCTGCCCTCGAACTGGTGGTGCCCGAAGTATCAGGTCGTATGGAGGTCATCAACGGTGTGATCCAGTCGCTACGTGACCCGCCGGAGGTCGAGATGCCGCCGCCACCGCCACCTCCGCAAGTTGATTGTACAGAGGCTAAGTTACAGGTAAAGATCTATTGAAGTACTCGTAGGCTGTGCTAGTAGCACGAAGTGTTTCTTGTACTCTACTGCGAAGGAGGGATTTTCTGACTCCTCGAGCAATTGCCCAAACTTGTCGGATTTTTCTTGACATTTTCTTTATGGATGAGCCTGCCGGGGTCGCAGGACTTATTCCATCAGCGTGACCCCGGAACATAAAGGGCTATTGAAGGACACCGTGGACTTTAGTCAATACAAGTCTGACAGTCCCTCCCGCCCTGCCGAGATGGTAGGACTCATTTGATGATTTTACCACGTAAAAAAAAAGAGTTGCGAAATGAGCTTCGAAATATGGACGGGCAGATAGGTAAAAGATTCAATACTCTTAATTATACACACATAATTAATAACAGGTTCAAAGCTTTTCTTTGGAAAGAAAAATTCAAACCGCCCGCAGTCAATTTCCTAATTCAATACATCCGACGCTCTTTCCGGCCTAGCTACCGAGGTTCACACCTACTGTGTCGAATTTTCAAAATTCAATCCTATTGTAACGTCTCAAGGTGACATTTTAGTTACAAAAATAGGGCGGCAGAATGACCAGACAAAGATAATGTACAAAGTTGTGCTCTTCGTAAAATATGCGGCCTTTTTTGTCATATTTACAATTACCAGTTGTCTTTGATTTAACAGAGAGCCCGGCTCCGAGTGTCTCTGAACGTCGCAATTGAAGCACAAGAGGAAGCTGTCAGAGATCAAAACTACGCTCTAGCTGCGGAATGTAAAGCTAAGGTAATTTGTTGTAGTAGTCGTGAACCTTTTCATAAATATAATACCCATTTACGTATGAGTCGTGAATTTCGAAGATTATCCATGGAAAAGAAAAATTCGAACCGTGAGCAGAACTTGAACTTCATCATCAGCCTATAATATTCCCACTTCTGGGACACAGGCCTCCTCTCTGAGAGAGGGAATGGGCCATAATCCACAACGCGGGCTCAATGCGGATTGTTTTTTTCACATAATTATCTTCAAATTTTTTGGTTCAAGGACATGACGGTTTCCTTCACCGTTTTGAGAGCAGTGGTGATGAAATAAATTACACAAAGTAATGCGCCTGGTGTGGTTCGAACCCATATCCTACCACTCGTAAGTCGGGACGGATACCACTTGGCAACCACAGACCACCAACTTGAACTTGGTAACTCCGAATACAATAAATCCGTCGCTCTTTCCAACCGAGCCATTGAGGTTCCTACATCTCACACAACAAATAATCTTTAACTAATTAGAAGCATATAGAATAATTTGTATGGTTGATAGACTCTCATGTGATATATTTACTTAAAAAATTGTTTTATCTAGGTGGCAGACATTCAAAAGAAGTTAGATGAGTTGTCTATACAACCTGCGCCGGCGCCGGTTCCTGTACCTGTTCCAGTAAGTTTACGAAGATGTAACAAAAACAAAAAAGAATATGTTTATTTTAATTTCTTATCCCACGTTTTGGTGTTTAATTTTTTTATGCTCATTATAATAATCATATTCAAAGACCCGGGGTCATTCTTGAAGTGAAATTAAAGCAATATTGCCCTAATTTCACTTCAAGAATGAAATGAAATACAACAATGTATAGCAGAATAAGACTTTACTCGGCGACGCCTTTTATTATTTATGCATAAAATGAACTAGGTTGTCCGTAACTACAGTTTAATATGTTATTTAACTCATCTAGGTATTTGTTTTATCCAGTTTTCATAAATTTTCACGGACTTCTAACGAAACAAATTATTATTTACAGACAATAAAGGAAAAGTTGTCGGATGCAGCGACCCTGACTAAATGTTTGACGATACTAAACTGTGCTCTTGATACACCACAACTGAAGACCGTAACTCCGATAATGCAGATGATATTCAACGAGTTAGAGGTATGTAGCATTTACTACCAGGCTCCTAAAATACCCCATTTTAGGAGCCTGTCTCATCAGGAAACCTTAACCCTGGAACCAACGACGATATATTACTAGACGCCGCATGCACGATCTAAGTAAGGAACAAAAACTATTCTGTCAACTCGCTGACGTACTACGTAAGCGAGGGGGACGGGGTACTGCATTGTGATTGGCTAACTCAAGGTCTGTTCTGTCTCAAGGTATGTTTACGGCTCACAGGAGTGCTCGAAATAAGACGGATATAAGACTTTTTTGCCTAATGTGTTGACAGACAGCGATCGCCTGTTATTAGGAGTCTAGTAATATATCGTCGTTGCCTGGAACGTAAAGGGCTATTGAAGGATCAGCGTGGATTTAAGTCAGAATAAGTCTGACTGTCCCTCGGGAGTCCAGCCCTGGGTAGGAGACTCATTTGATGATTTTACTACAATAAAAAAGACTTCTAATTTAGAACTATTAATTAAATCTATGAGTTCTAGCATTTGTGTGGCTATTGCCATTTTAAGCAATTAATAAGATTTAGAAGAAAAAAAGAATCCTACATCAAGAAATAGAAATATATGAAAAACGTAAGATATAGGCAATGAGTGTACTTATCACCCAAAACCGATTTCAAGATGAATAAAGATTTTAGTCAGTACAAGTCTGACAGTCCCTCCCATCCTCGCCTGGGTGGGGAGGACTCATTCGATGCTTTTACCGCGTATAAGAAACATTAAAAGATGGATTAAGAACGAGAGTTGACTGCAGTACCGTAAAAAGATAGCCATGTTTAAATTTTTCGGTTTTTTATAGGCTTATTACAATAACACAGCATTTTTAACATAAATATGTTTTATTACAGGTGGACATATTCCAAAATCCGGAAATCATTGAGACAGCCCTTGAAACCGTGGCCCTTTATGGGATGTTGGACAAGGAGTTCGCAAAAGAGAACAAAGCCTTCTTTTTCGCTAATGTGAGTATCTTCTGTCCTCTTTTATCTATCTATCTTCTTCTATCTATATCTATATTTTCTATAATATAAAAATGGATAGCTAAGTGTGTTGCTAAGCTCATAACTCGAAAACGACTGGACCGGATTCGGATAATTCTTTTATTGTTGTGTTTGCAACCTTCAGGACCGGGTTTTAGAGTACTTCCACCCGTGCGAAGCTAGGGCGGGCCGCTAGTACGCTGTTAAATATTAATTTAATATTTTTTAATGATTCCCTGTTATTTCTAGTAGTAGTAGTTATTGGTGGGGCAATTGTCATTTTAAATTGTTAATGGTGGTTGAAAGGCAATCATTGTATGTGGTCCTTTTATTATTTCTATTCTATTCTTGTGTCAAAACTGTCTGCCAAATGCGTGCCAAATAAATTTATTTTCTTTCTTTCTTTCTATAGTCAAACAGTGCAGTCATACAAATAAAAAGTATAGGCAAGGATAAGGTGTTTTCTTCATACATTTGACCACCATTTATACCTAATTCCAGTTGATAGATACATCAAATGAGCGCACAGTATCGACAGTACTCCGCTGTATAGTGGACCTGCTGTGCGTGCACGGCGCGCGACTGTTTGAAGACGAGACCAACCAGGAGGATACCACGGTCAACACCACCAGGAAACGAAGTACTTTCCATAGCGCTATTGATGATGATGGTAAGGACTTTGTAGTGTTTATTTAATTTTGACGGCACGGTTAGCTCAGTGGCTGAGTGATTGGACTGGTGCGCTGCGTGTCGCGGGTTCGAATCCCGCACGGAGCAAATATTTGTATGATCTGCAAGTAATTGTTCCGAAACGTTAGTGTATGTGAGTTTCTATGTTTGTAAACTTACCCACGACACAATAGAAATTCCTAGTGTGGTGCATTTTTTGATTTTAAATGCTTAACAAGTTCGTATAAAGTAAAAAAAAATATCTCAGAAAAATTTTTCCTCTTATGGAAATCTTCCACATCTCCTAAAGATCCTGTTAAAAATCCTGTGAAAAAGTGCTTTGTATTTTGTGCTAGGCTTCAGAAGTTTAGTTTTTTGCAATTAAGGGAATGAAAGAGACCTCAACAAGCATCGTTGACCTAGTTGGTGAGGTGTTCTGCAGCACTTATTCTTAAAGACGCAAGTTCGAGCACTGTTTTCAGTAGAATTTTTCTTTCCTAAAAAAAGAACTAAGATGTAATTCTTTTTCCTTTTTTGTAGGAAGCATATCGGAATCGGCTATATCAATGTCGCCGGCGCACAGTACGGTCATTGAATTACTGCTGAAAATTATGGATAGCACTGTAAGTACATTCCGTTTAGTAAACTATGTAACCTGCATGTAGAAGAGTACTGCGGGTCTAAAACGGCCACTTAGCAATATTCGTAAAGATTCACTTTGTGAATGAAAACTAAGAGATTAGCCAATGACGTTGCTGAAAATGTACGAAGTAAATCATTAGGAATGTTGCGTGTTAGACTCGAGGAGCGCGAAAACGCATAAACAGAATACAAAATAAATAAAAAAAAACTACAATCATGAAGCTGATGAAGATTATCAGTCTTACAACACAAAGGTAAACATCTGTTGAATGCTTGTCTAAAAAACTTGTAACTGCATAACGACCCTTATATCAACGTGAAATGCTTTTTTGATGCCGACAGTTTTTTTAGATAAGTTTACAACAGATGTTGACAACGGATGTTAACTTTTCTGTGACGATATGTCGTGTAATGATGCTGTCGTGAAAATATTACATTCTGGTAAAGTGGCATGATCTTTATTTCGTAGCAGTAAGGGTGATTTTCGTATTTCTAGTATATTTAATTAATCAATCTTGTTTACTTCCAGTGTGTAGCATATAGACTGATCATAGTGGAAGGTCTGTGCCGCCTCCTACACTTAGGACATCTTGAATCTCCGGCCATACTAAGTAGACTACTGCTTCTCTGGTTCAATCCAGCTACAGGTATGCTAATTTGATCTTTATGATTCAAGAATACGGTTGAACTTTGCTTAAAAGTAGAATCATAGTGTATTTCTTAGAAGTAAAACGAAAATGAAACTAAATGATTCATTGGTTAAAGTTCAAATTGCTTTGAATCATGTGTGAATTAATGAAATTTTGTTGTCCATACAGTTGAAGAAGATATGTTGAGACAAACTATTGGCGTGTTCTTCCAAACGTTCCCTTTAAGTGTGGATGGTGCGCAAGAGCAGATTCAGGTACCTTATTTAATCTTCTTTTTCAATAATTCCCGATTTTTACACGATTTAGTGCTCGTTCACACAGAGCTCCGTTTTACAGGTCCGCTTTATCGTACACCTATTTATTTTGGTTATGCCTGACGCATAATAATGTAATAGCGAGCTCAATATTAAGGATCAAGTAAAAACATAACTGATCCAACTAAATATATACCAGGTGGCCTACCATGACGTCCTTAAGCGAGAAAGCGAGAGTAATTCCACTGTGGGAACGAGATGGCGTTAGTCGACTTGTATAGGTCTCTCTTTCCCATACTGGAATTATTTTCGCTTTAAAAGTCATGGTAGGCCTCTCTGTCCGTTATGCAGGATCGGTTTATTGAGTACCTTTTTATTCGATGATGGCGTATGTAATTGTATGACCGAGTTCACACACACACACAACAGTATTAAAATGTTCCCTGATGCCATTTTAAAATACTATTCCGACTGGTGCGTTTAAAACGATACTGTAAATGCGATGTGATCACCCCCATTAGTGACGGATCCGTCAAAACGATCCTGTAAATACGGATGCTCTGTGTACGACCCCTTAAGATATATAAAAAAGAGCAAAAGTTAGATTTTAGTTAAAATATTCACATTATTATACAGAAAGCTACGTTACCTACACTCCGTGCCCTCGCCAACGCTCCCTCCAGTTCGCCGCTGGCTGAGATCGATCAAGAGGCAGTCGTCAGGTTCATTGTATCACTCACTAGAGTGAATCATGAGGTGAGTTCTGACCATCCCATAATTTCATACATCATTACTTTACCAAAACAGAATATTTATGTATCACAATCATAGTGATATTGACTAACAAGCCCGTGCTTGTTACCACTGGCCACGGACGCGGCCGCCGGTGCCCGGTGACGCGGGCTAGCGCTACTCGCGATGGTTTCCCGTGCGGGTCTCCGCAATGGAGTACATTTGTATGGGGCACGCGGACGTTCGCTTTACACAACTTTAGCCCTTAGGCTCGGTATCCACCAAAGCGGAGAGGAGAGGAGATGTGTTTGAATAAACAATTAGATGTCCACATCTCCTCTCCGCTTTGGTGGATACCGGGCCTTACAATTTTTTGATATATATGTTACCGGCCAAACCCGATTTTCAGGACAAACTAGTTTGGCCTAGGCTAAACTAGTTTTTTGCAAGCTAGGGACTTGCTGGCACCCCGACTCGGACAATTTAGGTTAGAAGAGGATGGCGGGGTCTGAAAGACCCCGCCATCCTCTTCGTGGTTCTTTTTTTTAAAACCATCCAGTAGTAGGAAATCCGCAAAGCGGGACTCTGTCGAAACTAGTTTAGCCTAGGCCAAACTAGTTTGTCCTGAAATCGGGTTTGGCCGGTAACATATACATTAAGGTCATAAACGCATTATCTCCTTAATTTTTGTTCTAGCTTGCGGACAGTCAAGGCGGCATGGCGCTGGTCCTGTGTCAGTACATAGTCCGTCGTCCGTCCGCCCCGGAGGTGGGCCTGGCGTGTCGCGTGCTGGCGCTGCTCAGCACTCCGAGAGACGCACACCTCGCACACGAACTGGCGCACATGCTGCGGGATCTGTGTCTAGTGAGTATATAATAATATTGAATGATAACTATCACACAACGCCATCTAGTCCCAAAGTAAGCAGAGCTTGTGATAGGGGTTTTTTTTTATCGTGGTAAAATCCTCAAATGAGGTCTGAACCCCCGGCAGGGCGAGAGGGACTGTCAGACTTGTACTGACCGAAATCCACGGTGTCCTTCAATAGCCCTCTATGTTCCGGGGTCACAGTGATGGAAATAAGTCCCGCGACCCCAGCAGGCTTTGACCCTCTGTGACCCCGTCATTATGCTGACGCTCTTTGAGGCGCGCGTAGAACACGACGCGCTGTCGACCCAAGCATGGTCCATGGTCGGACAGCGAGTCGCCCTTTACTCGCTGCCCGCATGCCCGGTGTTATGGTTACTAGACAACTGATAAACATACTTAGATGATTCCAAATACATACTTAAATAGATAAATTACACCCAGACACAGAGCAAGCGGCGGGCCGCGAGAGAGAGAGGACAGCGTCCTCCCTCCGCCCCAACCGCAGTGGTGTACGCCCACGGCGCCGTACGTCGCAAGACGATCTCCGGCCACCGTAGGCGCGGGCATGCGGACAGCGAGTAAAGGGCAACTCGCTGTCCGATCATGGACCATGCCCGGGTGACGGCGCGTCGTGTTCCACGCGCGCCTCAAAGAGCTGTCAGCAAAATGACGGGGCCCCCCTCTCAGAGGGCCAAAGCCTGCCGGGGTCGCGGGACTTATTTCTATTACCGTGACCCCGGAACATAAAGGGCTTCTGAAGGACACCGTGGATTTTAGTCAGTACAAGTCTGACAGTACCTCCCGCCCTGCCCGGGGTTGGACGTCTCATTTGATGACTTTACCACGATAAAAAAAAAAAAAGACAGAGCAAATCATCATGCTTATCACACAAAAAATTGTCCTGGGTGATTGACCCCACGGCATAGCAGTCAGGGTCACTAACCACTACACCAACAGGCCAGTCATGTATAGCTAGTGGACAGTCCTGTGTCAGTATACAGTGCCTCAAAAGTATTGAATTAAGCTGAGAACATATCGGATGCATCCGAGGGACGCGGCTTAGCAGTGTGCACGGTAGTTCGGACGACGTCTTCGGATGCACAAACATCGAGCCGGCCAGATTCTGTTCGGACGTCCGAACGCTCATGGTCCCGTCCGCGTCTTACGACCGACAGTTTGCACGGTGTAGTATTAAATGTACTGGCTAGATAACGAATAAACTGCGTCTCTCAGCCGCGGCTGACGGACGCGTCCGATAATTTGGTCGCAGCTTTTTATTCATATCATTTCATCTGTAAGTTCAGGTCACTTAAAAAGAGACAAAATGGCGGCGTTACTTCTGATATTAATCACACGGCAAAAGATCTTTTACAGCTATAGTTAACACAGGCTATCCCTGATATTCAATATTTTCTTTCATTTACAGAAACTCCCAGACAAGCAGTCAAGTCGTAACCTGACGCGGTACTTGGGTGCTTTGGAAGCGGCCGAGCGGGCCAGTCTCAACAAAATGTCACACACAGGTAAATATTCATCTTCTTTATAAAGATACACAGCCGTGGCTCTAGCTAAAAGTAACAGTTAGGATAAAACAACGTTGCCAATGGGAAATCTTATTGAAAGATATAACCAATCATTTCTCATTTATTTGTTCAGGAGTAACAGAAGGTGTGACTATGCAGGAAGATTCATTGGCGCCACTGGGAAGAACTACGTCGTCATTGCGTGAGTAGACATTATAATGTTACTTTTATTCCGACGTGAACAAATTATGAATGTGGGATATAAAAATTTAGTCACGAGTCATTAACACATAATTATGTTCACAAAATATCATTTGCCAATTTATTGAAAAGTTAATTCTGTTCTTTCTTTTTAAAAAAACGTTGCCCTCTCTAGGAATTACTTCCTGTGTCGTAGGTGCGTTACAGACATATAAACTCACATACACAAACATCCAGACCCGAAACAAGTACTTGTAGATCATACAAATATTTGGTCCATGCGGGGACCGAACACACTGCGCAGCAATCAATCGCTCAGCCACTATGCCAACCGTGCCGTCAATCTATATCTATCATCTTAGAATCTTAGAAACAAAGATTAAAGAAATTTCTAATTTTTTACATAAATATTCTCTTTCAGCTCAACCAATCGCAAGAAGCACACACGTGGTCGTCAATGAGACAGTGGAAGAGGAGCCAGAAATAGACGAGACTTCTCCTATGGACGCCATGTCAAGGATCTCAGAAGGTAAGAAGAAAACCTGTGTAAAAGCTAATAAAATACCACACTCTTAACTGATTAGCAATATTCTGCGTAAACTTTTTGTTAAAACAACCGTTCGAAACCTATCGGCCCGTTCACGTCTGGTATTAGCGGTGCTTACGGCGCGGTACAGCGTTGTGTCCGTCACGTACCCACTGTAGCGACAGGCGGCAGCCCGACTCCTGCACTGCTGTCCGTACCGCTGTTTCGTGGCGTCAACCAGTTTCGCTTGTACTTTTTCCCCGCAGTTTTTTGCACCACTCGTTTTCGCTATGAGCGGCGTACCCGTCTCATGGCGTGCATCAAACAATTCTATACATAATAAAATTATGATCTTACCGGCCGTCCCTCTATCGTCTTGATCGTGCCATAAAACGACTGGAAACTTAAGGGGTCGCGTTTTAGACATCAACTGTAAAACTTGATCGTCAGGTCAATTTTGATTAAAATAACGTCATCTTCTTTTGTTTGTATAATCACTCATTACTGTTATTTTCACAGCGCAACCTCAAGCAGAGAGCAGTAGAGCAGTACGTGAATCATCGGAGACCGACACTGGTCCGACTGTGGAGCCGTCTGCAAAGTCGTCGGTAGAGCCGACCGACATCGCTTCGGACAGTAGCAGTGGCGTGTCACCCGTCAAAAAAGCTAAGGTTACTAAAGGTATGTCAGCTACTAGTTTATTTTATTTACGGTAGCTGAATTTAACGTTATCTTGACCTTTGTAGGATCGTGTAGAATGTGACAGAGAGTAACACTCATACTTGTGTAGTGTGTACTCCATAAAGCTGTTTATTTAAATAAATAAAAAAACATTCTAATTCTCAAAAGACCAGTTTGTCAAAAACACATGAATTACGATTACATTCGTAAAATGGAACATTCTATTTTATTGCTCAAGCAATAGAGTAGATAATAGTTAATGCAATTCTATGATGATTCTTTTAAAGAGACCTTCTTAGACCCCCCCCCCCAAATGGGGTGTATTTTTTCATAACTGAGAACTTTAATATCACAAAACCAAAACCCGGGTTAGGTATGTGAAATCCACCTGGATAGGCCCCGATTCACATTGAGCGCTTTTTTAATGGGCGTTAAAAAAGCGCGGAACCAAATTATATGTTTTTTGCAGCCAAAAAGAAGAAGCTCTCAATAACGAGACAGACAAGCGGCTCAGATTCCAGCAAGCAAGCTAAAGAGAAGACTGGGAGAAGTAAAAAAGACGTTAAGGAGGAGAGTGAGAAGGGAGTCAAGAGAAGCAGGTCGCAGCGGTCACTTGTCGATGTTGATAGAGGTAAGATAGATAGAAGAGCTAATATAATAACTGTCTATGTTCTTCGCAGAGCGTTGTCAGAGGCAGATGTCTGGTTCGCCTTTTAAGTAAATTCTTTTGGATAATGTTACCGCAATTCGATTGAGATTTTTTTTTGTAACCCTTTTTTCGAAAAACTATTTTTAGTCCGTTTATGTTGCCTACTATGCTTCTTTATTACTTGACATCTCTTTTCTAGCCATGTCATCCTTTAAGCAATTTGTCTGATCAGTAATTAATTATTATTAAGAGCCCACATTGTCCCACTGCAGGCAAAGTCCTCTTAAGAAAACTACGAAACGTTACAATACATTTTTATGTTACATACCATTTACCGTTGAGTCTCGTGTTAATTGGACGTTTATCCGAACATTTAAAGACTATTGTCGCGAAAATCCATTATTTAGAATGTGAAGGATTTTGACTAAATAGCTGACGGTAACTACGAATCAAACATCTGGCCCTAACACAGCCTGTCCATCGATACTTTGGTCGTCCTCTACTCTTTAAGCCTTACTTTTTAAACATAAATAATTCCTTTAATTGTGAAATATTATTAGTCTTATTATTATTAGTCTTATTATTAGTCTTTGTTCCTGTCCAGCTAAAGCCAAAGCCGAAGAGAAAGCTGCCAAAGAAAAATCCTCAAAAGAAAAGGTCACTTCAGCTCCTTCCAAGAAACCAGCCAGCCTCTCACCAAAGAAGCCAGCTCCTCCCGAGGAGTTCTCATCCCCTCCTTCAGACTTAGACGTGTCCAATGTAACTGTCAGAAGATCTACTAGGGGACTACAATCTGGGTCCAGTTCTGAATCTAATGGATCTGGGAAGAGTAAAGGGAAGAGTAAAAAAGCAGTGCAGAAAGAGAAGCCGGGTAAGAGTTTTTGATGTTGTCTTAACAGGGAATACAAGTCTTACGCGGTGTCCTGCGTGAGCGACGAATTCGACGCGACGTGACACGAAATAAATTTTTAAATAATTAAAAAAAATATTAATTGAAATTGTCTGAATCGCATCGCGTCGCGTCGTATTAATTGTCGCTCACGCAGGACACCGCCTTATTTTGTTGTATTTGAAGTTGTTGAATTTTCTGTTTATTGTAATCTTAAAACTTACTGTGACATTTACGGTCAGTTCACAACGAGACTCGACGCGGCGCCACGTGACGCAATGATACTGCGAATGTGTATCTTTTCGTGTAGTAAATAAAGTTTGATTTTGAGTAGCTATTAAAATGCAGCACGGCGCCGCACTGCGCCGCGCTGCGTTGCGAAAGATGTATCTTATCGTGTAGGAAATAGAATTAGATTTTGAGTAGCTCTATTGAAATGTGCACGCAACTGAGTTGTTTTTTTTTTTGTTCGGCACAAAGCTTCTCGTTACATCTCATCGTGTCATGAGCAACCACGCTAACAGTCAATTGTTTTTCAGCTCCCAGTAAATCAGTCCGCACAACTCGTTCTTCAGCTAGTTCAAGACGCAGCAGTGCTGGTTCCTCGCGATCAGTGCTCGACGATTCAGATGACACCAT